>JAIOJX010000004.1:270090325-271406159 GCA_022376925.1 Tragulus kanchil | reverse complement strand
AAAGGGAGAGAAAAGTAAGAGGTTACCACTTGTATTATTAATGATTTCTGTGAAAGTATAGTATTTAGTATACAGGTCACTGTTTTCTGTCCTAAAACAGCTTTGTATCTAACATTATCAAAAATCTGGATGCAGTCTGGCATAGATCATTGAGGTATAGCTGAGTAAGGGGGTATTCTTGTTGCTCCTTTTTATGCTTTCACTTTGATTGTTATTAATTTTTCATTCCTACATCAATTTTGAGAACTAATGACAAACTAGGGCTCCCCAGGTGGCACAGTGGTAAAGAATCCACCTGTCAGTGAAGGAGATGCAAGAGATGCGGGTTTGATTCCTGGTTCAGAAAGATTCCCTGGAGTAGGAAATGGCAACCCACTCTAGCATTCTTGCCTGGAAGATTCCATGGACAGGGGAGATGACCGGGCTACAGTCCACATGGTTGTAAAGAGTTGCACCTGACTGAGCACACAGCACATACATACAATGAAAAATGAAATAAGTAAGAGTTATTAGGCACAATTTTTGCTTAATAACTATTAGTTATACACATAAAATATTGTGCTGTCTTTGATATATACAAAAGAATATAGGAACATATATATATATAATGTTGAAGCATAAAGTGAAATGAACATTCGTAAGTCTACCACACAACGTGAGAGCTAAAAGACAACTGATGGCTTTGAAGTTATCCATGTACCACTCAGACCCAACCTCTTGCTTCCCACCTTACCCCAGACCATTAAAACACTACCCTGAATTTTGTAAATTTCATTCCTTTACAGCATATGCATGTACCATTAAAATGAATTATCAAGTTTTGTTTAAGCACAGCATAATTAATACATAGTCTCTGGGGGCTTGCCTATTTTCATCCAGTATGAAGTGAAGTGTTAGTCACTCAGTCATGTCCAACTCTTTGCGATCCTGTGAACTGTTGCTTGCCAGTCTCTTCTGTTCATGGAATTCTCCAGGCAACAATAATGGAGTGAGTTGTCATTCCCTTCTCCAGGGAATCTTCCCAGCCCAGGGATATAACCCACGTCTCCCACACTGCAGGCTAATTCTCTACCATTGAGTCAAAAAGGGAAGCCCCTCATTTAACATAACTTTCCTAAGACACATTTACACTGCTGCATATCACACTCATGGATTTCCTTTCACATCATGTAATACTTCTATATGCAGATGAACTTCATTTATCCACTCCTTTGTAGATCACTTTGAAAATAATTTGGCATTATCCTAAAGCTGCACATGTACACAATACTAGAACCCAGCAATCTCATTTCTGGGAAAGAAATTTTATACCTATATTCTAGGAAATACATTAATGTGTACTATTACACACTATTGTTACAGCCATCAGGATCAATAGCAAGAGGGTAGAGAAGGGCTGCAGAGATGCCCTGCAGATAAAAGGATTATTAGTTCAATGATTTATGAATTATTTAGCATTCAACTTTCAATTTATATTTCTGAGCACTCCCATGCATCACGTACCATTTTATTTGCAGGAGTTGTAACAGTGAATAAAACAGATGAAGTGGCTGTTACCATGGGGCCTGCCTTCTTGGCATGGAATATAAACATTAAACATATAAATAAATAACATGCTATTAGGTACTGGTAGTATCATAGATAAATACAGAGCAAAACAAAAAGGACAGAGACCAATGGAGCTTCTAATTTTGATGGTATAGGCAAGTAGTGCCTTCCTGAAGGGTTTGATTCCTGGATTGGGAGGAGGAAATGGAAGCCCCTTCTAGTATTTTTGCCTAGAGAATTCCGTGCACAGATGAGCCTGTGGTGTCACAAAGAGTTGAATACGATGGAGCGACTGAGCACATGTGCACACCTCACTGAAGAGGTGCCATTTGAACAGAAACTTCAATGAAGATAGGAAAGAGGTTTTACATGTATCCTAAAGAGCATTCTCAGCAGAACTACAAAGACCATTAAGTGGGAATATTTTTATTGGTTTAGAAAAGCAGTAGGCTGTCTACGGGCATACCACCCTGAACACGCCTGATCTCGTCTGATCTTGGAAGCTAAGCAGGGTCGGGCCTGGTTAGTACTTGGATGGGAGAAAAGCAGTAGGCTGTCATTGTAGGTCAAGGAGCTGAAGAGTTAGGCCAAGGCTGATTCACATAGGGAATTATGTCATTTAGTTTAGGTATGATTGTTGGATTTAGTTGTTTACTTCAGGTATGAATGAAATGGAACAATTTGATGAGTTCTTTACAGGGCAGTTAGTTAAGTAAGACACTTTTATGTTTTGGCAGCCTCATACTTGATGAAAAGTGGACAAATCCTGTGGCAGGGCAAGAGCAGAAGCAAGCACACCTCTTGAATGGGAATGATTGTCCTTCAGATGAGAGAGGAAGTTGCCCTAGGTAAGGTGCTGCACGTGGAGCCAGGTACAAATGATCAGATGTGTTTTCAAAGTGGAGCTAAGGATTACTTGATAAGAATGCTCTTGATAAGACTGCTCATAAATACGAAAGAGAAAGAACCAAAGCATGACTCCAGTGTTTTTGGCCTGAGCAACAAGTTAAAGATGATACTGTGCAAAGAGGTGCAGAATGCTGAAGTATGGGAAGATTTGGATTTTCTACCAATCCAATGTTTTGTCTTGGACATATTAATTATGAAAGCTCTAGTAGATATCCACATGGGGTGAGCTGTCAGGTACTTTAGTTGTTGTTTAGTTGCTAAGTCATGTCTCTTTGTGACCCTATGGACTGCAGCACTTCAGGCTTCCTTGTCCTTCCCATCGCCTGGAGCTTGCTCAAACTCATGTCCATTGAGTCGGTGATGCCACCCAATCATTTCATCCTCAGTCACCCCCTTCTCCTTTTGCCTTCAATCTTTCCCAGAATCAGGTTTTTTTTTTTTTTTTTCTCCCAATGAGAGGGCTCTTTGCTTCAGGTGGCCAAAGTACTGGAGCTAAACTAAGTAAGCACTAAGCACAGGGCAGGTCCTCGCTCCTGAGGCTCTCCTCTGTCTGACTGATGTTCCATCCTTTATGAGTTCCCTTCCCACAATTTGCAGGGATATATTTATCTGCAGTTCACCTTCTTTTCAAACAGGGAGTCTTTCCAGGAAAGGTTTCTGGTTATTAGTCACTTGCACCTGACTGAATAGTAACCATCTAAATAGTCTCTGAAAGTCTGGAGTAAAGCTTTTGTTTTGGGTTTAAAAATATGGTCTCAGACTTTTTAAGAAAAAGAAATTTCAGCTTTATGGAAACCAGAATAGTTTCTGGTTCCTCTAAAATGGACCAGCAAACTCAGTCCCCATAGGTCAAATCTGCCATATCACCTGTTTTTGTAAACAATATTTTTAAACACAGCCATGCCCATTGTCTTGGACATGTTGTCCAAGACTGCTTTTGTACTGAAAAGACAGAGCTGAGTAGTTGTTATGAAAACTGAACAGCACACACACTCTGAAATACTTACAAATGGGTATTTTTTCAGGAGAAGTTGCTAATCCCTGCCCTAAGATCACTTCTCTCTTGCCTGTTGGGTTTTACCATGCCTACTTATCCTCTGTGTTGTCAATTCTCAGAAGTGGAGGAATAGGTGTTGGGAAGGTAAATAACAGAGAAAGGCGTATATAGAGGAACTAGGTGTTTTTACCTGTAACTTTGGAAAAGGGGAGGGGGACAAAAACTATGACAAACCTAGGAAGAGTATTAAAAAGCAAAGACATCACTTTGTTGATAAAGGTCTATACAGCCAAAACTACAGTTTTTCCAGTAGTTATTTATGGATACGAGAGTTGGACCATAAAGAACCAATCCAATGTTTTGTCTTGGACATATTAATTATGAAAGCTCTAGTAGATATCCACATGGGGTGAGCTGTCAGGTACTTTAGTTGTTGTTTAGTTGCTAAGTCATGTCTCTTTGTGACCCTATGGACTGCAGCACTTCAGGCTTCCTTGTCCTTCCCATCGCCTGGAGCTTGCTCAAACTCATGTCCATTGAGTCGGTGATGCCACCCAATCATTTCATCCTCAGTCACCCCCTTCTCCTTTTGCCTTCAATCTTTCCCAGAATCAGGTTTTTTTTTTTTTTTTTTCTCCCAATGAGAGGGCTCTTTGCTTCAGGTGGCCAAAGTACTGGAGCTAAACTAAGTAAGCACTAAGCACAGGGCAGGTCCTCGCTCCTGAGGCTCTCCTCTGTCTGACTGATGTTCCATCCTTTATGAGTTCCCTTCCCACAATTTGCAGGGATATATTTATCTGCAGTTCACCTTCTTTTCAAACAGGGAGTCTTTCCAGGAAAGGTTTCTGGTTATTAGTCACTTGCACCTGACTGAATAGTAACCATCTAAATAGTCTCTGAAAGTCTGGAGTAAAGCTTTTGTTTTGGGTTTAAAAATATGGTCTCAGACTTTTTAAGAAAAAGAAATTTCAGCTTTATGGAAACCAGAATAGTTTCTGGTTCCTCTAAAATGGACCAGCAAACTCAGTCCCCATAGGTCAAATCTGCCATATCACCTGTTTTTGTAAACAATATTTTTAAACACAGCCATGCCCATTGTCTTGGACATGTTGTCCAAGACTGCTTTTGTACTGAAAAGACAGAGCTGAGTAGTTGTTATGAAAACTGAACAGCACACACACTCTGAAATACTTACAAATGGGTATTTTTTCAGGAGAAGTTGCTAATCCCTGCCCTAAGATCACTTCTCTCTTGCCTGTTGGGTTTTACCATGCCTACTTATCCTCTGTGTTGTCAATTCTCAGAAGTGGAGGAATAGGTGTTGGGAAGGTAAATAACAGAGAAAGGCGTATATAGAGGAACTAGGTGTTTTTACCTGTAACTTTGGAAAAGGGGAGGGGGACAAAAACTATGACAAACCTAGGAAGAGTATTAAAAAGCAAAGACATCACTTTGTTGATAAAGGTCTATACAGCCAAAACTACAGTTTTTCCAGTAGTTATTTATGGATACGAGAGTTGGACCATAAAGAAGGCTGAGTTTCAAAGAACTGATGCCTTCAAATTCTGGTGCTGGAGAAGACTCCTGTGATTCCCTTGGACTGCAAGGAGATCGAGTCAGTTAATCCTAACGGAAATCCACCCTGACTATTCATTGGAAGGAATGATGCTGAAGCTGAAACTCCAATAGTTGAGCCAACTGATGGAAACAGCTGACTCACTGGAAAAGTCCCTGATGCCAGGAAAGACTGAAGGCAAAAGGAGAAGAGGTCAGCAGAGGATGAGATTGCTAGATAGCATCACGGACTCAACAGACATGAATTTTTTTTTGGACCGGGGTGGGGGTGGTGGGTTGGGGAGAGAGGGGGCGGGCAGGCCACCTCTCTTGGTCCTTCATTCATCCATTTCCATCCATCTTTGTTCTCTGGCCCATGTGGGGCCCCCATCACAGTGGCCTCTGTTGTAGCAGAGCACCAGCTCCGGGTGCATGTGCTCCAGAGCTCTGGCTCGGTAATTGGACACATCGGTCCAGCTGCTCCGCGGCACGTGGGATCTTCCCAGGCCAGGGGTCGAACCAGTTCCCCCTGAACTGCAAGGCGGTTTCCCCACCCACTGGACCACTAGGGAAGCCCAACAGACATGAATCTGAGCAAACTCAGGGAGACCGTGAAGGACAGGAAAGTCTGGCTGCTGGAATCCATGGGGTCATGGAGTTGCCATGACTTAGAGACTGAACAAAAATAATAAGGAAAGCAAAGTAAAGTTAGCATCTGAACAATGATACACTTTCCTCTGTGCTATATTTTATGAGAAGGGGAAGAATTGAGACATGTCGAGACTTCCCTGGTGATCCAGTAGTTAAGACTGCACCTTCCAATGCAGGGATTGAGGGTTCCATCCCTGGTAATGGAGCTACGATTCCACATGTCTCATGGCCAAAAAAAAAAAAAAAAAAAAAAAGAAAACCCACCGCAAAACAGAAGCAATATTGTAACAAATTCAATAAAGACAATAAAAATGGTCCACATCAAAAAAATTAAACATAAAAAAGAACTGAGACTTGTATAAGAAAGGGTACTGTATTCACAACACTCTGGTACGTTCTGGTATGACTTCAGGATTTGGGATACTGCTAAGGTTTGTCAACTCTTAGTGTCAGGGAGATGGAATTTTGTTTTTAGGGATTCACTTCTCCCTGGTGACCCTGTAAATACCAGAATAATTTTCTTGTACTTCTAGCTTAAAGATTTAGTTTTTAACATCTATTGAACCACTGGTTCTGGATTAAGAGGAACTAATATTATATGTTTCCTATGATGAGAATATAGAGATTAAAGAGACTCTCTCCTTAAATTGGCCCAAGACATCCCAACACTATGCAGAAAAACTTCAAAGTTATATCCCAGAATTCCACTGAATATTATCTTTCATAAACTAAAGCAAAAGGGTAGAGGCAAATAATTCATGTTAATATTACTTTGCTTCTCTAGCTTTTTGATCAGTCTTACTAGAAGTTTTTAAGGAGTTTACTGGTATCTTCAGAGAAACACCTTTTTAGTTTTGATCAACTCCATTGACTTTTATTTGGATGTTTTTCATTTTATGAATTTCTGATATGAGGTTTTATGATTTCCTCTCTTCAACTTTGGGCTTACTATGCTCTTTGGATTTACTGTGCAAAATATTCTATTGAAAATTGAAGAATAAAAACCATATGATCATCTCAATAGATACAGAAAAAAATTTTCATAAAAATTCAGCACCCTGTGTGATGGCCTGGAGGGGTGGGATGGGGGGATATACATATGACTAATCTGGGGTCATACATATCTGTAAACAACAAAACTCTGTAAAAGTAAAAAGTGAAATGAAGATTAGAAAAAAAAAAATCAGCACCCATTTATAATAAAAAAAAAATCTCTCCAGAAAGCAGCCATAGAGGGTATGTTCCTTAACATGATAAAGGCCATATACAACAGACCTACAGTTAGCATCATATTCAATGGCATAAAGATGAAAGCATTCCCTCTAAGATCAGGAACAAGAGGATGTCCACTCTCACTACTTTTACTGAACATAGTTCTAGAAGTTCTGATTGCTATAACAATCAGAGAAGAAAAAGAAGTAAAGGGACTCTAAATTGGAAAAGAAGGCATTAAACTGTCATTGTTTGCAGATGACATGATACTATACATAGAAGATCCCAAAGATTCTACCCAAAAACTACTAAAACTCATCAGTGAATTTAGTAAGGCTGTAGGTTGCAAAATTAATACACAGAAGTCTATTGCACTTCTATACACAAATAATGAAAGATCAGAAAGAAAAATTCAAGAAGCAATTCCATTTACCATTGCATCAAAAAGAATAAAATACCTAGGAATAAACCTACCTAGCGAGACAAAAGACCTGTACACCAAAAAATATAAGGTGTAGGTAAAAGAAATCTGAAAAGACATAAACAAATGAAAAGATACACCTTGTTCGTGAATTGCAAGAATCAACATTGTTAAAATGACTATACTACCCAAGGCAATCTACACATTCAATGCAATCCCTATCAAATTGCCAATGGCATTTTTTACAGATCTAGAACAAAAACTCTCAGAATTTGTATGGAGACACAAAAGACCCCAAATAGCCAAAGCAATCTTGAAAAAGTAAAATGGAGCTGAAGGAATAAGGCTCCCTGACTTCAGACTATACTACAAAGCTACAGTCATCAAGGCAGTGTGATAATGGCATAAAAACAGGAATACAGATCAATGGAACAGGACAGAAAACCCAGAAATAAGCCCATACACCTAAAGTCAATTAATCTATGATAAGGAAGGCAAGACTACACAATGTTGGAAAGACATTCTTTTCAACAAATGGTACTGGGAAAACTGGACAGTCACATGTAAAAGAAAGAAATTAGATCCCTCCTTAAGTCCATACACAAAAATAAGTTCAAAATGAATTAGAGACCTAAATGTTAGACTGGACACAATAAAACTCTTAGAGGAAAACATAGGCAAAACACTTTCTGACATAAATCACAGCAAGATCTTTTTAAATCCATCTCCCAGAATAATGGAAATAAAAGAGAATTAAACAAATGGGACCTACTCAAAGTCAAAAGCTTTTGCACAACAAAGGAAACAGTAAATATAACAAAAAGACAACCCACAGACAGGGAGAAAATATTTACAAATGATGTGACTTATAAGGGATTAGCCTCCAAAATCTACAAACAGCTTATGACACTCGATAGCATTAAACAAACAACCCACTCAAAAGTGGGCAGAAGACCTGAATAGACATTTCTCTAAAGACAGCAGAATGCTACAAAAGTACTAAAACTCATCAGTGAATTTAGTAAGGCTGTAGGTTGCAAAATTAATACACAGAAGTCTATTGCACTTCTATACACAAATAATGAAAGATCAGAAAGAAAAATTCAAGAAGCAATTCCATTTACCATTGCATCAAAAAGAATAAAATACCTAGGAATAAACCTACCTAGCGAGACAAAAGACCTGTACACCAAAAAATATAAGGTGTAGGTAAAAGAAATCTGAAAAGACATAAACAAATGAAAAGATACACCTTGTTCGTGAATTGCAAGAATCAACATTGTTAAAATGACTATACTACCCAAGGCAATCTACACATTCAATGCAATCCCTATCAAATTGCCAATGGCATTTTTTACAGATCTAGAACAAAAACTCTCAGAATTTGTATGGAGACACAAAAGACCCCAAATAGCCAAAGCAATCTTGAAAAAGTAAAATGGAGCTGAAGGAATAAGGCTCCCTGACTTCAGACTATACTACAAAGCTACAGTCATCAAGGCAGTGTGATAATGGCATAAAAACAGGAATACAGATCAATGGAACAGGACAGAAAACCCAGAAATAAGCCCATACACCTAAAGTCAATTAATCTATGATAAGGAAGGCAAGACTACACAATGTTGGAAAGACATTCTTTTCAACAAATGGTACTGGGAAAACTGGACAGTCACATGTAAAAGAAAGAAATTAGATCCCTCCTTAAGTCCATACACAAAAATAAGTTCAAAATGAATTAGAGACCTAAATGTTAGACTGGACACAATAAAACTCTTAGAGGAAAACATAGGCAAAACACTTTCTGACATAAATCACAGCAAGATCTTTTTAAATCCATCTCCCAGAATAATGGAAATAAAAGAGAATTAAACAAATGGGACCTACTCAAAGTCAAAAGCTTTTGCACAACAAAGGAAACAGTAAATATAACAAAAAGACAACCCACAGACAGGGAGAAAATATTTACAAATGATGTGACTTATAAGGGATTAGCCTCCAAAATCTACAAACAGCTTATGACACTCGATAGCATTAAAACAAACAACCCACTCAAAAAGTGGGCAGAAGACCTGAATAGACATTTCTCTAAAGAAGACATGCAGATGGCCAACATGCACATGAAAAGATGCTCGAAATCATTAGTTATTAGAGAAATGCAAATTAAAACTACAATGAGATACCACCTCACACCAGTCAGGATGACTATCATCAAAAATTCCACAAACAACAAATGCTGGAGAGAAGGGACCCCTCCTGCACTGTTGGTGGGAATGTAAATTGGTTCAGCCACTATGGAGAACTGTGTGGAGGTTCCTTAAAAAACTAAACATAGAGCTATCATATGACCCTGCAATCCTACTCCTGGGCATATATCCAGAGAAAAACATGGCCTGAAAAGACACACGCTCCTCAGTGTTCATTGTTTACAATAGCCAAGACATGGAAACAACCTAAATGTCCACTGACACAGGAAATGGATAAAGAAGATGTGGGGTGGGGTGAGGGGGTGGTGTGTGTGTGTGTGTGTGTCTATGTGTGTGTGTGAAATAGAATATTACTCAGCCTTTAAAAAGGATGAAATAAGGTCATTTGCAGCAATATGGAGGGACCTAGAGAGTGTCACTCAGTGAAGTAAATCAGGCAGAGAAGGAGAAATATCATATGACAACCCTTTTATGTAGATTCTAAAAAGAAACTATACAGATGAACTTATTTATAAAACAGAAAAAGACTCACAAACTTAGAAAATGAACTCGTGGTTTCAGGGGGGACAGGGATGGTTCTGGACTTTGGGTAAGTCGTGTAAACATCACCAGCTTTGAAATGGATAACCAACAAAAATCTATGGTATATCACATGGAACTCTGCTTAATGTTATGTACCAGCCTGGATGGGAGGGGAACTTGGGGGAGAATGGATACATGTATGTATGGCCGAGCCCCTTCACTGTTCACCTGAAACTATCACAAAATTGTTAATTGACTATACCCCAATAAAAATGTTTTGGTGTTAAAAAATGATGCTTTCAAACCCTTGAGTAGTACAAAATAAAATGAAAAAGTTTACTGACCAAAAAAAAAATTCTGTTGAGTTTATATAGCAGATGGCCAATAGTCATGAAAGTTCCGCGTATGCTTGAAAAGAGTGTACAGTCTCTCTTTGTTAGTGATAGTATAAAAAACTTCATTTTGATTCTCTCTCTCTAAATATACATATATATATATATATATACACACACACACACACAAACATACCTATGTATAAACACATAAATTGTGACTTAAAAATTAACCATGATATTTCTGTTATTTTAACACATGTGTTAGTCAGTCAGTTGTGTATAACTCTTTGTGATCCCATGGACTGTAGCTCGCCAGGGTCTTCTGTCCATGGGATCCACCAGGCAAGAATATTGGAATGTATAGCCATTCCCTTCTCCAGGGGCCATTTCAATCAAGGGATGGATCCCTTGTTTCCTGCATGGTAGGCAGATTCTTTACTGTCTGAGCCACTAGGGAAGCCCATTTTCAACATGCATATTTAAATCTAAAGCTATTTATTCTCTCTCTATTCTATTCTTAAATAAGATAAAACCCTTAACTATCTTAACTCCAATATTCCTCCATTCCATTTTCTGTTTTAGTCTAGCATTTCAATATCAGCTTGTTCTCTGAGCTTCACACATACACAAAAGACTTTTGTTCTCCAGTCAAAGACAGAAACTCCTGTTTTCTCCTGCAGACTTCTATTCTGTGAAAACTGGGAATCTTCTGTGCTTTCCTTTTTTCCCTTCATTAACGCTCATATAAAGTCAAATCACTCCTGATTTCATAACTTCGTATCTCTTGAGTACATTTCTTCTGTTCTATCGTCACTTCTCCCTCTTTCACTCATGTCAGGAAGTGACTGTTACCTCTAGCTTGACATGAGATTCCTCGCTGGTCTTCTTGCCACCAGTTTTGCCCATTTTGGATCCATTCTACTAGCAGTCACAATGGTACTTCATAATAAAACATGACTTAAAATCTCTCAGAAGGGTTTTAAACAATGAGATTCTCATTATTCTTAGAAAAATCTAAACTCCTTAATGTAGCTTACCACGATGTTCTCACCTTATTCTTGTGTTTCAATCTACCTCTTCTCTTGTTCACTCTCTTTCCAGTCTTTCTGGGCATCTCTCAGCTTCATGCACATGATAGGATCTTCCGTCTCTGGCACAGCTACAAGAGTATTTCCTTCTAACGAGAGCACATGTGTCTCTTTTGCTCGGCTAATTTTTATTCATCCTTCAGACCTGAGCTTGGAAGCCATTTCCTTTAGGAAGACTAGTCTGAAGTAACTTCTCATCTTGGCGTCATGTTCTCTGAGCTATACTACTTCTTAGAAACCCCGGGCTGACTCCACTGTAATTGCTTTTTCACAAATTTGCTGCTGTGCATGGACTAAAACCTGTGATGACAGGAATTGCATATGTACTGCTTGACATTCAAAACAAATTAATAAATATGTGGGTAATTAATATTGAATGGATTTTGGAAAGTATAAATTATTAAATGCAGGTGTCATTCTGGTACTGAGCTGACACTGGAAAAACTTTTGTTAAGAAATTCACTAGGAAATTAAAGGGGAACTTGATAAAGGGTAGGTTTATCTTACATCCTCTAAAGGGGAAAAATGGAAACTTCATGAACCAGCAAGGTGGCCAGGTAACCCTGCAACCTAGCTTATAACACCAAATAGAGAGCAGAGCATACTGTCGTGATACAACTGGCAAGAGAAGATTGAGAGCCAGAGCCAGAGATATGAAAAAATTGTAGGTGACTCTTCTCTCTCGAATCCAGGGAATGTGTGATCTTGAGATAAATCACTTAATCTCTTGATGTCTCATTTTAACGATTGAGTATATAATGAATGATTATTCTTAACTACTGCATGGGGTATTGTGAGACTTCATTTGCTAATGTTTATAGAGTGCTTCAGATTGTCTGATTAGAAGTATGAAGTATCATTATTATACTATACAAGAGTATGTGAAATTTTATTTTAATTTCATAAATATGAAATTATACCTTTCTACTTTCACTGAAAATGTTCTGAAATTCATACACATAAATTGGTGCATATTTGAATCAAAGTCTGCCAGCACTCATGTTAACTGTTCTTACTACTGTCTGTCGACCTCGTCTGCAACTCTATTGTCCAGAAAGTTTACATGATTTCGACTCCAACAGAGCCTACAGAAAGGCCACAAACCCTTTTTGCTAAATCACTGCTTATATACGTTGAGAGTGGCGTATTAGGATGACTTTTTCTTTCTCTTCAACCTTTGATGCATTTAGTGAATAATTTCCTCATTTCTAAATGTGATCCTCTTAATGGGTCATTTGTAGGGGTGTGGATGAACTCAGAATCTGTAACACAGAGTGAAGTCAGAAAAGGAAAAACAAATATTGTATATGAACGGAAGATACTTCAGAGGAAGAAATGGCAACCTGCTCAAGTATTCTTGTCTGGAAAATTCAATGGACAGAGGAGCCTGGTGGGCTGTAATCCATGGAGTTGCCAAGAGTCAGATAGGACTGAGCGACTGAGCGACTGAGCACAGCACAGCAGGGACTCTAGAAAAAACGGTACGGATGAACCTATTAGCTGGCCAGGAACAGAGACTCAGACACAGAGAATGGACACGTGGACACATCAGATGGGGAAGCACGAATGGAGAGAGCAGCACTGACACAGACACGCTGCCGCGTGGGAAGCAGAGGGCTCGTGGGACGCTGCCATAGCGCACAGGGAGGGAGCTCAGTTCAGGGTCTGCGATGACCGAGAGGGGCGGACGGGGTGAGGCTGGAGGGAAGTCCAAGAGGGAGGAGATGTAGGTACACAAACAGCTGATTCACACAGGTGTACAGCAGAAACTAACACAATACTGGAGAGCAGGTATACGACACTAATAAATAATACAATAATAAACAAATAACGGTGATCCTCTTCTCTATGGGCACTTTTCTTCCCACAGTCTTAAAGATCCTCTAAGGTTTGCACCCAGTCAGTGAAAGTGTACAGGTTCAATTCTTTTTCTTGGAAGTTCATTCCTGGAGTGCCACGCTCTGTGTGCCTCTGTCCGGGTTGCTCTCTGTGTCTGCTGTGGAGCGTGGGAACATTTGGTGCTGCACTCCTGGGGCACTTTTCTTATTCTCTGGATCCATTAGCGTCTCGTTTCTTTGTGTACTATCCGTTCCCCTAGAATCTTCCTCAGAAATATGAAGAGGAGGGGAAATTTTGATAATATTACTTGTCTAAAATGTCATCATTTTACCTAAACACTTTGCTGACAGTTTGACTATAAGATTCCAAGAGAAAGTAATCTTCATTCACAATGTTACAGAATATCTCCATTTTCTTCCAGGTTCAATGTTGCTGTTTTTATTTTTCACCTTTCATATTTCTTCTGGAAGGTTTAAGGCCTTCTTTGGATCTTTGATGTTATAAAATCGTATGATGATGCATATTGGTGAAGTGTTTTCATTTATTGTGTTTGGCACTTAATCTGGCAAGTTATATGCTTTGGTTCTGTTGAATCTCTTTCTTGTCTGCTTTAATATAGACAGTTGGAGCCTCATAGCTGCTTCTATATTCAATTTGCTGTGATATCACATATTATGTAACCTCTGGAAAACTCCTCTATACACTCATGAGAGTATGAAAGTGAATAAGGAAAATAATGTCTCACTATTATTATGAAAATAATTTTGACCTTGCAGACCTCCTAAAGAGGCTGTGGGGACTCCCCTGGGCCTCCAGACCACACACGTTAAGGACTGATGCTGTATGTATGTGCACACGCAGACACACATGCACACACACACACACACACACACCCTCCTCTCTTTTTAAAAGCTTGTTTTGTTATTTTTTTTACAGGTTTTCTTTTTCAGTTCTTGCTTGTTTTGTCTGAGCCTGTCGTTTTTGTGTTAAGAGATTTTCTTCAAGCATCTGATAATGGTTGATTGACAGTCCACATTTAAGAATGAAATCCTGAAATCCTGATTAGATACTGTGTTTGGGGAAATAATCTTCCATTAGTGAGTTCCTCCAAGGGCAGTGGCTATCAACCCTATTAGATCCGATGACTATTTTTTTTTTTTAAATCACATACTTTATAAATCTGCTTTTACTATCCTGCAATGAAAATAATAGAATGTAATCTATCAACACATGTGATTTTACCAATAACAATGCCATGCCATAACTATAACATAAAACGAAAGAGCAGAAAGTCATTCATAATAAAATAATGTGCATTTCAATGTGTAAGCCATCAGGCACAGGTACTCTACCTGTGGACATAATGAGGTAGTTAGCTGCTTGCACGTACTTGTAGAATCTCTAAAGGTGATACCTATAAAAACAGACCGATACAGCTGTCTTGATGTGCAGTACTGACAAATGAAGTACCACAAACAGCCTTGTTCTCTGCAATATGATTTTTAAAAATGGTGAAGAACTCGTGGTTAAACTTCAAACCAGATACTGTGCTGTCTTGTCTCAATTTATAAATGGTCTCCCTGAAAAATTCAGCCCATGTCAAGGACATGCCAAAATACCATGTCCTTATATGTAAAATATAAAGATAAAAGAAGGTCTCTCTTATATGCAAAATGCAGTCAGGCTGTAGATTCACATGGCTTAACACTTACTTTTTTTTTATTTACTTGGAGCCTCATAGCTGCTTCTATATTCAATTTGTAACTTTTCTGGAAAACTCCTCTATACACTCATGAGAGTATGAAAGTGAATAAGGAAAATAATGTCTCACTATTATTATGAAAATAATTTTGACCTTGCAGACCTCCTAAAGAGGCTGTGGGGACTCCCCTGGGCCTCCAGACCACACACGTTAAGGACTGATGCTGTATGTATGTGCACACGCAGACACACATGCACACACACACACACACACACACCCTCCTCTCTTTTTAAAAGCTTGTTTTGTTATTTTTTTTACAGGTTTTCTTTTTCAGTTCTTGCTTGTTTTGTCTGAGCCTGTCGTTTTTGTGTTAAGAGATTTTCTTCAAGCATCTGATAATGGTTGATTGACAGTCCACATTTAAGAATGAAATCCTGAAATCCTGATTAGATACTGTGTTTGGGGAAATAATCTTCCATTAGTGAGTTCCTCCAAGGGCAGTGGCTATCAACCCTATTAGATCCGATGACTATTTTTTTTTTTTAAATCACATACTTTATAAATCTGCTTTTACTATCCTGCAATGAAAATAATAGAATGTAATCTATCAACACATGTGATTTTACCAATAACAATGCCATGCCATAACTATAACATAAAACGAAAGAGCAGAAAGTCATTCATAATAAAATAATGTGCATTTCAATGTGTAAGCCATCAGGCACAGGTACTCTACCTGTGGACATAATGAGGTAGTTAGCTGCTTGCACGTACTTGTAGAATCTCTAAAGGTGATACCTATAAAAACAGACCGATACAGCTGTCTTGATGTGCAGTACTGACAAATGAAGTACCACAAACAGCCTTGTTCTCTGCAATATGATTTTTAAAAATGGTGAAGAACTCGTGGTTAAACTTCAAACCAGATACTGTGCTGTCTTGTCTCAATTTATAAATGGTCTCCCTGAAAAATTCAGCCCATGTCAAGGACATGCCAAAATACCATGTCCTTATATGTAAAATATAAAGATAAAAGAAGGTCTCTCTTATATGCAAAATGCAGTCAGGCTGTAGATTCACATGGCTTAACACTTACTAATTATTATTTATTTGCATATGTGATTTCTACTGGGTGGTCAGTAATTCTTTAGAGATGTGGAATAATTCTTCACTGTGAGGGAGTTTTATATGTGAGAGGGTGTCTGGAATCTGAGTCTCTTACTCAGTAAATGCCAGGAGCATTCTCTCAATTTTTGCAGTGGCCTACACATATCCAACTTAACTACTCCTCCAAGAATTCCTGCTCCAGGGTGATCAGAACAGAGTTCAGATTTTGTTTGGAGAAACTTAAAGGTGAGTTCATCATATCAGTTACTTTTTTAAGTTACAAATCGGCCCTTCAGCCTGAGACTTCTGTGCCTGATCCTGAAACTCTCTGGTCCCAAGTCTTTTGAGAGCAGGAAGTGAGGTTGGGTTAGCTGTCTGGGTGGAGGGTAATGCTTGAGAGGGCTGATGCCAGAGAAGTGGTCAAGATTTACCCTAATGCCCAAGTGCTTTTAGTATAAACTCTCAGCCATCATTCTGGGTATAAATTGTTACGGCTCTTGCTTTTTGTTACTTTTTTGGAAGACAGTGCTTTCCAGTGTTCTATGGGGAAACCTGGCTTCTTTCTCCTCACTTTTCCTCCTGTAAGCACAGAAGTTTTAGCTTCCTCTGGTCTTCTTAGCACTTAGCTCTTTTTGACTTATTTTCATTTCCCAAACGCTGCTGACCTCTCTTACCTACTGTTGTCTTTCCTCTGGGTCTTCTCCTTGACGTTTTAAAAGATTTGTATTTATTTACACTTTTGGGAGGTAATGAAATTTAAGAAGCAGCATTTAATCAACCATATTGAACTGGAAGTCCTCAGTATTAATTTGTAATTAGAAAAATCAATATTGTTAAGGTATGGCAGAGACTAAAGATTTATGACAAGAAAACCCAAGAGACTTTTAAGCTATTACTTGGCCTTCTCGAAACTTTAACATCACAAAGCTGAACAGTCTCTCTTCTACTAAAAATGTCTCTAATAGGGACAGGAACATTCTGTACTAATACTAAGAAACGTACAGTTTTCCTTGTTTTTGTTTCAGAGAACGTTTAAAAAATATATTCAAACACAGTTTATGTATTCAAACAATATTAGTTGATATATTCAAACAATATTATATTTGTTTCAGGTGTCACAGATAGTGATTTTACATTTGCCTTATTTATGGAATGATCATCATAAGTCTAGCAATCATCTGTCCCCATTATTATTTACCTTAATCCTTATGTTACACATTACATGCTCCTGGCTTATTTATGCTAATACTGGAGGTTTGTACCTCTTAATTCTCTTCATCTGTGTTTCCCAATGCCCTACCTCCTTCCCCTCTTGTGACCATCTATTTGCTCTTTGTATCGATGAGTCTGTTTTCATTGAGTTTTATTTTTTATGCTTCATATATAAGTGAGATCAAATATTATTCATCTTTCTCAGTCTGACTTATTTCAATCGCATCATATTCTCTAGATCCATCCACATGGTTGCAAGTGGCAAGAATTTGCTTTTTTTATGACTGAGTAGTATTCCATTCTTATTATGTACCATATATTCTTTATCCATTCATTTATGATGGACACATATTGCTACTATATCTTGGTTATTGTAAATAATGCTGCAGTGAAGATTGTTGTGCATATATCTATTAGTGTTTTTATTTTCTTTGGGTAAATACCCAGAAGTAAAATTTATGGATCTGATGGAAGTTCTATTCTTAATATTTTAAAAAACATCCCTACCATTTTTCATAGTGGTTGCATCAGTTTATAATCTTACCAATACTGCTTAAGGGTTCCTTTTGCTCTGCATCTTCATCAACATTTGTTTCATTGGACTTTGATGATAGCCTTTCTAAGAGGTATAAGGTGGTATCTCAGCATGGTTTTAATTCGTATTTCCTTGATGATTTGTGATGTTGAGCACCCTTTTATGTGCCTGTTGGTAATGTGCATGTCTTCTTTTAAAATATGACTCATCAGGTCCTCTTCCGGTTTTTAAATCTGGTTGCCTGCTTTTCTGATGTTGAGTTGCATGAATTCTTTGTATATTTTGATTAACGCCTTACCAGATACACTGCAAATATTTCCCCGATTCAGTAGGTTGCCTTTACTCCAGGTTAACAGTATCTCTTGCTTTCCAAAAGCTTTTTAGTTTGAGGTAGTTCTGTTTCTTTCTCTTTTTTTAAATTTTTTAAAAGATTTATTTATTTATTTATTTTGGGCGGGGGTCATGTTGGGCAGGGAGGGGAGCAGGCGGGCCACTTCTATTGGTCTTTCATTTCTCTGTTTTCATCCATCTTTGTTCTTTGGCTCCTGTGGGCCTCCCATCGCGGTGGCGTCTGTCGTTGCAGAGCGCCAGCTCTGGGTACATGCGCTCCAGAGCTCCAGCTCGGTCATTGGACACATCAGTCCAGCCGCTCCGCAGCACGTGGGATCTTCCCAGGCCAGGGATCGAACCGGCGCCCCTTGCACTGCTAGGCGGTGTCCTTACCCACTGCGCCACCAGGGGAAGCCCTGTTTATTTCTTTTTGTTTTTGTTCCACTTGCCTAAGGAGACAGATCCAGAAATATACTGCTAAGACCAATATAAAAGAATGCACTGCCTATATTTTCTCCTAAGAGTTCTATGATTTCAGGTCTTATTTCTAAGTCTTTACTCCATTCTAAGTTTATTTTTGTAAAGAGTGTGTAAAAGAAATCTACTCTGTTTCTTTTACATGTGATTTTCCCAGAACTACTCATTGAAGGGGATGCATTTTTCCCATTGTATATTCTTGCCTCCTTTGTTGTAGATTAATTGACCATATAAATACAGGCATATTTCTAGCCTCTCTAGTCTGTTTCACTTATCTATGCGTCTATTTTTGTGCTAGTATCATACTATTTTGATTACTGTAGCTTTGCAGTAGAGTTGGTATTCAGGGAGCATGATACTGCCAGTTTTATTCTTCTTTCTCAAGATTGCTTTGGCTATTCGGAGTCTTTTGTGGTTTCATACAAATTTTAGAATAATTTGTTCTTAGTTCTGTGACATTTTTTGGTGTTTTGATAAGAATTGCATTGAATCTGTAGATTGCCTTGGCCAGTATGATCATTTTAACAATATTACTTATTTCAGTTCACAAACACGGAATATCTTTCCATTTATTGGTGTTGCTTTTGATTTCTTTAGTCAACATCTTAGAGTTTTCAGAGTAAAAGTCTTTCATCTCCTTAATAGATTTTATTCCTAGGTATTTTATTATTTTTGGTGCAATTCCAGATGTGATGACTTTCTGATAGTTTGTCAGTGTATAGAAATGTAACAGGTATCTGTATATTAATTTTATATCCTGTAAATTTAATGAATTCATTTATAAGCTCTAACAGTTTTTTGGTGGAATTTAGAGGATTTACTATACTTAGTATCGTTCTTTCTGTAAATAGTGCTATTTTTATTTCTTAATTTCTAATCTGCATTTCTTTTATTACTTTTTCTTGTATGATTGCTGTGGTTAAAATTTCCAGTATAGGTCGAATAAAAGTGGTGAGAATGGGCATCCTTCCTGATCTTAGAGGAAATGCTTGCATCTCTTCACCATGGAGTATTTAAGATTCTCTTTTCCATTCAGGTTGGGTGGTTACCATTACACTGTCTTCCATATCACTTATCTATTTCTATGTATCATCTAATTTACTGATGACTCCTTCTAGTATATTTTTAAATTTCAGACACTGTATTCTTCAGGTCTGTTTGGGTCTTTATATTTTCTAATTCTTTGTTAAAATTTTTACCATATTCATTCATTCTTTTGTCAAGTCTGATGACCATTTTTCTGATTGTGACTCTGAATTTTTTCTCAGGATTACTTATCTCCACTTCATTTCATTCTTTTACTGAATTCATGTCTTGTTCCTTGGTCAGGTCTGACCCAGACTTATTTCAAACTATTGCCCTGCAGAGTCTTGAAGTATGTGAGAATTTGCGCGTGTCCTTTAAGATTGAAATTTCTGTTTCTTATAGCCCTTCCAGCTCTCCTAAACATAAGTCCTACTGGTTTTCAAATCCAGATGTTCTGGCAATTTGTCTTTCTTGTACAAGATGCCTACGCTGGGGAACTCAATGCAGGGTTTGATTACAGTATTTCTCTCATCTGTAGGCTACCCAACATGGGTGTGTGGGCCTGACTGTATCATGTTTTAACATCCCCTACCCATTTCAAGGATACACAGAAGAACTGTATAAAAAATTCTTAATGACTCAGAAAACCACAACGGTGTGGTCACTCACCTAAAGACAGACAGGAGTGTGAAGTCAAGTGGACCTTAGGAAACGTTACTATATACAATGCTAGTGGAGGTGTTGGAATTCCAGCTAATCTGTTTCAAATCCTAAAAGATGATGCTATTAAAGTGCTGCAGTCAATATGATAGCAAATTTGTAAAACTTGACAGTGGCCAAGTCAGTTTTCACTCTAATCCAAAGAAAGGCAATGCCAAAGAATGTTCACACTACTGCACCATTGCACTGATTTCACATGCTAACAAGGTCATGCTTAAAATCCTTTAAGCTAGGCTTCAACAGTACATGAACTGAGAACTTCCAGATGTACAAGCTGGATTTAGAAAAGTGAGAGAAACCAGAGATCAGATTGCTAACATCGCTAGTCTCTGCTTCACTTTGTCTCTGACTATTGTTCCTCACTTTCAGCCATCTGGATGCTTTGTGAAAACAGTGGGAAGGTGAGTATATTTTAATATTCTACATGATTCTCATAAAAAATTAAAGAAGTATGGTATTTTTACACATACAGTATACCTTACCACCTAGAAAAAATTCCAGTCAAATTTAAGAAGAAAATAAAGTGGAGACACAAAACCTACTGATTGGGCTCCCCTGGTGGTCTAGTGGGTAAAGAGTTCACCATGCAGTGCAAAGGGCACCAGTTTGATCCCTGGCCCGGGAAGATCCCACGTGCCAAGGAGGAGCTGGGCTGGTGTGTTTAATTACAGGCCAGCGCTCTGGGGCATATGTGCCCAGAGTCAGTGCCCTGCAGCAACAGAGGCCACTGTGATGGGAAGCCCACACAGGCCAAAGAATAAAGATGGATGAAAAATAAGCCATGATTTAGAAGCAAAAAAGAAAAAAAAAAACCTGCTAATCTTGAAACTAGCAGATTCATGGGCTGGTACAAGTGTTCTTCCAGTTAATGGAAGATTTTTTGGTAAAAGAGGTATCATGTCTTTACTTCTCTACTTGATCTAGAAGGAAACATAATATAAAATTATACACATATTTTATACTCATAAATCTTTAACTAAAATCAAGAAAATGTGCTCCCTTTATGGCATACTTCATTAGAGCCATAATGTACCTTGCTGTTTTATAGTGCATATTTATCTGTGTAATCCCAATACAGTATAGAGTAACATTTCAAATAATAGTTCAAAAAGTTATTTGGCCTATATTAGGTCACAATATGAAGAATGTAATACTTTTTAATCAAATTGACTACTATTACAAACAAAAGAAAATAGAAGTGCTTGAACTGAATGAATGTTTTTTCTTTTTTTTTTTTTTTAAGATTTATTTATTTATTTTGGGTGGGGGTCGGGTTGGGGAGGGAGGGGAGCAGGCGGGCCACTTCTATTGGCCTTTTATTTCTCTATTTTCATCTGTCTTTGTTCTTTGGCCCGTGTGGGCCTCCCATCGCGGTGGTATCGGTTGTTGCAGAGCTCCGACTTGGTAATTGGACACATCAGTCCAGCCGCTCCGGGGCATGTGGGATCTTCCCAGGCCAGGGCTCGAACCGGCACCCCTTGCACTGCAAGGCGGTGTCCTTACCCACTGAACCACCAGGGGAAGCCCTGAATGAATGTTTTTGAATTAAGTGACTTTTAAGGTTTGCAGGTATAAATCCGTATTTCTGTAATACTCTTTCTAACTTTCTACTTGAATCACTGCAGTTATAACCATGCAATGACACCTTTCTATCCTGTACCTTGTCTAAGATTTTAGAAATAAGTGTTATTCCTAGAAAAAGAAACAATAAGTTTTAAAGTAACATCTGATCAGTTTCTCTTACATTTACACTCAACCTAAGTATCTTCCCTTGTTACACTGTGAAAATCATTGCTAAGTATCAAACTATTTTGCCAATGGCTATTTTATCCATGGGAAGTCCCTCCAAGAAAAACAGAAACCACCTCTTCTACGTCAGTGGAAGAAACCGCATAGAGTGAAGTGATTACACAGGCCAGCATAGAGCTGAGAAGCCCAGTGGGAAATGGTAAGAGTTGACAGGTAGGAACAGAAGGAAGCTATAACTAGGTCAAAAGGAGGATTGTTGTTACAGCTTAGGGACCATTTTTACCTACAAATGCTCCATCTGTGGGGCTATCTAGTAAAAACAGAAGTGGCTAAGAAGGTGCAGCTGCTGCCCAAAGTAACACTTTAGGCAGAGAGAAATGAGAAAATTCTTGCCTTGTCTTGCCTTTCACTTACCGATATCATGCCAAGGACACCCACTGGCAGACCAGAACCCAGCTAATGTGGACTCCCAGGAAATAAATAGATGCTAGCCTTTCTGTGAGAAGACAGTGAGAAATAGATCTTACTGGGACAGGGCCAGGACCAAAACCAGCCACGCCTCCTGGTACTCTAGTTTATCCTTTCTACATGCATGCATGCATTCTGTGTCACTTCAGTCGTGCCTGATTCTTTGTGAGCCCATGGACTGTGGCCTGCCAGGCTCCTTTATCCATGGGATTCTCCAGGCAAGAATACTGGAGTACGTAGCCTCGCCCTCCTCCAGAGGATCTTCCCAACCCAGGGATGGAACCCACGTCTTTTAACTCTCCTGCACTGGCAGGAAGGTTCTTTACCACTAGCACTGCATTTAAATCTCAGAAAGGTTTATAATTTGGCATAAATTTGAAAATGAGTCAACTTTCTGTCATAAATAGAAACATGCTGCCAATTTCTCCTAAACAAAAGACCCCATCACATCCACCCTGTGACCTTCTAATTTCATTTTTATTTTTTAAAAATATACATCACCTGTTCAAATCAATGTGAGTATGTGTCTTATATAGATAGGTAGATAGAAAGATATAATTTTATTTATGTACTTTTGGCTGTACTGGGTCTTCGCTGCTGCATGCAAGAGCACTGGAGTGGGTTGCCATTTCCTTCTTGATGATGATACTGAACAAACTTAAATTACCAGGCTCATGTGGAGATTATGAACATCACTTTACCTTCATTGTGTCTTCTTCACAACAGCAGAGTTTATACATGTCAGTTTAGTCAGTAATGTTCTGATTAAGAACCACAGTCTAGGGCCTGCATTCTTCACTCCACCTCTTACTACTTAGGTGATTGGGGGTGGTCACTTATTCAGTCCCTCTCAGCATGAATTTACTGCATGAATGTATGGCTATTATGAGATGCCCATATAAGATAATGACATTTTATACAGAAGATTTTAGTTTATTTATTTAAAAATGAATAGATTAACTTTAAGTCTTTTTTTTTTTTGTCTTTTAAAATCTGATTTCTAGTCTAACTCACTGTGGGCTTGCTTTATGGCCCAGCACATGGTCAGTTCAGTAAACGTTCCATGTGTGCCTGTATTCCATCATTTTGGGTTTTGTTTATCTCTTTAAGTATATCTTAAGTATTTCTTTAAGTATATCTCTCAACAGTATGCTTTGAACTTTTTTTTTTTTTTTGGCCGCTTCTATTGGTCTTTCATTTATTTCCGTCTTTGTTCTTTGGCCTGTGTGGGCCTCCCATGGTAGTGGCCTCTTGCTGTAGAGCACCGGCTCCAGGTGCATGCACTCCTGAGTGCTGGCTCGGTAATTGGACACATTGGTCCAGCCGCTCCGTGGCACATGGGATCTTCCCAGGCCAGGGATTGAACCAGCGCCCCTTGCACTGCGAGGCGGTGTCCTTACCCACTGGACCACCAGGGAAGCCCTGTTTTGAACTTTTAACATTTTTTTAAATTGAGGTGAAAACCACATATACAATTGACCACTTCAAAGTGTACAATTCAACTGCATTTAATGCATTCACAATGTTGTACAATTATCCCCTCTTTCCAGTTTCAAAACTTTTCATTACTCCAGAAGAACACCTTGTGTTCATTAAGTAATTACACCCCATTACAAGTTCCCCCACCCTCCCTAGTAAACACTGACCTGTTTTCTGTCTCCATGGACATGCCTATTCTAGATATTTCATATAAATGGAATCATAAAATATTGGAACTTTTGTGTCTAACATCTTTCACTTAGCATAATATTTTAAAGGTTCACGCAAATGAATATCAGCAGCAGCACTTTATTCCCTGGTAGGAAGAATAATATTCCATTTTACAAATATACTGCAGGGTTTTAATCCACTCATTCATTGATGGTTATTTTGACCATTTCCATATTTTGGTTATTATAAATTATTTTGTTCAAAATGTACGTGTAAAGAGTTGAGGAAATACTGAATGTCAGTTAGGAAAGTCTTTTTAAAGGAACAAAACAAACTCTAGAGACGAATAGTACCATAGTGGAATCATTCACTAGCAGAGTTCAATGGCAGATGTGAGAAGGAAAAAAGAATTCTTTCTTTTTCACTGAATATAAAGAAAAGGCAACTGAATTGATCCAGGATGAGGATCAGAAAGAAAAAAAGAAAAATGAACAGAGCCTGAGGGACCTGTGAGATACCATCACACGTACTAACATATGCATAATAGGAGTTCTAGAAGAAGAGAGAAAGAAGCAGAAAAAGTATTTCAGAAATAATGGTCCCAAATTTTATAAAAGATATACATCCAAGAAGCTCAATGAACTTCACACAGGATAAACTCAAGGACAGCCTATGCTACAATACATTACAGTCAAGTGTCAAAAGCTAAAGATGATAGAAAATCAGGAAAGCAGCAAAAAGACAGCACAAGGCTCAATAAGACTGGTGCCGCTCCGTGGCACATGGGATCTTCCCAGGCCAGGGATTGAACCAGCGCCCCTTGCACTGCGAGGCGGTGTCCTTACCCACTGGACCACCAGGGAAGCCCTGTTTTGAACTTTTAACATTTTTTTAAATTGAGGTGAAAACCACATATACAATTGACCACTTCAAAGTGTACAATTCAACTGCATTTAATGCATTCACAATGTTGTACAATTATCCCCTCTTTCCAGTTTCAAAACTTTTCATTACTCCAGAAGAACACCTTGTGTTCATTAAGTAATTACACCCCATTACAAGTTCCCCCACCCTCCCTAGTAAACACTGACCTGTTTTCTGTCTCCATGGACATGCCTATTCTAGATATTTCATATAAATGGAATCATAAAATATTGGAACTTTTGTGTCTAACATCTTTCACTTAGCATAATATTTTAAAGGTTCACGCAAATGAATATCAGCAGCAGCACTTTATTCCCTGGTAGGAAGAATAATATTCCATTTTACAAATATACTGCAGGGTTTTAATCCACTCATTCATTGATGGTTATTTTGACCATTTCCATATTTTGGTTATTATAAATTATTTTGTTCAAAATGTACGTGTAAAGAGTTGAGGAAATACTGAATGTCAGTTAGGAAAGTCTTTTTAAAGGAACAAAACAAACTCTAGAGACGAATAGTACCATAGTGGAATCATTCACTAGCAGAGTTCAATGGCAGATGTGAGAAGGAAAAAAGAATTCTTTCTTTTTCACTGAATATAAAGAAAAGGCAACTGAATTGATCCAGGATGAGGATCAGAAAGAAAAAAAGAAAAATGAACAGAGCCTGAGGGACCTGTGAGATACCATCACACGTACTAACATATGCATAATAGGAGTTCTAGAAGAAGAGAGAAAGAAGCAGAAAAAGTATTTCAGAAATAATGGTCCCAAATTTTATAAAAGATATACATCCAAGAAGCTCAATGAACTTCACACAGGATAAACTCAAGGACAGCCTATGCTACAATACATTACAGTCAAGTGTCAAAAGCTAAAGATGATAGAAAATCAGGAAAGCAGCAAGGGAAAAGTGACTAATGTTACACAAGGGATTCTCAATAAGACTGGTGGTGCCTTAGTCACTAAGTCGTGTCTGACTCTTTGTAAACCCACGAACTGTAGCCTGCTACCCTCCTCTGTCTGTGGTTTTTCCCAGGCAAGACTCTGAGTGGGCTGCATTTCTTTCTCTCGGGGATATTCCCGGCCCAGAGATCAAACTCCAGTCTACTTCACTGGCAGGTCGGTTCTTTGCCACTGAGCCACCTGCGAAGCCTTGGTAAGATTAACAGGTTAATTTTTCATCAGCAAACATGGAGGCCAGAAAGCAATGCAATGACATATCTAAAATCCTGAAAGAAGAAGAAAACCTTTCAACCAATAAATTACATCTTCAAAACTCCCCTTCAAAAATGAGGGAGAAATTAAGACACTTCCAGAATTAACAAAACCTGAGTGTTGGTTACGAGCAGATCTGCCCTGTAAGAGGTGCACAAGTAGTCCATGATGAAAAAAGAAAAGGTCACTAGACAGTCGCCTGAAATCACATGGAAACAAGAAGGCCATGGGCAAAAGTAACTACAAAGATAAATACAAAAGTCAGTATGATTGTATCTTGGTTTGTAACTTATTTTTAATAAGATAAATAATATAATTATTATTGTTTACTATTATTTATGCCATTGTATATTATACATAACAAATATACTATTATATATATATATATACACATTATATGTGTGTTAGACATTATACAGTAGTGGGCACAGCATGCATGAAGATGTCATCTATGACACTAACAAAGGGAGAAGATACAAGATGTATTAATAAAAGAGTTGAGAGCTTGCATCTTTTTGAAACTAAGTTTGTATTGTTCCAATTAGGCTGTTACAAGTTTAAGATGTTGACTGTAACACACAAACTGACACGAAAGACATAACTATAAAACATACTGAAAAGGAAAGAGGAAGGAGACCAAAACTGTATACTACAAAAAAAACAAAAGATAGATACATAAAGAAGAGAAACAGAAACACAAACATATAAAACATACAGAAGACAAAGAGCTAAAAGACAGAACTAAGTCCTTTCTCAGTCATTATTTAAAATGTAAATGGATTAAACTCTTCAATCAAAGGCAGAACTTGGCAGAATGGAAAACTGATCCATATAAATGCAGCCTACATACATATATATTCTGTATTTAGTTACAGAACAAAATAAGATGAAAAAAATGGAAAAGGCTATTCCATAGAAATACTAACTGAAGGGGAGCTGACCTGAATATATTTTATGAAATAAAGTATATTTTAGGAGACTTTAAGTCCACTAAAAAAAGCTACAGTAATCAAGACATTCTTGTAGGAGCATAAGGAGAGACATACAGACCAATGGAATAAAACTGGAAACCCAGAAATAGGCTTTCATGTACACAGTAAATTATTTTCAACAAAGATGTCACAACCATTCAACGGGGAAAGAGGAGTATCCTCAGGAAATTATACAGAAAAGTTGAATAGCTACATGCAAATGAATAAAGTTAGACACTTTCCGTATGCTTTGTCGGGAAGATCCCCTGGTGAAGGGAACAGCTACCCACTCCAGTATTCTTGCCTGGAGAATTCCATAGCTTGTCCACATCCATGGGGTTGCAAAGAGTTAGATACAACTGAGTGATTCTCACTATTACTTATGCCATACATAAAAATTAATTCAAAATTGATTAAAGCCTTATATTTAAGGACTAAAATGATAAAGATTTTAAAATAAAACACAAGGGCAACTTTTCTGACCTTGGATTTATCAATGATTTCTAAAATAAAACAGCAAAAGCAACAAAAGGGAAAATGAATTGAATTTCATAAAAATAAAACTTCTGTGTATTAACAGCTACTGGAAATGTACTGAATGCTACTGGGCCATCCACTTAAAAACAGAGTTGTAAATTTTATGTCATGTATATTTTATCACAGAAATTAAGTACTGTATAATTTCACTTGGTAATTTTTTCCTTACCTATGGTTATTTAATTTTTTCCTTAATTGCCAAATACTACTTTTCTGTAATATATTTTTGCTATTAATTGTTACTAATTTAGTCCTATTTTGACAAGAGTACAAACTATATGCTTTTAATTCTTAAGTATTTATTATTTAAAATAGTATTATAAGACTACTTATATTTGTAATAATTATTTATAAGAATATATGTTATTTACTAATCCGGGAACATACATATCTGTAAATAACAAAACTGAAAAAGTTAAAAGTAGAATAAAAGCTAAAAAAAAAAAAGAATATATGTTATTTAGTATTGACTAAGTAATACTGAATTACTTTATGGCTCAACATAGGATCTATCTTGATTAATGTTCCAAGGACATCTGGCAAAGATATTTTTCAAATGTTGGATATAGTGATACATAAATATCAATCTGGGGAATGGTGGGATCAAATGTACATACTTAATTATTTTTGTGAGTGTTTACCTTTTTTGTAATTATACCAATTAAAATATCTAACTATAATTGTGAATTTTATTACTATTGTCTTTAATCTGTCGATGTCTGCTTTACATGTTTTGGAGTTTCATTTTTAGGCTAACCCTTTTAGAATTTTTCAGTTGAAATGACCCTATTTTGATTATGATATGACCCTTTTACCTTTACTAGTCCTCCTGCTTTTGAAGATAATTTTATCTTATACTATTAATATATGCACTGTTGTTCAGCTGCTGTTATGTCCAACTCTTTGCAACCTCATGGACTGTAGCCCCCCAGGCTTCACTGTCCATGGGATTTTCCAGGCAAGAATACTGGAGTGGGTGGCCAAGACCCCGCCCAGGGGATCTTCCCAGATCAGGGATTACATCTACATCTTTCATGTTGTCAGGCAGATTCTTTACTACTAAATCACCAGGGAACCCCTAATATAGACATACCAACTCTTAAAATTATTATTTCCTTGTCACAGTTATATTTATCCCTTTGTTTGAGTGACTTCATAAACAGTTAAAGTATCTTTCTTATAAGCAATATGTAGTTGGGTCTTTATTATGTTTTAATCTAGTCTGATCACTTTTATTTTTTAATGGAGATATTCACATTACATATTTAGTGTAATTATTGAGATGACTGGGTTTGGATGTATCCTCTTGTTTTCTATTAATTGTTACTAATTTAGTCCTATTTTGACAAGAGTACAAACTATATGCTTTTAATTCTTAAGTATTTATTATTTAAAATAGTATTATAAGACTACTTATATTTGTAATAATTATTTATAAGAATATATGTTATTTACTAATCCGGGAACATACATATCTGTAAATAACAAAACTGAAAAAGTTAAAAGTAGAATAAAAGCTAAAAAAAAAAAAGAATATATGTTATTTAGTATTGACTAAGTAATACTGAATTACTTTATGGCTCAACATAGGATCTATCTTGATTAATGTTCCAAGGACATCTGGCAAAGATATTTTTCAAATGTTGGATATAGTGATACATAAATATCAATCTGGGGAATGGTGGGATCAAATGTACATACTTAATTATTTTTGTGAGTGTTTACCTTTTTTGTAATTATACCAATTAAAATATCTAACTATAATTGTGAATTTTATTACTATTGTCTTTAATCTGTCGATGTCTGCTTTACATGTTTTGGAGTTTCATTTTTAGGCTAACCCTTTTAGAATTTTTCAGTTGAAATGACCCTATTTTGATTATGATATGACCCTTTTACCTTTACTAGTCCTCCTGCTTTTGAAGATAATTTTATCTTATACTATTAATATATGCACTGTTGTTCAGCTGCTGTTATGTCCAACTCTTTGCAACCTCATGGACTGTAGCCCCCCAGGCTTCACTGTCCATGGGATTTTCCAGGCAAGAATACTGGAGTGGGTGGCCAAGACCCCGCCCAGGGGATCTTCCCAGATCAGGGATTACATCTACATCTTTCATGTTGTCAGGCAGATTCTTTACTACTAAATCACCAGGGAACCCCTAATATAGACATACCAACTCTTAAAATTATTATTTCCTTGTCACAGTTATATTTATCCCTTTGTTTGAGTGACTTCATAAACAGTTAAAGTATCTTTCTTATAAGCAATATGTAGTTGGGTCTTTATTATGTTTTAATCTAGTCTGATCACTTTTATTTTTTAATGGAGATATTCACATTACATATTTAGTGTAATTATTGAGATGACTGGGTTTGGATGTATCCTCTTGTTTTCTATTTGTCTCATATTTATTCCTTTTTTCTTTATTTTTTCTTTGGTGCGATAATTTTTTAGTATTCCATTTTATCTCATTTCTTGGATTTATTGTTGAATTTAATTTGGTATTATTTCATTAAATACCCTTGCATCTATGGTTATAAGAGATATGGTTAGGCACTTATCTTCCAATATTTTTGTCCAGCTTTGGTATCAAGATATTACCAGTCAGCTAAAATGTTTTGGCACCTGTTTTCTCGTTCTTCCTTAAATGTTCGATGAAATCCATCAGTTAAGGCATCTGTGTCTAGATTCTTCCTAAGAATATATTTATTCACTTTTTTAAAACTATATATATATATATATATAAATGTTCTATTTTTCTCTCTGAATGGTTAATTAACACCTTTCTAGAAATGGATTTTATCTACATTGCTAAATGTGTTGCTAAATGAGTGGGTCATAATATTAAGTTCTTTTTAAATTTGTGTTGGATCTGTTGTGAAATTCTACCTTTCATTCCTTATATTGATAATCTGCAATTTTGTTATTTTTTTGTGTGTTTTCTTTAAATTTTGATAATTGTAGTTAAAGGTTTGCAAACTTTATTGATTACTGAAAATATAACAAAATTTACAACTTGGGATTCTGCTGCTTTCTTTATTGTTTTCATATATCTCATTTCACTATTGTTGTAAATGTTTTATGTGTTTTCTTTTATTGCCTTACTTTCTCTTAAGTTGACAGTTTAGATAATTGATTTGATGTCTTCTTCTTTTCTAGTAAAATATTTAAAGCCATAAATTTTCCTCCAAACATTGATTTATCTTCGTTCCATAAATTTTGATTTGTTGTGTTTTCACTTTCAAGCAATTCAAGATAATTTTAATTTCCCTTGTTATTTCTTGATTGAATCACAGATGATTCAGATCTGCTTTGTTCAACATTCATTTTGTTTAATTTTTGACTACACACACATACCTGTAAGATTGGGTTCTCTGATGCAAGTATTAGATGTTTTATTTTGGAGACAAAACCAAGGGCAGCTAGGGTGAGAAATAATGCTTTATGAAATAAATAATGCTACGAAATAACACTTTATGAAATAACGCTTTATGAAAATGAGTAGTTACTACTTTATGAGTAATCACAAGGAGACACAGTGAAAATAGGTTGAAAGAAATATCTGCTGGAAATGTAAAAGTTTCCAAATGAGCCATAAATAGTAACACACCTCAGAGCAGGACATGGGGAGAGAAACTGACCGCCTTGGCTTCCTCCCATGAAAACTTTCCTATGGGACGTCACTCCCATTAGTAACACTTCTGGTATCAAGATATTACCAGTCAGCTAAAATGTTTTGGCACCTGTTTTCTCGTTCTTCCTTAAATGTTCGATGAAATCCATCAGTTAAGGCATCTGTGTCTAGATTCTTCCTAAGAATATATTTATTCACTTTTTTAAAACTATATATATATATATATATAAATGTTCTATTTTTCTCTCTGAATGGTTAATTAACACCTTTCTAGAAATGGATTTTATCTACATTGCTAAATGTGTTGCTAAATGAGTGGGTCATAATATTAAGTTCTTTTTAAATTTGTGTTGGATCTGTTGTGAAATTCTACCTTTCATTCCTTATATTGATAATCTGCAATTTTGTTATTTTTTGTGTGTTTTCTTTAAATTTTGATAATTGTAGTTAAAGGTTTGCAAACTTTATTGATTACTGAAAATATAACAAAATTTACAACTTGGGATTCTGCTGCTTTCTTTATTGTTTTCATATATCTCATTTCACTATTGTTGTAAATGTTTTATGTGTTTTCTTTTATTGCCTTACTTTCTCTTAAGTTGACAGTTTAGATAATTGATTTGATGTCTTCTTCTTTTCTAGTAAAATATTTAAAGCCATAAATTTTCCTCCAAACATTGATTTATCTTCGTTCCATAAATTTTGATTTGTTGTGTTTTCACTTTCAAGCAATTCAAGATAATTTTAATTTCCCTTGTTATTTCTTGATTGAATCACAGATGATTCAGATCTGCTTTGTTCAACATTCATTTTGTTTAATTTTTGACTACACACACATACCTGTAAGATTGGGTTCTCTGATGCAAGTATTAGATGTTTTATTTTGGAGACAAAACCAAGGGCAGCTAGGGTGAGAAATAATGCTTTATGAAATAAATAATGCTACGAAATAACACTTTATGAAATAACGCTTTATGAAAATGAGTAGTTACTACTTTATGAGTAATCACAAGGAGACACAGTGAAAATAGGTTGAAAGAAATATCTGCTGGAAATGTAAAAGTTTCCAAATGAGCCATAAATAGTAACACACCTCAGAGCAGGACATGGGGAGAGAAACTGACCGCCTTGGCTTCCTCCCATGGCCTTTTCCCATTCACAAAGCTTTCCTGATGGGACGTTCACTTCCCCCACCTCCAGACTGTATAATTCTAGCCCTCTAAAGACTGTTTATGGGACTTCCCTGGTGGTCCAGTGGGTAAGGACACCGCCTTGCAGTGCAAGGGGAGCCGGTTCAAGCCCTGGCCTGGGAAGATCCCATGTGCTGCAGAGCAGCTGGACCGATGTGTCCAATTACTGAGTCGGAGCTCTGGAGCGCATGCGCCCAGAGCCGGTGTTCTGTGACAACAGAGGTCACTGCAATGGGAGGCCCACAGGGGCCAAAGAACAAAGATGGATGAAAATAGACAAATGAAAGACCAATTGAAGTAGCCCGCCTGCTCCCCTCCCTCCCCACCCCCCAAAATAAATAAATAAATAAATCGTTAAGACTGTTTATGTTGCTGGATTCCAAACTCTGTCACATGGTTGCCAGTGGAAGAAATACTAGAATCTCTGGGCATTCACTGATTGGCCTGGGTGTGTAGCAGGGGCTATGAGGGAAGAGCTGTACATAGTGCAACACACTGGCTGTCGCCAGGCAGCAGAGCTCTTTGGGCCTGACTGTGAGACCACAGTGCATAGCTGGTATCTGCCACACAGAAGCTGTTTGAAGACACATGAGGTGCACAGCACTGAGGAAATTAAGAGCTAGTGAGCCGTATCTGTGTCACATCTACATATACACTTACTGACATATATTTTTAAACCTAGAAAATCATTGGGAAGAACACACATGAGAAGTTAATCTCTGGCAAGAACCTGCCATGAGTAGACAGGGGACTATTACTGATTTGCATGATTTTAGTAGTGATATTACACTTTTTAACTTTTTCTGTGTGTATCAGCAATTTTCTTAGACAAAGATTGTTAGATTGGATAGACTGTTGTATGTGACATGAAAGTCGCTCAGTCTTTGCAACTCTACAGACTGTAGCCAACCAGGCTCCTCTGTCCACGAGATTTTCCAGGCAAGAATACTGGAGTGGTTGCCATGCCCTCCTCCAGAGGATCTTCACAACCCAGGGATCAAACCCAGGTCTCCCGCATTGCAAGCGGATTCTTTACTGTCTGAGCCATCAGGGAAACCCAAATTACTGTATAGGCACATGGAATTCGTTAGAGCCATTAAATGCAAGTTGAGAAATATTACTTAATTATATTAAACAGCATCTTTCTCATGAGATATTAAGTAAAAATGACTAAAATGTTAATGAATATATTTCAGAAATAACTGAGAATCCTTAGATATGTAAGGATTCTAAACAGCAATTATTTAAACATCTATTAGTGATTGAATATATAAATGAAGTAAGTGAAAACTATGATGAGATACAAAATAATAGAAGAGACATAAGGAAAATATACATCTTATATGAGATTGAATGGATAGCTGTCATAAACAAAATCAAAAGATTTCAGAGAAATATTTGCATGTGCAAACAGGTCAGGGAAAAAGCACTAGTTCAAATCACTGACAAATATGACTTTGAGTCCTGTCATGGTCATCCTGAAATTAATTCTAAGTTCCCTTTTTCTTAACAGTTAATAAAAACAACACTGTTTCTGTAGGGTTCTTATTACAGTGAATAACAAGGGTATATTTAGAAGACTTTGAATAAATCAAAGGAGAAAGGATACAATAGTAAAGAGAAAGTTTAAATAACTGTCTGATAGTGGGTAAGAAAGAAGTTTGCTTACACTACTCTTGTCTTTTCCCATTTTAATTTCTTGATTGTCTCAATAACTAGTTAGTTACTAGCGCTCCAGAAACTCACAGAATCATCCCAGGATTCAAAGCTAAGCCTCAATTTAAATATGCTTACATAGTCTTTTCGGAAGCATGGTACTGTGCACATCTACATATACACTTACTGACATATATTTTTAAACCTAGAAAATCATTGGGAAGAACACACATGAGAAGTTAATCTCTGGCAAGAACCTGCCATGAGTAGACAGGGGACTATTACTGATTTGCATGATTTTAGTAGTGATATTACACTTTTTAACTTTTTCTGTGTGTATCAGCAATTTTCTTAGACAAAGATTGTTAGATTGGATAGACTGTTGTATGTGACATGAAAGTCGCTCAGTCTTTGCAACTCTACAGACTGTAGCCAACCAGGCTCCTCTGTCCACGAGATTTTCCAGGCAAGAATACTGGAGTGGTTGCCATGCCCTCCTCCAGAGGATCTTCACAACCCAGGGATCAAACCCAGGTCTCCCGCATTGCAAGCGGATTCTTTACTGTCTGAGCCATCAGGGAAACCCAAATTACTGTATAGGCACATGGAATTCGTTAGAGCCATTAAATGCAAGTTGAGAAATATTACTTAATTATATTAAACAGCATCTTTCTCATGAGATATTAAGTAAAAATGACTAAAATGTTAATGAATATATTTCAGAAATAACTGAGAATCCTTAGATATGTAAGGATTCTAAACAGCAATTATTTAAACATCTATTAGTGATTGAATATATAAATGAAGTAAGTGAAAACTATGATGAGATACAAAATAATAGAAGAGACATAAGGAAAATATACATCTTATATGAGATTGAATGGATAGCTGTCATAAACAAAATCAAAAGATTTCAGAGAAATATTTGCATGTGCAAACAGGTCAGGGAAAAAGCACTAGTTCAAATCACTGACAAATATGACTTTGAGTCCTGTCATGGTCATCCTGAAATTAATTCTAAGTTCCCTTTTTCTTAACAGTTAATAAAAACAACACTGTTTCTGTAGGGTTCTTATTACAGTGAATAACAAGGGTATATTTAGAAGACTTTGAATAAATCAAAGGAGAAAGGATACAATAGTAAAGAGAAAGTTTAAATAACTGTCTGATAGTGGGTAAGAAAGAAGTTTGCTTACACTACTCTTGTCTTTTCCCATTTTAATTTCTTGATTGTCTCAATAACTAGTTAGTTACTAGCGCTCTCCAGAAACTCACAGAATCATCCCAGGATTCAAAGCTAAGCCTCAATATTTACAAAGGTAATGAGTCTGTCAGCCATGGGAAGTCAAGTGTTTTCACTGTTTGGTATTGCTAACCTCAAGCCTAACCTAAAGGGACACCTTTCTTGGGGGATAGCAGTTCATTTGTCTTCATGCTAACTCTATCAAGGAATTTTCCTGTGCAAAAAACAAGCTAGTTTCACTAAGGTCTGTATGTGGAGAGTTTTTTATGTAGTGCACTGACAGCCAGTAACTGAACCTAATCCGTCAAACTCATTTCACCTAGGACCTCAAGTATAACTCCAATTCTGATCCTTAAGGTAATGGCATCGCTGAACTACTTAATTCTTGACCTTTTGTTTTTTGAATACATAGTACTCTGGGGTTTGGGGTGAGAAAAATGTATATTTCTTTTTGTATTGAGAAAGACGGTCATTATCTTTGGGTGTTGCATTTAAAAATATTATGTTTGCCCTAGAATTTTCTTATAGTAGCTGCAACACTGATCAAGCAGCCTTTTTACAGAGTTGCTCCTAAACACTAGTAGGTCTACAGTTTTGTAAACTGCATGTATTTTATTCACTTTTCATTCAATAGTAGAATCTTTTAGAAATATTGTATTCCTACATACTTATACATGAGACTAAGCTTCCTTGGTATACCGCTCAGCAGTAAAGAACCCTCCGGCAATGCAGGAGACATGGGTTCTATCCTTGAGTCAAGAAGATCCCCTGGATCCCCTGGTATGCAATGGCAACCCACTCCAGTATTCTTGCTTGGGGGATCCCATGGACAGAGGAACCTGGTGGACTACAGCACACGGGGTCACAAAGAGTTGAACACGACTGAAGAGATTGTACATGCATACATGCATGCATATAAAAGATTTAAAAAATTGTGTTTTGATTTTCCTTAAATTTCAGGAACTAACCAGATCGATTTGGATGTACAATACTGATTTTTTTTTTAAATAAGGAACACAACTCTTCTAATTGTGCTCTGAATATTTTTTGTACATAAGTGTGAATTAACTCTTGCTCAATACTATTTCTGCTCATAATTTATATTTCTAATTGTTGAGACACTAGAATAGGCATTTGAGAACTATTTATGCATTACAAAGTGGTGGCCCTTTGCTTCCTCGTGTTGTTGACTGATCTGATGTTTTCTAAGGAGCAGAACCCACTTATAAATATAGAAGAGATTTAGTAATATTTGCTGTGTAGATAGGAACTAAGAAACTAAGAAACAACAAAGGAAAATATAAAGTATCTTAATTGCCTAACAATTACATCTATCAGTAAGTTAGTTAAAGTTATGGCCCTATTTCAGAACTGTAAGCCTACTACCATAAAACTGACTACTATTCTATGTGGGGGATGTAAGAAAATGTGGGGGATGTTAGAAAGGAAACTTCAGACTTTTGGTATAAAGGTATTTTTTGATGATGTTATATTACACTACAACCTTTACCTATGCTAGTATTACTTTTAACACCCCAAACCACTGATGGACCAACTTGCATACTCAAAATTAGCCTCTAAAGCTGCTTCAAAGCAAAAGAAAAAGCAAACATTCTCAGATTCAAATAATTTTGAGGATATTTTTTATATCTAGTATAGTCATATTACAAAATGTTGTCTACTTAAATTTCTTGGATTTTTAAGGGGAACAAGATATTTTATTTCAAGTTCATGGAAGGAGATATATCTTAATGATACCTTAATCTCTGAAAAACCTGAATTTATATGTGTCAAAACTTTATTATAATGCCTATAAAAACAGAAGTAACTCCTCACACAATAATATTTGACCATGGTCATGCTTTCCAACAAACTGCATTATAATTATTACTTTGTCATCAAATTTCAGTTAGAATTTATTTTAAAATATCTTTGATATCAGTTGAAAATAAGATCTACAGAGAGCTACATTTGAATTATGAATATCAAGTTATTATCACACACACTGCTTTTTCCAAATGTGTCTTGTTTAAAGCAGGCTTAGAGATAATACACATATGCAAGTTTTCTCCAATATGTAGGTCAATTTGGAAAACATGGATTTACTAAGTAGACATCCACTATATGGTAAAACACATGAGATTAAAGCATACATGTCTTTGAACACAATCACTCTTCGGGGCCCAAAAGATGGTGACATTTGCATTCAGCCTTATAAGAAAGATGGAAAATATTCTCACTGTGTTAAATCCCTTGGAAAGTGTTCCCCAAATCATACGCTCTGTACAATTCTCTTTTTAAACAATCTTCAAATGCCATCTCCACAATCATGCTCATCACTGTCCCTGGAAAGCTCCATTTTATAGTGCTGATCGCTGCATCAAAAGAGAAAAATAGGCCCTGCCTCCCTAAAAACATAAACCCAGCCTTGGCTTCTTGCCTAACAATTACATCTATCAGTAAGTTAGTTAAAGTTATGGCCCTATTTCAGAACTGTAAGCCTACTACCATAAAACTGACTACTATTCTATGTGGGGGATGTAAGAAAATGTGGGGGATGTTAGAAAGGAAACTTCAGACTTTTGGTATAAAGGTATTTTTTGATGATGTTATATTACACTACAACCTTTACCTATGCTAGTATTACTTTTAACACCCCAAACCACTGATGGACCAACTTGCATACTCAAAATTAGCCTCTAAAGCTGCTTCAAAGCAAAAGAAAAAGCAAACATTCTCAGATTCAAATAATTTTGAGGATATTTTTTATATCTAGTATAGTCATATTACAAAATGTTGTCTACTTAAATTTCTTGGATTTTTAAGGGGAACAAGATATTTTATTTCAAGTTCATGGAAGGAGATATATCTTAATGATACCTTAATCTCTGAAAAAAACCTGAATTTATATGTGTCAAAACTTTATTATAATGCCTATAAAAACAGAAGTAACTCCTCACACAATAATATTTGACCATGGTCATGCTTTCCAACAAACTGCATTATAATTATTACTTTGTCATCAAATTTCAGTTAGAATTTATTTTAAAATATCTTTGATATCAGTTGAAAATAAGATCTACAGAGAGCTACATTTGAATTATGAATATCAAGTTATTATCACACACACTGCTTTTTCCAAATGTGTCTTGTTTAAAGCAGGCTTAGAGATAATACACATATGCAAGTTTTCTCCAATATGTAGGTCAATTTGGAAAACATGGATTTACTAAGTAGACATCCACTATATGGTAAAACACATGAGATTAAAGCATACATGTCTTTGAACACAATCACTCTTCGGGGCCCAAAAGATGGTGACATTTGCATTCAGCCTTATAAGAAAGATGGAAAATATTCTCACTGTGTTAAATCCCTTGGAAAGTGTTCCCCAAATCATACGCTCTGTACAATTCTCTTTTTAAACAATCTTCAAATGCCATCTCCACAATCATGCTCATCACTGTCCCTGGAAAGCTCCATTTTATAGTGCTGATCGCTGCATCAAAAGAGAAAAATAGGCCCTGCCTCCCTAAAAACATAAACCCAGCCTTGGCTTCTTGATGGCTTCTCAAGGGAATTAAAAACCAAACAATTCTGTCAATTAATTGGTTTTTTTCTTATTATGATAAAAGATCAGCTTAACTGACCTTTTACTAATAAGTAGACATTTTTTTTTGACTGAAGAAATCATTATTTTGGCATCATGCTCAACATAGTCACAGAGTTTCTTACTTGACTATAAATCTGTCACTTTAAACTCCTCCTCAGTATACTGGTTTTCTCACCCGTAGTTCTCTATTTTTTTTTTTTTTTAATATGGTTTCACCTGGCTAAGAATAGTCTTAATTCTCATTCAAGTTTCAGCTATTTACCAATTGACTAAATGATCTTCTAAGATAGTATGTGAAGACAGTGGGAAAGACTTCATTGGCCCAACACGTCTTATTTACTACTAGCTTTGTTCCTTCTGTTTCTCATCCATAAATTCCATTTACCACACACACTGCTACTTCATTCTTTTATATGTAGCACCACTCACTGAAAAAGTTTTCCCAGCACCACTTATTGAAAGAGACTATCTTTCCTCCATTATCCATTCTTGCCTCTTTTTTCATAAACTAATGGACCATAGTTCAGTTTATTTCTTGTTCCATTGATCTATACATTTGTTTTTTTGTATCAATTCCCACACTGTTCTGATTACTGTAGCTCTGTAGTACAGTCTGAAGTTAGGGAGCCTGATTCCTCCAGCTCCATTTTTCTTTCTCAAGATTGCTTTGGCTATATGGGGTCTTTTTTGTTTCCATACAAATTGTAAAAAATTTTGTCCTAATTCTGTGAAAAATACTGTTGGTAATTTGACAGAGATTGCTTTGAATCTGTAGATTGCCTTGCATAATACAGTAATGTTGACAATATTGATTCTTTCAATCCAAGAGCACGGTATGTCTCTCCATGTGTTTGTATCATCTTTGACTTCTTTCATCAGCAGCTTATAGTCTTTGCAGTAAGGTCTTTTGTCTCCTTAGGTAGGTTTATTGATAAGTGTTTCATTCTTTTTGATGCAGTGGCAAATGGGATGGTTTGCTTAATTTCTCTTCATTGTTATTACATGGAAATGTAACAGATTTCAGTGTATGAACTTCTGTATCTTACAACTTTACTTAAGTTACTGATGAGCTCTAATACTTTTATTGTAACATCATTAGGAGTTTACATGTATAGTTAACTGCAAACACTTTCAATTTTACTTCTTGGTTTTCAATTTGTATTCCTTTGATTTATCTTTGTTCTCTGATTATTGTGACTAGGACCTAATTGGTATAGCCACTTCAGCCAGCAGTATGGATTTTCCTTAAAAAACTGAAAATAGAGCTATCATATGATCCTACAATTCCACTCCTGGGCATTGAAAAGATACACACACCCAGTGTTCATTTCAGCACTACAATGACTAAGACACAGAAGTAACCTAAATGTCCACGAACAGATGAATGGATAAAGAAGATGTGGTATAGATACAATGGAATATTATTCAGTCGTTAAAAAGGGTGAAACAGGGCTTCCCTGGTGGTACAGTGGGTAAGGACACTGCATTGCAGTGCAGGGGGTGCCAGTTCAATCCCTGGACTGGGAAGATCTCATGTGCCGCGGAGTGGCTGGACTGATGTGTCCAATTACCAAGCCGGAGCTCTGGGGCACATGCGCCCAGAGCCGGTGCTGTGCAACAACAGAGGCCACTGTGATGGGAGGCCCACACGGGCCAAAGAACAAAGAAGGATGAAAATGAAAATAGATAAATGAAAGACCAATAGAAATGGCCCGCCCACCCAACTCCCTCCCCAACCTGCTCCCCCTCCAAAAAAAAAAGGGGGGTGAAACAATGTCATTTGCAGCAACATGGACGCACCTAATGATTATCATACTAAATAAAGTAAGTCAGACAGATACTGTTTATATGTGTAATCTAAATAAATACAGATGAATTTACAGCAAAAAAATAGACCAGAGACATAGAAAACAAACTTATTATTACCAAAAGGGAAAGGAAAGAGGGATAAATTAGGGGTTTGTGATTACCACACACACAATACTATACACAAAATAGATAAACAAGGACCTATTGTATAGCACAGGGAACTATATACAATAATTTGTAATAACCTATTAAGGGAAAAGAATCTAAAAAAGAACATATATCCATATATAACTGAATCACTTTGCTATATACTTGAAACTAATACAAGCATTGTAAATCAATTATACTTAAAAATTTTTTTAAGGCATAAAGTAATATTGTATCTCAGGGACCAAATTTTAAAGAATTATTATTTCTACAAAGAAAGTTCAGAAGGAGGCAGGTGAAGGTACAGCAGACTTTATATTTCATCCTAAGTATAAGCCTTTATTCTATAGAGTAAGGCTAAAGCAGTATAATGACAAGGTTAGATTTGTAGCTCTGATCAGTCGTTTTAGCAAAAATTCAAAGGAACAGAATTCTGGAGGACAAGTCAGGAGTGTGGTAAATATTGGTTAGGAGACTCTGGTAACAGTCTAGCCTTGACGAATGGCTGTGGTAAGGAGAGAAGATCACAGATTTGAGGTGGAAAAAGCCAGCCCCTTCCTTTCCACCATTAACCCTTCAGTGTAAATTGATTCGTTAGATTGGAGGAACAACAGAAGAGAAACTGCATGCTTGTGATGAAGTAGTGGTAAAGACTAATGAGCATGTGGACAGCGCTATAAATTCTTTGTTTATTATTAATTTTTATTATTATCAGGGGACAAGGGAGAGTAAATCTGAATGAGTTAACTGAGCTCAACAGATAAGCATCAGTGGAGAGCTACACTGCTGGTCTGGACCCAGGGGCACAGAACTGGTAGAGGACCTGGGTGAAAATGAAAATAGAGAAATGAAAGACCAATAGAAGTGGCCCGCCCGCTCCCCTCCCTCCCAAACCCGACCCCTGCCCAAAAAAAAAAGGGGGGTGAAACAATGTCATTTGCAGCAACATGGACGCACCTAATGATTATCATACTAAATAAAGTAAGTCAGACAGATACTGTTTATATGTGTAATCTAAATAAATACAGATGAATTTACAGCAAAAAGATAGACCAGAGACATAGAAAACAAACTTATTATTACCAAAAGGGAAAGGAAAGAGGGATAAATTAGGGGTTTGTGATTACCACACACACAATACTATACACAAAATAGATAAACAAGGACCTATTGTATAGCACAGGAAATATATACAATAATTTGTAATAACCTATTAAGGGAAAAGAATCTAAAAAAGAACATATATCCATATATAACTGAATCACTTTGCTATATACTTGAAACTAATACAAGCATTGTAAATCAATTATACTTAAAAATTTTTTTAAGGCATAAAGTAATATTGTATCTCAGGGACCAAATTTTAAAGAATTATTATTTCTACAAAGAAAGTTCAGAAGGAGGCAGGTGAAGGTACAGCAGACTTTATATTTCATCCTAAGTATAAGCCTTTATTCTATAGAGTAAGGCTAAAGCAGTATAATGACAAGGTTAGATTTGTAGCTCTGATCAGTCGTTTTAGCAAAAATTCAAAGGAACAGAATTCTGGAGGACAAGTCAGGAGTGTGGTAAATATTGGTTAGGAGACTCTGGTAACAGTCTAGCCTTGACGAATGGCTGTGGTAAGGAGAGAAGATCACAGATTTGAGGTGGAAAAAGCCAGCCCCTTCCTTTCCACCATTAACCCTTCAGTGTAAATTGATTCGTTAGATTGGAGGAACAACAGAAGAGAAACTGCATGCTTGTGATGAAGTAGTGGTAAAGACTAATGAGCATGTGGACAGCGCTATAAATTCTTTGTTTATTATTAATTTTTATTATTATCAGGGGACAAGGGAGAGTAAATCTGAATGAGTTAACTGAGCTCAACAGATAAGCATCAGTGGAGAGCTACACTGCTGGTCTGGACCCAGGGGCACAGAACTGGTAGAGGGACCTGTGCTGAAATGGGAAGAAATGCAAGAGAGGGACTCCCAGTAGGAAGGGACAAATGAAAGCTATTTTGCAAAATAAAGCTGGTGAATCAAGGGGAGACAGTTGACCTGTGTGTGTGTGTGGGGGGGGGGGGTCACTTCTTGCAGAGATAAACAAAGGAGATGTTTGAATTCACCACAACTCTGCCTCTCCCCTAAACTGCAGCCAGATACCTTCAGAACTTCCTGAAAATAAGTGCCCTTGCGTTCTGTCTTCTCCTGCCATCTCTGAAAGTTATACAACGAAGAGGCAGGAGCATTTGGATAGAAATCCATGCAAGTGCCACACGTACATTCCTGCAGCATTCTGCTTTGCTCAAGGATTTTTGTGGACCTAAAAAAAAAAAAAACCTCTGATCTGTTTGGAGAGAGGATTTGCATGTGCAAATAGGTTTACAGACAGATCCAACCAGCAGCATTTTGCCATTTGCAAATCCACATGAAACATCTGGGTTCCTTTTTAGCCCCGTAATTTTTGTGTAACTGGACAGCCCTAGAATCATAGCTTGGACTTCATTTTAAAAATCAAGAAAAATGCTAAACAATTTGTATAATTTTTGTTTTGAAAGCACAACTTAGCCTGCTAATGAAATAAAAGAACAAACAGAAACTAAACTTTTTCTGTTAAAGGAGTATGAAGTAAATTAAATCAATAAAGAAATGATAACCAAACCCCCTGACTGTGTTAACTGGGGAAAGAATGAGGAACATTTCAGAGAAACAAGCTTGTAATATGAGTTTAAATTTAGACTTAAATCCTACCTGTTGTTCCAAAAGGTTAAAAAAACATTGTATGGACTACTTATTTATTGTGAATCTAAAGCTATATCTCCTCCATAACATGTTTATATAAAACAACCCAGTAGGTTTCTCCTCTAGTTTAAGAAAGAGTATTATAATCTAGTCAATATAAGATTTACTCAGACTAAATTTATCCTGTACCAGTAGACTGTAAGAATCATTAATGCTTCATGATCAGGGGACAAGGGAGAGTAAATCTAAAGATTAACTGAGCTCAACAGATAAGCATCAGTGGAGAGCTACACTGCTGGTCTGGACCCAGGGGCACAGAACTGGTAGAGGGACCTGTGCTGAAATGGGAAGAAATGCAAGAGAGGGACTCCCAGTAGGAAGGGACAAATGAAAGCTATTTTGCAAAATAAAGCTGGTGAATCAAGGGGAGACAGTTGACCTGTGTGTGTGTGTGTGGGGGGGGGGGGTCACTTCTTGCAGAGATAAACAAAGGAGATGTTTGAATTCACCACAACTCTGCCTCTCCCCTAAACTGCAGCCAGATACCTTCAGAACTTCCTGAAAATAAGTGCCCTTGCGTTCTGTCTTCTCCTGCCATCTCTGAAAGTTATACAACGAAGAGGCAGGAGCATTTGGATAGAAATCCATGCAAGTGCCACACGTACATTCCTGCAGCATTCTGCTTTGCTCAAGGATTTTTGTGGACCTAAAAAAAAAAAAAACCTCTGATCTGTTTGGAGAGAGGATTTGCATGTGCAAATAGGTTTACAGACAGATCCAACCAGCAGCATTTTGCCATTTGCAAATCCACATGAAACATCTGGGTTCCTTTTTAGCCCCGTAATTTTTGTGTAACTGGACAGCCCTAGAATCATAGCTTGGACTTCATTTTAAAAATCAAGAAAAATGCTAAACAATTTGTATAATTTTTGTTTTGAAAGCACAACTTAGCCTGCTAATGAAATAAAAGAACAAACAGAAACTAAACTTTTTCTGTTAAAGGAGTATGAAGTAAATTAAATCAATAAAGAAATGATAACCAAACCCCCTGACTGTGTTAACTGGGGAAAGAATGAGGAACATTTCAGAGAAACAAGCTTGTAATATGAGTTTAAATTTAGACTTAAATCCTACCTGTTGTTCCAAAAGGTTAAAAAAACATTGTATGGACTACTTATTTATTGTGAATCTAAAGCTATATCTCCTCCATAACATGTTTATATAAAAACAACCCAGTAGGTTTCTCCTCTAGTTTAAGAAAGAGTATTATAATCTAGTCAATATAAGATTTACTCAGACTAAATTTATCCTGTACCAGTAGACTGTAAGAATTCCATTAATGCTTCATTGATATCGTCAATGGAGAAAAAGGCAAAATGGATGCATTGCTTCTGCTCCACCGGGTCTGTAATGAAGCAGCATTATTGCAGCTGCTGTGTTTTTAAACAGCTTTGCGTTTTTTTCCAAGGCATCCCTGGGTATATTGCAAGAGTCTCCAGAAAAATATCTTTTGACCTAGTGGCCCTCCTCTTTTATCAGGTGTATTTTTTCAAGAACTGTAGCCATCTTTTTGCCACTGTGGGGCTAGGAGGCGATTTGAAATGTATAATAAAAATAGAAAACACAAAAGAGAGTCTGAGATTGATATCATCCAAAGATCTTAGTAGCAGTTTAGCAATGTTGTCTATTAGAACCTTTAGTGATATGACGCGAAACTTTCTAAACTTGGTGGCTAGATCAGTCACTGCACTTCATTGTTTTGATTAGAAAAAGGAGTATGAAACTTTCTATAAAGACCCAATCGACATTTTGCCAAACCATCGAACGATGGAGATGAACTGAATTCCTGTCCAGTTCACCTACTTCATCAGCTGGCATGGCACGGAGTGCCATTAACAAATACATCACACAGGAATCCACTTTGCTAAGGTAGCCTAAATGGACAGCTAGATGTTTTGAGGCTAGTTCATTTGTGTGTGTGTGCATGTGTGATTTAACTTTTACACTTCTGGCACAAAGGACAGAAAATATGTCAAGGCTAAGCTTTTAAATGCAGGAACTTACATTTCTGAAATGATGATGCCATGAGCATCTTTCTTATAACAAAAATGTAAAGTCGCAAAAGGAAATACAATGAATGTACTCAATTAGCTGCAAAAGAAAGGAATGAACACACTGCTTGAAAAAGCATTACAGTTAAGCTTTCTTTCTAAAATGTAACTTCTCAAAGGTGAACTTTTAGTTTCCCTAGGATATGAAAATATCTGACGCAAACCAGATATTCAAAATATACTCATGATTTTCAAGCAGAGTCCCCCTGAATTCCCTAATTTTGCATTGATGATATTACTTTTAGATGATCTACCTAACTAAGAATGTCCAGTAGTGATTCCTCCTTAACTCTCTTATTCACTAAAGCACTTGCTTCTCTCCCATGTGAGCGCTGCTACTAAAGGCGGATTACTTCAGTGAATGGTAACACTGTTTATCCATTGCCAGCATCAGCTACATAGATGCCATCCTAGACTCCTTCTTCATACTCCACGTCAAATCAGTCACCTTGGTCTATTCATTTACCACCTGACACAGATGTCATTTCCATTCACTCTCCCTCACCATCCTGTCACCCTGGAACTTTAGTTCCTTGATACTCTGCCTTGTGATTATTGATTATTTCATTTGACTATACTTCAAAAGTTTACCTTTCTTGATCTTCCTTCTTTCTTTTTAATCCATTCTCTACACTATTGTCAATGACCTTTCTGAAATGTCAGCCTGAGTAGGCTGCTCATCTACTTTAAAAGGTATCAATGGCTTTCTATTATGCTAAAGATAAAATTGGAACTCTCATTTATGCTGTGCCCTTCACCATCTGCCTTCTTGTTCCCTCACTGGATTACCTTTTTCTTTATTCTTATTGCTTCCATACCAAACTACCTGCAGTTCCTCAAATGTGACATAATTTTTCTGGTCTGTGTTTATTCACATGTTCTATTCCCTATGCATGGAATGGTCTTTGTCTTCTATGATCAGTTTCAATATTTGACACTCAACACAAACCATAACTTTCTCTATGAAGCATTCCCTGATCTACATGCTCAAGGTTTGCTTTCTACAGGGCACCTAGTGTATGCCTTTGGCTTAACATTCATTATATAATGTTTACTGAATCAGTTCTTTCACTAGAATGTGAGCTTGCTGATAATGGGGATTGTATCTTTAAATCTCTATCTCCAGCTGCTATGTTTATACTTGACATGTTGAATTCACTCACCTATTTATTCATTCACTCAACCAATATTAATTGGGTAGCTGTCAATTAATATTTGTCAGGAATTTTTAGTCATGGAAGCAGGTAATGAACAAAGATGTTATGTTATGGGTCGAACTGTATCTCCTAAAACTCAGGTAAGCTACTGTAGTTGGCAATACACTCTGCTTGTCCCTAATCCAATTTGCATTGTGATTCTTTAATGTCTACACTAGAATGTCCAGTAGTGATTCCTCCTTAACTCTCTTATTCACTAAAGCACTTGCTTCTCTCCCATGTGACCCTACTAAAGGCGGATTACTTCAGTGAATGGTAACACTGTTTATCCATTGCCAGCATCAGCTACATAGATGCCATCCTAGACTCCTTCTTCATACTCCACGTCAAATCAGTCACCTTGGTCTATTCATTTACCACCTGACACAGATGTCATTTCCATTCACTCTCCCTCACCATCCTGTCACCCTGGAACTTTAGTTCCTTGATACTCTGCCTTGTGATTATTGATTATTTCATTTGACTATACTTCAAAAGTTTACCTTTCTTGATCTTCCTTCTTTCTTTTTAATCCATTCTCTACACTATTGTCAATGACCTTTCTGAAATGTCAGCCTGAGTAGGCTGCTCATCTACTTTAAAAGGTATCAATGGCTTTCTATTATGCTAAAGATAAAATTGGAACTCTCATTTATGCTGTGCCCTTCACCATCTGCCTTCTTGTTCCCTCACTGGATTACCTTTTTCTTTATTCTTATTGCTTCCATACCAAACTACCTGCAGTTCCTCAAATGTGACATAATTTTTCTGGTCTGTGTTTATTCACATGTTCTATTCCCTATGCATGGAATGGTCTTTGTCTTCTATGATCAGTTTCAATATTTGACACTCAACACAAACCATAACTTTCTCTATGAAGCATTCCCTGATCTACATGCTCAAGGTTTGCTTTCTACAGGGCACCTAGTGTATGCCTTTGGCTTAACATTCATTATATAATGTTTACTGAATCAGTTCTTTCACTAGAATGTGAGCTTGCTGATAATGGGGATTGTATCTTTAAATCTCTATCTCCAGCTGCTATGTTTATACTTGACATGTTGAATTCACTCACCTATTTATTCATTCACTCAACCAATATTAATTGGGTAGCTGTCAATTAATATTTGTCAGGAATTTTTTTAGTCATGGAAGCAGGTAATGAACAAAGATGTTATGTTATGGGTCGAACTGTATCTCCTAAAACTCAGGTAAGCTACTGTAGTTGGCAATACACTCTGCTTATTGTTATACACCATTCTGGGGAAAAAAATCAGTGCTACCCACGACCCCACTGGAAAGAATAGTGGGAAGATCTATGTGTCGGGCTCTCCTGGACTCCACCTCGTGGTTAGATGCTCCATGAGTGTCTGATTTCAGTGCATATTCTTCCATTAAAGGAAATTGTTAACTATGAGGATAGCAACTTTAAGTTGGTTCTGTGAGTCTTTTAGCAGATTATTGAACCTGAAGGTGTTCTTTGGAACTCCCAAACCTTACAAAGGCTAAGAAATCTACGGGGCACATTAAATATTTGTGAACAACACTGCTTGTTACAATCCTCCATAGTCTATTTGCTGCACAGCAAGTATAGAAATTCTTTCAAAATACAAATGGCTTTACTTCTGTGCTCAGAACTTTCTAATGACTTCCCAGTTTGTATAGAACAAAATACAAAGGATGGATGTGGATTACAAAGGATGTATTGAATATGACCTTTTGAAAACCATCTGATTTCTGAGCAAACTGCTTTCTTTGACTGTGAACTGATTATACCCCAACTGGGCTTTCTTGACCATGTCTTGCCTGAGGGATTATAATTTAGTCTTCTTTTTGCCTTCAATATCCTTTTCATTGTTTTCCATGTGTAACTTTCCAAATACCTTCCCAATGCCTCCAGCTTTACGTGCCCTTAAATTCCCATAGTCATTTCCACAGGGCCACACCCTATACAGGCATCACTTGAACAGCTTTCCCGATCTACATGCTCAAGGTTTGCTTTCTACAGGGCACCTAGTGTATGCCTTTGGCTTAACATTCATTATATAATGTTTACTGAATCAGTTCTTTCACTAGAATGTGAGCTTGCTGATAATGGGGATTGTATCTTTAAATCTCTATCTCCAGCTGCTATGTTTATACTTGACATGTTGAATTCACTCACCTATTTATTCATTCACTCAACCAATATTAATTGGGTAGCTGTCAATTAATATTTGTCAGGAATTTTTTTAGTCATGGAAGCAGGTAATGAACAAAGATGTTATGTTATGGGTCGAACTGTATCTCCTAAAACTCAGGTAAGCTACTGTAGTTGGCAATACACTCTGCTTATTGTTATACACCATTCTGGGGAAAAAAATCAGTGCTACCCACGACCCCACTGGAAAGAATAGTGGGAAGATCTATGTGTCGGGCTCTCCTGGACTCCACCTCGTGGTTAGATGCTCCATGAGTGTCTGATTTCAGTGCATATTCTTCCATTAAAGGAAATTGTTAACTATGAGGATAGCAACTTTAAGTTGGTTCTGTGAGTCTTTTAGCAGATTATTGAACCTGAAGGTGTTCTTTGGAACTCCCAAACCTTACAAAGGCTAAGAAATCTACGGGGCACATTAAATATTTGTGAACAACACTGCTTGTTACAATCCTCCATAGTCTATTTGCTGCACAGCAAGTATAGAAATTCTTTCAAAATACAAATGGCTTTACTTCTGTGCTCAGAACTTTCTAATGACTTCCCAGTTTGTATAGAACAAAATACAAAGGATGGATGTGGATTACAAAGGATGTATTGAATATGACCTTTTGAAAACCATCTGATTTCTGAGCAAACTGCTTTCTTTGACTGTGAACTGATTATACCCCAACTGGGCTTTCTTGACCATGTCTTGCCTGAGGGATTATAATTTAGTCTTCTTTTTGCCTTCAATATCCTTTTCATTGTTTTCCATGTGTAACTTTCCAAATACCTTCCCCAATGCCTCCAGCTTTTACGTGCCCCTTAAATTCCCATAGTCATTTCCACAGGGCCACACCCTATACAGGCATCACTTGAACAGTGCAGCTCCCACTGCTCATTGACCTAGCTAATATGGCCCAACCACTGGCCACGACTCATGAGTCAGTCAAAGTCTAAATATAGTAGACATTTAGTACTACTCAATTTTCCCATCACCACAAAAGAAACAACATGCAAACCAATAAAGTGACTTTTTTCTTACCTTCTTCCATCAGTCTCTGTACTGCTGGTCTTAATGTCACAGCCTTCCAAATAGGATGTTGTTTTTCACCTTGGAAATGCCATCCACAAAGAAGCAGCTTGTCATTGATCAACAGAAATCTAATCACGGGGCACCACCCATGTAATTACGGGATCCAGTGTTGCCTCACATGGCTCCAAAGTCAGTCCTAGGAAGAAGAGATTACCTGGTTAAATAGAAGAATGGATAAAGAAGCTGTGGTACATATACACAACAGAATATTACTCAGTCATAAAAAGGAATGCATTTGAGTCAGTTCTAATGAGGTGGATGAACCTGGAACCTATGAAACAGTGAAGTTAGAAAAAGAAAGAGAAATAGTGTATACTCATACATATATATGAACTCTAGAAAGAGTGCTGATAAATGTGTATGCAGAGCAGCAGTGGAGAAACAGACATAGAGAACAGACTTTTGAATATTGGAGGGAGGGAGGAATCAGTGAGAAGTATGGAAAAAGTAACATGGAAATTTACATTACCATATGTAAAATAGATAGCCAATGGGAATCTGCTGTAAGACTAAGGGAACTCAAACAGGGGCTCTGTAACAACCTGGAGGAAGTGGGATGTGGAGGGAAGTGAGAGGGAAGCTCAAGAGGGAGAGGACATATGTATACCTATGGCTGATTCAGATTGATGTGTGGCAGTAAACAAAACTCTGTAAAAAATAAACATTAAGAAAACAGAATACAATGAGTGTCTCCTTTATTCCCTAGTAGACTGTTTCTGCACCAACCACTTATACTTTATTATAAAATTCTGAGAACTGTCCCATGAAGAAGCCTTTTCCATGTGTAACGTTCCAAATACCTTCCCCAATGCCTCCAGCTTTTACGTGCGCCCTAAATTCCATAGTCATTTCCACAGGGCCACACCCTATACAGGCATCACTTGAACAGTGCAGCTCCCACTGCTCATTGACCTAGCTAATATGGCCCAACCACTGGCCACGACTCATGAGTCAGTCAAAGTCTAAATATAGTAGACATTTAGTACTACTCAATTTTCCCATCACCACAAAAGAAACAACATGCAAACCAATAAAGTGACTTTTTTCTTACCTTCTTCCATCAGTCTCTGTACTGCTGGTCTTAATGTCACAGCCTTCCAAATAGGATGTTGTTTTTCACCTTGGAAATGCCATCCACAAAGAAGCAGCTTGTCATTGATCAACAGAAATCTAATCACGGGGCACCACCCATGTAATTACGGGATCCAGTGTTGCCTCACATGGCTCCAAAGTCAGTCCTAGGAAGAAGAGATTACCTGGTTAAATAGAAGAATGGATAAAGAAGCTGTGGTACATATACACAACAGAATATTACTCAGTCATAAAAAGGAATGCATTTGAGTCAGTTCTAATGAGGTGGATGAACCTGGAACCTATGAAACAGTGAAGTTAGAAAAAGAAAGAGAAATAGTGTATACTCATACATATATATGAACTCTAGAAAGAGTGCTGATAAATGTGTATGCAGAGCAGCAGTGGAGAAACAGACATAGAGAACAGACTTTTGAATATTGGAGGGAGGGAGGAATCAGTGAGAAGTATGGAAAAAGTAACATGGAAATTTACATTACCATATGTAAAATAGATAGCCAATGGGAATCTGCTGTAAGACTAAGGGAACTCAAACAGGGGCTCTGTAACAACCTGGAGGGGTGGGATGTGGAGGGAAGTGAGAGGGAAGCTCAAGAGGGAGAGGACATATGTATACCTATGGCTGATTCAGATTGATGTGTGGCAGTAAACAAAACTCTGTAAAAAATAAACATTAAGAAAACAGAATACAATGAGTGTCTCCTTTATTCCCTAGTAGACTGTTTCTGCACCAACCACTTATACTTTATTATAAAATTCTGAGAACTGTCCCATGAAGAAGCCTTTTTCTAACATCAAAGACAATGGTATTTTAGTTTTCAAGATTATTTCATACGTTTCAATTGATGTCCAATAGCAAGTCAGGTGTTTTTTTGACACAAATAACTATGTTGCACAGTTACAGGAAATGCCAATACACTCCAGTATTCCTGCCTGGAAAATCCCATGGATGGAGAAGCCTACAGTCCGTGGGGTTACAAAAAGTTGGACACGACTGAGCAGCTAACACTAACACAAGATAACTATACGAAAGAGAAAATGTCTTTAGGAAATGATCTCTAAATTCTTTTTATTGGGGTGTATTTGTTTTACAATGTTGCGTTAGCTCCAGGTGTACAGCGAGTTTTCTTGTTTACAGGCATACATAATCCCCCAATAGTCATAGGTACATCCCTGACCCCTCTCCCCTGAGCCCTCCCCCCCTTTTCACCCTTCCCACCCTCCAGGTTGATGCTTAATCCCCATGTAGGTTCCTTTAGTCTTAAAGCTTAATCACAGTGGCTATCTCTATTACATATGATAGTGTAGATTTCCTTGTTGCTCTTAGGAGATGTTCTCTAAATTTTTTAATAGAAAAAAAAAAGAATAAGAAATTTCAATTTGGCAGAGATATCCAGCAAGGCTTCCCCCAGAAACTGAAATCCATGCTAAAGTTAAAAAATCTATGCTAAAGTTAAATTTTATCTAAGGCAGATGAAGAAGATTGTCTCAGGAAGAAGTTTTGTGTTAGAGAGACACTTAACTGGGAAAAAGCTTGATATATTTACAGATCTAAATCAGGTCTCCCAAACTGACTACACTGGAGAGCGACTCGACATGAGGCTGAGACACAAAAGCCAGAGGATTTGGTCACTCTGTTCTTATTGCTATACTTTTTATAACAGCAGCTTATTTCTATGTGTAATATAATTTAAAAATATGGCAACAGGGACACACCTGTGAATAGAAGGAAATACTGTCTCCTGCATGTTATTTATCTTCTCCACAGCCGATATATTTTTTCATAATCTTGATTAAAGAAGTACAGGAAGGGGGGATTTTTGCAAGACCGAAAATACCACAAATTCTCTGATGATTAGCCCAAGTCTAGAAACTGGAGAATCCAGGAAAGGCCATCTTTTATAAAATCTGAGCTGGAAGTATCTTACAAGTACGTCTCTTGAAGCACAAAGCAAAATGTAAAGAGTGATATTGGATATAAAATCCATCAAGTGGGTTTATTTTTTTCGAGTTTTTGTTGAATTTCTCTGTGAGTAAAAGAAGTATGGGGGGAAAATACACAATAAAATACAAAGAAAAGGTATTAGGTCTATTCCAAGGTTATAATTCTAAACTGCTATGCACTTCATCTTTATCTATTATAATGCTTATCAGTTAAAATGAGTTATCAGTAAAAAAAAATATTCACTATTTAAATCAATCTGATAAACAGTATATAATAGGGCTTCCCCTGGTGGTCCAGTGGGTAAGGACACCGCCTTGCAGTGCAAGAGGCGCCGGTTTGAGCCCTGGCCTGGGAAGATCCCACGTGCCGCGGAGCGGCTGGACCTATGTGTCCAATCACCAAGCCGAAGCTCTGGCGCGCATGCGGTCAGAGCCAGTGCTCTGCGACAACAGAAGCCACTGAGATGGGAGGCCCACACAGGCCAAGGAACAAAGACGGATGAAAACAGAGAAATGAAAGACCAATAGAAGTGGCCCGCCCGCTCCCCTCCCTCCCCACCCCCCCCACCAAAAAGATAAATAAATAAAATTAAAAAAACCCAACAACAACAGTATATAATAGAAATGAAGCTAAACATCACTCTTGAGACAATCTGAAATTCTCTAAAACGTAGCCTTGAAAATATGTGTCACTTTTGTGTTGCTACCCCAGTTAATCCGTAGCAGTTTTCCACCTAAACTCTTTCTGTAACCCAAGAAACCTAATTCCCTTAATCCAATTACTTTATTAGTTGTACATACCTTAACTATTCCCCCTTTAGTTAAGTAGCTATTGTATATAGGACATGAATATTATGTTCTTTACATCACTTCCTTTAAAAAGAAGAAAGATAAAAGCAAAGAAATGGATTATGTTATCTGCTTAAAAATGAGGAATTAAAGAAGTACAGGAAGGGGGGATTTTTGCAAGACCGAAAATACCACAAATTCTCTGATGATTAGCCCAAGTCTAGAAACTGGAGAATCCAGGAAAGGCCATCTTTTATAAAATCTGAGCTGGAAGTATCTTACAAGTACGTCTCTTGAAGCACAAAGCAAAATGTAAAGAGTGATATTGGATATAAAATCCATCAAGTGGGTTTATTTTTTTCGAGTTTTTGTTGAATTTCTCTGTGAGTAAAAGAAGTATGGGGGGAAAATACACAATAAAATACAAAGAAAAGGTATTAGGTCTATTCCAAGGTTATAATTCTAAACTGCTATGCACTTCATCTTTATCTATTATAATGCTTATCAGTTAAAATGAGTTATCAGTAAAAAAAAATATTCACTATTTAAATCAATCTGATAAACAGTATATAATAGGGCTTCCCCTGGTGGTCCAGTGGGTAAGGACACCGCCTTGCAGTGCAAGAGGCGCCGGTTTGAGCCCTGGCCTGGGAAGATCCCACGTGCCGCGGAGCGGCTGGACCTATGTGTCCAATCACCAAGCCGAAGCTCTGGCGCGCATGCGGTCAGAGCCAGTGCTCTGCGACAACAGAAGCCACTGAGATGGGAGGCCCACACAGGCCAAGGAACAAAGACGGATGAAAACAGAGAAATGAAAGACCAATAGAAGTGGCCCGCCCGCTCCCCTCCCTCCCCACCCCCCCCACCAAAAAGATAAATAAATAAAATTAAAAAAACCCAACAACAACAGTATATAATAGAAATGAAGCTAAACATCACTCTTGAGACAATCTGAAATTCTCTAAAACGTAGCCTTGAAAATATGTGTCACTTTTGTGTTGCTACCCCAGTTAATCCGTAGCAGTTTTCCACCTAAACTCTTTCTGTAACCCAAGAAACCTAATTCCCTTAATCCAATTACTTTATTAGTTGTACATACCTTAACTATTCCCCCTTTAGTTAAGTAGCTATTGTATATAGGACATGAATATTATGTTCTTTACATCACTTCCTTTAAAAAGAAGAAAGATAAAAGCAAAGAAATGGATTATGTTATCTGCTTAAAAATGAGGAATTATAGAACAAGATGAAAATATAAAAAGAAGAGTGCAAAATGAAGCTGTTTTAAAATATATTACAATTAATAATAGAAAGGATATTACTAAATCTTAGCTTAAATTTATTTATTCAACAAATGTTCATTAAATAATTACATTTGCCAGATATTAATCTAAATCCAGGATTAAATTAGAAATTAATACATGATGAACCAACATTACTGTCTTGGTGGTGGTTATACTCTTGTAGGCAGGGAGGATCAATAAGTAAGTTTTAAAAGTTAATTATAAATTATGTTACAAGGTAATAATTGCTACAGGGAAATAAAGGTAGAGCAGAATACAGGAATATGGAATGCCAAAGAAGGAAGGTATCAGGAAGGCTTCCCAGGTGGCACTAGTGGCCATTCACAGTGGCCTGTGAATGAAGGAACATTCCTGTTCTGAGAGCAAGTTCATAAATCCAAATTGTTTGTAAGTCCAACAAAGTTCGGCTTGAATGTGTTAGTCGCTCAGTCATGTCTGCCTCTTTGCAACCCTATGGACTATAGCCCACCAGGCTCCTCTGTCCATGGGGTTTCCCAGGCAAGAATACTATTGCTATTCAATAGTAGTCCCTTCGCCAAAGGATCCTCCCAACCAAGGGGAACTTAACCCAGGTCTCCTGCATTATAGGTGGATTCTTTATCTTATAATCTACAAGGGAAGCCCATAGTTAGGCTTAGGTACCCAACTAACACAATCAGAGAAATGAAAGACCAATAGAAGTGGCCCGCCCGCTCCCTCCCTCCACCCCCACCAAAAAGATAAATAAATAAAATTAAAAAAACCCAACAACAACAGTATATAATAGAAATGAAGCTAAACATCACTCTTGAGACAATCTGAAATTCTCTAAAACGTAGCCTTGAAAATATGTGTCACTTTTGTGTTGCTACCCCAGTTAATCCGTAGCAGTTTTCCACCTAAACTCTTTCTGTAACCCAAGAAACCTAATTCCCTTAATCCAATTACTTTATTAGTTGTACATACCTTAACTATTCCCCCTTTAGTTAAGTAGCTATTGTATATAGGACATGAATATTATGTTCTTTACATCACTTCCTTTAAAAAGAAGAAAGATAAAAGCAAAGAAATGGATTATGTTATCTGCTTAAAAATGAGGAATTATAGAACAAGATGAAAATATAAAAAGAAGAGTGCAAAATGAAGCTGTTTTAAAATATATTACAATTAATAATAGAAAGGATATTACTAAATCTTAGCTTAAATTTATTTATTCAACAAATGTTCATTAAATAATTACATTTGCCAGATATTAATCTAAATCCAGGATTAAATTAGAAATTAATACATGATGAACCAACATTACTGTCTTGGTGGTGGTTATACTCTTGTAGGCAGGGAGGATCAATAAGTAAGTTTTAAAAGTTAATTATAAATTATGTTACAAGGTAATAATTGCTACAGGGAAATAAAGGTAGAGCAGAATACAGGAATATGGAATGCCAAAGAAGGAAGGTATCAGGAAGGCTTCCCAGGTGGCACTAGTGGCCATTCACAGTGGCCTGTGAATGAAGGAACATTCCTGTTCTGAGAGCAAGTTCATAAATCCAAATTGTTTGTAAGTCCAACAAAGTTCGGCTTGAATGTGTTAGTCGCTCAGTCATGTCTGCCTCTTTGCAACCCTATGGACTATAGCCCACCAGGCTCCTCTGTCCATGGGGTTTCCCAGGCAAGAATACTATTGCTATTCAATAGTAGTCCCTTCGCCAAAGGATCCTCCCAACCAAGGGGAACTTAACCCAGGTCTCCTGCATTATAGGTGGATTCTTTATCTTATAATCTACAAGGGAAGCCCATAGTTAGGCTTAGGTACCCAACTAACACAATCAGCTTGGTAGCACTGTTCTATAATTAATTTATAAGCCTTTTCACACAAATAATACATAAAAACCAAACACAAAAAAAAGTAAAGAAGACATTTTTAATCTTATAGTGTAGTGCCTTGAAAAGTACCCTAGTCCAGTACAACAGCTGGCACACAGGGGCTCAAATCAAGAGAACAGGCCAGAAGAGTAACTGAGTAGAGAAGGGAGAGGAGGTGTGAGATGGAAAAAGGGAAGGATCATCAGCAGTAGGAGACAGCAGGAGGGCAAGCTAACTTTTCGCCTGGCTCCACTCTCTCAATTATGTTCACCTTTGCTTCCATCTTTATCACTTGGCACATTGTACCAGTACTAGCTGGTGCTTTGATGCTTCCTTCTGAACCTCCAGAGTTTGAGACAAACTTTACAGTCCTGACACTTTACAGTCCTGACAGTATAGTACACCAAACCACAACCACTTCTAGAGGATGCTCACACGTGACAAATGTACTCCAGACACGTGAACTAACTTAGGAGAATGGACAAGCGAACGCATGTTTGAATCTTTGAAAGTTTGCAACCTGAAGGTTCATATGTAATGGACTTACTGTACCTATATATGTTTATATATGTATATACATATATGTGTGTATATGCCATATATATATATATATATATATATATATACACACACACACACACACACACACACATTACTGTTTCTGTCTCTCTTGACCATCTTGACCATAAAGCAGGCTGTTCTGTAATCCTTACAAGACATCCTGGTGGCTAAGTGCAGGGTGCGAGTGGTGTAGTAGTGAGAATTACTTATTCTGCATTTATTTTACTGCTACTGATGTCAGAAGAGTGGACGTAAAGTATTAATTTTAGAAGTAATTCATCTGAAGTCTGAAAACAATTTACTATGACATGACGATCCCACCTTTTTTTTTTAAGTGAGGGTAAACGTTAGACAGCCTGGAGCATTTTCTAGACTGTAATTTGAAAGGTACTCAGCCTCTACACAGAACTGGTACCCTTTTTGCCAAGCCCCCCACCAGCACTTTGAAAAGAAAGGTAGAAGGCTGAAGGTATAACCTAAGGGTGTCAACTGTTACTTATTGAACAAGAACCTGCACATGTGATGTCAGTGATGTGATTAATCATTCTCTGGTCCAAAAAGAAGGTCGTTCATACTGAAATTTTGATTTATGTGTGCTCTTGCATTATCTCCTAAACCCTAGCCCCTTGCCAGCATGTACACGCTAATGAGTTTGGCATTTGTGTAGGACTTTAGAAACATTAAATAATGAATCCCTCTAGAATATCTTCTTGTATTATCACATCCTACTCAATTTTTAAGAGGAGAAAATAGAGCTGATGTATAATTTAACTAAATATTCATATCAAGTGAGCAGAGGAATAATTAAATGTGTTCAAACATTATATTACAGAATAATTGAACCTGCTTCATAGCGCCCACTGGACACCACAGATCTAAATAACTGAAGATTCCAACTTTATCAAGAAAATTAGGGCAGTAGGCTAATTTGTGAAGGACTTTTCCTTTCGTCTTTACTGGAGTCAATATTATCTAATGTTCCTTGTGGTTTAGCCAAAATTCTCCAGCTAGCATGATACTCTTTCAAAAACCAACTACTTTTTAATGAATCCTACTTACATGTAAATTTAACCCTTTTCTTTAAAATGCGAAGGTAGTAACTTTCAGAATTTTTTTGTGTTTTCAAAAATTGTGTCTTTGATATGGAGTTAAAATTCTTTGCTCGACTCTCTGGCAAAATGTCTTGTAGCTCTCATGCTTGGCTTTGATCACCAACTACTACTAAATATACCTGTGTGTCTGAAACTTCGCAATGCTATGTCATAAACCAAAATATTATAGTAATAATCTATGTGAAGATGGCAGCTGCTGAGATATCAAAATAGATTATCTTTAAAAAGCACCACCTGCACCTTACAGTGCAGAGAAAAGAAATTTACATAGTCAAAGTAGGTAGGGTAAAGAATATGAGATTTTTACTAAGAAAAAAAATATAAATCCTGACACATATGCTGATCTACACTAACCTGGCTTTCTCAGGTTTGGTGATGAACAGAAATCAAGACCAAATATTTTTGTAAGTTAGATAGTTTTATATAATAATTTACCATAATAAGCAAGGGCTCCGGGGGACTTTGCTCTTAAGGCCACTATGAGTGGAACAAAACAAACAAACAAAACCCCCTAAACAACACATCTATCCATTTTGGAAGATGACTACGAGAAAGGTACCTTGAAACTAAACAGAATATGGGAAATTTTTTTTTTAAATATTCTAAAGAAGTTATGACTATGGGCTGGCCCTTGAATGGATTTGTAGCCAGCTTGTTTATGTTGGTTGAAGGGGTGGGGCCAGGAAACTTTAAGCTTTATCTTAGATTGTGATGCTTCTAGATTGGGAGTGCCCCCAGGTGCCCAACAGAAGCAAAGGCAAATCCTCTAAAGTAAGACTCTATCTGCATTCTATTAATAGGTCTTCAAATAATTTCATGAGAACAATGGAAACAATGGAAAAGTAAAACTAAGTAGATATCAAAGAAACTGACATTTGGAAGAGAAACGGGAGAAAGAAACTTGCAATGATATCAAGTACTGGAAACATCAAACACAAACCAGTATTATAAAACTGTATTTATAAAATTTAAAGAAGAAAAAAAGGTAAGCTTTAAAATAGCTTTAAAGTATATGAGAAAACAAGCTTCCTGGGTGGCTCAGTTGTAAAGAACCAACTTTAGTGTTTTCAAAAATTTTTTTTTGAATCCTACTTACATGTAATTTATTTTGGAGGTTAACTTTCAGAATTTTTGTGTTTTCAAAAATTGTGTCTTTGATATGGAGTTAAAATTCTTGCTCGACTCTCTGGCAAAATGTCTTGTAGCTCTCATGCTTGGCTTTGATCACCAACTACTACTAAATATACCTGTGTGTCTGAAACTTCGCAATGCTATGTCATAAACCAAAATATTATAGTAATAATCTATGTGAAGATGGCAGCTGCTGAGATATCAAAATAGATTATCTTTAAAAAGCACCACCTGCACCTTACAGTGCAGAGAAAAGAAATTTACATAGTCAAAGTAGGTAGGGTAAAGAATATGAGTTTTTTACTAAGAAAAAAAATATAAATCCTGACACATATGCTGATCTACACTAACCTGGCTTTCTCAGGTTTGGTGATGAACAGAAATCAAGACCAAATATTTTTGTAAGTTAGATAGTTTTATATAATAATTTACCATAATAAGCAAGGGCTCCGGGGGACTTTGCTCTTAAGGCCACTATGAGTGGAACAAAACAAACAAACAAAACCCCCTAAACAACACATCTATCCATTTTGGAAGATGACTACGAGAAAGGTACCTTGAAACTAAACAGAATATGGGAAATTTTTTTTTTAAATATTCTAAAGAAGTTATGACTATGGGCTGGCCCTTGAATGGATTTGTAGCCAGCTTGTTTATGTTGGTTGAAGGGGTGGGGCCAGGAAACTTTAAGCTTTATCTTAGATTGTGATGCTTCTAGATTGGGAGTGCCCCCAGGTGCCCAACAGAAGCAAAGGCAAATCCTCTAAAGTAAGACTCTATCTGCATTCTATTAATAGGTCTTCAAATAATTTCATGAGAACAATGGAAACAATGGAAAAGTAAAACTAAGTAGATATCAAAGAAACTGACATTTGGAAGAGAAACGGGAGAAAGAAACTTGCAATGATATCAAGTACTGGAAACATCAAACACAAACCAGTATTATAAAACTGTATTTATAAAATTTAAAGAAGAAAAAAAGGTAAGCTTTAAAATAGCTTTAAAGTATATGAGAAAACAAGCTTCCTGGGTGGCTCAGTTGTAAAGAACCAACTGCCAACAGAGGATATATGGGTTTGTTCCTCAAGGTCAGGAAAATCCCTTGGAGAAGGAAATGACAACTCACTCCAGTACTGATGCCTGAGAACTCCATGGACAGAGGAGCCTGTGCTACAGTCTGTCCATAGGATTGCAAAGAGTCAGAAAGGACTGAATGACTAAGCAAAGCAAACATTGAACAATCTCCACTTGAAAAGGTAAGATTGTATTAGATTAAAAAAAGAAAAAAAAAACCTGTATGATGTTCACAAGTGTCAGATCTAAAACAGAGATACATAAAAAGTGACAGGAAAAGAACAGAGAGCACACACTATGAAAATACTCAATATCAGAACTAAACTGACCCTAAGGTAAAACAGTTATTTGTTTTTTTTTTTTTTTTTAATTTATTTATTCTTTGGGTGAGGGTCGGATTAGGGATGGGAGCAGGCAGGCCACTTCTATTGGTCTTTCATTTCTCTATTTTCATCCGTCTTTGTTCTTTGGCTCCTGTGGGCCTCCCATCGCGGTGGCCTCTGTCGTTGCAGAGCACCTGCTCTAGGTGCATGCGCGCCAGAGCTCCAGCTCGGTGATTGGACACATGGGTCCAGCCGCTCCGCGGCACGTGGGATCTTCCCAGGCCACGGATCGAACTGGCGCCCCTTGCACTGCAAGGCGGTGTCCTTACCCACTGGACCACCAGGGGATGCCCGGTAAAACAGTTTTGATTAAGATAAACATTGATTGTGAAAATGTGACGTAAAACATGGAAAAATACAAGGAGAAGTACATTATAAACATAGTGGGAGATTTTAAAATACTTTTTCAGTAAATAGCAGGGAAAATAGACCAAAAAATCATGGAAGATACAAGAACTTTGAATAACAAAAACACATCGCAGACTGGGTATCTCTTTGTATCTATATATTTTTATAATGATGAATGTATGTATGTGTGTGTGTGTATATATATATAATGCTATATTAAGAAACTGGAGAATTTTAAAGTACTACTGGAATAGTTATGAAAAGTGACCATTTTCTGGGTCATAAATCAAACTCTACTAAATAGCTAAGAATGAAAATAAAAACAATTAAGCTAGAATTAAATGGAAAAAAGATATCTAGAAAAATATCCTTTTATTTGAAAATTAAGGATTACACGTCTAAGTAATAAGTGTATCAAAGAAGACAATAAGAAAACATTAAGTTAAATGATAACAGTTGGAAATTTAGCTCATATTAAACTTTGCATTATAGAATGCAGCTAAAGTCCCACATAGATGAAAAAAATATATATGAGAGAGAGAGAGTGTGCTAATTAATGAGCTAAATACCCTTCTTATACTGGAGAAACAAAACAGGGAAAATAAAAATTAAAAATAGAAATGAATACAATAGAAAATGTTCAGCAAAGAGCATTGAAAAAGCTCAAAGTAGTTTTTACTAAAACTACTGCTTAAACGGATGGCCCCACAGATTAGTATAATCATGACAAAAGAGAGAAGGCTCAAGTTGTTTAGTTGCCAAGTAGTGTCTGACTCTTTGGCGACGGACGGCATAGATGATAGTCTGCCAGACTCCTCTGTCCATGGGATTTTCCAGGCAAGAAAACAGGAGTGGGTTGTCATTGCCTTCTCAAGGGCATCTTCCTGATCCAGGATTGAACCCGCATCTCCTGCATGGGCAAGTGGATTCTCTACAACGGAGCCACCAGGGAAGCCTCAAGGCCCAAGTAAAAAGTATCAAAAAGAGAGAACATTTTTCCCAAACCTAAAAATACTTGCCACAGCTCGTTAGCCGGGTGCATAGAGAATAGCGGGTGTGACAAGACTTTAAGAAATACACACATACACATAGACAGAGAGAAAAAGGATGGGAACTGGGGGCTTGAGACCTCTTGGGTCAAGGCCCAGAACATATTCACCAGTCTGCTTTTGGTGCTGAAGCCTTCAGGTGTTTACAGCCAATGATATTAGCCCAGCTGGTTTCAGTCACAGCCCTATTTAATGATTATTTCCGTGGTTCTGAGGATGGAAAGGGCGTGTTGGCTAGCCTGGAAGCCTTCAGAGTTATATATTTTTATAATGCTATATTAAGAAACTGGAGAATTTTAAAGTACTACTGGAATAGTTATGAAAAGTGACCATTTTCTGGGTCATAAATCAAACTCTACTAAATAGCTAAGAATGAAAATAAAAACAATTAAGCTAGAATTAAATGGAAAAAAGATATCTAGAAAAATATCCTTTTATTTGAAAATTAAGGATTACACGTCTAAGTAATAAGTGTATCAAAGAAGACAATAAGAAAACATTAAGTTAAATGATAACAGTTGGAAATTTAGCTCATATTAAACTTTGCATTATAGAATGCAGCTAAAGTCCCACATAGATGAAAAAAATATATATGAGAGAGAGAGAGTGTGCTAATTAATGAGCTAAATACCCTTCTTATACTGGAGAAACAAAACAGGGAAAATAAAAATTAAAAATAGAAATGAATACAATAGAAAATGTTCAGCAAAGAGCATTGAAAAAGCTCAAAGTAGTTTTTACTAAAACTACTGCTTAAACGGATGGCCCCACAGATTAGTATAATCATGACAAAAGAGAGAAGGCTCAAGTTGTTTAGTTGCCAAGTAGTGTCTGACTCTTTGGCGACGGACGGCATAGATGATAGTCTGCCAGACTCCTCTGTCCATGGGATTTTCCAGGCAAGAAAACAGGAGTGGGTTGTCATTGCCTTCTCAAGGGCATCTTCCTGATCCAGGATTGAACCCGCATCTCCTGCATGGGCAAGTGGATTCTCTACAACGGAGCCACCAGGGAAGCCTCAAGGCCCAAGTAAAAAGTATCAAAAAGAGAGAACATTTTTCCCAAACCTAAAAATACTTGCCACAGCTCGTTAGCCGGGTGCATAGAGAATAGCGGGTGTGACAAGACTTTAAGAAATACACACATACACATAGACAGAGAGAAAAAGGATGGGAACTGGGGGCTTGAGACCTCTTGGGTCAAGGCCCAGAACATATTCACCAGTCTGCTTTTGGTGCTGAAGCCTTCAGGTGTTTACAGCCAATGATATTAGCCCAGCTGGTTTCAGTCACAGCCCTATTTAATGATTATTTCCGTGGTTCTGAGGATGGAAAGGGCGTGTTGCAGCTGAGGGGCAACCAAATCAGCAAGAAGCCAAGGAGTCGGCGCTGACTCAGAGTTCCAAAGTCCATAGCAGATCTCCCACCTGTTGTTGATCAGTATATCACCCGCTAATAAGCCCATGTGAATCAAATTGACTTGTTTTTCTCTTAGATCTTTCTAGTATATTCCTCATTCCCAACTTACTTTTCTCCTGGCTCAGCCAAAGCCACAAATACCTTCACCGGTTTGTTTCCCCACAATACTAAATAAATATTGATAGGATGATAGAAACAACTTACAGTAATAAGTTTATACCTTTAGATAGAGTAGATGCATTTCTGGAAAAACGGGACCATCCAAAAGTTATTCCAGAAGGAAAAGCTAAATAGTATTACTAGATACACAGATACTAAGAATTAAACAATTAAAATCAAAAGCCTTCCCACAGAGAAACATCAGTTGCAGGCAGTTTCTTTAACGGATTCTGCCAAATACTCAAAGAAGAAATAATTCAATCTTCTCAAACTCTTTCAGAAAATAAAAGAAAAATTACACACACACACACCCGAAACACACACAGAATTATATGGCACTACTATAACCTTGAAAAATAGCCTGGCAAGAATATTTTAGGAAAACTAAAGTAATGCCATTTTCACTCATGAATTATAGAGGCAAAACTCCTATATCAAATATTAGCCATTTAAATCCACATATTAATATACCTAAACAAAAAATCCTACATCACTCTCTGGTAAAGTCCAGGGGTGTGCTGTACTGCAATTCAGTTGTGGTGCATACCATTAGGAATTAACACAGACCTCCCAGGTGGCTCAGTGGTAAAGAATGCCCATGCAGGAGACGCAGGAGACTTGGGTTCAGTCCCTGGGTCAGGAAGATCCCCTGGAGGAGGAAACAGCAACCGGCTCCAGTATTCTTGCCTGGGAAATCCCAAGAACAGAGAAGCCTGGCTGGCTACAGTTCACGGGGTCAAAAAAAAAGCAGGACACAACTGAGCTACTTAACATGAGCCACAGGTTTAAAGAGCCCAGTTGCCAATGAGACTACCCTTACTGCAGACTCTGACAATACTTTGGGAGGTCCCAGTGTCACAAAGTTAACTCGGGTCCCTGGGAAAATAAGATGGAACCCAGGTGATAAGATCTAGCCTCTTCTACTGGGTTTAGTTGGATTTCACTTGCCTGCAGGGAGCCGTTTTGCACGGAGCTTGTACCGGGAAACAAAGGATTAGAGTTCCCAGCTCCGAACCATGGTGCAGGACACTCTCACTTGGTGGCATGTGCAGAAGCGCTGTCCTTCCTCAGGTTCAAGATGGTCACACAGACTGCAGCAACACTGGGGCAATCCGTGGCATGTGACCAGTGCGCCTGCGCCAACGCCTGCGCCAGAGCTGCCGCACTGAGCCCCTCCCTCTCCCACCCAGGAGATCCATACAATGCAGCCTTCTTTGCCCAAAGTCTTTGGGCAGAGTGAGCGTCAAAAGCACAAACTCAGCACCTCTCCATTTAAAAATACTTTGTTCATAGTTTCCTTTGTTGTGCAAAAGCTTTTACGTTTAATTAGGTCCCACTTGTTTATTTTTGGTTTTATTTCGGTTACTCTAGGAGGCAGGTCATAAAGGATCTTGCTTTGATTTATGTACTGATGAATGTATATGCAGGACAGCAGTGGAGAAACAGACTGAAAATAGACTTATGGACATTGGGGTTAGCGAGGAGTGGGTGAGATGTGCGGAAAGAGAAACCTGGAAACTTACATGACCGGATGTAAAATGCCATTTTCACTCATGAATTATAGAGGCAAAACTCCTATATCAAATATTAGCCATTTAAATCCACATATTAATATACCTAAACAAAAAATCCTACATCACTCTCTGGTAAAGTCCAGGGTGTGCTGTACTGCAATGCAGTTGTGGGGCATACCATTAGGAATTAACACAGACCTCCCAGGTGGCTCAGTGGTAAAGAATGCCCATGCAGGAGACGCAGGAGACTTGGGTTCAGTCCCTGGGTCAGGAAGATCCCCTGGAGGAGGAAACAGCAACCGGCTCCAGTATTCTTGCCTGGGAAATCCCAAGAACAGAGAAGCCTGGCTGGCTACAGTTCACGGGGTCAAAAAAAAAGCAGGACACAACTGAGCTACTTAACATGAGCCACAGGTTTAAAGAGCCCAGTTGCCAATGAGACTACCCTTACTGCAGACTCTGACAATACTTTGGGAGGTCCCAGTGTCACAAAGTTAACTCGGGTCCCTGGGAAAATAAGATGGAACCCAGGTGATAAGATCTAGCCTCTTCTACTGGGTTTAGTTGGATTTCACTTGCCTGCAGGGAGCCGTTTTGCACGGAGCTTGTACCGGAAGCAAAGGATTAGAGTTCCCAGCTCCGAACCATGGTGCAGGACACTCTCACTTGGTGGCATGTGCAGAAGCGCTGTCCTTCCTCAGGTTCAAGATGGTCACACAGACTGCAGCAACACTGGGGCAATCCGTGGCATGTGACCAGTGCGCCTGCGCCAACGCCTGCGCCAGAGCTGCCGCACTGAGCCCCTCCCTCTCCCACCCAGGAGATCCATACAATGCAGCCTTCTTTGCCCAAAGTCTTTGGGCAGAGTGAGCGTCAAAAGCACAAACTCAGCACCTCTCCATTTAAAAATACTTTGTTCATAGTTTCCTTTGTTGTGCAAAAGCTTTTACGTTTAATTAGGTCCCACTTGTTTATTTTTGGTTTTATTTCGGTTACTCTAGGAGGCAGGTCATAAAGGATCTTGCTTTGATTTATGTACTGATGAATGTATATGCAGGACAGCAGTGGAGAAACAGACTGAAAATAGACTTATGGACATTGGGGTTAGCGAGGAGTGGGTGAGATGTGCGGAAAGAGAAACCTGGAAACTTACATGACCGGATGTAAAATGCATAACCAATGGGACTTTGCTGTAAGACTCAGGGACCTGAAAGGTACTCTGTAACATCCTAGAGGGGTGGGACGGGGGAGGGAGATGGGAGCGAAGTTCAAGAGGGAGGGGACATATGTATACCTATGGCTGATTCATGTGGATGTTTGGCAGTAAACAACAAAAATTAAAAATTTAAAGATAAATACTTATTTGTATTTATTCCCCCGTCTTCTCTGGGTCTTAGTTACTGCATGCAGGATCTTTGATCTTCATTGCATAGCATGCAGGATGTTACAGTTGTAGCTTCTAAACTCTTAAATCAGGCAAGTGGGATCTAGCCCCCTGACCACAGATCCAACCCACACCTCCTGCATTGGGAGCATGGCGTCTTAGCCAGTGGACCACCAGGGAAGTCCCCTCCACTCACTGATAGAGCGTATCTTTGATTCTGAAGTGAAGTCACTCAGACACATCAGGCATGAGAAACCCTATTGAGGACAGACTTGAGTGTGTCCCGTAACACCAGGTTTGCCAGACCCACACTGCTGACTGACTGGCTATAAATCCAGGAGTTTCCACAAATCCTCTCAGATCTGATAATTTGCTAGAATATCTCAACGACTTCTTATAATAATAATTTTATTATGAAGCATACAGATCGGGAGACCTGGACAAATGAAGAAGCATATTAAGCAGGAAGGGAAGTTGGTTTATCATTGAATTGATCAACATATTGATACTTTACTGCAATAATAGGCCAGAAGAGAAAAATCTAATTTTCTCAATATATAAAGCAGAAATGCATCTTCCATTCATTGCACTGTGCTTAGTCGCTCAGTCATGTCCAACTCTTTGTGACTCCATGGACTGCAGCCTGCCAGGCTCCTCTGTCCATGGGGATTCTCCAGGCAACTGGACTGGGTTTCCACACTCTCCTCCAGAGGATCTTCCTAATCCAGCGATCAAACCCAGGTTTTCTGCATTGCAGGCCAATTCTTTACTGTCTCAGTCACCAGGGAAACCCAAGAACACTGGAGTGGGTAGCCTATCCCTTCTCCAGAGGAATCTTCCCGAAACAGGAATCACACCAGGGTCTCCTGCATTGCAGGCAGATTCTTTACCAGCTGGGCTTTCAGGGAAGTCCCCCTTTCTTACTAAGACTCTATAAATCAGAACTAAATAATAATCCCTGTCTCATTCTCAGTAGACACATCTAGTTGTTAAACTCTATCATTTTCTCCAGTTTAACTGAGATATTATTGACATATATGTAACTGAAAGGTGTAGGATGTGAGCATTTTACACGTGTGTGCATACTTATTCACTTCATTCTTCCGTATCATTCCATGGCTTGATAGTTCATTGCATAGCATGCAGGATGTTACAGTTGTAGCTTCTAAACTCTTAAATCAGGCAAGTGGGATCTAGCCCCCTGACCACAGATCCAACCCACACCTCCTGCATTGGGAGCATGGCGTCTTAGCCAGTGGACCACCAGGGAAGTCCCCTCCACTCACTGATAGAGCGTATCTTTGATTCTGAAGTGAAGTCACTCAGACACATCAGGCATGAGAAACCCTATTGAGGACAGACTTGAGTGTGTCCCGTAACACCAGGTTTGCCAGACCCACACTGCTGACTGACTGGCTATAAATCCAGGAGTTTCCACAAATCCTCTCAGATCTGATAATTTGCTAGAATATCTCAACGACTTCTTATAATAATAATTTTATTATGAAGCATACAGATCGGGAGACCTGGACAAATGAAGAAGCATATTAAGCTGGAAGGAAGTTGGTTTATCATTGAATTGATCAACATATTGATACTTTACTGCAATAATAGGCCAGAAGAGAAAAATCTAATTTTCTCAATATATAAAGCAGAAATGCATCTTCCATTCATTGCACTGTGCTTAGTCGCTCAGTCATGTCCAACTCTTTGTGACTCCATGGACTGCAGCCTGCCAGGCTCCTCTGTCCATGGGGATTCTCCAGGCAACTGGACTGGGTTTCCACACTCTCCTCCAGAGGATCTTCCTAATCCAGCGATCAAACCCAGGTTTTCTGCATTGCAGGCCAATTCTTTACTGTCTCAGTCACCAGGGAAACCCAAGAACACTGGAGTGGGTAGCCTATCCCTTCTCCAGAGGAATCTTCCCGAAACAGGAATCACACCAGGGTCTCCTGCATTGCAGGCAGATTCTTTACCAGCTGGGCTTTCAGGGAAGTCCCCCTTTCTTACTAAGACTCTATAAATCAGAACTAAATAATAATCCCTGTCTCATTCTCAGTAGACACATCTAGTTGTTAAACTCTATCATTTTTCTCCAGTTTAACTGAGATATTATTGACATATATGTAACTGAAAGGTGTAGGATGTGAGCATTTTACACGTGTGTGCATACTTATTCACTTCATTCTTCCGTATCATTCCATGGCTTGATAGTTCATTGCATTTTACAACTGACATTCTGCTGTGTTGATGAGCTGCAGTGTATTTACCTATTGACCTAATGAAAGACAGGGCTCCCCAGGTGACTCAGTGGTAAAGAATCCACCTGCCAGTGCAGGAGAGGCGAGATGCAGGTTGATCCCTGGGTCAGGAAGATCCCCTGGAATAGGAAATGGCAACTCATTCCAGTCTTCTTATCTGGATAATCCCATGGAGAGAGGAGCCTGGAGGGTTACCATCCATGAGTCTCAAAGATTCAGCCACAAATGAGCACACACGCTCTGAAAGACAAGTTAGTTGCTTCCAATTTTTGGCAACTCTGAATAAAGCTGTTATAGCATCCGTGTGCATGTTTATGTGCAGACACATATTTTCAACTTCTTTGTATAAATACAGAGGAACACAATTGCTAGATCATATGGTAAGAGTATGTTTAGCTTTGTAAAAAACTGCCAAACCATTTTCCAAAGTAGCTATATCTTTTTTCTCTGTGTGGTAACTGGAGACACATGATGCTGTCTAAAGGCAGAACTGGGATCAGAATTCAGTTCTTATGACTGTGAGTTTACTGCTCTTTCTAAACTGGAGTAACCTTTACATGAATTTTGGCTCACAGAGTCATTCTACAATATCTATTAGCTACTAATATTTTGGTCACTTTCCAACAGTTTTTGTTTTTTTTTAAATTTTATATTTACACTTTCCCCAGTCCTCCTGATTACTAGGCATCTTTCTCTTGCCTCTCTCATTTGTCTATGGCTTTGTCAGTAGAATGATGAAATTGTGAAATGCAGTAGTTAGCTTGTTCTTTCTCCTTCTCCCAATCTGATACCACAACATGGAATATCTTATTTGTATTCACCTTGGCGAGCTCATATGACTATGCTCATGGCTTATCAATAACTAGATGAGGTTACATGTTTTGTATTAAAATTTTAATTTATTAACTTATTTATGTGTTCTTTTATGGCTGTGCTGTGTTATCACTGCTGTGCTCTAGTTGCTGCTAAGCTTTTCATTGTGGTGGCTTCTCTTGTTGTGGAGCACAGGCTCTAGGCACACAGGCTCCAGTAGATGCAGCCCAGGGGCTCAGTTGCAGCTTATGGGCTCTACAGTGAGAGCTCAGCAGCTTTGCTACATAGGCTTAGTTGCCACATGGCATGTGGAATCTTCCCAGACAAGGGATCCAATGCATGTTCCCTGTGTTGGCAGGCAGGTTCCTAGCCACTGAACCACCAGGGAACTCCCAGGAAGGTTATTTCTGCAAATCATCTAGATTCATTTTGTTCTTCCTGTTTTTTAGAAAAAGAAAAAGAAAAATCTTTTTTACAATATATGAAGTTTAATTTCATCAAGTAATATTTTTGAAAGGCATTTTTTATCTTCTAATCTGTTTAAACTATAGTGTTAGTCGCTCAGTTGTGTCAAACTCTTTGCAACCCCATGGACCGTAGCCTACCAGGCTCCTCTGTCCAAGGGATCTTCTAGGCAAGAATACTGGAGTAGGTTGCCATTAACTTCTCCAGGGGATCTTCCTGACCCAGGGATTGAACTCTGGTTTTCCACATATTTAGGTACAATTTGTTGTCTTAAATCTAGGAATAGTTTATAATACATTCATGGTAAATATACCCAAGAGGGTTAAATTCATACATAAAGGCAAGTTGTGTTTTTCTAACCAAAAGATTTTAATAGCATTTTAGCATTATCTATAACATTTTAATAATCAATTGGTAGAGTTTCTTTGCATTGTTACTGAAATTTTCAAACATGGAGCTAATCAACATCTGAGTTCTGATTGATTGCTTATTGACCAATGTATACAATGTTTCAAAATCTTATGCATTTTAATCTGCATGATTTAGTATTTTCAACAATGGCTGCCAACTATTCATCTCTCACACTGTTATATGTTTCAAATGATAGAAAAAAAGGAGCTGACATTCCAACTCTAAGTCTGTACCTTACTTTGTTACAAAAGCAACACACTGAATCATCCAAGAAGTACACTCAGTGAACCTGGACTGCACATATTTTTAAATGGAAAGTATCAGAATTAATTTACTGAAAACCCCATGGAAGTAATTTATTAACTTATTTATGTGTTCTTTTATGGCTGTGCTGTGTTATCACTGCTGTGCTCTAGTTGCTGCTAAGCTTTTCATTGTGGTGGCTTCTCTTGTTGTGGAGCACAGGCTCTAGGCACACAGGCTCCAGTAGATGCAGCCCAGGGGCTCAGTTGCAGCTTATGGGCTCTACAGTGAGAGCTCAGCAGCTTTGCTACATAGGCTTAGTTGCCACATGGCATGTGGAATCTTCCCAGACAAGGGATCCAATGCATGTTCCCTGTGTTGGCAGGCAGGTTCCTAGCCACTGAACCACCAGGGAACTCCCAGGAAGGTTATTTCTGCAAATCATCTAGATTCATTTTGTTCTTCCTGTTTTTTAGAAAAAGAAAAAGAAAAATCTTTTTTACAATATATGAAGTTTAATTTCATCAAGTAATATTTTTGAAAGGCATTTTTTATCTTCTAATCTGTTTAAACTATAGTGTTAGTCGCTCAGTTGTGTCAAACTCTTTGCAACCCCATGGACCGTAGCCTACCAGGCTCCTCTGTCCAAGGGATCTTCTAGGCAAGAATACTGGAGTAGGTTGCCATTAACTTCTCCAGGGGATCTTCCTGACCCAGGGATTGAACTCTGGTTTTCCACATATTTAGGTACAATTTGTTGTCTTAAATCTAGGAATAGTTTATAATACATTCATGGTAAATATACCCAAGAGGGTTAAATTCATACATAAAGGCAAGTTGTGTTTTTCTAACCAAAAGATTTTAATAGCATTTTAGCATTATCTATAACATTTTAATAATCAATTGGTAGAGTTTCTTTGCATTGTTACTGAAATTTTCAAACATGGAGCTAATCAACATCTGAGTTCTGATTGATTGCTTATTGACCAATGTATACAATGTTTCAAAATCTTATGCATTTTAATCTGCATGATTTAGTATTTTCAACAATGGCTGCCAACTATTCATCTCTCACACTGTTATATGTTTCAAATGATAGAAAAAAAGGAGCTGACATTCCAACTCTAAGTCTGTACCTTACTTTGTTACAAAAGCAACACACTGAATCATCCAAGAAGTACACTCAGTGAACCTGGACTGCACATATTTTTAAATGGAAAGTATCAGAATTAATTTACTGAAAACCCCCATGGGAAGTAACTCTATGTCACAGGTGCCAAATTAGAAATCTCTAGGTTATAAGATCATAACCCCTGGAGGAATATTTATCTGTATGTTTACTTAATATCTAACAGCATGTGAAATTTATTTATTAATATGCCTGCAGGTTTTCCTCTAATCCCGCGTCTCAAGATGCACACACATAGATAGAAAGCCAGGAGGGGGTGGATTGCCCTGGAACTGTTTCCATCTAAGCTAAAAAATACGGTTATAATGGGAAAAGCAAAAGTTGCTCTCCTTCTGACCTTGAACATTCATGCACATCCAAAGTAAAATATGCAGACAAATTCTAAGATCTACCTTCATGGCGTCCTCTCTGCCATATCCTTGGTCCAACCTAAAGGGAGCATTGACGGCACTGTCTTGAGTAGAATTTACCCAGAGGCCCTATATTATTATCCCTTCAGTGATAGTTTACCCCTCTATTTCCCTTGGATGCTCTACATGGATAGAGATCTTGGCGTGATCATTGGTTTATACTACATGACACATGGTCAAGTGACTTTGTACCTGGACATCTACCAAACATTTATTAAATGCATTTGGTTTGAGTTGAATTATATTTATGTATGTGAAAACATAAACACGGAAGCCCCACTAGTAAAGGTAAGGATATTCAAAAGGAAGAACAAACTTTTTTTTTTAATGGCAAAGAAATAGGTTCCAGAAGGTTTTAGAATGCAAAGTTCCAAAATACTTTCATTTTGCAAGGGAAGCTATGATAAACACATGGTTTTCCAACATAATTTTTGTCTGTACAAAATAAAGTATACACGTGAAGTCACTGTCTAGATAATTTAAATGGAAACAATGTTTACTTCAATGTTCTATGTATTCTAGGTATAACTATTGATCTGACTTGAAATATCTGATGATTGCCTCAGTGCTATACTTCATTTAGCATGTATGGACAGCCATAATGAAAGAAATCTGCTTGAGGCCATAACAGGCTGCATGTGATACTCATATCAGACATTTGTACAATGCCTTGCACTTTTCACAAAAGCACTTAGACATCAACTATTTCATTAGGTCCTCAGGTGGGTGTGTGGGGGCAAGGAAACTCTGAGACAGGCAAACTATCAAAACCCACATTTTATAGATATAAAAGAGGGTTTTTTTTTTCATAACCCTGGAGGAATATTTATCTGTATGTTTACTTAATATCTAACAGCATGTGAAATTTATTTATTAATATGCCTGCAGGTTTTCCTCTAATCCGCGTCTCAAGATGCACACACATAGATAGAAAGCCAGGAGGGGGTGGATTGCCCTGGAACTGTTTCCATCTAAGCTAAAAAATACGGTTATAATGGGAAAAGCAAAAGTTGCTCTCCTTCTGACCTTGAACATTCATGCACATCCAAAGTAAAATATGCAGACAAATTCTAAGATCTACCTTCATGGCGTCCTCTCTGCCATATCCTTGGTCCAACCTAAAGGGAGCATTGACGGCACTGTCTTGAGTAGAATTTACCCAGAGGCCCTATATTATTATCCCTTCAGTGATAGTTTACCCCTCTATTTCCCTTGGATGCTCTACATGGATAGAGATCTTGGCGTGATCATTGGTTTATACTACATGACACATGGTCAAGTGACTTTGTACCTGGACATCTACCAAACATTTATTAAATGCATTTGGTTTGAGTTGAATTATATTTATGTATGTGAAAACATAAACACGGAAGCCCCACTAGTAAAGGTAAGGATATTCAAAAGGAAGAACAAACTTTTTTTTTTAATGGCAAAGAAATAGGTTCCAGAAGGTTTTAGAATGCAAAGTTCCAAAATACTTTCATTTTGCAAGGGAAGCTATGATAAACACATGGTTTTCCAACATAATTTTTGTCTGTACAAAATAAAGTATACACGTGAAGTCACTGTCTAGATAATTTAAATGGAAACAATGTTTACTTCAATGTTCTATGTATTCTAGGTATAACTATTGATCTGACTTGAAATATCTGATGATTGCCTCAGTGCTATACTTCATTTAGCATGTATGGACAGCCATAATGAAAGAAATCTGCTTGAGGCCATAACAGGCTGCATGTGATACTCATATCAGACATTTGTACAATGCCTTGCACTTTTCACAAAAGCACTTAGACATCAACTATTTCATTAGGTCCTCAGGTGGGTGTGTGGGGGCAAGGAAACTCTGAGACAGGCAAACTATCAAAACCCACATTTTATAGATATAAAAGAGGGTTATATTTTGTATGTTTCTTGCAAATACCTAAATATTTTGTACAGAAGTTGCTTGCCCATAGAAATCTAATTGCTTCAAAAAATGAAGGTAAAGTTTGCTAAGTAAATCCTATTTGTACACATTTGGGACTTACTATTCACCTAATGTTGTCAAGTAGTGGGGAGTACAAATTAGACTTTTATAACAGTTAATTTCCAGATATTTCTAAAGGTACCATGGGAATATATAAAAAAAAAAGTTATGTGTCCTATAAAGGGACTGAGTACATGCACAGAAGAGATGGCATTTTGAATTGAGTCTTGGAGGGTGCTTTCAACAATGAGAGAAATGATCAAGGCTGAAAGCTGCAGCTCTCAAATGTAAAACTGCCCATCAGCGCTGACAGTCTGTAGCATGCTCTAGCTTCACAGTAAGGAACATGGGGGGAAATTACAGAACAGACAACTAGAAAAGCAGAAGTGGACCAGACTGTAAGTAGCTCTGAATTCCAGGCTAAAGATTTTGACTTTTCTTGTGTAGGCAATGAGGAAGGTTCTGCTTTTGATTTGTTTTGTTTTAGGGAAAAAATGTAGGAAGTGTTACTCTGATAGGAGATGATAAAGGAGCTGAGAATAGAATCTTAAGCCAGTACTTTCCAAGCATGTCATAGGACACAGACAAAGTGTTCAATACGCATGGTATTCTGGGCCAAACTGGCAAGGTTGCTTCTGGGTGTGGACTACCAGCTCCCTGAGACCTGCTTCTCCCAGCCTCCATGAAGGCTGAGAGAATAACTGTAATTTATCTCTCTTGACTCTATTATAAACTCCACCAGCAAAGCGCCTTTTATCTCTGTTGGGAAACCCTGCCTTTGGCAAAGAAAGGAGAAAGGGAAGCAATGAGGACAAGACAAGGGATATAAGACAAAAATGACAAAGGAAGCAAAAGTGTGCTGTCATGAGTCAAAGGAGGAGAAACAAGTTTAAAAGGGAGCAAACCAAAAGACTATCAAAACCCACATTTTTTTAGGTCCTCAGGTGGGTGTGTGGGGCAAGGAAACTCTGAGACAGGCAAACTATCAAAACCCACATTTTATAGATATAAAAGAGGGGTATATTTTGTATGTTTCTTGCAAATACCTAAATATTTTGTACAGAAGTTGCTTGCCCATAGAAATCTAATTGCTTCAAAAAATGAAGGTAAAGTTTGCTAAGTAAATCCTATTTGTACACATTTGGGACTTACTATTCACCTAATGTTGTCAAGTAGTGGGGAGTACAAATTAGACTTTTATAACAGTTAATTTCCAGATATTTCTAAAGGTACCATGGGAATATATATAAAAAAAAGTTATGTGTCCTATAAAGGGACTGAGTACATGCACAGAAGAGATGGCATTTTGAATTGAGTCTTGGAGGGTGCTTTCAACAATGAGAGAAATGATCAAGGCTGAAAGCTGCAGCTCTCAAATGTAAAACTGCCCATCAGCGCTGACAGTCTGTAGCATGCTCTAGCTTCACAGTAAGGAACATGGGGGGAAATTACAGAACAGACAACTAGAAAAGCAGAAGTGGACCAGACTGTAAGTAGCTCTGAATTCCAGGCTAAAGATTTTGACTTTTCTTGTGTAGGCAATGAGGAAGGTTCTGCTTTTGATTTGTTTTGTTTTAGGGAAAAAATGTAGGAAGTGTTACTCTGATAGGAGATGATAAAGGAGCTGAGAATAGAATCTTAAGCCAGTACTTTCCAAGCATGTCATAGGACACAGACAAAGTGTTCAATACGCATGGTATTCTGGGCCAAACTGGCAAGGTTGCTTCTGGGTGTGGACTACCAGCTCCCTGAGACCTGCTTCTCCCAGCCTCCATGAAGGCTGAGAGAATAACTGTAATTTATCTCTCTTGACTCTATTATAAACTCCACCAGCAAAGCGCCTTTTATCTCTGTTGGGAAACCCTGCCTTTGGCAAAGAAAGGAGAAAGGGGAAGCAATGAGGACAAGACAAGGGATATAAGACAAAAATGACAAAGGAAGCAAAAGTGTGCTGTCATGAGTCAAAGGAGGAGAAACAAGTTTAAAAGGGAGCAAACCAAAAAGACTAGATCTCTGCTGAAGGGCAGTCTTATAGGAGGCCAATATTTTACAGCCACTATGAAAAGCAGTATAGCAGTTCCTCAAAAAATGCAGGAGACTCAAGAGATGCAGGTTCAACCCCTGGTCAGAAGGATCCCCTGGAATAGGGGATGGCCACCCACTCCAATATTCTTGCCTGAAGAATTCCATGGACACAGGAGCCTTGTGGGCTACAGTCCATGGTGTTGCAAAGACTAAATGACTACCACTTTCATTTTCAAACAGTGTGTGTGGGTGCGTGGGTGGATGTGTGAAATGGAAGACTATGCAACTGTCAGAAAGAAGGAAATCCTGCTGTTGGCAACAACATGAATAAGTGGGACACAAAAAGACAAATAACATATGATCTCACTTACATGTGGAATCTAAAAAAGCTGAGCTTATAAAAACAGAATAAATTGATGATTACCAGGGCCTAGGGGATGAGGGAATTGGGAAGATGCTGTTTAATGGTAAAAATTTACAACTAGTGGATACATAATTCTTGGAGCGCTGATGCACAAGATAGTGATTATAGTTAGCAATACTGAATTAGAAACTTCTTGGACAGCAAGGAGATCAAACCAACCTGCTGTTGGTTTGATCAACCAATCAACCCTGAATATTCATTCACTGAAGCTAAAGCTCCAATACTTTGGCCACCCGATGAGAAAAGCCAACTCCCATGAAAAGGCCCTGATGCTGGGCAAGAGGAGAAGGGGGCAAGAGAGGATGATTTAGTTGGATGGTATCATCCACTCAATGGACATGAGTTTGAGCAAACTAGGATATAGTGAAGGACAGGGAAGGCTGGCGTGCTGCAGTCCACGGGGTTGCAAAGAGTCAGACATGACTTAGCGAGTGAATAACAAAGAGACTCAATCTTAACTGTTTTAACACAGAAAAGAAACGAAAATGTGTGACATGAGAAAGATGTTAGCTAATGTTACTGCTGTAATCATATTGCAATATATAAATGTATCAAATTGGCAAAGAAAGGAGAAAGGGAAGCAATGAGGACAAGACAAGGGATATAAGACAAAGCAAGAAGCAAAAGTGTGCTGTCATGAGTCAAAGGAGGAGAAACAAGTTTAAAAGGGAGCAAACCAAAAAGACTAGATCTCTGCTGAAGGGCAGTCTTATAGGAGGCCAATATTTTACAGCCACTATGAAAAGCAGTATAGCAGTTCCTCAAAAAATGCAGGAGACTCAAGAGATGCAGGTTCAACCCCTGGTCAGAAGGATCCCCTGGAATAGGGGATGGCCACCCACTCCAATATTCTTGCCTGAAGAATTCCATGGACACAGGAGCCTTGTGGGCTACAGTCCATGGTGTTGCAAAGACTAAATGACTACCACTTTCATTTTCAAACAGTGTGTGTGGGTGCGTGGGTGGATGTGTGAAATGGAAGACTATGCAACTGTCAGAAAGAAGGAAATCCTGCTGTTGGCAACAACATGAATAAGTGGGACACAAAAAGACAAATAACATATGATCTCACTTACATGTGGAATCTAAAAAAGCTGAGCTTATAAAAACAGAATAAATTGATGATTACCAGGGCCTAGGGGATGAGGGAATTGGGAAGATGCTGTTTAATGGTAAAAATTTACAACTAGTGGATACATAATTCTTGGAGCGCTGATGCACAAGATAGTGATTATAGTTAGCAATACTGAATTAGAAACTTCTTGGACAGCAAGGAGATCAAACCAACCTGCTGTTGGTTTGATCAACCAATCAACCCTGAATATTCATTCACTGAAGCTAAAGCTCCAATACTTTGGCCACCCGATGAGAAAAGCCAACTCCCATGAAAAGGCCCTGATGCTGGGCAAGAGGAGAAGGGGGCAAGAGAGGATGATTTAGTTGGATGGTATCATCCACTCAATGGACATGAGTTTGAGCAAACTAGGATATAGTGAAGGACAGGGAAGGCTGGCGTGCTGCAGTCCACGGGGTTGCAAAGAGTCAGACATGACTTAGCGAGTGAATAACAAAGAGACTCAATCTTAACTGTTTTAACACAGAAAAGAAACGAAAATGTGTGACATGAGAAAGATGTTAGCTAATGTTACTGCTGTAATCATATTGCAATATATAAATGTATCAAACCAATGCCTTGCACACCTGAAACTTAATGTTACATGTCAATTATATCTCAACAAAACCAAGGAAAAAAAAGAAAATCAAATTGTGTGAGAGCTAAGAGGACACTGGTTAGGACAAAGTCATCCCTCACTGCTTGTTAGAGAGCAGTCTGAGGAGCAGAGCGGGCAGGGCAGGCAGATTAAGCGGTGACTAGGAGGTAGGAAAGTGACGTGGGCAGGTCACAGCTCTTATAAGAAGCTGGCGGGGGAGGGCAAACAATAACCTGAAAAGAGGGGCAAGTGCTCTTTGGGAAGTTGAAGACACGAGCACACATGTAGGTCAAGGGGAGAATGTCAGGAGAGAGAATAGGAATGAAGACAGGAGAGAAAAAGAAACAACTGAAAAAGAAAAATTGGGGCAAGTGAGGGAGAGCGGAATCAAATGCATGTGCAGAGGAATTAACCTTGGCATTCGTTAAAAATATATCTTCCTTTTAATAGAAGTATTGATGGAGAGAGAGATTTTGAACTGTGCCGAGGAAATGTGAAAACAGTCTCACTCAATAGCTTTTGTTTTCTCTGTAGAATAAAATGTGAGCCGGATGGTAATCATTCAACAATTCCTATTGGGGAGAAGGGTAGGTGACAAGGTGGAGTGAGGTTAGGGTCAGATGGAATATTTTAAACTGTGCTCAACAACGTGCCAGGTGCTGTAGGGGATTTAAAATATGGATGATGTAATTCCCATCCTCAAAGGGAAACACACACAAAAATTAGAAAAAAACTTCTTGGACAGCAAGGAGATCAAACCAACCTGCTGTTGGTTTGATCAACCAATCAACCCTGAATATTCATTCACTGAAGCTAAAGCTCCAATACTTTGGCCACCCGATGAGAAAAGCCAACTCCCATGAAAAGGCCCTGATGCTGGGCAAGAGGAGAAGGGGGCAAGAGAGGATGATTTAGTTGGATGGTATCATCCACTCAATGGACATGAGTTTGAGCAAACTAGGATATAGTGAAGGACAGGGAAGGCTGGCGTGCTGCAGTCCACGGGGTTGCAAAGAGTCAGACATGACTTAGCGAGTGAATAACAAAGAGACTCAATCTTAACTGTTTTAACACAGAAAAGAAACGAAAATGTGTGACATGAGAAAGATGTTAGCTAATGTTACTGCTGTAATCATATTGCAATATATAAATGTATCAAACCAATGCCTTGCACACCTGAAACTTAATGTTACATGTCAATTATATCTCAACAAAACCAAGGAAAAAAAAGAAAATCAAATTGTGTGAGAGCTAAGAGGACACTGGTTAGGACAAAGTCATCCCTCACTGCTTGTTAGAGAGCAGTCTGAGGAGCAGAGCGGGCAGGGCAGGCAGATTAAGCGGTGACTAGGAGGTAGGAAAGTGACGTGGGCAGGTCACAGCTCTTATAAGAAGCTGGCGGGGGAGGGCAAACAATAACCTGAAAAGAGGGGCAAGTGCTCTTTGGGAAGTTGAAGACACGAGCACACATGTAGGTCAAGGGGAGAATGTCAGGAGAGAGAATAGGAATGAAGACAGGAGAGAAAAAGAAACAACTGAAAAAGAAAAATTGGGGCAAGTGAGGGAGAGCGGAATCAAATGCATGTGCAGAGGAATTAACCTTGGCATTCGTTAAAAATATATCTTCCTTTTAATAGAAGTATTGATGGAGAGAGAGATTTTGAACTGTGCCGAGGAAATGTGAAAACAGTCTCACTCAATAGCTTTTGTTTTCTCTGTAGAATAAAATGTGAGCCGGATGGTAATCATTCAACAATTCCTATTGGGGAGAAGGGTAGGTGACAAGGTGGAGTGAGGTTAGGGTCAGATGGATCTATCAATCATGTTCTCAACACTGTGCTCAACAACGTGCCAGGTGCTGTAGGGGATTTAAAATATGGATGATGTAATTCCCATCCTCAAAGGGAAACACACACAAACACCTTCAAAGATAAGGAAATCTTTGTGAGCCAAACTATGATTTGCTGCAAACATAAAAAAAAAAAAAATCTTACGGAAGAACTTGGGGAGCGATGAGGAAGCTGAGACAAGCTTCATGCATTATTTGGATAAACAGAAGATTTGTTTGTAGAAAGAAGCAGAGACCAGAGTCAGGGCGGCACACACAGCAGATACTAGAGGAAGTGGGTGATGAGGAACATGACTGAATAAATCAGAAGGAACCAAAGCACAGAGTGTCTGTAAGGGAGGCTAAAGGTGCATGAAGATTAATTAGGTATTTACATGCAGGATGGAGGAGAGTGTGGAGATAATCAAGGCAGAAACATAATAAACCAGGAAGTGGTTGCCGCAAATCAGATGTGAGGCTACGCAAGGGTAATGCCTGTACCAGGATGGGGAAAGAAAGGGATAAATCTGAGATACACTCTGAAGGATACTTTGCTAAAATAATGTAACAGATTGGATATTGACTGGGAGGAAGAAAAGTATAAACTGTGCTTTTAAGTTTATACTTAAGGAAGATAGAAAAATGATGCTAGTGCTGAAATGGGGGGAAGATGATGAGTTTCATTTTGCGGCTTTTTGATGTTTGGGGGAATAGCAGTGAAGACAGATGATGGGCCAGTGTTTGGCATATCCTGTCTGCAGTGGGGAAGTACAGGGAATTCTAATTTGGATTATCACCCAGAGGTCCTCAATGAAGCTTTGGGAAAAAATCAACTCACTCTTTTGGAGGAGACACATAGGATCAGAGAATTAACACTTTTGAGCTTCAAGGGGGCATTTTCAGTTAAAACAGAAGAGCAGGAAGTCGAGCCTGGTGAGGAAAGTAAATAATCGGAAGGTACAGGCGACTAATGAATCGACATGTTCTGAAACAGAGCAGGAAGAAAAAGTCAAGAGGGCAATTTCACTGCAGTAAAGGTCATGACGAAATAGAAGTGATAAATATCCACTTAATCTACCCCAAAAGAGATCATGTTAAACCTTCCAGAGATCAATTTCAGTGAAGTGATGGGGACAGAAAAGAAAGAAGGTTCGAAGTAGACACATGGTTGGATTAAATGTGCTCAACTACTTCCAAAGGAGAGCATGTGAGAATTTCTTAGGTCTTGACAAAGTGCTTTAGCGATTGTCAGTGCAAGTGATCCACTGGTGCACCAGACCTTGCTTGTCCCTTTCCCCTTAGTCACCCAGAGCAGCCCCATTTATATGTTTAGTATGTGCGTGTGAGCACATGTGCCTGTTCATGCATTATTTGGATAAACAGAAGATTTGTTTGTAGAAAGAAGCAGAGACCAGAGTCAGGGCACACAGCAGATACTAGAGGAAGTGGGTGATGAGGAACATGACTGAATAAATCAGAAGGAACCAAAGCACAGAGTGTCTGTAAGGGAGGCTAAAGGTGCATGAAGATTAATTAGGTATTTACATGCAGGATGGAGGAGAGTGTGGAGATAATCAAGGCAGAAACATAATAAACCAGGAAGTGGTTGCCGCAAATCAGATGTGAGGCTACTAAGGGTAATGCCTGTACCAGGATGGGGAAAGAAAGGGATAAATCTGAGATACACTCTGAAGGATACTTTGCTAAAATAATGTAACAGATTGGATATTGACTGGGAGGAAGAAAAGTATAAACTGTGCTTTTAAGTTTATACTTAAGGAAGATAGAAAAATGATGCTAGTGCTGAAATGGGGGGAAGATGATGAGTTTCATTTTGCGGCTTTTTGATGTTTGGGGGAATAGCAGTGAAGACAGATGATGGGCCAGTGTTTGGCATATCCTGTCTGCAGTGGGGAAGTACAGGGAATTCTAATTTGGATTATCACCCAGAGGTCCTCAATGAAGCTTTGGGAAAAAATCAACTCACTCTTTTGGAGGAGACACATAGGATCAGAGAATTAACACTTTTGAGCTTCAAGGGGGCATTTTCAGTTAAAACAGAAGAGCAGGAAGTCGAGCCTGGTGAGGAAAGTAAATAATCGGAAGGTACAGGCGACTAATGAATCGACATGTTCTGAAACAGAGCAGGAAGAAAAAGTCAAGAGGGCAATTTCACTGCAGTAAAGGTCATGACGAAATAGAAGTGATAAATATCCACTTAATCTACCCCAAAAGAGATCATGTTAAACCTTCCAGAGATCAATTTCAGTGAAGTGATGGGGACAGAAAAGAAAGAAGGTTCGAAGTAGACACATGGTTGGATTAAATGTGCTCAACTACTTCCAAAGGAGAGCATGTGAGAATTTCTTAGGTCTTGACAAAGTGCTTTAGCGATTGTCAGTGCAAGTGATCCACTGGTGCACCAGACCTTGCTTGTCCCTTTCCCCTTAGTCACCCAGAGCAGCCCCATTTATATGTTTAGTATGTGCGTGTGAGCACATGTGCCTGTATGTATGTGTGTGTTCACACACATACAGACTTAGGAGTTGCCTATAATATTTTATTTGGAGAGATGTTTGATGTGAAAACATGAAATGCAATAATCTCCTCTAGACGCTGGGCAATTAATAAGAAAAAGATTACACAAGTGGCAGAAAAAAAAGCAGGGTAATTTTACAAGATATTAATAACCCTTAATATTGTTGGAGGAAACTGGCTGTGGACGCATACATCTCTTATTTTAAAATTTGGCTCTATTTACTAGCTGTGTGAGTGAGTTACTTGGGTTTCCTAGGTGGCTCACTGGTAAAGAATCAGCCTACAAATGCAGGAGTCACAGGAGATGTGCAGTTTGATCCCTGGATCAGGAAGATCCCCTGGAGAAGGAAATGGCAACTCACTCCAGTATTCTTGCCTGGAAAATCCCATGGACGGAGGAATCTTGTGGGCTACAGACCAGAGGGTCACAAAGAGTTGGACATGACTGAGAAACTGAGCACACAAACACACACATGTGTGTGTTACCTACCCCTTCTTAACCTCAGTTCTCACCTGTCTGAAATGTATGGTGGCCTCAACCTGAGAGTAACTCAATCATGGGTTTAGCTTTAACTCTAGCTGTCTGAAAAGTTTGCCCTGTAGGATTTCCAGTTGAGTAAAGGATCAAATACCTCTCTGCACTGCACATTTTCTAAGCCGTGCTGTTTGCTAAATTGTTCTCTTTGTCTCTGTCTCTGTTTTTTTTTTTTTTAGGGACTGATTCAAACACTAACTCAATAGTGCTTATATTTGCCCATTACTGAAATTTGTTGGGGGCTTCCTTGATGGCTTACCTGATAAAGGATCTACCTGTAATGCAGGAAGAGCCATGAGTTCGATCCCTGGATCAGGAAGACTTCCCGGAGGAAGGCATGGCAACCCACGTAAGTACTCTTGCCTGGAAAATTCCAAGGACAGAAGAGACTGGAGGGTTATAGTCCAAAGGGCAGCGAAGAGTCCCCTTTGGGACATACCTTTTCATGGAACATGCATCCGATTAGCAGTTTTTAAAATAGCAATAATATTGCTGTGTTAAGACTTTCTGAACTCACTTTCCTTTTGTTCCAGAATTTTGAGAAAGTACTGCCATGACCTCCCTGGGTTTTTTTTTCTCTTGGAGAACCAATGCATTTAAATGCATATATTTTAATGTCTTTGGGTGATGTAAAGTCTTTTTCTAAAGTCACTGACATAAAGACCACAAGCCTAAGTATGTTTAAACATTGAAGATAAAGCAATAGAAGAATAAGAAAAATAAAAGTGACTAAGACTAAGCCTTGTCCCTGAAGAATTGGGAAGGTGCACATTCCAGTCCTCAGATAAGTAGGCTCATTTTTCACAAGAAAGAATTTTTCCCCTCTATAAATGGGCGGAACAGTGAAAGACCAGAAAAAAAATGGAAAATTGAGATTGAGGTAAAACCAGAGTACAGAGGGCTCACTCATGGGATAGTTTCACTTTCATCTCAGAAACATGAGAGGGAAATCAGCATGAGCTTTGGTGTCAAACTGAAACATTTTTTATTTGACATGATGCAAATGAGAACTGAAACCACCACGATTTCCTGCCTGTGTGTTAAACAACACAGAACAAGTAAAAGTAATGTAATTATGTTCTCTAGGAAGCACTTGATATTGGTAACTAAGCCTTTGCCTCAGTGAAAAAAGCTTACCTATCAGAACAGTTTGGTTATCAAGACTCCATTCAGCAGCTTCTCCTTGCTGTTTCCACCCATTAAAAGGTATGATATCATAAATTCAACCCAGTTTCAACCAGGTAACTACTTTTCCAGTTGAGTAAAGGATCAAATACCTCTCTGCACTGCACATTTTCTAAGCCGTGCTGTTTGCTAAATTGTTCTCTTTGTCTCTGTCTCTGTTTTTTTTTTTTTAGGGACTGATTCAAACACTAACTCAATAGTGCTTATATTTGCCCATTACTGAAATTTGTTGGGGGCTTCCTTGATGGCTTACCTGATAAAGGATCTACCTGTAATGCAGGAAGAGCCATGAGTTCGATCCCTGGATCAGGAAGACTTCCCGGAGGAAGGCATGGCAACCCACGTAAGTACTCTTGCCTGGAAAATTCCAAGGACAGAAGAGACTGGAGGGTTATAGTCCAAAGGGCAGCGAAGAGTCCCCTTTGGGACATACCTTTTCATGGAACATGCATCCGATTAGCAGTTTTTAAAATAGCAATAATATTGCTGTGTTAAGACTTTCTGAACTCACTTTCCTTTTGTTCCAGAATTTTGAGAAAGTACTGCCATGACCTCCCTGGGTTTTTTTTTCTCTTGGAGAACCAATGCATTTAAATGCATATATTTTAATGTCTTTGGGTGATGTAAAGTCTTTTTCTAAAGTCACTGACATAAAGACCACAAGCCTAAGTATGTTTAAACATTGAAGATAAAGCAATAGAAGAATAAGAAAAATAAAAGTGACTAAGACTAAGCCTTGTCCCTGAAGAATTGGGAAGGTGCACATTCCAGTCCTCAGATAAGTAGGCTCATTTTTCACAAGAAAGAATTTTTCCCCTCTATAAATGGGCGGAACAGTGAAAGACCAGAAAAAAAATGGAAAATTGAGATTGAGGTAAAACCAGAGTACAGAGGGCTCACTCATGGGATAGTTTCACTTTCATCTCAGAAACATGAGAGGGAAATCAGCATGAGCTTTGGTGTCAAACTGAAACATTTTTTATTTGACATGATGCAAATGAGAACTGAAACCACCACGATTTCCTGCCTGTGTGTTAAACAACACAGAACAAGTAAAAGTAATGTAATTATGTTCTCTAGGAAGCACTTGATATTGGTAACTAAGCCTTTGCCTCAGTGAAAAAAGCTTACCTATCAGAACAGTTTGGTTATCAAGACTCCATTCAGCAGCTTCTCCTTGCTGTTTCCACCCATTAAAAGGTATGATATCATAAATTCAACCCAGTTTCAACCAGGTAACTACTTTTCAAAATATTTGCCTTGAAATTGCCCAAATCAGACTCTAAAAGCCTATAACTATCTCCCCTTAAATCCGCTTTTGAAGGTGCAACTGAGATTCTGCCAAAGTGTTGTTAGCCTTTTCTGCAGTAGATTTGAGAAACTTCATTTTATTTTATCAACAGGTTCATCTTGAGGTCTTTTAGATGGCTTCTGGTCAACTCAAACTGGGTTTTCATTATCCTTTTACATAATTAAAGGTAACACATTTAATTGATTCCACATACAAAATTTATAGATCCCAAGATTTTCCCCAATAATACCTACATATATAGATTTCATAGCAGTACAAATAGAACTTATGAATAACACACTAATGTATCTATGAATAATGTTTAAATATTCTTAATTTCCTCCTAAGTCTTGTAAAGTGTTGGTTATGAACTACATATGGCTAGGTCTCCTTAATAGGGTGTTTCTGATCTTTACTTTCTCTCTAACCTTGGGTAGTTTGCTTTGTTTCTCAAAGCTTGAATTTCTTCTTTAGTAAAGTGGGGTTCGCTACTGTGTCACAAAGTTATAGGGAGGATTAAAGGGGTTCATGTAAAGATTCTAGCATAATCTGTAGCATATGGTACAAATATAATGTGGGTCCATTCTTCTTTTATATATTTCCTTTTAAGATTCTTTAGTTCCAATTAAATCTGTAGCATACCCCTACCAGCCAGCAAGTACTAAATTGGGAAGGTGCACATTCCAGTCCTCAGATAAGTAGGCTCATTTTTCACAAGAAAGAATTTTTCCCCTCTATAAATGGGCGGAACAGTGAAAGACCAGAAAAAAAATGGAAAATTGAGATTGAGGTAAAACCAGAGTACAGAGGGCTCACTCATGGGATAGTTTCACTTTCATCTCAGAAACATGAGAGGGAAATCAGCATGAGCTTTGGTGTCAAACTGAAACATTTTTTATTTGACATGATGCAAATGAGAACTGAAACCACCACGATTTCCTGCCTGTGTGTTAAACAACACAGAACAAGTAAAAGTAATGTAATTATGTTCTCTAGGAAGCACTTGATATTGGTAACTAAGCCTTTGCCTCAGTGAAAAAAGCTTACCTATCAGAACAGTTTGGTTATCAAGACTCCATTCAGCAGCTTCTCCTTGCTGTTTCCACCCATTAAAAGGTATGATATCATAAATTCAACCCAGTTTCAACCAGGTAACTACTTTTCAAAATATTTGCCTTGAAATTGCCCAAATCAGACTCTAAAAGCCTATAACTATCTCCCCTTAAATCCGCTTTTGAAGGTGCAACTGAGATTCTGCCAAAGTGTTGTTAGCCTTTTCTGCAGTAGATTTGAGAAACTTCATTTTATTTTATCAACAGGTTCATCTTGAGGTCTTTTAGATGGCTTCTGGTCAACTCAAACTGGGTTTTCATTATCCTTTTACATAATTAAAGGTAACACATTTAATTGATTCCACATACAAAATTTATAGATCCCAAGATTTTCCCCAATAATACCTACATATATAGATTTCATAGCAGTACAAATAGAACTTATGAATAACACACTAATGTATCTATGAATAATGTTTAAATATTCTTAATTTCCTCCTAAGTCTTGTAAAGTGTTGGTTATGAACTACATATGGCTAGGTCTCCTTAATAGGGTGTTTCTGATCTTTACTTTCTCTCTAACCTTGGGTAGTTTGCTTTGTTTCTCAAAGCTTGAATTTCTTCTTTAGTAAAGTGGGGTTCGCTACTGTGTCACAAAGTTATAGGGAGGATTAAAGGGGTTCATGTAAAGATTCTAGCATAATCTGTAGCATATGGTACAAATATAATGTGTTGGTTCCATTCTTCTTTTTATATATTTCCTTCTTTAAACTTGGAAGTTTGCCATATGTTGAAAAAAAGGATGACCAGTTCTCATGTTTTTATATTGCTGGACAAGAGATCTAGGAAAGTGAAGTCTCTGCATACCCCTACCAGCCAGCAAGTATTCTAAAGTCCTTAAGATTATTCTCACTGTTCAGCAAAACTAAAAGAAAAAAAAAAAGATTATTTTCACTGTAAGAAAGGAAGGCAGAATTGCAGGGACTGAGAAAAAGCCACAATATGTCCCATGGCTCCTTAGCTACTGGGAAATAGCACCTTTACCTTTTAATTTAGTGGAAGCTATAGAATGTAACACTTTTTCTTCCTATAGTTGATCTATCACATTTTTTCCTATCACATGTACTATTTTTTAGTAAATACTGAGAATTTGGGTGACAGATGACTTGTACAAATTTCAAAAATTCAAACTCAAAAATTTACCTATCCCTGAATATAAATTCAAATTCCTCTTATGCTTGACTTGTGATGGGTTAAAATGGAATCATAAGGGGAAAACTGGGTGTTGCCATATTTTTGTATCCAAGTTTTGGGATGTTTTCATAGCTGGAATTTCCCTTTCTTTCCCTCTCTGCTCATTTGTATACATCTGCTTCTCTCTCCCAAGCACGTTATCTGTGCCTGCACACACACACACACACACACACACACACAACTGTCTTTCTTCTTTTTTGTGCTTTCAACTGATTTTTACAGAATCTCTGCTTAGGCAGTCTGGACAGCAGCAATCTAAAGACAGATTCCATCAAGCTCGTATCTGTTAGAACCTGCAGTGCTTGCATTTGGATTCGATATCTAACAATAATGTGGTATTTTATAAACATTAGTGAGGATGATTTTGCACTGGTCAGCAAAGGTAAAAAAAAAAAATCGGTGCTTTGGGAAAACAAATAAAAAAGGAATTGGATCTGTCTCAATAAATTGCACAAATTGTAAATATCCCAAAGATGCAGGAGCTTACTCTGGCATAGGAAAATAAAGCTGACAATTACACTTTAGAATGAATAGATGAGTGATACGATGGCTAAAAATTTTCTTTACTGTCGCTTTTTTATTAAGTGCAGCACTGTAGCTGTTTATTAAATGCAGTTTATGTTTCATCTGTTCAGTTCTTCAGATATTATCTTTATAATGCCAATTAAAATTTACAGTCAAGTCATGATTCTTTTCTGTTCTGGTTTGGGTCTGCAGATACACTTGTTTCATCAATTTAAGCATAATTATAGAATAAGCTTTCACAAATATTATAGTTAATAACATGAGGGCATGTATACACTCTGGTCCTTCATTCATACACATTAAATTTTGATTTGAAATTAAAGAACTTTGACTATCTGAATATCTTTCCAAGACATCATGCAGGGTTTCTAGTATCATATGCATCAAAGCCTTAGAACTGGCCATGTGTGGTCAGGATTACGTGGCCTGGACAAAGTCAGTAGCAACTTGAAAGAAATTATTTCTGACTTTAGGAGGCAAAACTTAGCTTGCTTATGAGCTAAACATTCCTCTTTGGTTTTAGAGATCAGAATTTGACATTTAACTCAGGACAGGGTCTGAACAGAGCTCTGTCTAAAGGAAAAAGTGACAGTCCTTTTAAGTTTTACAAGTACATGCTGTAATGCACAAGACTCTATGTATAGGGATTTACCATGACAAATTAACAGAAATATCACATCAGACAACTTTTAGTTCCCTTGTTGAATGCAAAGTCCCAAAAAATTGCTGCTTATATTAATTTTAGCACTCAGGGAAACTAGGAATCCTTATGATTTTATTTATAACTGTATAAGTTCCAACAAATGTGAATATATGAAGTAAATTTATTGCTGTAATTTGAGTGACCATCTCTTAGTTTTAATTTTTTCCAACATTTAATCTACATCAACCTTTTTTTAAATTTTTTTACATCAGCACTTTTCATTAACTGCTATGAAACAAGTTCCCATAAACCAAGAAGGTATGTTGTTCTGTTGTTTAACCATGGGTAAGAACGACGATAGAACTTAGTACTGGAACAATGTGGCCTGTTTGATTAAACTATTAATTCTTTTCTTTAGCCTTTAAAATAATGTTCTCAAATTAAAATAAAACCTAACAAACTTTGCACAATGTAGTCTGTTAATACTAATTTGATTAAGATTTTAGTAGATGTATTACTTTAAATCATTTTGGCATTTATAGAAGTAATTTTATTAAATGTGTGGGACTAGACACTTTTCAAGACCCACAGCTACTTTCATAATTAAAATCAAAGGATTAAGTTAACAAACACCCATTTCATAACTGTCTCTTTAGAAAAATATACATGTCTACAGAACAAGAACCAACTACATTTCTCTAACAATATACTAGAGTGGTTTGCAACTTAGTCAACGTATTTTAACATCGTATGCTCTGACTCTGATCTTTTGTGCTATCTCCATGTGCAATAGGCTTATTTTTCCTACTTATCTTTCTGAGCTGTATTTCCATATTCGTGGGGATACAGTGATTTTGCATTGTCAACCGACAGCACCAAAACGTCACTCCTCACTCTCTGCACTTAACTGCAGTATCATTTAGTAATAAGTGACAATGTATCTATCCTATATTGGTGAGAACAGTCCTCACGTATATTTTTGTCTAGGCTTAATTATCAGTTAGGGGACTTCTGGGTGGCTCAATGATAAAGAATACCTTGCCAGTACAGGAGACATGGGTTCAAACCCTGGGTCAGGAAGATCCCCTGGAGAAGGGAATGGCTACCCACTCCAGCATTCTTGCCTAGGAAATCCCATGGACAGAGGGCCCTGATCGGGCTACAGTCCATGAGGTCACAAAAAAGTCAGATACAACTTAACCAGTAAACAACAACAATGATCCATTATGTACCTAATCCTTTTCAGTGACAGGATCATCTCTTTTGAACCTGTCAGAACCTTCTCAAAATTAATAAGATTCATATATTATAACAGAGACTCTCCCTCTTCCTCCTGGAATTTTCCTCATTTTTTCATGATATGAAGAAATTTTTGCTAGTGACCATCTCTTAGTTTTAATTTTCCAACATTTAATCTACATCAACCTTTTTTTAAATTTTTTTACATCAGCACTTTTCATTAACTGCTATGAAACAAGTTCCCATAAACCAAGAAGGTATGTTGTTCTGTTGTTTAACCATGGGTAAGAACGACGATAGAACTTAGTACTGGAACAATGTGGCCTGTTTGATTAAACTATTAATTCTTTTCTTTAGCCTTTAAAATAATGTTCTCAAATTAAAATAAAACCTAACAAACTTTGCACAATGTAGTCTGTTAATACTAATTTGATTAAGATTTTAGTAGATGTATTACTTTAAATCATTTTGGCATTTATAGAAGTAATTTTATTAAATGTGTGGGACTAGACACTTTTCAAGACCCACAGCTACTTTCATAATTAAAATCAAAGGATTAAGTTAACAAACACCCATTTCATAACTGTCTCTTTAGAAAAATATACATGTCTACAGAACAAGAACCAACTACATTTCTCTAACAATATACTAGAGTGGTTTGCAACTTAGTCAACGTATTTTAACATCGTATGCTCTGACTCTGATCTTTTGTGCTATCTCCATGTGCAATAGGCTTATTTTTCCTACTTATCTTTCTGAGCTGTATTTCCATATTCGTGGGGATACAGTGATTTTGCATTGTCAACCGACAGCACCAAAACGTCACTCCTCACTCTCTGCACTTAACTGCAGTATCATTTAGTAATAAGTGACAATGTATCTATCCTATATTGGTGAGAACAGTCCTCACGTATATTTTTGTCTAGGCTTAATTATCAGTTAGGGGACTTCTGGGTGGCTCAATGATAAAGAATACCTTGCCAGTACAGGAGACATGGGTTCAAACCCTGGGTCAGGAAGATCCCCTGGAGAAGGGAATGGCTACCCACTCCAGCATTCTTGCCTAGGAAATCCCATGGACAGAGGGCCCTGATCGGGCTACAGTCCATGAGGTCACAAAAAAGTCAGATACAACTTAACCAGTAAACAACAACAATGATCCATTATGTACCTAATCCTTTTCAGTGACAGGATCATCTCTTTTGAACCTGTCAGAACCTTCTCAAAATTAATAAGATTCATATATTATAACAGAGACTCTCCCTCTTCCTCCTGGAATTTTCCTCATTTTTTCACTTAAAACCATACTTTCGGCCTACTTCCAGCTGTGAATAAACATAGACATAGGTAAACATTGTTGGTGCATGACCTTTGTCCGGATGTGATGGTAGGTAGATGACATTGCATTGAGCAAATGAAGAAGCTGCTGCTTGGATCAGCACTCACTTAAGAGGAAAGATCATTTCTCCTTTCTTGCTATTTAGCCAAGCATTTACTGTGGGGATTTCCAAAGACCCAGTATTAGGGTTTCTGTCAAAAAGTTGATGGTCATACACACATATCTTGAAAGCAAATAGCTTGAAGTCAAAGGGCATAACTCATTGCATTTATTTCATACATGTTGTTAATTTAAGGTATGCTTTCTATTTTAAAAGGTCAGGAAATATCAATTTGATAGCTCATTCTTGTTATACCTAATATTTTCTTTACGATACATGCAAACACATCCAAGAGCCCAAAAGAGGCAGAGGAAAAGCATGTAAATCGCCTGATCTTTGTTCAGTGCAAGAGCTGAATTTAGCAGCTCTGCTCACCCAGCTCCCAAAGAAATCAAACATCACAGAAAGTTTTGCCTTGCCAGATAGCTGTTTTGACCTTACTTTTGAACAACGGGAGGTGTCAAAGAGCCATGAAGTCTGAAAGGAGATCATATTCCCTGATAATACAAGTCCCTTATCATGTGATCACTCCCAGTTGTGTCCTGGAGCTCCTTTCTGTTGCCTTGGGAAAGCAAATTGTGAACATCTTTCTTCTGAATCCAGTGATACTATGTTGGCAATATGCAATCAGGGTGATGAGAATATTTACACAAAAGATATTGGCAAACGGTACACATCAAGCACATTTTTTCCCCTGAGGAACCAATTGTGAAACATTTACCAGAATACCATGGGTTACCTCTCTCATTAATCTAAGCTTCATGATTATTTAATTTACTACATGACCAACGGTTTGTATGTAATAGTGGAAGAAGATAACTATGCATTGTCTCCTATTGCGTATGGATATTTTCCTTTGCTTAAGTGGGATCAATCCTTTCCTATCTTTCTGCACCACACGTTTCTCACTTAATAATCTATCTTGGGAGATCTTCCTAAGTCAGCACATACAGATTTACTTCATTTTGTGTTAACAACCACATTACAGTTCGTTGAATAGTTTCACCAAAGTTTATTTACCCAGGTCCCTTAAGCTGAACGAAATAGCTAGTTTCCAGTTTGTAGGTATTATAAAGAATGCCATATACACATTTTTCTATACGCTACCTTTGTGTAAGTCACTTTTATATACCTAGAGAAGTGAGAATGCTGAGTTAAAATGTAAGTGCATTTTATATTTTGATAGATATTGCTGATTTGTGCTCCTAAAAGTCTGAGGACAATTTGGCATCAAGTATTACTTACAATCGTAATCCTTCTCTCCTTCTTCTTCTTCTCTTCTCCACATCCCACCCCAGCTTATTTGTCTTTAATGGCAGGCTAGACCAGACCTGAGAATGCACCCTTAGGTATGTAACTTTCATCCTTTCAAGAGTGTATTTCTAGTAGGAGGGTAGAATAATAAAGATTAAAATGTCAGTGTTCTTTTATAAATTGTATAAAATTAAAAAAAAATTTTTAATGTCAGTGTTCTTTTAAATTTCAGCAAATAATTATGAAGGACTTATCTATGCTTATAAAGGCTTTCCTGCTAGCTCAGTTATTTAAAATCCATCTGCAATGCAGAAGACCACCTCCAATGCAGGAGACATGGGTTCATTCCCTAGGTCGGGAAGATCCCCTGGAAAAGTAAATTTGAATTGACTCCTGTATTCTTGCCTGGAGAATTCCATGGAGAGAGGAGCTTGGCACGCTACAGTCCATAGGGTCTCAAAGTGTCAGATGGGATTAAGTGACAAACACTCATGCTTATAAAATTCTGGGTACACAAAAGATTTAAAAGGCAAATCTGTTCTCTCACCTCACATAGTTCATGTTCTAATAGGAAAGTCAAAACCGCGTCAAATCTATTGGGCAATCAATCCATCCATATATGTTAAGCTATTCCTTCTGCAGTGCCCTGGTCTACTTTTCTAAGCTCCTTTAATTTAATTAATTTATTTTTTAAAAAATTTTGGCTGTGCTAGCCTTTCTGTATTTGTATGTACAGGCCTTGTTGCTCCACATCATGTGGGATCTTTGTTCTCCGACCAGGGGTAAGACCTGGGTCCTCTGTATTGAAAGGTGGATGCTTAGCCACTGGACAACCAGGAGAGTCCCCTAAGCTCCTTCCAAACCAGTTGTTCTCAGATTGATCGCATCTTTCAGCACTCTGGGAATTCTCTTTTTCTCTGTCTTAGTTTTCCCCCGTTATTTCTGACACTGCATCTCTTCCTTTAGCCTCCTGAAAAAGGAGCAATAAAAGTATGTTTTTGACACTTTGTTAAGATGCCATTATTCTCCCATCATACTTTCTATATTAAGCACTTGATTAAGTACTTTGGTTGATTAAATACTTTGGTTGGAAATCAGTTTCTCTTTGAATTTTTCAGAATCTGTTCTATTATTTTCTACCTTTCACTGTTGCTGTTGAGCAATCTGATGGCTCTCCTAAATTTTGAAGACAGGTTTCCTTGCTGTACATAGTCTTCAATTTCCAGAAGAAAGAAAGAAAACTCACCTGCCAATGCAGGAGGTATGGGTTCCATCCCTGGGTTGGGAGGATCCCTGGAAAAGTAAATTTGAATTGACTCCTGTATTCTTGCCTGGAGAATTCCATGGAGAGAGGAGCTTGGCACGCTACAGTCCATAGGGTCTCAAAGTGTCAGATGGGATTAAGTGACAAACACTCATGCTTATAAAATTCTGGGTACACAAAAGATTTAAAAGGCAAATCTGTTCTCTCACCTCACATAGTTCATGTTCTAATAGGAAAGTCAAAACCCAAATCTATTGGGCAATCAATCCATCCATATATGTTAAGCTATTCCTTCTGCAGTGCCCTGGTCTACTTTTCTAAGCTCCTTTAATTTAATTAATTTATTTTTTAAAAAATTTTGGCTGTGCTAGCCTTTCTGTATTTGTATGTACAGGCCTTGTTGCTCCACATCATGTGGGATCTTTGTTCTCCGACCAGGGGTAAGACCTGGGTCCTCTGTATTGAAAGGTGGATGCTTAGCCACTGGACAACCAGGAGAGTCCCCTAAGCTCCTTCCAAACCAGTTGTTCTCAGATTGATCGCATCTTTCAGCACTCTGGGAATTCTCTTTTTCTCTGTCTTAGTTTTCCCCCGTTATTTCTGACACTGCATCTCTTCCTTTAGCCTCCTGAAAAAGGAGCAATAAAAGTATGTTTTTGACACTTTGTTAAGATGCCATTATTCTCCCATCATACTTTCTATATTAAGCACTTGATTAAGTACTTTGGTTGATTAAATACTTTGGTTGGAAATCAGTTTCTCTTTGAATTTTTCAGAATCTGTTCTATTATTTTCTACCTTTCACTGTTGCTGTTGAGCAATCTGATGGCTCTCCTAAATTTTGAAGACAGGTTTCCTTGCTGTACATAGTCTTCAATTTCCAGAAGAAAGAAAGAAAACTCACCTGCCAATGCAGGAGGTATGGGTTCCATCCCTGGGTTGGGAGGATCCTCTGGAGTAGGAAACGGCAACTCATTTCAGTATGCTTGCCTGCGAAATCCCATGGACAGAGGCACCTGGCAGGCTACAGTCTATGGGGGAGCAAAGAGTTGGACATGACTGAGCATGCCCGCACTGTCAAATTATTAATTTCCAAGACCAATTGTTCTCTGAATTTATTTTCCTAATGGCATACTCTCTTTGTTTTATGGAAACTTAAATTATATATGTATGTGTGTATATATATATATATATATATATATATATATATATATATATATAGTTTCAGACAATCTGTTTGGTCTTACTTCTCTAGTACAAATTTGTAGTTTCCCTAAATTGTGTAGTGATCCTTGTTCCTCTGTTCACGCTTAGGCTGAAATTCTCAAAAGCCAGTTTTATGGTAAGCACTCACAACTGAAACCTATTTATCGGTGGGTCTCATAAAAGGATCATTGAGGAAAAGCCCAGTTGTTTTGACCTCAAATGGTCACATCTGTGGTCACTTTTCCTTAGCTGGTCAATTTCCCCAAAGAAAAATCCTTTTAATTCTTTATTAGTAGGAGTGGAGAAATGAAGAGGTGAGATATACTACAAGGTCAGATAGCTTTCTGAAATCTTCAGGCATGAAAGCGGTTGGCAATCTTTTTGCCTGATGTTCCTAGAGTCGACACTCTTTCATTTCAGCTCTCCAAAAGAGCCTTGTTTTCTGCTAGACTGTGGAGTCTCAGAAAGAGCAGATCTGAGGTCTAACTGATTACACACATTTCTAATAACCTGCTTTGTTTTTAGCACTAGTCCTGACTTCTGCAGTGTGAATGGTCTTGCTTCTCATCAGCTTCCCTTCCTGTGGACACTTTGGTCTTAGCATCCAGCTCTAAGGCAATCACAGCTCATCTATCCTCTCAACATCTTCAAAACATTGTTGACAACTTTCTTTTGCTGAAACCTCTTTTTCTTTCTCTGGCTTTTTTGTTACTGTCTGTTACTGACATTTTTCTGGTTTTAATGGAAGACCAGAGGTAAAGACCTTGTTAAGCTGGCTAAACTGAACCACAGAGCTTTCTGATAACACACCAGACAGACAGAAGCTTTCATGCTTGTCTAAAAAATGTTCTTTTTACTGACATTTTTCTAGCTTGGGAGGTTTCCACCCGGGGGAGTCCTCTGAGTAGGAAACGGCAACTCACTTCAGTATGCTTGCCTGCGAAATCCCATGGACAGAGGCACCTGGCAGGCTACAGTCTATGGGGGAGCAAAGAGTTGGACATGACTGAGCATGCCCGCACTGTCAAATTATTAATTTCCAAGACCAATTGTTCTCTGAATTTATTTTCCTAATGGCATACTCTCTTTGTTTTATGGAGACTTAAATTATATATGTATGTGTGTTATATATATATATATATATATATATATATATATATATATAGTTTCAGACAATCTGTTTGGTCTTACTTCTCTAGTACAAATTTGTAGTTTCCCTAAATTGTGTAGTGATCCTTGTTCCTCTGTTCACGCTTAGGCTGAAATTCTCAAAAGCCAGTTTTATGGTAAGCACTCACAACTGAAACCTATTTATCGGTGGGTCTCATAAAAGGATCATTGAGGAAAAGCCCAGTTGTTTTGACCTCAAATGGTCACATCTGTGGTCACTTTTCCTTAGCTGGTCAATTTCCCCAAAGAAAAATCCTTTTAATTCTTTATTAGTAGGAGTGGAGAAATGAAGAGGTGAGATATACTACAAGGTCAGATAGCTTTCTGAAATCTTCAGGCATGAAAGCGGTTGGCAATCTTTTTGCCTGATGTTCCTAGAGTCGACACTCTTTCATTTCAGCTCTCCAAAAGAGCCTTGTTTTCTGCTAGACTGTGGAGTCTCAGAAAGAGCAGATCTGAGGTCTAACTGATTACACACATTTCTAATAACCTGCTTTGTTTTTAGCACTAGTCCTGACTTCTGCAGTGTGAATGGTCTTGCTTCTCATCAGCTTCCCTTCCTGTGGACACTTTGGTCTTAGCATCCAGCTCTAAGGCAATCACAGCTCATCTATCCTCTCAACATCTTCAAAACATTGTTGACAACTTTCTTTTGCTGAAACCTCTTTTTCTTTCTCTGGCTTTTTTGTTACTGTCTGTTACTGACATTTTTCTGGTTTTAATGGAAGACCAGAGGTAAAGACCTTGTTAAGCTGGCTAAACTGAACCACAGAGCTTTCTGATAACACACCAGACAGACAGAACTCAGCTTTCAGTGGACATATCCAGCTCTCATGAAAGGCAGAGCAGGTGTTCTAAATACATTTAGAAAAATGCATATCATTTCCTGGATCTCATCATGGAGATTTCTTAGTACCTTCTAACATTCCTTGCTGTAGAAAACATTTCCCGTTTACATGAAGAAAATTTTTCTTAAACTTTCATATGTATTTGTTTCTAGGATAAAAGTTATGCATAACTCACTATAGAAAAGCTGACAAGTGTCTTTGTTCTCATCTTTTTTTCATTACTGTGGTTGCAAGGTAATAATTTTCTTATGCTCACTACATTTTGGAATAGATTCTATTTATTGTAAAGTAAATATACAAAATTGCATATATATGACAAATAATTATGTATTTATGTATCTACTCCATAGCTTATGAATTAAAACATGTTTGTGTTGTCTCATTGACCATATTATAAACTCCTTGAGGATACATCATATTGGAAACAGGTTTACCAAGTATTTTACATTTTATTTTTAATTTACTCATCAATATAAGCATATGAGGTAGATATTAATATTAAGCCCTTTTATGTAGTAAGAAACTGAGGCTTAAGATGGTTAAGACTTTTGGCTAGATAGTAAGAGGCAGGTATGTTTTATATATATATATATGTGTGTGTGTGTGTGTGTGTGTGTGTGTGTTTATATATGTATGTGTGTACAGTGAGGTACACATACACACAGGGTACAGTGAGGAGGCAAAAATCACAAATTCATTATTTAAACTGAGTTTAATATAATCTAAAGAACTGTTACCCAAGTATAAAGGTTTTCTAATTAAATAAGACAGTAAAAGGAAACTTCTAAGATTTGAAGGAAGAAGCAACTCTAAGAAATAAATACTATCTTTAAACTGAGGGGGGAAAAGTAAAGATATTGGCTCAGGTGATTAAAAAAATAGTCTGCTTGCAATGCAGGAGACCTGGGTTCGATTCCTGGGTCAGGAAGATTGGCCCCTCCAGTTTTTGGATCCCTTAGGACGAAAATAGGTCACAAAGAGTCTGACGTTTTTAATAACAGGAAAACCTTGTTAAGCTGGCTAAACTGAACCACAGAGCTTTCTGATAACACACCAGACAGACAGAACTCAGCTTTCAGTGGACATATCCAGCTCTCATGAAAGGCAGAGCAGGTGTTCTAAATACATTTAGAAAAATGCATATCATTTCCTGGATCTCATCATGGAGATTTCTTAGTACCTTCTAACATTCCTTGCTGTAGAAAACATTTCCCGTTTACATGAAGAAAATTTTTCTTAAACTTTCATATGTATTTGTTTCTAGGATAAAAGTTATGCATAACTCACTATAGAAAAGCTGACAAGTGTCTTTGTTCTCATCTTTTTTTCATTACTGTGGTTGCAAGGTAATAATTTTCTTATGCTCACTACATTTTGGAATAGATTCTATTTATTGTAAAGTAAATATACAAAATTGCATATATATGACAAATAATTATGTATTTATGTATCTACTCCATAGCTTATGAATTAAAACATGTTTGTGTTGTCTCATTGACCATATTATAAACTCCTTGAGGATACATCATATTGGAAACAGGTTTACCAAGTATTTTACATTTTATTTTTAATTTACTCATCAATATAAGCATATGAGGTAGATATTAATATTAAGCCCTTTTATGTAGTAAGAAACTGAGGCTTAAGATGGTTAAGACTTTTGGCTAGATAGTAAGAGGCAGGTATGTTTTATATATATATATATGTGTGTGTGTGTGTGTGTGTGTGTGTGTGTGTTTATATATGTATGTGTGTACAGTGAGGTACACATACACACAGGGTACAGTGAGGAGGCAAAAATCACAAATTCATTATTTAAACTGAGTTTAATATAATCTAAAGAACTGTTACCCAAGTATAAAGGTTTTCTAATTAAATAAGACAGTAAAAGGAAACTTCTAAGATTTGAAGGAAGAAGCAACTCTAAGAAATAAATACTATCTTTAAACTGAGGGGGGAAAAGTAAAGATATTGGCTCAGGTGATTAAAAAAATAGTCTGCTTGCAATGCAGGAGACCTGGGTTCGATTCCTGGGTCAGGAAGATCCCCTGGAGAAGGGAATGGCAACCCACTCCAGTATTCTTGTCTGGAGAATCCCCTGGATAGAGGAGTCTGGCTATATACTATCCACAGGGGTCACAAAGAGTCAGACACAACTGAGTGACTAACACACACACACAGACACACACACAGAACCTTAAAGGAAGGTCTCTGTAGTTTCAAACCCAGATCTCTGAGGTAGAGGCAATGCTCAGTAGGTTCCAGTGTTTCTGACCATAAAGGATGGTTCAGTTGCACTGGAACCCTGAACTGAGGAGCAAGAGCCAGCTAAGCTTTGGTATCTCTGGGAAGTGTCGATGGGGCTGGTTCTGCAAGTAAGGAATACACTGTGAACTGGACTCAGCTGCTGCTGTGGGCTGGAATTGCTGCTTCCAAGGCGAAAAAGTGTAGCTGGGGGTGGTGTTCACAAGAAGTATACACAGAGAACTGACAGGAAATGGACTGTAAGAAGCCAAACGTATTTTCTCTTCCTCCTCCATCCTCCTAGTTTCCCTCTATCACCATCTAACAACAGAGCCTAACATGGAGCCCCCTGGCAAGAGGTATGTCTGATAAGTCACATCTTTAGCATCACAAAGGCAGCTACAGAAGACTGGATTTGGACCTGAGACAGAATAACTTACTAAACAGCCTATTGGTGCAAAATCTTAATTTGTACTTGAGGTAAAATTTGCATGAAGTGATACACATTGTGTTCAGGGAAATTAATTTTGATAAATACATGTAGAGTATACCCATGTAATCAATATTGAAAGGGATGTATGGGCAGACTTGGTAAGGAGGCCAGCGGTTTCCAAGGAGGAGCAGGAGGAGGGAAAACACATTTTCTAGTGTAATATGTTGCTATGATAAAGACCTTCTCTGAAAATAACTTTATTGTCCTATGGAAGCAAACTATCTTGTATTGGAATGTCTCGTCTTGATGCCGGAGACCATTCTCTGGCTAATTTTATGTTAATGTTGTCAAAGTGGGTCTAGTAAGACCTTTACAACCTTGTCTTTATATGTTGTTAATAATCAATTGGAAAAGCACAAAATGCCTTGTCTAAGCTAGCTTCTGTGGGTCCTCTTCTACCCCTTCCGGTTCCTTTAGTTGGAAGCTTTCTCTATCCCTTTTTTAATAAAACTTTTCCTGCATGAAGCTCTGAGTGACCAAAGCCAAGTCTTTTTGATTCCAATGTAAAATCTCCTTTGGAGATCAAGAATCTGACACCATTCACGGTAAGCTATCTACCAGTCATCTATCAATATTCCAAACAAGACACATACTATTTCCATCACCCTAGAAAGTTCCTTTGTACCCGTTTCAGTCTGATCTCACAAGGACTCACTATTGTTGGTTTATACTATCATAAACAGTTTAGCCTTCTCTTGCATGTTTTGTAAGTAGAATTAACATAACATATACTTTTTTGTGCCTTTTGGGGCTTTTTAATCTTTTTTTCTTGACTTTCAGGACTGAAGTTTAATTATTACTTCCACAAAAATTAAAACTGTTTCTTTTCTGATGCTACTAAAATACATGAAACATCTATGTTAAAATTCATTATGGATGCTATAATGAACATCTTTATAAAATTTATAACCCTAGAATAAAGTCTTTAAAAATAAAAATATCTACTGTTTTAGGCTCTTGGTAAATACAATCAGTAAAGGTCAAGCCAAATGAATTGGCTATTATTTGAAATCTGGAGATCAACACTAATTAACCACCATACTAAAAAAAAGAGATTAGGTTGATATTAATATCTAAGAATGCACAGCAGAGTATAGCTTTGATAGGTTTTGACATGTGGTGATGGAGAAAATAATACCAATATGACAGGAAAAGAGGAAGTCTAGGATCTGAAATTTCATTTATTAAACACTGTGTGAAAGTGCTGAATGGTTGCTTGGTGAGTAGGCCATCAAAAACACAGGCGAATAATCTCTGATTACGACAGAGGGCCATCCTAAGTTATGCTAGTGGTAAAGAACCCATCTGCCCACGCAGGAGACTTAAGAGACAAGGGTGAAGTCCCTGGGTTGGGAAGATCCTCTAGAGTAGGAAGTGGCAACCCACTCCAGTATTCTTGCCTGAAGAATCCCATGGACAGAGTCGGACATGACTGAAGTGACTTAGCATGCAAGCAAATGTGTAGAGAGAAGTATTTAAAGAAATAAACTTAGAAATTGAAAGACCAATACTGAAAAATGAGTTCACAATTGTTAGAGAAATGGTCTTCAGATCATCTCACCTCTCCAAAAATCCCTCAAATAATTGTGAGGTGCCTAAAACACGTAGCTTTGACTTGGCTGACTCCTATTTCCTATTGTTCACTAATACAACATACTATTGACTGAACACAATCTACTTTTATTCAACTGGTCTACACTGCTGTTTTAAAAAGCTGTTTACTGATGAAATATTAGACGTACAGAGTATTCTACTTATTGGAATCCTTTTGGGATATGGTGACTTAAACTTATTAACTAACTCATATAGTGACAAAAAACTCTAAAATATTAAAAATGCTTCATTTATTTAATATTTTGTCATATAATTCAGAATTTTGAATCTCTAATAAGTATAATCTATATCTAGATGAAAAGAGTATTTTGCATTTAAAGATCTTGGTTAACCTTCAGTAATCATTCTTTGTTCATTTTTTAGAACTATAGCTCCTTCGACTTTCCATTTAGTCTCTTGGAACTAAGTTCTACAGGGTTTACTTGAGTGATCAAGTTGAAAACATAAGCAGATGTTCCCATGTAAATGCAGGGTCACATGGAACAAAGGGTTTTAGAGTCCGCTGGGAAGGAACCCTGAGCTCAGAATTGGTTCCTTCTAAAAGTCTTCTGAGAGACCCCTTAAAATGGAATAGTGACCCAATGCTGTGACTTGTAGGACAGAGGCCCTGGACCATTGCCTGGGAAAAAAGGAATGGGAATATTAATAGCTAAGAATGCACAGCAGAGTATAGCTTTGATAGGTTTTGACATGTGGTGATGGAGAAAATAATACCAATATGACAGGAAAAGAGGAAGTCTAGGATCTGAAATTTCATTTATTAAACACTGTGTGAAAGTGCTGAATGGTTGCTTGGTGAGTAGGCCATCAAAAACACAGGCGAATAATCTCTGATTACGACAGAGGGCCATCCTAAGTTATGCTAGTGGTAAAGAACCCATCTGCCCACGCAGGAGACTTAAGAGACAAGGGTGAAGTCCCTGGGTTGGGAAGATCCTCTAGAGTAGGAAGTGGCAACCCACTCCAGTATTCTTGCCTGAAGAATCCCATGGACAGAGTCGGACATGACTGAAGTGACTTAGCATGCAAGCAAATGTGTAGAGAGAAGTATTTAAAGAAATAAACTTAGAAATTGAAAGACCAATACTGAAAAATGAGTTCACAATTGTTAGAGAAATGGTCTTCAGATCATCTCACCTCTCCAAAAATCCCTCAAATAATTGTGAGGTGCCTAAAACACGTAGCTTTGACTTGGCTGACTCCTATTTCCTATTGTTCACTAATACAACATACTATTGACTGAACACAATCTACTTTTATTCAACTGGTCTACACTGCTGTTTTAAAAAGCTGTTTACTGATGAAATATTAGACGTACAGAGTATTCTACTTATTGGAATCCTTTTGGGATATGGTGACTTAAACTTATTAACTAACTCATATAGTGACAAAAAACTCTAAAATATTAAAAATGCTTCATTTATTTAATATTTTGTCATATAATTCAGAATTTTGAATCTCTAATAAGTATAATCTATATCTAGATGAAAAGAGTATTTTGCATTTAAAGATCTTGGTTAACCTTCAGTAATCATTCTTTGTTCATTTTTTAGAACTATAGCTCCTTCGACTTTCCATTTAGTCTCTTGGAACTAAGTTCTACAGGGTTTACTTGAGTGATCAAGTTGAAAACATAAGCAGATGTTCCCATGTAAATGCAGGGTCACATGGAACAAAGGGGTTTTAGAGTCCGCTGGGAAGGAACCCTGAGCTCAGAATTGGTTCCTTCTAAAAAAGTCTTCTGAGAGACCCCTTAAAATGGAATAGTGACCCAATGCTGTGACTTGTAGGACAGAGGCCCTGGACCATTGCCTCAACAATGACAGAAAGCTACCAAACCATACAAAAGCTCTAGGAAATTGTTTTCCCTGGAGAGACTGGAATATCATGAAAGTTTATACAACCTCAGATTCAAAATCATATCGTTCATGCTTCAAACTAAAAGTAATTCTTCTTATGAATATTTTTATATGAAGAAGTATAGAACGGGTTTCAATAAAAATATTTTAATAACTATATTTTATAATCTGGGATTTATTGTATTCTTCTCCCTTCCTGTACTTATTGTTCCATTGATGTACAGGGCTGTACCAATGCCAGGCTCAAGGTTGGCACCTAATAAACATTTGATTGATAGGTAGATTGATTGCTTCTGCCAACCAAAGAAAATGGCTGATATGGCTTTACTTAAGATGTCTTTAAGACAATCTTTTCCTACAATATCAGTTTTACCTCTAATTAAAAAATAAGTATCAAGGTTACTTGAAGAATAAGGTTATTCTGAATTCAAAGGAAATCATAATTTTATAAATAACACAAATCATTCCAAAAAATTACTCAAAGAAGAGTAGAGCAGTTTGGTTTGTCTTGTTCATTAAGTAACAATCAGGATGAATTCTACATTGACCTAATAGATAAATTGTTATTTGCTATCAAGTTAGCCTGAGAAGAAAATTGAAGTTAAAATGGGAATTATGCATATAAATAAAGCTGGCTTTATTATGACACACATATTTAGTACAAATAGCTAGCTTGGCTCATACAAATCTACGTTGGAAAAGTGTTTTGTTCAGTGTATTTATAAATCATCAGGAATTGGAAGTTAAAATTAAACTTAATAATTTAGCAAATAGTATAAAATAAGAACGTATAACTAGCACAGAGAATGATAGTCAGAAAATGAAAGCAGTATTTCTATGATGAAAAAATACATGCATAAATTGATTGGATCTGCTTGGTCTATTCCAGCTGGTGCCAGCACATTTCATATTATGATGATGTGCTGTAATGAAAACTTTGGAATATTGGGGGACATTAACCTAGGGCTCTTTCCTCTCCTTCCTTTACATAATTCTGATTTTGACTTAGTCTGGGTCAGTCCTCTGAACTTGATTTTGGGAGATGTATAAACAAGACATTCATTCTGCAGGGATGAAGTTTCACTGAATGATTTTAATATAGGGGAGGCTCTGAAAGATTTGCATTTTACAGTGATTTCCTTGTATTTTGGTAGTGGACTGCAGGCTTGTCTGGAGGCATACTGACCAATTAAAAAGTTACTGTAATTCTAGAGATTATAAGGACTCAAACTAAGGCGAACAGAGAATGAATGGAGAAAAAAGATAGATTAAGAGTCTGAAAGTGGATGCATTTAAAAAAATACAACTAGGAACAGAAAGTGAGAAAAGATTTTAAATTGATGAAGGATTCTAAGATGGAAGCAGTTTTCTGTTTTTTGGTCTTTTTTTTCTTTTTCTTTTGATTTTTGATGTTTTCTTCTTTCTTGTTGCCTGTGTTATCTACTGATGTACCTATTATAGAATAATGCCTGGCCCATTGAAAACATTCAATAAATAATTACTGATGAAAAATGAGTAGATGAATAGTGGGTGGATGGATCGGGTAGATGGATTGGTTAGATGGATGGACGGTGGTGCCATGAGGAGATATAAAAGCAGAAACAAGGTTGGGATGTGGAGAAAATAGAATGCTTAATTTTAGAAATATGACATTCTAGGGAACTTATAAATTCCTAAGTTTTACAGAAGATCCTCTGGAGAAGGGAATGATCATCCACTCCAGCTGTTCCAAAGGGAACTCTAGAATTTCCTGGGGAATTCCATGGACAGAGGAGCCTGTCTGCTTGTGAAACCACTTCCTACTCTTCATAGAGGTCAGAGGTATCATCACCAAGGCAGTTTTCCAACCCTTTTCATCATATACCAGGTTCCTTTTTCTATGTTTTGAAAATACTTATATTTTATTTATTTGGAGTATAACTGTTCTACAGTGTAACTGTTCTGCTATAGGACAAAATGAATCAGCTATACATATACATATAACCCCTCCCCCTTGAGCCTCTCTCCCACCTGATCCCCACCCTACCCCTCTAGTTCATCACTGAGCTGAGCTCCTTGTGTTCTACATGGAATATTACCCACAAAAAGGGATGAAATTGGATTATTTGTAGTGATGTGGATGTCCCAGCTTTCTTGGTGTCCTTTCTTTGTATTCCCTGTAACACCTGCTGTAGAACTGTATTTCTTTATTCACCACATTCAAATGTGCAATATAGACACAAAAACACATTTTTACCAATTAAAGTGTAAGGACCTTGAGGGCAGCAGCTGTACATTTTCCCCACAAATTTACAGACTGCCTAAGACATGATAAAGTCTCAAAAACATTAATTTATTTTATTTAATTTTTTAATTTTATATTGGAGCATAGTTGACTTAACAATGTTGTGTTAGTTTTCAAATGTACAGCAAAGGGATAATTGTACATATACCTATATCTATTCTTTTGAAAAGTCTTTTCCCATTTAGGTTATTGCAGAATAACAAGCCACATTCTCTGTGCTATACAGTAGAAAAAATATTAATTGAATAAACACATGAATAAATGAATCTATGACTCAGGGTAAATACTCTGCTAAAAACACCAGCAAAACAAAACATTTTCTGAGTACACTCTGATCCATGCCTTCTCACAATTAGAAGCTCATTCCTTTAACTTGTGCTTTTATCTCATATTAAAAGCCTCATGGGTGCAGTAGGTATTTAAGTTTAGAAGGAAGAGCAGTTGGGGAAAGAGATGTGGACTCTTAGGAAAGTGTATTAGCCCTCACAGCATCAGCAGTGAAGGAAGGGAATGTTTGTGAAATCCTCTTGGATGTGGGAATTGTGTTACATGCTGTTGCTCATCATGTTTGCTCTTTGTCCTGACTAAACTAGAAAAATCCTCTGGAGAAGGGAATGATCATCCACTCCAGCTGTTCCAAAGGGAACTCTAGAATTTCCTGGGGAATTCCATGGACAGAGGAGCCTGTCTGCTTGTGAAACCACTTCCTACTCTTCATAGAGGTCAGAGGTATCATCACCAAGGCAGTTTTCCAACCCTTTTCATCATATACCAGGTTCCTTTTTCTATGTTTTGAAAATACTTATATTTTATTTATTTGGAGTATAACTGTTCTACAGTGTAACTGTTCTGCTATAGGACAAAATGAATCAGCTATACATATACATATAACCCTCCCCTTGAGCCTCTCTCCCACCTGATCCCCACCCTACCCCTCTAGTTCATCACTGAGCTGAGCTCCTTGTGTTCTACATGGAATATTACCCACAAAAAGGGATGAAATTGGATTATTTGTAGTGATGTGGATGTCCCAGCTTTCTTGGTGTCCTTTCTTTGTATTCCCTGTAACACCTGCTGTAGAACTGTATTTCTTTATTCACCACATTCAAATGTGCAATATAGACACAAAAACACATTTTTACCAATTAAAGTGTAAGGACCTTGAGGGCAGCAGCTGTACATTTTCCCCACAAATTTACAGACTGCCTAAGACATGATAAAGTCTCAAAAACATTAATTTATTTTATTTAATTTTTTAATTTTATATTGGAGCATAGTTGACTTAACAATGTTGTGTTAGTTTTCAAATGTACAGCAAAGGGATAATTGTACATATACCTATATCTATTCTTTTGAAAAGTCTTTTCCCATTTAGGTTATTGCAGAATAACAAGCCACATTCTCTGTGCTATACAGTAGAAAAAATATTAATTGAATAAACACATGAATAAATGAATCTATGACTCAGGGTAAATACTCTGCTAAAAACACCAGCAAAACAAAACATTTTCTGAGTACACTCTGATCCATGCCTTCTCACAATTAGAAGCTCATTCCTTTAACTTGTGCTTTTATCTCATATTAAAAGCCTCATGGGTGCAGTAGGTATTTAAGTTTAGAAGGAAGAGCAGTTGGGGAAAGAGATGTGGACTCTTAGGAAAGTGTATTAGCCCTCACAGCATCAGCAGTGAAGGAAGGGAATGTTTGTGAAATCCTCTTGGATGTGGGAATTGTGTTACATGCTAAGTTGCTTCAGTCATGTTTGACTCTTTGTGACCCTATGGACTGTAGCTCGCGAGGCTTCTCTGTCCATGGGATTCTCCAGGCAAGAGTACTGGAGTGGGTTTCCATGCCCTTGTCCAGGGTATCTTCCTGATCTAGGGACTGAATTCTCATCTCCTGCAGCTCCCTGCATTGCACGCAGATTGTTTACCCTGAGCTATTGGGGAAACCCTGGATGTGTATTAGGTAATGCATTTTTCACCAAGTGAATTAAGACACTGCAGGATCACAATCACACTCCTCCTAGGTCATTGCATTCCTGCCTATTTTATCCAGGTATCCACGTTTCAAAAATATTCTTTATTTCTCCTTGACTGTTAGCCATGGACATTAAATTTTAAGCGGCCCAAAAGAAGTGCAATGCTCTACTTCTTTTGTCCCTTTTTAGGGCTTTCTATAGCATTGTGGATTCAAGGATAAGCCAAAGAAAAGATCTGTCACAGACACATGCAGACTGACTCACAGCCCAACTGGCTATAGGACTGACCAGACTGTGAAAGTCTGAAGGCAAGGAATAAGAAGGTGGGAAACAGAATTTAAGAAGCTGAGTGCCTGACCTAAGAAATATATGCATACATAGATCCTCAGTGCTGAAAATATTTATTCTTTAGTGTCTACACAAATCAATAAAAAATGCAAGGCTGTGCTAACTAATGGCTAAAGGAGGCCTCTGTGCCCCTCCTTCCTGAATCCCAAACCCCACCATCAATGGTTCTAATGTCCTGTATTCTATTAAATTTAGAAACAAATTTTCTGAGTACACTCTGATCCATGCCTTCTCACAATTAGAAGCTCATTCCTTTAACTTGTGCTTTTATCTCATATTAAAAGCCTCATGGGTGCAGTAGGTATTTAAGTTTAGAAGGAAGAGCAGTTGGGGAAAGAGATGTGGACTCTTAGGAAAGTGTATTAGCCCTCACAGCATCAGCAGTGAAGGAAGGGAATGTTTGTGAAATCCTCTTGGATGTGGGAATTGTGTTACATGCTAAGTTGCTTCAGTCATGTTTGACTCTTTGTGACCCTATGGACTGTAGCTCGCGAGGCTTCTCTGTCCATGGGATTCTCCAGGCAAGAGTACTGGAGTGGGTTTCCATGCCCTTGTCCAGGGTATCTTCCTGATCTAGGGACTGAATTCTCATCTCCTGCAGCTCCCTGCATTGCACGCAGATTGTTTACCCTGAGCTATTGGGGAAACCCTGGATGTGTATTAGGTAATGCATTTTTCACCAAGTGAATTAAGACACTGCAGGATCACAATCACACTCCTCCTAGGTCATTGCATTCCTGCCTATTTTATCCAGGTATCCACGTTTCAAAAATATTCTTTATTTCTCCTTGACTGTTAGCCATGGACATTAAATTTTAAGCGGCCCAAAAGAAGTGCAATGCTCTACTTCTTTTGTCCCTTTTTAGGGCTTTCTATAGCATTGTGGATTCAAGGATAAGCCAAAGAAAAGATCTGTCACAGACACATGCAGACTGACTCACAGCCCAACTGGCCATAGGACTGACCAGACTGTGAAAGTCTGAAGGCAAGGAATAAGAAGGTGGGAAACAGAATTTAAGAAGCTGAGTGCCTGACCTAAGAAATATATGCATACATAGATCCTCAGTGCTGAAAATATTTATTCTTTAGTGTCTACACAAATCAATAAAAAATGCAAGGCTGTGCTAACTAATGGCTAAAGGAGGCCTCTGTGCCCCTCCCTTCCTGAATCCCAAACCCCACCATCAATGGTTCTAATGTCCTGTATTCTATTAAATTTAGAAACAAATTGTTCTGTCTACCTGCATGAAAAATTCATTGGTCTCTGTACTAGAAGCGGTTTTGTGTTTAATACAGGTATATCTTACTTGTCAAATTGCTTTTTGGGTTAAGAAATTTTTTTTAATCCCCTGCTTTTATTTATTATCTTATTACATTTTTAACTGTTGATGTTTATTTTGTATTTGACATTCAATGAATTTTCTCTGGGCCTCCCTATTTTAGTACTGGCTGATGTTTTATCACATATTGATTCCCAATATTTTAAACTGACCCACTGTTGATATGAGGATCACACTGGGAAGTAAGATGTTTACATCTCACTATGAATAGCAGATAAATGAAATAATAAAGGTTGTCAAAAGCTGAGGAATAAAGTAAGCCAGTTCTTGTTTGCTCTCAAGGATCTATTGCTATGGAGCTTATAACCAGCTAACTTCATAGTACACAGAGTAGTTCTGGGTGGAAAGCTACTTACTATTTTAAACATCTGAGATATTGAAGAAAAATTCTGCAAAAAGTATAGTTCAAAAGATAATGCTTAATATTGGTTATCATAAACTACTTTATTGAAAAATTTAAAAAATTCCCTTATTGGGCTCTGGGGTCTGACTAAGGTCATATCTTAAGTTCATATCTTCTCTCTGCTTTCTAGTTCTGTGACTTGACTTTAAACAAGACAGGCAGCCTGTCAGTGTCTTGGGTTCCTCATATATAGAATGCAAATAGTAATAATACATCTCTGATTGTTACAAGGATAGAGCTAAAGCAAGTAAGCACTTAGTACATTGCCTGGTGCTTAAAAAGTGATGCCTGACCTAGACTGAAATGATAATGCATAACTGAAGGCAAGGAATAAGAAGGTGGGAAACAGAATTTAAGAAGCTGAGTGCCTGACCTAAGAAATATATGCATACATAGATCCTCAGTGCTGAAAATATTTATTCTTTAGTGTCTACACAAATCAATAAAAAATGCAAGGCTGTGCTAACTAATGGCTAAAGGAGGCCTCTGTGCCCCTCCCTTCCTGAATCCCAAACCCCACCATCAATGGTTCTAATGTCCTGTATTCTATTAAATTTAGAAACAAATTGTTCTGTCTACCTGCATGAAAAATTCATTGGTCTCTGTACTAGAAGCGGTTTTGTGTTTAATACAGGTATATCTTACTTGTCAAATTGCTTTTTGGGTTAAGAAATTTTTTTTAATCCCCTGCTTTTATTTATTATCTTATTACATTTTTAACTGTTGATGTTTATTTTGTATTTGACATTCAATGAATTTTCTCTGGGCCTCCCTATTTTAGTACTGGCTGATGTTTTATCACATATTGATTCCCAATATTTTAAACTGACCCACTGTTGATATGAGGATCACACTGGGAAGTAAGATGTTTACATCTCACTATGAATAGCAGATAAATGAAATAATAAAGGTTGTCAAAAGCTGAGGAATAAAGTAAGCCAGTTCTTGTTTGCTCTCAAGGATCTATTGCTATGGAGCTTATAACCAGCTAACTTCATAGTACACAGAGTAGTTCTGGGTGGAAAGCTACTTACTATTTTAAACATCTGAGATATTGAAGAAAAATTCTGCAAAAAGTATAGTTCAAAAGATAATGCTTAATATTGGTTATCATAAACTACTTTATTGAAAAATTTAAAAAATTCCCTTATTGGGCTCTGGGGTCTGACTAAGGTCATATCTTAAGTTCATATCTTCTCTCTGCTTTCTAGTTCTGTGACTTGACTTTAAACAAGACAGGCAGCCTGTCAGTGTCTTGGGTTCCTCATATATAGAATGCAAATAGTAATAATACATCTCTGATTGTTACAAGGATAGAGCTAAAGCAAGTAAGCACTTAGTACATTGCCTGGTGCTTAAAAAGTGTGTGACAAATGTTAGCTTTTGCTATTACTATGATAATTAGTCACAAGGGAGTTACCTTAACCCAAATTCCATAAGTAGAGGCATATTCTTTTAACCTTATTTCTGTACATTTTTTGGGAAATAAGCACTTTATTTAACCCACATGATACAATCAATGGTCTACTTCTGATTCAAGAACTAACATATCAATTTTATCAAACTAGCCTCCATTTTCCAGGTAGAGTTGAATTCCCTTCTTTGGTTTCTCAAAGAACTTACCTCAGACTCTACTGTGGCACTTACCATAACTATCATAATTATCTGGTCACTGTTCTATTCCCCCAAATTGAATGTTGATTCCTTAAGGACCAAGACAATGTATTATTCTTATTTTTACTTCCAGAATTAAGAAGAAGGCTTGGTATACAGTGGTTGTTCATAATACTCTAGCTGAATAACAGATAACTGCCCCTAAGTGAAATGAGTTCTAGTATTATCCTGACTGTCCTTTATTCTGACCCCTTATCTTTATGAGGTATTAATTTCAAGCGTTCTGTGTTAACAGGTGCTCATTTTTCAACATTTGGTTTAACACGATAAATTTTAAGATAAAAGGATGATTACACAGGTATATTCTGTAACTCAAAGTACATGCTGATTGTGACCCAATCCTGGTTTCAACTGTGTAAACTTCTTATCAAAGATCCTGTATTCTGTTCTTTACAGTAAATCTATTTTTATACCTTTCAAAGAGTATTGAAATTCAGAGTGAAAAAAGGAATAATTGAATATAACTTTCACATTTCTTTTATTTTGCTTATAAATATTCTATTGATTTTAATATCCTGACTTAGGGTAGTGGTCAGTGAGAAGCTTGCCTGACGTGCGGACCACTCCCAAGCTATGGAAGATGTCAACTGAGAGGACCAGAGCAAACAAGTGAACTTCCTATGCAAATACTGATGAACAGTTTCAGTCAGAGACCATTCTATGCTATGATGGAACAGAAATACTATGAATGTGAGCTTAATCTCATCAATTAACTAGGTTCAGTATGTATTAGTTCCTTATGGTATTCGCTTAAGGCTCAAATGCAGGCTAAGTTGCTTGTGTTATGCCATAGACTCTGTAACCCCATGGACTATAGCCCAGCAGGCTCCTCTGTCCATGGGGATTCTCCAGGCAAGAATACTGGAGTGAGATGCCGTGCCCTCTTCCAGGGGATCTTCTTGACACAGGGATCAAACCCATGTCTTTTATGTCTCCTGCATCAGCAGGTGGGTTCTTTAACACTAGCTCTTTCTATTCTGAAAGTGTTGATGGCTCCATATTTCTATATGTAAGGAAAAAAACATCTATTATAGTTCTTGCTAACTTCTTTCTCGGAGCCTGTTTTTAGCAAATGCATACGTTAAAACTTCTCTCATTTCCAAAGTGAAATTCCCCAACCAGCAGATATAGAAATTATCTGCATGTCTATAAATGATCAGGTTTTAATGAGACTTGATCTTCAAAAACATAAAAATGCAAGCTATGCTTATTATGTTTAGTTGACTTTAATAAAAAAGCAATAAAAGTACTTTTGAGATAACATAGGTAATTTGTACACATACAAATAAAAAGACATCAATACTAACCATGCTTTGCTAAGATATATATAGATGTACATATATGTATGTATTTTATAAATTGAAGTTGATAGCTAGTTAAAGTCACATTTAGCTTTCTTCAGTGTATGGCTGCCAGCTGCTTTTCTTTTGTACATTGTGATTAATTTCATTGTCACTAGATTTTATGTTTCTCAAAGAGTCTTTGACTGAACCTAGTTAGAAAACAGGAAAGAGACTAGGAGTCTAAGTTGTTGGAACAGCCTCTATTGTAAGCTGATCTACTTACTACAATTCTATGGTCAGATAAAAACCATGAAAGAAGAGTAAAAATAATGACGGCATTTTTTTTTTCACTTTTCAAATGAAACTCTTACAAAGAGTGCTGTCATTTCTTGAAATATTGTATTTGTTCTGTATTAATATACATTTCCAAGCTAAACTTCTCAGAAAGTGAATTAAAAAAGAAAGGCTTTCTTGATTGGTATGTGAGAAACCCCATGGAATGTGCAGTACAAAAAGCTACATAGGCAAAATGTTTTATAAGCATGTTTAAAAGGGGAATCTATCAAGCCATTTCTATATGCTCCTGATTGCTGGCTTGTGAGCTGTGAAGAACAAAACTTCAACTCAAAATGCAAATCATACAGGAATCGTAAAAAGGCACAACCGAACCCTGCTCTCACAGTAATTAAGATTTTCAAAGTAAAATTATTTTCCTCTTTTTTTTCCGCTTTCTCTTGCTCCCTAAAAGAAAAGAGGCAATTTAATGGGCTTAACAATTTGGGGATGCATTTAGTCAAAGATGTTGCAGGTAAAAATTTATGCCACAATTGTCAAAAAAAAATTCTCCTTTTTGGACCATATTAAGTCCTTTCCTTAATTAAGCCTTCTGGGGTTTCAATGTGTTGATCTTATTTTAAACCAAGCTCAGCACAATTAGACACACTGAGGAGATGGGAGATAGGCAGTGTATACAAAAACATTTCAGACACAAATGCTTCATCCTGCAAGGCCCTGATTTTCTCTTTCCATTGGAAAAAAAAAATCTAGGCTCAAATAAAGAAAAGAAAAAATTGATTATTTTCAGCTTGTCATACATCTCATTTGAAGTGGGTCAGACCTCCCCATTCACAATTACCACTAGTTAATCTTATCAGAGAAAAATTCAATTACATTTATCAAGGTTATTCCATAGACTCAAGCTATTGCTTCAAAAAGAAATGGATTTTAGGGCTTTAGTATTGTGTGTTCCCTCAACTTTAAAATAAAAATTAAAAAAATAAATCATTAGGGCTTGCTTCTATACCCATGTTATTAATGGAGTCTTGTAATAAAGGAATATCTGACAGCTTTGTAAGCTGATCTACTTACTACAATTCTATGGTCAGATAAAACCATGAAAGAAGAGTAAAAATAATGACGGCATTTTTTTTTTCACTTTTCAAATGAAACTCTTACAAAGAGTGCTGTCATTTCTTGAAATATTGTATTTGTTCTGTATTAATATACATTTCCAAGCTAAACTTCTCAGAAAGTGAATTAAAAAAGAAAGGCTTTCTTGATTGGTATGTGAGAAACCCCATGGAATGTGCAGTACAAAAAGCTACATAGGCAAAATGTTTTATAAGCATGTTTAAAAGGGGAATCTATCAAGCCATTTCTATATGCTCCTGATTGCTGGCTTGTGAGCTGTGAAGAACAAAACTTCAACTCAAAATGCAAATCATACAGGAATCGTAAAAAGGCACAACCGAACCCTGCTCTCACAGTAATTAAGATTTTCAAAGTAAAATTATTTTCCTCTTTTTTTTCCGCTTTCTCTTGCTCCCTAAAAGAAAAGAGGCAATTTAATGGGCTTAACAATTTGGGGATGCATTTAGTCAAAGATGTTGCAGGTAAAAATTTATGCCACAATTGTCAAAAAAAAATTCTCCTTTTTGGACCATATTAAGTCCTTTCCTTAATTAAGCCTTCTGGGGTTTCAATGTGTTGATCTTATTTTAAACCAAGCTCAGCACAATTAGACACACTGAGGAGATGGGAGATAGGCAGTGTATACAAAAACATTTCAGACACAAATGCTTCATCCTGCAAGGCCCTGATTTTCTCTTTCCATTGGAAAAAAAAAATCTAGGCTCAAATAAAGAAAAGAAAAAATTGATTATTTTCAGCTTGTCATACATCTCATTTGAAGTGGGTCAGACCTCCCCATTCACAATTACCACTAGTTAATCTTATCAGAGAAAAATTCAATTACATTTATCAAGGTTATTCCATAGACTCAAGCTATTGCTTCAAAAAGAAATGGATTTTAGGGCTTTAGTATTGTGTGTTCCCTCAACTTTAAAATAAAAATTAAAAAAATAAATCATTAGGGCTTGCTTCTATACCCATGTTATTAATGGAGTCTTGTAATAAAGGAATATCTGACAGCTTTGTAGAAAGGATTATTAATACATAGATTATGGAAGTTTAGGAGGGAGACTCATAACTGTTAATAGACTTCAATTCTCAGCCTACACTGACATTTTAAAAAATCTAGTTTCAAATTTGATAACAGATTACCAGCTAGGCTGGAAGCCAACCACCTGATTAAGGCAATTTAAATGCTTGCAAAGTGGTGAGATTAAAATCAAATAAGTGCCGATTTTTTTTCCTGCTTCACTTATCTTTCCCTGGATTCGTTCCTTAACTACCAGGTGGTGGAGGACTCTGGGTAATTTTCCTCTGCGCCAATTACCCCAGGATGGTTTTTAGGGTGAAGCAGAATAATTACTGCACTATCAATCCAAAATGGGCTGCTTAATGTGTTTAAGAGAGATTTTGAGCCTTAGCGGGGAAGCTGCCTGAAGCGTGCTCTGCTCATGGTGCCAAAGCCCGCTCGGCCCACTCGGATAGTTAACTGTTCAGTGAGAAGGCAGCACACACCCAAGGTGAAAGAAAACAAGGAAAACTCCCGGGAAGCTGTGGGAAAGTTAATGAGCTGCTTCCAACGTGTGGCAGGCTGCAGTCGCAGGTGGCTGACAAAGCCAGGCAGGTTAAGAAAATAATATTTATCATCCAGCTGCCAGGGCTGTCTTTATCAAAACTCTTTCTAAAATCCATACAAGAAGAAGAAAAACGGGCTTGAAAAAAATTTTTTTTGAAGAGAAACAAAAACAAAAAGCCCAAAGCAGCTGGGATTCAAATGCTCTTTGCTTGCTGATGGGTTAGAAAGAAAGCGGGAGACAGCGATTGAATCTGACAGCAATTTTTAAACATTTTCCTGCAAATAAAATGGGAAAACAAAAAACACCCAAATCAGATTATTTATTTAAAAAATGAAAATGAAGCTGAAACTTTGAAATGACACTACTGAATTCTATTTCATAGCAACCTCAAATGAAGTAACATCTTCCATCTGTTGAATGCATTCTGAATTTCCTTAATTATTATTTGAATGTAAATTTTGAGTTTTAGCCAGTTTGTCCATACAAGCACAGTGTTCATTTCAAAGAAAAATAATGAAGTCTTTATCCGTACAGGAGCTGATGTTGTTCCATTCATTTAGTTATTTCTTTATATTCATATCTTTATATGATCTGTACCTTCTCTGTTTTGAGTGTGCTAAGGTTTTTTTAAATTGTTTAATCAAAGATGGATTTATGATTTAGCTTAACAGATGGTTCGTGATAATGTGAGTCAAAGTGTTTTCAGAGAAATTCAGCATCTGAAATTGTGTGTGTGTGTGTGTATGTGAAGACAGTGAGAGAGAAAATGATTCTGTTTTTATGGATTTGCATTCCTATCTATGTATGTATCTGGAAGGCACAGCTTCAGAATGCTGACCCAGTAAGGTAGTATGCCATATGAAACTGAATTTTTAGTGTAACCATTCCTGATTTCTGACTTCAGAAATCAGTTTCATCTGAGAAGAAAAGATAAATGAGGATTGAGGGAAACGATACTACCCTGTGTTCTAAGCATACATGTTCCAAGTACAGGTTGAGAGAATATCATGAACTTCCTATTGGTAGGAAATGAACTCCCATCCATTCTGACAGATGCTCTGGTTTACATAGAACAGTGTTTTGTAAGACTCACACACAATCCATTTCAGATTATCACATTAAACCCACTTGGATAGTTAACTGTTCAGTGAGAAGGCAGCACACACCCAAGGTGAAAGAAAACAAGGAAAACTCCCGGGAAGCTGTGGGAAAGTTAATGAGCTGCTTCCAACGTGTGGCAGGCTGCAGTCGCAGGTGGCTGACAAAGCCAGGCAGGTTAAGAAAATAATATTTATCATCCAGCTGCCAGGGCTGTCTTTATCAAAACTCTTTCTAAAATCCATACAAGAAGAAGAAAAACGGGCTTGAAAAAAATTTTTTTTGAAGAGAAACAAAAACAAAAAGCCCAAAGCAGCTGGGATTCAAATGCTCTTTGCTTGCTGATGGGTTAGAAAGAAAGCGGGAGACAGCGATTGAATCTGACAGCAATTTTTAAACATTTTCCTGCAAATAAAATGGGAAAAAAAAAAAAAAACACCCAAATCAGATTATTTATTTAAAAAATGAAAATGAAGCTGAAACTTTGAAATGACACTACTGAATTCTATTTCATAGCAACCTCAAATGAAGTAACATCTTCCATCTGTTGAATGCATTCTGAATTTCCTTAATTATTATTTGAATGTAAATTTTGAGTTTTAGCCAGTTTGTCCATACAAGCACAGTGTTCATTTCAAAGAAAAATAATGAAGTCTTTATCCGTACAGGAGCTGATGTTGTTCCATTCATTTAGTTATTTCTTTATATTCATATCTTTATATGATCTGTACCTTCTCTGTTTTGAGTGTGCTAAGGTTTTTTTAAATTGTTTAATCAAAGATGGATTTATGATTTAGCTTAACAGATGGTTCGTGATAATGTGAGTCAAAGTGTTTTCAGAGAAATTCAGCATCTGAAATTGTGTGTGTGTGTGTGTATGTGAAGACAGTGAGAGAGAAAATGATTCTGTTTTTATGGATTTGCATTCCTATCTATGTATGTATCTGGAAGGCACAGCTTCAGAATGCTGACCCAGTAAGGTAGTATGCCATATGAAACTGAATTTTTAGTGTAACCATTCCTGATTTCTGACTTCAGAAATCAGTTTCATCTGAGAAGAAAAAAGATAAATGAGGATTGAGGGAAACGCATACTACCCTGTGTTCTAAGCATACATGTTCCAAGTACAGGTTGGAGAGAATATCATGAACTTCCTATTGGTAGGAAATGAACTCCCATCCATTCTGACAGATGCTCTGGTTTACATAGAACAGTGTTTTGTAAGACTCACACACAATCCATTTCAGATTATCACATTAAACCATATTTACTTCAGAGGTCTGTAATAATTACATATGCACTTGAAAATCCCCAGGACTTTGGCTGCTGTGTCACAGATTTATACTCAAACATTTTCATTAGATGTGCAAAGTGAGAAGTACTCTGTAGTGGCAAGACAATTATCTGATTCTACTAATAAATGACTGTACTAGTAGTCATTTTTAATTGAACAATTATAGGATATTGCACTGTCAGTTGATTATAGAAGTCATTTCATAAATGTCAAAAATCTCTTTAAATGAATTATGAAGCTCCAAAATAACTCCGGCAATCAGCCAGCAATAACACAATAATCTGTTTACCCTGTTGTCAGCTGAACTCTTACCATTTTGTTGAGGAGAGGATGCAAAAAGGAGAGGCAGAGCATGGGGTAGGGAGCCTTTTCTTAAGGATTAGGCTTCGCTTGAGCTGAAACAACCACCTAGGTACTGATTAACAGAGACTTGGAGTGTTCTGAAGGGCTTCTCTCTCTCTAAAATGTAATATGAAATTAAAGTAATTCCACCCATGCAGACATTACAAACGTATATGTGTGTTCTGTACATGAAAAATAATCAAGGTAAGTTGATCCATGGGCACTGTGTGAGACTCCACACTTGTTGGTCCATCATAATTCTTCCCCTCACATGCCTTAGCCTTGGTTCCTTTGCCACGTCAATTCTTTCTGCCAATTATACTTGAGTTGAATCTCTTAAATGCTTCTTCAGTATCTATTAAATTGTATTTAAAAAGTACACCCAGAAGAGGTGTTATTCATAATATCACATAACAGATAAGATATCGGCCTGTGTTTTAGTTTCTCATGCTTTGCTGTTGGCATGGAGTGGCCCGTAGGCCTGCTGGTACCAGAGTATCCAATGAGGTACTTCCTGATTTCTGACTTCAGAAAACAGTTTCATCTGAGAAGAAAAAAGATAAATGAGGATTGAGGGAAACGCATACTACCCTGTGTTCTAAGCATACATGTTCCAAGTACAGGTTGGAGAGAATATCATGAACTTCCTATTGGTAGGAAATGAACTCCCATCCATTCTGACAGATGCTCTGGTTTACATAGAACAGTGTTTTGTAAGACTCACACACAATCCATTTCAGATTATCACATTAAACCATATTTACTTCAGAGGTCTGTAATAATTACATATGCACTTGAAAATCCCAGGACTTTGGCTGCTGTGTCACAGATTTATACTCAAACATTTTCATTAGATGTGCAAAGTGAGAAGTACTCTGTAGTGGCAAGACAATTATCTGATTCTACTAATAAATGACTGTACTAGTAGTCATTTTTAATTGAACAATTATAGGATATTGCACTGTCAGTTGATTATAGAAGTCATTTCATAAATGTCAAAAATCTCTTTAAATGAATTATGAAGCTCCAAAATAACTCCGGCAATCAGCCAGCAATAACACAATAATCTGTTTACCCTGTTGTCAGCTGAACTCTTACCATTTTGTTGAGGAGAGGATGCAAAAAGGAGAGGCAGAGCATGGGGTAGGGAGCCTTTTCTTAAGGATTAGGCTTCGCTTGAGCTGAAACAACCACCTAGGTACTGATTAACAGAGACTTGGAGTGTTCTGAAGGGCTTCTCTCTCTCTAAAATGTAATATGAAATTAAAGTAATTCCACCCATGCAGACATTACAAACGTATATGTGTGTTCTGTACATGAAAAATAATCAAGGTAAGTTGATCCATGGGCACTGTGTGAGACTCCACACTTGTTGGTCCATCATAATTCTTCCCCTCACATGCCTTAGCCTTGGTTCCTTTGCCACGTCAATTCTTTCTGCCAATTATACTTGAGTTGAATCTCTTAAATGCTTCTTCAGTATCTATTAAATTGTATTTAAAAAGTACACCCAGAAGAGGTGTTATTCATAATATCACATAACAGATAAGATATCGGCCTGCTGTTTTTAGTTTCTCATGCTTTGCTGTTGGCATGGAGTGGGCAAACTCATCTGGATATAATAACATCACATTTTCAGCTGATAAGAGTGAACTCAGAGGTGAATTAATTTTCACTTATAGAGAAGTTTCACTGACAAAAGAATACAAGTTTCAAGATTTAGTATGCAATCTTATTGCAAAATAAATAGTTTTAAACTATATGACATATATTTCCCTAAAGATTACACTCTAATCTTGCAAATCAAGTTTTAGCTACTATTAATTTTTTATTGTCATCTTTTCATATTTATGGCTTTTCACTTAACACTACTTTTTGATATATTCATGCATTCCTGCTCAGTCATGTCCAACTGTTTGTAACCCCATGGACTGTAGTACCTTCAGGGCTTCCCTGCTCATGGCATTTCCCAGGTAACAATACTGGCATGGGTCAGCATTTCCTTCTCCACGGGATCTTCCTGACCCAGGGATCAAACCCATGTCTCTTGTGTCTCCTTCATTGATAGGCAGATTCTTTACCCCTGCACCACCTGGGAAGTCCTTTGCTATATTAGTATAATAAGTGCAATATTTGCACTTATTTGATATATTAGCTAGGCATTAATTTTCTACAGAATTCCAACAAGGCGATTTATAAGCAACACTGTCAATGTTTTCAGATAAAGATATAATTTATAAAGTTCTTTGTGGAATAAAAGTTCCAAAGCAAGAAATAAAACTTTCATTGGTTCACTGGTTTGGGATAATTTCCTTCAAGCTTTTGAATGGAACCCAAAAAAAGGTAGGGTTGTAATATGAAATTAAAGTAATTCCCCCATGGTACAAACGTATATGTGTGTTCTGTACATGAAAAATAATCAAGGTAAGTTGATCCATGGGCACTGTGTGAGACTCCACACTTGTTGGTCCATCATAATTCTTCCCCTCACATGCCTTAGCCTTGGTTCCTTTGCCACGTCAATTCTTTCTGCCAATTATACTTGAGTTGAATCTCTTAAATGCTTCTTCAGTATCTATTAAATTGTATTTAAAAAGTACACCCAGAAGAGGTGTTATTCATAATATCACATAACAGATAAGATATCGGCCTGCTGTTGTTAGTTTCTCATGCTTTGCTGTTGGCATGGAGTGGGCAAACTCATCTGGATATAATAACATCACATTTTCAGCTGATAAGAGTGAACTCAGAGGTGAATTAATTTTCACTTATAGAGAAGTTTCACTGACAAAAGAATACAAGTTTCAAGATTTAGTATGCAATCTTATTGCAAAATAAATAGTTTTAAACTATATGACATATATTTCCCTAAAGATTACACTCTAATCTTGCAAATCAAGTTTTAGCTACTATTAATTTTTTATTGTCATCTTTTCATATTTATGGCTTTTCACTTAACACTACTTTTTGATATATTCATGCATTCCTGCTCAGTCATGTCCAACTGTTTGTAACCCCATGGACTGTAGTACCTTCAGGGCTTCCCTGCTCATGGCATTTCCCAGGTAACAATACTGGCATGGGTCAGCATTTCCTTCTCCACGGGATCTTCCTGACCCAGGGATCAAACCCATGTCTCTTGTGTCTCCTTCATTGATAGGCAGATTCTTTACCCCTGCACCACCTGGGAAGTCCTTTGCTATATTAGCTATAATAAGTGCAATATTTGCACTTATTTGATATATTAGCTAGGCATTAATTTTCTACAGAATTCCAACAATGCGATTTATAAGCAACACTGTCAATGTTTTCAGATAAAGATATAATTTATAAAGTTCTTTGTGGAATAAAAAGTTCCAAAGCAAGAAATAAAACTTTCATTGGTTCACTGGTTTGGGATAATTTCCTTCAAGCTCTTTTGAATGGAATTACCTCTCATATTTTAATTTAGAGACATCTGAAACATCAGAATTTTCTTCCCTTCACTTAATACATATGGAGGAGACAAGTTAATATCTCATATGCTCTTTTTAATTCACACATTCAACAGCTAATGATAACACAGCAGACAAATTTCTTGGTTCCTAAAATATTCTTTGGAGCTTCCTTCCCTACCTCCCTTAAGAGGTCTCAAGATTATGCAATATATATCCCCAAATCTCTAATAGAGATTAGAATGATTCTACCCAAAAGTAAATTGCAATACCTAGAGAAAAGCCTAAGAACAGAGAAAGGGGAATTAGAAAACTTATCTACAATATGTATTTGTGGGTAGGACTGAATGACATTCTTATTTCTAACAAGACTAGACCAACTACCTGTGGTCTTCTATTTCTCTTCTCACATTTGGTAGCGTAAGGAGAGGCAACTCAAAGGAATGAAGAAAAACCTCTGTAAAACCCACAGGGTGTCTAAAGGGAGCTGAAAGAAACAAAAAACCAAAAAACGCTTGTGGGTGGCTAGGTCTGAGTCAAAACTGGCTGAAGGGCTTTGCTGATGACATAGGTCATGACCTTAGGTGACCTGTTATTCACCTGAACTGTCCCTGAATTTTTATCTAATGTTATATAAAACGACTGTTGCCTTAGCAAAATCTTTTGAAATCTTTTACTTAATTGCAATATTCAGACAAATTTGATGAAAAATGTCACTTAAAGTAAACTTCTATTTACTGATAATCAAAGAGTGATATTCGGTTAACTACAACTGTACCACATTGCTTTCTCTGCATTCAAAGAAATCAAATATACTAATACAAAATTATTCTTAATCTGATATCATTTTAGATATTCTATTTTTTATGTATCACTAAGGCAAAAAATGTTGATAGTTGATTATGTCAATTGTAACACACATTTCCATATAGATGTTATAATTTGAATTTTAAAAGTACCCTTTAGCTTCACTAAAATAAGGCAGCATAATTGTAACATAATCCTGAATGACTTAAAAGACATTTCAGTCTCCTGGAATGTGTCAAAATTATTATTATCTTCAAAAAAAAACCTATTCCAAAACAGAGTGAAAGAAAGCATTGTTCGTATATATTTAATTTAGAGACATCTGAAACATCAGAATTTTCTTCCCTTCACTTAATACATATGGAGGAGACAAGTTAATATCTCATATGCTCTTTTTAATTCACACATTCAACAGCTAATGATAACACAGCAGACAAATTTCTTGGTTCCTAAAATATTCTTTGGAGCTTCCTTCCCTACCTCCCTTAAGAGGTCTCAAGATTATGCAATATATATCCCCAAATCTCTAATAGAGATTAGAATGATTCTACCCAAAAGTAAATTGCAATACCTAGAGAAAAGCCTAAGAACAGAGAAAGGGGAATTAGAAAACTTATCTACAATATGTATTTGTGGGTAGGACTGAATGACATTCTTATTTCTAACAAGACTAGACCAACTACCTGTGGTCTTCTATTTCTCTTCTCACATTTGGTAGCGTAAGGAGAGGCAACTCAAAGGAATGAAGAAAAACCTCTGTAAAACCCACAGGGTGTCTAAAGGGAGCTGAAAGAAACAAAAAACCAAAAAACGCTTGTGGGTGGCTAGGTCTGAGTCAAAACTGGCTGAAGGGCTTTGCTGATGACATAGGTCATGACCTTAGGTGACCTGTTATTCACCTGAACTGTCCCTGAATTTTTATCTAATGTTATATAAAACGACTGTTGCCTTAGCAAAATCTTTTGAAATCTTTTACTTAATTGCAATATTCAGACAAATTTGATGAAAAATGTCACTTAAAGTAAACTTCTATTTACTGATAATCAAAGAGTGATATTCGGTTAACTACAACTGTACCACATTGCTTTCTCTGCATTCAAAGAAATCAAATATACTAATACAAAATTATTCTTAATCTGATATCATTTTAGATATTCTATTTTTTATGTATCACTAAGGCAAAAAATGTTGATAGTTGATTATGTCAATTGTAACACACATTTCCATATAGATGTTATAATTTGAATTTTAAAAGTACCCTTTAGCTTCACTAAAATAAGGCAGCATAATTGTAACATAATCCTGAATGACTTAAAAGACATTTCAGTCTCCTGGAATGTGTCAAAATTATTATTATCTTCAAAAAAAAACCTATTCCAAAACAGAGTGAAAGAAAGCATTGTTCGTATATATTTTTTGCAATAAGTAAACTTTACCTATAAGAACAAAACTGGATATTATCACAAGTTATATTTCAAGCCTGAAATGATAAGTTATATTTTTCTTATTGCCATTTGACAACTGAGCAAATGCATACATTATATGCCTATATCACATATGTATATAATGCTGTTACCCACTATATATATACAAATATATACTTTATCACAGATTTTTCATAAATTTTAATGTAGTAAATTAGAAAGATTTCAATAAACTTCTAATGATAAACTATAGAAATAGGAATAGAAGGAAACTGAAAAAATAAAATTTTTATTTTACTTAATATTTGCCTGCTTTTATCCTTTACAAGATTTCTTTTCTTTGGTGCTCCCTCTCCCCCATAGAGAAACCTCAAATAAGGGTCAAGTGTATGGTTACTGATATCAGTATTATATTTCTAGTCATGACTATGAGAAAAGCATTTTAAGGCCTGGAGAGAAGTAATACAGTTTTTTTTTTTTTTTTTTTACAAAATATAATCACAAAGTTTTGCCTTATAGTCTGCGCATTAAAATACCAATGGGGACTTAGGAAACACACACTGATGCAATCAAATAGTTGCTCTCTAAACCTTTCTCTAATTTTAAGGGATAAATAAAATGCATATATAGAAAAGCTATTACAAGAAAAATAGCTAGGATAGATGGGATTTAAAAGTATTTGTAAGGAACTAAAATACAATGAATTTGAGTATTATGGGCAAAGAGCTATTTACAAAGAAAAATAGCTAGGATAGATGGTTTCCACATGCTTTCTCTGCATAAGAAATCAAATATACTAATACAAAATTATTCTTAATCTGATATCATTTTAGATATTCTATTTTTTATGTATCACTAAGGCAAAAAATGTTGATAGTTGATTATGTCAATTGTAACACACATTTCCATATAGATGTTATAATTTGAATTTTAAAAGTACCCTTTAGCTTCACTAAAATAAGGCAGCATAATTGTAACATAATCCTGAATGACTTAAAAGACATTTCAGTCTCCTGGAATGTGTCAAAATTATTATTATCTTCAAAAAAAAACCTATTCCAAAACAGAGTGAAAGAAAGCATTGTTCGTATATATTTTTTGCAATAAGTAAACTTTACCTATAAGAACAAAACTGGATATTATCACAAGTTATATTTCAAGCCTGAAATGATAAGTTATATTTTTCTTATTGCCATTTGACAACTGAGCAAATGCATACATTATATGCCTATATCACATATGTATATAATGCTGTTACCCACTATATATATACAAATATATACTTTATCACAGATTTTTCATAAATTTTAATGTAGTAAATTAGAAAGATTTCAATAAACTTCTAATGATAAACTATAGAAATAGGAATAGAAGGAAACTGAAAAAATAAAATTTTTATTTTACTTAATATTTGCCTGCTTTTATCCTTTACAAGATTTCTTTTCTTTGGTGCTCCCTCTCCCCCATAGAGAAACCTCAAATAAGGGTCAAGTGTATGGTTACTGATATCAGTATTATATTTCTAGTCATGACTATGAGAAAAGCATTTTAAGGCCTGGAGAGAAGTAATACAGTTTTTTTTTTTTTTTTTTTACAAAATATAATCACAAAGTTTTGCCTTATAGTCTGCGCATTAAAATACCAATGGGGACTTAGGAAACACACACTGATGCAATCAAATAGTTGCTCTCTAAACCTTTCTCTAATTTTAAGGGATAAATAAAATGCATATATAGAAAAAGCTATTACAAGAAAAATAGCTAGGATAGATGGGATTTAAAAGTATTTGTAAGGAACTAAAATACAATGAATTTGAGTATTATGGGCAAGGTTTGGAGAGCCTTTTGCATTATTTAAAGCTACCAAAGAATGTTTTCTTTCTAAAAGTCCATCTTTCAGTATATTACTCATAAAACTGAGAGAATAATGAAGAGACTTGAGCTGGTTGGTTTTCAGTTTCTGAATGTTTAACTGAAACTCAAGTGCATCATACACTGTTGTTCAAATACTTTTAAGAGGGGTATGCGTGTCCATTCAGTCACTGAGTAGTATCCAACTCTTCGCAACTCCATGGCTCCACTGTCTATGGGATTTCCCAGATAAGAGTACTGGAATGGGTTACCATTTCCTTCTCTAGGGGATTGTCTGCACCCCAGAATCGAACCCGTGTCTCCGGCATCTCCTGCATTGACAGGCAGACTCTACCACTGCACCATCTGGGAAGCCTCCTTTAAAATGGTGCAATAAATAAACTGAAAACAAAACAAGACACGACAACACTTGCTACCTTCAGAGAACTGCTTCAAACTGGAAATACGTAGGCTCTTCATCTTCACTTTTTCCTTATCTTCTTCCTTATTTTTCTGGTCCTTTTGCCCTCCCTGACCATGCTCCACCTCTCTGTTTGTTGTACTACCATATTCACATTTCCTGATAGTACCTCTTTTTTCTTTTTCTCTTTGTCAGCGTCTATTCCCTAGAGTCTGTGGTTTTTAAAGCCTTATTAAAGAGTAACATGAAAACCTATACTATCATATGTGAAAGAGATAGCTATTGTCATTGCACTGTGGGAATTGGGGATCCTGCAGGGGTGCTGTGCGATGGTCTGGAGGGGTGGGATGGGGGGACTGGGAAGGGGTGGAAGAGGGAGGGGTCGGGGATATACATATGGTTAATCTGGGATTATACATATCTGTAAACAACAAAACTCTGTAAAAGCAAGAAGTTAAAGTAAAATAATTATTAAAAAATAATAAATAAAGTCTAGCAATAGAGTAATTCAAGATAACATACTGGTGTGAATCGATGTTTCTTATGTTACTCTTCCAACATCTTAGTTTTCTACAAGTCTTTGTTTTACAATATATTGGAGTATAGTTGATTTACAATGTTGTATTAGTTTCAGGTGTATGGCCAAGTGATTCAATTAAATGTGTATGGATTAGCATTTTGACAGAAGATTGGTTAAGAATATTGTTTTATCTCATAAAAGAAATAATTAGGTTAGACTTTTCAGAAACAGGGGCAACCTAGTAGTTGGGTAAGTTTGTCCTCAAGTTCATTCTATATTTCTCAATCTGAAGATATGTTTCCTTATTCTGGTTTTTTCTATAAGTTCCACTCTAGTATTTCCAATTATCCCTTGGACATTTTGATTGGTCATCTTGATGATCTGGAAAGCATTTCAAGTTTAACATAGTCCCAAACAAGCTCATTCTCTTATGCCCTGAAATGTTTTCCTCCTTCTGTGGAAGGTCAATTTCTTGGTTAAGAGCACCATTGCCTTCTTTGTTCACTTTGTTAGACCTCCTATAATATTGACCTCCACCCTTCTTGTCCTTGCCCTTGCCTGCTTTGGGTCAAGCAGACCACAAGACCTGTATATTCACCTCAGTTATCTCTTGAATCTGACTTCTTCTATCTGCTCCTACTGACACTAAGTTAGTTTAAGAAAGCAACTTTTCTCAACAGAATTACTGTGATAGAATTCTAAATTTTGCCTGTAAGAAGGTTTTTTCCCTTCTTTAAAATGTGTTCACCCTCTAATTTGCCACTATAAATACCTTTTGTAAATGTCAATCATGTGTTTCTCTTTGGTTTAAGAATTAGACTCCTCATTAGTGAAATCCAATCACTCCAGCATGGAGTTAAAAAAATAACAACAGATTTTCACATCTAGGCTTAAATTTTCTTTTCTGCTTATATTTTTCCGAATAGCTCACCTAACCCTTATTCCACCATAACAGAGTGGCTGCCATTTTCCAAAAAAAAAAAAAAAAAATTATCCTTCCTTTCATTCTAGTCTTCAGCCAGGCTACTTACTTGCCTGGTATGTATCACACTTACTGACACTGATCATTTCTTCTCATATTTAAGATTTACTTTAAATGTCACATCCTCTGCAAAGACCTTCCTCACTCTTCCAGGCAGTTGACTTCTCTTCCAACATCTTAGTTTTCTACAAGTCTTTGTTTTACAATATATTGGAGTATAGTTGATTTACAATGTTGTATTAGTTTCAGGTGTATGGCCAAGTGATTCAATTAAATGTGTATGGATTAGCATTTTGACAGAAGATTGGTTAAGAATATTGTTTTATCTCATAAAAGAAATAATTAGGTTAGACTTTTCAGAAACAGGGGCAACCTAGTAGTTGGGTAAGTTTGTCCTCAAGTTCATTCTATATTTCTCAATCTGAAGATATGTTTCCTTATTCTGGTTTTTTCTATAAGTTCCACTCTAGTATTTCCAATTATCCCTTGGACATTTTGATTGGTCATCTTGATGATCTGGAAAGCATTTCAAGTTTAACATAGTCCCAAACAAGCTCATTCTCTTATGCCCTGAAATGTTTTCCTCCTTCTGTGGAAGGTCAATTTCTTGGTTAAGAGCACCATTGCCTTCTTTGTTCACTTTGTTAGACCTCCTATAATATTGACCTCCACCCTTCTTGTCCTTGCCCTTGCCTGCTTTGGGTCAAGCAGACCACAAGACCTGTATATTCACCTCAGTTATCTCTTGAATCTGACTTCTTCTATCTGCTCCTACTGACACTAAGTTAGTTTAAGAAAGCAACTTTTCTCAACAGAATTACTGTGATAGAATTCTAAATTTTGCCTGTAAGAAGGTTTTTTCCCTTCTTTAAAATGTGTTCACCCTCTAATTTGCCACTATAAATACCTTTTGTAAATGTCAATCATGTGTTTCTCTTTGGTTTAAGAATTAGACTCCTCATTAGTGAAATCCAATCACTCCAGCATGGAGTTAAAAAAATAACAACAGATTTTCACATCTAGGCTTAAATTTTCTTTTCTGCTTATATTTTTCCGAATAGCTCACCTAACCCTTATTCCACCATAACAGAGTGGCTGCCATTTTCCAAAAAAAAAAAAAAAAAATTATCCTTCCTTTCATTCTAGTCTTCAGCCAGGCTACTTACTTGCCTGGTATGTATCACACTTACTGACACTGATCATTTCTTCTCATATTTAAGATTTACTTTAAATGTCACATCCTCTGCAAAGACCTTCCTCACTCTTCCAGGCAGTTGACTTCTCTAACTTTAGGCATTATCTTTGATTGTACTTGTGAAGGGAAGGATTACAACCAAACCCCAACCCCTAGGACAGACACTGGACTTTTTTTTTTTTTTTCCATAATGACACTACTTGGTACCAAAACCTCACTTCATGATTGGGAGTTATCAGAGTCCTGAATCACAAAACACTGAAGAGATCCACTCAAAATAGTTTGGATGGTACACAGATCACTCAAGTCATAGAACATGGTGTGGGTCAAAATAAAGACTACATCTTTTATCTGAAGAAATAATGAGTGACACACAGGCAATTGTTGGTGGAATTCTTTACGAGTAGTCATGAGAAACATGGCTAAGAACCTGTATTTTGAGCGTGCAAAGGGATGGAGAGAAGACAAATATGAGCTTAACGATCAGAGTGGTGTGAGAGGAAGGAAAGAGCAGTCTAAAATGACTCCTAGGTTTCTGGTTTTGCCAAATACAGATTCCCAATAAAGGAAAAAGCAGATGTAAGAGGAGAATCACCTTGCAACATCTGGATTTAGCTGCTTTTTTTATGACAGAATGTTAACAATTATTAAGTCTACCTGATGGGGACACGGTGTTCATTGTTATTTCAACTTTTCTGTGTGTCTGAAAATTTCATATAAAATAGTGGAAAACATTAACAAAATTTCTAAAAAATAAAAAAAAAAAAAAGTTACAGGTTAAGAATGATTTGTTCAGTCTTTTCACTGTTAGCTTTCATTTTTTCTCTTTCCTGGTTGCCCTGAGTGTGTCAGCCTCTCTTCAAGCACACCTGATACTTTTATATACCCTTTATATAAACCTTTTCTTCTATATTCCTCCAGAGTGAATGACTCCTTTTCTCCATGATGTTCTCTGCTGGATTACTGCTGTTCCTGTATTTGTTCCAGTTATGTTCATGATGGACCATATAGGGGCCATATATGAAATGTCAGTCCCTTAAACTCTGGTACTTGACTATTAATATACTTACTGAAAAGAGTTAGGCCACATAACCTAATCAATATAAATGTAAACTTCTATGCATAATAATCTCAAAAATGAATTACAATCCTGTGAAAAAAGTTTTCAAAACATTAAAATAATCTATAAGACAGAAATTATATATTTAATACTAAAAATATCCTAATGAAATGAGCATTCCCTCCATTCCACCATCCTAATCCTATACAAGTATGAATTTAGGTTCAGAGAAATTGCATGTTGGACATGGTAGTGTTGTACCAACTCTTATTCTGTACCCATTCCATGGAGAGATAATACCTATTATCACTGAATTATTCATTATCTATGAATGGATAAAATTGTGATGAACATTTATGGTATAATTAATTCCGTGCCAGGCTCTATTATAAGCACACAATAGGTGTTAAGTTATTTAATCCTTATAACAGACCTAAGAGGTAGCTGCTATTATTAATCTCCTTTATCTATTAATAGATGAAAAACTGAGTTTCAGAGAGGTATTTGGTCCCAAATTACATGACTAGAAAAGAGTGGCACAAGAATCTAGGAAGATGCCTCTAGAAATTTACCTCTTGACCATGAAGACCACGTATGTCATTGTGTTAATCTGAGAATGATGGAGATAAATTCCCACTGGATATCATTCATTCATTTGAGAAAAAGAATCAAATGTTACTTAAATTTCTTTTTCAATAACATAGTATTCCATAGAGTAATTAGGGTCCACACCATTCCTTTCACTTCCTCCTGAGTCTTTAAGACACTATCCCTATAGGCCTAGCCAGTATTTCTTATCATATTATTAATGGAACAAGAGGCCTTTGAGGTTTCTCAATCACACTTGAGTCTGAATTCTTGCTAGAAAGTACAGACAATGCTCCCAGGGTATTGAAACCCAAGCGGGAATTTTCTAGCTTCCCAAACTTCAGAGTAAATAGATAGCGTCTGAGAATTATAGAGAAAATGTAAAAAAATGATCTCATCCCAGTCCCCATTTTTTCAGTCTCTTTCTTCTCAACCCACTTCAATTTTTGCTTTTTTCCATAAATAATTCTAAAACACTGTCTCATCTACAGTACAGAAGACTGTGAGGAAGCCTAAAGGAACCATGAACTAGCAGAGCTTAAGAATATCAAAGAATGGACCAAGTATCAAGGCAATTCTGGTGAGATGTCCATTAAAGGGGAAATGGGGTAGATGCTGTTCCCCCAGGGCCTGAAAGGTGCATCTACTAGGTTTAATTTTACTGTCTCCTGTTTTTAGATGGAAATAAAACACTAACATTTCATATCTATACCACATTTTTCTCTTTCTGATCAGCACATAGACACATAGGTCTATAACAATATGTTCTGTTCAGCTTGCAACCTCAGAGCTACAACCGATGAATTCATTCAGCAAGAATTTTATTTATGATACATTTGTTAGAGTACATCTAAACTATGACTCATATAATGGCATCCTCATGTGAATACCCTAGTCATTTGCAATACTGACTTTTCAGGAAATTTTTTCCTCTTCAACGGAATAGCTGTTACATTAAACCAGCCCCTATACTCATAATATTATAGAAGGAAATTTAAGTTAATCAAAAGGAAGCTTTTTTTTTGCTGAGTTTCAGAGAGGTATTTGGTCCCAAATTACATGACTAGAAAAGAGTGGCACAAGAATCTAGGAAGATGCCTCTAGAAATTTACCTCTTGACCATGAAGACCACGTATGTCATTGTGTTAATCTGAGAATGATGGAGATAAATTCCCACTGGATATCATTCATTCATTTGAGAAAAAGAATCAAATGTTACTTAAATTTCTTTTTCAATAACATAGTATTCCATAGAGTAATTAGGGTCCACACCATTCCTTTCACTTCCTCCTGAGTCTTTAAGACACTATCCCTATAGGCCTAGCCAGTATTTCTTATCATATTATTAATGGAACAAGAGGCCTTTGAGGTTTCTCAATCACACTTGAGTCTGAATTCTTGCTAGAAAGTACAGACAATGCTCCCAGGGTATTGAAACCCAAGCGGGAATTTTCTAGCTTCCCAAACTTCAGAGTAAATAGATAGCGTCTGAGAATTATAGAGAAATGTAAAAATGATCTCATCCCAGTCCCCATTTTTTCAGTCTCTTTCTTCTCAACCCACTTCAATTTTTGCTTTTTTCCATAAATAATTCTAAAACACTGTCTCATCTACAGTACAGAAGACTGTGAGGAAGCCTAAAGGAACCATGAACTAGCAGAGCTTAAGAATATCAAAGAATGGACCAAGTATCAAGGCAATTCTGGTGAGATGTCCATTAAAGGGGAAATGGGGTAGATGCTGTTCCCCCAGGGCCTGAAAGGTGCATCTACTAGGTTTAATTTTACTGTCTCCTGTTTTTAGATGGAAATAAAACACTAACATTTCATATCTATACCACATTTTTCTCTTTCTGATCAGCACATAGACACATAGGTCTATAACAATATGTTCTGTTCAGCTTGCAACCTCAGAGCTACAACCGATGAATTCATTCAGCAAGAATTTTATTTATGATACATTTGTTAGAGTACATCTAAACTATGACTCATATAATGGCATCCTCATGTGAATACCCTAGTCATTTGCAATACTGACTTTTCAGGAAATTTTTTCCTCTTCAACGGAATAGCTGTTACATTAAACCAGCCCCTATACTCATAATATTATAGAAGGAAATTTAAGTTAATCAAAAATATTGAAATAGCACATGATTACCATTAAACTACTAGCACATATATAGCTATACATACACACACACACACACACACACACACACGCACACATACATGGGATTCCCAGCTGATGTAGTAGTAAAGAATCTGCATGCCAATGCAAGAGGCATAAAAGACGTGGGTTCAATCCCTGGGCCAGGAAGATCCCTTGGAGTAGGAAATGGAAACCCACTCCAGTAATCTTGAAAAATTGCATGGAGAGAGGAGCCTGGCAGGCCAAAGTTCATGGGGTTGCAGAGTCGGATATGACTGAGCATGCACACATACAAATATACATACACATATATAGATATACACACACATATCACTGCCTTATAAGAGTCTTTACATACTAAGGGAGAAAAATACATTCTGGACATCACTTTTCTCAAGAAAAGTACCTGGTAATTATTCTGCATTTCTTATGCAATAGCAAAAAGAGTCATATAGGTGAATACCCTCTATATTCTAATATATGCTTATATTTCAACTGAAGATGACCGAGGTCTGGAGAGAATCAGAATGACATGTTCAAAGAGATGGACAAGAACTAATGCCTCACTTGGCGAATAAAAGATCAACAAGAAACATGGGGGAGACCAGAATCTGGTGGTCAGTTAGGTGGCTGTTATTGTCCCGACCCGCGGGCTTCGTCAATGCAGGCCCTAAAGGGAGTGGGAATTGAGAGGACAAGAGACTGAAAAGGACAAGAGCGATCAAGTCTCGTTTCATTTAGCCTAAAGTGCATCATAGTTTAATTTTACTGTTGTTTAGAGAAAAAACATCTTATAACCTTTTTCTTTCTGATCAGCACATAGACACATAGGTCTATAACAATATGTTCTGTTCAGCTTGCAACCTCAGAGCTACAACCGATGAATTCATTCAGCAAGAATTTTATTTATGATACATTTGTTAGAGTACATCTAAACTATGACTCATATAATGGCATCCTCATGTGAATACCCTAGTCATTTGCAATACTGACTTTTCAGGAAATTTTTTCCTCTTCAACGGAATAGCTGTTACATTAAACCAGCCCCTATACTCATAATATTATAGAAGGAAATTTAAGTTAATCAAAAATATTGAAATAGCACATGATTACCATTAAACTACTAGCACATATATAGCTATACATACACACACACACACACACACACACACACACATACATGGGATTCCCAGCTGATGTAGTAGTAAAGAATCTGCATGCCAATGCAAGAGGCATAAAAGACGTGGGTTCAATCCCTGGGCCAGGAAGATCCCTTGGAGTAGGAAATGGAAACCCACTCCAGTAATCTTGAAAAATTGCATGGAGAGAGGAGCCTGGCAGGCCAAAGTTCATGGGGTTGCAGAGTCGGATATGACTGAGCATGCACACATACAAATATACATACACATATATAGATATACACACACATATCACTGCCTTATAAGAGTCTTTACATACTAAGGGAGAAAAATACATTCTGGACATCACTTTTCTCAAGAAAAGTACCTGGTAATTATTCTGCATTTCTTATGCAATAGCAAAAAGAGTCATATAGGTGAATACCCTCTATATTCTAATATATGCTTATATTTCAACTGAAGATGACCGAGGTCTGGAGAGAATCAGAATGACATGTTCAAAGAGATGGACAAGAACTAATGCCTCACTTGGCGAATAAAAGATCAACAAGAAACATGGGGGAGACCAGAATCTGGTGGTCAGTTAGGTGGCTGTTATTGTCCCGACCCGCGGGCTTCGTCAATGCAGGCCCTAAAGGGGGGGAGTGGGAATTGAGAGGACAAGAGACATGAGAAATGGAGACAAGACAGGCGTCTGATCAAGTCTCGTTTCATTGCAAAAACAAGGGGGTATTTATGCTACACAGAAACAGGAAGGAGCTACTCATAAGCCAATCGTGTAAAAGGTCAGATGCACACGCGCTTCCGACCCCATAGGAATGCAAGGGAAGCATGCACTCACTGATCACGAGCACGGAAACTAGGAACCACCTATCAGAGCAATATGCACACGCCTTAAACCACACCCCGCTACATCCACCAAGCGCCATTTTTGTGCAAACATGACGATGCTCCTAAACTGGAAGCTGCAAAGTGCGGCCAGGGCTCATGCGTGAAAGGCTCTGCTAGGCGCCATCCCAAGCGGCGCACTGCAGCATTCATGCGCGGGAGGCTACAGAGTATGGCCGGTCTGCCCCGCGGTCCCGGACATGTTATAATAATAGAAATCAAGTTTATTGTGAACAGAGAACACACCACAGTCTCCAAATTAATGGGTGCAAACCAAAGCCAATGACAATACTGGGATATTTTTGTATAATGATATTAAAACAACAGTGAACCATGGTATTTTCTATAAGTGTTTCAAATTCATAAACCTTGAAATATCAATGAATAAATAGTTACATAAATTTTAATTTTAAAATATTTAAATATATTACAAAGCTTCAGGGAACCATGTAAAGATATTAAAATGTGGTAAAGATACTGTTATTGTACTGTAAACTTTGCAACATACTGAACATGGTGCTTCATTTCACTTAATTTTTTAAATAAAGTTTTATCGGAGTAGAGTTGGTTTTTGTTTTTTTTTTTTTTAATTTTTTAAATTTTTTTGGAGTAGAGTTGGTTTTACAATGTTGTGTTAGCCTCCACAGTTCAGCAAAGTGAATCAGCTCTATGCATACATATGTCTCCTTTGTTTGGGATTTCCTTCCTATTTAGGTCACCACAGAGCACTGAGTAGAGTTCCCTGTGCTCTACAGTCGGTTCTCCTTAGTTGTCCTGTTTATTGTTGTTGCTTAGTTGCTAAGTTGAGTCCAACTCTTTTGCAACCCCATGGCTCCTCTGTCCATGGGACTTCTGGGCAAGAATACTGGAGTGGGTTGCTATTTCCTTTTCCAGGGGATCTTTCCATCCACAGATTGAACCCAAGTCTTCTGCACTGGTGGCAGATTCTTTACCCCTAAGCCACCTGGGAAGCCTTATCTATTTTATACATAGTATCAATAGTGTATGTATGTCAATATCAATCTCCCAGTACATCCCTCACCACCTTGCCAAACAGGCTGTTTCTTTGGCCTTTAGTCTCCTCTGAGTAATGCTTTCAGTGTGACCTCTCTGATGTTGCTGGTCATGGTTGGCTTCAGCCATGTCCAAGTAGTATAGAGCGTTTTAAAGAAACATTCACGCCCACTGCCTCTGGCCTTAAGCTAGGATAGTGTTTATTTCACAACCATCAACCTGGAAATAAGATGACGCTGTCCTCCACCTAATTCATGGTGTGACACACTTACACATGTTGACTATTTTGATACCTTAAAAAGGCAAATTATACAGGATATTGAGAGCTGGCAGTGCAATTGCTAGCTATAAAATTATTGAGGTAGTAGACTCAAAAATGCCAAAGAGTACCTGAGGTTTTAGATTTTAAGGATGCATATGAGAATGTAATATTTGATGAACTTGAGCCTAGCGAAGACTTAATGCTTTCGGCTTGTGTGCATCTGACAATTTTCCTTCCAATGAAAGAAGAGCTTTGAATAACACAGAAAGCGAATCTGTCCATGTGATAATGATTTTTAAAGCAATTTCTCTCTAACAACAAATAAATGGAGAGAGAGACAGTACATGGAGCACATGGTTAATTGAGAATCATATTCCTGAGCAAACTTGTAAATAGTTGCATTCTCACGGGTATTAAATCCGTTGCACTGTGGGTAACTCTAGAATTCAAAGGTGCTGTAGTTCTTCACTTTGTGTTGATGGAACTGAACGGCATTAACCTTTTCACTTGCACTAACAAAGACAAGGGAAGACACGATGTGCTATAACTCCTGCACGGCTATGTTTTGTTTTTGCCCAGGGCCCTTCCTCTGACAATTTGCAACTTTTTACCTGTTTATTTTGTTGTTGCTTAGTTGCTAAGTTGAGTCCAACTCTTTTGCAACCCCATGGCTCCTCTGTCCATGGGACTTCTGGGCAAGAATACTGGAGTGGGTTGCTATTTCCTTTTCCAGGGGATCTTTCCATCCACAGATTGAACCCAAGTCTTCTGCACTGGTGGCAGATTCTTTACCCCTAAGCCACCTGGGAAGCCTTATCTATTTTATACATAGTATCAATAGTGTATGTATGTCAATATCAATCTCCCAGTACATCCCTCACCACCTTGCCAAACAGGCTGTTTCTTTGGCCTTTAGTCTCCTCTGAGTAATGCTTTCAGTGTGACCTCTCTGATGTTGCTGGTCATGGTTGGCTTCAGCCATGTCCAAGTAGTATAGAGCGTTTTTAAAGAAACATTCACGCCCACTGCCTCTGGCCTTAAGCTAGGATAGTGTTTATTTCACAACCATCAACCTGGAAATAAGATGACGCTGTCCTCCACCTAATTCATGGTGTGACACACTTACACATGTTGACTATTTTGATACCTTAAAAAGGCAAATTATACAGGATATTGAGAGCTGGCAGTGCAATTGCTAGCTATAAAATTATTGAGGTAGTAGACTCAAAAATGCCAAAGAGTACCTGAGGTTTTAGATTTTAAGGATGCATATGAGAATGTAATATTTGATGAACTTGAGCCTAGCGAAGACTTAATGCTTTCGGCTTGTGTGCATCTGACAATTTTCCTTCCAATGAAAGAAGAGCTTTGAATAACACAGAAAGCGAATCTGTCCATGTGATAATGATTTTTAAAGCAATTTCTCTCTAACAACAAATAAATGGAGAGAGAGACAGTACATGGAGCACATGGTTAATTGAGAATCATATTCCTGAGCAAACTTGTAAATAGTTGCATTCTCACGGGTATTAAATCCGTTGCACTGTGGGTAACTCTAGAATTCAAAGGTGCTGTAGTTCTTCACTTTGTGTTGATGGAACTGAACGGCATTAACCTTTTCACTTGCACTAACAAAGACAAGGGAAGACACGATGTGCTATAACTCCTGCACGGCTATGTTTTGTTTTTTGCCCAGGGCTCTCTACAATTATCCCTTACTTCAGAACTAATTTCTCTGCACGTTTACCTACATTGTTTTAGCTTGACTCCTGCAACATCACAATCTCATTAACTCTTGTCTTTTCTTTTTTCTCTCCCTTCCAAAAGGAGAATTTATAAGGACACAGAAGAAATAATTATTTGGTGATATAAAATTGAATAAATCTTTATAGCTTCTGCAAATAGGATAGCCTTCATCCAAAGTACTTTTTCTTGTTTCTGTTTATTTTTTACCCCTTACAAGTCTTATAAATAACACTCTACAGCTTCCATCCATAGCTCTGACTATTGCTCTCTCAGTATTGAATGAAAATTCAGACTTTTTTTTTTAACATGGGGGGCAAGAGGGAAAGGGAGAATCAAATTGAACTTTTTTAACAATAGGAACTCTATTTACGTATACATATATATGTATATGTAGGAATTTCTTTACTTAAATGTTTATTACTTCAGTTTCTTTTTGAATTCAATATATATTTAGTGCATAAATATAGACAAGTATATACCTATGCATATCTTTTTGTTTTACAAGCATAAAGTTGGCAGACAACAATTTAGCATTAAAAATAAGCTTTTAAATTTATTTATTTATTTTTGTTACTTTTCCCAATTTTTTCCTAATTTTTTTTAGGTTGATACGTTTTATTTTCATTTTCATTCTGTTCAAGAAAATTTTCTCTTTTCTTTTTTCTTTGGTTTTTGGCCAAATAGTGTTCCTGATCTTAGCTTCCCAACCAGAGATCAAACAGTCACTCCCTTGTGGTGGAAGTACAGGGTCTTAACCACTGGACTGCCAGGGAAGTCCCCAGATTTTTTTAGATATACCTATATGTGTCTGTCTTTTTGCAATTCACTAATAATTTGATCATTGCAGAAGGGTGGAAAGTTGCATTTTAAGACAATCTACAAAATGGGAGTCTCTCAACTACAATGGAAAAGAATTGCCCACAAAACTTAACAGCAGAAAGTTCATTCATGGAACTGAACGGCATTAACCTTTTCACTTGCACTAACAAAGACAAGGGAAGACACGATGTGCTATAACTCCTGCACGGCTATGTTTTGTTTTTTGCCCAGGGCTCTCTACAATTATCCCTTACTTCAGAACTAATTTCTCTGCACGTTTACCTACATTGTTTTAGCTTGACTCCTGCAACATCACAATCTCATTAACTCTTGTCTTTTCTTTTTTCTCTCCCTTCCAAAAGGAGAATTTATAAGGACACAGAAGAAATAATTATTTGGTGATATAAAATTGAATAAATCTTTATAGCTTCTGCAAATAGGATAGCCTTCATCCAAAGTACTTTTTCTTGTTTCTGTTTATTTTTTACCCCTTACAAGTCTTATAAATAACACTCTACAGCTTCCATCCATAGCTCTGACTATTGCTCTCTCAGTATTGAATGAAAATTCAGACTTTTTTTTTTAACATGGGGGGCAAGAGGGAAAGGGAGAATCAAATTGAACTTTTTTAACAATAGGAACTCTATTTACGTATACATATATATGTATATGTAGGAATTTCTTTACTTAAATGTTTATTACTTCAGTTTCTTTTTGAATTCAATATATATTTAGTGCATAAATATAGACAAGTATATACCTATGCATATCTTTTTGTTTTACAAGCATAAAGTTGGCAGACAACAATTTAGCATTAAAAATAAGCTTTTAAATTTATTTATTTATTTTTGTTACTTTTCCCAATTTTTTCCTAATTTTTTTTAGGTTGATACGTTTTATTTTCATTTTCATTCTGTTCAAGAAAATTTTCTCTTTTCTTTTTTCTTTGGTTTTTGGCCAAATAGTGTTCCTGATCTTAGCTTCCCAACCAGAGATCAAACAGTCACTCCCTTGTGGTGGAAGTACAGGGTCTTAACCACTGGACTGCCAGGGAAGTCCCCAGATTTTTTTAGATATACCTATATGTGTCTGTCTTTTTGCAATTCACTAATAATTTGATCATTGCAGAAGGGTGGAAAGTTGCATTTTAAGACAATCTACAAAATGGGAGTCTCTCAACTACAATGGAAAAGAATTGCCCACAAAACTTAACAGCAGAAAGTTCATTCTATAAGCACAGACAGGAAAATCTTTTTATTTTCCTTAATCAAAGGAAGCTTGATAGCACCCTTCTTTAAAAAATAGAGCACAGCCTAGATAAGAATTAACATTAAAGAAGGTCCAAAGTTCGGTAGGAAGAGTTGAGCAATTGTGTTTCATTTAATTTTAGTGCACACAGGGAAAGGCAGCTGAATAAAGGAGTCTGATGATGCCTTCATGGTAGATTTGTAACAACAGGGTCTGCTTATCAAGCAGGGAAAGAGAAAGAGAAAGGGAAAGGGAGAGGGTGAGATAAACTGGGAGCTTGGGATTGACATACATACACAACTGATACTATGTACACAATAGATAACTAATGAGAACTTACTGCATGGCTCAGGTAAGGTCACTCAGTGCTCTGTGGTGACCTAAATGGCAATGAAATCCAAAGAAGAAGGGATATACATATATATCTGTCACCTTGCAGTACAGTATAAACTAATACAAAATTGTAAAGTAAGTGTACCCCCATAAAAAATAATTTGAAAAAGAATGGGGTCTGCTTGCCTTTAAGAAGAGAGGACACAGTAGAGGACATGTAATATTTAATACCTAGTGTGTCAGCAACTCAGTCATGTCTGACTCTTTGCGATAGCACGGAATGTAGCCTGCCAGGATCCTCTGTCCATGGATTTCTCCAGGCAAGAATCCTGGAGTAGGATGCCATCCCCTTCTTCAGGGGATCTTCTCAACATAGGGAATGAACCTGGGTCTCCTGCATTACTGGCAGATTCTTTAGTGTCTGAGTCACCAGGGAAGTCTAAGAGGACAGATAAGCTGCCTTCAAATATTTGAAGAATTGTCATGAAGAGGAGAACCAATGAATTATATGTGTGTTTAAAATGGAAGAATTTAATAAGAATAGATAAGACATAGAAGGTAGTATCATGGCATAGATACTGAAGACAAGACCAGAAGTGTTGTTGAGATGATCCTAACATGGAGGTTGTTAATAGGGGCCTCTATGATTTCCTGATGCTGGAAAAGATTGAGGGCAGGAGGAGAAGGGGATGACAGAGGATGAGATGGTTGAATGGTATCACTGACTCAATGGACATGAGTTTGAGCAAGCTCCAGGAGACGGTGAAGGACAGGGAAGCCTGGAGTGCTGCAGTTTCAGAGTCACAGAGTCAGATACAACTGAGAGACTAAACAGTAATTAGGATTGCTTCCATCTCTAAATCTTGCGAGTTCTCTGTCTGTTGCATATCATTCTGGTCATGAGAATTCTACTAAAGGACATGCAGAGTGTTTCCCAAGCCTCGCTTTGAGGAATAGTAGTTTTGGTGGATGTTGATTGGTGTTTTATGGAAAAAAGAAAAAGGATTCTGTGGTCCAATTAGTTTGGGACATTGTTGACCATAACTTCTTCTAGGAGAATATAAACACGTATTTGCATAGTAAAAATTCTGAGCAGCCTTGCATCAAAAAAAAAAAAAAAACAACAAAAGTCCTTTCTAACTTGGAATAACCCAACACTTTTCGAATTTAATTGAATATAAAGCACTCTTATGGTACATCTATTTGTAAACTGAAGGAACAGTGTTCCTTGGAATATTAGTTTTGGAAACAGCAATTAATATACAATAAAAGCAGCTCCTTAAATCAATGCCAAATGCATTCTGAATACATTTAAAGACGTTTAATATACAAAGGAGAAAATTTACATGTAGAGGAAATAGTCTTTTCCTAGAAAATTAAAAAGTCATTATAAAGTTCCCCAAACACCTGCCTTTTAACTATAAACCAATCATGTGTTTCAAATATTTTGCATACACTTGAAAATGTTGTCCTCATTCCTCATAATTAAATATCCAGTTAATGAACCTTATTTTGGAGAGTTTCTAATTGAGACTAGAAATTGCCCCCATTTTTTTCTGTCTGTTAATTTTTTTCTCTATAAATCAATGTTCTTAATTTTATATGAAATACTTGTCTTTATAATTGTATCATTACTTTCACTTCTCCATTGCAAACTCATTTTTATGAAAGAACAGAGACAAAATGCATACACATTTCAAAAAATGGCACAAGCACCGTTGTAAAGATAAATATGGTGACTGTTGACACTGAACAGTTGTCTGGGAGACAGTGCCCCCATGTGATAGCTCAAAAATCCCCACTTATCAAAAATGCTAACCATATAAATTTGCTATCTAAAATGTTGTTTACAGCTTTCTATACATAATGAATAAATCACAAATATATTGTTTCATTAATATACCATTAAAATCATATTGTTTTAATTATCCTAATGATAAACATTTAAATTCAACGCTGATCATATCCATCTCAGATAACGTATATTAAAAATTGATTACTTCACTTATAACTTTAATTCTTTTGGGGATCTCTGGTGTGCCCTCTGGATTCATTGGAGCTTACAATTGTGCTTAGGTCATTTCACCTCACAAACAAACACAAACAAAAAAGCCTTTTACCACTTCAGTTCTCCTAATTCCCTAATTCTGTATTCTTTTTCATCGTGCTTGAACTCCAAACAGAATTTTTAAAACTTACCATCCTTTGAAAAATAAAATTAATTCCTCTATTATGCCCCTTAACATTTCCTATGTGGTATAATTGGAGCACTGCGTCAAATCTTAATTACTTGATCCACGTGTCTGCTTCATTATGAGAATGTAATTCCGCTGAGATAAGGATCATGCTTTATGTGTCTCTCGTACCTTCTAGGACACCATAATGTTTTGAATCAATGAATGTGTGATTGAAGAAAACTATGTTCTCCTATGAATCCCCACTGGTTAGATCAGGCCCTGAAACACTGTTGGGCATTAACATGATAAAAAAGTTAATGAACCTTATTTTGGAGAGTTTTTTTAATTGAGACCTGCCTTTTAACTATAAACCAATCATGTGTTTCAAATATTTTGCATACACTTGAAAATGTTGTCCTCATTCCTCATAATTATATATCCAGTTAATGAACCTTATTTTGGAGTTTCTAATTGAGACTAGAAATTGCCCATTTTTTCTGTCTGTTAATTTTTTTCTCTATAAATCAATGTTCTTAATTTTATATGAAATACTTGTCTTTATAATTGTATCATTACTTTCACTTCTCCATTGCAAACTCATTTTTATGAAAGAACAGAGACAAAATGCATACACATTTCAAAAAATGGCACAAGCACCGTTGTAAAGATAAATATGGTGACTGTTGACACTGAACAGTTGTCTGGGAGACAGTGCCCCCATGTGATAGCTCAAAAATCCCCACTTATCAAAAATGCTAACCATATAAATTTGCTATCTAAAATGTTGTTTACAGCTTTCTATACATAATGAATAAATCACAAATATATTGTTTCATTAATATACCATTAAAATCATATTGTTTTAATTATCCTAATGATAAACATTTAAATTCAACGCTGATCATATCCATCTCAGATAACGTATATTAAAAATTGATTACTTCACTTATAACTTTAATTCTTTTGGGGATCTCTGGTGTGCCCTCTGGATTCATTGGAGCTTACAATTGTGCTTAGGTCATTTCACCTCACAAACAAACACAAACAAAAAAGCCTTTTACCACTTCAGTTCTCCTAATTCCCTAATTCTGTATTCTTTTTCATCGTGCTTGAACTCCAAACAGAATTTTTAAAACTTACCATCCTTTGAAAAATAAAATTAATTCCTCTATTATGCCCCTTAACATTTCCTATGTGGTATAATTGGAGCACTGCGTCAAATCTTAATTACTTGATCCACGTGTCTGCTTCATTATGAGAATGTAATTCCGCTGAGATAAGGATCATGCTTTATGTGTCTCTCGTACCTTCTAGGACACCATAATGTTTTTGAATCAATGAATGTGTGATTGAAGAAAACTATGTTCTCCTATGAATCCCCACTGGTTAGATCAGGCCCTGAAACACTGTTGGGCATTCATGTTTTTTTGATAAACTCTGCAGTCGAGATTCATCTATGGTTCATTTTTATATACTATACTATTTTACATCACTATTCTATTATGTACTCCATGTATATGTTCAGTAACAGTTGAGTGAAAGAATGAAAAACTAATCTTGTAATCTATACCTGCTTCTTCCACCTTTCATTATCTATTCATGTTGGAACCCTGGAAACTTAGGTCTCTTCACACTCTATTCCTTTTCCAAAAGTCACGATAATCTCTTAGTTCTCAAAGCCATTGATATGCAGCTTGTAACAATGCTTATTAAATCATTCTTTAATTGTTCATGACTTCCAGGAAAACATACCCTTCTGGTTCTTCTACCCTTCTTGTCACACCTCTTCTTCTTTGAAGCTAACAGTCTTTATTCTTTTCTTTTTCAATTAGTCTTGCTTTCTACATAACTTTGGAAATTGTATTAAACTTTAGATTAAAAAAATTCATTTATTTTGACTGTGTCAGGTCTTAGCTGTGGCACACAGGCAGAAGTTGAGTTGCTGAAGGCTCAAAGGCCAGGTCAGAATAGCTGTACTTCAAAAGGATAGTATGGATTTCTTATAGGTGCTGGAGCAGGGGCATGGCCTGAAAAAAGTAGGAATTAAGATAGACTATTTTTTAATTCGAACATATTTTAACATCATATTTATGATGATTATCATATTGTCCAAAAAGGGTTGCCTTATTTTATATCTAAATTACTATCAGGAACTGTATTATTACTAGACATACGTAAATAGATATATATGTGTGTGTGTGTATATACATATGTGTGTATGTATAACATATATAATGGATATACATATATATATATAATGGATATACATATATATATATATTATGAATTTTTATATATGACCTAAAGACCCAAATATAACATTTTTCTTTGCTGGATTGCTTTTCCCAATACTGAAATATAGTCATCAGCCAGAAGGAAAAAAAAAAAAAAAAAAACAGCTGGTTTGTAAAACAGAACATCTTGATAATGCAAAAAGTGATGAAAAACTATGGAAACCAAATCCTTATGGGAGGAGACACGCCCCAAAGTAAGGACACTTTTGGAAAATGGATTTTCTGGTGCTGGATTCCTTTACCCAGAAGTACCCAGTTGAGGAACAGCATGCTTCTGAAAGACTCAAAATGTTTATTTAAAGATATTGGGTAACTATGAGGATGTGCGTGCCTACTAAGTTGCTTCAATTGTATCTGACTCTGTGTGACACTATGAACTGTAGCCCACCAGGCTCCTTGGTCCATGGCAGGCAAGAATACCAGAGTGGGTTGCCATTGTCAGGGACTGATGGCCAGGTGTCTTCTATACCTGCTTCTTCCACCTTTCATTATCTATTCATGTTGGAACCCTGGAAACTTAGGTCTCTTCACACTCTATTCCTTTTCCAAAAGTCACGATAATCTCTTAGTTCTCAAAGCCATTGATATGCAGCTTGTAACAATGCTTATTAAATCATTCTTTAATTGTTCATGACTTCCAGGAAAACATACCCTTCTGGTTCTTCTACCCTTCTTGTCACACCTCTTCTTCTTTGAAGCTAACAGTCTTTATTCTTTTCTTTTTCAATTAGTCTTGCTTTCTACATAACTTTGGAAATTGTATTAAACTTTAGATTAAAAATTCATTTATTTTGACTGTGTCAGGTCTTAGCTGTGGCACACAGGCAGAAGTTGAGTTGCTGAAGGCTCAAAGGCCAGGTCAGAATAGCTGTACTTCAAAAGGATAGTATGGATTTCTTATAGGTGCTGGAGCAGGGGCATGGCCTGAAAAAAGTAGGAATTAAGATAGACTATTTTTTAATTCGAACATATTTTAACATCATATTTATGATGATTATCATATTGTCCAAAAAGGGTTGCCTTATTTTATATCTAAATTACTATCAGGAACTGTATTATTACTAGACATACGTAAATAGATATATATGTGTGTGTGTGATATACATATGTGTGTATGTATAACATATATAATGGATATACATATATATATATAATGGATATACATATATATATATATTATGAATTTTTATATATGACCTAAAGACCCAAATATAACATTTTTCTTTGCTGGATTGCTTTTCCCAATACTGAAATATAGTCATCAGCCAGAAGGAAAAAAAAAAAAAAAAACAGCTGGTTTGTAAAACAGAACATCTTGATAATGCAAAAAGTGATGAAAAACTATGGAAACCAAATCCTTATGGGAGGAGACACGCCCCAAAGTAAGGACACTTTTGGAAAATGGATTTTCTGGTGCTGGATTCCTTTACCCAGAAGTACCCAGTTGAGGAACAGCATGCTTCTGAAAGACTCAAAATGTTTATTTAAAGATATTGGGTAACTATGAGGATGTGCGTGCCTACTAAGTTGCTTCAATTGTATCTGACTCTGTGTGACACTATGAACTGTAGCCCACCAGGCTCCTTGGTCCATGGCAGGCAAGAATACCAGAGTGGGTTGCCATGCTCTCGTCCAGGGGATCTTGATGGCTCAGGGATAGAACCCACTGTCTCTTAAATCTCCTGCATTGAAATGGTGGGTTCTTTACCACTAGTGCCACCTGGGAAGCCCAGCCAGCACTTGTTCCTCAGTTTCTTTCAACTTTTGAATTGAATTTAAAAGACTGAACATGTCTTAATACTTGTCATCTCCCACTCTTACAGGGTTGTAAGCAGGATTAATGAGATAATGTTTTTAAAGAGATTGACTTCCTTGGCAGAAACAGCCTAAATACAGAAGAGAGGTTTTGTTAGGATAAACTGTGTCAGATTGGGCATGGCAAACGTTTTGCAATTTAACCTATTTTAAAGAAAAAATGACTCCATAGAGCTTAACTCCTTTTTGATGAAGTTATATATTGGTGCGAGTGTGTTAAAAAAAAAAAAAAAAAAAAAAGACCTTGCATTTAATTTCCCTTTATTCTGAAAAAGAATTTAGTCATCCACTAAAGTCATCTGAAATCAAGTCTGTGTAGTACATCATGTTAGAAGAGGTTTGCATACTATTGCCTACCAGCCAGGTCTAGTCACTTCTGAAAACATTTGGTCTGTTTGTAAAAATGAAGTTTTATTGAAATTCCAACATACTGTTATTCTTCTGGATGCTTTTGTAATGCACTATGCATCCATATACAAAAAAAAAAAAAAAAATTCCTATTTGGTCCTTCACAGAAAAAGTTTGCAGACCCCTGGTTTTAAATAGAGAGTTTTCACATGACAGACATGTGTTAAACATTCCTGTGTTCCCTCAGTAACAATATAACTTTCGGCAAGTTTCTTAGCATTTGTAAGATTAAACTTCTAATTAATTTATCTGTAATAGCATCTGCATGATAAAATTTGGCAAGGATTAAATTACAGGAATGGGATGAAAAAACACTTAGTATAGTGCCTGAAACATAATAGGACTAAGGGAAAATAGTTATGGCTATTACCCTATAACACTAATGTAATAAGCAGCGTAAGCTCTAATATTCCTAGGTATGTACTTGAAATACTTTTTTGCATGCATTTAGGTACCAGTTTCCCTACATTCATTATTTAGTGGCCCCAGGGTTCTTGTAGGACTCCTGTGTTCATATGTGAGCCTTGAGAATTTCCTCTCCCAATCAAGCAAAGACGGTGGCAGACCAGGTTTTTCACGACCTATTAGTGATAGTGATCTTCTACACCAGAAGCACATGTGAAGACAAAGAGTTAAAAGAAGGCAAAAAAAAAACGGTGGCAGATTCCAGTCTTAATACTTGTCATCTCCCACTCTTACAGGGTTGTAAGCAGGATTAATGAGATAATGTTTTTAAAGAGATTGACTTCCTTGGCAGAAACAGCCTAAATACAGAAGAGAGGTTTTGTTAGGATAAACTGTGTCAGATTGGGCATGGCAAACGTTTTGCAATTTAACCTATTTTAAAGAAAAAATGACTCCATAGAGCTTAACTCCTTTTTGATGAAGTTATATATTGGTGCGAGTGTGTTAAAAAAAAAAAAAAAAAAAAGACCTTGCATTTAATTTCCCTTTATTCTGAAAAAGAATTTAGTCATCCACTAAAGTCATCTGAAATCAAGTCTGTGTAGTACATCATGTTAGAAGAGGTTTGCATACTATTGCCTACCAGCCAGGTCTAGTCACTTCTGAAAACATTTGGTCTGTTTGTAAAAATGAAGTTTTATTGAAATTCCAACATACTGTTATTCTTCTGGATGCTTTTGTAATGCACTATGCATCCATATACAAAAAAAAAAAAAAAAAATTCCTATTTGGTCCTTCACAGAAAAAGTTTGCAGACCCCTGGTTTTAAATAGAGAGTTTTCACATGACAGACATGTGTTAAACATTCCTGTGTTCCCTCAGTAACAATATAACTTTCGGCAAGTTTCTTAGCATTTGTAAGATTAAACTTCTAATTAATTTATCTGTAATAGCATCTGCATGATAAAATTTGGCAAGGATTAAATTACAGGAATGGGATGAAAAAACACTTAGTATAGTGCCTGAAACATAATAGGACTAAGGGAAAATAGTTATGGCTATTACCCTATAACACTAATGTAATAAGCAGCGTAAGCTCTAATATTCCTAGGTATGTACTTGAAATACTTTTTTGCATGCATTTAGGTACCAGTTTCCCTACATTCATTATTTAGTGGCCCCAGGGTTCTTGTAGGACTCCTGTGTTCATATGTGAGCCTTGAGAATTTCCTCTCCCAATCAAGCAAAGACGGTGGCAGACCAGGTTTTTCACGACCTATTAGTGATAGTGATCTTCTACACCAGAAGCACATGTGAAGACAAAGAGTTAAAAGAAGGGTAAATTCAGTAGAAAATAAGTAATAAATCCAGAGATTTTATAGGCAAACCAGATACTGTGACATCAAGAACTCCCTTCTCCCTATGTGAGCATGCTCAGTTTTCAGTCGGGCTGGACTCTTTGCAGCCACCTGGGCTGTAGACTGCTAGGCTCCTCTATCCATGGAATTTTCTAGGCAAGAATATTGGAGTGGGTTGCCATTTCCTCCTCCATGAGACCTTCCTGATGCAAGGACTGAACTCATGTCTCCTGTGTCTCTGGCATTGTCAGGCAGATACTTTACCACTGAGCCACCTGGGAAACCAATACAAAAACAGATGGTGGACCAAATCTGGCCCACAGCAGTAGTTGACTAACTCCCATTACAAGCCAAAGTAATCACAGGGAAATTAAAATATCACTTGGTTACACGTGAAAATAATATGAAATTTAACATTTAGTTCTCATAAATAAAGTCTTCTTGGAATACAACCATGCTCATTCATGTTCGTATTGTATATGCTGGCTCTGAGGTTACAGCAGCGTTGAGTTGTAAAAACACATCAATGGCCTCCAAGGCCTGAAGTATTTACTCTCTGACCCTTTATAGAGAAACATTGTTGATCTCCGGTCTATAACCTTCAAGACTTTTTTCCTTTGCATTTGTGTGAACATCTGTGTAGTGTTTAAACAATGCAGTCATTCTATGTGTTTTTGTAATCTAGTCTTCCAACAGAATATTATGCTGACCAGTAACTTCTGTTGAGCTCTCTTTTTGGTTGATTCCATTGAGTTAAAATCTGAGAACTACTGCACAGAAAAGAGCAAATATTTTGATATAAGTAGTTAAGATGAAAAGGCAAATCAATTCTGAGACTTCTGTAGACATCCTCACGTGTATATAGGTTTCTGTGGTGTATAGGGAATGTGTAAAGACTGGAGCCTTTATGAATGAGTGCTAGGTATGTACTTGAAATACTTTTTGCATGCATTTAGGTACCAGTTTCCCTACATTCATTATTTAGTGGCCCCAGGGTTCTTGTAGGACTCCTGTGTTCATATGTGAGCCTTGAGAATTTCCTCTCCCAATCAAGCAAAGACGGTGGCAGACCAGGTTTTTCACGACCTATTAGTGATAGTGATCTTCTACACCAGAAGCACATGTGAAGACAAAGAGTTAAAAGAAGGGTAAATTCAGTAGAAAATAAGTAATAAATCCAGAGATTTTATAGGCAAACCAGATACTGTGACATCAAGAACTCCCTTCTCCCTATGTGAGCATGCTCAGTTTTCAGTCGGGCTGGACTCTTTGCAGCCACCTGGGCTGTAGACTGCTAGGCTCCTCTATCCATGGAATTTTCTAGGCAAGAATATTGGAGTGGGTTGCCATTTCCTCCTCCATGAGACCTTCCTGATGCAAGGACTGAACTCATGTCTCCTGTGTCTCTGGCATTGTCAGGCAGATACTTTACCACTGAGCCACCTGGGAAACCAATACAAAAACAGATGGTGGACCAAATCTGGCCCACAGCAGTAGTTGACTAACTCCCATTACAAGCCAAAGTAATCACAGGAAATTAAAATATCACTTGGTTACACGTGAAAATAATATGAAATTTCACATTTAGTTCTCATAAATAAAGTCTTCTTGGAATACAACCATGCTCATTCATGTTCGTATTGTATATGCTGGCTCTGAGGTTACAGCAGCGTTGAGTTGTAAAAACACATCAATGGCCTCCAAGGCCTGAAGTATTTACTCTCTGACCCTTTATAGAGAAACATTGTTGATCTCCGGTCTATAACCTTCAAGACTTTTTTCCTTTGCATTTGTGTGAACATCTGTGTAGTGTTTAAACAATGCAGTCATTCTATGTGTTTTTGTAATCTAGTCTTCCAACAGAATATTATGCTGACCAGTAACTTCTGTTGAGCTCTCTTTTTGGTTGATTCCATTGAGTTAAAATCTGAGAACTACTGCACAGAAAAGAGCAAATATTTTGATATAAGTAGTTAAGATGAAAAGGCAAATCAATTCTGAGACTTCTGTAGACATCCTCACGTGTATATAGGTTTCTGTGGTGTATAGGGAATGTGTAAGAGACTGGAGCCTTGATGGATGAGCACTGAGGCAGTGAGCATGGCACATGTAGTGAACTACAAAGATGCCAAGAATACAGATTTTGAGTCTGCCTACTGGATTTCTGTCAGCAAAGAAGCAGAGTTGAGGGTGTTTCTAGGAGTTCTTTTAGGCATTAGGAAAAGGGATTAGCTTCAAAACAACTGCATTAACTCTACTCAAAGCAAAGTGACAATGCTTGAGTATCCCTGAAACATTATGATTTAAAAGAGTAACTAACTGAGTTGCTATAGGGCTTTGGATTCTTCGAATTTTTGTTTTGTTTATGAGATAACTCATAGCTATTGCTTCAAAAACAATTGGCCCTCTATAATTTATTAAATTCATACTATTTAAAGGTGAAGAAGATGGCATCAGTATGCTGGATTATTTTCAAATGTAGAGTTTATAGTCAATAGAACCTTTTCCTGTTACATTTTATTTCTGATTAAGATCAGGTACAAGGCAAGGATGTCCTTTCCCACCACTCCTTGATATCATACTGGAATTCCTTATTAGTGCAGTAAGGCAAGAAAAGGCAATTTAAAAAAAGAGAAGAGAGAGAAAAGGAAATAAAAGGCATGAAGAATGAGAAAGAAAATATAAAACTATCTTTGTTCACAGATGGCATGATTGTCCATTTAGGAAAAAAAAAAAAAAAAAAAAAACTTCCTGAAACTCATAGGCAATTATAACAAGGTTGTAGGATACAAGGTTAGTATACAAAAGTCAATTATTTTTTGATATAATAAGAATGGACAAGTGGAATTTGGAATTAAAGGTATAGCATTATTTACAATAGCATCCATAAAACTGAAATACTTAGATATAGAGCTAATAAAATATATGCAAAATCTGTATGAATAAAATTATAAAATTTTCATGAATGAAATCAAAGAACTAAGTAAATGGAGAAACATTTCATTTTCATGGATAGGAAATTCAGTATTGTCAAGACGTTGACTCTTTCCAATTTGGATCTATAGTCAGTGCAATCCCAATCAAAATCCCAGCAGGTTACTTTATGTATATTGACAAACTATTCTAAAATTTAACAGAATGAAAGAAGATCCAAAGTAGCCAACATAATATTGAAGAAGAACACAATTGGTGATCTGATGCTACTGGACTTCAATACTTAAAGCAAAGTAATCTAGACTGGCAATAGAAAAGACAAATAGGTCAATGGAACAGAATAGAGATCCCATTAATAGATCTTCATATGTATAGTTAGCTAATCTTTGACAGAGAGCAAAAACAATATAGTGGAGCAAAAACAATCTCTTCAGTAAATGGTACTTGAACAAATGGACATGCACAGGCAAAATAATAAAGATAGACATAGTTGTTAAAAATTAACACATAATGGATAGCAAATACACATATGAAAAGATGAAAATTAACACATAATGAAAAGCAAATACTCATAGGAACAGATGCTCCACATCATCTGTCATCAGGAAAACGCAAATTAAAACAAAAGTAAGCTACCACTACATACCTATTACAGTGGTCCAATCCTGAAACACTGACCATATCAAATGCTATGAGGTTATAAAACAACAAACAAGAACTCTCATGCATTGCTGATGGGAGTATAAAGTGCTTTAGGAGATATTCCTTATTAGTGCAGTAAGGCAAGAAAAGGCAATTTAAAAAAAGAGAAGAGAGAGAAAAGGAAATAAAAGGCATGAAGAATGAGAAAGAAAATATAAAACTATCTTTGTTCACAGATGGCATGATTGTCCATTTAGGAAAAAAAAAAAAAAAAAAAAAAACTTCCTGAAACTCATAGGCAATTATAACAAGGTTGTAGGATACAAGGTTAGTATACAAAAGTCAATTATTTTTTGATATAATAAGAATGGACAAGTGGAATTTGGAATTAAAGGTATAGCATTATTTACAATAGCATCCATAAAACTGAAATACTTAGATATAGAGCTAATAAAATATATGCAAAATCTGTATGAATAAAATTATAAAATTTTCATGAATGAAATCAAAGAACTAAGTAAATGGAGAAACATTTCATTTTCATGGATAGGAAATTCAGTATTGTCAAGACGTTGACTCTTTCCAATTTGGATCTATAGTCAGTGCAATCCCAATCAAAATCCCAGCAGGTTACTTTATGTATATTGACAAACTATTCTAAAATTTAACAGAATGAAAGAAGATCCAAAGTAGCCAACATAATATTGAAGAAGAACACAATTGGTGATCTGATGCTACTGGACTTCAATACTTAAAGCAAAGTAATCTAGACTGGCAATAGAAAAGACAAATAGGTCAATGGAACAGAATAGAGATCCCATTAATAGATCTTCATATGTATAGTTAGCTAATCTTTGACAGAGAGCAAAAACAATATAGTGGAGCAAAAACAATCTCTTCAGTAAATGGTACTTGAACAAATGGACATGCACAGGCAAAATAATAAAGATAGACATAGTTGTTAAAAATTAACACATAATGGATAGCAAATACACATATGAAAAGATGAAAATTAACACATAATGAAAAGCAAATACTCATAGGAACAGATGCTCCACATCATCTGTCATCAGGAAAACGCAAATTAAAACAAAAGTAAGCTACCACTACATACCTATTACAGTGGTCCAATCCTGAAACACTGACCATATCAAATGCTATGAGGTTATAAAACAACAAACAAGAACTCTCATGCATTGCTGATGGGAGTATAAAGTGCTACAGATGATTAAGGAGATAGCTTGGCAGGCTTTTACAAAACAATACATACTCCTACCATATGATCCAGCAATCACACTCCTTGTTATTTATCAAAAGCAGTTAAAAACCTTTGTTCATCCCAAAACCTGTATCAGAACTGCCAAAATTCAGAAGCATCCAAGATATCTTTCAGTAAATGAATAGATTAATAAACTGGTCTTCCTAGAAAACAGAACATTAGTCAGTGCTAAATAGAAATAACCTATCAAACCATGAAGAAACAGATTATATTGGGAAAAAAAGGAGGGAAAATCTACACGTTTTAATACAACTACAAAATAAAAGACAGGGAATGCTCACATCATTCTGAAAAGCAGAAGGGTTGTCTATTTATGGATATGAATTAAATGAAATTAGAAAATAGAACTGAGTAACACTGGCTACAAAGTTGGAAGTAAGCAGCAAATAGCATGAATGGATGCTTATTTAAAGTGTTTTAAAACATTGTTCATTAATTTATTTCTTCTATCCCCTAAAAACTAGATCTCTATTTACAGTCCTTCCTCCTTGCCCACATTCACTGAGACACCTTTTAATACCTTTGAGAAGTACACCTCTCTAACCAACAGATTCTGAATTGTAACTATGGGCATTTTATTCTTTTCAAATGAATTCATATTAAATTTTTTTGGCTGTGCTGGATCTTCACTGTTGTGCACTTTTCTCTCTCTATAGCAGTGTGTATGTGTCAATTCCAAACTTTCAATGTAACCGTCCCCCACTCTAACCCACTGGTAACCATAAGTGGTTATATTAGAATAGTTCTTTGCAGGCTCCACCCAGAAATAGCTGTTAGTGATCTCTCAGGGAGGGTAAACAGGGCTATAAAAGGTGAAACATGGTATGTCAACAACATCGTCTACGAAAGTTTTATTTTCTCATATAGTCTGAACTTGCTATATAGTCCCGAAAAAAAAAAATAAATTTACATGTAAATTATTAATCAACTAGGAATCCTGAAACACTGACCATATCAAATGCTATGAGGTTATAAAACAACAAACAAGAACTCTCATGCATTGCTGATGGGAGTATAAAGTGCTACAGATGATTAAGGAGATAGCTTGGCAGGCTTTTACAAAACAATACATACTCCTACCATATGATCCAGCAATCACACTCCTTGTTATTTATCAAAAGCAGTTAAAAACCTTTGTTCATCCCAAAACCTGTATCAGAACTGCCAAAATTCAGAAGCATCCAAGATATCTTTCAGTAAATGAATAGATTAATAAACTGGTCTTCCTAGAAAACAGAACATTAGTCAGTGCTAAATAGAAATAACCTATCAAACCATGAAGAAACAGATTATATTGGGAAAAAAAGGAGGGAAAATCTACACGTTTTAATACAACTACAAAATAAAAGACAGGGAATGCTCACATCATTCTGAAAAGCAGAAGGGTTGTCTATTTATGGATATGAATTAAATGAAATTAGAAAATAGAACTGAGTAACACTGGCTACAAAGTTGGAAGTAAGCAGCAAATAGCATGAATGGATGCTTATTTAAAGTGTTTTAAAACATTGTTCATTAATTTATTTCTTCTATCCCCTAAAAACTAGATCTCTATTTACAGTCCTTCCTCCTTGCCCACATTCACTGAGACACCTTTTAATACCTTTGAGAAGTACACCTCTCTAACCAACAGATTCTGAATTGTAACTATGGGCATTTTATTCTTTTCAAATGAATTCATATTAAATTTTTTTGGCTGTGCTGGATCTTCACTGTTGTGCACTTTTCTCTCTCTATAGCAGTGTGTATGTGTCAATTCCAAACTTTCAATGTAACCGTCCCCCACTCTAACCCACTGGTAACCATAAGTGGTTATATTAGAATAGTTCTTTGCAGGCTCCACCCAGAAATAGCTGTTAGTGATCTCTCAGGGAGGGTAAACAGGGCTATAAAAGGTGAAACATGGTATGTCAACAACATCGTCTACGAAAGTTTTATTTTCTCATATAGTCTGAACTTGCTATATAGTCCCAGATTTACATTAAAACAATTTTTTTACTTCAATTCATAATTTTACAGTCAAGTATAATGAACAGTGTGTCACATTTTATAATGGCATACAGATTAGTGGAATGTATCCTCTTCGAAAGGTTTATCATGTGTACAGACTCCATGGAATATTTTTGGAGCTGCAAATCTGACATACTTGCTCATCTAAACCCATATTTGCCAGAGAAATAGTCATGCTAACTGATTTTGTGCCATAGAGTGAATGGATAAGTATAATTCAAGTAGTTAACATTATTGGCATTTAATTTTTATACTGACCAATTGATCCTTACAATTTTAGGGGACTTTTATAATCTCTGTGTCATTCTTTATATAAAGGAGTTTCAAAGAGATTTTCAGTAACTTACTTTTTATAGGTGGATTACAGACAGAATTCTCTATTTTTGGGGAACGTTGGAGTTTTTTTCTCTTTAAGGCCTTCAACTGACTGGTCCATTCACATTATGTCAAGAGTAATATACTTTATTCAAACTCTCCTGATTTAAATGTTAGTCTTACATAGAAAATGCCCATGCAGTGACATGGAGACCAGCGTTTGGCCAAATATCCAGGTAACATAGCCTAGCCAAGCCGACATACAGAATTCTACATCACAAGGCACTTTACCGTAAAAGAGGCATGTTTAGCCCAGACAGATGCACTCCAAGACTTCTCTAGGACATGATTGTTATCACACTAGGAGAGGCTTCATTCAGAATCCCACCTTTTTGTGATGGTTTTGGTTAAGTTTTGTTTCTAAGTTTCCATTTCTTTAACTTGTATAAAGTTATATTTTAGAAACAGTACAAAGATTATGTGTAACCCTTAAAATGTATTTACTACATACGAGGACTACTTCTGAATGCACTCCTTTCTTTAAATTTCAATAATTTACCAAAATGTCCTGGATAACAAAACCATCAAAATAATTCATTCTTGCAAATGCACTTTATATAGTCTCCTCCAAATACCACAGAGATCATCATTAAAATATTCTGAAGGACATGAAGTATTTATTAAGAATATCTTTTTTGCATTCAAACTCAGTTATAGAAAAGGGCTAAGCGAAGGTAGTTTTTCCAAGACAAACACATAACCAATACTATAGTTTGCAAAACATTTTCCCTTTTTGTACTATATTGCTATGTAAATAATTTATAGGGTGATTAAATTTATGATATGTTTTGAATTTGTTTGAAATGTCATTGCTCTTCTTTCAAAAAAGTACAACATACCACCTTTGTATGGTATCAAGATACCAGTAATAATTAGATAATAAATTGGTTATCCCTGTAAAAAGAGCTTTATGCCCATATAAATTATCTATCATTTAACAATGTGTTGAAAGCCTACTTTGTCTCTATCCTCCATGGCTTGCAATCATGGCTTTTTTATTCCACCTACATCTTGTTTAAGTATTGGTCTTGGATGTGTTTTATACTCCATTTTTTTTGTTGTCAGTCATTGCTGGGATCCATGATTTTTTAACTTTGAAAATGTGTGAGGTAGGTGTAATTTGACTGGTGAAAGACTTGTTGCATTTGACAGAAAACTACATACCTGCCCCAGGGACAGCTGTAAATCTGAGGAGTAACTTTGTGATTTCCCAAGAGGTGCTTAGAGATATTTTTTTGTAATGTTAGCATTACCTATTCCCAGCTGAATCATGTTTTGATGAACATAAGAGGCAGTGTAACTTTGAAAAAAAAAAAGACTCATAAAAAATCCAGTTTGGGTTTGCTACACAGCAGGACTTTGTCACACTGTGAGGTTAGGTAATTGAATACACATTTCTAAATTTTCACTTTATAATTTATAAAAGGAGTGGATGGAGATGATGTGAGGTTTGGGAAAAAAAAAGCCCATGGGTTTCCCCATTGATCAGCAGGTAAAGAATCCACCTGCAATGCAGGAGACATGGGAGACAAGGGTTTGATCCCAGGGTTGGGAAGATCCTCTTGAGAAGGCAGTGGCAACTTACTCCAGTATTCTTGTCTGAAAAATCTCATGGATAGAGGAATCTGGTAGGTCACAGTCCATTAGGGCTTCCCTTGTGGCTCAGATGGTAAAGATTCTGCCTGCAATGCAGCAGATCCAAGTTACTTCAATTTTAGCTATTTCTGGCTTTGTCCATATGGAGGCTTTGTCCTTGGGGTCCATGTTTGGAAAACCTTAGATTTGTGAGAGATATTTTATCAGTACCATTTTTTTATATATGTAGGTATTATAGGAATCTGTTTTTCTCCATATGAAAGTATAGCATTTGGTATTATTTTAGTTTTAGAAATTTTGGTCATGGCAAAACAAAATTCCCTTTCTCACCGTCATCTAAACAAAGATAATGAACTTGCTTGAATCTGCTGGTCTGGTCAATAAAATTGTATTTTCAGCTCTCTCATACACATAATTGCACACACATTCATAAAAGGTGTCTTGGTATGTTTAACTCCCAAGTATGATCATATCAAACTACAGTATTTTTGTCTTTTAAATATTAAACAATGACTCTTGCACCTATTCTGTTTATATACCTTCAACTGATTATTCCTTGTAACATTTATTTATTCATTCTTTCACTTATTTGTCTAACCAGGGTCATATATTTTTAGGAAACATTAAGATAGGCTTATCTTCTCAAATCCCTTCCATGTCAACATTACTACATCAAATTGATTTCCTCAAATTAAAAAAAAATACTTATATTTAATCAGAGGATAATTTCTTTATAATGTGCTGCTTTTCTCAAATTTTTAATCAAATTGTTTTTTATCTGTTTTAATGAGTTAACTAACATAAGGTAAACGTATTTATTTTACATGTACAAGTTAATTAACTTTGACACATTTCTTTCTGTTTAAGCAACAGACGTATGACATAGAATACTCCTCTCTCTCCAGAGGTTCGCTTATGCTCCTCTGTAGTCAGTCCTAACCTTCCAGTCCTCATCTTCCCAACCACTAATATGCTCTCCATAACTATAATTTTTCCTTTTCTGGAACTTTATAGAAACGGAACCATAGGGCTTCCCTGGTTGTCCAGTGGGTAAATGATCTGCCTTGCATTGTGAGGGGCACCGGTTCGATCCCTGGCCTGGGAAGATCCCATGTGCTGCCGAGTGGCTGGACAAGGTGTGTCCAATTATGAGCCAGCGCTCTGGAGCGTGTGCGCCCAGAGCCAGTGCTCTGCAAGGAGAGAGGCCACTGCAATGCGAGGCCCACACAGGCCAAAGAATAAAGATGGCTGAAAATAAATAAATAAAAAACCAATGAAAGAGGCCAAAATTATAAAAAAGAAAAAAAAAAGAAATCACAATTGAGTGTTCTCTTCAATTAGCAAGATATTTTTAGATTGATCCATAATGCCATAGGGTTTCTCTGGTGGCTCAGACAGTAAAGAATCCTCCTGCAATGTGGGAGACCTTGGCTTGATTCCTGGGTTGGGAAGTACCCTGGAGAAAGGAAAGGTTACCCACTCCAGTATTCTTGCCTGGAGCATTCCATGGCTCATCCATGGGTCATAAAGAGTCAGACACAACTGAGAGACTTTTAATCTCACTTTCACATGACGCTATAGATGAGTAATTGGTGACTAATCTAGGTCCTTTATATTTCCATATAAATTACATAATTAGCTTACCAAAGTTTTTTGAAAAGTTTTCTGGGAATTAATTAGGTTTGCATTGACTTTATAGATAAACTTGGAGATAAGTGCCCACTTGACTGTATATTCTAATTCATGCACCGGAATTTCTCTTCACTGATTTTTCTTTAACATCCATTACTGTTAATCATGGTCTTGTATATTCTCAAATCATTCCATGTCAACATTACTACATCAAATTGATTTCCTCAAATTAAAAAAAAATACTTATATTTAATCAGAGGATAATTTCTTTATAATGTGCTGCTTTTCTCAAATTTTTAATCAAATTGTTTTTTATCTGTTTTAATGAGTTAACTAACATAAGGTAAACGTATTTATTTTACATGTACAAGTTAATTAACTTTGACACATTTCTTTCTGTTTAAGCAACAGACGTATGACATAGAATACTCCTCTCTCTCCAGAGGTTCGCTTATGCTCCTCTGTAGTCAGTCCTAACCTTCCAGTCCTCATCTTCCCAACCACTAATATGCTCTCCATAACTATAATTTTTCCTTTTCTGGAACTTTATAGAAACGGAACCATAGGGCTTCCCTGGTGGTCCAGTGGGTAAAGAGTCTGCCTTGCAGTGCAAGGGGCACTGGTTCAATGCCTGGCCTGGGAAGATCCCATGTGCTGCCGAGTGGCTGGACAGATGTGTCCAATTATAAGACAGCGCTCTGGAGCGTGTGCGCCCAGAGCCAGTGCTCTGCAAGGAGAGAGGCCACTGCAATGCGAGGCCCACACAGGCCAAAGAATAAAGATGGCTGAAAATAAATAAATAAAAAACCAATGAAAGAGGCCAAAATTATAAAAAAGAAAAAAAAAAGAAATCACAATTGAGTGTTCTCTTCAATTAGCAAGATATTTTTAGATTGATCCATAATGCCATAGGGTTTCTCTGGTGGCTCAGACAGTAAAGAATCCTCCTGCAATGTGGGAGACCTTGGCTTGATTCCTGGGTTGGGAAGTACCCTGGAGAAAGGAAAGGTTACCCACTCCAGTATTCTTGCCTGGAGCATTCCATGGCTCATCCATGGGTCATAAAGAGTCAGACACAACTGAGAGACTTTTAATCTCACTTTCACATGACGCTATAGATGAGTAATTGGTGACTAATCTAGGTCCTTTATATTTCCATATAAATTACATAATTAGCTTACCAAAGTTTTTTGAAAAGTTTTCTGGGAATTAATTAGGTTTGCATTGACTTTATAGATAAACTTGGAGATAAGTGCCCACTTGACTGTATATTCTAATTCATGCACCGGAATTTCTCTTCACTGATTTTTCTTTAACATCCATTACTAATGAACTATAATCATGGTCTTGTATATGTATTATTAAAGTTTATCACTAAGAATTTCATATTTTTGATGCTCTTGTACATGTATATATTCAGTTGAATTTTTACTTGTTTATTGGCATTAAATAAAATATAGTTTAGTTTGCATAGTGACGTTGTTTATTGTGATATGGCTAAATTCACTTACTTCCCATAGCTTTTTTTCTGTAGATATCTTAGGATTTGGGGGTTGAGCCTTATATCTGTCAATTAAGGTATGTTATTTTTTTTTCCGATTCACAATGCTTTTCCTTTTCCCCCTTTATTGATCGATGAGAGTCTCCACCAAAATTCTCTCTACAAGCAGTGGCAATGGATATTATTGTTTAATTAATGATCTTAGGGGAAAATATTTACTTATTAACCTCCAAAAGTGGTGAAAGTTGTACATATGCATCCATAGTTTGCTAAGAGTTTTTTTTAAAGAAAAATATAAATGGGCGTGTATTTTGATAGATGCTTTTTTCTGAAACTATTGAATGGTCACATGTTTTCCATGTTTTAGCTTTTTAACAGAGGGAATTGCAATGGCTGAGTTTTGAATGTTAAACCATCCTTGCACTCCCAGGATAATTCAACTTGGCTATGACATGATCAATTTTATATATGTTTAAATTGAATTGGCCAAATTTGGGTTAAATATTTAAGAATTTATGTTTAAAGACACTTGTATGTAATTTTTAATAATATTTTTCTGATGTGGTGTCAGATTAATGTTCCTTCCTAAAATGAGCTGGGAAGTATATCCCCTTCTTTTATTTCTCAGAAGAGATTGTGGAATCGTATTACTTTTAAAAGTGTTTGTTAGAATTCACCATTGAAGTCCTATGGGCCTAAGAGTTCTCTGGGGGAAGATTTTCACCTGCATATCCAATTTCTTTAACATATGCATACATGCACAGTTGTGTATGACTCTTTGCAACCCCATGGACTAGAACCCACCAGGCCCCTCTGTCCATGGAATTTCCAGACAAGAATACCGAGTGGTCTGTCATTTCTACTCCAGGGTATCGTCACAACCCAGGAATTGAACTTATGTCTCCTGCACTGGCAAATGAAGTCTGTGCCACTGTGCCACATTTACTTTTCTCAATAGTTTACTAATAGTTCATAAATTTTATTGAACATAAAAAAGACAAATTTGGGGGTTCTTTAGCTTCCTCTATTGTTTTTATGCTTTCTATTTCATTTACTGTTGTCCTTGTCCTTAGTAGTTTTCTCCTTCTGAATATTTTTGAATCAATTTTATCTTATTTTTTAGTCACTAAAAGTAAAATCATAGGTCAAAAATTTAAGAACTTTCTTATTTTAAATGCTATATTTTTTTCAAAACTGCTTTAGCTTTATTCCACAACATTTAAAAACATTAGATTCATTTTGATTCAATTAAATGCACCATCCTTTGTGATTTTCATTGGCTAATGGCTTTATTTAGAATGTTTTAATTTCTAAATATTTAATTTTCAGTTATTGTTTGTTATTGACTCTAGTTTAATTTTACCAGGGTCAAAGAATATATTTTGCCCAGTTTTTTTTTTTTTCTGTCTTAAATTCACTTACCTTTTATTCTGTAGTGATTAGTAGGTTACTATGCTGTTAATTTTTATTAGTGTGCTTTTTCAGACACTGCATTTTTTTTAATCTGGAGAAGTACTATTAGTGTTTTTTTACATTGTATATTACTCTATTCATCAAGGTCACATTTTCTTCTAACTTTCAAAAAATATAAACGTGGAAAATAGCCGTTTAATAACCTTGTCTGATAATTTCATTGTCTCTGCTGTTTTTCAGTCACTTTGTATTAACTGATTTTCTCCTATTATGGTTCACACTTTTCTGCTTCTTTCATTGCATGTTGATAATCTTTCAAAGAATAAGGGACAATGTGGAACTTATACTGTGCAATGCTGAATTTTGTTGTACTTCCTCAAGCAATGTTTGACTTGATTTCAGAAAGAGGAACCTATTACATTCTTTTGAGACTTGCCTTTACAGTTGATTACTGCAAATGCAGAGCAGTATTTAATCGAGGACTAATTTAACTGTTTTGCATTGCCTTTTCAAGGTCTCCTCTGATGTCTTTTCTACTCCAGGGTATCGTCACAACCCAGGAATTGAACTTATGTCTCCTGCACTGGCAAATGAAGTCTGTGCCACTGTGCCACATTTACTTTTCTCAATAGTTTACTAATAGTTCATAAATTTTATTGAACATAAAAAAGACAAATTTGGGGGTTCTTTAGCTTCCTCTATTGTTTTTATGCTTTCTATTTCATTTACTGTTGTCCTTGTCCTTAGTAGTTTTCTCCTTCTGAATATTTTTGAATCAATTTTATCTTATTTTTTAGTCACTAAAAGTAAAATCATAGGTCAAAAATTTAAGAACTTTCTTATTTTAAATGCTATATTTTTTTCAAAACTGCTTTAGCTTTATTCCACAACATTTAAAAACATTAGATTCATTTTGATTCAATTAAATGCACCATCCTTTGTGATTTTCATTGGCTAATGGCTTTATTTAGAATGTTTTAATTTCTAAATATTTAATTTTCAGTTATTGTTTGTTATTGACTCTAGTTTAATTTTACCAGGGTCAAAGAATATATTTTGCCCAGTTTTTTTTTTTTTCTGTCTTAAATTCACTTACCTTTTATTCTGTAGTGATTAGTAGGTTACTATGCTGTTAATTTTTATTAGTGTGCTTTTTCAGACACTGCATTTTTTTTAATCTGGAGAAGTACTATTAGTGTTTTTTTACATTGTATATTACTCTATTCATCAAGGTCACATTTTCTTCTAACTTTCAAAAAATATAAACGTGGAAAATAGCCGTTTAATAACCTTGTCTGATAATTTCATTGTCTCTGCTGTTTTTCAGTCACTTTGTATTAACTGATTTTCTCCTATTATGGTTCACACTTTTCTGCTTCTTTCATTGCATGTTGATAATCTTTCAAAGAATAAGGGACAATGTGGAACTTATACTGTGCAATGCTGAATTTTGTTGTACTTCCTCAAGCAATGTTTGACTTGATTTCAGAAAGAGGAACCTATTACATTCTTTTGAGACTTGCCTTTACAGTTGATTACTGCAAATGCAGAGCAGTATTTAATCGAGGACTAATTTAACTGTTTTGCATTGCCTTTTCAAGGTCTCCTCTGATGTCTCTTACATTATCAATTCTATCTATTATTCTGGCTGGTGGGAAAACAAATTACCCCTGCCTTTTGGGAACCCTGACCACTGTTGAGCCTAATGTTTTTGCGTCTTTTTTTCCTTCCCCAAACCTCAGGTAAGCTCATAAGTCCTCTTTATAAATACTCAAACAAGTGCTAAGCCAAAGATTAGAGTGGACCCGTCTACACATTTTTGGAGTTTTCTCTATTTCACTCCAGGTATATATGTATTTTAATATCATACCCAGAGATCAAACCCTCTTTGTGTCTCCTACATTGACCACTGTGCTACCCAGGAAGCTCACAGCCACCCTGGGTTGCCTAATTTCCAATCCATCTCTCCAACTCAAGAGTCCTCTAGGATCTGTCTGGAATTCTCTTCCTTATGTTGTTGACGAAAAATTACATCCAGACAAGAAACTGGGACAATCAGAAGGCTTCCCTCATTTGTTTCCCTCCTCTCAGAGATCACCATCTCATGCTACTTATTTTCCATGTTTGTAAATTTTCACTCCATATATTTTGTTTCATGCTTTTAGTTATTGAGGATGAGAAGGTAAACCCAGTCTCTTAATCTTGATGACTAGAAGACATTACCTGCAGATAATTTTGAATGTATTTTTTTATAATTATGGAAAAATTTGCTTGTTCATCACCAACAATATTAAGAATAAATGAACGTAATATTTAGTTTAGACCTTACATTCTCAGACCTTAAAAACAGAATCAGGTTTATCCAGAGAGTGCAACATGGTCTCCCATAACTACACCGTTTAAATTGTCTCTGCTGCAGTATTTAAACTGATTTTCTCCTATTATGGTTCACACTTTTCTGCTTCTTTCATTGCATGTTGATAATCTTTCAAAGAATAAGGGACAATGTGGAACTTATACTGTGCAATGCTGAATTTTGTTGTACTTCCTCAAGCAATGTTTGACTTGATTTCAGAAAGAGGAACCTATTACATTCTTTTGAGACTTGCCTTTACAGTTGATTACTGCAAATGCAGAGCAGTATTTAATCGAGGACTAATTTAACTGTTTTGCATTGCCTTTTCAAGGTCTCCTCTGATGTCTCTTACATTATCAATTCTATCTATTATTCTGGCTGGTGGGAAAACAAATTACCCCTGCCTTTTGGGAACCCTGACCACTGTTGAGCCTAATGTTTTTGCGTCTTTTTTTCCTTCCCCAAACCTCAGGTAAGCTCATAAGTCCTCTTTATAAATACTCAAACAAGTGCTAAGCCAAAGATTAGAGTGGACCCGTCTACACATTTTTGGAGTTTTCTCTATTTCACTCCAGGTATATATGTATTTTAATATCATACCCAGAGATCAAACCCTCTTTGTGTCTCCTACATTGACCACTGTGCTACCCAGGAAGCTCACAGCCACCCTGGGTTGCCTAATTTCCAATCCATCTCTCCAACTCAAGAGTCCTCTAGGATCTGTCTGGAATTCTCTTCCTTATGTTGTTGACGAAAAATTACATCCAGACAAGAAACTGGGACAATCAGAAGGCTTCCCTCATTTGTTTCCCTCCTCTCAGAGATCACCATCTCATGCTACTTATTTTCCATGTTTGTAAATTTTCACTCCATATATTTTGTTTCATGCTTTTAGTTATTGAGGATGAGAAGGTAAACCCAGTCTCTTAATCTTGATGACTAGAAGACATTACCTGCAGATAATTTTGAATGTATTTTTTTATAATTATGGAAAAATTTGCTTGTTCATCACCAACAATATTAAGAATAAATGAACGTAATATTTAGTTTAGACCTTACATTCTCAGACCTTAAAAACAGAATCAGGTTTATCCAGAGAGTGCAACATGGTCTCCCATAACTACACATTATTTTTTGTCATTCTAACTTACACTCACAATGTCATTCGGAATATCTTGAGCATTTTTTTTTTTCTAGTGATATATGAAACAAATTTATGGAATTAATAAATTGGAAAATCTCTTGAAGTTTTATTTTAACATAAACAATTCTCTGCTTAGTAATCTGGAGGGGTGGGGGGGGATATACATATGACTAATTTGAGAACATACATATCTTTAAACAACAAAACTGTAAAAGTTAAAAGTAAAATAAAAGTTAAAAAAAGAGAAATATTAGCCTAGGCACAGGGATAATCATATCAAATATTGTTAATTATAAAATATCTCAGAAATGTATAACACATGGGCAATAATATATTTAGCACCCAATAGTGATTTGTGTTTTCACAAAAATATATTTCTCAGATAGATTCATTGTTTACCTTCTATGCAACATACTCTGAGAGAAAATTTAAGAATAATATGATTTCTAAAATTTAACTTATATTTAACCCTTCCCTTTTAATTTTAAACATGTTGACATCATCACTGGTCTTTGTAACCCCACAAAACTTTAAAATAATTAGCGGAGACTTCGCTAGTGGTCCAGCAGTTAAGACTTTGCACTCCTAATGCAGGAGGCCCTGGGTTCGATCCCTGGCCATGGAACTAGATCCCACATGCCACAACTAAGAGTTTGCATGCCATAAATAAATGATTCTGCATGATGCAATTAAGACATGGAACAGCCAAAAAATATATTTAAAAATAAATAAATAAAATAATAGAATACAAAAGTCCTAAGTCTCCCTCTCTGATCCACATGCCTGAATCAAATTTTTTAATTTCATTATCTTTACAGAATGCTGTAAAATTTGTGGTTCTTTTGTTCTTTCAAGTCAATTAGTTATTTTAAATTTTCTTACTTCTACCTGTGGACTTCACCAGTAGCAGTCAGAGGTAGTGCCAAGATCAAGTGCTGCCAACAGAAATTTGAACACACACCGTTTAAGTTACCTAATCAATGCCCATTGCCTCCACACCAGAATACTGCTAGTTTCTGAGGGATGTGCGCTGGGTATGTGTGATATTCTGGTTCTCCCAGGAAGCCAGTTTGAACAGTAGATAGCTGGAAGGGGCCATCTCAAGTGATTTCTTCAGTTTGTTGTTCAGCCGCTAAGTTGTGCCTGACTCTTTGTTACCCCATGCCAAATTTTCTTGTTGTTCACCATCTTCTGGAGTTTGCTCAAACTCATAATCTTTGAATCGGTGATGCCATCCAACCATCTGATCCTCTCTTGTCCTCATTCCCCCCGCCCTCAGTCTTTCCCAGCATGGCTCTTTACATCAGGTGGCCAAAATATCGGAACTTCAGTTCTTCCAATGAGTACTCAGGGTTGATTTCCTTTAGGATTGATTGGTTTGGTTTCCTTGCTGTCCAAGGCACTCTCAAGACTCTTCTCAAGAGTCTTCAAAAGCATCAGTTCTTTAGCACTCAGTCTTCTTTATTCTTCAACTGCTATTTCCTAATCCAAGGATGGAAGATGTTGAGACTAATTTGCTATTTGCTCCTAGTTAACCTTTCACACTTAATATTTCTACAAAGCTATGCTTAATGTGTAAAAGGGTTTATTTTCAGAAATAAATTCTGCCTCTCTCCTCAGCACCAACATTTCTAGTCTGACATTCTCTTCAATCCTGGAACCTTAAGCTCCTTCCCTCTGTTTATGTAATATAATAGAGAAATCTCATTATCTGGGTTGTATCTAGGATCTTGCTTTACTTTTCAACCCTATTATGTACCACTTTGTCTACTTGTGGCTCTAGATAGTAACAGGATAATAGCCATTTTCATCTAATCTATGATAAATGTATATGTTTATTATCCATGAAAGCATGTCATGGCTTGAGTGACAATTTTCCGTTAGAATTCAAAAAGGAAGCGGAGAATTTCAGGGCATTCTTCCTAATTACAGCTTCTCTTCTGCTACTGCATAGCAGTCCCCAAAATTTTAATCTACACATGCAATACTTTTCTTGTGTGCCTACTATATTCCAGGCATTATACTCAGTGCTAGGGATAAAACAGTGAACAAACTATACACAGGAACATAAAAAGAAGTTCATTTAGTAGATGTTGAATGAAAAAAACAAATGAGCGAAGGGTTTAGAAGTTTGGTACTTTTGGAATATTGGTATCAGTGGTATTTGTGGAAAAAAATTGAGTTTCTGTTCTGCTCCACATAAGCACACTTTAAAGAATAGCACTTAGAAGAACAGTATAATATGGACTATCTAAATTTGAAATTAATATCACTTGAAGATGTCTCTCTAGTTTAGCCAATGTGTAGCACTGGTGAGAACCAGAGTCTGTTTCCAATTTAATACTTTTATCAATTTAAGGTTCATGAAATTTTAGGATTAAAAATGTGCAATTTTAAGCCCCTGATAAATCTGGAAGTATAAAAATATTATTGGCCCTGACTTAGTAAGATCTATGGTGTTGTTGAAGAAGTACCTTGCTATACCTCTAGTTAAGTATAATACTGTAACAGTTCCTGGAACAAAATTGATGTATCTGAGACTAATTTGCTATTTGCTCCTAGTTAACCTTTCACACTTAATATTTCTACAAAGCTATGCTTAATGTGTAAAAGGGTTTATTTTCAGAAATAAATTCTGCCTCTCTCCTCAGCACCAACATTTCTAGTCTGACATTCTCTTCAATCCTGGAACCTTAAGCTCCTTCCCTCTGTTTATGTAATATAATAGAGAAATCTCATTATCTGGGTTGTATCTAGGATCTTGCTTTACTTTTCAACCCTATTATGTACCACTTTGTCTACTTGTGGCTCTAGATAGTAACAGGATAATAGCCATTTTCATCTAATCTATGATAAATGTATATGTTTATTATCCATGAAAGCATGTCATGGCTTGAGTGACAATTTTCCGTTAGAATTCAAAAGGAAGCGGAGAATTTCAGGGCATTCTTCCTAATTACAGCTTCTCTTCTGCTACTGCATAGCAGTCCCCAAAATTTTAATCTACACATGCAATACTTTTCTTGTGTGCCTACTATATTCCAGGCATTATACTCAGTGCTAGGGATAAAACAGTGAACAAACTATACACAGGAACATAAAAAGAAGTTCATTTAGTAGATGTTGAATGAAAAAAACAAATGAGCGAAGGGTTTAGAAGTTTGGTACTTTTGGAATATTGGTATCAGTGGTATTTGTGGAAAAAAATTGAGTTTCTGTTCTGCTCCACATAAGCACACTTTAAAGAATAGCACTTAGAAGAACAGTATAATATGGACTATCTAAATTTGAAATTAATATCACTTGAAGATGTCTCTCTAGTTTAGCCAATGTGTAGCACTGGTGAGAACCAGAGTCTGTTTCCAATTTAATACTTTTATCAATTTAAGGTTCATGAAATTTTAGGATTAAAAATGTGCAATTTTAAGCCCCTGATAAATCTGGAAGTATAAAAATATTATTGGCCCTGACTTAGTAAGATCTATGGTGTTGTTGAAGAAGTACCTTGCTATACCTCTAGTTAAGTATAATACTGTAACAGTTCCTGGAACAAAATTGATGTATCTGAGATGTTATCCAAATGTACTCTTACGCTGTTTTTGCAAGCTGCTTTCATCATGCTCAGAAGGATTTGTCAAGATGCTTACCTGTTGTGAAATTCAACATGATTTCTTGAGGGTGCAATCTAAGGCTGAGTTATATCACCTCTTCTTAGCAGTGCTATGTCAATGCCGATCTGACTGTAATTTTTTCTGGGCCTCTCTTTATTCAGTGGCTGCTGTACAAAATGTGGGACAAAACAAATGCATGCCATGCTCTAAGACTACTGTACGCCCTATGTATTTACCAAGAGTTGAAAAAACAAAAGTGCACAGAAAGCCTCTTTATGTATAGAGACTTCTTTTTAAAATTTTGGCCTCTTTTATTGGTCCTTCATTTATTTATTTTCATCCATCTTAATTCTTTGGCCTGTGTGGGCCCCCTGTCGCGGTGGCCTATAACACTGCAGAGAACCGGCTCTGGGCGCATGCACTCCAGAGTGCTAGCTTGTAATTGGACACACCAGCTGCTCCGCAGCATATGGGATCTTCCCGTGTCAGGGATCGAACTGGCACCCCCTGCACTGCAAGGTGGGCTCTTTACCCACTGGACCACCAGGGAAGCCCTGTATAAACTCTTTTATCTTAAGCCTTAAATACAATTTTCACTTTGGGATGGGTTATATGTAATTGGAGCAAATAGACTGACCCTTTCTATGATTTTTTTTTTTTGGTCACGTACAGAGCTGATTTATCTTAAGGAATTGAAATTTGTGAAGCTAATGCCTTCTAATTAACAAACACTTTAAGATGGAAAGTCATCTAATTTCCAAAATAAATCACTTACACATCGTCTGTATACCATTCGTTTTAAAACATTCTTTTCTAAGTATGTCTGGAATGCCAAGGAAGAAACGCTAATACATATATATGTATCTGTCCAATAAATGCAAGTATATACAAATTATTGGTCAGGCAAAGAGGGATGACATTTAAAAAAGATTCTAGCTATTATGGAAAGTGTCAAAATTTTGCTTCTATTGCCATTTTGTGGAATAGCTGCATGTTAATCAGGAAACCAACTGGAAAATTCTAATTCCAGGTTTACATAGGATTAGGCTATGAATGACTTCTCTAAATATTTGAGAATTTTGATTTCCTATTTTCAAGGAAGTCCTGAATTTCTAAAAGTAATTTTCCCTTAATAGTGTAATTGCATGCGGTAAACAACATATTTTTCATCTAAGGCTGAGTTATATCACCTCTTCTTAGCAGTGCTATGTCAATGCCGATCTGACTGTAATTTTTTCTGGGCCTCTCTTTATTCAGTGGCTGCTGTACAAAATGTGGGACAAAACAAATGCATGCCATGCTCTAAGACTACTGTACGCCCTATGTATTTACCAAGAGTTGAAAAAACAAAAGTGCACAGAAAGCCTCTTTATGTATAGAGACTTCTTTTTAAAATTTTGGCCTCTTTTATTGGTCCTTCATTTATTTATTTTCATCCATCTTAATTCTTTGGCCTGTGTGGGCCCCCTGTCGCGGTGGCCTATAACACTGCAGAGAACCGGCTCTGGGCGCATGCACTCCAGAGTGCTAGCTTGAAATTTGGGACACACCAGCTGCTCCGCAGCATATGGGATTTTCCCCGTGTCAGGGATCGAACTGGCACCCCCTGCACTGCAAGGTGGGCTCTTTACCCACTGGACCACCAGGGAAGCCCTGTATAAACTCTTTTATCTTAAGCCTTAAATACAATTTTCACTTTGGGATGGGTTATATGTAATTGGAGCAAATAGACTGACCCTTTCTATGATTTTTTTTTTTTGGTCACGTACAGAGCTGATTTATCTTAAGGAATTGAAATTTGTGAAGCTAATGCCTTCTAATTAACAAACACTTTAAGATGGAAAGTCATCTAATTTCCAAAATAAATCACTTACACATCGTCTGTATACCATTCGTTTTAAAACATTCTTTTCTAAGTATGTCTGGAATGCCAAGGAAGAAACGCTAATACATATATATGTATCTGTCCAATAAATGCAAGTATATACAAATTATTGGTCAGGCAAAGAGGGATGACATTTAAAAAAGATTCTAGCTATTATGGAAAGTGTCAAAATTTTGCTTCTATTGCCATTTTGTGGAATAGCTGCATGTTAATCAGGAAACCAACTGGAAAATTCTAATTCCAGGTTTACATAGGATTAGGCTATGAATGACTTCTCTAAATATTTGAGAATTTTGATTTCCTATTTTCAAGGAAGTCCTGAATTTCTAAAAGTAATTTTCCCTTAATAGTGTAGATTTTGTTTCCAAGAAGGCTATGAGAAAGCAATGACATCTCAGCATTTATAAATAATGAGTCAATGCATACAACTTGATACCATCCTAACCGTGTGCCTTTCTCTTTCATTGATAGAAGGCATTTTATGGCTATGTTGTTTTCTGCATGTAAGCAAGTATTGCCAAGTATTAGCTGATGGGTAGGTAGGTCTAAGTTCTCCTATTTCTGCAAGGTAATTGAAATGAGACAGTATTTTTAAAAAACAAGGGGGGAGGTGATTGAAAACATGTCTCATTCATTATCCCCATTTCTGCTTTCCTGTCATCAGATGTGGTCTGCTCCTTTCATCCTCTTTATTCTTCATTCCCCATCTCTCCTGGCCTCTTTCTTCCCTTATCTCCCTCACTCCTTTCCTCTGCATTGAAGCACACTACTTTGAAACATACCTTTTTCTTATCTTATCTTTTATCTCTTTCTTCCTCACAGCTCTTTTCTGTTACATGTTGACTAAGTTTCATGGGAATCCTTATTTGTTGCAGAGCTCTAAATACACCTGCCCATGGTATACAATCTCTCGGCAGAAGTATACAGGGAGTAGAGGATACAAACGCCCAGACCCAGAGCACGAGGGAGCTTGTAAGAGTGAAGGTGTTGGGCAGGTGTTTTGTAAGCAGGCAGACATAAGCTTTATTCACAATGCACTTTCTTCCTGTGGAATAAATCTAATGTAATGGTCTTCTTCTGTTGCAATTCATTTTAAATGCTCACCTCAGCATGGCCTGACTGCCTCCATTCCATTGCTTATCTTTTTTGTTGGCAGGCTTGTGGGAGAGGGGATTGGGGGGTGGGGTAGGGCGAGGTGGTGTGCCTATTGCTGTCCAATAAATGCAAGTATATACAAATTATTGGTCAGGCAAAGAGGGATGACATTTAAAAAAGATTCTAGCTATTATGGAAAGTGTCAAAATTTTGCTTCTATTGCCATTTTGTGGAATAGCTGCATGTTAATCAGGAAACCAACTGGAAAATTCTAATTCCAGGTTTACATAGGATTAGGCTATGAATGACTTCTCTAAATATTTGAGAATTTTGATTTCCTATTTTCAAGGAAGTCCTGAATTTCTAAAAGTAATTTTCCCTTAATAGTGTAGATTTTGTTTCCAAGAAGGCTATGAGAAAGCAATGACATCTCAGCATTTATAAATAATGAGTCAATGCATACAACTTGATACCATCCTAACCGTGTGCCTTTCTCTTTCATTGATAGAAGGCATTTTATGGCTATGTTGTTTTCTGCATGTAAGCAAGTATTGCCAAGTATTAGCTGATGGGTAGGTAGGTCTAAGTTCTCCTATTTCTGCAAGGTAATTGAAATGAGACAGTATTTTTAAAAAACAAGGGGGGAGGTGATTGAAAACATGTCTCATTCATTATCCCCATTTCTGCTTTCCTGTCATCAGATGTGGTCTGCTCCTTTCATCCTCTTTATTCTTCATTCCCCATCTCTCCTGGCCTCTTTCTTCCCTTATCTCCCTCACTCCTTTCCTCTGCATTGAAGCACACTACTTTGAAACATACCTTTTTCTTATCTTATCTTTTATCTCTTTCTTCCTCACAGCTCTTTTCTGTTACATGTTGACTAAGTTTCATGGGAATCCTTATTTGTTGCAGAGCTCTAAATACACCTGCCCATGGTATACAATCTCTCGGCAGAAGTATACAGGGAGTAGAGGATACAAACGCCCAGACCCAGAGCACGAGGGAGCTTGTAAGAGTGAAGGTGTTGGGCAGGTGTTTTGTAAGCAGGCAGACATAAGCTTTATTCACAATGCACTTTCTTCCTGTGGAATAAATCTAATGTAATGGTCTTCTTCTGTTGCAATTCATTTTAAATGCTCACCTCAGCATGGCCTGACTGCCTCCATTCCATTGCTTATCTTTTTTGTTGGCAGGCTTGTGGGAGAGGGGATTGGGGGGTGGGGTAGGGCGAGGTGGTGTGCCTATTGCAGGATTTTAGTTCACCAACCAGGGATGGAACCCAAAACCTTTAGTGAAAGTGTGAAGACCTAACCACTGGAACACCAGGGAATTCCCTTTTCTTAAGCACGACTATGTACTCATCCAGTTATACCTGAGGCCAGTGACCCAGATATTCTTCTTGCTTATTTACTTTTACATGTATGTTGTTCATCACTTTTTTTCCCTCACTATTTCTTCTTTCTCCATTGCTAACACAGTATTTTATAAGGATGGCTACATTAATCACACTTCTAAAAATGGAATATCCCATACTGTGGTCCAACTATACTAATTTCACCTCTGTGTCTCCTCTTGACTTTCATATCAAACATTGATATTATGAATTCAACGTGGAATCTATGATGTTAAGGTATACAAACTTTTGGGCATCAATAATCTCATTGTTTAGAGCCATTAATTTTGTAATTATTGCTTAGAAAAAAAATCTATCATTGCTCCATGTCAGCTTTAACTGCAGCAGAGGATTTAAAGACGAATTCAGACTTCAGCCTTCCCCTGAGGCTGATGGACTTCTCCTTTCAAAGTAGGACACTTCTATCTGATGGCATTAACCATAAAATCCCCCATTTCAAGTCTATGATATCCTGAAGGACAACGGCTCATTTCATTTCTTATCAAGAAATCGAGCAGATCAGTCATATTTCCCGAATCAAATGACATTTCAGAAAATTCATTTGAACCAAAAATGAGGTTTCCTCTCGGCAGACTCCAATTAGTTTAAAAGTGGTTTTTGATGACAATTTTCAAAATAACTGAGTGGTCTATTTTTTTTTTTTTAAATCCACATTTGTATGTATATGGCTAAATGAATTCCTTCACATACATACACATGCAATTACTGACACACACTGGAATGTACACCATCCGCATCCCTATACACACACACAGACACACAAAGCTTCCCAAGAGCGAGTTTGCCACCCTGCCAAGTGGTATAAATCCTTAATTTTAGTGATCAGCATTAATAGTCAAATACTTAACATCTTTCCTCATTCTTTTTTTTATCCCATTACCTTAGGTATTCCAGGGGGACTATGATCTCTCGTTTGCTCCCTAAGTACACAAAATTAGCTGCTTATCGGTTGATCTTCTTACATGATCCTTTAAGAATCCTTTGTGTGTGTGCACAGGCACTTACCCAGCGTCCAAGGCCGCTTCTGCCTTTAGAAGTTATACCTGAGGCCAGTGACCCAGATATTCTTCTTGCTTATTTACTTTTACATGTATGTTGTTCATCACTTTTTTTCCCTCACTATTTCTTCTTTCTCCATTGCTAACACAGTATTTTATAAGGATGGCTACATTAATCACACTTCTAAAAATGGAATATCCCATACTGTGGTCCAACTATACTAATTTCACCTCTGTGTCTCCTCTTGACTTTCATATCAAACATTGATATTATGAATTCAACGTGGAATCTATGATGTTAAGGTATACAAACTTTTGGGCATCAATAATCTCATTGTTTAGAGCCATTAATTTTGTAATTATTGCTTAGAAAAAAAATCTATCATTGCTCCATGTCAGCTTTAACTGCAGCAGAGGATTTAAAGACGAATTCAGACTTCAGCCTTCCCCTGAGGCTGATGGACTTCTCCTTTCAAAGTAGGACACTTCTATCTGATGGCATTAACCATAAAATCCCCATTTCAAGTCTATGATATCCTGAAGGACAACGGCTCATTTCATTTCTTATCAAGAAATCGAGCAGATCAGTCATATTTCCCGAATCAAATGACATTTCAGAAAATTCATTTGAACCAAAAATGAGGTTTCCTCTCGGCAGACTCCAATTAGTTTAAAAGTGGTTTTTGATGACAATTTTCAAAATAACTGAGTGGTCTATTTTTTTTTTTTTAAATCCACATTTGTATGTATATGGCTAAATGAATTCCTTCACATACATACACATGCAATTACTGACACACACTGGAATGTACACCATCCGCATCCCTATACACACACACAGACACACAAAGCTTCCCAAGAGCGAGTTTGCCACCCTGCCAAGTGGTATAAATCCTTAATTTTAGTGATCAGCATTAATAGTCAAATACTTAACATCTTTCCTCATTCTTTTTTTTATCCCATTACCTTAGGTATTCCAGGGGGACTATGATCTCTCGTTTGCTCCCTAAGTACACAAAATTAGCTGCTTATCGGTTGATCTTCTTACATGATCCTTTAAGAATCCTTTGTGTGTGTGCACAGGCACTTACCCAGCGTCCAAGGCCGCTTCTGCCTTTAGAAGAAGCCTAGACAAGCCACCCCCAGCCTTTCTCTTCCCCACTCACAGGGGGCTTGGGCCTAATTAAATTGCTCTCAAAGACAAGAAGGGATGAATTTTCTTCTTTCCATCTCCCTTGTCACCCATTTAACTCAGCTGACATTCACTGACTCCTTTTTACTTATGTTCAAAAAAAACCCAAAACTCACATGCGTGCACATGCGCGCGCGCGCACACACACACACACAAGCCGCATAAAGACAGGGTTTAGAGAGCCATGCGAGGTAGGGAGGGACAGTGTTCGTGGATAAACTCTTAATCTGGTTACTCCCTGTGATTTATAATTTCAGAAACAAACAATGGAAACGAGGTAGAGAGAAAGTGCCAGAGGACCAGTTTGATTTCTCTTGCTGGCTTCGATTTTCTTCCATTAAACTAACACTGAAGAAGGCTGAAATACACATACGCACCAGACATACACACACACACACACACACACACACACACACACACAGATGCACATGTATTCCTGTTTCTGGTCAATCCTGTATCCCTCTCTTTTTCCCCCCGTTCAGATTAATGAGGGAGGTTGGGAAAACTGGGAGGAGAGGAGCCTGTTACGTAGCTCTGCACAAGAGCGGCAGAGAGAAGCTGCAGCCACTTTGGCCAGCCGGCTATTGATTAGACTGGAGGTCACTGGGGAGCGGCTGCCCGCGCTGCATTTCTGAAGCCAGGGTTCAGGGAGCCCTTGGAGAGCTTTGGCTCCAGCAGACAACAGGAGCCCTGTGCAAGTCAGGCTCCAGTAAGGGCCTGGGAAGAGCCAGGCAATTAGCCTTTGAAGGTCATGAAAAGTTCCCTCCCCCTCTTCTCTCTTTTCACCACAATATCCAGCCTTCCTTCCCTCCTCCTCCTTTCTTCGTCACCATACTCCAAACACATCTGAGGAATCCATTCAATTAAATCCCTCTCGGCTCCAGCTGGCTCCGGAGTGAAAGGTCAGTGGAGTTCAGGACGGAGAAAAGACGCGACGAGCATACATTAGGTATTCACCAGCCTTTGCTTATCGGTTGATCTTCTTACATGATCCTTTAAGAATCCTTTGTGTGTGTGCACAGGCACTTACCCAGCGTCCAAGGCCGCTTCTGCCTTTAGAAGAAGCCTAGACAAGCCACCCCCAGCCTTTCTCTTCCCCACTCACAGGGGGCTTGGGCCTAATTAAATTGCTCTCAAAGACAAGAAGGGATGAATTTTCTTCTTTCCATCTCCCTTGTCACCCATTTAACTCAGCTGACATTCACTGACTCCTTTTTACTTATGTTCAAAAAAAACCCAAAACTCACATGCGTGCGCGCGCACATACACACATACACAAAAGCCGCATAAAGACAGGGTTTAGAGAGCCATGCGAGGTAGGGAGGGACAGTGTTCGTGGATAAACTCTTAATCTGGTTACTCCCTGTGATTTATAATTTCAGAAACAAACAATGGAAACGAGGTAGAGAGAAAGTGCCAGAGGACCAGTTTGATTTCTCTTGCTGGCTTCGATTTTCTTCCATTAAACTAACACTGAAGAAGGCTGAAATACACATACGCACCAGACATACACACACACACACACACACACACACACACACACACAGATGCACATGTATTCCTGTTTCTGGTCAATCCTGTATCCCTCTCTTTTTTCCCCGCGTTCAGATTAATGAGGGAGGTTGGGAAAACTGGGAGGAGAGGAGCCTGTTACGTAGCTCTGCACAAGAGCGGCAGAGAGAAGCTGCAGCCACTTTGGCCAGCCGGCTATTGATTAGACTGGAGGTCACTGGGGAGCGGCTGCCCGCGCTGCATTTCTGAAGCCAGGGTTCAGGGAGCCCTTGGAGAGCTTTGGCTCCAGCAGACAACAGGAGCCCTGTGCAAGTCAGGCTCCAGTAAGGGCCTGGGAAGAGCCAGGCAATTAGCCTTTGAAGGTCATGAAAAGTTCCCTCCCCCTCTTCTCTCTTTTCACCACAATATCCAGCCTTCCTTCCCTCCTCCTCCTTTCTTCGTCACCATACTCCAAACACATCTGAGGAATCCATTCAATTAAATCCCTCTCGGCTCCAGCTGGCTCCGGAGTGAAAGGTCAGTGGAGTTCAGGACGGAGAAAAGACGCGACGAAGAGCTGGAGCTGGTGGCTGCCTCTGACCCTGCCTTTCCTCGCCCTTCACCCTCCCTACACCTTGCCTACGCTCCCCCACTTCCTTTCTACCTACCATCTTTAATGATACCCTATGGTCAATTACTCCCCAGCAGTGAGAGATGCCCGGAAGCATCATTGTAGTGGGGAGGGATCGATCGGGCTTAAACAAAAAAAAAAGAAAGAGAGAGAGAATAATGATAACCTGTGGACATAATGTCAGTTCGTTTGCTGTGCTTCTTAATGGCCTATCACGGTTGGCCTGGGCCCTCCCCATGCTTGGAGTTCTTGGTTTTCTTCCCTTCTCAGATTGTGTCTCCTCTTTAAAGAGACCTAATTGACTTGCCTTTTTTACTGGCCTGCATGGCTCCAGAAATACAAGAGAAAAAGATGACTGAGCCTGTTTTGACGATGCATATGCTTCCAAATACAGAAGAAACAGTATCACTAGATATTTGTCAACCTAAGACAATCATTTAGGAGACTCTGAAGGATTCAGCCAAGTACTGAGTGATTTAAGACATTAGATTATGACCACAGAGTTGAAATAGTAAATATCAAAAAATAATTTAGTGAAAGAATTCATTAGACAAAAGCAGTTCAGAAAGTTTGCAGAAATTTTGTATACATAAATATATACACATTCAAAGGCATCCTATTGTTTTTAGGGAAGATAATCAATTTGGGTTTCTTTTTAGTATCTGCTCAGTATTTATCTAGCATAATGTGGCAAATAATATGAGGGACAGGGCATTAAGCCCTATGGAGAGTCACTGGAGCGCTGCCCGCGCTGCATTTCTGAAGCCAGGGTTCAGGAGCCCTTGGAGAGCTTTGGCTCCAGCAGACAACAGGAGCCCTGTGCAAGTCAGGCTCCAGTAAGGGCCTGGGAAGAGCCAGGCAATTAGCCTTTGAAGGTCATGAAAAGTTCCCTCCCCCTCTTCTCTCTTTTCACCACAATATCCAGCCTTCCTTCCCTCCTCCTCCTTTCTTCGTCACCATACTCCAAACACATCTGAGGAATCCATTCAATTAAATCCCTCTCGGCTCCAGCTGGCTCCGGAGTGAAAGGTCAGTGGAGTTCAGGACGGAGAAAAGACGCGACGAAGAGCTGGAGCTGGTGGCTGCCTCTGACCCTGCCTTTCCTCGCCCTTCACCCTCCCTACACCTTGCCTACGCTCCCCCACTTCCTTTCTACCTACCATCTTTAATGATACCCTATGGTCAATTACTCCCCAGCAGTGAGAGATGCCCGGAAGCATCATTGTAGTGGGGAGGGATCGATCGGGCTTAAACAAAAAAAAAAGAAAGAGAGAGAGAATAATGATAACCTGTGGACATAATGTCAGTTCGTTTGCTGTGCTTCTTAATGGCCTATCACGGTTGGCCTGGGCCCTCCCCATGCTTGGAGTTCTTGGTTTTCTTCCCTTCTCAGATTGTGTCTCCTCTTTAAAGAGACCTAATTGACTTGCCTTTTTTACTGGCCTGCATGGCTCCAGAAATACAAGAGAAAAAGATGACTGAGCCTGTTTTGACGATGCATATGCTTCCAAATACAGAAGAAACAGTATCACTAGATATTTGTCAACCTAAGACAATCATTTAGGAGACTCTGAAGGATTCAGCCAAGTACTGAGTGATTTAAGACATTAGATTATGACCACAGAGTTGAAATAGTAAATATCAAAAAATAATTTAGTGAAAGAATTCATTAGACAAAAGCAGTTCAGAAAGTTTGCAGAAATTTTGTATACATAAATATATACACATTCAAAGGCATCCTATTGTTTTTTTAGGGAAGATAATCAATTTGGGTTTCTTTTTAGTATCTGCTCAGTATTTATCTAGCATAATGTGGCAAATAATATGAGCACAGGGCTAGGCTAGGTGATAATCAATATCAGTTTGAACAAGGTGTGGTCTTTCCCTCACACAGAACATGTCACATTGAATATTAAGGCATCAATATTTTATATTACATTGCTATGATATTTTCTTTTAATATACTGGTCTTACTGGGTCTACACACATTTATTCTCTTTATATCTCCTCTCTACTCAAGTGTGGGGATACAGATTCTATTATACCCAATATCTTACTTGCAGTCAGATTTTTCTGTTGTCACATTATTTTCTGCATCATTGGATGAACCAAACTACATTTTCCTATATTCCTATTAAACTATTTGATGATGCTTTTTATTTTGTTGTATAATTGGGTGAGCAATCATGTGATAAACATAAGTTTGGTTTGAAATCAAAAAAACAACTTTAAAAACAATGAATATATTTTCGGCAAAGTTGCAAAGATGTTAAATGTATTCGAAGGAAGGATTGTAGAAAAGTATTACTTCTTTGTAGATTTTATGACTGCAAAAATAAAACTGGGAAAGACATCTAATATAGTTGATGGATCATCATTTCCTTTTATAGCCTAACATTATACTTTTTGAAATGTGTATCAGAGGTAGAAAGTTTTGTGTTAGCTAAGTTCAAAATGAATCTGGGTCCAAAAAGGTAAAAAGAAAATATTATTATCCTCCCCAAAATGCAAGTCAATCTAAAGTTAATTAGCAGGAGCCTTAAAGATCCTTTTCGGTCATTCTGTCTACAGTGTTGGGCATACACTGGATGCACAAGTGGGGACACTCAAATAAATGAAAAAAAAAATGTTAGGAAACACACTGCAGAGTTTTCCATTCTATAGGTTCTAACATAAAATTTTAGAGAAAAAGACTTTATAATTCAACTTAGAAAACCATGTTTTTAAGGAACCAAGGAAATGTCCCAAATCACTGTTCATATTAAACCATGATAACACCTATAATTCTAAAACCTAAGATAAATGGACGTGTGTGTGTGCACGCGTGTGTGTGCAGTGTTTCTCGCCAAGATACAGAAAATAGTATGAGCAAGTCACAAAAATGACTTGCTTCCTAGGGCATGGCAAAGAAAAAAAAGGATGACTTCCTATAATTAAGGGTTCACTTTATCAAAAAAATTAAAAGAAATAGTGCATGGCACAAAAGAAGTACTCAACAAATTTTAACAATGGTGATAATGACTGTTATCACTATTTCCCACAGAATTTGGCAGGCTTCACAGGTGGCTCAGTGGTAAAGAATCTGCCTGCCAAGTAGGAGCTGCAGGTTTGATCCCTGGGTCAGAAAGAGAAAATGGAAACCTACTCCAGTATTCCTGCCTGGGGAATCCCATGGACAGAGGAGGCTGGTGGGCTACAGTCCACGGGGTTGCAAAAAAGAGTTGGACACTAAAAAGAAAAACAAAAACAGTTTGCAGCAACATGGATACACTTGGAAGTCATTATCAGGCCAAATGAAATGTCAGATAAAGTCAAATATTGTGTGAGATACCCACTTATATATGGAATCTAAAAAATACAATAAACTAGTGACTATAGCAAAAAGAAGAAGCACAGTATATTTGTGTGTCTCATATATCTCTATATGAGGAAAATCTAGTAGCTACCAGTGGAGATGGGAGGAGAGGATATGTAGAGATAGGAGAGTAGGAGGTACAAACTATGGAGTGTAAGATAAACTCAAGGATGCATTGTACAACAAGGGGATATTGCTCAAACTTTACAATAGATATAAGTGAAAAGTAACTTATAAAAACTTTTAATTAAAAAAATACCCAAGGTCTATTGATAAATTCCACATGGGGTTGGGGGAGTAAGATGTGCCAAAGATGACAAAGTCAGAAGCCTTATAATGACATGAAATAAGTCCTTACTTTGCAGCATGAAATCCTAACACAACATGAAATAAATCCTTATTTTTCTTTTATGCTCTCTTGGCCCTCCATCTTTTCTGACTGTGATACCTCTTTCCTTTATTCCAATAATAAAGAAACATCAGAAAAATAAATACAAATCAGGATCAAAAGGAGGCATCAGGTATGGAAACATGAACTATTTGATAACAACATACATTAAAACAGGATACTTCTTATTTCTGGCTTTCAGCTTTTTGATGTCAGTTGATGAAAAAGGCATCATAATTGGACACCAAGACAGAATGTAATATATACAAGAGGTTTCCCAGGTGGTTCAGTCATAAAGAATTTGCTTACAATGCTGGAGATGCAAGAAACAATGGTTTGATTCTTAGGTCAGGAAGAGCCCCTGAAGGAGGACATGACAACCACTTACTATTCTTGCCTGGGAAACCCCAGGGGCAGGGGAGCCTGGCTGGCTATAGTCCATGGGATTGCAAAGACTCAGACAGAACAAGAGAAGAAGAAAAATTAAATAGATACAAAATGTCTGACTAGCAATGGGAAAGCAGTTCTCATCCTTGGACCTGAAGAAGTGTCTAAGTTTCATCTGATCTCAGTGAAGGGCTATTCAGGGACCCAGGGGTTCTGTCTCACCCTCTCTCTTCCTATCCATCCATTTACTGCTGGAACATGGGCAGCCGGTCAACAACAGGGCCTCAACTGTACAGTCCAGAAAGGAGGACATCCTGGGACAGCAAAGGCTATAGAAGGGCCCAGAACCCATGGAGAATGACCAGGACACGAGTTATTTCATCCAAAGTGTAAGTGCAGCTTATTGCCTTCCTTCATATCCATTTATTTATTAGTGCTTATTGACCTTCCCCTCAAAATAGAAATAAATATAATGTATTAATTGCCTGGAGGCTGAAGGGCTATGGTCCATAGTGTTGCAAAAAGTCAGACATGACTGAAGTGACTTAGCACAGCACATTAATTGAATAAATGAAGGCTTTTCAGGTGATGCTAGTGTAAATTCCACATGGGGTTGGGGGAGTAAGATGTGCCAAAGATGACAAAGTCAGAAGCCTTATAATGACATGAAATAAGTCCTTACTTTGCAGCATGAAATCCTAACACAACATGAAATAAATCCTTATTTTTCTTTTATGCTCTCTTGGCCCTCCATCTTTTCTGACTGTGATACCTCTTTCCTTTATTCCAATAATAAAGAAACATCAGAAAAATAAATACAAATCAGGATCAAAAGGAGGCATCAGGTATGGAAACATGAACTATTTGATAACAACATACATTAAAACAGGATACTTCTTATTTCTGGCTTTCAGCTTTTTGATGTCAGTTGATGAAAAAGGCATCATAATTGGACACCAAGACAGAATGTAATATATACAAGAGGTTTCCCAGGTGGTTCAGTCATAAAGAATTTGCTTACAATGCTGGAGATGCAAGAAACAATGGTTTGATTCTTAGGTCAGGAAGAGCCCCTGAAGGAGGACATGACAACCACTTACTATTCTTGCCTGGGAAACCCCAGGGGCAGGGGAGCCTGGCTGGCTATAGTCCATGGGATTGCAAAGACTCAGACAGAACAAGAGAAGAAGAAAAATTAAATAGATACAAAATGTCTGACTAGCAATGGGAAAGCAGTTCTCATCCTTGGACCTGAAGAAGTGTCTAAGTTTCATCTGATCTCAGTGAAGGGCTATTCAGGGACCCAGGGGTTCTGTCTCACCCTCTCTCTTCCTATCCATCCATTTACTGCTGGAACATGGGCAGCCGGTCAACAACAGGGCCTCAACTGTACAGTCCAGAAAGGAGGACATCCTGGGACAGCAAAGGCTATAGAAGGGCCCAGAACCCATGGAGAATGACCAGGACACGAGTTATTTCATCCAAAGTGTAAGTGCAGCTTATTGCCTTCCTTCATATCCATTTATTTATTAGTGCTTATTGACCTTCCCCTCAAAATAGAAATAAATATAATGTATTAATTGCCTGGAGGCTGAAGGGCTATGGTCCATAGTGTTGCAAAAAGTCAGACATGACTGAAGTGACTTAGCACAGCACATTAATTGAATAAATGAAGGCTTTTCAGGTGATGCTAGTGATAAAAGAACCTGGCTGCCAACGTCTCAATGCAGGAGACATTAAGAGATGTGGCTTTGAACTTTGGGTTGGGAAGATGCCCTGGAGGAGGAAATGGCAACCCATTACATTATTCCTGTCTGCAAAATCCCATGGACAGAGGAGCCTAGTGGACTACAGTCCATGGAGTTGTAGAGTCAGATACGACTGAGTAAATGAGCACACACAGATTTAAGCAGTTTAAAAAAAAAATGAACGCCTGGAAGAAGTTGGGCTGGCAATGTAGGCAACAACTAGAGAACAGAGGGGCCAGGGCTACTGTGGCTATGAAGGGCTTGAGATGGAGTCAGGGACTTGAGTGATGGAGGAATGAGAGATGGTTCCTAACCCACCAGTGAGAATTTAAGTGTAGACACAACTCCACCCTACAAGGACTCCACGAGTTAGCACCTATGTTTAGGGGCTCTGGAATGTGGTAGGGTACCATGGGGGGGGGGGAATGTGTGATTTGAAGTGAGCTTTTGTTTTTGTTTCTAGTTCCAGAAAGACTGTAAAGACACATGGGAAGAAGAGGCATATGTAATCACATACTTTTAAGTGCTTCAAATTTAGTATTATCTTTTTTAAATTACACAAGACAATACTTAGCACCATTTGGTGTTTTATAAACAATCTGTCTAGAACTCTTCCATTTATATGTATGTAAAATAGAGCCCAACATATCTTATGGATGCAGATATTTGTTTACATGTGCACATGTTCCCACCTGTGCAGAATTACCTGATTCTGCCAACTAACACACGTGATTACCCATCTTGTTGTGCCAACCCAACTGTGATACCTCTCAGGAAAAATTTCAGTAGTTAAAGAAATTCTTAACTCATTCATTCAACCAGTGTTTATAAAGCACCTATTATGTGTTGGGCATTATGCAAATTGCTAAGCCTATCAGGATGAAAAAATGAAAGAAGACACTCATCTGTTCTCATGAATTCAGAGTCTAGTCAAGGAAGGTATTACACACATATGTTTATGTATACTGAATCAACAGAGGCAGTTAGGCGATTAGAAGAACATAAAATAGGCCAACCAAATGCAGTTAAAATCTATTTCTGTATCATAAGTCATTGGCTACAAGCCCTGGGTTACTTGTAGCTACCTCCAGATTTCTGTACATAGGGCAAAATGGTTTTAGTACCCCCAAGGAAGTTTCTCTAAGGAAGAGTTGAATGTGTGGGTTGTTGACACAAGAGCACAGGGATCCTGGGAAAGGACACACACACACACATACACACACACACACACACACACACACAATGTCATAAAACCAATTTGAGGGGATCTGAGCAGAGATTCAACAGTGTCTGCTATAGGCACTGAGTAAGATTTTGCAGCTGATATCTTTTCATATGAATTAGACAAGTGGGTGTCGTATTTACTGACATAGGGAAAATAGGAGAAGGAACACTTAGGGGCAGAAAATTTTTTTTGGGTTTTATACACTTAAAATTATTTGTTGTTCAAGGACTCTACGAGTTAGCACCTATGTTTAGGGGCTCTGGAATGTGGTAGGGTACCATGGGGGGGGGGGAATGTGTGATTTGAAGTGAGCTTTTGTTTTTGTTTCTAGTTCCAGAAAGACTGTAAAGACACATGGGAAGAAGAGGCATATGTAATCACATACTTTTAAGTGCTTCAAATTTAGTATTATCTTTTTTAAATTACACAAGACAATACTTAGCACCATTTGGTGTTTTATAAACAATCTGTCTAGAACTCTTCCATTTATATGTATGTAAAATAGAGCCCAACATATCTTATGGATGCAGATATTTGTTTACATGTGCACATGTTCCCACCTGTGCAGAATTACCTGATTCTGCCAACTAACACACGTGATTACCCATCTTGTTGTGCCAACCCAACTGTGATACCTCTCAGGAAAAATTTCAGTAGTTAAAGAAATTCTTAACTCATTCATTCAACCAGTGTTTATAAAGCACCTATTATGTGTTGGGCATTATGCAAATTGCTAAGCCTATCAGGATGAAAAAATGAAAGAAGACACTCATCTGTTCTCATGAATTCAGAGTCTAGTCAAGGAAGGTATTACACACATATGTTTATGTATACTGAATCAACAGAGGCAGTTAGGCGATTAGAAGAACATAAAATAGGCCAACCAAATGCAGTTAAAATCTATTTCTGTATCATAAGTCATTGGCTACAAGCCCTGGGTTACTTGTAGCTACCTCCAGATTTCTGTACATAGGGCAAAATGGTTTTAGTACCCCCAAGGAAGTTTCTCTAAGGAAGAGTTGAATGTGTGGGTTGTTGACACAAGAGCACAGGGATCCTGGGAAAGGACACACACACACACATACACACACACACACACACACACACACAATGTCATAAAACCAATTTGAGGGGATCTGAGCAGAGATTCAACAGTGTCTGCTATAGGCACTGAGTAAGATTTTGCAGCTGATATCTTTTCATATGAATTAGACAAGTGGGTGTCGTATTTACTGACATAGGGAAAATAGGAGAAGGAACACTTAGGGGCAGAAAATGTGGGTGATACACTAAATTATGTTTTAGATTGACTTTATGATTCACCACTTTAAAATGCTGAGTAAGCAGATGGATTTCTAAGTTTAAGACTTGAAAGAGAGGTCTGCTATAGTGACACAAATTTCAGAGTTTTCCTATAAAGACAGGCATTTAAACTTGGGATTGACTAAAAGTTTCTAGGAAGGGTGAGTTAGATGAAATAAGAAGCCTAGAAAAATTCCTGAGGGAGCCAGTTCAATAATAAAGCCAACATAAACAACACAAAGCTAAAAGATTCAAGTGAAGATAAAGAAACAAACATTCTATTGCATTTTTCAGATTCCTGATTAAGGCATGCTTTAAGTCAGAACTGTTCCTAAAGTACAACTGTTCCTAGTAAATTTAATGTTTAGGTCACTGAAAATAGGGTTTTCTAACACTTGCAAGTGAAAGAATCTTAATTTATACACTTAAATCTTAAGATACAGATAAAAATATTGGTTTATACTTCCTTGTTAATGTATAAAATTACCTTACAGAAATTGACCTATATTAATATTATTTACATTAGTCTATAATAATTTTTAAAATGTGTTATGTATATACCAATGACATAGTCAAAAGTCCACTATATTTTTTCCATTTTTCAGATGCCAAATTGAGTGAGAAACATTATTCTTGACTATTGATAAGCAATAGGAACAATTAGCAAAACTAGATTTAGCACCTCAAATTTACAATAGACTTCTGTTTTATTCCTATTGGATTCCACAAATTCTAATTCTTCATTATAAATCAGTGGTGTGTGCTGGTAAAATTTAAAGCTCTAAAAATTAAAAAAAAACATTAATTACTCCATACATTTACACCTAGAATAAAGCTTGACTAAAACAAAACATACGACTGTTAACTACTACTTAAATTAACTGCCCTTAGATCAACATGAATGTATGAAACCCTTAATTTCATGCTAATTGCTACAATTCTCTGGCCTGTCTGTGGTCTCAAGCCCCTCTATAGGAAAAAATAAATAAAACCTTCTAAAGTGGGTGTCGATTTACTGACATAGGGAAAATAGGAGAAGGAACACTTAGGGGCAGAAAATGTGGGTGATACACTAAATTATGTTTTAGATTGACTTTATGATTCACCACTTTAAAATGCTGAGTAAGCAGATGGATTTCTAAGTTTAAGACTTGAAAGAGAGGTCTGCTATAGTGACACAAATTTCAGAGTTTTCCTATAAAGACAGGCATTTAAACTTGGGATTGACTAAAAGTTTCTAGGAAGGGTGAGTTAGATGAAATAAGAAGCCTAGAAAAATTCCTGAGGGAGCCAGTTCAATAATAAAGCCAACATAAACAACACAAAGCTAAAAGATTCAAGTGAAGATAAAGAAACAAACATTCTATTGCATTTTTCAGATTCCTGATTAAGGCATGCTTTAAGTCAGAACTGTTCCTAAAGTACAACTGTTCCTAGTAAATTTAATGTTTAGGTCACTGAAAATAGGGTTTTCTAACACTTGCAAGTGAAAGAATCTTAATTTATACACTTAAATCTTAAGATACAGATAAAAATATTGGTTTATACTTCCTTGTTAATGTATAAAATTACCTTACAGAAATTGACCTATATTAATATTATTTACATTAGTCTATAATAATTTTTAAAATGTGTTATGTATATACCAATGACATAGTCAAAAGTCCACTATATTTTTTCCATTTTTCAGATGCCAAATTGAGTGAGAAACATTATTCTTGACTATTGATAAGCAATAGGAACAATTAGCAAAACTAGATTTAGCACCTCAAATTTACAATAGACTTCTGTTTTATTCCTATTGGATTCCACAAATTCTAATTCTTCATTATAAATCAGTGGTGTGTGCTGGTAAAATTTAAAGCTCTAAAAATTAAAAAAAAACATTAATTACTCCATACATTTACACCTAGAATAAAGCTTGACTAAAACAAAACATACGACTGTTAACTACTACTTAAATTAACTGCCCTTAGATCAACATGAATGTATGAAACCCTTAATTTCATGCTAATTGCTACAATTCTCTGGCCTGTCTGTGGTCTCAAGCCCCTCTATAGGATTAAATACCATTCAGATCCAAACCATATTTAACCAAATACTCAATAGTCTATTTCTGTTTGACACACCTTTATTAGGTGTATCTACTGTGGCCTACTTAAAATTAAACATTGCACAATCTCCTCAAGCTTTATTGATATTTGAAACTCTGCTGACCTTGATGCCTCTAATTGAAAATGGTAGCTTTTGGAAACACTGAATGACACATAAAATAAGACCAGTGGTGAAACCGTGATTATGAAATTTTCTGACATACTGTTGTTTCCATTTCAACATAAGGTTCATTGAATAAATGTTCTGAATGCTTACCATAATATTTGCATCTTGCTTATAACAAATTGCTAACCGGTAAGTTTATGGGGTAACATATGGGTCTCAGTTCTTTAGTTGGCGGCAGTTAAACAAAGCCTATATTTTTGCACACAAATCAATGCTTGAGAAAGAAACTACCCATTTTATGTCATCATATGTCCATTTGGATGGAGGTCAGCAAGGACTTGCTAGTGTGCTGGCAGCCATAAAAACCCTGCCCCATGCTAATTACTGTTTAGTTGCAGGGGTTGGTTCAGCTAGCTATGCATATGTTATGGCCCATATGTACAAACCTTTCCATTTGTAGAGAGGCCAGATGGGCCCTCCCAAAGCATGAACCTTCCCTGCTACATGGATTAACTATGAAAGGTTTAGACGGCTTGCTTTTGTTTTCTATAAAATGATTCACTCGAGTGCCATCATTTTTATAGTTATTAGGCACTTTTAATGTAGAAAGAACCCTATTTATTAATGCATATTCCTCCAAATAGGCCATCACTTTCATTTTGAAGTAGACATGAAACCATCACACTTATTTGTTCACATATTTTTTTTCCCAATAGATTTTAGATTAGTTTGACTATGGAAAAGGGCTATACACATTGTTTTGTTTTGGGTTTTTTTTTTGTATTTATTGCATCAAAACACACACAGAGGGGTTTATCTCTCTCAAACCACAATAATTTGAAATTAAAGTGAACTTCTGTGGAACAGTAAAATATTGGACTTTCTGTTTAGAGTTTATAAACTATTGTTGAATATGATCGACCTAGTAAAACATTTCAGACACTAAGATTAAAGAATGTTTAAACATTTTTTAAGCAAAAATTATGTACACTACAAACAATTCTGTGGCACAATCAACAGAAGGAGTGCAATTCCTTGGATTAATTCTATTATGTATGAATTAAATGTATTTTCATAAAAATATTCTGAATAATTTGAAAGTCTGCTGACCTTGATGCCTCTAATTGAAAATGGTAGCTTTTGGAAACACTGAATGACACATAAAATAAGACCAGTGGTGAAACCGTGATTATGAAATTTTCTGACATACTGTTGTTTCCATTTCAACATAAGGTTCATTGAATAAATGTTCTGAATGCTTACCATAATATTTGCATCTTGCTTATAACAAATTGCTAACCGGTAAGTTTATGGGGTAACATATGGGTCTCAGTTCTTTAGTTGGCGGCAGTTAAACAAAGCCTATATTTTTGCACACAAATCAATGCTTGAGAAAGAAACTACCCATTTTATGTCATCATATGTCCATTTGGATGGAGGTCAGCAAGGACTTGCTAGTGTGCTGGCAGCCATAAAAACCCTGCCCCATGCTAATTACTGTTTAGTTGCAGGGGTTGGTTCAGCTAGCTATGCATATGTTATGGCCCATATGTACAAACCTTTCCATTTGTAGAGAGGCCAGATGGGCCCTCCCAAAGCATGAACCTTCCCTGCTACATGGATTAACTATGAAAGGTTTAGACGGCTTGCTTTTGTTTTCTATAAAATGATTCACTCGAGTGCCATCATTTTTATAGTTATTAGGCACTTTTAATGTAGAAAGAACCCTATTTATTAATGCATATTCCTCCAAATAGGCCATCACTTTCATTTTGAAGTAGACATGAAACCATCACACTTATTTGTTCACATATTTTTTTTCCCAATAGATTTTAGATTAGTTTGACTATGGAAAAGGGCTATACACATTGTTTTGTTTTGGGTTTTTTTTTTGTATTTATTGCATCAAAACACACACAGAGGGGTTTATCTCTCTCAAACCACAATAATTTGAAATTAAAGTGAACTTCTGTGGAACAGTAAAATATTGGACTTTCTGTTTAGAGTTTATAAACTATTGTTGAATATGATCGACCTAGTAAAACATTTCAGACACTAAGATTAAAGAATGTTTAAACATTTTTTAAGCAAAAATTATGTACACTACAAACAATTCTGTGGCACAATCAACAGAAGGAGTGCAATTCCTTGGATTAATTCTATTATGTATGAATTAAATGTATTTTCATAAAAATATTCTGAATTAATACTTTTCAAAACTTTATATTAAACTATTATGCTGAGACTTCATTGGATAATAAATTTGATACTGTTCTTGTTGTTATATGGTTTACTACTGACTGCATCTGAAAGCTTATCATTAAGTAAAGCAAATTTTAAGGGATGTGCTATACTATATAATTATTGAAGTGTCACTGTCTTTAGAATCTTTCATACTATACACTCAAGCCTAGAAGAAAACTGATAATTTTTTAAAATTCTAGAGGGAAGGAAGTTAAGCAAGTCAACTGTCTTATCCAAAGTATGTCACTACATTAAAGAAAAGCAAAATTACAAATATAAAAGTCCATTTAAAATTTCTATATTTAACAGAATTCTGTCATTAAGTTTCTGAATCATCAGATATGATGGTCCAGTCACTGTGACTCATAAATATTTTCAGATTTGATTCAGGAAATCAAAATCAAAATTTGTTAAGATTGATAGTTACAGAGCCTTATTGATGGATTCAGAACACAAACTTTACATGTTTCGAAAAAGTATGTGAAAATATTGACATCAGAGAAATAAAGGAAAACAGAGGAGAGGGAGATCCGAAATAAACAAATACGAAATTTAGAAATTTCTATGATTCTGTAGTCATCTGTTATGAACAGAAGTGCCTTGCCTGTGATGAACCACTTAACCCGTTTGATATTTTCTATCTTTTATATAGCAAGATTCTCATTTTTTGAGTTTTATTTTAAAGATACATAATGAAAGACTTCAACATTCCATAAATGAATGATTTTGGCTATAAGAAAAATAAAGAGCAACAGGTTCATGAATAAGTTATAAAAATTTCTGAGTGTATAAAAGAACACCTCCTTTCTGTAACATTTGAAAATTCCCTACTGAGGACTGTGTCTATAAACTATTGTTGAATATGATCGACCTAGTAAAACATTTCAGACACTAAGATTAAAAAATGTTTAAACATTTTTTAAGCAAAAATTATGTACACTACAAACAATTCTGTGGCACAATCAACAGAAGGAGTGCAATTCCTTGGATTAATTCTATTATGTATGAATTAAATGTATTTTCATAAAAATATTCTGAATTAATACTTTTCAAAACTTTATATTAAACTATTATGCTGAGACTTCATTGGATAATAAATTTGATACTGTTCTTGTTGTTATATGGTTTACTACTGACTGCATCTGAAAGCTTATCATTAAGTAAAGCAAATTTTAAGGGATGTGCTATACTATATAATTATTGAAGTGTCACTGTCTTTAGAATCTTTCATACTATACACTCAAGCCTAGAAGAAAACTGATAATTTTTTAAAATTCTAGAGGGAAGGAAGTTAAGCAAGTCAACTGTCTTATCCAAAGTATGTCACTACATTAAAGAAAAGCAAAATTACAAATATAAAAGTCCATTTAAAATTTCTATATTTAACAGAATTCTGTCATTAAGTTTCTGAATCATCAGATATGATGGTCCAGTCACTGTGACTCATAAATATTTTCAGATTTGATTCAGGAAATCAAAATCAAAATTTGTTAAGATTGATAGTTACAGAGCCTTATTGATGGATTCAGAACACAAACTTTACATGTTTCGAAAAAGTATGTGAAAATATTGACATCAGAGAAATAAAGGAAAACAGAGGAGAGGGAGATCCGAAATAAACAAATACGAAATTTAGAAATTTCTATGATTCTGTAGTCATCTGTTATGAACAGAAGTGCCTTGCCTGTGATGAACCACTTAACCCGTTTGATATTTTCTATCTTTTATATAGCAAGATTCTCATTTTTTGAGTTTTATTTTAAAGATACATAATGAAAGACTTCAACATTCCATAAATGAATGATTTTGGCTATAAGAAAAATAAAGAGCAACAGGTTCATGAATAAGTTATAAAAATTTCTGAGTGTATAAAAGAACACCTCCTTTCTGTAACATTTGAAAATTCCCTACTGAGGACTGTGTCTATAAATGAATCAAACCAGGTAACAAAATTGTCATTGCAAATTCTGTATTTTTGTGTCCTCTTGATGAAGAAAACTCAAATTCTCACATAATATGTAATAATTTTAATGTGGTATATTTAATTTTGTCAATTCTGTAATAATTTCCAACTAAACTGGGAAAATAATTTAGTTTTTCTATAGTTCTGTGGATGTATATGTAACAGGAGGAAAATATTATACAAATACTTTTTGAATCATTATATTATATTATCTTGGAAATAATAATAAACAGAATTCACCTAACAAAGTGTTTCTTAGTCTCAGCACTCAGCTTGTTGGGCCAGTAACTGTTGCAGGGGACCGTCCTGTGCATTATAGGATGTTTATATTAGCAGCATCCCTGGCCTCTAACCACTAGAGGCCAGTAGCACTTTCCTGGCTGCTACACCAAAATATCTCCAGGTAATGCCAGATGTCTCCTGGAGGGCAAAATCCTTCCCAGTTGAGACACTGACCTAACCAAGACTCACTGAGGAATACAATTTTGTGTGCTTCATAGTAAAAGAGAAAATGTTATTAACAGTAACACAATCTTTAGAAAAATGCTTATTTTTATAAAATGCAAACAAAAATCCAATGTATCGTCTATTTTTATAATTAAAAAGAAAGCAATGTGAATTTTTTATTATAGTACTTTCTCTAGTATGGAAAATCCTTAAATCATCAAATTCATTGTTTACTTACTAAAACTTATCATTCTTTACTTACTAAGAGAGAAAGAGAAATGTAGAAATAATCACAATTTGACAATGGAAGAAACTGAAATTGTTTTTTGCCTCATGAAGATACTATTCAAATTGTAATGTATAATGACTCTTTAAAAAATTTAAAGTGATTTAAACTATATAAGCATCTCTCGTGGAATCAGTAAAGGAGTACAGACAGTGGAAAGCAAACAAACAAAACACATCATTCCCCACATCTTTTTTTTTTTTTTTTTGATATTCTGAGTCCAAGCCACTTTCACCTGGTTGCAGAAGTTGGACAACACAATTAAAAAAGATGATTTTCTGTGAGGTGTGTGTGTATTGTTGTTGTTTAGTCACTAAGCCATGTCTTACTCCTTGCAACCCTATGGACTCTAGTCTGCCAGACTCCTCTGTCCATGGGATTTCCCAGGCAAAAATATCAGAGTGGGCTGCCGTTTCCTTCTCCAAGGGATTTTCCCAAACCAGGGATCAAATCCACATCTTCAGCACTGGTATGTGGTTTCTTTACCACTTAGCCACCTGGGAAGTCTGTGTATGTGTGTTACTAATGGTAATAAACTGAAACTTCACTAGAAATAACATTTACATTAGTGTGTATCATTCCTATTTACCACTATGTGTGTTTCAAACAGCACTACAACAGTTTTTGATGTAGAAGGAATGACAAGGAATATAAAAGAGGAAGAGATTCTTTTTTTACCTATTAAGTCTACCTATTCCTCCCACTCTTCCTATTAATTTCTAGAAAACTTCCCATAATAAATTTATAATATCTTCAAGAAAAATACCCAAACTTAATGTAACTTTTATTATTCTGTATATTTGGGTTGTTGGTCTGAAGTTTGTAATATGAAAAGCAAATGAATAATTGTCCAATAGTATTTTCAGATTAGAAACTTTTAATATGTTGATTTTTAGGTTTTATTTCCTAGGTAAATACTTTCTTTAACAATCTCACTCCTGAGGAATCTGCCTTGTGGTCCAGTGGTTAAGACTCCTTGCTCCCAATGAAGGGGACACTGATTCAATTCCTAGTTGGGGAAACTAAGATCCTGATGACTGCATGCAGCAAAAAAAAAAATCCCCCTCCTGATTTTCATTCAAGGCAATGGCAAGAAGATCTTAGATGAATAACCTCCAAAAGGTGTCATGAAGCTGGGATCTAGCATAAATGCAACAAACAAATACTGGAATTAAATTAGAAATCAATAACAATAATGTAACCATAAAACCTCAAACACGTGAAATTCAAGCAACATACTTCTAAATAATCCGATAATTAAAAAAATAATGATATTAAGATTTAATAACATGTGAATTGAGTAATAATGGAAGTATAACATAAAAATTTAGGAGATATACCTAAAGAATGTCAAGATGGCAAGTCATGGCCTTACGTGTAAAAAAGTTAAAATGAATTATTGAAATGTCTTCTTAAGAACTCTGAAGAGAAAGAGAAACAAAAGCAAATTAAGTAGAAGACAATTACAAGGAGCAGAACTGAAGGAGACAGAACATTTTTATAAACAGTAAATCAGTAAATCTAAATGTAGATGTTTTGAAAAAAATTCAATAAAACATAAGCCTCTACAAAGACTATTCAAGAGTAAAAGAGAGAAAATACAAATTACTGATATCAGAAAAAAAGAGAAGCCATCACTACACACTCGACATAATAAAATCAAAACATGGAGATTTTTTTTCTTTTTTAACATGGAGATATTTTATGCAACTTTGTTTCAATAAATTCAACTGGTGTCTCCCTTAAAGACACAGATTACCGAAACTGACCAAAGACAAAGTTCAACAACTTGAAAAACACTTTCTAGTTAAAAAAATTAAAAGTAAAATTCTTTCTACAAAGAAAATCCAGATGATTAACTGATGATTTCTCCACAAACATCTAAAAAGAATTATTACTAATTCAATGCAAACACTTCCAGAAAAATTGAAAAGGAAATGATTTTCAACTAGTTTTACAAGGTCAGTGTTTGTGTGTTGTGTGTTTAGTTGCTTAATTGTGTCTGATTCTTTAAGACTCCATGGACTGCAGCCTGTCAGGCTCCTCTGTCCATGGAAATTCCCAGGCAAGAATGCTGGAAGCAGGTTACCATTTTGTACTCCAGGAGAGCTTCCATATCCAGGGATCGAATTTGCATCTCTTGTGTCTCCTCCATTGGCAGGTAGAGTTTTTACCATGACCCAACTTGGGAAGCCCAAGTGTTATCCAGTATTATCCTCAAATCAAAATTAAAGAATAACTTAACTAGAAAAGAGACATATAGAATTTCCCAAGGGAGGGATGCGAAAATTATTTAAAATTTATCAAATTTAGTAAGTCACTCAGTAGTGTCTGATGACTCTTTGCAACCCATGGACTGTAAACGCCAGGTTCCTCTGTCCATAAAATTCTCAAGGCAAGAACACTGGAGTGGATAGCCATTCCCTTCTCCAGCAGACCTTCCTGACCAGGGATCGAACCTTGGTCCCCTGCATTGTAGGCAGATTTTTTACTGTCTGAGCCATGAGGGAAGTGGTACATAAGATTTTTTTAAAATTGTAGTATTTTTGCCTGATTTTGGAGTCAGACGGAGGAATATTCTGATTTGTTTATATAGAATGGCAATTATTTATTCTTAAACTATCTGATAGAAAAATCCATTGATTTTTAATTGATTTATAATGTTAGTTTCAGTTGTACAGCAGAGTGAATAACTTACACATATATTCACTTTTTTTTTTTTAAGATTCTTTCCCTATTACAGAGTATTGAGTAGAGTTGAAAATCCATTGATTTTTAAAGCCTTTTCATTTTCTCAGTTACCCAAATAAAACCATGAATTTCCCTTAAAATCTGCTTTCACTGCATCCTACAATTTTGTCTTTGCTATGTTTTCTTTATAATTCAAGGCAAACTATTTTCTATTCACTCTTGTGGCTTTTTTGGACACCACAGATTTTTAATAAGTGTATTGGGGAATTTCCATATATTTGTGATTTTCTAGATATTTTGGTTTTGCTTTCTCTTTTATCTGTACCGTGGTCAAAACTATGCTCTATATTGTTTCAGTTTTCCTAAATTGTTTGAGAGAGACTTGTTTTATACCTGGTATATAATCTATTTCACTAAAATTTTCCTTTACAACTGGAAAAAAACGTGTTTTCCACTGTTTTTGAGTGTCGTATTCTTTATACATCAAGTAGATCAAGTTATGCGATACTGTTGTTCAGGTTTTCCATAAACATACTGATTATCTTTCTACATGTTATGTTAATTTCTTAGAGAGAAATGTTTCAAATCTCTAACTCCAATTGTGTATTTCTCTATTTCTCCTTTCATTTGTGCATTGGCCTTTTATCATTATCAACTGTCCCTACTTAGTCCTGATAATATTCTTATCCTCAAAATATATTTTGATGTTATTTTGACATTGATATTAAATATCATTTGATATTGACATTAAATAATCACTGATATTGAATGGTCATTCCTGCTTTCTTAAAAGCAAAGTGTTCATAACAGAATATTTTTCCACTCTTTTACTTTTAACCTTTGTGTTTCATATTTAAACTAACATTCTCATAAATAGCACATGACTAGGTTTTCCATTTTATTCAGTCTAATATTTATCTTTTGATTTCCATTTTTAGATAATTTATTTAATGTGTGTTTCTTTTCCATTAGAGATTTTGAACAAGCCTTTAAGCTCTGTATAAGGCTCTGAAACTCCACTGAGCTATTTGACTTCAACTCTGAGCTACTGTGTTATTGAGATTTTTGAGTTCTGTTTTAGTTTCTGGAAATTGTGGGTGTAACTTTCTTTTGTGGCTGGTTGCTTATTTAAATAGCAAACAATAAATCCAATATTTCTAAATGATCATTGGAGAGGAGAGTCTTCTATGTTAGTTCAATTTCCCACATCACCTATAAATCTATTTTACCTCATTTAGGTCTGTGTTTCTAGATCTGTCGTCTGGTGGCTCAGATGGTAAAGAAGCTGCCTCCAATGCAAGAGAGCCAGGCTCAGTTCCTGGGCTGGTAAGATTCATTGGAGAAGGGAATTGCCAACTACTCCAATAATCTTGCCTGGAGAATTCTATGGACAGAGAAGCCTGGCGGGCTACAGTCCATGGGGTCACAAAGAGTTGGACATGACTGAGCAACTAACACTTAAACTTTGTCTAGATCTGTAAAATGGAGATAATTGCTCCAAACTTACTGGGTGCATATGAAAACAAATTAAATTAATTTATGCTAATAGCTCAGTATATTACCTAGCAAATGATAGATATTCAGTAAAAAATTCATTATAATTCTAAAAAAAATATACACTGAAATCACAACATAAGAGGCTCAGCATCTGAAGCAACTTGAAACTGTTCACTCTTTAAAGTGTTCTAGTGAAATACCAAATGATGTTTATTAATATTCAAAATGTAGAGCAAAGTTATGAGATAAAAGTCTTTATATTGTTTATTTTTGATGAATTCCTCAAAATTTTTTGATGAATTTCCTGAAGGAGGCATTGTGTTTGGGGTGATTGTCCGAGTTTGCAATTTTGTTACAAAGATTTCACGCCTAAAGGGCTGTGATATTGTGTATTCTGCTAGAAGACTTTTTGAATAGATGTATTTTTAATTCTCTTTATACAACATTGATGTCTAATGAATGGATTTTAAAATCTTATTATTCTAAGAGAGTGGTAGCTAGGACTAAGGAAAGAGGATTTGTATATCAGAATTTCTGATATTTTTTGATGACCCAGTCTAATGGATCTAAAAGGCTCTATATTACATGTTATATTTCTTTTATCAATTAGGATAGTTTCAAATCACTTGAAGGATGAACATGGGAGCTTTGTGGAATATTTATCCTTAAGAGAATCAGAGAGAAACAGAAAAAGGAAGAACAAGAGTGTGTATGACAGAGAAAAGGTGACTCTATTGAGTTAAATTAGTAAATAATTAAGAGTGTTTAAAACAACAATGTTACACATTTTTTAATTTACAGTCTGCTCAATCCTTTTAAAATTCATTTGAGTCTGCAATTATTTAAGCTGTGGGCTGTGAACTGAAGAGAAAGAAAAACTATAGATTTTAAGTATATAGCTGGAGGTAATATATAAATCCAATTGATCAGTCTGGCAGAGAATTGATGCCATAATTTGTACCCAGTGGCATTTTCTCTCTCTTTCTCAACTGGCTTTAGCACATTATCAGAAAGTCAATAGGATACGCCAATATAGTGATATACTTTCAGTCATAAGCCCCTTGTTCAGATTAAACTTAGGTGCTCACATTGTAGATAATAATGGACAGACAACCTGACTCCATCTCACTATGTGTCATCCAGAAAGGATTTGACTCAAAACAATTAATTTTTCAACTAACAAATGATAGATATTCAGTAAAAATTCATTATAATTCTAAAAAAAATATACACTGAAATCACAACATAAGAGGCTCAGCATCTGAAGCAACTTGAAACTGTTCACTCTTTAAAGTGTTCTAGTGAAATACCAAATGATGTTTATTAATATTCAAAATGTAGAGCAAAGTTATGAGATAAAAGTCTTTATATTGTTTATTTTTGATGAATTCCTCAAAATTTTTTGATGAATTTCCTGAAGGAGGCATTGTGTTTGGGGTGATTGTCCGAGTTTGCAATTTTGTTACAAAGATTTCACGCCTAAAGGGCTGTGATATTGTGTATTCTGCTAGAAGACTTTTTGAATAGATGTATTTTTAATTCTCTTTATACAACATTGATGTCTAATGAATGGATTTTAAAATCTTATTATTCTAAGAGAGTGGTAGCTAGGACTAAGGAAAGAGGATTTGTATATCAGAATTTCTGATATTTTTTGATGACCCAGTCTAATGGATCTAAAAGGCTCTATATTACATGTTATATTTCTTTTATCAATTAGGATAGTTTCAAATCACTTGAAGGATGAACATGGGAGCTTTGTGGAATATTTATCCTTAAGAGAATCAGAGAGAAACAGAAAAAGGAAGAACAAGAGTGTGTATGACAGAGAAAAGGTGACTCTATTGAGTTAAATTAGTAAATAATTAAGAGTGTTTAAAACAACAATGTTACACATTTTTTAATTTACAGTCTGCTCAATCCTTTTAAAATTCATTTGAGTCTGCAATTATTTAAGCTGTGGGCTGTGAACTGAAGAGAAAGAAAAACTATAGATTTTAAGTATATAGCTGGAGGTAATATATAAATCCAATTGATCAGTCTGGCAGAGAATTGATGCCATAATTTGTACCCAGTGGCATTTTCTCTCTCTTTCTCAACTGGCTTTAGCACATTATCAGAAAGTCAATAGGATACGCCAATATAGTGATATACTTTCAGTCATAAGCCCCTTGTTCAGATTAAACTTAGGTGCTCACATTGTAGATAATAATGGACAGACAACCTGACTCCATCTCACTATGTGTCATCCAGAAAGGATTTGACTCAACTTACTGTAAATTTCTGATCCTAAGAGCCAGCCAAAGTGGTAACAGAGAGCGTCTGTCTCTTCGGGACAAAAACCCAGACGGAAAGGATAATATGTACCCAGAGCTGCAGTCTGGCTTCAGACCTCTTGCTTACAGCCTACTGTCTCCGACTGCCTCTCCTGATGTTCTGATCAAGTTACCTTTAAAATTCACTCTCGATTCTATGCTTTGATTCTCTTCTAATTTATTAATGTGTTCACCACCTCAGCATTATCTTTACAGCTCATTCCCTTCCAAGCTTGCTCATTCCTGTAAAACTATTAGCAAAGTTTTACTGTCTTTCACTTGGTGCCTAAGAATTTCATCTAAAGGTTACTTATGTCACATAACTCTAACTGCACAGAACTCTATGACAGGACATCTATCTATCTATCTATCTATATATTATCCTCAATAAATGTGTTTAACTTCTTGTCAGCATTCAGGCAGGGTATAATGAGCTATATTGCTCATTAATATGATCAGACATTTTGATTCCATAAAACCTCATACAGCAATTCCATAAACACCCCATTTAAGTTTGACTAAGGCAAATTTTTGCTTTAACTAATACATACATTTCAAATACAGTCCTGTGGCCATCATGAACATAAAAGACTACAGCAAACTTCAATATGTGTGCCTTACTGTGTCTGCCTACCCTGCCCACCTACAATGAAGATGACAGTTATTTCTGTGGCAGACTGTGGAGGTACACCTGGTCCAGATATTTGTCAGTAATCATTCTTACAGCATTTCTTTAGTTTTGGACATCAGAAAGGCAACACGAAGTTTATGTATAGAATAAAAATGAAATATAGCTTATTTTGTATTTGAGTTTTGTATAGCCATTCATTCATTTGTATGCTTCACTCAAGAATGGGTGCTTCATACGACCCAGCAATCCCACTCTTAGGCTTATACCCTGATGAAATCAAATCTGAAAGAAGCACCTGTACCCCAGTGTTCACTGCAGCTCTCTATACAATATGCCCTCACTGAACAATGGAATGGACAGACAACCTGACTCCATCTCACTATGTGTCATCCAGAAAGGATTTGACTCAACTTACTGTAAATTTCTGATCCTAAGAGCCAGCCAAAGTGGTAACAGAGAGCGTCTGTCTCTTCGGGACAAAAACCCAGACGGAAAGGATAATATGTACCCAGAGCTGCAGTCTGGCTTCAGACCTCTTGCTTACAGCCTACTGTCTCCGACTGCCTCTCCTGATGTTCTGATCAAGTTACCTTTAAAATTCACTCTCGATTCTATGCTTTGATTCTCTTCTAATTTATTAATGTGTTCACCACCTCAGCATTATCTTTACAGCTCATTCCCTTCCAAGCTTGCTCATTCCTGTAAAACTATTAGCAAAGTTTTACTGTCTTTCACTTGGTGCCTAAGAATTTCATCTAAAGGTTACTTATGTCACATAACTCTAACTGCACAGAACTCTATGACAGGACATCTATCTATCTATCTATCTATATATTATCCTCAATAAATGTGTTTAACTTCTTGTCAGCATTCAGGCAGGGTATAATGAGCTATATTGCTCATTAATATGATCAGACATTTTGATTCCATAAAACCTCATACAGCAATTCCATAAACACCCCATTTAAGTTTGACTAAGGCAAATTTTTGCTTTAACTAATACATACATTTCAAATACAGTCCTGTGGCCATCATGAACATAAAAGACTACAGCAAACTTCAATATGTGTGCCTTACTGTGTCTGCCTACCCTGCCCACCTACAATGAAGATGACAGTTATTTCTGTGGCAGACTGTGGAGGTACACCTGGTCCAGATATTTGTCAGTAATCATTCTTACAGCATTTCTTTAGTTTTGGACATCAGAAAGGCAACACGAAGTTTATGTATAGAATAAAAATGAAATATAGCTTATTTTGTATTTGAGTTTTGTATAGCCATTCATTCATTTGTATGCTTCACTCAAGAATGGGTGCTTCATACGACCCAGCAATCCCACTCTTAGGCTTATACCCTGATGAAATCAAATCTGAAAGAAGCACCTGTACCCCAGTGTTCACTGCAGCTCTCTATACAATAGCCAGAACATGGAAGCAACCTAGATGCCCATCGATGAACGAATGGATACAAAAGCTCTGGTACATATATACAAAGGAATATTACACAGCTGTAAAGAGAAATGCAGAAGAATCAGCCTTAATGAGGTGGCTGGATCTAGAACCTATCATAAAAAGTGAAGTCAGTCAGAAAGAGAAGGACAAATACAGTATATTAACACATATATATGGAATCTAGTAGGATGGTGATGATGGCACACTCAGTGAAGCGACGGAAAGACAGACATGGACAGTGGACATGTGGACATTGTGGGGAAGGAACAGAGGGTGGGAGGCATAAAGGAAGTAGCATGAAGGTCTGTCCTATCATAAGTGAAGAAAATAGCTCTAGTCATTGCTCTGTGAGAAAGGGGGATCCTTCAGGGGTGCTGTGTGATGGTCGGGAGGGGTGGGAAGAGGGGGATATACATATGACTAATCTGGGAACATGCATATCTGTAGACAACAAAACTCTGTAAAAGTTAAAAGTAAAATAAAGGTTTTTTTTTTTTAAAAAAAAAGAGAGAGAAGACTGAAATAAAAAACGAATGGGTGCTTCACATCTACTATGGACCCTTGCACTGGACTGGGTGGTGGGATATACCTGGGGGTAACCCACAGGGGGCCTATAGTCTAGTATATAATATAATCAAGTAGCAAACATAAATACATAAATACACAGTAGATCAGAAGAGGATGAAAGCTGTGAAGAATAGGATGTAAAGGAGGGGAAAAAGTATGTACTCAGAGTGGATGAGGGTACAGGGTGATCATGGAAGACTTCCCTGATTAGGTGGTATTTGAGCAAAGACCTGAAGGAACCAAAGGAGACATATCTACATGTGGGAAAACAGCATTCCAGCCAGAAAGAAAAATTTCTCCAAGTCCCTGACATTGAGACATGTTGGCAGGTTCAAGAAAGAAAACAGACACTAGTGTGTTGGGAGCAAAGAAATGCAGGAGGAGGTCTTGAGCTGGGTTCCCCTAAGCTGTGGATTCACTGCAAGTGATTTATTAAGAAAGTGGTATGGGGAAGGGCAAAGCAGAAAAGCTAAACATTAATGCAATTACAGGTAAAATCCTCCCCTCAGCCTGATCCTCCTGGGTGTTCTGGAGTGTAAATTACTTTGCAAAGTTTGTACCATCTTGCCTTAAGAGGTCAGGGCTTTGAAACTTCATCGATGAACGAATGGATACAAAAGCTCTGGTACATATATACAAAGGAATATTACACAGCTGTAAAGAGAAATGCAGAAGAATCAGCCTTAATGAGGTGGCTGGATCTAGAACCTATCATAAAAAGTGAAGTCAGTCAGAAAGAGAAGGACAAATACAGTATATTAACACATATATATGGAATCTAGTAGGATGGTGATGATGGCACACTCAGTGAAGCGACGGAAAGACAGACATGGACAGTGGACATGTGGACATTGTGGGGAAGGAACAGAGGGTGGGAGGCATAAAGGAAGTAGCATGAAGGTCTGTCCTATCATAAGTGAAGAAAATAGCTCTAGTCATTGCTCTGTGAGAAAGGGGGATCCTTCAGGGGTGCTGTGTGATGGTCGGGAGGGGTGGGAAGAGGGGGATATACATATGACTAATCTGGGAACATGCATATCTGTAGACAACAAAACTCTGTAAAAGTTAAAAGTAAAATAAAGGTTTTTTTTTTTTAAAAAAAAAGAGAGAGAAGACTGAAATAAAAAACGAATGGGTGCTTCACATCTACTATGGACCCTTGCACTGGACTGGGTGGTGGGATATACCTGGGGGTAACCCACAGGGGGCCTATAGTCTAGTATATAATATAATCAAGTAGCAAACATAAATACATAAATACACAGTAGATCAGAAGAGGATGAAAGCTGTGAAGAATAGGATGTAAAGGAGGGAAAGAGTATGTACTCAGAGTGGATGAGGGTACAGGGTGATCATGGAAGACTTCCCTGATTAGGTGGTATTTGAGCAAAGACCTGAAGGAACCAAAGGAGACATATCTACATGTGGGAAAACAGCATTCCAGCCAGAAAGAAAAATTTCTCCAAGTCCCTGACATTGAGACATGTTGGCAGGTTCAAGAAAGAAAACAGACACTAGTGTGTTGGGAGCAAAGAAATGCAGGAGGAGGTCTTGAGCTGGGTTCCCCTAAGCTGTGGATTCACTGCAAGTGATTTATTAAGAAAGTGGTATGGGGAAGGGCAAAGCAGAAAAGCTAAACATTAATGCAATTACAGGTAAAATCCTCCCCTCAGCCTGATCCTCCTGGGTGTTCTGGAGTGTAAATTACTTTGCAAAGTTTGTACCATCTTGCCTTAAGAGGTCAGGGCTTTGAAACTTCATTGGCTGTGAACAGCCCTGAGCAGACATAAACTGCCAGGCACTTCTGGGGTTTGGTGCTTCTGGACAAAGTAGTTTCAGCAACCCAAGGTAGTCTCCGTAAAAAGCCTGTAGGTGCCAAGTGTGCAGAAGCTGTAGGAATCAATGTGTAGAACTAGGAATATCCCAGGAGATCTGAGAGATCACAGTATCAGAACGCTCAGCAAGATTCAGCCTCCTTGCATTCTGAAGTAGTACATGGAATGTAGAACTTGGGTGAGTGTATGTTCAGTCACTTCAGTCATGTCTCACAAGTTGGCAGCCCTAGGGACTGTAGCCCGCCAGGCTCCTCTGCCCATGGGGTTCTTCAGGCAAGAAGACTGGAGTGGGTTACCATGCCCTCCTCCAGGGGATCTTCCTGACCCAGGGATTGAACTTGGGTCCCCTGCATTGCAGGTGGATTATTTATCAATATCTATTGAAAATAAATTCCTGTGGCTGTAATAAACATAAAGATCAGCGGGGACAAGAGATAAATCAATGAAACCAGTTAAGAGGCCATTGCAACATGAAAAAGAAAGAGAAACTACTGGGACTAGAGTGATGACATATGAAAACAGAGTCGATAGAAGCTGCTTGTGGATTTCAAAATTAATTCTTCATTTCTGTTCAGTTTGAGTGTCTCTCTCTCTTTTTCTTTCCTAAGTACCTCTTCCCTTCTCTACCAATCCACTTTTGTTATAAAAAAATAATTGTTCAGATTAGGCAAATTTTTGTTATCTGTCTACAACTTCTCAACATTTACATTCATATGAGTCCTATACTAACCTGTGAAAGTTACTATCTCTAACACTCTTAAGATATACACTTACAAAAAAATATTATTTTTGCTCTTACATGTCCCAGCTTACTCTGAATTTTTTTCTCATCCTTCCCTTTGTTGTTATTATTTTCCCACATATGCCAAGATAGTGGGATACATTTTGGGTTGCTCCTTTTTGGGGAAATGTGACTTCTGTCTTAGATTGAAGTGAGAAAAAAATGATTCCTTCTTTAGCAACAAATGTTCCCCATAATTCAGTATAAGAAAATACTGACTTGGATAACCAAGAAAAGCACACACAGACATCAAAATATGAACAGAATATAAATAGAAAATATTTTTGGAAAATATTCATCTTATCTACATCAACAAAATTTTTATCATCATGATTTCTGTTGATTCCTTATTGAAGCAATGAACTGTGTTTCTTTATGTAAATGCTTTAATTATAAGAAGTGGCAGATAAACTTTTTTATTTTGGTTTTCTTTTCTGATTGCCTATTGAAAAATAAGCATGAAGGTAAAATACATGCATCATGTGAATATACATGTGAGATTTAAAGTCATCAAATGTGCTGCAAATAGTGTGTAACCTCTAGCAATGAATATGCTGTATGTAGTTATCAAGGTTTTAGATTTCTCCTTATGAAATTAAAAAAAAATCATCTCATCCTGCTATATTTTAAGTTATAATACATGGTTTGTGTAAAAACTAAAGAGTTTAAGGTGTACACATATTTGGGTGTTTGTACATAAATATTTAATAATGATCTTTGCAGGAATTTTTTAATATTGAAAATAAATTCCTGTGGCTGTAATAAACATAAAGATCAGCGGGGACAAGAGATAAATCAATGAAACCAGTTAAGAGGCCATTGCAACATGAAAAAGAAAGAGAAACTACTGGGACTAGAGTGATGACATATGAAAACAGAGTCGATAGAAGCTGCTTGTGGATTTCAAAATTAATTCTTCATTTCTGTTCAGTTTGAGTGTCTCTCTCTCTCTTTTTCTTTCCTAAGTACCTCTTCCCTTCTCTACCAATCCACTTTTGTTATAAAAAAATAATTGTTCAGATTAGGCAAATTTTTGTTATCTGTCTACAACTTCTCAACATTTACATTCATATGAGTCCTATACTAACCTGTGAAAGTTACTATCTCTAACACTCTTAAGATATACACTTACAAAAAAATATTATTTTTGCTCTTACATGTCCCAGCTTACTCTGAATTTTTTTCTCATCCTTCCCTTTGTTGTTATTATTTTCCCACATATGCCAAGATAGTGGGATACATTTTGGGTTGCTCCTTTTTGGGGAAATGTGACTTCTGTCTTAGATTGAAGTGAGAAAAAAATGATTCCTTCTTTAGCAACAAATGTTCCCCATAATTCAGTATAAGAAAATACTGACTTGGATAACCAAGAAAAGCACACACAGACATCAAAATATGAACAGAATATAAATAGAAAATATTTTTGGAAAATATTCATCTTATCTACATCAACAAAATTTTTATCATCATGATTTCTGTTGATTCCTTATTGAAGCAATGAACTGTGTTTCTTTATGTAAATGCTTTAATTATAAGAAGTGGCAGATAAACTTTTTTATTTTGGTTTTCTTTTCTGATTGCCTATTGAAAAATAAGCATGAAGGTAAAATACATGCATCATGTGAATATACATGTGAGATTTAAAGTCATCAAATGTGCTGCAAATAGTGTGTAACCTCTAGCAATGAATATGCTGTATGTAGTTATCAAGGTTTTAGATTTCTCCTTATGAAATTAAAAAAAAATCATCTCATCCTGCTATATTTTAAGTTATAATACATGGTTTGTGTAAAAACTAAAGAGTTTAAGGTGTACACATATTTGGGTGTTTGTACATAAATATTTAATAATGATCTTTGCAGGAATTCTTGTTGAAGTTCAATCTATCTGCACAAAGAGTTAGGTTACAGTACAGAAGATACATATACTCCTGTCTAGTTTCTTGGGTTTTGAGTGTGGCACAAAGTATACTGAGTTGACTCAATACCTTAATCATTGAAAAGGAAAAGAATTATAAAGAGTAGCAATGCTTCAGTAGATCGTAGGGATCTGTACAATATTTCCTCCAAAAGAAGGAACACGTATGTAAAAAAACCATCAATAAGAGAGAAAACACTTATAGGTGACTAAAAATTGTCAGCACTTCTATAGAAAACCAAATGACTTAGCAGTAAAAATATTTTATAGTTTCCCAGGTGATTCAGTGGTAAAGACTCTGCCTGCCAGTATAGGAGATGCAGGTTTGATGCCTGGGTCAGGAAGATCCCCTGGAGGAGGACATGGCAACCTACTCCAGATCCCATGAACAGAGGAGCCTAGTGGGCTACAGTCCATGGGATGGTAAAGAGTCGAACATGACTTAGCAACTAAACAGCAAGAGTTATACTATGTTTCAGTTCTGCCTCTTGGGTCATTTTGATAGGGATAGAGTAGAACAGGTAGAGCCTAGTGGGGGACAATAGGTAGAACGGTGAAACTTGGGAAAGGTTGGGAGGCCAGTAAGTTAATGATAACTCAGAAGAGCTGCTTTTCATTAAAACAGGCTTGACTGGGCATGGAGGGCTGATGAAGGAGGAGCTGGTGAGGAAGGAATTAACGATGTGTGTATTACACCTGTGTCTACTTGAGGGGGGGCAGTCTTCTACCATCCTATATATTACTGCCCATTCAGTCAGGAGAGGAGCAGCAGAGCAGAAATTTCCGGCCTGCCCATTTGCTTCCAGGTACCTTACTCCAATAAATCCTTTTCTTGTCTGTCACTGCTTCTTGCTGAATTCTTTCTGCGTTGAGGCACGAAGAACCTGCCCTTCAGTGGGTCCAGACCTTGGATTAAGTCCTGGCCACGTGGGTTTGAGTCCCAGACAGGGTTTTGGCCAGGATCGAGTCCTGACCACCCCAAGCAGGGTTTTGGCTGGGGTTGAGCCTTAGCCATGAGGGTTCAAGTCCCAAACAGGGTTTTGGCTGGGTTCGAGTCCCAGCAGCGTGGGTTCAGGTCCCAAACAGAGTTCTGGCTGGGTTCAAATCCTAAGCCAGGGATTGAGGGTTTGAGTCCCAAACAGGGTTTTGACTGGAATTCAAGCTCCAGTCACACGGGTTCAAGTCCCAAGCAGGGCTCGATCAGGTCTGGGCCCTGGGTTTAAGTCTCAAACCAAGGTAAAACCCTTTCAATTTCAGTCTCCTGAATAAATGAATAAGTACATTTTACCATATATATAATATTCATACCACTAGAATGGCTCTTTTGTGTTTGACATAATGAAAGGGCATTGTGCTCAGAGTAACTGTAGAAATGTACTTGTGTCAGGGTATTTTTCAAGCCTAGTGCTCAGTCATGGGATGCCTGTAAAGATGCAGGTTTGATGCCTGGGTCAGGAAGATCCCCTGGAGGAGGACATGGCAACCTACTCCAGATCCCATGAACAGAGGAGCCTAGTGGGCTACAGTCCATGGGATGGTAAAGAGTCGAACATGACTTAGCAACTAAACAGCAAGAGTTATACTATGTTTCAGTTCTGCCTCTTGGGTCATTTTGATAGGGATAGAGTAGAACAGGTAGAGCCTAGTGGGGGACAATAGGTAGAACGGTGAAACTTGGGAAAGGTTGGGAGGCCAGTAAGTTAATGATAACTCAGAAGAGCTGCTTTTCATTAAAACAGGCTTGACTGGGCATGGAGGGCTGATGAAGGAGGAGCTGGTGAGGAAGGAATTAACGATGTGTATTACACCTGTGTCTACTTGAGGGGGCAGTCTTCTACCATCCTATATATTACTGCCCATTCAGTCAGGAGAGGAGCAGCAGAGCAGAAATTTCCGGCCTGCCCATTTGCTTCCAGGTACCTTACTCCAATAAATCCTTTTCTTGTCTGTCACTGCTTCTTGCTGAATTCTTTCTGCGTTGAGGCACGAAGAACCTGCCCTTCAGTGGGTCCAGACCTTGGATTAAGTCCTGGCCACGTGGGTTTGAGTCCCAGACAGGGTTTTGGCCAGGATCGAGTCCTGACCACCCCAAGCAGGGTTTTGGCTGGGGTTGAGCCTTAGCCATGAGGGTTCAAGTCCCAAACAGGGTTTTGGCTGGGTTCGAGTCCCAGCAGCGTGGGTTCAGGTCCCAAACAGAGTTCTGGCTGGGTTCAAATCCTAAGCCAGGGATTGAGGGTTTGAGTCCCAAACAGGGTTTTGACTGGAATTCAAGCTCCAGTCACACGGGTTCAAGTCCCAAGCAGGGCTCGATCAGGTCTGGGCCCTGGGTTTAAGTCTCAAACCAAGGTAAAACCCTTTCAATTTCAGTCTCCTGAATAAATGAATAAGTACATTTTACCATATATATAATATTCATACCACTAGAATGGCTCTTTTGTGTTTGACATAATGAAAGGGCATTGTGCTCAGAGTAACTGTAGAAATGTACTTGTGTCGGTATCTGTGGTCCAGTTTTCTCTCCAAGTTTTCTACCATTTTATCTAGTTTCTGCCTTCACAAGATTTCTAGGGTCAGGGACACAGACTTGGAGAATGTGGGTGGAGAGAGCAATCAGCAGAGGTTTGAAGGATGAAGACAAATCCTTAACAGGACAAGCTGAGATGGCTGCATGCATGGAGAAATGGGTAGATATATTCAGAATACCGTGTTGGTAGCTAAAGTCTATGCAATCAGTAAAGAAAAAGAAATGATGCATAGTAATAACATATGGAGCATTTTTATATGGCCCTTGAGGGCAAAAGCATATAGAAAAAATGAATTTCCTTAAAGATAAACTTGATGTAACAAATATTTGTGTGATGATTTGATTATGTTGTAGCTTAAGTTCTCCCTGAAAGCTTAGTCTGATTTATTTCCAAGTGTATAGATATGCTCCACTTTTTAAAACTCCACTTTATATCACATGTCTTTTAAGAAAGACTTACATGAGTTCCTATTGTCACTAACTGAGGAAGATTTTTGCTTTTATGAAAACAAGTGAAAAGCAAGAATAGCATCTAGCGTTTGTCTTGCACAGAGCATGTTGAAGAGGCAGTGCACACCCCTACTCATGCAACTGGTACTTTCAAGCTCCTTCCCAGGAGCCACACTCAGCACCAATCTGCCAGAGCTTTGAGCTGTGTCTGTCAGCCTCTGTGCTTTATCTTCATTTATCCCTTGGCAAGATCTTGCCTCCTAAGGCAATTGTGTGCACACTCTATGCCACTTCATCTCGCAAGCGTTGTAGAAATGCTCTACTTTCAGAAACTGGGGGAAACCTAAATTTGAATGGTAACTTCAAAGAGTAGGGATAAATATCAGAAGGGAGAAAGGCAAGTGAACTTTCATAGAAGGGAGAAGTGTAGGCAACGAAGACTTGAGATCATGCTAAAAAGAGTTTAGAATATCTTACAAAATTGTCAACTCAAAAGACGAGATGAAGAGATAATTATTCACCAGTGTGAGGTCACCATTGGTTGAAAATAATCCCATTACGTCTTTTATACATCTAAGCTTTTCATGTGAAATTAAAGAGAAGGGGATGCAGAAAGCTGACATGCCAATAGTCAGGGCAAAACACTGTCAGTGAAAGTTGAGTTAATATCTGCACAGGAGTGTCCAGGCTTGGCTGAAATCAGAGGCGAGGCCAAGATATAGGCCAGAGCACTAGATACAGCTTATTCAGTGGTGTTCATGGTGGCTTATTGGTGTTGGGTGTCTAAGGCCCAGGAAACTTGAGGCTGTGATTCAACCTCTTAGAACCTCTGGCAAATTTTCTATGTATTCCCTGGGAGTTTATAAAAAGTAGCTGTTTGGTGGCAGATGCATAAATCTGACCATCAAAGAAAACTAGTAAATTGGGCCTAAAAATAGAAAAATGAATTTCCTTAAAGATAAACTTGATGTAACAAATATTTGTGTGATGATTTGATTATGTTGTAGCTTAAGTTCTCCCTGAAAGCTTAGTCTGATTTATTTCCAAGTGTATAGATATGCTCCACTTTTTAAAACTCCACTTTATATCACATGTCTTTTAAGAAAGACTTACATGAGTTCCTATTGTCACTAACTGAGGAAGATTTTTGCTTTTATGAAAACAAGTGAAAAGCAAGAATAGCATCTAGCGTTTGTCTTGCACAGAGCATGTTGAAGAGGCAGTGCACACCCCTACTCATGCAACTGGTACTTTCAAGCTCCTTCCCAGGAGCCACACTCAGCACCAATCTGCCAGAGCTTTGAGCTGTGTCTGTCAGCCTCTGTGCTTTATCTTCATTTATCCCTTGGCAAGATCTTGCCTCCTAAGGCAATTGTGTGCACACTCTATGCCACTTCATCTATAGCGTTGTAGAAATGCTCTACTTTCAGAAACTGGGGGAAACCTAAATTTGAATGGTAACTTCAAAGAGTAGGGATAAATATCAGAAGGGAGAAAGGCAAGTGAACTTTCATAGAAGGGAGAAGTGTAGGCAACGAAGACTTGAGATCATGCTAAAAAGAGTTTAGAATATCTTACAAAATTGTCAACTCAAAAGACGAGATGAAGAGATAATTATTCACCAGTGTGAGGTCACCATTGGTTGAAAATAATCCCATTACGTCTTTTATACATCTAAGCTTTTCATGTGAAATTAAAGAGAAGGGGATGCAGAAAGCTGACATGCCAATAGTCAGGGCAAAACACTGTCAGTGAAAGTTGAGTTAATATCTGCACAGGAGTGTCCAGGCTTGGCTGAAATCAGAGGCGAGGCCAAGATATAGGCCAGAGCACTAGATACAGCTTATTCAGTGGTGTTCATGGTGGCTTATTGGTGTTGGGTGTCTAAGGCCCAGGAAACTTGAGGCTGTGATTCAACCTCTTAGAACCTCTGGCAAATTTTCTATGTATTCCCTGGGAGTTTATAAAAAGTAGCTGTTTGGTGGCAGATGCATAAATCTGACCATCAATTTGTTATTTTTATCAAGATATTTCTAGATATCAACCTGTATATTTCTATCAAGGTTTAGAAATAGGGAAATGATTGCTTTATGAAAGTGACTCCCTTAATGTCTCATTCCAAATTAAACTCAAAGCAAGTTTATTTTTGAAGGCTGTTTTCTTAAATACTCATATCTCAAGTTTCTTAAGTATAAGGCTTGTGAATAAAGCTACTGACATTTCGTGAGAGTTAAATGACTGATTCCTGAACATTTTATAAAGCAACTATTTTCACCATCTTTTTGATATATTACTATTTAACTATAAGATTGAAATCTCAGAATAATCTCACGCTTGGGAGATTTCCATAAGAAGTTATATATTCACTGTGTCTCTAGTAGGCTACTTTGACCTTTCATGTTTCAAACTGCAGTCCTTTTCTACCATTAGATTTTAAGTTTTCAAAATCTAGGGGGAAGGGGTTTTCTTTCTCATCCTCTCTTACATTGCCTCTGGGCTGAGGAAGAAAGTCGGTAAAACAAAAGATTTTTGTCTGCCTTGAGCCCAAAAGAAGTTCAAATGGAAGCCTCAAGTGCAATGACCTTAATGACTATTTCTCCTTTATCATAACTGTATGCTTAAATAGTTCACAGACTGTTTAGTTCAGCTGGGCACAATTTGAAACTTCAGAGGAAAGACATCTCTCTGTAGGGTAACGTATCTTTCCAGGGGGAGTAATTCCTTTGTGCCTAAGGCTTAAGTAGATTGCAAGGGTAAAAAGCAATGTTTCAGGATAATTGAAGGATGACCAAAATAGTGAGATATAGTAAAAATAGTCCATATCCTCTAACTTGTCCACATCAACTGAAAACATCTTTTCTCATGAATTAATCTGCCCAAGTCACTGAAAACCTTGTGAGCAATTATATTGAAATCCTAACAAAAGATGATGTTTGATATAACATCTTAGACAAATTGAAGCGATAAATATGGGCAATGTTATTACATTAGCAACAATGCTGTATGCATGTATTTGTGTGTGCATGCATGCTAAGTTGTTTCAGTTGTGTCTGATTCTTTGCGATCCTGTGAACTTAAGCCCACCAGGCTCCTCTGTCCAAAGGATTCTCCAGGCAAGAATACTGGAGTGGGTTGCCATGCCCTCTTCCAGGGAATTATCCCTATCCAGGAATTGAATCTGAGTCTCTTATGTCTCCCACATTGTCAAGTGGATTCTTTACCACTAGCGTCAGCTGGGGAGCCCAATATGTAAAGGAGCCAACTACTAGTGCTAGCAACAGGCTACTGTTAAGTTTCCAGAAATTGTATGAGATTGATGTTAAAATAAATCATTGTAAAAAATTAAATAAGATCATAAATAAACACATTAAAAACAAAGGTAGGGTAAATCTTCAAATCTCAACACTCCCTAGGCATTTTCCTACATTGTATTATTTGTGCTCTTGAAGTTATTGACATTTATTTTGTCTGTGCAGTGAATATATTGTGCAATGGCATGGTGCATCACTTCCTAGCTCCACCTTCAGTAATGTCAAACTGGTAGCTTAAAACAGACATGGTGTGAGTATATAAGCAAATAAAGGCCCAGGCTCTTGCTATGTGAGCCGAGACGACTCTTCAGTTCTCCAGCATAATTTCTTACCTTTAGAATGCTTGTGGGTTATCAAACATACTTTCATATACTGTGAACCTAATTTCAGAACTATTGCACTGTTGTCTTAACTATACTTTTAATACATCAATATCACGAGGATAGAGTTTGTGGAAAAAGCTTTTAAAGTAAGGACATATTTTAAACATATGGGAATTATTATTCTCCTCCAGGGGATCTTCCTGACACAGGGATGGAACCCAAATCTCCTGCATTGCAAGTGGATTCTTTACCTCTGAGACTCCGGAGCAGCCCTTGCTGAAACATACACTCATGTTACAGACCTGTGCAATTCAAATCCATGTTGTTCAAGGGTCAAATATACAACTTAATGTGTCTGCAGCAGGGTTTGGGAAACAAAATGATTTCTCTTGAATAAGGTACTTACTCTTCCACATGTTGGCTACGTCTGGCTTGGAGCTACAGCAGAGGCAACCTTATACCTGAGTAATTACAATAATAATCTGATTGGCTACCAAGTCAAAACATCTGTCTGACTCTTTAGAAAAATAGTTTGCCGACAATTGGTCTAAAGCAGGGATGACGAGCTAACCAAATAACCAATTGACTATCTCTAATATAGTGATTAAGTAATAATGTCTATGATGGAGGAAACAATAGGAAATCAGGACATATGTACCAGATAGTCACTACCGTTCGTTTAAAAAAGAATTTGTAGCATAGATAACTAGTGGGAACTTACTATAAAGCACAGAAATCTCGGCTCTGTGTTCTGTCATGACTTGGATAAGTGGGAGGGGGGTCCAAGAAGGAGGGGAAATATATATGCATATAACCAAGATTCATTGTAAAGCAATCACAGTCCAATAAAAAAAAAATAAATTTTAAAAATAAAAATTGTAAAAAAGACAACCTTTCCTTTATCATCACCCAGGGAATCGAAAAGAATACAATAGCTATTTTCCTTTTCCTTGAATCTTTGAAAGAGCTAAGCGTAATCACAAATTTTAAAACAATACAATTAGAACAAAAATGTTCAACATTTTCAACTGGTTGCCTTTTTAATAGAAATTTTTTCTTCTTAAGTTTAGCAAAGTATCTTACCTTTAGAATGCTTGTGGGTTATCAAACATACTTTCATATACTGTGAACCTAATTTCAGAACTATTGCACTGTTGTCTTAACTATACTTTTAATACATCAATATCACGAGGATAGAGTTTGTGGAAAAAGCTTTTAAAGTAAGGACATATTTTAAACATATGGGAATTATTATTCTCCTCCAGGGGATCTTCCTGACACAGGGATGGAACCCAAATCTCCTGCATTGCAAGTGGATTCTTTACCTCTGAGACTCGGAGCAGCCCTTGCTGAAACATACACTCATGTTACAGACCTGTGCAATTCAAATCCATGTTGTTCAAGGGTCAAATATACAACTTAATGTGTCTGCAGCAGGGTTTGGGAAACAAAATGATTTCTCTTGAATAAGGTACTTACTCTTCCACATGTTGGCTACGTCTGGCTTGGAGCTACAGCAGAGGCAACCTTATACCTGAGTAATTACAATAATAATCTGATTGGCTACCAAGTCAAAACATCTGTCTGACTCTTTAGAAAAATAGTTTGCCGACAATTGGTCTAAAGCAGGGATGACGAGCTAACCAAATAACCAATTGACTATCTCTAATATAGTGATTAAGTAATAATGTCTATGATGGAGGAAACAATAGGAAATCAGGACATATGTACCAGATAGTCACTACCGTTCGTTTAAAAAAGAATTTGTAGCATAGATAACTAGGGGGAACTTACTATAAAGCACAGAAATCTCGGCTCTGTGTTCTGTCATGACTTGGATAAGTGGGAGGGGGGTCCAAGAAGGAGGGGAAATATATATGCATATAACCAAGATTCATTGTAAAGCAATCACAGTCCAATAAAAAAAAAATAAATTTTAAAAATAAAAATTGTAAAAAAGACAACCTTTCCTTTATCATCACCCAGGGAATCGAAAAGAATACAATAGCTATTTTCCTTTTCCTTGAATCTTTGAAAGAGCTAAGCGTAATCACAAATTTTAAAACAATACAATTAGAACAAAAATGTTCAACATTTTCAACTGGTTGCCTTTTTATGATATCTTAACTACTATGAGCGATAGAAAATTTTTTCTTTACTCTTCTTAAGTTTGAGCAAAGTATCTTTCTAGTTACTCTTTATAAAGATATGGGGTTTATAAGTTGAAGAGTCTCTTTCCTTGTTGTATCTGTCTGCTATCTTAATTTCACTTTCTTTTGTTCCTCCTTATCACAGAGGTGGAAGTCAGAAGAAAAGTGACAAACCACATGATACAGTGGAATTGGGTATATAGTTTAAGCATCCTACCTTTAAAAGTACCTAGCATACTTACGTAATCTCAAGAATGTGAAAACAAAAACAAGCAAAAAAAAAGCAGCAGTAGCTTTATATCAGAACATAACTCCCATTCCTCTGTCAAATACCTGATTTTTTTTTCAATTTTTTTTTCATTCAACATAACATGCTTTCTATAGCTATCTTCAACATTTCTTATCCGTTGACCAATAAGCCCTATTTATGGGCTTCCCTGATGGCTCAGCGGGTAAAGAATCTACCTACAATGTAAGAGGCAAGAGGCACAGGAGATGCAGGCTTGATCCCTGGGTTGGGAAGATCCTCTGGGGGAGGAAATGGCTATCAACTCCAGTATTCTTGCCTGGAGAATCCCAGGGACACAGGAGCCTGGCAAGCTACAGCCCATGGGGTCCGCAAAGAGTCCAACACAATTCAGCACACGCCACACACATACACAAACACACCTTATTTATATAGAGTTTGATACTCACCTTCTGGCTTTCCTAAAGATAGACTACAGTTTAAAGGTATTTCTGCTTTTTTTCTAAAGAATAAACTAACCTGGACAGATCTCCATTTGTTCTTCCCATCTGTAAACTGTTACTACACAGACTGGCAGTCAGGAGACCTGAATTTGAGAGCAGGCTGTCATATTAATTCTTCATGTGACACTGACAGTTCTCTAAAATTTAGATTTCTTCTTATCACAATGAGGAGGTTGACTTAGATTATTCGATTCCTTTAGCCCTAAATCTGCCCTAGCTTTGAATAATTCTCTTTATATATCTTTATCTTCATATCCAAGTAGTTCCTGAAAGAGATACCTATCAATAGCAGCATGTGCTCTGCCAAAGGCATGGACTTCATATCAGTCAGGACTCACTTCCTCCACCAATTTTACTTTTTACTTCAGCTTCACTTTCTACTCTTCCTTTTCTTCTCTCTCTTCCTCCTTCCTTTCTTTTCCTTTCCTTTCTCTCTTTCTTCTCATCCTTCTTTCCTTCATTCCACACACTGCATCAGACATTATTTGAGAATTGCATCCCACCGAACACTTTATCAATCAGTTCTAACTCAGATACATAGATCCTGCAGTTCAACAGGCTTAGGTTATAAAAATAACCAGCTATATGAGGACATAACTTTGCAGAATACTCTTAAACAGAATAAAAAGGGTTTTCAAATAAAAATAGCATCCATTACCTTTTATGTTGCCAGATTCAAATGGAGGCTACGCATTTTTTAGAGAGATTCTTTTTTTCTATTCACTGATCGGTTGTTAGAGTCAGCTTAGTACATGGATTCTGATGCATTTCCAGGCAGACTTGCTGTCTATCCGGAAAGGCTTTGTAGTGCATTGGAAGTATGTTCAAGGAATGTCATCTCAATACTTCAAGGGGGTTTTTCTTTAATAAAAAGGGCAATAGGGATCAAACCAATCCACTGAATTTGCATGTTTTCCCCTCACATTGCTGAAAACACCTTTTCAAACCAGCTTCAAACTAGAGCAATTAAGTGGGTAATTGCCCTAGTGTGAACTTAGCCTTAAAAGCTTGTTCCATGCAACTAGAGTAATTAGACTTACTTCTTTAGTCTTTTTTTCCTCCCCTCATTGTTCTCTTGCATTAGGCTAATGTTGCTGTGCTTGGGTTCACTTAGATGCAAAGGAATGGAGGCTAGGATGGGAGAACAGAAAGGCTTAAATGGATAGGAAACCCAGCAAACAAAACTGAAATTCAGCTTGTGACAGCAATCATGAAAAACGTTTGCATTCTAATAGGGCTTGTTAAATGGCATTTTAATTAATCTAAAATTTGCAGCATACCTGCTTGTCACTATCCTTTGTAATGACTAGTTTATGTTCCTGAAATAGACATACAAAATACTTCATGTTTTGCCAGGTTATTTAGCAATGCTTTGCTGTATCAAATTAATCTTGGTTGCTAACAGGATAACAGTTTTACTTGTTTTTTCTTCTCTTTATCATGTTAAAATCATTATCTAAAGGGAACATACCAGGTCAAGTGTTAACAATATGTGTGTTGCAAAAATAAAAGTTAAGATTTGCCATCTGTTCAAAAATGAGACTGTAAGATATTTTTCAAAAAAAAAATTCCCTTTCATCTTAATACATTTTGATTTTTGTTTCAGTTTTTAAAGGCTATAGATACACTTTGTGAAGCAAGAGTACAACATACAATTAAACAATCAGTATTAAAATGTTGCAGGGCAATACAGAACTCCTTTCTGTCAATATTTGAAATAGATCAAGTGTAACTTCTTGGAATGTGTTCCACAGATATAAATTTAGAGCTGGAGATGGTATGTGTAATAAAATACTCATTAAATATTTGTTCAGTTCAGTAGATGGTAAGATTAAAACCTGCAATATTGTTTGCATATTTACATTCAAAGTGTTGATCAGAAGTGCTGAATAGGCCCTGGTTCTTAGGTTCTTACCCTACAGCCCTGCACCTGAGGCAGGAGAGAGATGGGCTCCTTAGGCAAACAGCTGGAATTCATTCTCTATGGAGCCATACTCCAAGATGAAAACAGTAGGACAATCGAGGGAGGAGGTTGGGTCCCTGTGCCAACCTTTGGGGGGCAGGAGAGAGATGGGCTCCTTAGGCAATACAGGTATCTCAAACTAGAGCAATTGGGTTCCCTAGTGTGAACTTAGCCTTAAAAGCTTGTTCCATGCAACTAGAGTAATTAGACTTACTTCTTTAGTCTTTTTTTCCTCCCCTCATTGTTCTCTTGCATTAGGCTAATGTTGCTGTGCTTGGGTTCACTTAGATGCAAAGGAATGGAGGCTAGGATGGGAGAACAGAAAGGCTTAAATGGATAGGAAACCCAGCAAACAAAACTGAAATTCAGCTTGTGACAGCAATCATGAAAAACGTTTGCATTCTAATAGGGCTTGTTAAATGGCATTTTAATTAATCTAAAATTTGCAGCATACCTGCTTGTCACTATCCTTTGTAATGACTAGTTTATGTTCCTGAAATAGACATACAAAATACTTCATGTTTTGCCAGGTTATTTAGCAATGCTTTGCTGTATCAAATTAATCTTGGTTGCTAACAGGATAACAGTTTTACTTGTTTTTTCTTCTCTTTATCATGTTAAAATCATTATCTAAAGGGAACATACCAGGTCAAGTGTTAACAATATGTGTGTTGCAAAAATAAAAGTTAAGATTTGCCATCTGTTCAAAAATGAGACTGTAAGATATTTTTCAAAAAAAAAATTCCCTTTCATCTTAATACATTTTGATTTTTGTTTCAGTTTTTAAAGGCTATAGATACACTTTGTGAAGCAAGAGTACAACATACAATTAAACAATCAGTATTAAAATGTTGCAGGGCAATACAGAACTCCTTTCTGTCAATATTTGAAATAGATCAAGTGTAACTTCTTGGAATGTGTTCCACAGATATAAATTTAGAGCTGGAGATGGTATGTGTAATAAAATACTCATTAAATATTTGTTCAGTTCAGTAGATGGTAAGATTAAAACCTGCAATATTGTTTGCATATTTACATTCAAAGTGTTGATCAGAAGTGCTGAATAGGCCCTGGTTCTTAGGTTCTTACCCTACAGCCCTGCACCTGAGGCAGGAGAGAGATGGGCTCCTTAGGCAAACAGCTGGAATTCATTCTCTATGGAGCCATACTCCAAGATGAAAACAGTAGGACAATCGAGGGAGGAGGTTGGGTCCTGGACAGCTAAGAGATTAAAGACCACATATTTCTCTTTAAAGTGAAGGAGACCTCCCTGCATAGTCATGTGTAGAAAGAGTCCTTGGAGGTCAAAAGAGAATGAGCATCACCTCATAGTAAGTGATCCAACTAGCCATAGGCCTCTCTGCTAGGATCCATCTTGGCCAAGAGATGCACATGCACACGTGGGAGGACCCTGAGATATACTAAATATGGACTCAGAACCAGGCAAAGCAAGACTACTGGGGCATCCAAAAGAATGCCCCATAATAAAAGCGATTCAAATTACCACAAGGGCAAGACTCTCTGAGCCCATTTGTGTGTCTGTCTTCCTAATAAACACTTCTCTTGCTTCACTACATTCTATCTTTGCGGGAATTCTTTTCTGCAAAGCGGAAGTAGCAGGGCCTTGTCACTGACTGCTGGTCTAGTGGCTAATCAGTGTCCTCACCACCTAGACCTAATCTCAATCTCTAGCCAGGAACCAGGCGTCAAGCCGCTGCAGAGTGAGGCCACCCGAGATCACATCTTGCTCCGTATTCTCAGTGAGATGCAGTGACTTTTGCCCTTACCGACTGATGGTCATACATGTGTAACTGGGTCTCATACATACAATGGGGGCCCTGTTTTTGCTCAGGTTTGCATGTTGCCCTTTGATTAGTCTATTTCTCTGGCAATGTTCCCTTTTCTGTTCACCTGCATACATTTTCTCAATTTTTCATGGTTAATTTAGGTTTCCATTTAATTTCTAAAGAGATAAAATGATTAAATCAAGTGTAACTTCTTGGAATGTGTTCCACAGATATAAATTTAGAGCTGGAGATGGTATGTGTAATAAAATACTCATTAAATATTTGTTCAGTTCAGTAGATGGTAAGATTAAAACCTGCAATATTGTTTGCATATTTACATTCAAAGTGTTGATCAGAAGTGCTGAATAGGCCCTGGTTCTTAGGTTCTTACCCTACAGCCCTGCACCTGAGGCAGGAGAGAGATGGGCTCCTTAGGCAAACAGCTGGAATTCATTCTCTATGGAGCCATACTCCAAGATGAAAACAGTAGGACAATCGAGGGAGGAGGTTGGGTCCTGGACAGCTAAGAGATTAAAGACCACATATTTCTCTTTAAAGTGAAGGAGACCTCCCTGCATAGTCATGTGTAGAAAGAGTCCTTGGAGGTCAAAAGAGAATGAGCATCACCTCATAGTAAGTGATCCAACTAGCCATAGGCCTCTCTGCTAGGATCCATCTTGGCCAAGAGATGCACATGCACACGTGGGAGGACCCTGAGATATACTAAATATGGACTCAGAACCAGGCAAAGCAAGACTACTGGGGCATCCAAAAGAATGCCCCATAATAAAAGCGATTCAAATTACCACAAGGGCAAGACTCTCTGAGCCCATTTGTGTGTCTGTCTTCCTAATAAACACTTCTCTTGCTTCACTACATTCTATCTTTGCGGGAATTCTTTTCTGCAAAGCGGAAGTAGCAGGGCCTTGTCACTGACTGCTGGTCTAGTGGCTAATCAGTGTCCTCACCACCTAGACCTAATCTCAATCTCTAGCCAGGAACCAGGCGTCAAGCCGCTGCAGAGTGAGGCCACCCGAGATCACATCTTGCTCCGTATTCTCAGTGAGATGCAGTGACTTTTGCCCTTACCGACTGATGGTCATACATGTGTAACTGGGTCTCATACATACAATGGGGGCCCTGTTTTTGCTCAGGTTTGCATGTTGCCCTTTGATTAGTCTATTTCTCTGGCAATGTTCCCTTTTCTGTTCACCTGCATACATTTTCTCCATGGAAATAGTAGGGATGTTGCATGGTTAATTTCAGGTTCCATCCCTTTAAACTCTGATCATCATGACATCCAAATGAAATGTTCAGCAAATGTGACATTAAACCTCTATTTTCAATGGTGTCTTTTTATCTTAAAAACTGGAAGACTCCCCTGGTGGTACAATGGGTAAGAATCTGCCTGTCAATGCAGCAGACACAGGTTTGATCCCTGGTCCAGGAAGATTCCACAGGCCATGGAGCAACTAAGCCTAAGCATCACAACTACTGAAGCCCATTTATGGCAATTAGAGAAATCCTGCATGGAGCAGTGAAAACCCAATGCAACCAAATAACAACAACAACAAAAAAACCAAAAACTGGAAAGTTTTGAGAGGACAGAGTATGTGAGTTTAGTTTATTGGATACAGTTACTTCTGTTTCAGCTGTGACCATGGTTGTACAGTTAGGGGAGGCCACTCCGCCCTTGAATGAGTAAGATTTGCTTTCACAGGGGGAATCCACATATTTTCAAAAACCCAGTTTTCTTACAACTCTAACGGGAGTTGGAGTGAGGTAGAGAAAAAAAAAAAACAAACTAAACTTGGACCATAAGGTCAGATAGATCTGAAACTTGCCTTTGCCACTTATTGTTTAGCAGGCTTGAATCTCATTTTTCTTATCTATATAATGGTGTCAATAATACATTTTTCCTAAGATTTCAGTGAAGGTTAAGTGGCATGTTATAGAAAGCCTGTTAAATAGCAAGGTCCTAAAAAGAGGTAGTTAAATGTGTCATCCCTCATATACAAGGACCAATTGCCTGGCTATAAAATCCCTGAAAGCTGGGACACAGTCATTTGTAGAATTTATGCCAAATAGGAACCTGTGGGGCTCCTGGGCACAAAAGCCTTTCTGTGTGCCCCACTTCTTGACTACAGTCAGTTTCCTACAAATGAATGAATTCCCTTTCGAGAGTGCCTTTGTAAAACCAATTTCTTTCGTTAGGTGCAACAAAGGTAGCCTAGGTACCCAACTAATAATATTGGCTATAAAGCACTATACTCTAATAGATTTATAATACCTTTCATACAAATAACATGTAAAAAACAAAAACAACCATTTTTAATTTCATTGTACCTTGAAAGTATAGTAGTACAGTACAACAGAAGGCACACAGGGGCTGGCATCAAGGGGCACAGGCAAGAGGAACTACTGACTGAGGGAGGGAGGAGTGGGAAGTGGTAGAGAATGAAGGATCATCAGCAACAGGAGACGGAGGGCAAGCTGTGATTTCACTCACACCTGATACTGATGACACAGGTTCTGGTGCCTTGTTGGACTCAATTCTACTCACCCTCTTGAAGAAATAATCCAGTGAGGTCTGGATAGTCGCTCATCATAGATGACACAGTTGCACTGGACTGCATTCTGAATGGTTGCTGCATGGTGCTATGCTCTGGACCCGTGCCTCAAAAACTAACAGTGACTCTTCAAATAAAATCTTCTTGCCATCTCCTGCTCTGTGAATCTTTTTGGGTTTTTAGCAGTACTAGCTAAGTCACTGTTGCTTTTAGCCTGCTTCTGTATATCCTGGGTTTGAAATAAAGATACTGTAATCTATACGGTACTGCAGAGTACACAAAAGCACAACCATTTGTAGCAAATGCATACATGTGACACTGTATGCCACATGTTAATTAACTTACAGGATTGGACATGCAAATGTACACTGGCATCTTTGGAAGTTCGCAACTTAAAGGTTCAGACATGGAGGGCTTAACGCACAGGAAATAGGCCTCATTTAGCCTTCAAGACCCTCCCTGAGTTCCAACAGTTAGGTTCAAACTCAAAGGGATGAAAATAGGTAAACTTGGTAAGGAGGCTAGTGGTTTCTGAGGAGGAGGAAAAACAAACATTTCCTAGCCTAAAATGTTTGCCTTGATAAAAATCTACTCAGAAACTAACTTTATTGTCTTCGGTGGCAAACTTTTATGGAATGTCTTATCTAGTCTAGACAGTTGGAGACCTGTGGGGCTCCTGGGCACAAAAGCCTTTCTGTGTGCCCCACTTCTTGACTACAGTCAGTTTCCTACAAATGAATGAATTCCCTTTCGAGAGTGCCTTTGTAAAACCAATTTCTTCGTTAGGTGCAACAAAGGTAGCCTAGGTACCCAACTAATAATATTGGCTATAAAGCACTATACTCTAATAGATTTATAATACCTTTCATACAAATAACATGTAAAAAACAAAAACAACCATTTTTAATTTCATTGTACCTTGAAAGTATAGTAGTACAGTACAACAGAAGGCACACAGGGGCTGGCATCAAGGGGCACAGGCAAGAGGAAATACTGACTGAGGGAGGGAGGATGGGAAGTGGTAGAGAATGAAGGATCATCAGCAACAGGAGACGGAGGGCAAGCTGTGATTTCACTCACACCTGATACTGATGACACAGGTTCTGGTGCCTTGTTGGACTCAATTCTACTCACCCTCTTGAAGAAATAATCCAGTGAGGTCTGGATAGTCGCTCATCATAGATGACACAGTTGCACTGGACTGCATTCTGAATGGTTGCTGCATGGTGCTATGCTCTGGACCCGTGCCTCAAAAACTAACAGTGACTCTTCAAATAAAATCTTCTTGCCATCTCCTGCTCTGTGAATCTTTTTGGGTTTTTAGCAGTACTAGCTAAGTCACTGTTGCTTTTAGCCTGCTTCTGTATATCCTGGGTTTGAAATAAAGATACTGTAATCTATACGGTACTGCAGAGTACACAAAAGCACAACCATTTGTAGCAAATGCATACATGTGACACTGTATGCCACATGTTAATTAACTTACAGGATTGGACATGCAAATGTACACTGGCATCTTTGGAAGTTCGCAACTTAAAGGTTCAGACATGGAGGGCTTAACGCACAGGAAATAGGCCTCATTTAGCCTTCAAGACCCTCCCTGAGTTCCAACAGTTAGGTTCAAACTCAAAGGGATGAAAATAGGTAAACTTGGTAAGGAGGCTAGTGGTTTCTGAGGAGGAGGAAAAACAAACATTTCCTAGCCTAAAATGTTTGCCTTGATAAAAATCTACTCAGAAACTAACTTTATTGTCTTACGGTGGCAAACTATTTTGCACTGGAATGTCTTATCTAGTCTAGACAGTTGGAGACCACCCTCTGGCTAATGTTATGTTAATATTGTGGGTGTGAGTTAGGAAGACCTTTACAGTCTTAAAATATTCTTTTAATCTGCTGTTGATAACCAACTGGAAAGTACAAAATGCCTTGTCTAAACTAGCTTCTGGGAGTACTCTTCTATCTCCCTTTCAGTGCCTTTGCTGAAGCTTTCTCTATCCTTTTTTTTTTTTTTTTTTTTAAATAAAACTGTTCCTGCATGAAGCTCTGAGTGACCAAAGCCAAGTCTTTTTTATTGTTATTGTTAGCTTTTTAAAAAAAAAATTATTGGGGTATATTTGTTTCATGATGTTGCCTTAGCTTCCAGTGTACAGCAAAGTTACTGTTATATATTTTACAGTTTTCTTGTTTACAGGTGTACATGATCCCCAAACAGGAACAAGATAGAGAACCCAGAGATAAACCCATGCACCTATGGATACCTTATTTTTGACAAAGGAGGCAAAAATATACAATGGGACAGAAACAGCCTGGAAATATTGGTCAGCTACTTGCAAAAAAATGAAATTGGAACACTCCCTAACACCAAACACAAAGATAAACTCAAAATGGATTAAAGACCTAAATGTTAGAACAGAAACCGGAAAAATCTTAGAGGAGAATATAGGCAAAACACTCAGTGATAGAAGGCAAAGCAAAATATTCTATGACCCACCCTCTAGAATAATAGAAACAAAAACAAAAATAAACATGTGGGACCTAATGAAAAGTAAAAGCTTTTGCACAGCAAAACAAACTACAAACAAGGTGAAAAGTCACATCTTTTTGATTCCAATGTGAAATCTCCTTTGGAGATCAAGAATCCAACACCATTCACAGTAAGCTACCTTACCAATTCACTGGAAAGGGCTTAACTATGCCTAAGACCTAAAATGTTTGGATGAAAATAGGTAAACTTGGTAAGGAGGCTAGTGGTTTCTGAGGAGGAGGAAAAACAAACATTTCCTAGCCTAAAATGTTTGCCTTGATAAAAATCTACTCAGAAACTAACTTTATTGTCTTACGGTGGCAAACTATTTTGCACTGGAATGTCTTATCTAGTCTAGACAGTTGGAGACCACCCTCTGGCTAATGTTATGTTAATATTGTGGGTGTGAGTTAGGAAGACCTTTACAGTCTTAAAATATTCTTTTAATCTGCTGTTGATAACCAACTGGAAAGTACAAAATGCCTTGTCTAAACTAGCTTCTGGGAGTACTCTTCTATCTCCCTTTCAGTGCCTTTGCTGAAGCTTTCTCTATCCTTTTTTTTTTTTTTTTTTTTTAAATAAAACTGTTCCTGCATGAAGCTCTGAGTGACCAAAGCCAAGTCTTTTTTATTGTTATTGTTAGCTTTTTTTAAAAAAAAAAAAATTATTGGGGTATATTTGTTTCATGATGTTGCATTAGCTTCCAGTGTACAGCAAAGTTACTGTTATATATTTTTACAGTTTTCTTATTTACAGGTGTACATGATCCCCAAACAGGAACAAGATAGAGAACCCAGAGATAAACCCATGCACCTATGGATACCTTATTTTTGACAAAGGAGGCAAAAATATACAATGGGACAGAAACAGCCTGGAAATATTGGTCAGCTACTTGCAAAAAAATGAAATTGGAACACTCCCTAACACCAAACACAAAGATAAACTCAAAATGGATTAAAGACCTAAATGTTAGAACAGAAACCGGAAAAATCTTAGAGGAGAATATAGGCAAAACACTCAGTGATAGAAGGCAAAGCAAAATATTCTATGACCCACCCTCTAGAATAATAGAAACAAAAACAAAAATAAACATGTGGGACCTAATGAAAAGTAAAAGCTTTTGCACAGCAAAACAAACTACAAACAAGGTGAAAAGTCACATCTTTTTGATTCCAATGTGAAATCTCCTTTGGAGATCAAGAATCCAACACCATTCACAGTAAGCTACCTACCTTCATCTGTCAAACCTGTTGCTAACTAGGAAAGGGAGGGGCTTAAGAAGCAAAGGAGGAACAATCAAGAGAAACAGTGGTGCAGGCTTGGGGCAAAGTCCAGGTTAGCCATCAAGGCAAACACAGAGCAGTATCTTTGAGCTGTTTTGCACATACCAAAACCACCACTAGGTGGAATAAATTAATGGTGCGCTGCTCCAAAGCACACAGACCCCAGAAGGTTGCTCATACTGACTCCCATTTACCTCACCACCAACCGATCAGAACATTATCCAGCCCGGCAAAGCAATATCCGTTTCTTACTTCACCTACAACTCTACCTCTGAGTTTTAATTTGGTGCGAGGGTACAGAGGCCAGATACAGTTTCTGAATCTTTGTGGCCCATCACTGTGCCTGAAAGATAGCAAAAACTCACATTTTGCTGAGAGAATGCATGAAAGGATGAGAAAATGACTGAATGAGTAAGTGCTTAGAATGCAGAAGCATGTAGAAACCCTACATGTGGGATCCATAAATATATCAACAGTTTCACTCTTCCATGTCTATTATCTACTCCAGATTAGAGAATATAGCTTCTGACATGTGGAGCTGTAGCCCTCCAGGCTCCTCTCACTGTGGAATTCAAGCAAGAAGAGTGGGTTGCCATGCCTTCTCCAGGGGATCAAATCTGAGTCTCTTCCATCTCTTGCATTGGGAGCTGGGTTCTTTACTACTTCCACATGTCCACAGCGAAGAACTGAAGCTAGGTATTTCTGCAGAGAATGGAAATAAAACTTGTGCAGGCTTCCTGGGAGTTTTGGATACTACGACATTGATGTCCAGACGGGGAACTTCGAAACTGAAGCCTTAGGTATTGCCTTGAACAGGACTGGCAGACGTACTGATGTAAAAGTAAAAAAACAGAAACCGGAAAAATCTTAGAGGAGAATATAGGCAAAACACTCAGTGATAGAAGGCAAAAATATTCTATGACCCACCCTCTAGAATAATAGAAACAAAAACAAAAATAAACATGTGGGACCTAATGAAAAGTAAAAGCTTTTGCACAGCAAAACAAACTACAAACAAGGTGAAAAGTCACATCTTTTTGATTCCAATGTGAAATCTCCTTTGGAGATCAAGAATCCAACACCATTCACAGTAAGCTACCTACCTTCATCTGTCAAACCTGTTGCTAACTAGGAAAGGGAGGGGCTTAAGAAGCAAAGGAGGAACAATCAAGAGAAACAGTGGTGCAGGCTTGGGGCAAAGTCCAGGTTAGCCATCAAGGCAAACACAGAGCAGTATCTTTGAGCTGTTTTGCACATACCAAAACCACCACTAGGTGGAATAAATTAATGGTGCGCTGCTCCAAAGCACACAGACCCCAGAAGGTTGCTCATACTGACTCCCATTTACCTCACCACCAACCGATCAGAACATTATCCAGCCCGGCAAAGCAATATCCGTTTCTTACTTCACCTACAACTCTACCTCTGAGTTTTAATTTGGTGCGGTACAGAGGCCAGATACAGTTTCTGAATCTTTGTGGCCCATCACTGTGCCTGAAAGATAGCAAAAACTCACATTTTGCTGAGAGAATGCATGAAAGGATGAGAAAATGACTGAATGAGTAAGTGCTTAGAATGCAGAAGCATGTAGAAACCCTACATGTGGGATCCATAAATATATCAACAGTTTCACTCTTCCATGTCTATTATCTACTCCAGATTAGAGAATATAGCTTCTGACATGTGGAGCTGTAGCCCTCCAGGCTCCTCTCACTGTGGAATTCAAGCAAGAAGAGTGGGTTGCCATGCCTTCTCCAGGGGATCAAATCTGAGTCTCTTCCATCTCTTGCATTGGGAGCTGGGTTCTTTACTACTTCCACATGTCCACAGCGAAGAACTGAAGCTAGGTATTTCTGCAGAGAATGGAAATAAAACTTGTGCAGGCTTCCCTGGGAGTTTTGGATACTACGACATTGATGTCCAGACCTTCGCTGACTGGGGAGTAGATCTTCTGAAATCTGACGGTTGCCCTTGTGACAATGTACACCATTTGGCAGATGGTTATAAGCAAGTGTCCTTGGCCTTGAACAGGACTGGCAGACGTACTGTGTACTCCTGTGAGCGGCCCCTTCAGATGAGGCCCTTTTTTAAGCCCAATTACACAGAAATATGAGACTACTGCAACCACTGGAGAAACTTTGCTGATATTTATGATTCTTGGAAAACCCTGGACTGGACATCTTCTAACAAGAGTATAATTGTTCCTGTCACAGGACCAGGAGGTTGGAATGACCTAGATATTTTGGTGACTGGCAACTTTGGCCTCAGCCGGAATCAGCAAATAACACAGATGGCCCTCTGGGTAATCATGGCAGCTCCATTACTCACATCCAGTGACCTCCAGTACATTAGCCCTGAAGCCAAAGCTCTTCTTCAGGATAACGATGTAATTGCCATCAACCAGGACCGCTTGGACAAGTAGGGGCACCATCTTAGAAAGTAGGACAGCTTCCAAGCGTGGGATCACCCTCTCTTGAACTTAGCCTGGGCTGTGGCGAACCTGCAGGAGACTGGTGGACCTTGTTCTTACACCATTTCTGTTACTTCCCTGGGTCAAAGACTGGCCTATAATCCTGACTGCCTGAGCACAGAGCTCCTCCCTGAGAAGAGGGAGCTTGGATTTTATGAATGGACTTCAAGTTTAAAAATTCAAATAAATCCCACAGGCACTGTTTTGCTTAGGCTAGAAAGAACAAGTCTAGACTGCATTAAAAGCTTCCTTTACAAGTGAAATTTTACGTTACCCCAAATTTTGATTAGAGAATATAGCTTCTGACATGTGGAGCTGTAGCCCTCCAGGCTCCTCTCACTGTGGAATTCAAGCAAGAAGAGTGGGTTGCCATGCCTTCTCCAGGGGATCAAATCTGAGTCTCTTCCATCTCTTGCATTGGGAGCTGGGTTCTTTACTACTTCCACATGTCCACAGCGAAGAACTGAAGCTAGGTATTTCTGCAGAGAATGGAAATAAAACTTGTGCAGGCTTCCCTGGGAGTTTTGGATACTACGACATTGATGTCCAGACCTTCGCTGACTGGGGAGTAGATCTTCTGAAATCTGACGGTTGCCCTTGTGACAATGTACACCATTTGGCAGATGGTTATAAGCAAGTGTCCTTGGCCTTGAACAGGACTGGCAGACGTACTGTGTACTCCTGTGAGCGGCCCCTTCAGATGAGGCCCTTTTTTAAGCCCAATTACACAGAAATATGAGACTACTGCAACCACTGGAGAAACTTTGCTGATATTTATGATTCTTGGAAAACCCTGGACTGGACATCTTCTAACAAGAGTATAATTGTTCCTGTCACAGGACCAGGAGGTTGGAATGACCTAGATATTTTGGTGACTGGCAACTTTGGCCTCAGCCGGAATCAGCAAATAACACAGATGGCCCTCTGGGTAATCATGGCAGCTCCATTACTCACATCCAGTGACCTCCAGTACATTAGCCCTGAAGCCAAAGCTCTTCTTCAGGATAACGATGTAATTGCCATCAACCAGGACCGCTTGGACAAGTAGGGGCACCATCTTAGAAAGTAGGACAGCTTCCAAGCGTGGGATCACCCTCTCTTGAACTTAGCCTGGGCTGTGGCGAACCTGCAGGAGACTGGTGGACCTTGTTCTTACACCATTTCTGTTACTTCCCTGGGTCAAAGACTGGCCTATAATCCTGACTGCCTGAGCACAGAGCTCCTCCCTGAGAAGAGGGAGCTTGGATTTTATGAATGGACTTCAAGTTTAAAAATTCAAATAAATCCCACAGGCACTGTTTTGCTTAGGCTAGAAAGAACAAGTCTAGACTGCATTAAAAAGCTTCCTTTACAAGTGACTACCCCACTTTGGTCCATCTTCAGCTGTTCTTATTTCCCTGAGTAACAGTTTCCACCCTTGAGTTTTTTGATTACTACTTCTAAAGTTATCTGAAAACATTTTGGATAAAAGCCTTTGAACCAGACAGAAATAGCTGAGAAATAATAGCTTAATAATATAACTAAAATAATAATTTACAGACACACCTCATTTCATTACATTTCACAAGTACTGTAGGGTTGTTGTTTTTTTTTTTTTTTTTTCCCACAACATGAAGGTTTGTGGCGACCCTGTGTCCATCACAAGTCTATCAGCACTATTTTTCCAATAGCATTTGTTCACTTCATGTCTCTGTGTAACATTTTGGTAATTCCTGCAATATTTCAGACTTTTCTATTATTATTATTATATTTACCATGGTGATTGTGAGAGTCGCTTACATCTCCTGCATTGGGAGCTGAGTTCTTTACCACTAGTGCCACCTAGGAAGTCATATGGAGGAGAGTAGAACACAAAAGGTTCTTAGAAAAGGACCCAAGATAGCTTCTTTTACCAGTAACTCAGTGAGAGAACTTGAAACAAACTGAAGTCTGCTGCTGCTTAGTTGCTCAGTCGTGTCCGACTCTACGAGACTCTATGGACTGTAGAACACAGGCTCCTTGGTCCATGGGATTCCCTGGGCAAGAATAATGGAGTGGGGGCTTCCCCTGGTGGTCCAGTGGGTAAGGACACCACCTTGCAGTGCAAGGGGCGCCGGTTTGATCCCTGGCCTGGGAAGAGCCCACGTGCCGTGGAGCGGCTGGACCGATGTGTCCAATTACCGAGTTGGAGCTCTGGAGCGGCACTCTGCAGCGACAGACGCCACCGCGATGGGAGGCCCACAGGAGCCAAAGAACAAAGACGGATGAAAATGGAGAAACGAAGGACCAATAGAAGTGGCCCGCCTGCTCCCCTCCCTCCCCAACCCGACCCTCGTCCAAAATAAATAAATTTTTTTTTTTAAAAATTCAAATAAATCCCACAGGCACTGTTTTGCTTAGGCTAGAAAGAACAAGTCTAGACTGCATTAAAAAGCTTCCTTTACAAGTGACTACCCCACTTTGGTCCATCTTCAGCTGTTCTTATTTCCCTGAGTAACAGTTTCCACCCTTGAGTTTTTTGATTACTACTTCTAAAGTTATCTGAAAACATTTTGGATAAAAGCCTTTGAACCAGACAGAAATAGCTGAGAAATAATAGCTTAATAATATAACTAAAATAATAATTTACAGACACACCTCATTTCATTACATTTCACAAGTACTGTAGGGTTGTTGTTTTTTTTTTTTTTTTTCCCACAACATGAAGGTTTGTGGCGACCCTGTGTCCATCACAAGTCTATCAGCACTATTTTTCCAATAGCATTTGTTCACTTCATGTCTCTGTGTAACATTTTGGTAATTCCTGCAATATTTCAGACTTTTCTATTATTATTATTATATTTACCATGGTGATTGTGAGAGTCGCTTACATCTCCTGCATTGGGAGCTGAGTTCTTTACCACTAGTGCCACCTAGGAAGTCATATGGAGGAGAGTAGAACACAAAAGGTTCTTAGAAAAGGACCCAAGATAGCTTCTTTTACCAGTAACTCAGTGAGAGAACTTGAAACAAACTGAAGTCTGCTGCTGCTTAGTTGCTCAGTCGTGTCCGACTCTACGAGACTCTATGGACTGTAGAACACAGGCTCCTTGGTCCATGGGATTCCCTGGGCAAGAATAATGGAGTGGGGGCTTCCCCTGGTGGTCCAGTGGGTAAGGACACCACCTTGCAGTGCAAGGGGCGCCGGTTTGATCCCTGGCCTGGGAAGAGCCCACGTGCCGTGGAGCGGCTGGACCGATGTGTCCAATTACCGAGTTGGAGCTCTGGAGCGGCACTCTGCAGCGACAGACGCCACCGCGATGGGAGGCCCACAGGAGCCAAAGAACAAAGACGGATGAAAATGGAGAAACGAAGGACCAATAGAAGTGGCCCGCCTGCTCCCCTCCCTCCCCAACCCGACCCTCGTCCAAAATAAATAAATTTTTTTTTTTTTTTAAAAGAATAATGGAGTGGGTTGGGATGCCCTCCTCCAGGGGATATTCTTAACTCAGGGACTGAACCTAGGTCTCCCTCATTTCAGACAGACTCTTTACCACTGAGGCACCAGGGAAGCTCCTATATATATATATATATATAGGATATATATATATGATATATATATATCATCTATCTATCTATCTATATATATATATATATCATCTATCTATCTATCTATCTATCTATCTATATTTGTGACCCCATGGACTGTAGCCTACTAGGCCTTTCTGTTCATGGGATTTTCCAGGCAAGAATACTGGAGTATTCATTTCCTCCTCCAAAACTGAAGTCTGTCTGGAACTTAAACTTCCTCATCCATAAAATGAGAACTTTAGGTGCAATAATGGTTAGCACGCCACTGACCTTTCCCTTCAAAAGTTTCACAGAGTCCACCGTATTGAAGGGTGCCAAAATTTACATTGAGAAAGTACATTGGCGACTCTGGGGGAAATGAACCCCAATTCTCCTCCCTCCTACTCTTAGCTCTCCAGTCTCAACCTCTTTCATGAACAGATTTCAGCAAACATTTTCACAAGATAAACAAACAAACATGTAGGAAGAGAGAGACATTTTACATATGGATTTAGTTTTAAAAGAAACTGGAAAAATATAGTAGAATGTGCTTAATTAGCACAGATTCTGAAAAAATAAATGTGTTAATTAATCACTCCTCTTGATTATCAGAAGGTCATACCCATATACACAACAACATAGAAACCAGAAATTAGAAAGAGACATTTTGCCACATAGCTCCTCCTCTGAAAAACTCTTCCAAGCTTCTAAAAAAATTTTGCAGATGTATATATATTGAAATGTAAGTGCTCTGGAGTTCTGTTCTTATTAGAAGCCTGAGAATTATGATGATATGTTGTGTTTTGAGTTTTTTTAAATTTTTAAATGATGTTGACTGTATGTCCTGTCTCTCTTTCAAGATCTAATTACTCAATTACTCTTTCTCAAAATACTGACTTCTTGCTTTTATTTTTGGTGCATTGCTCGTATGATGATGTTACTGAGGAATCAGAGCTTCAAGGACTTTAACTTTCTCATCCGAACTACAATAACCTAATTTAGCAGCTGTAGTAGAACAAGAAAGCAGCATGATACCAAAAAAAGGTTACACAGTGGGAAGTTCGTGCTGGCAAATACCAATTCACACCTGTTTTAAGCCTACAGACAACATCAGGGGTGCTATTTAAATGGACTCTGTGTGCAATTTATCCATTGTTCAGAGTCATTGAAATGAACTACATTGATTCTTCTCCTTGGCAATTATTCCAATTAAGTGGATGCACCATTTATCAGGGTGCTGATTAAGTGGGTTTAGTAGCAGGCACCAAAGAACGACTGTGAAGAAATCTATGAAAGTGATATTCACACTTTGTAAGGTTCCTCTCACACTCACTAATGCTTTATGTTATGTAGTTTGCAATATAGAACATTCTACAGAAAATACTGAAGAGTCTAAGGTTAAGGAGATGATTAAATGTTCCAAGTAAGTACATTTAGATTTCAAATGTCAGCACGAGGAGGATAATTTTAGACTGAAACAACCTGCTGATCTTGGTATCAACTATTTAAATTTGGAATGTTATAATGTAGTAAGCTTTTTCTCTGAGAAAGGGTCAAATTTTCCCTAGACAACTAACTTAAATTTATTGCAGAGTACAAAAAACAGTCACCACAAGTCAACTAATATCACAGGTTAGTAACTGAGAACATAAAATACATTTGCTGCCACAAAATCTGAAATTCTAGATGATCAGGCTATTTAATTCTATTTTATGTTAATGTTAGTTTTAAATAATGCAAATTTTAATATTTTTAATAGAAATATCCTGGGAAATCAGATATACAATGGGATATATTTACATGTACTTTACAGGGCAAATATATCCTGTGTATTTCTAATTTCCCAAGATATTTCTATGGAAAATTGAACACGAAATGACACATCTTTTATAAGTAAATCACAGAGTTTTTTTTAACAGCTGAGAAAAAGTAGTGAATATAAATACAAAGAAGTCGGTTTGAAAATTAAGAAAGATAAAACAATGACAATATTTTCAAGCAAGAAGTGTTTTTTAACTCTAGTGTTGATGCATAACTGACCGTGACAACAAATCTGAATTTTTACTGCCTTTTTTACTTGCCATGAACTACAGATTCTTTGGTAGATTGGTACTATTAAAAATTTGATAAAATGAAAAAAAAGGAATCAGAGCTTCAAGGACTTTAACTTTCTCATCCGAACTACAATAACCTAATTTAGCAGCTGTAGTAGAACAAGAAAGCAGCATGATACCAAAAAAAGGTTACACAGTGGGAAGTTCGTGCTGGCAAATACCAATTCACACCTGTTTTAAGCCTACAGACAACATCAGGGGTGCTATTTAAATGGACTCTGTGTGCAATTTATCCATTGTTCAGAGTCATTGAAATGAACTACATTGATTCTTCTCCTTGGCAATTATTCCAATTAAGTGGATGCACCATTTATCAGGGTGCTGATTAAGTGGGTTTAGTAGCAGGCACCAAAGAACGACTGTGAAGAAATCTATGAAAGTGATATTCACACTTTGTAAGGTTCCTCTCACACTCACTAATGCTTTATGTTATGTAGTTTGCAATATAGAACATTCTACAGAAAATACTGAAGAGTCTAAGGTTAAGGAGATGATTAAATGTTCCAAGTAAGTACATTTAGATTTCAAATGTCAGCACGAGGAGGATAATTTTAGACTGAAACAACCTGCTGATCTTGGTATCAACTATTTAAATTTGGAATGTTATAATGTAGTAAGCTTTTTCTCTGAGAAAGGGTCAAATTTTCCCTAGACAACTAACTTAAATTTATTGCAGAGTACAAAAAACAGTCACCACAAGTCAACTAATATCACAGGTTAGTAACTGAGAACATAAAATACATTTGCTGCCACAAAATCTGAAATTCTAGATGATCAGGCTATTTAATTCTATTTTATGTTAATGTTAGTTTTAAATAATGCAAATTTTAATATTTTTAATAGAAATATCCTGGGAAATCAGATATACAATGGGATATATTTACATGTACTTTACAGGGCAAATATATCCTGTGTATTTCTAATTTCCCAAGATATTTCTATGGAAAATTGAACACGAAATGACACATCTTTTATAAGTAAATCACAGAGTTTTTTTTAACAGCTGAGAAAAAGTAGTGAATATAAATACAAAGAAGTCGGTTTGAAAATTAAGAAAGATAAAACAATGACAATATTTTCAAGCAAGAAGTGTTTTTTAACTCTAGTGTTGATGCATAACTGACCGTGACAACAAATCTGAATTTTTACTGCCTTTTTTACTTGCCATGAACTACAGATTCTTTGGTAGATTGGTACTATTAAAAATTTGATAAAATGAAACATATTAAAGGAAATTTAAAAAAAAAATGAAATTTAGACCTACTCTCCAAATTTGACTCTTAAATAGTAAACAATAAGAACTCTGAAATACAAATAACAACATGGTTAAATAATATATCACTTTTATGTCAACCTTTAGACCAGGCAAACTGAAATAATAAGTCTGGAATCACAATTTAAATCTAAGCAATCGTTATCAGTTCAGTTCAGCCATTCAGTTATGTCTGACTCTTTGTGTTCCCATAGACTGCAGCATGCCAGGCTTCCCTGTCCTTCATCATTTCCTGGAGCTTGGATTTTAAACTTACCCCTCTTTCAATCTGCTTCTTCTGGCAACTGCCTGCTATGATTTTCTAGAAGTATTTTTAGGAGCAAGTTTTCTGTTTCCTGTCCAAAACTGTGAGGCAGTGAGAGTTTATCCTGCTTCCAGGCTGACATGTTAGCCTGCCAGTTTCACAGATATTAGCAAAAGATGCAAATCTCCTGGGTCAGATTTCAGAGGACAACTTCCTACTCAGAGTAATAACAACAGCCAGATACCACATTTTCACAGGGATTCCCTGAACCTAAATTCCCAAATGGCAGCATAAAAAGAACCAGGTAATGCATGCACTCATAAAAAAGGTTAAAGAGAGGAGCCCTGTTTTTAGGGAAGCTGCATTTTTTATCAACTAGATAGCAAATATGCCTGCCTGTTACCCCAGAGGGAGATGCTGTAATCTTCCACAGTCATTCACTATACAATTATACTTGTAAAAAAAGACAGTCAAGAACAAGGGCAGTCAGTCAGTCAGTCAGTGCCTCTGTTCATAACATTTGCAGAAACACAAGAGACCCGTAATTCTCTCTCAACCTTTGTGCAAATGAAAGCAAATGACTCTGTTACAGGCATAATCCTTAGTCTTCCCTAATTTGTTATCTATGAAAAATATCAGCATTCACATGAAATTAAAAAGAAAAACCTACGTGTTTTTAACTCTAGTGTTGATGCATAACTGACCGTGACAACAAATCTGAATTTTTACTGCCTTTTTTACTTGCCATGAACTACAGATTCTTTGGTAGATTGGTACTATTAAAAATTTGATAAAATGAAACATATTAAAGGAAATTTAAAAAAAAAATGAAATTTAGACCTACTCCAAATTTGACTCTTAAATAGTAAACAATAAGAACTCTGAAATACAAATAACAACATGGTTAAATAATATATCACTTTTATGTCAACCTTTAGACCAGGCAAACTGAAATAATAAGTCTGGAATCACAATTTAAATCTAAGCAATCGTTATCAGTTCAGTTCAGCCATTCAGTTATGTCTGACTCTTTGTGTTCCCATAGACTGCAGCATGCCAGGCTTCCCTGTCCTTCATCATTTCCTGGAGCTTGGATTTTAAACTTACCCCTCTTTCAATCTGCTTCTTCTGGCAACTGCCTGCTATGATTTTCTAGAAGTATTTTTAGGAGCAAGTTTTCTGTTTCCTGTCCAAAACTGTGAGGCAGTGAGAGTTTATCCTGCTTCCAGGCTGACATGTTAGCCTGCCAGTTTCACAGATATTAGCAAAAGATGCAAATCTCCTGGGTCAGATTTCAGAGGACAACTTCCTACTCAGAGTAATAACAACAGCCAGATACCACATTTTCACAGGGATTCCCTGAACCTAAATTCCCAAATGGCAGCATAAAAAGAACCAGGTAATGCATGCACTCATAAAAAAGGTTAAAGAGAGGAGCCCTGTTTTTAGGGAAGCTGCATTTTTTATCAACTAGATAGCAAATATGCCTGCCTGTTACCCCAGAGGGAGATGCTGTAATCTTCCACAGTCATTCACTATACAATTATACTTGTAAAAAAAGACAGTCAAGAACAAGGGCAGTCAGTCAGTCAGTCAGTGCCTCTGTTCATAACATTTGCAGAAACACAAGAGACCCGTAATTCTCTCTCAACCTTTGTGCAAATGAAAGCAAATGACTCTGTTACAGGCATAATCCTTAGTCTTCCCTAATTTGTTATCTATGAAAAAATATCAGCATTCACATGATCAACGCATTATTTGTTGTTCATCTTAGAATCATCAGCCCTAGTGAGGTGGATGGATCTAGATCCTATTATAAAAAGTGAAGTAAGTCAAAAAGAGAAAGACAAGTACAGTATATTAACACATATATATGGAACCTAGTAAGATGGTAATGATAACACACGCAGCGAAGCAATGGAAAAACAGACATGGAGAACAGACATACAGACATTGAGGGGAATGAACAATGGGTGGGAGGCATAGAGGGAGTAACATGGAAACCTATACTATCATATGTGGAAAACATAGCTGTTGTCATTGCACTGTGAGAATAGGGGATCCTGCAGGACATCATCCTGGTGTGATGTCACGGAGCGGTGGGAAGGCGGGGACTGGGAGGCGTATGGAGGGGGGAGGGGGCCAGGGATATACATATGACTGATCTGGGAACATACAAGTCTGTGAACAAAACTCTGTAAAAACACAAAAAAATAAAATAATAATTAAAAAAAAAGAATCAGCACTCACATGGATTGTGACAGCACCTAATGATTGGAAACGTCTGTCATGGAACAACATGGAACACATGCTGCATTGTTTGGTGAACTCTTTCATATGCAAAGTTGACTTCCATCCCTGGAGATGGAGTAAACTGTAACATACACGAAGATCCTTGAGGTTGATACCACATTTAGACAGTCATTTCCTTTTTAACAAGAGTTGATCCAATGAGTTTTATCACACCTGCCAATCAGCGACAACCACTGGCCAATTAGGTAGCAAGCCAATGTACCAAAATTAGCTGAAAATAATGATCAATGATCAATTGATTTGACTGACATGATTCTACTCTCTTGACTTTCATGGAAAATGTTGTAGGCATTACAATTAGACAAATAACCAACCTGACCATAGTTCTCTCTATGGAAATAATCAGGGGGTATCATGAAAGGCTGATGGACTAAAGAGAACATGGATTTTTGGAGAAAGATATTCCAAAGTTTGATCTCCAGCTCTGACAAGTAGTTGCAAATAATAGGTAATATATTACAGAATTATCCGAGATTAATTTCCTCAATAAGAACAACCTGAAAATGTTCCAAAAATATCCTACAAGGAATACTTGCAAATTACCTGGTACTTTGAAAGATGACAGCTAAGCTTCTCTATATTTTTATTCCTTTGTATGAGATGTTTTCCTACACCTTTAGTTCACTCCTAATCTACGAGTTTTCTAGCTAATTTTATAAGTATCTAATCTTTTGGCTTTGATTTTTAACTTTCTCAAAAGCTGTTTATGCCACTTCAGTAATTCATGGAACCAATTTGCTTCTTGATAATCTTGCAAATTATTTGTCATACAACAAAATAGAACTGTGAATAAATGTAATGGATGACCAGAGAAACCCAGAAGGAGAATGGAAAAGATCCGTAAAGCCAGAAAAAGAACTAAAATTACATAAAAAGAACAAAGAAAGAGCAAAACATGAGAATAGAGATGAGAAAAATGAGAAGAGAAAAAGAGGTAGATCTCCCCAAAGAACAGAGTATAGACAACATGACATGGAGCTATAATCATGTCTTGGATTCCCATTATTCCCCATGGGATCTTGCTAAGAGCTTCACCATTCAAATGCAAAAATGTGTGGGTAATATTAGAGGATCTTCTAAGATCATTTTTAAGATTAAATAATCTTATTTCTTTTAATGTGCATAACCACTGAAATCTATAATCCTAAAGAGCAACATCTGAAATATTGTGGAAGGAGTAGGTTTACAACTTTTGAGTACTCATAAACTATATCATTGCTGGAATCAGCATTTTAATTAAGAAATGTGCCAATTATGACGCTAATGAGGCAAGCGTACTGTCGATTTAAAGTTACTCAAAAAGTATATTTATCAGCAAGAATAAGAATTATTGGGCTTCTCTGGTAGCTCAGTAGTGAAGAGTTCGCTTACCAATGCAGGAGACATGAGTTCCATCCCTGATTGGGGAAGATCCCACATGCTACAGAGCAACTAAGGCCGTGAGCCACAACTATGGAGCCTGTGCTCTACAGCCTCAGAGCTGCAGCTGTTGAGCCCATGGGCCACAAAGCTGAAGCCTGTGAGCCCTAGAGCCCGAGTTCTACCACAAGAGAAGTCACCACAACAAGAAGCCTGCTCACCTCAACTAGAGAGTAGCTCCCACTCCCTGCAGCTACAGAAGAGCCTGTGGCAGCAGTGAAAACCCAGAAGAGCCAAAAATAAATTAATTAAAAAATAAAAAAAAAGAATAAGAATTATCCAAGCACCTATGAGAACTTACCTGATATCCAGAGCAAGCTTCATGTCAAGTACTTGGTGGAATACATTTTCAAGATCATTGCAGTCATCACAGAAGTTCTTATATCAAATCATAGCTCAATGGAGATGTCTGTTGGATAGTTAACTGAGAGAGGAATTAAGGTGATTTTTCATTAGGTTTACAAATATGACTAAATAAAGAACAGAAATTATAAAAACTTCAGAAAAAAAGGTAAAGAAAGAAATCAGTAAGTAAAATTATCTAGTAATGATTATACACAGTACCATTTCCTGGTCTGAAAGCTAAAAGTTACACAATTAAAGATCAAATCAAAAAACAACCATATTGTGCTTGTTGACTGACATTTTTCTGCCAAATTTCAACAGGATAGGCGATTTAAGACTCACTAAATTAAAAAGGAAGGATTTTGCATTTTAAAAATTTAAAATTTTTAATTTTTAAAATGCACATCTGTGTGTCATACATTATCATGCCTGGAATGCTGAGAAAAAGACTTCTGTCTGTTTCACTCTGTATTCTAGAATTCTCGGTGACTGGAATTATACACATAATAGAAGTTTGTAAACTTTGCTAAATGAATATCTTATTATATATATATAATTACTCTTATTTTACAGCAGAGAAAACCAAGATATAGCAAGTTTAAGTATTTTATTGAAAATTACCAGTAATTAATTACAAAGCTGCAATTTGGATTTAGAGTTCTCTTTCTCCAAAATATTTAGTCTTTTCTTTATACATGGGGATCTTCTGATAATCTCAGTTTGCAGAAACACTGATAACAAATATAAATATATCATTTATTAAACATCTCTTATTCACTGGGTACTATGTTAAATGCTTTGCATGAATCAAAATTTTTTAATCTTTTGAGCCCATGGGCCACAAAGCTGAAGCCTGTGAGCCCTAGAGCCCGAGTTCTACCACAAGAGAAGTCACCACAACAAGAAGCCTGCTCACCTCAACTAGAGAGTAGCTCCCACTCCCTGCAGCTACAGAAGAGCCTGTGGCAGCAGTGAAAACCCAGAAGAGCCAAAAATAAATTAATTAAAAAATAAAAAAAAAGAATAAGAATTATCCAAGCACCTATGAGAACTTACCTGATATCCAGAGCAAGCTTCATGTCAAGTACTTGGTGGAATACATTTTCAAGATCATTGCAGTCATCACAGAAGTTCTTATATCAAATCATAGCTCAATGGAGATGTCTGTTGGATAGTTAACTGAGAGAGGAATTAAGGTGATTTTTCATTAGGTTTACAAATATGACTAAATAAAGAACAGAAATTATAAAAACTTCAGAAAAAAAGGTAAAGAAAGAAATCAGTAAGTAAAATTATCTAGTAATGATTATACACAGTACCATTTCCTGGTCTGAAAGCTAAAAGTTACACAATTAAAGATCAACAAAATCAAAAACAACCATATTGTGCTTGTTGACTGACATTTTTCTGCCAAATTTCAACAGGATAGGCGATTTAAGACTCACTAAATTAAAAAGGAAGGATTTTGCATTTTAAAAATTTAAAATTTTTAATTTTTAAAATGCACATCTGTGTGTCATACATTATCATGCCTGGAATGCTGAGAAAAAGACTTCTGTCTGTTTCACTCTGTATTCTAGAATTCTCGGTGACTGGAATTATACACATAATAGAAGTTTGTAAACTTTGCTAAATGAATATCTTATTATATATATATAATTACTCTTATTTTACAGCAGAGAAAACCAAGATATAGCAAGTTTAAGTATTTTATTGAAAATTACCAGTAATTAATTACAAAGCTGCAATTTGGATTTAGAGTTCTCTTTCTCCAAAATATTTAGTCTTTTCTTTATACATGGGGATCTTCTGATAATCTCAGTTTGCAGAAACACTGATAACAAATATAAATATATCATTTATTAAACATCTCTTATTCACTGGGTACTATGTTAAATGCTTTGCATGAATCATTTAATCTTTTTGATAATCATATCAGATAGTGTTATCATGGTTAAAAATTCAGGATCTAGAATGAGACAGCCTGGATCCAAATGCCACCTTTTTTACTTACTCCCTATGGGTCTTTGGGTGAGCTATTTATATTCTTCATGCTTTAGTTTCCTCATAGTGAGGCTATAAAGGATTACATTAGTGAAAATATGTAGAAAACATGATATAGTATCTGCCACTTGGTAATAAATTTTAGTTTATGCATGAGGATGTTGAGGTACAGACAAATTAATTCCCCTTGGTTGAAGTCTGGGGATGCAACTAATAAAGAACGAATAACACATTTTTTTTGCTGCTTGAATTCTCACACAATTGAGATGTTAACAGCAAAGAGTATAGAGTGATTTAGCATTTTTCATAAAATTTAAGATAATAAGTGTTACACTACATGCCAGTTTCAGAGTGACATCATCAACATGGTGAATGGGTTATTCCTGAGTTTAATCCTTCTCATAAGAAGACTAACTAGCAACTATCCATAGACAAGACATCATTGTGAAAAGTCCCGAATCTAGGGAGTGAGGCGGAAGAAACACGCTAGATGCCACATTTTGACTGTAGTATCCCAACAGGCTGATCCAGTGCCTGACACCAAGAAACAACCCTGGGCCTGTGGTTTTTCCAATGGGGAAAAAAGCAGCCCAAGGTGAGCATCCAGCTCCCCAAGGGTTGCAAGAGGCTTCCTAGGAGATAAACGTGAATCACTGCTCATGCAGATCATTGGGCGAATCTGCTAAGCTTGATGACTGAGGATCAAATAGAAGCAAAGAAATGTGACAGGTCTTACAGTAACCAGTGCTCAGATCTTGATAGACTGCATTCCTCTCCATGTATATACCCCAGGGAAGAGCCCAACTAGTAGCTCGCCCATTTGATGGTGGCCTTGTCTGGCCAGGGAGCTCAGTGGGCACTTCTGCCTGACTTGCAGTTCTCAACCAAAAAACTTTACCAGCCTTGGAGCCTGTTCTATGGCCCTGCGCAAGCATGGAAGCAAACGTGCAGCCCCACTCAAAAGCCTGGGCTTCCCAGACAGTGCTAGTGGTAAATAACTTGCCAGCCAATGCAGGAGATGCAAGATGCAGGTTTGACCCCTGGGTCCAGAAGATCCCCTAGAGAAAAAGGACAGACGGGCCTGGCTGGCTACCATCCATGGAGTCACAAAGAGTCAGATATGATTGAGTCAGACAGACAGACAGACAGACACACACACACACACCCACACACACCCACACACCCACCCACTATAGCCAACCAGGAAGCTTGATCTGAGAATGCAGGCAGCCACTGAATCTATACCATAGTTTCACATGGCTAGAAAGCCAAGGGACCCTCCTGTCCATCTGTTAGGTACTGCCTCTGGCCCTGCAAAATTAAGGAGTCCTGAAAACGACCCTTGATATCCAGCCTGTAGTACCTCTCAGCCACACAGTCCTACCAGCAGCCCCATATCACAACAGAGCCCAGCCTATGACCTCACCTGACTGCCAAATGCAGCTTCCCATCTCACCCAGGGAGGCATCCCCGCCAGTGACCTCATCCAACCATTTAGCATAGCCTGTGGTCCCTTGTAGGAGGGAAACTGGGAAATGGTCCTGTCCAACTAGGGAGTACAGTCTCTTAACACCACCAACTGCAGTAAACAGAGGTCTTTCTTCACAAAAGAGGCCAGCTAGTGACTTTGCCCAAGAGTGGAGGAGTGTCAGTGGTGTACATGATCACAAAGTCTAGGCCTCTGGCTGTACCCATCTTCAGGCTACAGCCTGAAGGGTTACAGCCGACACCAGAGAAATAAAAAGGATCACACAAGACTGCTATGAACAAACATACAGGAATTCATTAGATAATCTAGAATAAATCAACAAAATTTTGGAAACATATAACCTACTAAGAGTGTATCATGAAGATTTAGAAAACCTGAACAGACTCATCAGTACAAATTAGAATTAGTCATCAAAAGTCTCCCCAAACAGAAAAGCTAAAGACCAGATGGTTTTACTGGTGAATCCTATAAAACATTTAAAGAATTAATACCAATTATTTTCAAATGCTTTCAAAAATATGAAGAGTAGGGAACACTTCAAATGCATTTTATGAGGCCAGCATAATCTTCATAATCTTCAAAGGTAGATAAGGACATTGCAAGAAAACTATGGCCCAATATCCCTAATGAATACAGACTAAGATTCTTAAGAATACAGTGGAAAACAAAAGTCAACAGTACATTAAGAGGATCATACATCATGATCAAGAAGAAGGAACATACATATCTGTAAACAACAAAACTCTGTAAAAGTTAAAAGTAAAATAAAAGTTTAAACAAACAAAACAAAGAAGGAATAAAGAACACCAGAAATAGAAAATATACGCAAACATGAAAAGGCCTCAATAGTCTCACAATGCTGCGGAGATAAAAATTGAAGACTGGGCTTTCCAAGGTGTTATAGCTTTAGTAAACCCTCCCAGTTGAGAAAGTAGGCTATGCCTAAAATAATACAACCAGTTGAGACAGACCAGCCTCAATCATTTCAATACGCTGTTTGTCACATAATATGTGAAAGAAACTATTTGTTGGGAATACAAAAATATATTTAGCATTATGATTTTCATATGAAGATATTAATATTCAACAAATGTTACTAGGCTTGGCAAGAAACAGGATAAAATAAAAGCAAAGGAAAAACTAGACAAATGAAAAAAGAATAAAAGTACCATTCACAGCAACATGGATGGACTTACAGATTACATACAAAGTGAATTAAGTCAAAGAAAAATATCATATGATGTTACTTAAGAGAATCTAAACAAAGGTGCTACAAATGAATTTATACACAAAACAGAAATAGACCTGCAGACATAGCAAAAAAGCTTATGGGTACCAAAGGAGAAAAGGGTGGGAGAACAGGAATAAATTAGGAGTTTGGGACTAATGGATATATACTACTATCTATAAAACAGATAACTAACAAGGATCTACTGTATAACACATGGAACTATACTTAGTGTCTCATAATAAGCTATAAAGGAAAGGAATCTGATAAGAAAACTGGTGAATCCTATAAAACATTTAAAGAATTAATACCAATTATTTTCAAATGCTTTCAAAAAAATGAAGAGTAGGAACACTTCAAATGCATTTTATGAGGCCAGCATAATCTTCATAATCTTCAAAGGTAGATAAGGACATTGCAAGAAAACTATGGCCCAATATCCTAATGAATACAGACTAAGATTCTTAAGAATACAGTGGAAAACAAAAGTCAACAGTACATTAAGAGGATCATACATCATGATCAAGAAGAAGGAACATACATATCTGTAAACAACAAAACTCTGTAAAAGTTAAAAGTAAAATAAAAGTTTAAACAAACAAAACAAAGAAGGAATAAAGAACACCAGAAATAGAAAATATACGCAAACATGAAAAGGCCTCAATAGTCTCACAATGCTGCGGAGATAAAAATTGAAGACTGGGCTTTCCAAGGTGTTATAGCTTTAGTAAACCCTCCCAGTTGAGAAAGTAGGCTATGCCTAAAATAATACAACCAGTTGAGACAGACCAGCCTCAATCATTTCAATACGCTGTTTGTCACATAATATGTGAAAGAAACTATTTGTTGGGAATACAAAAATATATTTAGCATTATGATTTTCATATGAAGATATTAATATTCAACAAATGTTACTAGGCTTGGCAAGAAACAGGATAAAATAAAAGCAAAGGAAAAACTAGACAAATGAAAAAAGAATAAAAGTACCATTCACAGCAACATGGATGGACTTACAGATTACATACAAAGTGAATTAAGTCAAAGAAAAATATCATATGATGTTACTTAAGAGAATCTAAACAAAGGTGCTACAAATGAATTTATACACAAAACAGAAATAGACCTGCAGACATAGCAAAAAAGCTTATGGGTACCAAAGGAGAAAAGGGTGGGAGAACAGGAATAAATTAGGAGTTTGGGACTAATGGATATATACTACTATCTATAAAACAGATAACTAACAAGGATCTACTGTATAACACATGGAACTATACTTAGTGTCTCATAATAAGCTATAAAGGAAAGGAATCTGATAAGAAATATATACATATGTATGCATAATTCAATCACTTCTGAAACTAACACATTATTGTAAATCATCTATACTTCAATGAAAAAAAAATAAACAGATATTGGTTTTTAAAATCACTATGATTAATACATTTAGGTTAATAAATTAAAGTAAATAGAGTCTCATAAGAATCTTAAATCTATACAAAGTAGACACAGGCTTTGCAAAACATTTTGTCTTGTCTAAATTGTCCAGATCATATCTGGTCTACAAAAAGGTCTTTGAAATCTAGCCTTGCTCAAAATGTCCATGAGCATGTTTGGTTCAGAATAGTACAGCACAGTAAAACTGCTTACTGAAATGGAAGATGAATGAATCAAAACATCCAGGAAAATCAAAGGTGAAAAAAATTAGAAATTATGAAAAGAAGATAAATAACAAATGGGACATAACATTATTGAATGTACCATGGGATTTCAATCCTATTGGAAAAGACACAGTGAAATGAGAAGAAGAAACAATATTTCAACAGAGACTGACTGAAAATTTTTCAAACTATCTGATAAAAGATATAAAGCATGATGAATGCAGAGAGACATACTCATAGGCATAGCATAGTAAACTGACTTCAAACTCCAGAGACAAACATATAAAAGAAAAATAGAGGAAGAGATGCACAACATTTTTTAAAGAAGCAGCAATATGATGGAGATTTTTCAAGAAAAAGATAATTTCAATGAAAGTACAATTTTAATATAATGGTAAAATAGCTGTCAACAAAAATAAACTTTGGAGTTTTCACCTCCAAAAAAGAAAGGTGAAAAATGTTCCTGGGCAAGTAAAATTGAGACAGATACAGTTAGTTTCCCTCAAGCCCAAATTAAAAGAAATGCTAAAGAACGTTATTCCGGAGATTTCAAACTACATGTATTAGTCAAAAGAGTAAGTGGAAAGAAGCCTAATTCAAATAAACTCAGTTATCTAGTAGAAACGTTTGTAAGACATAAGAAAACAAACAAACTGCTGTTTAAAAAAGACAAACCACCAAAATAAAGACACAGACAGTTTGGAAGTAAAGAATTGGAAAAATAGACCATGCAAGAACTAACCAAAAGTATATATTTACACTTGAATTTAAAAAACGTATAGAATATTTCAAAAATATATTAAAATTTACTTAATGGATGTGTACTCAATTAACTCAGAAATGCTATAAAACAGGGCTTCCCTGGTGGTCTAGTGGGTAGGGACACAGCCTGGCAGTGCAGGGGGCACCGGTTCGATCCCTGACCTGAGAAGATCCCACGTGCCGCAGAGCGGCGGTACCGATGTGTCCAATTACCGAGCTGGAGCTCTGGAGCGCATGCCCCAGAGCGGGTGCTCTGCGACGACAGGGGCCACTGCGATGAGAGGCCCACATGGACCAAAGAACAAAGATCGATGAAACTGAATAAATGAAGGACCAATAGAAGTGGCCTGCCTGCCCCACTCCCTACCCAACCCACCCCCCTCCAAAAAAGAAATGCTATAAAACAACTCTAAACAAATTTTAAAGAATTGAAAAAATGCAGAATCTCTTCTAACGGCAACTGTGTTAATTGAGAAATCAATAGCAAATAAATTTGTAGATAGCTTTCAAATATTTCAAGTAAGAAATAGGTTACAAAAATAGGTTATCAAAAGAAAAATTAGAATATATTTTAAGCTTCATGAAAATAAAATCATAATATATGGAAATGTATGGGATAAGCTAAAACAGCACTGTATTAACAGTGATACAGGCAAATGTGTACTAAAATACATGCCGCATAATTTTCTTAGCAGCATTATTTAGTAAAGACCCAAACTGAAAATAACCCAAATATTAATATTCATCAATGCCAAAGTTAACAAATTAATAATGATATACTCATAGAATACTATGCAAAAATGAAAAAGAGCAAATGAAATTTTTGAAAAAGAGCATAGTATTTTCAAAAATGATGCATATACATATATGTATCTACAGCAAAACAAGCAGACATGGTACATATGTTGTGTGTTCTTTCACTTACACACCTATTGTGATAAAAGTCAGAAGCATAATGAACTCTAGGTCTGAAAATGACTGAAGTGGACAAGAGAGTATGCATCCATTATAGCTAAGAATTAACCATAATTTAGAATTTGTGCAATTTATATATGCCTACACAAAACCTTTACAAAATGGTAAATAGGAAGGAGGAAGATATCAAGTGCTAACTACTTTAAATTTGACTTCTTTTATTGGCCTTTCATTTACTTATTTCCATCCATCTCTGTTCTTTGGCCTGTGTGGGCCTCCCATGGCAGTGGCCACTCTTGCTGTAGACCCCCAGCTCTGGGCGCATGTGCTCCAGACAGCAGGCTTGTAATTGGACACACTGGTCCAGCCATTCTGCAGCTCTGGGCGCATCCCCAGCGGGTGCTCTGACGACAGGGGCCACTGCGATGAGAGGCCCACATGGACCAAAGAACAAAGATCGATGAAACTGAATAAATGAAGGACCAATAGAAGTGGCCTGCCTGCCCCACTCCCTACCCAACCCACCCCCCTCCAAAAAAGAAATGCTATAAAACAACTCTAAACAAATTTTAAAGAATTGAAAAAATGCAGAATCTCTTCTAACGGCAACTGTGTTAATTGAGAAATCAATAGCAAATAAATTTGTAGATAGCTTTCAAATATTTCAAGTAAGAAATAGGTTACAAAAATAGGTTATCAAAAGAAAAATTAGAATATATTTTAAGCTTCATGAAAATAAAATCATAATATATGGAAATGTATGGGATAAGCTAAAACAGCACTGTATTAACAGTGATACAGGCAAATGTGTACTAAAATACATGCCGCATAATTTTCTTAGCAGCATTATTTAGTAAAGACCCAAACTGAAAATAACCCAAATATTAATATTCATCAATGCCAAAGTTAACAAATTAATAATGATATACTCATAGAATACTATGCAAAAATGAAAAAGAGCAAATGAAATTTTTGAAAAAGAGCATAGTATTTTCAAAAATGATGCATATACATATATGTATCTACAGCAAAACAAGCAGACATGGTACATATGTTGTGTGTTCTTTCACTTACACACCTATTGTGATAAAAGTCAGAAGCATAATGAACTCTAGGTCTGAAAATGACTGAAGTGGACAAGAGAGTATGCATCCATTATAGCTAAGAATTAACCATAATTTAGAATTTGTGCAATTTATATATGCCTACACAAAAACCTTTACAAAATGGTAAATAGGAAGGAGGAAGATATCAAGTGCTAACTACTTTAAATTTGACTTCTTTTATTGGCCTTTCATTTACTTATTTCCATCCATCTCTGTTCTTTGGCCTGTGTGGGCCTCCCATGGCAGTGGCCACTCTTGCTGTAGACCCCCAGCTCTGGGCGCATGTGCTCCAGACAGCAGGCTTGTAATTGGACACACTGGTCCAGCCATTCTGCAGCATGTGGGATCTTCCCAGGCCAGGGATCAAACCAGCACCCTTGCAGTGTAAGGCAGACGGACTCTTTACGCACTGGACTACCAGGGAAGTCCAAGTGCTAACTGTTAATAATAGGTTCTCTTTTTGAGCATACAATTTTGGAACCCAGAGATGTTCCAATTTGTTCCTCCATCTTTCATTATCAATCCATCATCCTCCATTTACACATGCTCAGTTTGATAAACTAGTCAGCTTATTCCTTCATATTTATTTTTATTTTATTTTATTTATTTATTTCTTGCTATTCTAGGTTTTCATTGCTGCCACTGGCTCTTTTCTAGTTATAGGGAGTGCAGGATACTCTCTGCTTGAGCTGAACAGACTTCTTGTTGCAGTGACTTCTCTTGTTGTGGGACTTGGACTCTAGGGCACACAGGCTTCAGCAGTTGCGCTCACAGGCTTAGTTGCTCCCCAGAATGTGGGATCTTCCTGGATCAGGGATTGAACCCGTGTCTCCTGCACTGGCAGGCGAACTCTACCACTGAGCTACCAGGAAAGTCCTACATATTTCTTTAGATCTGCTTTTGCAACTTGTTTCTTTTGTATGTGGTTTCGGAAAACTCTAAATAGTCTCTAGATATAGCCCCTAAGACTTCCCATGCGATACATCACACAACAAGCAGCCCAGCTCCAAGGTCACTGGAAGGATCCACAAAATTTGGAAGACAAGATGAATATTTCTGTAAAACATTTCCAATTTTGAATTTGTGCAATTTATATATGCCTACACAAAAACCTTTACAAAATGGTAAATAGGAAGGAGGAAGATATCAAGTGCTAACTACTTTAAATTTGACTTCTTTTATTGGCCTTTCATTTACTTATTTCCATCCATCTCTGTTCTTTGGCCTGTGTGGGCCTCCCATGGCAGTGGCCACTCTTGCTGTAGACCCCCAGCTCTGGGCGCATGTGCTCCAGACAGCAGGCTTGTAATTGGACACACTGGTCCAGCCATTCTGCAGCATGTGGGATCTTCCCAGGCCAGGGATCAAACCAGCACCCCTTGCAGTGTAAGGCAGACGGACTCTTTACGCACTGGACTACCAGGGAAGTCCAAGTGCTAACTGTTAATAATAGGTTCTCTTTTTGAGCATACAATTTTGGAACCCAGAGATGTTCCAATTTGTTCCTCCATCTTTCATTATCAATCCATCATCCTCCATTTACACATGCTCAGTTTGATAAACTAGTCAGCTTATTCCTTCATATTTATTTTTATTTTATTTTATTTATTTATTTCTTGCTATTCTAGGTTTTCATTGCTGCCACTGGCTCTTTTCTAGTTATAGGGAGTGCAGGATACTCTCTGCTTGAGCTGAACAGACTTCTTGTTGCAGTGACTTCTCTTGTTGTGGGACTTGGACTCTAGGGCACACAGGCTTCAGCAGTTGCGGCTCACAGGCTTAGTTGCTCCCCAGAATGTGGGATCTTCCTGGATCAGGGATTGAACCCGTGTCTCCTGCACTGGCAGGCGAACTCTACCACTGAGCTACCAGGAAAGTCCTACATATTTCTTTAGATCTGCTTTTGCAACTTGTTTCTTTTGTATGTGGTTTCGGAAAACTCTAAATAGTCTCTAGATATAGCCCCTAAGACTTCCCATGCGATACATCACACAACAAGCAGCCCAGCTCCAAGGTCACTGGAAGGATCCACAAAATTTGGAAGACAAGATGAATATTTCTGTAAAACATTTCCAATTTTGGCTTAAATTTGATGTTCAACTTGATACTTTCATCTCAGAGGACCACACCACAGCCACGATATGATTTTTGTCAAACAGCATTTTCACAGGAAAACCTGATACTGAGTATATTAGAGTGGGCCAACTAATTAAACAAACATACCCTAAAATGTTTAATGGCTTAAATGCAAGGAGAAGTTAGTTTTTCATTCACATAGGAATCTAAGACTGACCTGTGTTTTATAAGGTTACTTGAAATTGAAATAAACATAACAAATTCTATGAAACCTGTAGAATAGAAGAAGGGATATGAACAGTTACACAGGCAAGGCCTGGAAGTGGTGAACATCAATTCTATTGATGGTCCATTGGTAAGTACCCAGTTACACTGCTGCACAGAAGCAAAATGTAATCATGTTCAGTTTCCAGGAAAAGAGGAAAGCATGAATTTTGGTAAACAGTCAGCCATCTTCATAAGGTATAGGAAATATAATGCTAGGGAAGATTTCCAATATCAATAGCTGGTAACATTTTAAAATATTTATCAGTATGATTTTGCAGTAGAGTGACATAAAACTTCAGACACTTTGAGGCTTCTCTTCAGTTTCTGATATAAGCTTGAACACTTCGTAAAGAAGAGGCCGAATGCAACACCAGTTTCAAAGTTGATAGGACCAGTGATTTATTTCAGAAGCAACCAATGTAATTAGAATCAAGAAATAACCATTTTCGTGGAATCATCAGAGTACACATTATAGCAACTGGGAGACTACTTTAGAGTTGGTAGGAATTGTAGACATGGGGTCCATTATTTGTCAACCCCTGATCTGTAGAAATAGCTAATGACATATGCACTATTATAAGCATGGCTAATGCTGCCACACAGACAGTTTAACCTCCACTTCTCAGCTGAATTCTCTTTAAAGTTGGAGACTGCTCATGCTTTGTATAATGACTCTTCACTTCTCTTTAAAGTTATAGCCCTAAGACTTCCCATGCGATACATCACACAACAAGCAGCCCAGCTCCAAGGTCACTGGAAGGATCCACAAAATTTGGAAGACAAGATGAATATTTCTGTAAAACATTTCCAATTTTGGCTTAAATTTGATGTTCAACTTGATACTTTCATCTCAGAGGACCACACCACAGCCACGATATGATTTTTGTCAAACAGCATTTTCACAGGAAAACCTGATACTGAGTATATTAGAGTGGGCCAACTAATTAAACAAACATACCCTAAAATGTTTAATGGCTTAAATGCAAGGAGAAGTTAGTTTTTCATTCACATAGGAATCTAAGACTGACCTGTGTTTTATAAGGTTACTTGAAATTGAAATAAACATAACAAATTCTATGAAACCTGTAGAATAGAAGAAGGGATATGAACAGTTACACAGGCAAGGCCTGGAAGTGGTGAACATCAATTCTATTGATGGTCCATTGGTAAGTACCCAGTTACACTGCTGCACAGAAGCAAAATGTAATCATGTTCAGTTTCCAGGAAAAGAGGAAAGCATGAATTTTGGTAAACAGTCAGCCATCTTCATAAGGTATAGGAAATATAATGCTAGGGAAGATTTCCAATATCAATAGCTGGTAACATTTTAAAATATTTATCAGTATGATTTTGCAGTAGAGTGACATAAAACTTCAGACACTTTGAGGCTTCTCTTCAGTTTCTGATATAAGCTTGAACACTTCGTAAAGAAGAGGCCGAATGCAACACCAGTTTCAAAGTTGATAGGACCAGTGATTTATTTCAGAAGCAACCAATGTAATTAGAATCAAGAAATAACCATTTTCGTGGAATCATCAGAGTACACATTATAGCAACTGGGAGACTACTTTAGAGTTGGTAGGAATTGTAGACATGGGGTCCATTATTTGTCAACCCCTGATCTGTAGAAATAGCTAATGACATATGCACTATTATAAGCATGGCTAATGCTGCCACACAGACAGTTTAACCTCCACTTCTCAGCTGAATTCTCTTTAAAGTTGGAGACTGCTCATGCTTTGTATAATGACTCTTCACTTCTTTTTTTCTTGTTTCCATTTCAGCAGTTACCATTTTTGTTCTGGCCCTCATAACTTCACACATGGATTATTTCGACAGACTCCTAACTGTTCTCCCTCAATTCAGTTTCATGCCAATCCATTCTTTATAGTACTTACAAAATTAATCTTCCTGAAACACTGTTTCATCACATCTCATTCCTGTTCCAGAATGAGGTGGTTCCTAGTTTCTTGCTGCATCAAACGCAAGGCTCTCTACTTTCTCCCTTGAAATTCTGCCCTTATCAAGCTAATATTATGCATCTTTATGGACCCTGCACATAGTCATGTAATCTTATGACTTTCCATATGACAAGTTCACTTCCATGCCTATACACTTCAACTCCTTTATTCCGTTTCTATAGGGTTTCCTCCTCTTTCAACCATGTCTCACTTTTTCCTCCAACAGTAATCACATATTCACCTTTTACAAATCCTCCATTCTCATTTTTCACCTTCTTGCAGATATATACTATTACTTTATACTTAAAATTCACTCATCACTACATATGTGCAAGTTGAACTTTACTGTTGCACATGAGAAAGGAGAATATGTATATACACTTAAATAGTTCTTGCAAACAGTAACATGTGTTCTAATTCTCTTGTGTGCTTTCAGGATTCATAACTCCATGCACCACGTGCAGAAAACATATGGCCTGTGGGACACTTTACTTATGTGGGAATATTATAGTTTGATTTCATTTCACCTTTTTGGAAGGAAACTTGGCTTATATGGATATATATATATATATATAGTATGGCAGAAGAGCATAAACTGTATGTATCTGAGAAAAATAGACTCAAGAAAGAACTACTGACCCCCAAAAATGAATTGTTGAAACTCTATAAACTTCATCAGACTGGATTCCAACTTTGGCTACAGGCTTGCTGGCAGTCAGCAAGTGGGAGAAATCCTACATAGAAGTGAGCTGTTTTCTTCAAAGCAGCATATCAAACTAGCATTTCTTAGACTAAAATGAGCTATATTGTTTAGGTCATTTGCACTATTCAACTTGTGAACCATGGAAAGGAGCCAACAGAGACAGAAAAGTAGGAAAAAAATTAGAAAAATGATTGGAACAGAACTGCCTAATCTTCTAGGCATTCATATCAGAAGCAAGCTGACCAAGTGCTCAGAAGAAAAAACAAAAGTGTATGAAGTGCTCCAGTGTTGAGTTGATCCTAAGGAAGAATAAGCCAGTGAACAATTATCTTTGTAATTTTAAAGGTTAAGAAAGTCTTGTAGGAAAAGGAGGACATATTTTTAACCTGCTGCTTAATTCATCTTGCAGGAACATTTTTTTTGTAGATTAGGAAGCAGGTCCAGTGTTCTTTGCTAGACATGGATGGCCAAAACTATCTACACATTTGACATTTCTTCTTTTCCCTTGAGAGAATCTTTATTATGTTCAGAAAGCCAATATAACAGATAAAAACATTTCCTTCCTAGACTTCTTTGCAGTTGGGATAAGACACATGACACAGTTCTAAGATGCAAGATGAGGATTTCTGAGAGTTTTCACTTTGCTGATAAAGGTGCTGCTCCTTGTGTTCCTCTTTTCTTCACGCCTGAAATGGGGCCATGATGTTTGGAAGACAGCCTACAGATCATGGTAATAAAGATGAAGGCCTAATCTGTACACTGGAGGATATATAGAGAGAAGCCATATGTTTTTGGCAATTAAGCCATTGCATGAATGCAGGACCACCTTCCTACCTCTGGGCTTCAACTGCTTTAAGATGTAGATTTGAACTGTGAAAGTGCCTTCACCAAATATTCAAATGGTTGAAAGTGAGGTGAGATTAAGAAGTCCCTGGTGGCTCAGACAGCAAAAACTCTGTCCACAATGAAGGAGATCTGGGTTTGATCCCTGGGTTGGGAGGATCCCCTGGAGAAGGAAATCTTTGAGAATCTCATGAACAGAAAGACCTAGTAGGCTATACTGACGGGCCAAGAAAGAACTACTGACCCCCAAAAATGAATTGTTGAAACTCTATAAACTTCATCAGACTGGATTCCAACTTTGGCTACAGGCTTGCTGGCAGTCAGCAAGTGGGAGAAATCCTACATAGAAGTGAGCTGTTTTCTTCAAAGCAGCATATCAAACTAGCATTTCTTAGACTAAAATGAGCTATATTGTTTAGGTCATTTGCACTATTCAACTTGTGAACCATGGAAAGGAGCCAACAGAGACAGAAAAGTAGGAAAAAAATTAGAAAAATGATTGGAACAGAACTGCCTAATCTTCTAGGCATTCATATCAGAAGCAAGCTGACCAAGTGCTCAGAAGAAAAAACAAAAGTGTATGAAGTGCTCCAGTGTTGAGTTGATCCTAAGGAAGAATAAGCCAGTGAACAATTATCTTTGTAATTTTAAAGGTTAAGAAAGTCTTGTAGGAAAAGGAGGACATATTTTTAACCTGCTGCTTAATTCATCTTGCAGGAACATTTTTTTTGTAGATTAGGAAGCAGGTCCAGTGTTCTTTGCTAGACATGGATGGCCAAAACTATCTACACATTTGACATTTCTTCTTTTCCCTTGAGAGAATCTTTATTATGTTCAGAAAGCCAATATAACAGATAAAAACATTTCCTTCCTAGACTTCTTTGCAGTTGGGATAAGACACATGACACAGTTCTAAGATGCAAGATGAGGATTTCTGAGAGTTTTCACTTTGCTGATAAAGGTGCTGCTCCTTGTGTTCCTCTTTTCTTCACGCCTGAAATGGGGCCATGATGTTTGGAAGACAGCCTACAGATCATGGTAATAAAGATGAAGGCCTAATCTGTACACTGGAGGATATATAGAGAGAAGCCATATGTTTTTGGCAATTAAGCCATTGCATGAATGCAGGACCACCTTCCTACCTCTGGGCTTCAACTGCTTTAAGATGTAGATTTGAACTGTGAAAGTGCCTTCACCAAATATTCAAATGGTTGAAAGTGAGGTGAGATTAAGAAGTCCCTGGTGGCTCAGACAGCAAAAACTCTGTCCACAATGAAGGAGATCTGGGTTTGATCCCTGGGTTGGGAGGATCCCCTGGAGAAGGAAATGACTACCCACTCCAGCATTCGTGCTTGGAGAATCTCATGAACAGAAAGACCTAGTAGGCTATAGTCCATGGGGTCACAAATATATATATAGGAGCTTCCCTGGTGCCTCAGTGGTAAAGAATCTGTCTGAAATGAGGGAGACCTAGGATAGAGGAATCTGGTGGGCTACAGTCCTTGAGCTCACCGAAGAGTCAGACAAAATTTAGTGACTAAACAACAACATTCATTACGGGATGTATTCAAAAGAACCGGGATTTAACCTTGAGCGTACTATGTGTCACATCCCCAAAGTTAAGAAGAGAGTGCTCTTAACTTATAAATCCATATTTTCAGCAAAGTACTATGGTTTTAATAAGGACAGTTTCATCATTAAATATAACATTGGCAAGAGACAGCAGAGCAGTCTTTTTTTTTTTTTTTTTAATTTTATTTATTTATCTTTCGGAGGGTGGGGTGGGGAGGGAGGGGATGGGCGGGCCACTTCTATTGGTCTTTCATTTCTCTATTTTCATCCGTCTTTGTTCTTTGGCTCCTGTGGGCCTCCCATCGCGGTGGCCACTGTTGTTGCAGAGCACTGGCTCTGGGTGCACGCACGCCAGAGCTCCGGCTCGGTGATTGGACACATCAGTCCAGCCGCTCCGCAGCACGTGGGATCTTCCCAGGGATCGAACCGGCGCCCCTTACACTGCAAGGCGGGGTCTTTACCCACTGGACCACCAGGGGAAGCCCCAGAGCAGTCTTTGTAACTTGTTTCTGTGATAGAAACAGGCATGTGCTCTAGGATTGTACATCTGGCACCCATAGGGATTTTTTTTTTTTTTTAATTATCTCAATACCCATCATTAACAACTGTTTTGGGACTTAACATTTAACTTTTTTTTTTTTTTTTTCATATTTAGAGTCTTTTCCCTCAACTTCTGAGTACATGTTTCCTATCTCATTAACTTATCTCATGTATCTGGATATAAAAAGAGATTACCTGTATATTCATATACTGTGTTTGGTGCATGTTTCTACACATTAGTACATAAATGACTTATGATCTATATTAACAGAAATTAAAAAAAAGCTAGGAAATCAATGTTATGCTTATTTTTCTTGACTTTATGCAGTGCTTTTCTGACCTCACAGGTGGGCCAGTACAGACAATAGCTGTCTCATTCATTGCCATCAAAGCTGATAGGGATCTCCCCGCCACTGGAGCATACACACATATATTTTATACCCATATTTATCTTTTTGGGTAAAATTCCTTGTCTAGGAACTTTGTTATAATTCCATGTTTGGAGGTAATATTCTTTTTTGTGTAAAGATGAGTACCAAGATTTTCCTTTTTTTTTTTTGGCTATGGCTGCTGTCCAACATGTCTGCAAAGACAATACTAAGTATTGAACAATAGTTAGAAAAATAAATGGAAATATATGTATTGACCTATGTCATGCTAAGTCAAGAGCAGTTTTCTTCTTTTCTTTGCATTGATCTGAGAGATTTAACATTTGGATTATGATGTAGCCTTTGACTTTTGGCTCTAAGCTCACAGAGCAAATTCATCTTCTATGTGAGGGGCATTCAAACTGGAGTTTGACACACTTCAGAGCTGGCCACCAGGTGGCAGATATAACAGTTCTCATGCTAACAGCTAAAAAAAAATGGAGCCAATTTCTTTAGTCATATGTTGACACCTGAAGATTGAACTAGGGTGCACGCACGCCAGAGCTCCGGCTCGGTGATTGGACACATCAGTCCAGCGCTCCGCAGCACGTGGGATCTTCCCAGGGATCGAACCGGCGCCCCTTACACTGCAAGGCGGGGTCTTTACCCACTGGACCACCAGGGGAAGCCCCAGAGCAGTCTTTGTAACTTGTTTCTGTGATAGAAACAGGCATGTGCTCTAGGATTGTACATCTGGCACCCATAGGGATTTTTTTTTTTTTTTTAATTATCTCAATACCCATCATTAACAACTGTTTTGGGACTTAACATTTAACTTTTTTTTTTTTTTTTTCATATTTAGAGTCTTTTCCCTCAACTTCTGAGTACATGTTTCCTATCTCATTAACTTATCTCATGTATCTGGATATAAAAAGAGATTACCTGTATATTCATATACTGTGTTTGGTGCATGTTTCTACACATTAGTACATAAATGACTTATGATCTATATTAACAGAAATTAAAAAAAAGCTAGGAAATCAATGTTATGCTTATTTTTCTTGACTTTATGCAGTGCTTTTCTGACCTCACAGGTGGGCCAGTACAGACAATAGCTGTCTCATTCATTGCCATCAAAGCTGATAGGGATCTCCCTGCCACTGGAGCATACACACATATATTTTATACCCATATTTATCTTTTTGGGTAAAATTCCTTGTCTAGGAACTTTGTTATAATTCCATGTTTGGAGGTAATATTCTTTTTTGTGTAAAGATGAGTACCAAGATTTTCCTTTTTTTTTTTTGGCTATGGCTGCTGTCCAACATGTCTGCAAAGACAATACTAAGTATTGAACAATAGTTAGAAAAATAAATGGAAATATATGTATTGACCTATGTCATGCTAAGTCAAGAGCAGTTTTCTTCTTTTCTTTGCATTGATCTGAGAGATTTAACATTTGGATTATGATGTAGCCTTTGACTTTTGGCTCTAAGCTCACAGAGCAAATTCATCTTCTATGTGAGGGGCATTCAAACTGGAGTTTGACACACTTCAGAGCTGGCCACCAGGTGGCAGATATAACAGTTCTCATGCTAACAGCTAAAAAAAAATGGAGCCAATTTCTTTAGTCATATGTTGACACCTGAGAGATACTAGGGTTAAAATCTTGGAATATCCTTTAGTCTACTTCGGTTTTTGTGTGTGGATGTTCATAAAACCAGGTATTTGGAACATCAGTGCCATTTCACATTGCTATTTTAATGCATATATTTAAGTTTCAAAAGGGGATCTTTTTTTTTTTTTTTGAGAAATCATGCCAGGTTGCTGATTAGTTGATGAGACGGGCATGTCTAGGCTGACTCCTGGGTAAACCCAAACCATCAAGAGAGCCAGAATGGATGAGAAAGCTTTCCAGAAAATGGTTCTTCTGTCTTTAGTAACAGCCAGTTTTCTCAAACATTAAAATTGTTTTCAAGAAGCAACTTTACTGCTTTTCCTCACAATTAGAGAAAAGGAGGCAGTGGTGTTCAAACGAGGCTTGACAGCCTGGGTAACCAGCACAAGCCATCTGTGCTCTAGCAGCTCTGTTTGTATTTTTAATGTTTACACATACAGCACAGATAATTAAAAATAACTATAATTAAAAATGATTATAACAAATTACTTTTCCCTCAACAGTAATACGTGTCTGTAACTTCTAAGTTACTTACTAAAGTAACCTTTATGGAGTCTAACAAGAAAACATTGTAATTCCTGCCTTGTTTCTCAAAGTGTATAGTTTGGGGAGGGGAGAGTTTTCCGACCATGAAGCTACTTGGTTTAAAGGACCTCACAAACTACTGATAGTACAGGAATTATTTCTGTGTCAATATGCAAGAGAATTATTTCTTTCTGTGAAGGAAGAATCAAATGTACTTTCTTTCTCTAAAAATCTAAAGTTAAATGACTAGGAAGGGATGAAAAAAGATGGACCTAACTCTTTGCCTAGTCTTTCATTAGGACAACTAATTTTTTCAAAGTGTTATATGAAATATGAAGAGGAGATTTCCATCAAGAACAATATTCTTCTCTGCCTTGTTCAGAATCTTGAGTCTTTGAATATCTTCCAATCAGTTTCCTTCTCTAAAGATGATGTTAGTTAACAATAAGATGCTGGTTAATCTTTCTTGGGGAAATCTTTTGCTAACAGCTAAAAATGGAGCCAATTTCTTTAGTCATATGTTGACACCTGAGAGATACTAGGGTTAAAATCTTGGAATATCCTTTAGTCTACTTCGGTTTTGTGTGTGGATGTTCATAAAACCAGGTATTTGGAACATCAGTGCCATTTCACATTGCTATTTTAATGCATATATTTAAGTTTCAAAAGGGGATCTTTTTTTTTTTAAAGAAATCATGCCAGGTTGCTGATTAGTTGATGAGACGGGCATGTCTAGGCTGACTCCTGGGTAAACCCAAACCATCAAGAGAGCCAGAATGGATGAGAAAGCTTTCCAGAAAATGGTTCTTCTGTCTTTAGTAACAGCCAGTTTTCTCAAACATTAAAATTGTTTTCAAGAAGCAACTTTACTGCTTTTCCTCACAATTAGAGAAAAGGAGGCAGTGGTGTTCAAACGAGGCTTGACAGCCTGGGTAACCAGCACAAGCCATCTGTGCTCTAGCAGCTCTGTTTGTATTTTTAATGTTTACACATACAGCACAGATAATTAAAAATAACTATAATTAAAAATGATTATAACAAATTACTTTTCCCTCAACAGTAATACGTGTCTGTAACTTCTAAGTTACTTACTAAAGTAACCTTTATGGAGTCTAACAAGAAAACATTGTAATTCCTGCCTTGTTTCTCAAAGTGTATAGTTTGGGGAGGGGAGAGTTTTCCGACCATGAAGCTACTTGGTTTAAAGGACCTCACAAACTACTGATAGTACAGGAATTATTTCTGTGTCAATATGCAAGAGAATTATTTCTTTCTGTGAAGGAAGAATCAAATGTACTTTCTTTCTCTAAAAATCTAAAGTTAAATGACTAGGAAGGGATGAAAAAAGATGGACCTAACTCTTTGCCTAGTCTTTCATTAGGACAACTAATTTTTTCAAAGTGTTATATGAAATATGAAGAGGAGATTTCCATCAAGAACAATATTCTTCTCTGCCTTGTTCAGAATCTTGGAGTCTTTGAATATCTTCCAATCAGTTTCCTTCTCTAAAGATGATGTTAGTTAACAATAAGATGCTGGTTAATACTAAGATGCTTGTTAATAATAAGATGCGATTTACTAAGAGGCTTCTCCAAAGAAGTCAAATAGCATTTCCAGAAAAAGAGTATTGAAGCTGACATAATCTTTGTGGAAGGGTTTCAAATTTAGCCAGGAAGTAGGGGTTAAGGGTTTGACCCTTGGAACTAGATCATCTGGATTCTAATGATATATCCTACATTTTCTAAGAATGGGTTCATGTTCCTTGTGACTCAGTTTTCTTATCTATACCATGTGGATTATAATAACATATCTCAAATTTTCATGGCAAAGATAAAGTTAACACACATAGATGCTTGAAACAATATATGTACATAGTAAATTTAGTAATAAATATTAATAACTACAATAGAAGTCAGATTGAAATGCTTTTCCAGAAGTGTTCTTAATCTCTATAAATCATTTTCCTTTAGATCAGAAACATCAGTCCATGCAAAATGTCTAGATATGCTACTTAATTATATGGCAACCCAGTCCAGTATTCTTGCCTGGAGAATCCCAGGGACAGAGGTGCCTGGAAGGCTATAGTCCATAGGTTGCAAAGAGTTGAACATGACTGAAATCACTTCGCATACATGCACAGATATAAAGATTTTGGACTTCCCAGGTGGTGCTACTGATAAAGAACTGCCAATACAGGATACATTAAGACATGTGCGTTTGATCTCAGGGTTGGGATGACCCCCTGGAGGAGGGCAAGGCAACCCTCTGCAGTATTCTTATTTGGAGAATCCTATGTTCAGAGAACCCTGGCAGGCTACGGTCCATAGTGGCACAAAGAGTCAAACACAACTTTGCATGTGCAACTTAATACTAATTTTTAGAGAAACAGAAAATATTACTGTATGTAGATATAAGGGTTATTTAGTGGTTTTCTGAGGGCTTCCCTTGTGGCTCAGCAGTAAAGAATCCACTTGTCAATGCAAGAAATGTGGGTATGACCCGAGTCTGGAAGACCCCCTGGGGTAGGAAATGGTAACCTACTCCAGTATTCTTGCCTGGAGAATCCCATGGACCGAAGAGCCTGGTGGGCTATAGTCCATGGGGTCATAACAGAGTCAGACACAACTTAGTGACTAAACAATTGCACCACTTTGTTGCCTTCTGTAGGGCCTGCTGCCTTCCAGTGGTAGACGGGGACACCTCATCAATATCCTCCAAAGGCAGTCTCTCTGTTGCCCCAGGCAACAAGTTCCCCATAAGCCATGAGAGCAGCACAGTGGAAGGTCCTGAACACTGTGCTCAGGGACAACAGGGACAGGATCAGCAGCAGGGTGACACAACTGAAGGCCCACACCACAGCCAGGAGGTCCTTCACTGTCCTGCAGAGACCTTAAATCAAGATACTGGTGGCTTCTTGACCTTCAGCAACTCTGTGACCAGCACATAAATGTTCCCTTATGCAGGGAACTCATGGTGGGTTTACGGTAAGAAAAAAAAAAAAATTAATGTGTTTTGATTAGAGATAATGTGCCTTTAATATTTTTTTTCATAACACAGGCTGAATCAACTTCATGAGAACAGTCTACAGAGTCTTCTTCCCTTATCAGTGGTTTCTCTTTTCATAGTTTCAGTTATCCATGTTAATGTGGTCTGGATATTAAATGAAAAGTTCCAGAAATAAGCAAGTCATAAGCTTTAAATTGTGTGCTGTTCTGAGCAGCATGAGGACATCCTGTGTGGTCCTGCTCCATTCTTCCCTGGAGAACTACAGCTCTGATTAGCACATCTTGCCCTTTAGTCTCTTAGTAGCTGTCTGAGTGATCAGATGGGCTGCTTGGCATGCCGCAGTCCATGGGGTCACAAAGACTTGGACACGACTGAACGACTGAACTGAACTGACTGAAGTATCATAGTGCTTGTGTCCAAGTAACCTTTATTTTACTTAATAATGACCCCGAAACATGAGTATAGTGGTGCTGTCAATTCAGATAATGCCAAAAGCTGTGAAGTGCTTACTTGAAGGGAAAATGTGAAAGTTTTCAACTTAGTAAGAAAAAAGTATATATTAAGATTTCTCAGATCTACCCTAAGATTTTGGGAAGTCCAAAATCTTTATAATTGATGGCCAACCTATGACTGATCATAACAGGATGTTTACTCAAGATAGACAGTAGTCTGAAAGTAAACCCAAATAATAATTTTTTAAAAACCTGCCAATTTTTTCCTCAACCAGATTTCAAGTAGAATGTGTTAACAAATCACATTTAAAACATAATAAACAAATCCTATTTTTAAATAATTTGTATTTAGTGTGAAAAATGACAATATGGTAGAATGTAAAATAAATCTAGACCAATGAATAAAGGACAAAGGAATATAAAGAATCACACGCAAAGAGAGAATGGAAGAAAGTCAGTTGTTCTTTTAATTTTTCTAAAGTATTTTTCTTACACGTCTTAGAAATTTAAAGACTTTTTGTTTTCTTTTCAGGTAGTAGAATCTGTAGATTTTAATGACAGCAATCTTTAATTGTCAAGTCAGTGTGCATGCCTTATAGAAGGTGTAGGATCAGATGCCATTTTTCACGTGATTGGGGGAAAGACATCTGACCAGAAAATAAAAGCTGTCAAAATAAAATTAATGTGTTTTGATTAGAGATAATGTGCCTTTAATATTTTTTTTCATAACACAGGCTGAATCAACTTCATGAGAACAGTCTACAGAGTCTTCTTCCCTTATCAGTGGTTTCTCTTTTCATAGTTTCAGTTATCCATGTTAATGTGGTCTGGATATTAAATGAAAAGTTCCAGAAATAAGCAAGTCATAAGCTTTAAATTGTGTGCTGTTCTGAGCAGCATGAGGACATCCTGTGTGGTCCTGCTCCATTCTTCCCTGGAGAACTACAGCTCTGATTAGCACATCTTGCCCTTTAGTCTCTTAGTAGCTGTCTGAGTGATCAGATGGGCTGCTTGGCATGCCGCAGTCCATGGGGTCACAAAGACTTGGACACGACTGAACGACTGAACTGAACTGACTGAAGTATCATAGTGCTTGTGTCCAAGTAACCTTTATTTTACTTAATAATGACCCCGAAACATGAGTATAGTGGTGCTGTCAATTCAGATAATGCCAAAAGCTGTGAAGTGCTTACTTGAAGGGAAAATGTGAAAGTTTTCAACTTAGTAAGAAAAAAGTATATATTAAGATTTCTCAGATCTACCCTAAGATTTTGGGAAGTCCAAAATCTTTATAATTGATGGCCAACCTATGACTGATCATAACAGGATGTTTACTCAAGATAGACAGTAGTCTGAAAGTAAACCCAAATAATAATTTTTTAAAAACCTGCCAATTTTTTCCTCAACCAGATTTCAAGTAGAATGTGTTAACAAATCACATTTAAAACATAATAAACAAATCCTATTTTTAAATAATTTGTATTTAGTGTGAAAAATGACAATATGGTAGAATGTAAAATAAATCTAGACCAATGAATAAAGGACAAAGGAATATAAAGAATCACACGCAAAGAGAGAATGGAAGAAAGTCAGTTGTTCTTTTAATTTTTCTAAAGTATTTTTCTTACACGTCTTAGAAATTTAAAGACTTTTTGTTTTCTTTTCAGGTAGTAGAATCTGTAGATTTTAATGACAGCAATCTTTAATTGTCAAGTCAGTGTGCATGCCTTATAGAAGGTGTAGGATCAGATGCCATTTTTCACGTGATTGGGGGAAAGACATCTGACCAGAAAATAAAAGCTGTCAAAAATAACACAAAGTATAACTTAATAGAGATATGTTCCCTCAATTCATGATCTATGATGAAATATCTACAGTATAAAACAGTACATCATGATAAGTGGTATTGCCTATCTTTCCAAATATGGCTTTGTCTTTAAGAGCAGTTTAATTCAGTCTGATGAAGAGCTTACCACATATGGACAAGAAGCTGAAGAGTCCTCCAATATTCAAGCCACAGGAATAAGTTTCCATTGCGCATCTACTTGAATGTAAGGCTTAATGATACCTCTGGTAAGGAAAATCTAAAGTTTCCCTTTAATCATTTATTTATTTTTTCTGGAAATTGGACATAAAGGTCATGTGAGGCAAAAGGTAATGGAAGAAACTGGAATTCCAAGGTTAGCAAGCAAATTACATTTTATATATATATATGTATATATATATATATATATATATATATATATGCATGTATACACATATATATGCATGTCTAAAGTTTATATACATGTGCATGTATACTATACATACACCTTTGAACACATTTATTTTTATTATAAGTATTTAAATGTCTTTTTATAAAGTAATGGAACTGTTATTTAAACAAACCATAGTCAAACTTATATAATCATAAAAATGTTAAAACTCAAAGTACTCTTTCTGGGGCTTCTTATTCTATATATGCTATTTTTCAAACTACATTTAGAATCACTCTTTAAGAGATTTTTAAAAAATTACTATTTTGTGAGTCACACAGAAGAATTCACCTCTGTATATTATAATTTTGTTGTTCAGTCACTAATTTGTGTCTGACTCTTTTGTGACCCCATGGACTATGGCCCACCAAGTTCCTCTGCAAATGGGATTTGCCAGGAAAGAACACTGGACACATTTTAGAAATCAAATGACCACATTCTCCAGCTTTATCTATTATCATGTTTAATTCTAACTGTGAAATAGTTTTCACTGTGGCTAAAAAAAAAAAAAAAAAAAAAATCAAAAACACCGTCAAAAGATTAAGATTTAGCTCTAGGGGGGAGATCTTTGACAAGTGCAGAAATGCATGATATATTAAGTGAATTCAAATATATATATTTTCAGTTCAGAAGATAATTTGAAAAAATGATGAAGAATGATATGTTTCAGCACCAGTAGAATTCTGTAAATTCTGGACTTAGCCACTTAAGATGGAAGTATCATTTGAAAGAGAGAGTGTGCTTTTCTGTTTATTCAAAAAAATATCCCATGGCTTTATAGGCACACGGTATAAACAGAAAACAGTGTGTCTTCAGAAAGAAAGAATATAATGAGCATGTCCTTTTACCAAAAGGAAGCAATTATAGTCAGTAACAAGTAATTATTTTAGTGATAAATACATTTGCTTTTCAATTTTATTCCAGACTAGAATTTGAGCTGAAAGGGATCTTGGAGACCATCCAGACCAACCCACTCATTACTTCATAGCCAAGAAAAATGTTTCACAGAGAAACCAGAAGTTGGAAGACCTGTCAAAGGTTACATAGTCATAAGTTTTAGTCCACAATTTTAGTGGCTTGACCATGGATACAGGATTCTTAACCATCACACTCTGGGGCATCCTTATTAGGAGTCATTTCATATGAGAATTACATAATACAAGGCAAGTTTTCAATGCTAAATTACAGAATACTTTAATGTGTCTTTTGTGGACTTTCAAAAGATAAAGCAGTGTTGGTAACTTTGTTTCACATGCTAAGAACACCTACTTTTTTAAAAGTCACATGTGAGTGATTCTGAGAAGTGGATCACTTAAGGAAAAGCCTAGTCCCTTTTTCATCAGTTACTTGTTTTATTATTTCACTTACACTGAAGAGTAAAATCAGAGTGTTCATTTCCAATTTTATTTATTATTTTACTTCCTGGCACTAATGCTTGCTTAGGGCTTCTTTTTTCTTTTTTTTTTAATAGGGAGTATATTACTCTCTTTCCTTGGAAGATTTTTCTAAAATAGTTCAGAAATTTTTTTTTTGTTTTCTTTGCATCTCTGGTTGACTGGCTTTACAAAGATGTATTGAAAATGTTCAAAATCATGAGTATATATACATTATTAATGTTACAATTGCACAAATCATACTAAAAGTAGACAAAGAATACAATCAACCCTAATTATCTATGGAGCATTAACAGTTTCAAGACCACCCTCTGCCTCCTACCCTATACCGAAATCTAAAGATGCTCAAGTTCCTTATATAAAACAGTATAGCACAGTCAGTCCTCTATACACACAAGTTACAAATTTTAGGAAAAAAAAAATGTGGATACAGATGCAGAGAGCTAACTATATTTACTACTGGTATTCAATTGCTATTCTTGACTTTTGTTTAGTTGAGTTCCACAATTTTCCTTTTTAATCACAATCCTCAAACTTAAGTGCCCAGAGCACAAACTTTTGCATGGGCACCTTGACATATGTTTTCATGTTGGGTGCACTACCTTTTAACATAAAGTGACCTTGAGGTACCCAGCAGAGAGGGATCCTGGGACTTCAGGAGAGTTGCTTCACTGCGACTTAGCCACAGTCTTTAAAAATACACCTTCATACCCTCAGAAGGAAAACTCAAGGATATAATCTGATAAAGTACTTTTATTTAGAAATTATAAGGGTTTTAGAAAACTGTGCTTTAATGTCAAAAGAAAGTGAAAGTGTTAGTCACCTAATTGTGTCCAATTCTTTGTGACTCCATGGACTGTAGCTGGCTAGGCTCCTCTGTCCATGGAATTTTCCAGGCAAGAATACTGCAGTGGGTAGCCGTTCCCACTCTCTGAGAATCTTTCTGATCCAGAGATCAAACCAGGGTCTTCTGCATTGCAGGCAGATATTTTACCATCTGAGTCACCAGGAAAGCAAACTTAAAAAAAAAAAAATGCAGAAAGACATGGTCTCCTCCCCCAAAAGACTGAGACAAAGGCCAAGCAGCTAACACAGTGGACTGAATACAGTAGCTAATACAGTAGGACAACCCAAACAGAAACAGAACAAAATCTATATTGAAGGCAGAAAGGACGAACCTGACCTTTCAGAAATGAGTAAGAATTCACAAGATGAGAATGATGGGGTATTTATGTTAGGAAGTAGCAGCTTGTACAAAGATGTATTGAAAATGTTCAAAATCATGAGTATATATACATTATTAATGTTACAATTGCACAAATCATACTAAAAGTAGACAAAGAATACAATCAACCCTAATTATCTATGGAGCATTAACAGTTTCAAGACCACCCTCTGCCTCCTACCCTATACCGAAATCTAAAGATGCTCAAGTTCCTTATATAAAACAGTATAGCACAGTCAGTCCTCTATACACACAAGTTACAAATTTTAGGAAAAAAAAAATGTGGATACAGATGCAGAGAGCTAACTATATTTACTACTGGTATTCAATTGCTATTCTTGACTTTTGTTTAGTTGAGTTCCACAATTTTCCTTTTTAATCACAATCCTCAAACTTAAGTGCCCAGAGCACAAACTTTTGCATGGGCACCTTGACATATGTTTTCATGTTGGGTGCACTACCTTTTAACATAAAGTGACCTTGAGGTACCCAGCAGAGAGGGATCCTGGGACTTCAGGAGAGTTGCTTCACTGCGACTTAGCCACAGTCTTTAAAAATACACCTTCATACCCTCAGAAGGAAAACTCAAGGATATAATCTGATAAAGTACTTTTATTTAGAAATTATAAGGGTTTTAGAAAACTGTGCTTTAATGTCAAAAGAAAGTGAAAGTGTTAGTCACCTAATTGTGTCCAATTCTTTGTGACTCCATGGACTGTAGCTGGCTAGGCTCCTCTGTCCATGGAATTTTCCAGGCAAGAATACTGCAGTGGGTAGCCGTTCCCACTCTCTGAGAATCTTTCTGATCCAGAGATCAAACCAGGGTCTTCTGCATTGCAGGCAGATATTTTACCATCTGAGTCACCAGGAAAGCAAACTTAAAAAAAAAAAAATGCAGAAAGACATGGTCTCCTCCCCCAAAAGACTGAGACAAAGGCCAAGCAGCTAACACAGTGGACTGAATACAGTAGCTAATACAGTAGGACAACCCAAACAGAAACAGAACAAAATCTATATTGAAGGCAGAAAGGACGAACCTGACCTTTCAGAAATGAGTAAGAATTCACAAGATGAGAATGATGGGGTATTTATGTTAGGAAGTAGCAGCTTGTACAAAGACTTTCTAAAAAATGTGACCCAATGAAGAACTAAAATTAATGTTATGCAAAGGATGCAGATTTCTAGGAAGGGCAGCCAGGGATGAGAAGTAAGCAGATTTCATTTTTGAAGGCTTTATGATGCATTTTTGAGGAATTCGAACATTATCCTAGAGGAAAGTGGAGCAATTGAAGAGATTTCTATATTATAGGATTTATACAAGAAGACTCAGCAGAAAGATTACTCTAGCTGCAGTGTGGAAAACAGACTGTGCCTGGAGGCATGGGTGTGAGCTAAAAAACACTTGTTTTAATTCATAGCAGACAGGATGGTGGCTTGGACAAGGTTAATGCTGATGGGCTTGAAGGGCAGTAATTGAATTCAAGAGATATTAAAGTGATAAACTAAAAAGAAAAAAATAGATGATCGAATGTGGCAGAAGGGGTAAGAGAGCAAAGTAAGAACAAGACATTGGCTTTTACATTAGGTAGTAGACTAAATGGCAGTGTCATCTAATAAGAGGGGAAATGCAGAACGATGAACATTTTCACTTTCACATATATACTGTGGTTGATGCATGTGCATGTGTGTGGTTTAGTCATGTCTGACTCTTTGCGACCCTATGGACTGTAGCCTGCCAGGCTCCTCTGTCCGTGGGATCTCCAGGCAAGAATACTGGACTGGGTTGCCATACCCTTCTCCAGGTGATCTTCCCAACCCACGGATGAACCCATATCTCTTTGGGATATATTTTTCATTGACAAAAAGAAATCAAGTATTGATATACACTACAATGCAGATGAACTTCCAAAATACAGTGCTAAGTGCTGGGCATGCAAAGAGTAAACGGAAAATTTTGTGCAGGGTTGGAGAAATCTTAGAAAGAGTGTGTTTCAAAAAGAAAGGGAGAATAATGGATAAACAAACTGAGGTATATACATACAATGGAATATTATTCAATGATTATAAAGAATGAAGCTATAGGTGGATGGATCTCCAAAACATGCTAAGTAAAAGAAGCCAGAGACAAAAGGTCACACATTATATGATTTAATTTGATGCATGAGATATCCAGCACAGACAAATTCATAGAAACAGAATGCAACATAGACATTGCTAGGGCTGAGGAGGTAGGTGGAAGTGAGGAGAAAACTATTTAATGGGTAGGAGATTTTGCTTTGGCATGACAGAAATGTTCACAGCTACATAGCAGTGGTAGTGTGTAGTGTTAGTTACTCAGTCATGTCTGACTTCTTGCGACCCCATGGACTATAGCCCACCAGGTTCCTCTGTCTATGGAGTTCTCAGGCAAGAAGACTGGAGTGGGTAGCCATTTCTGTCTCCAACAGAGGCGGTAGATGACCCATGGAGTGAATGAACAAAATGCCACCAAACAGTTCATTTTAAAGTGGTTAATTTTATGTTATGTGACTTTCACCTCAACCAATTATGTCTTAAAAAATAATTAATGTACATGACACAATATAAAAGCCACTGTGAAATCAAGGAAGAAAAAGAAAAGTTTCCATTAAAAAAAACACAAAACATTTCTTTGGATTATAGTTGCTCTTTACGATGCTGTGTCAGTTTCTATTGTACAGCAAAGTGAATCAGTACTGCCTCTTTTCTGGATTTCCTTTCTATTTAGCTCACCACAGAGCACTGAGTAGAGCTCCCTGTGCTCTACAGTAGGCTGTCATGAGATATCTGTTTTATTGTGCAGGTTACTGTATATATGTCAATCCCAATTCATCCCACCTTTCCTCTTCCCCCTTGGTATCCATAGGTTTGTTCTCGACACTGGTGTCTCGACTTTTGCCCTACAAATGAGAGCTGTTGGTGGTATAGCGGGGAAAGGCCAAATGGCAGTGGATAGAACGAGCAGGATACTAAGTAAAGATACTAAGTGCTGTATCTGTGAAGAGACTGGGCTGTGAAAGCGAAAAGAAAGGTGCATTTCTAGTGTGAGATGGATGGGCTATCCAGGGAACAGTTTTGTTTTTTGTTTTTTTTTAAAGATGGGGTAACCTTCACATGTTTAATGGTTCTCAAGAATGATATAGGATAAAGTGGGAAGCTGGAGCTCTTTCTTGCCACAGGGGAGACAGTGAATTGAGGTTGTTGGTTGGCATACTGGTAGTATATTGTGAGATTTCCCATCCAAGTCCTTGCCTTTTTAAAATAGGACATGAGGGGAGCAGTCATCTACTGAAACCGAGGGAAGAGAAGACTAGGTAGAGATTTAAAGAAGGAGAAGAGGTTTCAGAGAATCTTTGTGGTGATCAGCAACAAAAGCTGGCTTGAGAAACAGAGTTTAACCTTCTGGGGCTGAAAAGCACGGATTTCTAGTGTCAAGATCTTCTGGATGACTTGCTTTTTCCAGAAGCTGCCATGTTGGGGACAGAGGTGTACAGAATGAGGCTAATTTAGTTGATGTCTTTAAGGTAAATTCCACCTTTGTGTGGGACAGCAGACAATGTGAGGAACTGGAGGACAACAATTTCTTTTTCTTACAACACAACTTCGCTTTACTTTTTCTTTCTTTTTTTTTTTTAAAGATTTATTTATTTATTTATTTTGGGTGGGGGTCGGGTTGGGGAGGGAGGGGAGCAGGCGGGACACTTCTATTGGTCTTTCATTTCTCTATTTTCATCCGTCTTTGTTCTTTGGCTCCTGTGGGCCTCCCATCACGGTGGCGTCTGTTGTTGTAGAGCACCGGCTCCGGGCGCATGCGCTCCAGAGCTCCGGCTCAGCGATTGGACACATCAGTCCAGCCGCTCCGCGGCACGTGGGATCATCCCAGGCCAGGGATTGAACTGGCGCCCCTTGCACTGCAAGGCGGTATCCTTATCCACTGGACCACCAGGGGAAGCCCCGCTTTACTTTTTCTAATGCAGCATCAGATGGCATTTGCACATGATTTACAGTTTGCATTTTTTGTATACCTCCTCTCACTGGATTGCCAATATAGCAAAATGGTTTATTATTAAATTTCCATTTGACAGGTGAGAAAGTGGAGACTCAGGGGTTGAAATGTGTTAAAAATTCCACGTAGGCTTTCTGACTGTCAGGGCAGCACTCTGGACCATGTACATGAAGCATTCAGACTAAGGTGGAATTTACCAGTGGATAAGCAGGAGAGACAAAGACAACTCCTTACCTCTGCAGAAGGCTGCCTAGATTGCACACAAATGAGAGAATGGAGCTTTCTATGAAATCTGACAAATAACAAGGTTAGATGGAATACATAAAATATATATTATATCTTAAAAGAAATCAATCCTTGGTTCACAGCTCAAAATAGCATCTTTTTTTTTTTTTTCTGGTGCAGCAGAGAATGCTCTGGTATTATATCAAGCAACATTTAGTGAGCAAACGTAACTGAATGCAATATATTTACTGACAATAGTGCCAGGGCCTTTTAAGGCACAGTATTGATTTACTTCTTTCAAAACCAAAGTGACAGCAAAGAGGGAAAAAAGTTGTATGATTCAGGGAAGATATCTGAGGATTTAAAAGTGGCAAACACAAATCCATTAGTTTTAAAAATGGGTCAAAAGACAAACCAGAAAACTCTGAACCAGTGAATCAGTGAATTCAACATCTATTATAGGGAAAATACAGGATATTGTATAATGGAGAATGTGGGAGGAAAGAAGTCAGGAAAGGAGTTGGAACAAGAATAGCTGTACACATCTATAGCCAAGCAAGTAAGTACAGATGTTTTCCTTTTACTTGAAGAAATAAATGATGTCTTTTGGTGTTTAATAGTCAGCATGCTCAGTCACTTCAGTTGTGCCTAACTCTATGTGACACTACAGACTGTAGCCCATCAGGCCCCTTTGGCCACGGGGTTCTCCAGTCAAGAATACTGGAATGGACTGCCATGCCCTTCTCCATAATAGTCAGCAGTCATAAATAATTTATTTATTGGTGGTTTTGTAGCATATTTATGAAACGGTTCTGATAGGTTACTTATCATTAGTGTCTTCATTTAAATAAAGAGGATCTTGTTTAGTCATCTCTGGCCCTGAGTAGCTCAGTGTGGCTCACATAATGTACCCACTGAGATCTGGGAGGGACAGACTGCATTTGCCTTGTTCCTACTGCTTAGAAAACTCTGCCCTCAGGTTTGCCGTAATGGGACAGTAAGCTCTGAGCAGCTGACTGAGCAGCAAAGGTCAGAAGAGCTGTGCTTTTTGCTCAACTCACAGTTTACCTGGCCAAATTCTTAGTGACTGCAACATGAGGGAAAATGAGTACAAGAAAGCAGGGATACCAGAACAGCTGAGTCTGTCCTGGGGGTCTGTGTCAGACAGATATTGAGGTCAGATCTATGCTACATCCAACTCAGCCTCTATGTAGGCACTTACACTGGGCTACCATGCTTGTTGCTCCATGTGGCATAGCAATGCACCACTCCAAGTCATGAATGACAAGATAGCCTTGCAAAATGGTAAGCTGTTTAATAACCAGAAGTAGAAAGAACTTTTCACATTGTTTAGTCAATTATACTTTTTGTTTACAAAATGTGCCCCAGAAGCTAGAGTTGGTAGCGTTCCGTTCAATGGTTTTTCCCCCTTTGTTGCATTTAAAGTTTACTGCCTTTTTTCCTTGTTGGTTCTTTGACAGACTCTCTAATTAGACTTTCACTATGTTATAGTTCTCAAAAGCAGTGATTTTCAGTGTGAGCCAGTCCCTACCTGCTCATTAAAACACACCTACCCTGACCTCAGGTTAGGCTTCCCAAGTGGCGCCAGTGGTAAAGAATCCTCCTGCCAGTGCAGGAGACATGGGTTCCAACCCTGGGTGGGGGAAGATCCCCCGGAGAAGGAAATGACAACCACTCCAGTATACTTGCCTGGAAAACTCCATGAACAGAGGAGCCTCGTAGGCTACAGTCCATGGGGTTGTAAAGAGCTGGACATGACAAAGCACACATGCCCAGACTACTGGAATTGGACTTGCCATGGACTGCCATGCCCTTCTCCATAATAGTCAGCAGTCATAAATGATTTATTTATTGGTGGTTTTGTAGCATATTTATGAAACGGTTCTGATAGGTTACTTATCATTAGTGTCTTCATTTAAATAAAGAGGATCTTGTTTAGTCATCTCTGGCCCTGAGTAGCTCAGTGTGGCTCACATAATGTACCCACTGAGATCTGGGAGGGACAGACTGCATTTGCCTTGTTCCTACTGCTTAGAAAACTCTGCCCTCAGGTTTGCCGTAATGGGACAGTAAGCTCTGAGCAGCTGACTGAGCAGCAAAGGTCAGAAGAGCTGTGCTTTTTGCTCAACTCACAGTTTACCTGGCCAAATTCTTAGTGACTGCAACATGAGGGAAAATGAGTACAAGAAAGCAGGGATACCAGAACAGCTGAGTCTGTCCTGGGGGTCTGTGTCAGACAGATATTGAGGTCAGATCTATGCTACATCCAACTCAGCCTCTATGTAGGCACTTACACTGGGCTACCATGCTTGTTGCTCCATGTGGCATAGCAATGCACCACTCCAAGTCATGAATGACAAGATAGCCTTGCAAAATGGTACGCTTTTTAATAACCAGAAGTAGAAAGAACTTTTCACATTGTTTAGTCAATTATACTTTTTGTTTACAAAATGTGCCCCAGAAGCTAGAGTTGGTAGCGTTCCGTTCAATGGTTTTTCCCCCTTTGTTGCATTTAAAGTTTACTGCCTTTTTTCCTTGTTGGTTCTTTGACAGACTCTCTAATTAGACTTTCACTATGTTATAGTTCTCAAAAGCAGTGATTTTCAGTGTGAGCCAGTCCCTACCTGCTCATTAAAACACACCTACCCTGACCTCAGGTTAGGCTTCCCAAGTGGCGCCAGTGGTAAAGAATCCTCCTGCCAGTGCAGGAGACATGGGTTCCAACCCTGGGTGGGGGAAGATCCCCCGGAGAAGGAAATGACAACCACTCCAGTATACTTGCCTGGAAAACTCCATGAACAGAGGAGCCTCGTAGGCTACAGTCCATGGGGTTGTAAAGAGCTGGACATGACCAAGCACACATGCCCAGACCCTAACCTCATCCTAGAATTTCTAAATCAGAATCTCCAAAAATATAGCACTGAAATCTGTGCTTAAAAGGATCCTTGGGGGACTTTAAAAAATATTAAGTGTAATATTCATAAACAGAAGTAGATGTTTCAAAACTAAACAGCATGCTGAATCTTCAGTCTGAATGCACTTAAGAAACCAGCACCTGATTAAGAAACAGAATACGACCAGCACTTCTCTGTGCAGACCAAAATATAGCTAGAAACCTCCTGAGCAGTCCTTCTTGCCTGTCTCTACCAAGGATAACATTATTCTTATTTCTAAAAGCACGGCTAAGTATTACCTGTTTTTGTAACTTAAATGAATTGAACCAAAAAGAATAGGGCAGGGCTTCCCTGGTGGTTCAGTGGTAAGGACACTGCCTTGCAGTGTAGGGGACGCCTGTTCAATCCCTGGCCTGGGAAGATCCCACATTCCACGGATTGGCTGGACCAATGTGTCCAACTACCGAGCCAGAGCTCTGAAGCGCATGCGCCTAGAGTCATTGCTCTGCGACAAGAAAGGTCACTGTGATGGGAGGCCCACACAGACCAAAGAACAAAGATGGATGAAAATAAATAAATGCAATAACAATAGAAGTGGCCAAAAAGGAAAAAAAATGTTAAAAAAAAAAAAAGAATAGGGCTTCCCTGGTGGTTCAGTGGGTAAAGAGTCTGCCTTGCACTGCAAGGGGAGCCGGTTCGATCCCTGGCCCGGGAAGATCCCACTTGCCATGGATCAGCTGGACCAGTATGTCCAATTATGAGCCAGAGCTCTGGAGAGCATGCATCCAGAGCCAGTGCTCTGCTACAGGAGAGGCAACTGTAATGGGAGACCCACACAGGTGAAAGAACAAATATGGATGAAAATAAATAAATGAAAGACCAATTAAAAAAAATAAAGTGGCCAAAAACTAAAAAAAAAAAAAAAAAGGAAAAGAAAAAAGAACACACTCCTCTGTGACTGGCTTCTTTCATTTAACATTATATTTGTAAAAACTGATCTGCATACTTATATACAGCTGTAGCACATTCTTCTTCATTGTTGAACATAATTATTTTGTGAATATACCATGATTTATGTATTCATTTATCTGTTGATAGACAGTTGGCTAGTTTCCAGTTTGAGATTACTTTGAATAGCATTGCCTTGAACATTTTAGTGATTTTTTTTTTCTGTACATATGTTTGTACTTCTATTGAGAATATCAAAACAAAAATTGCCCTGGATGACATTAAACAGGTAAGAAAGTCTTTATTCAAGGACATTGCAATAGAGATTCCATGCTGTCTAAACTCTACTGAGAAAACATTGGGTAGAATTCTTAAAATATAGGGTCGAGGGATTTATAAGTCATCTGAATTTGCTAACTGACCATCTACAGTGGCCTCTTTTTGTGATAAAGGTTAGTTTCATAACGTGGAGCTAGGCACCCATAGAAGTTAGACTCTAGTCTCCTATAGAGACTAAAGGATGGGGGTGACTTCTTCCTTGTTGGTTACACTTCAAAGGGATGACTCTCCAGGCCCTTGAAAAAGATAGTCTTGGGTTGTAAAATTGGCAAAAGGCTTTATTAAAAGTTTCATTTAGAAGGGGTAGATAAAGAATTTAATGTAACAAATTTTTCTAAAGTAAACGCTCTAGACACAGGAGGTCAAGGGCCATGAGTAAGGAATAAACCTGTGTAAATTTGGTCAAGTTGAGGGGACTATTAAGGCCAGTTTGATCAATAATATACCTGAGAGTGAAACTGGTAAGTCATAGATATGGAAATCTTCACCTTTAACAGACATGAACATACTGTTTTCCAAAGATGGTGTACTAATTTATACCCCTGCCAACGGTGTAGTAAAGTTTTGATTATTCCACATCAGTGAATTCTGGCATTTTCCCTCTTTTTCATTTCGGTGACTCTCATAGGTATAGGTATAAGTGGTATTTCATTGTACCTATACATTCCTATTTTACTAGTTAATTTTTAGCAGCTATGGGCTTCAAAATTTTCTCTGAAGTTTTTTTTATTGTCTTCAGACTCTTTCTTATGAGTTTTCTCCATAGACAAGTCAATATAGTGAATTAGATTAATAGAGTTTCTAATACTGAACCATCCTTGCATTCCTAAGCTGTTCATATTAAAACATTTTTATTTAGCTCTTGAATTATATTTGGTAATACCTTATTGAGGATTATTTCATCAATATTCATGAGTGGGAATGGTCTGTACATTTCTTTTTAATGCCATCCTCAGATTTAGGGACTGATGATAAAAATTTTAAAGAAATATTCACAAATTTGCATGGAATTCATGAAGAAGAGATAGGCTAATCTTCTATGTATGGTTCTATTTTAGCATGTGTACCCCTGAAGTGAACACATGTCCTTTAGTGAAAGTGAAAGTCCTACCTGCAATGCAGGAGACCTGGGTTTGAACCCTGGGTCAAGAAGATACTCTGAAGAAAACATTGGGTAGAATTCTTAAAATATAGGGTCGAGGGATTTATAAGTCATCTGAATTTGCTAACTGACCATCTACAGTGGCCTCTTTTTGTGATAAAGGTTAGTTTCATAACGTGGAGCTAGGCACCCATAGAAGTTAGACTCTAGTCTCCTATAGAGACTAAAGGATGGGGGTGACTTCTTCCTTGTTGGTTACACTTCAAAGGGATGACTCTCCAGGCCCTTGAAAAAGATAGTCTTGGGTTGTAAAATTGGCAAAAGGCTTTATTAAAAGTTTCATTTAGAAGGGGTAGATAAAGAATTTAATGTAACAAATTTTTCTAAAGTAAACGCTCTAGACACAGGAGGTCAAGGGCCATGAGTAAGGAATAAACCTGTGTAAATTTGGTCAAGTTGAGGGGACTATTAAGGCCAGTTTGATCAATAATATACCTGAGAGTGAAACTGGTAAGTCATAGATATGGAAATCTTCACCTTTAACAGACATGAACATACTGTTTTCCAAAGATGGTGTACTAATTTATACCCCTGCCAACGGTGTAGTAAAGTTTTGATTATTCCACATCAGTGAATTCTGGCATTTTCCCTCTTTTTCATTTCGGTGACTCTCATAGGTATAGGTATAAGTGGTATTTCATTGTACCTATACATTCCTATTTTACTAGTTAATTTTTAGCAGCTATGGGCTTCAAAATTTTCTCTGAAGTTTTTTTTATTGTCTTCAGACTCTTTCTTATGAGTTTTCTCCATAGACAAGTCAATATAGTGAATTAGATTAATAGAGTTTCTAATACTGAACCATCCTTGCATTCCTAAGCTGTTCATATTAAAACATTTTTATTTAGCTCTTGAATTATATTTGGTAATACCTTATTGAGGATTATTTCATCAATATTCATGAGTGGGAATGGTCTGTACATTTCTTTTTAATGCCATCCTCAGATTTAGGGACTGATGATAAAAATTTTAAAGAAATATTCACAAATTTGCATGGAATTCATGAAGAAGAGATAGGCTAATCTTCTATGTATGGTTCTATTTTAGCATGTGTACCCCTGAAGTGAACACATGTCCTTTAGTGAAAGTGAAAGTCCTACCTGCAATGCAGGAGACCTGGGTTTGAACCCCTGGGTCAAGAAGATACTCTGAAGAAGGGAATGACAACCAAGTATTCTTGCCTAGAGAATTCCATGGACAAAGGAGCCTGGCAGGCTACTCTGGAGTCCATGGGTTTTCCAGAGCTAGACACAACTGAGTGACTAACACTTTCACTCTTTCAACCTATATCGACAGAGTAGGAATACAAATAGAAGACACAAATCACTAAAATGAAGAAGATATAGCCAGAAAGATATAAGAAAACAGTGAGGAGTATTTCTGAAACAAGAGGGAGGGGGATAGGGCACAACCTGTGAAAAAATGACATTGCCTGAGGACATAGAATAAACCCATTAGGGTCAAATGGGTCCAAGATGGCAAGCAGACAACTTCAACTAGACTTTTATTCTCAGTATATGACTCACTGTAACACGTCAGCAAGCTAACACCCAAAGTGCCATGATAGCTCCAAGGCCAACCTTTAAAGACCAAAAAGTGGGGGGTGGCTCAATTTCTGGAAATTCCTGTTCCTTCCCCAAAATAGTTAGAATAATCCTCCCACTCACTAGCCTATGAAATTACTCAGCCCATAAAACTAACCACACAGGAATTTCAAGGCCACACATGCTCTCAGCAATGGCGCGTGCTCTGCCTGTGGAGTGTGTTCTCTCTGAATAAATGCACTTCTTACCTATCACTTTGATTCTCACTGAATTCTTCTGAATTCTTTCTGCCATGAGACATCAAGAAGCTGACTTTCATTAGGTCCTGAAACCAGGTTTGTGATCTTAGTTGGAAGACTGTGGGTTTTGACTGGGTTCAAGTCCTAGGCAGAATTTTGGCCTGGTTTGAGTCCTCGCCTCGTGGGTTTAGGTTCCAAACTGGTTTTTGACTGGGTTTGAGTCCCGGCACATGGATTCAAATCCGAATCTGAGGTAAATCGTTTCATTTTCTCAGAAGTCAAAGGAAGCTCTATTTTCAAAAGAGGTAGTAGTAAATGGAGTTGAAATCTGCACAGAATTCAGGTTTTACAATGACAAAAAATTGTCTATTGCATTTGAAATATGAAGATCACTGACCAATGTCGACTTTAGCAACAGTTGTGATTTACACTTTAGGTATTATGCTTTAGGAATACTTAGCCATAGAGGAAAGGAGAAAAGCTTCCAGGTAGCTGGAATCAATCAATAGACTAAGGGGAGACTTATTTATTTTTATTTATAAGGGAGACATGATTATGTTTATCATTCTGAGAGTAAAGAGGCAATTGAAAAGGTGTATAGCTTATTAAAAAGAGAGAGAATAATTTGTGAAGTGAGTTGGCTGAGAAGGCGGTAGAGATCTGGGATAATCTTTAAATTAAGAAAGAACTTAAGCATATAGAGGCCATGATTTGGATGGATACATTGTTTATCCTAAACACTTTCTCCATCTATTTACTTATTATATAAACCTTGATTTGATTATTTCCCTGGAGGTCCAGTTAAGACTCCTTAATTCCACTGCAGAGGATGCAGGTTTGATTCCTGATTAGGGAACAAACTTCTCACATGTCTCAAAGTGCAACCAAAAAGTTAAAAAAAAAAAAAAGAAAAAACCTCGATTTTATTTGGGCGCAACTATCCTCCATCGTAAGGCTGTCATTCTTGCCATTATTAAGTTAAGTGTAGAAATATCTCCTTTCCTCAAAAAAATTATTTTTGCACTTCTGGTCAAGGAAGCCAATAGGTCTTTCAGGGAGCCTCTGTGTAAGTTTTCCCTTTACTGATAAAAATAAGAAACTTGATAAAAGATTCTTTTGCTACTACCCTGATTCCTGACATCAAATATGACTATTTTAGGGTTTCCCTGGTGGTCCAGTGGGTAGAGAGTCTGTCTTGCAGTGCAAGGGGCACCGGTTCGATACCTGGCCAGGAAGTATCCCACATGCTGTGGAGTGGTTGGACCGGTGTGTCCAATTATGAGCCAGTGCTCTGGAGTTCATGTGCCCAGAGCCAGTGCTCTGCAACGAGAGAGGCCACTGTCATGGGAGGCCCACACAGGCCAAAGAATGAAAATAAATAAATAAAAATAAAATAAAAACCAGTAAAAGAGGCCAAAATTAAAATATACATATATGACTATTTTAAATTTGACCTATGGAAGCCATTCTGAGACTATGAAATAAGAATACAAAGACAAACCCAAACAGATGGATGGAGCCAGGTTATTCCATAATATTTGTTACTGTGCACAAATAGTAATGTTGCTACTGTTACTGTTAGCTATGTTTTATGCTATTGAAAAATAATTCTTAAATTTTATTGACCTTCAAAGACATTCGTCAACTTGAAATAATCAATAAGGGAGACTTATTTATTTTTATTTATAAGGGAGACATGATTATGTTTATCATTCTGAGAGTAAAGAGGCAATTGAAAAGGTGTATAGCTTATTAAAAAGAGAGAGAATAATTTGTGAAGTGAGTTGGCTGAGAAGGCGGTAGAGATCTGGGATAATCTTTAAATTAAGAAAGAACTTAAGCATATAGAGGCCATGATTTGGATGGATACATTGTTTATCCTAAACACTTTCTCCATCTATTTACTTATTATATAAACCTTGATTTGATTATTTCCCTGGAGGTCCAGTTAAGACTCCTTAATTCCACTGCAGAGGATGCAGGTTTGATTCCTGATTAGGGAACAAACTTCTCACATGTCTCAAAGTGCAACCAAAAAGTTAAAAAAAAAAAAAAGAAAAAACCTCGATTTTATTTGGGCGCAACTATCCTCCATCGTAAGGCTGTCATTCTTGCCATTATTAAGTTAAGTGTAGAAATATCTCCTTTCCTCAAAAAAATTATTTTTGCACTTCTGGTCAAGGAAGCCAATAGGTCTTTCAGGGAGCCTCTGTGTAATTTTTCCCCTTTACTGATAAAAATAAGAAACTTGATAAAAGATTCTTTTGCTACTACCCTGATTCCTGACATCAAATATGACTATTTTAGGGTTTCCCTGGTGGTCCAGTGGGTAGAGAGTCTGTCTTGCAGTGCAAGGGGCACCGGTTCGATACCTGGCCAGGAAGTATCCCACATGCTGTGGAGTGGTTGGACCGGTGTGTCCAATTATGAGCCAGTGCTCTGGAGTTCATGTGCCCAGAGCCAGTGCTCTGCAACGAGAGAGGCCACTGTCATGGGAGGCCCACACAGGCCAAAGAATGAAAATAAATAAATAAAAATAAAATAAAAACCAGTAAAAGAGGCCAAAATTAAAATATACATATATGACTATTTTAAATTTGACCTATGGAAGCCATTCTGAGACTATGAAATAAGAATACAAAGACAAACCCAAACAGATGGATGGAGCCAGGTTATTCCATAATATTTGTTACTGTGCACAAATAGTAATGTTGCTACTGTTACTGTTAGCTATGTTTTATGCTATTTACAGTCAAAAACCAACTAATTCAAGTCATAGAAACTTTCCTCTCAATCATGATTTACTCTTGTCCAAAGAAACATTCAGTCAACTTGAAAGTGAATCATATATTAAGCAACATCTCTATATTATGGGACTCTGAACTTAGAAACTATCTCAAAAAAAATGAAAAAAGAAATAGATTTCGCTTTTGTTTGTCTACTTACATTAGGTAATACATCATATTTCTACTCACATTAAGTAATACAATTACAGTACATTTAGTAATTGATAACTGTCATGAAGGAAGATACTAATATTGTCTTCATATTAGCTGACCTTCCATTAGTAATATGGATGAGATCGATAAATATTAGTTCAACAAATCAATGAAAGGTAACACATTCAGTTCATTTCATGAGACATGCTCTAAAATGCTTTACTTAATTCTTCAAGATGAATGAATTTCAGTTCAACTATTGCTAGATGCTATTTAACCCATTTTATTTATTTATTTTCATTCTCACCCATTTTATGAAAATTAATTTTTTTCCTTCCCTACCTTGTGGTTATCAATGTATATATTCACTTCTGCTAATACAATCCAGGACACTAAGCTCTAGCCAACTGATGCAAGTAGAAAGATGTAGGCAATTTTTAAGTCATGTCTTTAAAGTAGGGAATTATCAGCGTTTCACTTCTCATTCTCCTATCTTATGGACTGGAACACAAATGGGACAGTAACGATGTAGCATTGACTCTTGTAAAGACCTTGGAAGAAAAAAAAAAAAGAACTTTAAGTATCTGGATCCTGGAAGATGTCATGGAACAATAGTCTATTTGTTGTTATATTCTTTTAAATCTATCATTTCCAGTGCCTAGCCATTCATTATTCAAGCCTCTTCGAAACTCAGATACCATCTGATGAAAAATAAAAGAGAGAGGAGTGCTTAGAGAATTCCTAAAAAGTTGAGGGCTTCCCCCAAGGAAATGGTATTAATCTGGAAGTGACCAGGTTAGACTGATTTTAAAATGGTGGTGTTGTTTATCTATACCCTAACAGAAATTGAGGTCCCTGATGGAATTAAATTCAGCGTGGTGAAAAAACAAAAAATTCTGCACACAGAGCTGTAACTGATGACTTTAAAATAGTTGTGCAATGGATAACATACTGAATTATAAGAATATTTCAATATTGCATCTTATGCATGGGTACAGAGGGGAAGAAGACAAGACCTTGGTCTATAAGGAACATTAGTAAGAGAGAAAAGAGAATGTGCTGGGGAACTGATGTTCATTTTGAAAAGTGTTCATCCTTAAAAAATGGGAAAAAATTGCTTAAGAGATACATTATAGGGAGACATAAATAAAATATAAGAGAACTGAAACATTTTTAAAAATATAATTACTTAAAATACCTCTGACACCACTGTCACTGGTTGGAAAAAAGATGCTTACACCCTAGGTATCATGTCATTGGAGAAGAAAGATCAAGGAGCCTCAAAAGTTGGAGACCTCTTGAAAGTATATGAAAAACATAGTTTCTATCATGAGTTTGATATTTATAATATCTTAATTATTTTGATTTTTAATAGTGAATAATCATGCTTTAATACAGTAAATGAGTATTGTGTCAAATATATTTCTTTAGAAAGGAGACTAAACATATTTACATTGAACAAGCTGCTTTAATACCTACCTTGGGGGCCTAATGGCGGCTGGGCTAAGACAAAGTTTCCTTCTGAAGGATGATCATGACAGAGACTAGATTCAGGAATGCTGAAACATAGAGCATAGCCAGAAAATGTCTCCCTTGTCTACCTGAGCTGGGAACTCTGAAATTTTCCTTGGCCTAGCAGAAGACACATTGCTTAGATGCCACAATGTCATGTCGTATGGTTATTATTCTTTTAAAAATCTATCATTTCCGAGAAAAAAAAGAACTTTAAGTATCTGGATCCTGGAAGATGTCATGGAACAATAGTCTATTTGTTGTTATATTCTTTTAAATCTATCATTTCCAGTGCCTAGCCATTCATTATTCAAGCCTCTTCGAAACTCAGATACCATCTGATGAAAAATAAAAGAGAGAGGAGTGCTTAGAGAATTCCTAAAAAGTTGAGGGCTTCCCCCAAGGAAATGGTATTAATCTGGAAGTGACCAGGTTAGACTGATTTTAAAATGGTGGTGTTGTTTATCTATACCCTAACAGAAATTGAGGTCCCTGATGGAATTAAATTCAGCGTGGTGAAAAAACAAAAAATTCTGCACACAGAGCTGTAACTGATGACTTTAAAATAGTTGTGCAATGGATAACATACTGAATTATAAGAATATTTCAATATTGCATCTTATGCATGGGTACAGAGGGGAAGAAGACAAGACCTTGGTCTATAAGGAACATTAGTAAGAGAGAAAAGAGAATGTGCTGGGGAACTGATGTTCATTTTGAAAAGTGTTCATCCTTAAAAAATGGGAAAAAATTGCTTAAGAGATACAGTATAGTGAGACATAAATAAAATATAAGAGAACTGAAACATTTTTAAAAATATAATTACTTAAAATACCTCTGACACCACTGTCACTGGTTGGAAAAAAGATGCTTACACCCTAGGTATCATGTCATTGGAGAAGAAAGATCAAGGAGCCTCAAAAGTTGGAGACCTCTTGAAAGTATATGAAAAACATAGTTTCTATCATGAGTTTGATATTTATAATATCTTAATTATTTTGATTTTTAATAGTGAATAATCATGCTTTAATACAGTAAATGAGTATTGTGTCAAATATATTTCTTTAGAAAGGAGACTAAACATATTTACATTGAACAAGCTGCTTTAATACCTACCTTGGGGGCCTAATGGCGGCTGGGCTAAGACAAAGTTTCCTTCTGAAGGATGATCATGACAGAGACTAGATTCAGGAATGCTGAAACATAGAGCATAGCCAGAAAATGTCTCCCTTGTCTACCTGAGCTGGGAACTCTGAAATTTTCCTTGGCCTAGCAGAAGACACATTGCTTAGATGCCACAATGTCAAATGAAAATCAACAAAACTATTAAAACATTAATATCTTCTACCTATTAGATAAAGTTTATAAAGGATCCAAAGGGAATTATATCCACTTAATTCTTCCATTATGTTAAATAGGAGATGAATAAAGGAAGAAAAGGAATCTGAATGTTGCCTTACAGTAACAATGAGAGAAAGAGCTTGCACAGATTGTGACAAGTCACTTGGAAAAAAAAAAAATCCAAACTAATTTTGTTCTGTTTCTTCTAAGCCATCTGAGAAGCCTTTCCGCATTTACCAATACAGTCTAAATTAACTGTGACTTAGTTTATGGAAAGATAGCAGCACATATGTAGATGAAAGCACAGACGGATATTTATGAAAACCTGGGTTTCTATTTTAAAAAAGGGAAAGTTGGTTGTTATTTTGAGGTACATTTAGTAATGTGTGAAAGCGGAAACTTTGACGAGGATGTCATGTATCCCAACATGCCACTTTTCCTCAAAAAGAGAGAAGCACCTTAGAGAGGACAACGGTGAACCCATAGGCTGTTATTAATTGTTGGTTTTGTCTGGAACAGCCTGTGGTGTCCCCAGCTGTATGGATCACCTCTGCAATATGGCCCATTTGTTTGCATGCTGGGATTCTGTGCCTAGCTGGGGGCGGGGAAATGTGTGGAGGAAAACCTGTTACTTTGTTACCCCTAGAACCAGATTGTTTCAAGTCTGTGTGTGATATTTATAATATCTTAATTATTTTGATTTTTAATAGTGAATAATCATGCTTTAATACAGTAAATGAGTATTGTGTCAAATATCTTTCTTTAGAAAGGAGACTACACATATTTACATTGAACAAGCTGCTTTAATACCTACCTTGGGGGCCTAATGGCGGCTGGGCTAAGACAAAGTTTCCTTCTGAAGGATGATCATGACAGAGACTAGATTCAGGAATGCTGAAACATAGAGCATAGCCAGAAAATGTCTCCCTTGTCTACCTGAGCTGGGAACTCTGAAATTTTCCTTGGCCTAGCAGAAGACACATTGCTTAGATGCCACAATGTCAAATGAAAATCAACAAAACTATTAAAACATTAATATCTTCTACCTATTAGATAAAGTTTATAAAGGATCCAAAGGGAATTATATCCACTTAATTCTTCCATTATGTTAAATAGGAGATGAATAAAGGAAGAAAAGGAATCTGAATGTTGCCTTACAGTAACAATGAGAGAAAGAGCTTGCACAGATTGTGACAAGTCACTTGGAAAAAAAAAAAATCCAAACTAATTTTGTTCTGTTTCTTCTAAGCCATCTGAGAAGCCTTTCCGCATTTACCAATACAGTCTAAATTAACTGTGACTTAGTTTATGGAAAGATAGCAGCACATATGTAGATGAAAGCACAGACGGATATTTATGAAAACCTGGGTTTCTATTTTAAAAAAGGGAAAGTTGGTTGTTATTTTGAGGTACATTTAGTAATGTGTGAAAGCGGAAACTTTGACGAGGATGTCATGTATCCCAACATGCCACTTTTCCTCAAAAAGAGAGAAGCACCTTAGAGAGGACAACGGTGAACCCATAGGCTGTTATTAATTGTTGGTTTTGTCTGGAACAGCCTGTGGTGTCCCCAGCTGTATGGATCACCTCTGCAATATGGCCCATTTGTTTGCATGCTGGGATTCTGTGCCTAGCTGGGGGCGGGGAAATGTGTGGAGGAAAACCTGTTACTTTGTTACCCCTAGAACCAGATTGTTTCAAGTCTGTGTGTGCATATTTTATTACAGAGCCTTTCCTTAAATCTTGGCTTCCTATCTTTCTTGTATATTTCTGTCCATCTTGAAAGAATAAACCTAGTTTGGGACCAAAAATAAAATGCATGTTATTAATAAATCAAATTCTCTAAATCCCATCTGTTTTTTTTCTTAAAATTGCCTGTTGAAGACAGAAAATACACTGGCCTTTTATATCATTTGCAAGCATATCTAATCTTCTTTTTATAAAAATGCAGTTTCCATAATGCACGTCCATTTGTCAGTATGTGATTATAATTCTCCATTTTATGAGCATATAATCTGTGTCTATATTTACATACAGAAAGTTTATGTTAATTACAATTTATACACGTATGCTATACATATATTTATCAAGATAAATGTGTCCTGGACAGTTTTATGAGCAATACTTTGTTAAATTCTTTTGGGCTTGGCTTGGCACCACTTCACCACTTCAGATATGGAAACTGAGACTTGGAGCAGTTACAGAAAATTATTCCTTTTTTTTTTTTTTAAGGGAATTTATTTTTGCAGAGAGCTATGAAGCACAAATGTTTATCTGCATAAAGACAGCCTGGGACACTGAGATCAGGCTGGGCTCTGGTGAGAAGTGGAGCCATATTTGAAATGAGGATGAGAAAGAGTCAAACTCCTGTTCTTTCGATTATACCAAGATGCCAACACAGCTCAAGTCTGTAATGCTCTGTTCTGTTCCCCTAAATGGAAAAGAAATGCTTGAGAACATTCTTTTTTAAACCAGGTGCCATAAAAGAAAAGATTTTATTAGTTTTTGTTTTGCCACTTCAGAATGAAGCTTTCATTTTCTGTTATAAAGCTTATCCTTAAAAGTATAATATATATGTTCACTACTGAAAGTCTGGACAATATCTAAATACACAAATAGGTCTGGCATTAAAATATAACCACTCTGAATTTCCTGCCTTACATACTTATAAGTACTTCTGTAATGCATGCATGTCTGTTTGTGTATATTTTCCTTTTTGGAAAATGTGTTCAGAAAATGTAAACATTTTGGTTTTTAACATGTGAAAGAGTTTCCATAGCATTTTTATTTGCTTTTATTTCATCATAAGGGTTGTACCTGATATCTTTTTAGCCAGTCTTTTATTGTTTGGATTTTATGTTAAGTTTAATTTTTTTATTTCATGAAATTTTTTCTGATGGCTGTTACTCATCCTAATTCAGTAACATTAGAAAGTGTCTGTTTGCATATAGTTCAAAGTGTTGGATGCTATAAAGTGATTCACAAATAGGTAAAGTGATATTTCATTTTGATTTTAACTTACATGTGATTGTTTATTAGTATTATTATTTTTAAAAATTTACCTGGCTCTTTCAGTCCTTTGGTTGATTCAATTATCTATTCTTCTATTCACCTGGTTATGGTTCATTCATTTTTTCAAACTGTGCATATTTAGTGCCTACTGAATACCAGGTTCTCTATAAGAAGGGCATACTTGGTCCCAGCCCACAGAGAACTAACAACTTTGTGAGCCTCATAAACAACAAACATGAGAACAGATCCATTTTTTTTATTATAGAGCTCTGAACAAAGTGAATGCAATTCTAAATACACTTCACTATCTGACTGCAACTTAATTAATATAATCAATATGTGATTAAAAATGTTTCCTTTGATGACAGAATTGTTTGAATACTGTAAATCATATTTAAATTAAATTTCTTGTCATCATGGTATTTTTCTACATTTGTTATATTGCATTTATTTGCTTTGCTTATTTCTTGTGGTAATTAGTACAGATTATGTTTATTGCATAATTAAAATCTGTATAGTATGTGTTTTGTTTCAGAGACTATATGAATATCTATAGCTAATGATATAATGTTCTATTTTAAAAATAATACCCATCCCACTAGTTCTCATCATTCTCTTTAGAGAAATTAGATTGATATATTTTTATTTAATTTCTCTCACCTATAAGCCAATTTTTGCTGTTTATATTTTTGTTGTACTTTTATATAATGCAATATGTTTATACCTATTTATTCCCTGTAAATGATATATTCTTACTTTTAACTATAAGATACATTTCTACTCTATTATTTATATAATTTTTTTCAATCTGATTGCTTTTTACCACAGAATTTGTTAGGGTTTTAATAATTTTTATTTGTAAATTTACCCTATATTTAAATATAAGCTCTGTTTTCTGTCAAGTCTTTTTTTGTATTTTCTCATTTTCAGTAATAGGAACAACAGCCAAAACAAAAATATAAGTTATTATTACGTTTAGCATGAATCTGTAGATCAATATGAGGACAATTAGCAATTTAATGATACTACCTTCGGGTCCTTGAGCATTTTTTCAATGATGCATTTTCTCCATTTATTTAGATCTTTTAAATTTTTTCCAGCTATATTTTATAGTTTCCAGTGTATAGATATTACACATATTTTGTAAATTCTCTCTATGCTTTATGATTTCTAATTCAAATATAAATTATATATACAAGTATATATACATACACTTTTTTTTGATGGTGTTTTTTTGGGGGGGGCACTTCTTTTTTTTTTTTAATTCTTTATTTTAAAGGTTTTACAGAATTTGTTGTTCACAGACATGTATGTTCCCAGATCAGTCATATGCATATCTATGGTCCCCACTCCCCCAGTTCCCCCCATCCCACCCCTCCAGACCATCGCCCCATGCCTTTGTGAGCACTCCTATTCCCTTAGCACAATGATACTAGCTATTTTTTCCACACATGACAGTATAGGTTTCCATGGTACTCCCTCCATGCCTCCCCCTCCCTATTTCTTCCCCACAATGTCCCTATGTCTGTGCTCTGTCTGTTTTTCCATGTGTTCCCTGCATGTGTTATCAAGACCATCCTACTAGATTCCATATATGTGTGTTAGTATACTGTATTTGTCTTTCTCTTTTTGACTTAACTCACTTTTTATGATAGGTTCTAGAGCCAGCCACCTCATTTGGACTGAGTCTTCTGCATTTCTTTTAACAGCTGAGTAGTATTCCATTGTATATATGTACCAGTGCTTCTGTATCCATTCATTTGTTGATGGACATCTAGGTTGCTTCCAAGTTCTGGCTATTGTATAGAGAGCTGCAATGAACATTGGGGTACAGGTGCCTCTTTCAGTTTTGATTTCATCAGGATATAAGCCTAATAGTGGGATTGCTGGGTCATAGGGTGCTTCTACTTTTAGTTTTTTAAGGAATCTCCATACTGTCTTCCATAGAGGCTGTATCGGTTTACATTCCCACCAGCAATGCAAGAGGGTTCCCTTTTCTCCGCACCTTCTCCAGCATTTATTGTCTGCAGATTTGTTGATGATGGCCATTCTGACGGATGTGAGGTGGTATCTCATTGTAGTTTTAATTTGCATTTCTCTAATAAAAAGCGAGGTGGAGCATTGTTTCATGTGTTTTTGGGCCATCTGTATGTCCTCTTTGGAGAGGCATCTCTTTAGATCTTTTTCCCATTTTCTGATTGGGTTGTTCGTTTTTGCTGTGCTGAGTTGTCTGAGTTGCTTGTAGATTTTGGAGATTAATTCTTTGTCTGTTGTTTCATGTGCTATGATTTTCTCCCACTCTGTGGGGTGTCTGTTGAGCTTTTTTGTAATTTCTTTTGCTGTACAAAAGCTATTGGTCTTTCATTTCTTTGTTTTCATCGATCTTTTTTCTTTGGCCTGCATAAGCCTTCCATCGCAGTGGCCTTCCATCGCATGGGCTCGCACGCCGCTCTCTCACTGGCCAGAGCATTTATGCTATTTGTCCCCACTCCCCAGTTCCCCATCCCACCCTCCAGACCATGACTTTAGTTTTTAGGTCTTTTCCACACATGACAGTATAGGTTTCCATGGTACTCCCTCCATGCCTCCCCCTCCCTATTTCTTCCCCACAATGTCCCTATGTCTGTGCTCTGTCTGTTTTTCCATGTGTTCCCTGCATGTGTTATCAAGACCATCCTACTAGATTCCATATATGTGTGTTAGTATACTGTATTTGTCTTTCTCTTTTTGACTTAACTCACTTTTTATGATAGGTTCTAGAGCCAGCCACCTCATTTGGACTGAGTCTTCTGCATTTCTTTTAACAGCTGAGTAGTATTCCATTGTATATATGTACCAGTGCTTCTGTATCCATTCATTTGTTGATGGACATCTAGGTTGCTTCCAAGTTCTGGCTATTGTATAGAGAGCTGCAATGAACATTGGGGTACAGGTGCCTCTTTCAGTTTTGATTTCATCAGGATATAAGCCTAATAGTGGGATTGCTGGGTCATAGGGTGCTTCTACTTTTAGTTTTTTAAGGAATCTCCATACTGTCTTCCATAGAGGCTGTATCGGTTTACATTCCCACCAGCAATGCAAGAGGGTTCCCTTTTCTCCGCACCTTCTCCAGCATTTATTGTCTGCAGATTTGTTGATGATGGCCATTCTGACGGATGTGAGGTGGTATCTCATTGTAGTTTTAATTTGCATTTCTCTAATAAAAAGCGAGGTGGAGCATTGTTTCATGTGTTTTTGGGCCATCTGTATGTCCTCTTTGGAGAGGCATCTCTTTAGATCTTTTTCCCATTTTCTGATTGGGTTGTTCGTTTTTGCTGTGCTGAGTTGTCTGAGTTGCTTGTAGATTTTGGAGATTAATTCTTTGTCTGTTGTTTCATGTGCTATGATTTTCTCCCACTCTGTGGGGTGTCTGTTGAGCTTTTTTGTAATTTCTTTTGCTGTACAAAAGCTATTGGTCTTTCATTTCTTTGTTTTCATCGATCTTTTTTCTTTGGCCTGCATAAGCCTTCCATCGCAGTGGCCTCTCTCACTGCAGAGCATGGGCTCCGGGCACACGCGCTCCAGAGCTCTGGCTCGGTACTTGGACACATCGGTCCAGCCACTCTTCAGCACGTAGGATCTTCCCAGGCCAGGGATCAAACCAGCACCCCTTGCACTGCAAGGCGGTGTCCTTACCCACTGGACCACCAAGTAAGCCCTATACATACACATTTAATTTCAACTTTTGCTTATTACTACTATCTTCAAATGAAATTGATTTTTAATGGACCATGGTTCCTTGACCTTGCTAAAAACAGTTATTGATGCCAGTATTACTCTTTTCCTTGGAACTATTTATTTAGACAATCACAGCATATGCAAACCTGAAGTGGTATTTGTTCTATTCTGATCTGTATGTGTTTTCATGTCTTAAATGTAATGGATAAAGTATTTAAAAGGCAGACCTTCAAACTCACTCAAAATAGCCTAGATAACCTGAATGATTTTATAGAGTTAAATTCATAGTTAAAACATTTTTGGCTAGACCCTGCAGTATGATGTTGATAGAAGAGGTGAGAATGGCCATCTTATCATTGTTCTATATCATAGGAAGAAAGCATTCACTCTTTCACCAGTAAATTATTGCATTAGTGACTAAGTTTATTCCTATTGTTGTTTATCAAAATAAGAACTTTTTTCCTATCCATAAGTATGCATAGAGATTTTCTGATCATGAATGAATGTTGAACTTTGTTAAATGCTTTTTCTGAGTCTACTGAGATAACTTTTTTTTAGTCTATTAAAAGAGTGAACTTCTTTACAGATGTTGAACTAACCTTGCATTCTTGGAATAGATCCCATTTGTTTCTGATGTATTATATTTTAATATATTTCTAGAGTTGATATGCTGTTAAATTTGCCTAAGCCAATAATCATGAATTATATTGTTTTGATTTTGTTTAAATTGCCTTTATTTGGTGTGGTAACAGGTTAAGGTCATCTTTGTCACAATATGGTAGTTTCATTTTGAAGTCCAGTAGAATACCTCTCTAATGAATAACCTTTTTAAAAGGACTCATCAATTTCAGTCAGGTCCATTCAGGGTAATCGACTTTTTCATTAATTCAAAGTCAACTGATTAGTAACTTAAACTGAGGAGCAATAATATTTTATCATATTTTCACATCCCATATACATTCAAGAGAGGGGATTATATAAGGTGTGTATACCAGGGATATCAAAATTGGGATAGGAGTACATCAAGGCTGTATACTGTCACACTGCTTATTTACCTTAAATATGTAGAGCATGTAATGCAAAATGCTGGGCTGGATGAAGCACAAGCTGGAATCAAGATTGCCAGGAGAAATATCAATTACCTCAGATATGCAGATGACACCACACGTATGGCAGAAAGTAAAGAGGAACTAAACAGTCTCTTGATGAAAATGAAAGAGGAGAGTGAAAATGTTGGCCGAAACTCAATATTCAAAAAACTAAGATCATAGCATCCAGTCCCATCACTAAATGGCAAATAGATGGGGGAAAAAATGGAAACAGTGTAAGACTTCATTTTCTTGGGCTCCAAAATCACGGTGGATATTGATTGCAGTCCTGAAATTAAAAGATGCTTGCTCCTTGGAAGAAAAGCTATGACAAACTTAAACAGTATATTAAAAAGCAGAGACATCAAGTTGCTGACAAAGGTCCATATAGTCAAAGCTATGATTTTTCGAGTAGTCATGTACAGATGTTGTCGTGGGCAATGTGTAGTTACTTATCTCTGATTAATAGAAGTGACGAAACACTTAATCGCCTCTGTACTATTTTCAGAGAACTTCAACCTACACAATGTAGCTCCCTCTAATGTAAGAGAATAGAACTTCAACAGTAAAAAGGCGTGGAGTTCAAATCAAGATCAGATTTATTAACATAAAGAACATCAAGTCAGTAGTAGTAAATCTTAGTAATTAGCATCAGTACATTACATCAAAGTTCAGAACGTAAACAGCAACAATTCAGATCTTTAAAAATCATTTCAGAACTTCAGAGTCATTTCAGAATTCTAAAGTTATTTCAGAACTCAATCAACAAAGTAACAGAAAGTTCTTACCCCAGAGCTAGAGAGCTTCTCACCTCAGAGGCAGCTGAGTTGCATAAGCGAGCTCCCTCACAATCTATTCCCCACCCTTTATAGGAAAAACCCCTGTCATCTGTCCCCAATGTCATTTTCCAGCTGGTAAAGGGTCAGGGGCCTAGCTAAACTCTTGGGTGGACAACTGCCACACAGTCAGTTTCCCATGCAGCATCCTGCCATCCTCTTATCTTCTTCTAGGAGTACATCAAGGCTGTATACTGTCACACTGCTTATTTACCTTAAATATGTAGAGCATGTAATGCAAAATGCTGGGCTGGATGAAGCACAAGCTGGAATCAAGATTGCCAGGAGAAATATCAATTACCTCAGATATGCAGATGACACCACACGTATGGCAGAAAGTAAAGAGGAACTAAACAGTCTCTTGATGAAAATGAAAGAGGAGAGTGAAAATGTTGGCCGAAACTCAATATTCAAAAAACTAAGATCATAGCATCCAGTCCCATCACTAAATGGCAAATAGATGGGGGAAAAAATGGAAACAGTGTAAGACTTCATTTTCTTGGGCTCCAAAATCACGGTGGATATTGATTGCAGTCCTGAAATTAAAAGATGCTTGCTCCTTGGAAGAAAAGCTATGACAAACTTAAACAGTATATTAAAAAGCAGAGACATCAAGTTGCTGACAAAGGTCCATATAGTCAAAGCTATGATTTTTCGAGTAGTCATGTACAGATGTTGTCGTGGGCAATGTGTAGTTACTTATCTCTGATTAATAGAAGTGACGAAACACTTAATCGCCTCTGTACTATTTTCAGAGAACTTCAACCTACACAATGTAGCTCCCTCTAATGTAAGAGAATAGAACTTCAACAGTAAAAAGGCGTGGAGTTCAAATCAAGATCAGATTTATTAACATAAAGAACATCAAGTCAGTAGTAGTAAATCTTAGTAATTAGCATCAGTACATTACATCAAAGTTCAGAACGTAAACAGCAACAATTCAGATCTTTAAAAATCATTTCAGAACTTCAGAGTCATTTCAGAATTCTAAAGTTATTTCAGAACTCAATCAACAAAGTAACAGAAAGTTCTTACCCCAGAGCTAGAGAGCTTCTCACCTCAGAGGCAGCTGAGTTGCATAAGCGAGCTCCCTCACAATCTATTCCCCACCCTTTATAGGAAAAACCCCTGTCATCTGTCCCCAATGTCATTTTCCAGCTGGTAAAGGGTCAGGGGCCTAGCTAAACTCTTGGGTGGACAACTGCCACACAGTCAGTTTCCCATGCAGCATCCTGCCATCCTCTTATCTTCTTCTAGGAGTACAGGCCTTGTAAATCGTAAGCATTCAATGTCAGAAAGAAACAGTGAAGCTAATCACAGCTGCATACACTTCTACTTCTGCTTTCACTCACACCCTAAAAGTCATATTTATTAAAAGGCAAACTATCCCTTTATTTTGCTGGAATTTACGACCTAAGGAAAAGCTGCTTCAGGCTTTTATGACATGTAGACTTTCAACATGAGCTAGGAGTTAAATTAACTTATTCTTAAAGATTGGAATGTTGCCATTAGGATTTTTCTGATCTGCCTGAAGCTTTCAGGCTTTGTTTGTGAGTAGCAGCTTTCTGCATGGAGAGTCTGCTGGTGGAAGGCTTACGGGTGGCAGCCTGTTGAGGCGCCTGGCGGTGAGCCACAGATTCCTCACTGCTGCTGGATGTGTTTGGCTAGCCTGGCCAAGGCTTCTCTTAGAGACAAACTTTTTCCCTTTAGGGTTAACATTTACACTCTCTTTAGGCAAGATCATTTGCACCCATTTCTCAGCCTCATCAGAACTAATACCACTTTCTAGTGGACGGCTTAAAAGTCTTGGTATTTTATCTGGGGTTTGAGGCTCATCTGAATCACTCTCTTCTTCACTAAATTCCCTATATCCTGATGCCCAATATTTCCCCAGAAATTCTTCAGCTTCTGCCCATGATAATGTGAGACCCGAATGATAAAGAAGGCTGAGTGCTGAAGAATTGATTTTTTGAACTGTGGTGTTGGAGAAGACTCTTGAGAGTCCCTTGGCCAGCAAGGAGATCAAACCAGTCAATCCTAAAGGAAATCAATCCTGAATTTTCATTATAATAACTGATGCTGAAGCTGAAGTTCCAATACTTTGGCCACCTGATAGGAGAAATCTGTTCACTGGAAAAGAGATAGCCAACTCACTGGAAATACAGACGAAAATGATGCTGATGCTGGGAAAGACTGAGGTCAGGAGGAGAAGGGGGCGACAGGATGAGATAGTTGGATGGCATCATCGACCCAATGGACATGAATCTGAACAAGCCTCAGGAGACAGTGAAAGACCCAGAAGCCTTGCGTGCAAACAGTGGGGTTGCAAAGAGTCAGACGTGACTAAGTGACTGTGTAACAATACCAGGCAACACGTCTTGAGAGGGTATCATAGAATTCTGCTCATAGTATAGAGATTCTCATCTATTTTAGAAGATGAAGTTTCTTTTCTTTTCTCATTAATCACACAGAAGAGAGGACAGTTTTTATTTTAAAACTAGAAAGAGAATATCTCTTAGACATAATGTTTATGGAGGATGATTCTACAAAAGAGGAATAATAAGCACTCAATTGTTTGAAATGAAGGAGATAGAGAATTAAAGGAAGGTTTAAGAGCATATGATAAAACCCTTGAGATGAGAAAGAGCTGACATATTTAAGCAAAGGCCAGAATTTAAGTTAGGGTGTGACTCATGTGTCACCATTTGTTTGGGAAGAAGTTTTCAAAGATAGTAAGTCTAAGCTGGGAACAAGGTTAGGGTGCTCAAGGGACATACATGAGGCTGATATTACTACAGCAAAGCTAGCTGGGGGAAAGAAGAGTGGCAGGGGAGAAAAATCAGAGTAGTCAGTAGGAACAATTTCATCAAGAGTAGGAATTATTAATTATTTCTAAAGATAACGGTAAGTAATTAAAACTTTAAGCCAGGGAAGAGCATGATCAAGTAAATGTGTTACAAAGATTATTTTGGATGATATGTGGATAGTAGAAATCAATCTACTCTCTCAAATAGAGGCAAGAGTAGAAGCTACCAAAAGACGTTGGGTATTTTTGTAGTAAAAGCAAAACCATCATTATGATTAGATAGATATTAGGAGATATAGACAAATTATGATGCATACTTTTGGCTCTAAAACTCTTTAGTTCTCTATTTTTAAATTTGAATATTTTATAAATTCTTCTGTTGGGTACTTTTTTATTCATGCTAAATGTTTCATTTTGTATCGGAATGTAGCCATTAATAATGTGGCAGTTTCAGGTGAAGAGCAAAGGGACTCAGCAGTACATATGCATGTACCATTCTCCCCCAAACTCTCCCAGCAACCAGGGGTACTGTCATATTTTTGTATCTATTTTTTGTGTGCTATTTTTAAAAACAATATTTGGTTTTTCTGGGTCTTAGTTTGTCACATGGAATCTTGTGAGTTTTTCTGTAGCACATGGGCTTCTCTGAGAATAAACTAAAGGCAACACGTCTTGAGAGGGTATATGCTCTATAGTATAGAGATTCTCATCTATTTTAGAAGATGAAGTTTCTTTTCTTTTCTCATTAATCACACAGAAGAGAGGACAGTTTTTATTTTAAAACTAGAAAGAGAATATCTCTTAGACATAATGTTTATGGAGGATGATTCTACAAAAGAGGAATAATAAGCACTCAATTGTTTGAAATGAAGGAGATAGAGAATTAAAGGAAGGTTTAAGAGCATATGATAAAACCCTTGAGATGAGAAAGAGCTGACATATTTAAGCAAAGGCCAGAATTTAAGTTAGGGTGTGACTCATGTGTCACCATTTGTTTGGGAAGAAGTTTTCAAAGATAGTAAGTCTAAGCTGGGAACAAGGTTAGGGTGCTCAAGGGACATACATGAGGCTGATATTACTACAGCAAAGCTAGCTGGGGGAAAGAAGAGTGGCAGGGGAGAAAAATCAGAGTAGTCAGTAGGAACAATTTCATCAAGAGTAGGAATTATTAATTATTTCTAAAGATAACGGTAAGTAATTAAAAACTTTAAGCCAGGGAAGAGCATGATCAAGTAAATGTGTTACAAAGATTATTTTGGATGATATGTGGATAGTAGAAATCAATCTACTCTCTCAAATAGAGGCAAGAGTAGAAGCTACCAAAAGACGTTGGGTATTTTTGTAGTAAAAGCAAAACCATCATTATGATTAGATAGATATTAGGAGATATAGACAAATTATGATGCATACTTTTGGCTCTAAAACTCTTTAGTTCTCTATTTTTAAATTTGAATATTTTATAAATTCTTCTGTTGGGTACTTTTTTATTCATGCTAAATGTTTCATTTTGTATCGGAATGTAGCCATTAATAATGTGGCAGTTTCAGGTGAAGAGCAAAGGGACTCAGCAGTACATATGCATGTACCATTCTCCCCCAAACTCTCCCAGCAACCAGGGGTACTGTCATATTTTTGTATCTATTTTTTGTGTGCTATTTTTAAAAACAATATTTGGTTTTTCTGGGTCTTAGTTTGTCACATGGAATCTTGTGAGTTTTTCTGTAGCACATGGGCTTCTCTCTAATTGTGGTGTGGGGTTTGTTGGCCCATGGCATGTGATATCCTAGTTCCCAGATCAGTGATTGAACCTGAGTCCCCTGTACTGCAAGGCTTTAACCATTGGTCCACCATGGAAGTCCCTGTATGCTGTTTGACTTTAGATTTTATTAATATTTTTAATAATATTTTCAGCTCAATGCTTTTCTTGTTAATATTTTTATGATGTAGCAACTGTACCACCACCTGTGTGGCCTATGGCATAAGTTAAGCCATGTCAGTGTACTTAAAAAGTACTAAAATACAATTATACAATCTACTGCATAATATACTCTGTATCTAAGTGCATTAAAATATATATACGATATAGTATTGTGCTGTCATCTGGGACTTTCAATGTAAAAGAAGCAAATAACCCATTTTTCCACCCTAAGATTTTTCACCCATGCAGAATCTACTTGGGTGTTTTTTTTAATTTTTGTTTACGAGAATAAAAAGTAAAAACTTCAGAATAATTTTATTGAATGAAAAATACATACCTCCTTTGATATTTAATTATGTGCATATTTGAAAAGTGAACTTTATTGATTACACTAAATGACAAATTTTTTTTGAATTTCAGTTTGTATTATACGGGTGTTTCTGGTGCCATGGGACTCACAAATTAAAGGTTACCATGATCTGCAGCACAGTGACCTTTAGAAAGAACTGAGAAGACTCATCTTTTCATTTAGGGCTTTACTTAACAAATCCATAAAGAACGGCCTAAGATCAGGCCCCAAATTCTCATCCCAGGAATGAAGCAAATGCATTTCCGATATTAACTGTAGTATTTGTTAAAAGTGACAAATTAATCTAGATCTTAGGAGTGTGGTAAACGTGCCTAGACATTTTGTTGTGAAAATTATTAACTCTGGATGTTAGCCTTCGTGAGCTTTGTGAGCAGAGATGCTTTTCTTCCCATGTTCTTTCTTCAGGCCCACTGATAAGAAGCACTCCTTTGAATTTGAAAATTATTTGAGACTCCCCTGGTGGTCCAGTGGTTGGGAATCCACCTGACAATGTAGCGGACACAGGTTCAGTCCCTGGTTTGGGATGATTCCACACGCCGTGGGCAACTAAGCCTGTGTGTCACAATCACTGAGGCATGCATCCTCCACATGAAACCACCACAGTAATATTTGACCAAACACCTTAGCACTGTGGCCTAGCCAGGTTCACCCATAAAATTAACTATCACAGTAGGCTTGGAGAAGTAGCTATAACAGAATAGTGATGGAATTATCAAGAATCTAAAATCAAGTGAGCTTCAAATGAGAGGTGTCTATGGTTTGGCAAAACACAAGCAGAAGGTAAATGTAGTCTAGTAAGATTAAACTATTATTATTCTAGTTAAAGTATAAACTGCTATAACAAAGATTCTTTTAAAATAAAGTGCCTTAGCCGCCGCGAGGAGCTGCCGGAGCCCGCCGCCGCAAGGAGCCGCCGGAACCCGCCGCGGGTAAGTTCAGCCACTCCAACTGGAGGGCTTGCTGAACGGAGAGGGGAAGTCACCCACAGGTTGCTGACCAGGGACCAGGCACGAGCTGGACGGGAAAGCTCGTGCCCACCTTTGGGACTTAGACACGTAACTGGCAGTGCACGTGTGCCAGCGGCAGAGGAGCCCGCACACCCCTAGAGCTGCAGCAGCAGCGGAGGAAGCCGGAGAAAGAGCAGGAATTGCAGACTATTGACGGGTGCGCGGTCGAGCCGGGGCGCCCCCCTCCAACACGGGACTGCGCGCGCGGCGGCCTCCTCCCAACTGACTGGGATCAGCCCATCGCCCCGGCCAGCACCCAGTATGGCAGCAAAGCCCTCATTTTGCTGAACACAAAAACAGAAACCATAGCAACTGGCACTATAAGGGAAAGACTACGCCATCAAGACACCACCATCAAGAGCAGATTGGTTTCCAACAGGCAGATGAGAAGATAAAAACCAGGAACAGTATTTAACTTTTTTTTTTACTTTTTTCTTTTTTTTTCTTTTCTTCTGCTTGTTTATTTGTGGTGGACTATTTTGCTTATTCAATTGATTGGTCTGGTTTGGGGTTTATTAGTTTGTTTGTTTATTCTGTTTTTTCTTTGTTTTTTTTTTTTATGTTGTTGTTTTCATTTGTTTGGTTTTTTTTGTTTTGTTTTGCTTTTTGGTCTCTTATTAATATTTTCTGCCCTTTTTAATTTTTAATTTCTTTTTTTTTGACTTTTATTTTATTGTATATTTTTTTAAATTTTAATTTTAACTCTTGAAAACTGCTAATTCTCTTTCTTCTTTCCCACTGCTTTCTTCCTCTATATTCTAAATGTAAAACATTTTCCTATCTACCAATGTCCTCTAGATAAATTATTTCCTATCTTCCTGTCTCCACTATTCTCTTCCAAATACACTAAACAACACACACACTAATCTTTACTACCCAATCCTATGAAATACTTCCAAGACAAATCTTTTCCTTTTTATTACCTATAGACTCTCCTCCTCGTCACCCCCAACACATGTCCTAATTTAAAATTGCTCTCATTGTAATTATTCAAGCCAGGACCTTGTGCTAGATCTATTATTCAGGCACTATTTCAATTAAATCAAAGCTTAACGGGCAAGTATCATCTATGATTGCATGAATTGCCAGAAAGATTTCCTGTGCCTTATCTCTGTAAAACTGGTCAGTTGTGGGGATTGCTGTGTATGTATGTATATCTTACAATTATGTTAGAAAACATCTGCATGCTTTTATGACTGTCACCCATCAGGGATGCACCTCTTGTTCCTCAGATGCTAGTATGTGAACTAGTATCACGGAAGACCATAGCAAGCCAGACATAGAGCCTACACCCCTTGACCAATCATCAAACCAAGGATCCTCGGAGTGGAAGCCCTGATTCCCAGACCCCACACTATCAAAGAACATACAACACTAGAGATTATTCATCTGTAAACAAAATCTAACACCATCCAAGACACAAACCACTGAACCCTTCTACAAGGACAGAAGCCCAAAGGAAGGGAGAATTCAACCAAGAAGCCTGGTGGGAATAAGAACTCCATACACACAGACACACACAAAGAAACAAAAATTAACCTAATAATGAAACGTCAGAGAAACACTGTACAAATGAAGGACCAAGCTAGAGAAACACAGCTTCAAATGACAGAGGAGGAGACAGACAAACTATCTGAAAGAGAATTCAGAAAAGCTATACTAATGAGGATGCAAAACACCGAAAACAGAATATTAGAGGAAATTAGTGCATTGAGAAGATGCACTAATTTCATTTCTTTCATGCAAGAAATGAAAAATAAGCAAATGGAGACAACTAACTCAATTGCTGAACTGAAAAATACTATAGAAGGTCTCAACAGTAGAGTATCAGTAAAGAAATGAGCTGGAAGACTCTACCTTTTGTAAAACATTTTCCTATCTACCAATGTCCTCTAGATAAATTATTTCCTATCTTCCTGTCTCCACTATTCTCTTCCAAATACACTAAACAACACACACACTAATCTTTACTACCCAATCCTATGAAATACTTCCAAGACAAATCTTTTCCTTTTTATTACCTATAGACTCTCCTCCTCGTCACCCCCAACACATGTCCTAATTTAAAATTGCTCTCATTGTAATTATTCAAGCCAGGACCTTGTGCTAGATCTATTATTCAGGCACTATTTCAATTAAATCAAAGCTTAACGGGCAAGTATCATCTATGATTGCATGAATTGCCAGAAAGATTTCCTGTGCCTTATCTCTGTAAAACTGGTCAGTTGTGGGGATTGCTGTGTATGTATGTATATCTTACAATTATGTTAGAAAACATCTGCATGCTTTTATGACTGTCACCCATCAGGGATGCACCTCTTGTTCCTCAGATGCTAGTATGTGAACTAGTATCACGGAAGACCATAGCAAGCCAGACATAGAGCCTACACCCCTTGACCAATCATCAAACCAAGGATCCTCGGAGTGGAAGCCCTGATTCCCAGACCCCACACTATCAAAGAACATACAACACTAGAGATTATTCATCTGTAAACAAAATCTAACACCATCCAAGACACAAACCACTGAACCCTTCTACAAGGACAGAAGCCCAAAGGAAGGGAGAATTCAACCAAGAAGCCTGGTGGGAATAAGAACTCCATACACACAGACACACACAAAGAAACAAAAATTAACCTAATAATGAAACGTCAGAGAAACACTGTACAAATGAAGGACCAAGCTAGAGAAACACAGCTTCAAATGACAGAGGAGGAGACAGACAAACTATCTGAAAGAGAATTCAGAAAAGCTATACTAATGAGGATGCAAAACACCGAAAACAGAATATTAGAGGAAATTAGTGCATTGAGAAGATGCACTAATTTCATTTCTTTCATGCAAGAAATGAAAAATAAGCAAATGGAGACAACTAACTCAATTGCTGAACTGAAAAATACTATAGAAGGTCTCAACAGTAGAGTATCAGAGGCTGAAGAATGGATAAGTGAGCTGGAAGACAGAATGGTGGAAATAAGTGCTGAAGAACAGAACAAAGCCCAAAGAATTAAAAGAACTGAGGATAGCCTCAGAGACCTATGGGCCAATATCAAACGCACCAACATTAGAATTATAAGAGTTCCAGAAGAAGAAGAAGAGAAGAAAGACTATGAAAAAATTCTTGAAGAGGTTATAGTTGAAAACTTCCCCAGTATGGGAAAGGAAATAGTCAACCAAGTCCAAGAATCACAAAGTGTTCCATACAGGAGAAACCCCAGAAGAAACACACCAAGGCACATTCTAATCAAACTAACGCAGACTAAATATAAAGACAGATTACTAAAAACAGCTAGGAGCAAACAACAAATAACATATAAAGGAAACCCCATACGTTTAACTGTGGATCTCTCAACAGAAACCCTACAGGCCAGAAGAGAATGGCAGGACACATTTAAACGGCTAAAAGAGAATAACCTCCAACCAAGAATTCTCTACCCAGCAAGAATCTCATTCAGAATCAATGGTGAAGTCAAAAGCTTCACAGACAAGCAAAAGCTAAAAGAATTCTATACCACAAAACCAGTCCTACAACAAGTGTTAAAGTGCCTGATATAGTCACTAAATAGAGTAGGATAAGCCTTACAAACCAAACCCCAAATTTCTAAGAAGATGACAATAGGAACATTCGTATCAATAATTACTTTGAATGTAAATGGACTAAATGCTCCAACCAAATGACACAGGCTGGCTGAATGGATCCAGAAGCAACACCCATATATATGCTGTTTACAAGAGACCCACTTCAGACCTAGAGACACCCATAGACTGAAAGTGAAAGGCTGGAAAAAGATATTACATGCAAATGGAAATCAAAAGAAAGCTGGGGTAGCAATCCTCATATCAGACAAAATAGACTTTAAAGTAAAGAAGATTCTAAGAGACAAGGCAGGTCACTACATCACGATTAAGGGATCTATCCAAGAGGAAGACATAACAGTCATGAATATCTACGCACCCAACACAGGGGCACCTCAATACATAAGACAGGTACTTTCAGACATAAAAAAAGAAATCAACAATAACACAATAATGGTAGGAGACTTTAACACTCCTCTCACACCAATGGACAGATCATCCAAACAGAAAATTAATAAAGAAACACAAGCCTTAAATGCCACACTAGAAAAGATGGACCTCATCGATATCTTTAGGACGTTCCATCCAAAAGCAGAAGAATACACTTTCTTCTCAAGTGCTCACGGAACATTCTCCAGGATAGACCACATCTTGGGCCACAAATCTAACCTCAGTCAGTTCAAGAAAACCGAAATTATATCAACCATCTTCTCGGACCACAATGCAATGAGACTAGAGATCAACTACCAGAAAAAAAACCCTAAAAACACAAACACATGGAGATTAAACAATACATACCTAAAAAACCAACTTATCATTGAGGAAATCAAAGGAGAAATTAAACAATTCCTAGAAGAAAATGACAATGAACACACGACAGTGCAAAACCTATGGGATACTGCAAAAGCAGTTCTAAGAGGGAAATTTATAGCAATACAATCCCACCTCAAGAAACTAGGAAAATATGAAGCAGATGACCTAACCCTCCACTTAAAACAGTTGGAGAAAGAAGAACAAAAATACCCCAAAGCCAGCAGAAGAAGAGAAATCATAAAGATCAGAGCAGAAATAAATGAGAAAGAAACGAAAGAAACAATAGTAAAGATAAATAAAACAAAAAGCTGGTTCTTTGAAAAGGTAAACAAAATTGACAAGCCACTGGCCAGACTCATCAAGAAAAAGAGAGAGAAGAACCAGATCAACAAAATCAAAAACGAAAAAGGAGAGATTACAACAGATCATGCAGAAATCCAAAGGATGACAAGAGACTATTATGAACAGCTATATGGCAACAAACTGAACAACCTGGAAGAAATGGACAGTTTCTTGGAGAGGATTAATCTCCCGAGACTTGAGCCAGGAAGAAACAGAAACTTTGAACAACCCAATCACAAGTTCAGAAATCGAATTTGTGATTAAAAATCTACCCAAAAATGAAAGCCCAGGACCAGGTGGCTTCACAGCCGAAAATTTGAGACCTAATGCCTGTCCTTCTAAAACTCTTCCAAGAGGAAGACATAACAGTCATGAATATCTACGCACCCAACACAGGGGCACCTCAATACATAAGACAGGTACTTTCAGACATAAAAAAAGAAATCAACAATAACACAATAATGGTAGGAGACTTTAACACTCCTCTCACACCAATGGACAGATCATCCAAACAGAAAATTAATAAAGAAACACAAGCCTTAAATGCCACACTAGAAAAGATGGACCTCATCGATATCTTTAGGACGTTCCATCCAAAAGCAGAAGAATACACTTTCTTCTCAAGTGCTCACGGAACATTCTCCAGGATAGACCACATCTTGGGCCACAAATCTAACCTCAGTCAGTTCAAGAAAACCGAAATTATATCAACCATCTTCTCGGACCACAATGCAATGAGACTAGAGATCAACTACCAGAAAAAAAACCCTAAAAACACAAACACATGGAGATTAAACAATACATACCTAAAAAACCAACTTATCATTGAGGAAATCAAAGGAGAAATTAAACAATTCCTAGAAGAAAATGACAATGAACACACGACAGTGCAAAACCTATGGGATACTGCAAAAGCAGTTCTAAGAGGGAAATTTATAGCAATACAATCCCACCTCAAGAAACTAGGAAAATATGAAGCAGATGACCTAACCCTCCACTTAAAACAGTTGGAGAAAGAAGAACAAAAATACCCCAAAGCCAGCAGAAGAAGAGAAATCATAAAGATCAGAGCAGAAATAAATGAGAAAGAAACGAAAGAAACAATAGTAAAGATAAATAAAACAAAAAGCTGGTTCTTTGAAAAGGTAAACAAAATTGACAAGCCACTGGCCAGACTCATCAAGAAAAAGAGAGAGAAGAACCAGATCAACAAAATCAAAAACGAAAAAGGAGAGATTACAACAGATCATGCAGAAATCCAAAGGATGACAAGAGACTATTATGAACAGCTATATGGCAACAAACTGAACAACCTGGAAGAAATGGACAGTTTCTTGGAGAGGATTAATCTCCCGAGACTTGAGCCAGGAAGAAACAGAAACTTTGAACAACCCAATCACAAGTTCAGAAATCGAATTTGTGATTAAAAATCTACCCAAAAATGAAAGCCCAGGACCAGGTGGCTTCACAGCCGAATTCTACCAAACATTTAAAGAAGACCTAATGCCTGTCCTTCTAAAACTCTTCCAAAAAATTGCACAGGAAGGAAAACTCCCAAACACATTCTACGAGGCCACCATCACCCTGATACCCAAACCAGGCAAAGACAACACAAAAAAGGAAAATTACAGACCAATTTCACTGATGAACTTAGATGCCAAGATCCTCAACAAAATCCTAGCAAACAGAATTCAACGACACGTCAAAAAACTCATACATCACGATCAAGTCGGGTTCATCCCAGGCATGCAAGGCTTCTTCAACATCTGCAAATCAATCAATGTGATATACCACATCAACAAATTGAAAGACAAAAATCACATGATCATCTCAATAGATGCAGAAAAAGCCTTTGACAAAGTACAACATCCATTTATGATAAAAACTCTTCAGAAAATGGGCACAGAAGGAACCTATCTCAACATAATAAAAGCCATCTATGAGAAGCCTATAGCAAACATTATCCTTAATGGAGAAAAACTGAAAGCATTCCCTCTAAGATCAGGAACAAGACAGGGGTGCCCACTTTTACCACTACTATTTAACATAGTCCTGGAAGTCCTAGCAACAGCAATAAGAGACAAGAAAGAAATAAAATGAATCCAGATTGGAAAGGAAGAAGTCAAGCTCTCTCTTTTTGCAGACGACATGATATTATACATAGAAAATCCCAAAGAGACGGTTACAAAGCTACTAGAGCTAATCAACAAATTCAGCAAAGTCGCAGGATACAAAGTCAGCACACAGAAATCACTGGTATTCCTATACACAAACAATGAAAAATCAGAAAGCGAAATCAAAGAGGCAATCCCCTTCATCATTGCAACCAAAAGAATCAAATATCTAGGAATAAACCTACCCAAAGAAACAAAAGAATTGTACACAGAAAATAACAAGACACTCATGAGAGAAATTAAAGAAGACTTAAACAGATGGAAAGATATTCCATGTTCCTGGATCGGAAGAATCAATATTGTGAAAATGACCATACTACCAAATATCATCTACAGATTCAATGCAATACTTATCCAACTACCATTGACATTTTTCACAGAACTAGACCAAACAATAACACAGTTCATATGGAAACACAAAAGACCTCGAATAGCCAAAGCAATCCTGAGGAAGAAAAACGGAGTTGGAGGGATCAGCCTCCCTAACTTCAGACTCTACTACAAAGCAACAGTCCTCAAGACAGTATGGTACTGGCACAAAAACAGAACTATAGACCAATGGAACAAGATCGAGAACCCAGAGATAAACCCATGCACCTATGGGTACCTTATTTTTGACAAAGGAGGAGAAACTATAAAATGGGAAGAAAGACAGCCTCTTCAACAAGTGGTGCTGGGAAAATTGGACAGCTACATGCAAAAACATGAAGTTGGAACATTCCCTGATCCCATACACAAAGATCAACTCAAAATGGATTAAAGACCTAAATGTAAGACCAGAAACCATCAAACTCCTAGAGGAGAATATAGGCAAAACCCTCAAGGACATCAATCAAAGCAAGATCTTCTCTGATCCACCTACTAAAATAGTGGAACTGAAAAGAAACGTGAACATGTGGGACCTCATGAAACTTAAAAGCTTTTGTACAGCAAAGGAAATCACCAAAAAGTTGAACAGACAGCCCACAGAGTGGGAGAAAATCATAGCACATGAAACAACAAAGAATTAATCTCCAAAATCTACAAGCAACTCAGACAACTCAGCACAGGAAAAACGAACAACCCAATCAGAAAATGGGAAAAAGATCTAAAGAGACGCCTCTCCAAAGAGGACATACAGATGGCCCAAAAACACATGAAACAATGCTCCACCTCGCTTTTTATTAGAGAAATGCAAATTAAAACTACAATGAGATACCACCTCACATCCGTCAGAATGGCCATCATCAACAAATCTGCAGACAATAAATGCTGGAGAAGGTGCGGAGAAAAGGGAACCCTCTTGCATTGCTGGTGGGAATGTAAACCGATACAGCCTCTATGGAAGACAGTATGGAGATTCCTTAAAAAACTAAAAATAGAAGCACCCTATGACCCAGCAATCCCACTATTAGGCTTATATCCTGATGAAATCAAAACTGAAAGAGGCACCTGTACCCCAATGTTCATTGCAGCTCTCTATACAATAGCCAGAACTTGGAAGCAACCTAGATGTCCATCAACAAATGAATGGATACAGAAGCACTGGTACATATATACAATAGAATACTACTCAGCTGTTAAAAGAAATGCAGAAGACTCAGTCCAAATGAGGTGGCTGGCTCTAGAACCTATCATAAAAAGTGAAGTAAGTCAAAAAGAGAAAGACAAATATAGTATACTAACTCATACATATGAGATCTAGTAAAATGGTCATGATAACACACGCAGTGAACTCATGAAAAAACAGAGAATAGACATAAAGACATTGTGGAGACCGAACAGTGGGAGGGAGGCATGGAGGGAGTACCATGGAAACCTATACTGTCATGTGTGGAAAAGATAGCTATTGTCATTGTGCTAGGGGAATAGGAGTACCTACAACCACTTGAGGCGATGGTCTGGAGGGATAGGAGGGGGGGGAACTGGGTCGGGGGAGGGTCCAGGAATGTGCATATGAATGATCTGGGAACATACATGTTGGTGAACAACAAAACTCTGTAAAATCTTTAAAATAAAGGAAAAAAAAATTTTTTTTTTAAAATGAAGTGCATTAAATAAAATGAAAGCATACCATTCTTATTCTCATAATAGTTCAGGGAAGATAGAATTCTGTTTTAAAAGTTCATTCAGGGGCTTCCCCTGGTAGTCCAGTGGGTAAGGACACCGCCTTGCAGTGCAAGGGGCGCCAGTTTGAGCCCTGGCCTGGGAAGATCCCACGTGCCGCAGAGCGGCTGGACCGATGTGTCCAATTACCGAGCCGGAGCTCTGGAGCGCATGCGCCCAGAGCCTGTGCTCTGCAACGACAGACGCCACTGCGATGGGAGGCCCACAGGAGCCAAAGAACGAAGACGAATGAAAATAGAGAAATAAAAGACCAATAGAAGTGGCCCGCCCACTCCCCTCCCTCCCCAACCGGACCCCTGCCCAAAGTAAATAAATAAATAAATCTTTAAAAAAAAAAAAAGTTCATTCAGGAATCTAGACTGGGAGCTGGATAGGCTGGCACTGTTCACTTTCCACTGAAGCAACATGTAGTCACGTGACTGTCCCTAGCTTCAACTGGAAAATGCAGTGTGAGGTTGAGCAGATACACACTCAGCTAAAAATAGATGAGGAGAGCTTAAAGGGTAAGATGGTTTGCAATTTCCACTCTTTGGTCTCTGGTCTTAGAGGAGCCCATGCTCACTCTTCTTTCCCCACATGAGGTCAGTCTCACCAAGGGGAGCAGTACCTTATGAATGCAAAATCAGCTTTCCACTTGGAAAAAAAGAGACATGGGAATTACAAGTCAGTATCAATGATGAAATCCCGTTGAACAGTAATTGTACAATTCTCTCTCTAGGCAGTGAAATAAGTTTCCTTATTAGAGCCTGGTTCTGGTTGGTGTTTTTTAATTTTTTGTGGGGTTGGTGAGGGGAGGGAAGAGAACTTGGTCCATTGTTCTCTCTGATTTGGCTCTTTAGATCAATTTTTCTTGGTTATTATCTTCTGTGACTGTATTGCAGCTCATTCCCTGCTGGTGCAGGTTTGAAAGTTTAGGAATAATTTTAGGACTCCAGCAACTATAATGGTTTTGAAGGTTGGACTAGATGATTCTTTGCTAATATAATTTCCTGAAAAACTTACTTGATTTCAAGTTGATTTTGTTTCAATAATTTTCATGCACCATCAACCATGGGCTTCCTTAATGGCTCAGTGGTAAAGAATCCACCTGCTAATGCAGGGACATGGGTTCAATACCCAGGTCAGGAAGATCCCCTGGAGAGGGGAATGGCAATCCACTCCAGTATTCTTGCCTGAAGAATCTCCATGGACAGAGGAGCCTGGTGCACTGCAGTCCATGAGGTCGCAAAAGAGTCAGACACAACTTAGACTAAACAACAACAACCATAAACCATATCAAAATTACACTGTAGGTATAGTTTCCTAAACCTGCATGCCATACTGACTTTTATTGCAGTATCATCCCTCTACATCCTCATTTTAATGGTTATAATCTGAAAAAAAAAATGACTAACAGGGTAAAATATTCCCATTAATCTAATCTTTATCACTAGGCTAACTTCCATTTTTCTGGTTGAGAAGCCATAATGAGAGTTATTTGAGAAGTGTCCAGAGCATTAATTTCTAGTATTTGAGTTAAACAAGCAGTTGATTTTTCCAGCTCTGCCTACTAAAAAGTACCAGACTGTCTAACTGAGGCCAAAGGCACATAAAATCTCCTTGATAGAATTCTAGTCTATTCTATCTACGCATGCAGACTTTTCAATTTTTTGACTAGGCTCATCTGCTTATTATAGTACCTTGCTAAAAACATTAAGTTACAGTCCACATAGTACAGTGTTCTGTTTTCATCTGTAAACCCCAGAATTACATTCTCTTTAAGGTATGTGATCTTCTTTCCAAGTTATTGAAGATGACAGTTTAAAATATTTAGCCAAGAGATGACAAGGCTCATAGCTTTCCATTTTGCAATATAGTGGGCTTTTTTTTAAACTATTCAAAGGGCCAAAGTCCTATATTTCATTTTTAATGGCAGTATAGTATTCCCATTGCCATTTTTGGCATTATTTAATGTATATGTTAAATTATTGTAAAAACAAAACCTCAAAATACTGTTGCTTAAGTAAATTAGCAGGTTTTTTTCTCCAGAAATAGTCCAGGAAACATGGGATCTGGCCCAAGAGGTCATCTAGGACATGATTTTAGGGTGGCTCTCTATCTACAACATGTGATATTCATCTATGATTTGGATGGACTCGATTAAATTTTGGAAAGTGTTTGTTTTAATAAAAGAAGACATGCAGAATGGATGTCAGTGAATTATTTTTGCCATCAAAGGGGCACTGAAGTTTTCTGCCTGAACCTACTTTGGAGAAGATACTTTCAGAATGGACTATAGACAGAACAAATTAATATAGAGTGAAAACATTCAATATTTAAGAAAAGTTAGAAGGGTAGTAGGTAGTTCTAAAGAGACCAAATGGAAAGCCTGAATGGAGTGGGAGAGCTTTACCGCCTTAATAAAAATGACCCTTTTGGGGTTCTGTGGTAGCTCAGTAGTAAAGAGTTTGCCTGCCAATGCAGGAGACACGGGTTCAATCCCTGATCTGGGAAGATCCCACATGCTGCTGAGCAACCAAGCTGGTGAGCCAAAACTATTGAGCCTGTGCTCTAGAGCCTCGGAGCTGCAACTACTGAAGCCTGTGTGCACTCAAGCCGGAATTCCACAAAAAGAGAAGTCACTGTAACAAGAAGTCTACTCACCTCAGCTAGAGAGTAGTCCGCATTCCCTGAAACTAAAGAAGAGCCTGCAGCAGCACTGAATACCCTCAATAGCCAAAAATAAATAAATAAATAAATAAACAAAATAAAAAAAAAATGACCCTCCATGGTTCAAGTGTTACATAGACCAAGTGATATGGCGCCTTCTATCAATCAACAGTCATTTAATATCAGCTGAAAATACATACTTTGTTCAGGCTAAAACCACATATTTTGTTCAGATTATGAAAAGGACAAATCCTCCAAGAGATGACACTTCATTGAATGAACATATATTAAAAATACATACTTTGAAATTTTTTTTAGGAATTAATTTCTAAAACTTCTCTCTTTCCTTTCATTCTATTTAAATATCAGTTTCTTTTTCTCTGTGCAATTGCCTCTACAGCCTAAGAAAATTAATCAAGAGGGTTCACTTGAATCTGTAAGTTATATATATTTTTATCATTTCTATCTATTAATTACTTCATTCCATATCAGCTGTTCTGGTACACTCTTCCAAAGAGAAGCTCCCAAATTGTTCTGGATTCAAGGTGAAGACAGAAGCTCCATAAACAATGGCAGACTACAGGGAAAATTCTTTACTTCCTTGGAAAGCAAGCAATTTTACTGTACAATAACCACTATTGGGTTTATTTTATGCTATTCCTCTCTCACCTCAAGTGACCAATATGTCATTTAGAAAATGATGTCAAATCTATTCAAATTACTTCAGATACACAAATGAATCAAAGCAACATTTATTCTATCATATATCCTACTTTCTGTTCTTTCTTGCTGCCAGTGGGTCAGAATTCTCATTTATATTACCCCTCAAAGAAACAAAAAATGTCCTGTTATACCCTGTGTAGAACCTGTGGCTGGCGTTTACTGCATCTTTACTGTTATGTGAAAACAAAGACATATATACCTTTGTGTGTAAGTGTGTGTGTGTGTTATACCTGTAAAGCTTTATAAATACACTGAAAGAAAATAAACACTGAGAAAATAAACACTGGAAACTACTGAGTTGAAAAAAATCATCTTTTGTTCCATTTTAATGTTTAACCATGGACCAGCATTTTTTGTCATTATAAGTCTAATAATAAATTAATTTTAAAATAAATAAGTTTACAATAAAATATGTAAAAATTGGTATATATATATTATTTAGCAAATGATCTATGTGTACAACAAACTCATGATTAATTAAGCATGCAAAATCTGGTGAACCTGTTTAGTTCACACTATAAGGACTACAACATAGCATCTTTGATGTTATAAGGTTTGAGAAAGTAGTACTCTTTCATATTCTATTTGTAGACAAGGACAAGTACCAAGATAACTTTGCTTTTCACTTATTTATCATTATATAGAGAATGAATAATAAGAGCTCTCAAAATCTGATAAACATAGCAGCTTTTACTCAATAATTTTTGAGTTCTATAAACCTATACTGAATGGCTACAATGCTTTAAATAAGGCTTTCTCGGTGACTCAGTGGCAAAGAATCCACTTGCCAATACAGGAGATGCAAGTTCAATCCGTGGGTTGAGAATATGCCCTGGAAAAGGAGATGGCAACCCACTCCAGTATCCTTGCCTTGGAAATGCCTGGTGTGCTACAGTCCATGGGGTCACAAAGAGTCAGATGTGGCTTAGTGATTAAAGAACAATGCTTTTTAATGGTGGTATGGTATTTAAGTATGGTGATATTTAGGTTTGTTTGCAGGTAGAACATAATATATTTGTACATGGTCATTAAGCAGAAGAGTATTATTTATACTGTTGTTCTTGTTCTGTGACTAAATTGTATCTGACTCTTTAAGACCCCATGAAAACAGGCTCCCAGCAGCAAGCCTGGTGAGTTCTAAGAACTAGAGAAAATATACAAGCTTAAGAATTGTGACACAAGAAAAAGAAAGAAATGTAGAACAACTGTGTTCATACAAGGTCAGAGGAAGTCCCAGAATACACAGCAGACCCTAAAAAGTACCCCTTGCCTGAAAGTAGCTAGTAATTGGAGGAAATAGTAGTTGTTTTGAATGTAGAAACAGCAACGTAAAACTCCAAGGAACATGAAGAATCAAGGACCAATGACATCAACAACAAAAAAAAAATTTACAATATTCCTTGAGCAACCAAAACCAGTGACACAGAAATCTGTGATTGACCCAATAGAGCATTCAAAAACTTTCTGAGAAAATTCAATGAGTTATAAGAAAACATTGAAAGTCAATTCAACAAATTGGAAAAACAACAAGGAAAAAGTGAGATGCCTAGCAAAGAGATAGATACCATTAAAAAATAACCAAACAAAAATTTTGGAGCTGAGTAAGTCAATGAGTAAAATGAAGAGTACAGTAAAGAGCATTAATAACAGAACAGATCACGTGGAAGAAAAAATCAGTGAGTCTTTCTAAGAAATCTGAAAGTAATGCAAAGACATTTGAAATAATGCAAACAGGATTATTTGCATTATTTGAAATAATGCAAACAGGTCTAAGAAATTTGAAATAATGCCAACAGGAGGACAAATTAAAAAAAAAAGAATAAAACAGAGCAAAGAAAGCCTGTGTGATCACCAATATCTGAATCATTGGAAGTTCAGAAGAAGAGATGGAAAAGGAAGCTGAAAGTACATTAAAAGAAATGATAACTGAGACTTGCAAACTGGGGAGAGTTTTGGACATCCAAGTTCATGAAGTTAACAGTCTCATTTTTTTCAGCCCCAAATGGCTTTTTTTCCAAGGCACAGTAAAGTAAGGGGGTGAAAAATAAAAGACAAAAGGAATAAGTATGGTGATATTTAGGTTTGTTTGCAGGTAGAACATAATATATTTGTACATGGTCATTAAGCAGAAGAGTATTATTTATACTGTTGTTCTTGTTCTGTGACTAAATTGTATCTGACTCTTTAAGACCCCATGAAAACAGGCTCCCAGCAGCAAGCCTGGTGAGTTCTAAGAACTAGAGAAAATATACAAGCTTAAGAATTGTGACACAAGAAAAAGAAAGAAATGTAGAACAACTGTGTTCATACAAGGTCAGAGGAAGTCCCAGAATACACAGCAGACCCTAAAAAGTACCCCTTGCCTGAAAGTAGCTAGTAATTGGAGGAAATAGTAGTTGTTTTGAATGTAGAAACAGCAACGTAAAACTCCAAGGAACATGAAGAATCAAGGACCAATGACATCAACAACAAAAAAAAAATTTACAATATTCCTTGAGCAACCAAAACCAGTGACACAGAAATCTGTGATTGACCCAATAGAGCATTCAAAAACTTTCTGAGAAAATTCAATGAGTTATAAGAAAACATTGAAAGTCAATTCAACAAATTGGAAAAACAACAAGGAAAAAGTGAGATGCCTAGCAAAGAGATAGATACCATTAAAAAATAACCAAACAAAAATTTTGGAGCTGAGTAAGTCAATGAGTAAAATGAAGAGTACAGTAAAGAGCATTAATAACAGAACAGATCACGTGGAAGAAAAAATCAGTGAGTCTTTCTAAGAAATCTGAAAGTAATGCAAAGACATTTGAAATAATGCAAACAGGATTATTTGCATTATTTGAAATAATGCAAACAGGTCTAAGAAATTTGAAATAATGCCAACAGGAGGACAAATTAAAAAAAAAAGAATAAAACAGAGCAAAGAAAGCCTGTGTGATCACCAATATCTGAATCATTGGAAGTTCAGAAGAAGAGATGGAAAAGGAAGCTGAAAGTACATTAAAAGAAATGATAACTGAGACTTGCAAACTGGGGAGAGTTTTGGACATCCAAGTTCATGAAGTTAACAGTCTCATTTTTTTCAGCCCCAAATGGCTTTTTTTCCAAGGCACAGTAAAGTAAGGGGGTGAAAAATAAAAGACAAAGAAGGAATCTTTAAAAAAAAAATAATAATAATAATAAGAACTCTTAAAAGCAACAAGAGAAAAGAAAAGATTTTAAACTACAAAGGAATCCCCATTAGGCTATTAGCAGATTTGTCAGAGGAAACCTTATGAGCCAGGAGACAGTGGTGATATATTCAAACTGAAGAAAGAAGAATACTGCCAGCCAATAATACTCTATCTGGCAAAATTATCCCTCAGAAATGAAGAGATTTGAAGACTTTCCAAGACAAACAAAAGCTGTGGGAGTCCATCACCACTAGACTTGCTTTACAAAAAAATACTGAAAATTTCTCAAGCTGCAATGAAAAGACACTAAGCTAATTAGTAATGTGAAGACAGAAAAACTTACAGCACACTGGTAATGGTAGGTATATAGTCATATTTAGAAAACTAATTTTGCAATATGATGTACTGACCTCTTCTCTACAGTATAAAAATTACATGAAAAGACTACTAAAAATAGCTATAGTTATTAGTATTTGTAAACTAATATACGATATAAACAGAGGTAAATTCTAACACCAAAAACAAAACTAGAGGGAATAAAGAGTAGGGCTTTTACATGTGATTGAAATTAAGTTGCTATCACTGTAAAATCAGCTCACATAAGTAAGATGCTTCATGTAAGTCTCAGGGTAATTACACAGCAAAAAGCTACAGAGGATTCACAAAATATAAAAAAGAGAATCAAAGCACACAACGGTCAAAATGCCACAATTTGTCAAAGGGAGGCAGCAAGAGAGAATGAAAGGAAAAGTGGAATAATAAAATAGCCAGGAAGCAATTAATAAAATTTCATTAGTGCTTATTTGCTAATAATTACTTGAAATGTAAATGGACTGAATTATCCAGTCCAAAGATACATATGAATGCATTAAGAAAAAAACTGACTCAAGTAAATGCTGCCTACAAGGGACTCACTTAGCGTTAGGGATACAAATAGGTTCAAAGGGAAAAGATAGAATGAAATTATTCCACTCAGATGGAAACAAACAATAACTGTAGTAGCAATACTTAAAGTTAGGGAGAAATAGACAACAATATGATAATAGGGGGCTTCATCACTCCACTTTCTTATGGATTATTCAGTCAAAAAAATCTATACAGAACATTGGAATTGAACTATAATTTAGACTAAATTGATGCAACATATCTACAAAATATTCCATAAAATAACAGTAGAATATACATTTTTCTCAAGTGTACATGGAACGTTCTCCAAGATAAATCATAAGATAAGCCATAAAATACCTCCTCAAATACTTAAAAACATTAAAATCATACCAAGTATCTATTCCAACTACAATGGTACAGACTTAGAAATAAACATAAAGGAAATCTGAAAAATTTACAAACATGAAAACTAAACCACAGACTCCTAAATAATGTGGAGATTGAAAGAAAAAAAATTAAATCTCAAAACCAATAAAAATGGAAACACAACAGACCAAAACCTACAGTATGCTGCAGAAGCACCAGATAAAGACTTCTCAAAGACCACCGACCTTTACACCTCAAGAAACTGAAAGAAAAACAAAGTAATGCCAATAATAACAAAATAAATGAAATAACAAAGATAAAAGTGGAAATAATAAAATACAGAAGATCTGAAAAACAGAAGACTTAACAAAACCAAGAGCTATATTTTTGTGACTACAAACAAAACTGAGAAATGTTTAGCTAAGCTAGGAAAAACAGCAAAGAATCAAATAAATAAAAGCATAAATGAAAGAGGAGCCATTACGACTGATAGCACAGAAATACTAGGATCATAAAAGACTACCATGAAAAATTACATGGCAACAAAATAGGCAATGTAAAAGAAAGGAATACATTCCTAGAAACCTAGAACTTATCAAAACTGAAGCATGAAGATCTGACAATTTTGCAGAAACCAATAATAAGAGACTGAGTCAGCAATCAGAAGCTTCCCAACCAGAAAAACCCAGAACCAAATGGATGAACTGGTGAGTTCTACCAGTTTATTTTTAATTTCATTAATCCTTCTCAAAAGTTTCCAAAGAGGAGAGAGTACTCTTGAGCTCATTTTACTAGGTTGGTATTACCCTCAAAGTCAGATAAGGACACTATAGGAAAATAAAACCCTAGTCTAATATTTCTGGTAAATATAAAGGCAAAATATAAGCAAACCAAATTCAGCAATGCATTAAAAGGATTATACATCATAAACATGTGGGATCTAACCTTGAAATGTTAGAGATACACCTTACACAACATATGCACATCAATAAATAGTATAAACCCAATTAATGGAATGAAAGACAAAAATCATTATTATCCCAGAAACAGAAAAAAAATTAACAATACATAACATCCTTCTGTGATAAAAACCTTCAACACATTGGTTAGAGTGGAAACCTATCTCTTCATAACAAAGGTTATATATTATAAGTTCAAAGCTAAAACAATACTCAATGGTGAAAGGTTGAAAGCTTTTCCACCAAGGTCAGGAGCAAGACAAGAGAGATAGCTTTCACCATTCTTATTCAACCTAGTACTGTAAATCCCATCTATAGAAGGCAGGCAAGACAAATAGTTAAAGACATACAAGCTGGAGAGGAAGTAAAGTGTCTTCTTTGAAGATAATATGACCGTAGAAAATCCTAAATACTCAACTAAAATAATCGATGATTTTAGTAAAGTCCCAGAATATAAAATGAACATAGAAAAATTATTTGTGTTTCCATATCCTAACAATAACATATACGAAAAATAAGAACAAAAATTTCAATTTATAATATGAAAAATTCTTAATAATACATTTAAATGAGAACGTGAAAAATTTGTCCACTGAAAACCACAAGGCTTTAGAGAACAAGAAGAAACAGGCAGGGGCTTCCCTGGTGGTCCAGTGTGTAAGGACACTGCCTTGCAGTACAAGGGGCGCCGGTTCGATCTCTGGCCTGGGAAGATCCCATGTGCCGCGGAGCGGCTGGACCCATGTGTCCAATTACTGAGCTGGAGCTCTGGAGCACCCAGAGCCGGCGCTCTGTTGACAACATAGGCCACTGCGATGGGAGGCCCACACGGGCCAGAGAACAAAGACGGATGAAAACAGACAAATGAAAGACCAATAGAAGTGTCCTGCCTGCTCCCCTCCCCCCCCCCCCCACCCCCCAAAATAAATATATAAATAAATCTTAAAAAAAAAAAAAAAGAAGAAACAGGCAAATGAAAGTCACAGTCATGTTGGTGGAAGCATCACATTTCTGATTTCAAACTGTATTATACAACTACAGTAATCTAAGTAGTATGGTAGTGGCATAAAAACAGACACATAAGTCAGGAGAATAAAAAGAAGAACCCAGAAATAAATTCTCACATGGACTATCAACTAATATTTGATTAGGGAACCAAGAACATTAAATGAAGAAAGAATAGTGTGCAAAGAATAAATGTGCTGAGAAACTGGAATAACTACATGTAAAATAAATGATATTAGACATCTGTCTTTTACCACTCTCTAAAATATGTTAACAACTTAAACATAAGGTCTGAAGCCACAAATGTATATAATGGGAATATTTTTCAGCTACAAGAAAGAAGAAAATACAGTTGTTTGTGATAACATGGATGGAATTTGCAGACATAATGCCTCAGCCTTAGAAGGACAAATATGTATGGTATCACTTATACGTGGAATCTAAAATGCCTCGTAAAGGGCACGGATGGAATAGAGCAAGACAAATACCTTCTATATGTATGTAATCAAGAACGGTGAAAGAATTTGTCTTCTTTGAAGATAATATGACCGTAGAAAATCCTAAATACTCAACTAAAATAATCGATGATTTTAGTAAAGTCCCAGAATATAAAATGAACATAGAAAAATTATTTGTGTTTCCATATCCTAACAATAACATATACGAAAAATAAGAACAAAAATTTCAATTTATAATATGAAAAATTCTTAATAATACATTTAAATGAGAACGTGAAAAATTTGTCCACTGAAAACCACAAGGCTTTAGAGAACAAGAAGAAACAGGCAGGGGCTTCCCTGGTGGTCCAGTGTGTAAGGACACTGCCTTGCAGTACAAGGGGCGCCGGTTCGATCTCTGGCCTGGGAAGATCCCATGTGCCGCGGAGCGGCTGGACCCATGTGTCCAATTACTGAGCTGGAGCTCTGGAGCACCCAGAGCCGGCGCTCTGTTGACAACATAGGCCACTGCGATGGGAGGCCCACACGGGCCAGAGAACAAAGACGGATGAAAACAGACAAATGAAAGACCAATAGAAGTGTCCTGCCTGCTCCCCTCCCTCCCCACCCCACCCCCCAAAATAAATATATAAATAAATCTTAAAAAAAAAAAAAAAGAAGAAACAGGCAAATGAAAGTCACAGTCATGTTGGTGGAAGCATCACATTTCTGATTTCAAACTGTATTATACAACTACAGTAATCTAAGTAGTATGGTAGTGGCATAAAAACAGACACATAAGTCAGGAGAATAAAAAGAAGAACCCAGAAATAAATTCTCACATGGACTATCAACTAATATTTGATTAGGGAACCAAGAACATTAAATGAAGAAAGAATAGTGTGCAAAGAATAAATGTGCTGAGAAACTGGAATAACTACATGTAAAATAAATGATATTAGACATCTGTCTTTTACCACTCTCTAAAATATGTTAACAACTTAAACATAAGGTCTGAAGCCACAAATGTATATAATGGGAATATTTTTCAGCTACAAGAAAGAAGAAAATACAGTTGTTTGTGATAACATGGATGGAATTTGCAGACATAATGCCTCGTCAGCCTTAGAAGGACAAATATGTATGGTATCACTTATACGTGGAATCTAAAAAAGCTAAAAGTCATAAACACAAAGTAAACTATTGTTACTAGGAGTATGGAGATGGGGAGATGGGGTGGGCAAGGAGGACTGGAGTGATGTTAGTCAGAGGTTACAAACTTGCAGTTAGAACATAAATGCATCTTGTGATCTCATGAATAACTTTATGATTATAGTCAGCAAGACTACATTATATATCTGGAAACTACTAAGAGATTAGATCTTAAATGTTCTCACAACTTAAAAAAATGATAATTATGTCACCTGATTGAAGTGACAGCTAATGCTGCAAAGGTAATTTGTATTATAATATGTACTTTTATCAAATAATTACATTAAACAACTTAAATTTGAATGCAAGATGGCAATTACATCCCACTGAAGAGAAGACAATTTGCTGTACATGTTTCGGGCTGTTAAAATTAAGCAAACCCCAAATGAACAAATCAGTCATCACTTAAACATTTTTGTTCATCAACGAGTTATATACAAAGTGATTTTAGAAGTTTTAAAAAATTTTTGATTTATGTGCTGATCAATGGCAAATCCAGAGTCAGACACAGGCTGAAGGAAGAAAATACAAAGACCAAGTCAAACACAGTTTGGATTGCTGGTTCCCCCCAAATTGTATCAGGATATAAGAATGTTAAAAACGAATCAAGGGGGCTTCCCTGGTGGTCCAGTGGGTAAAGAGTCTACCTTGCAGTGCAAGGGACACCGGTTCAATCCCTGGCCCAGGAAGATCCCACCTGCCACAGCTGTGCCTGGACCGGTGAGTCTAGTCACCCGCTGGCGCTCTGTGGCACATGCACCCAGAGCCAGTGCTCTGCAACTAGAGAGACCACTGCAATGGGAGGCCCACACGGGACAAAGAATAAAGATGGATAAAAATAAATAAATTTGGGCTTCCCTGGTGGTCCAGTGGAAAAGGACACCGCCTTGCAGTGCAAGGGGTGCCAGTTCGATCCCTGGCCTGGGAAGATCCCATGTGCCGCGAAGAGGTTGGAACCATGTGTCCAACTATCGAGCGCGGAACTCTGGAGCGCATGCACCCAGAGCCGGTGCTCTGCAACAACAGAGGCCACCACGATGGGAGGCCCACACGGGCCAAAGAACAAAGATGGATGAAAACAGACAAATGAAAGACCAATAGAAGTAGCCCGCCTGCTCCCCTCCCTCCCCACCCCCCAAAATAAATAAATAAATACATCTTAAAAATAAATAAATTTTCAAAAATCAATAGAGGCCAAAATTTTTAAAAAGCAAATATTAAAAAAAAAAAAAGAAATCAAGGATGTCTTTTCTTAAGAGTGAAGTTACCTAAAGTTGCACAAGGTTGAGCTTCAAATCTGAACAAGATAAAGATACATTTCCTCCTTTCCTTCCTTCTTTCAATAGTATACTAAATAGATTTGAAACAATACGCTCAATTAAATGATACATTATGTATGTATGTGTCTATTTTTCTGTCTACCTAAACATGAATTTATGTTGTCTGTGTAGGTATATATATGTATGTATGTGTAAGTGCAGAAAAGGAAAAAAGGAGAGGGCAGAGACATTTATGATTATTACCACATTTTAAGTTTTGTATTTAACTGATAACTGACAGAATAATGGTAGAAATATATAAAAAGACATATAGAAAAGTATTTTACTGAATGTGTCTGATAAAGACATCATAAAAGCTTCAATCATTCTAGTACTTTAGTGTTACTTTTTTTGTTATTACTTCAGAATGGAATGCTGTGTGAAGCCTAGGATCAGCATTATAAACATTTTTTTTCTGAGAGGATTTAAACTTAAGTGTCACAATTCTTTCTGGTGAATGAGAGATGATCAGACTATTTTGGTCTAATCTGTGGTCTTACAGGAGCACTTAGGACAAGATGGGACATAGCAAATTGAACATTTATTATGCTCTATTTAAAAGGCATTTCTAGGTTAATGTCAAGCTATGGCAATGACCCAGTTTAATACATCATCACAGATTTCTTTGCTGTCAAATCAGCATCTTTGCAGAGGGTTTTATTATTTATTTAGTCAAAGAGGAACTGGGGTTGTAAACTCTCAGAAAATAGATCATTTATCTTATGTATCTTTTTCTCTCTCTCTTTCAAATCATCTAGCACAGAGTTTTGCCAAAAGAAACTGTGTAGTAGAAGCTTATTTAGTGATGGATGGATGGATAGATGGATGAATGAATTAATAATTACCCAGAGCCGGTGCTCTGCAACAACAGAGGCCACCGCGATGGGAGGCCCACACGGGCCAAAGAACAAAGATGGATGAAAACAGACAAATGAAAGACCAATAGAAGTAGCCCGCCTGCTCCCCTCCCTCCCCACCCCCCAAAATAAATAAATAAATACATCTTAAAAATAAATAAATTTTCAAAAATCAATAGAGGCCAAAATTTTTAAAAAGCAAATATTAAAAAAAAAAAAAGAAATCAAGGATGTCTTTTCTTAAGAGTGAAGTTACCTAAAGTTGCACAAGGTTGAGCTTCAAATCTGAACAAGATAAAGATACATTTCCTCCTTTCCTTCCTTCTTTCAATAGTATACTAAATAGATTTGAAACAATACGCTCAATTAAATGATACATTATGTATGTATGTGTCTATTTTTCTGTCTACCTAAACATGAATTTATGTTGTCTGTGTAGGTATATATATGTATGTATGTGTAAGTGCAGAAAAGGAAAAAAGGAGAGGGCAGAGACATTTATGATTATTACCACATTTTAAGTTTTGTATTTAACTGATAACTGACAGAATAATGGTAGAAATATATAAAAAGACATATAGAAAAGTATTTTACTGAATGTGTCTGATAAAGACATCATAAAAGCTTCAATCATTCTAGTACTTTAGTGTTACTTTTTTTGTTATTACTTCAGAATGGAATGCTGTGTGAAGCCTAGGATCAGCATTATAAACATTTTTTTTTTCTGAGAGGATGTAAACTTAAGTGTCACAATTCTTTCTGGTGAATGAGAGATGATCAGACTATTTTGGTCTAATCTGTGGTCTTACAGGAGCACTTAGGACAAGATGGGACATAGCAAATTGAACATTTATTATGCTCTATTTAAAAGGCATTTCTAGGTTAATGTCAAGCTATGGCAATGACCCAGTTTAATACATCATCACAGATTTCTTTGCTGTCAAATCAGCATCTTTGCAGAGGGTTTTATTATTTATTTAGTCAAAGAGGAACTGGGGTTGTAAACTCTCAGAAAATAGATCATTTATCTTATGTATCTTTTTCTCTCTCTCTTTCAAATCATCTAGCACAGAGTTTTGCCAAAAGAAACTGTGTAGTAGAAGCTTATTTAGTGATGGATGGATGGATAGATGGATGAATGAATTAATAATTATATAGACAAACAAATAAATGAAATGTCATTAAATAAAGTAAAAAAAATATAAAATCTACTCTTATTATATAAAGTAAATAAACTAATAAAATATCCCTAAATAAATTTATCCTGATTAAATTATAAATAAGAATACAATTTAAAATATTTTTAATAAAAAAAGAAAGCTAATGATCAAATTACCTTTACTGTTTTTGTTGACACTATTTCTATCTCTTTGATTCATGGACAGAAAATGTTACTATAAATTTACCAAAAAAAAAAAAGTTCTATACTGAGTAACTAATTAAATGACGAGTCCAGACGCTCATCTAAATTTTTACCCAATCATTTTCTTTGCACACTTACAATAAAATAGAACTTTAACCTGTCACATTACTACCTGGGGGAATCTCGGAATTCTCAATAAAAATCTTTAATACCACTGTTTCTGTAATTACTCGTTTTCCCACAATTCAATATAGAGACCCATGAAGACAGGAAAATATCTGATTCCTTTTGACATCCTCTGTAGTACTTTTCATTGAACAAATATCTATCCACTCATTTAGTTTATCCATTCAGTCTTTCCTCAACGGTGGATGATTTACAATTTCCTAGTTTTTGTCCTTAGTACTAGATTTAGAGAGACTATCTGATAAAGGCACTTTAACTGGATGCTTCAATCATTTATCTAGATTTACCTCAAAATCTTCTCACAATAATGCAATCTAGCATTTCCTTCTTAAATAGAAGATCCTAAAACTCTGCTTTGAGAAGTTCTAAAAAGTATCATTCGTCCACCTGAGATAACTGAGGATATCATGTGCCGCCCTAAGAACTAAGATTGACAACAATGGCTCATTTCCTATTTAATACATCATCACAGATTTCTTTGCTGTCAAATCAGCATCTTTGCAGAGGGTTTTATTATTTATTTAGTCAAAGAGGAACTGGGGTTGTAAACTCTCAGAAAATAGATCATTTATCTTATGTATCTTTTTCTCTCTCTCTTTCAAATCATCTAGCACAGAGTTTTGCCAAAAGAAACTGTGTAGTAGAAGCTTATTTAGTGATGGATGGATGGATAGATGGATGAATGAATTAATAATTATATAGACAAACAAATAAATGAAATGTCATTAAATAAAGTAAAAAAAATATAAAATCTACTCTTATTATATAAAGTAAATAAACTAATAAAATATCCCTAAATAAATTTATCCTGATTAAATTATAAATAAGAATACAATTTAAAATATTTTTAATAAAAAAAGAAAGCTAATGATCAAATTACCTTTACTGTTTTTGTTGACACTATTTCTATCTCTTTGATTCATGGACAGAAAATGTTACTATAAATTTACCAAAAAAAAAAAAGTTCTATACTGAGTAACTAATTAAATGACGAGTCCAGACGCTCATCTAAATTTTTACCCAATCATTTTCTTTGCACACTTACAATAAAATAGAACTTTAACCTGTCACATTACTACCTGGGGGAATCTCGGAATTCTCAATAAAAATCTTTAATACCACTGTTTCTGTAATTACTCGTTTTCCCACAATTCAATATAGAGACCCATGAAGACAGGAAAATATCTGATTCCTTTTGACATCCTCTGTAGTACTTTTCATTGAACAAATATCTATCCACTCATTTAGTTTATCCATTCAGTCTTTCCTCAACGGTGGATGATTTACAATTTCCTAGTTTTTGTCCTTAGTACTAGATTTAGAGAGACTATCTGATAAAGGCACTTTAACTGGATGCTTCAATCATTTATCTAGATTTACCTCAAAATCTTCTCACAATAATGCAATCTAGCATTTCCTTCTTAAATAGAAGATCCTAAAACTCTGCTTTGAGAAGTTCTAAAAAGTATCATTCGTCCACCTGAGATAACTGAGGATATCATGTGCCGCCCTAAGAACTAAGATTGACAACAATGGCTCATTTCCTATTCTGTCTCCAAGCACCAGCCCACAGAGAACAGTCTAGATTCAGGAGTGATTTCAGCCAAGGTGCTGCTGATCTTTTTGTTGGACAATTAATCATTGCACTAGAGAATTTAAAATGCCCTCACCCTTCCAAATGTTCCTAATCAGTAGAGTTCTCCTGAGGCTGGAAGATAATCAGCTCAAGTTCGATTATGGGGTAATTTTGACAATGAAATTAGCATGGATGGTTTGGATATGTTTGACTGAACTACATTTTAAACAGTTGGTGATGGATTAAGGGTGTGCTTCAGTTTCTATGCTGCTCAAGTGCCTTAAGGGTAAAAGACTTAAAAATCATGCCAACATTTCAACATATTAAAGTTACTGCTAATATAACTTTATTCCTTGTTCACAATAATCAGTATACATTGGGGTTGCAAACCCAAGTCTAGGTACTGGTTCCACTGGAGATATATTCATTTAACCGATAGGAATAAATAATAATATCCAAATCCAGCGAGTATGCCAGAAGAAATTTATGTAACTTTCTAGAGCACTTGAATGATTTTTAGAACATGTTGGAGAACATTCAAGGCCCCAGGATATCCAACATCAAATAAAACATACATACATTTAAAAAATTATGGTTGTTCCCTTTTCCTTTATTAGCCTATTTTGGCTTACAAAATAATTTTTATTTTTAGTTCAGTACTTGCAGTTTATGGGCTTTCTTGTCATCTTGTTTTTGAGTACTATTTTTTTACTTAAGACAGGAAAATATCTGATTTACAAGTTTTGAACAAATATCTATCCACTCATTTAGTTTATCCATTCAGTCTTTCCTCAACGGTGGATGATTTACAATTTCCTAGTTTTTGTCCTTAGTACTAGATTTAGAGAGACTATCTGATAAAGGCACTTTAACTGGATGCTTCAATCATTTATCTAGATTTACCTCAAAATCTTCTCACAATAATGCAATCTAGCATTTCCTTCTTAAATAGAAGATCCTAAAACTCTGCTTTGAGAAGTTCTAAAAAGTATCATTCGTCCACCTGAGATAACTGAGGATATCATGTGCCGCCCTAAGAACTAAGATTGACAACAATGGCTCATTTCCTATTCTGTCTCCAAGCACCAGCCCACAGAGAACAGTCTAGATTCAGGAGTGATTTCAGCCAAGGTGCTGCTGATCTTTTTGTTGGACAATTAATCATTGCACTAGAGAATTTAAAATGCCCTCACCCTTCCAAATGTTCCTAATCAGTAGAGTTCTCCTGAGGCTGGAAGATAATCAGCTCAAGTTCGATTATGGGGTAATTTTGACAATGAAATTAGCATGGATGGTTTGGATATGTTTGACTGAACTACATTTTAAACAGTTGGTGATGGATTAAGGGTGTGCTTCAGTTTCTATGCTGCTCAAGTGCCTTAAGGGTAAAAGACTTAAAAATCATGCCAACATTTCAACATATTAAAGTTACTGCTAATATAACTTTATTCCTTGTTCACAATAATCAGTATACATTGGGGGGTTGCAAACCCAAGTCTAGGTACTGGTTCCACTGGAGATATATTCATTTAACCGATAGGAATAAATAATAATATCCAAATCCAGCGAGTATGCCAGAAGAAATTTATGTAACTTTCTAGAGCACTTGAATGATTTTTAGAACATGTTGGAGAACATTCAAGGCCCCAGGATATCCAACATCAAATAAAACATACATACATTTAAAAAATTATGGTTGTTCCCTTTTCCTTTATTAGCCTATTTTGGCTTACAAAATAATTTTTATTTATTCAGTATACCTGTTTGAGTACTTGCAGTTTATGGGCTTTCTTGTCATCAGAAGTTTTCAGTTTATTCCTCCCTCAGTAAAAATGAGTCACTATGTTTTCCTTGTCTTTTACCTTTTTTTTAATCTGTGTCTGTAGACTGGGAGCACATAGATGACTATTCTCTTTCTCCTATGGGGACATCGAAGTCAATAACTTTAATGAGAACATTTGATGCATAAATATTACAATTCTGGGATCTAAGCAATGGGATGGTGGAAAGGGAAATAAATAGTGTAATTGAAGCAAGAGGGGTTGTTCATGGACTTGGAGTTGCTCTCTAGTTGGGAAGAGAACAGCTTATGGTGAGATTTAGTTTTCCAGATCAGAATGGAATCTTTTTCAAGGCTAGAAATCATTTTCTATTGCACATAAAGAAAGGGATACTTCCTATTTGATAAATATTTTGCTTTATTTATTTCATATATTTTATATTAAGAATAAAAGTAGCCTGAAAGGGCAATTTGAAACTGAAGAGCCATAAGAATTTACAATAATTATAAAAGAGTAACCGGCATTCTTCTTTTACATTTATCTTGACTGACTTTCGAAACAATGTGTAAACCAAAAAAGAAAATAGAGCTTCCAACTGTGTTGGAACAAATTTGATCCACATTTCTCCTTTAGGGATGTACAAAATATAGAAACTAATATGGGTAGACTTTCTTGGAAGTAAGCCCTTTTCTACTACATTACGTGTAATGTTTTTGCACCTGTTTTTTGCTGCAATTTTACCAACAAGGGGTCTAGAGAAGCTTCGGTTCATCCTTGGCCTATGGCCAAACCAATAAACAAAAATGTCATTAATCACTGTCACTTGTCAATTCTCTATTTAAGAAATTGTTTCTTTTCATTGTTGCCACTAAAAAACACGAAGGAGATTGGTAAGTATTGTTTTGAAAAACTAAGGCTAGGTGTTCAAAGCTAAAAGTGTCTTTTTTTCCCCAAATGGAAAATATGGTATTTAAAGGTAGACTACATGCTGCAATTGGAGAGTGTATCTGTGAGAGAAAAAACCCTGCATGTGTGGGTGGCTGGTCACCTAAGAGACTCTTCAAAGAATATGCATTTAAACAGAGTGCTCTCTCTACAGACCATTTTTTCTAGGTGCTGGCTGAAAGATCAGACACTGGAGGACAGCAGCTATGTCTGCTCCTTTACCTCATAAAGGAATCAGGCGAAACTATCATAAGGTCTTTATAAATCCTGCTCCAAAGAGTCGATCAACAGTTGTGCCCAGCCCTCAACAGAATGGACCTATTGTTTCATATTGCAAATCCATTCCATTGATTTAAAAACAGAAGCCCAGACCCAAACAAGAAGTATTTTTTTCCACACTGTCACCATACTAATCTGATTGGAGCTAGGTGACTTCAGAAGATGATCCTAAGAAATATTCAAATCTTAGCGCACATTTCATTGTATATGAGTCAAATAACTCCATAATGGTTTAGACGTGCAGTCCAGAGGTAACAGAAGTAAAATGAAAATGGAAGAAATAGGCACACTGCCTGAAGGCTGTGTGCAGAAGTGACTGAGAGGGTGAATTCTAAAATTAGACCTGCCTGAGTTTGAATCCTGGATAGAAGCCAACTTGTAACCGCATTCTTCTTTTACATTTATCTTGACTGACTTTCAAACAATGTGTAAACCAAAAAGAAAATAGAGCTTCCAACTGTGTTGGAACAAATTTGATCCACATTTCTCCTTTAGGGATGTACAAAATATAGAAACTAATATGGGTAGACTTTCTTGGAAGTAAGCCCTTTTCTACTACATTACGTGTAATGTTTTTGCACCTGTTTTTTGCTGCAATTTTACCAACAAGGGGTCTAGAGAAGCTTCGGTTCATCCTTGGCCTATGGCCAAACCAATAAACAAAAATGTCATTAATCACTGTCACTTGTCAATTCTCTATTTAAGAAATTGTTTCTTTTCATTGTTGCCACTAAAAAACACGAAGGAGATTGGTAAGTATTGTTTTGAAAAACTAAGGCTAGGTTTTCAAAGCTAAAAGTGTCTTTTTTTTTCCCCCAAATGGAAAATATGGTATTTAAAGGTAGACTACATGCTGCAATTGGAGAGTGTATCTGTGAGAGAAAAACCATGCATGTGTGTGTGGCTGGTCACCTAAGAGACTCTTCAAAGAATATGCATTTAAACAGAGTGCTCTCTCTACAGACCATTTTTTCTAGGTGCTGGCTGAAAGATCAGACACTGGAGGACAGCAGCTATGTCTGCTCCTTTACCTCATAAAGGAATCAGGCGAAACTATCATAAGGTCTTTATAAATCCTGCTCCAAAGAGTCGATCAACAGTTGTGCCCAGCCCTCAACAGAATGGACCTATTGTTTCATATTGCAAATCCATTCCATTGATTTAAAAACAGAAGCCCAGACCCAAACAAGAAGTATTTTTTTCCACACTGTCACCATACTAATCTGATTGGAGCTAGGTGACTTCAGAAGATGATCCTAAGAAATATTCAAATCTTAGCGCACATTTCATTGTATATGAGTCAAATAACTCCATAATGGTTTAGACGTGCAGTCCAGAGGTAACAGAAGTAAAATGAAAATGGAAGAAATAGGCACACTGCCTGAAGGCTGTGTGCAGAAGTGACTGAGAGGGTGAATTCTAAAATTAGACCTGCCTGAGTTTGAATCCTGGATTGACTGTCTAAGAGTTTTGCTACTTTGGGGAGGTTAGTAACTCTCTTTGTTTTTAATGTTTTTTTTTTTTTTTCTTTTCCCCATCATACCTCTTTTTTGTTTACATTTATTTTCATCCATCTTTATTCTTGGCCTGTTTGGGTCTCCCATTGTAGTGGCCTCTCTTGTTGCAAAACACCAGCTCTGGGTGCACGTGCTCCAGAGCATCGGCTGGTGATTGGATACACTGGTCCAGCTGCTCCATGGCACATGGGATCTTCCCAGGCCAGGGATTGAACCAGTGTCCCTTGCACTGCAAGGTGCACTCTTACCCACTGGACAACCAGGGAAGCCCCAAATCTCTTTGTTTTAATGATCAAGTAATGTCAGCCCTGTAACACACACACACACACACACACACACACACACACACTGAACACAATGCCTGGAAAAGTTGAGGAGCCTGGTGGTTTACAGTCCATGGTAAGAGTCAGATATGACTGAGCAAGCACAGGTCACGCCATGCCTTGTCAATATGTGTTCAATAATGACTCATACATAAATACTACACATAGATGCATGCACTCACATACAACAGTCTCTTTTACTATATGCACCAAAAGATCAGGGTTCAAAATTTCATGCTTCCATTTTTCAATGTCTATAATCACCAGTTTTTGCAATAGCAAAACAGCGATAATACAATACATGTAGGGATTTGCATAAGGACTAAGTTCAGCAAATAAGGTAGTAAGACCTTTGTGTAATCAACATTGGTCGATTCGGCATTGATGAAAGCATCTTTACTTTGGGTCTCAAAAATCACTGAGTATGTGGAAAATAACTGAATCATAGAATACTTTGCCCTAGTGATACTTAGTAAGATTTCAGGGCTTGAATATCATGAAATACTTGGTTCATCACACTTGACTTTTCAGTTGAATACATGAATCTTGGTTCATCACACTGTCACCATACTAATCTGATTGGAGCTAGGTGACTTAAAATGTAAGCGCACATTTCATTGTATATGAGTCAAATAACTCCATAATGGTTTAGACGTGCAGTCCAGAGGTAACAGAAGTAAAATGAAAATGGAAGAAATAGGCACACTGCCTGAAGGCTGTGTGCAGAAGTGACTGAGAGGGTGAATTCTAAAATTAGACCTGCCTGAGTTTGAATCCTGGATTGACTGTCTAAGAGTTTTGCTACTTTGGGGAGGTTAGTAACTCTCTTTGTTTTTAATGTTTTTTTTTTTTTTTCTTTTCCCCATCATACCTCTTTTTTGTTTACATTTATTTTCATCCATCTTTATTCTTGGCCTGTTTGGGTCTCCCATTGTAGTGGCCTCTCTTGTTGCAAAACACCAGCTCTGGGTGCACGTGCTCCAGAGCATCGGCTGGTGATTGGATACACTGGTCCAGCTGCTCCATGGCACATGGGATCTTCCCAGGCCAGGGATTGAACCAGTGTCCCTTGCACTGCAAGGTGCACTCTTACCCACTGGACAACCAGGGAAGCCCCAAATCTCTTTGTTTTAATGATCAAGTAATGTCAGCCCTGTAACACACACACACACACACACACACACACACACACACTGAACACAATGCCTGGAAAAGTTGAGGAGCCTGGTGGTTTACAGTCCATGGTAAGAGTCAGATATGACTGAGCAAGCACAGGTCACGCCATGCCTTGTCAATATGTGTTCAATAATGACTCATACATAAATACTACACATAGATGCATGCACTCACATACAACAGTCTCTTTTACTATATGCACCAAAGATCAGGGTTCAAAATTTCATGCTTCCATTTTTCAATGTCTATAATCACCAGTTTTTGCAATAGCAAAACAGCGATAATACAATACATGTAGGGATTTGCATAAGGACTAAGTTCAGCAAATAAGGTAGTAAGACCTTTGTGTAATCAACATTGGTCGATTCGGCATTGATGAAAGCATCTTTACTTTGGGTCTCAAAAATCACTGAGTATGTGGAAAATAACTGAATCATAGAATACTTTGCCCTAGTGATACTTAGTAAGATTTCAGGGCTTGAATATCATGAAATACTTGGTTCATCACACTTGACTTTTCAGTTAGTTTGGAATCTGAAAATACTGAGGTGCACCATGACCATGTAGCAGCTACCTAAGATCACCAATACAGTCAAAATATAGTCCAGAGAGCCAGAGAACTAATGCAACTTGGTATGATTTTTTTTGCACTTCTCCTGGGACTACAAACCCAGGCTCAGGGCTCTTTTTATGACACATGATTAGTGACAATCATGTGGACAGCCAGATGAGCTAATTAAACACCACAGGACAGAAAGTCTATGAGGCCTTAGCAAGGAGTGTCTAAATGAGACTAGGTATTTTATTTTTCAAATAACTATTCACTGATAGAATCATAAAGCTTTATATTTTAAACTGAGGTTATATCATAAGTCCATGAAAAGATAGAATGGTAAAGATTGCATTTTTACTCTTTTCGAAACATTTTTACTTTAAAGTATCTTTTGAAAATAGCTTTTCAAATTAGAGCAACATTTTACCCATGTTCCCTAAGACAATGTTATATGTTCACAGTCCTGCCTATAGCACTTTCATAAAATGAGTTATTTGGACAATGGTTCATTTATCTTTTGAGAATAGAAGGTGGAATAGCTACTGGGATTTAGGTTTGGGTTTTCTCCAGGAAAACTGGGTACTCTAATTCTGATCATTAAGCCACCCCAACAGCTCTTGGCCCCATTTCTACTGCACTATCATTTTTGTTATCATTTATCAGCTAAGCTAAGCTGCTAGAGAGCCTGGTGGTTTACAGTCCATGGTAAGAGTCAGATATGACTGAGCAAGCACAGGTCACGCCATGCCTTGTCAATATGTGTTCAATAATGACTCATACATAAATACTACACATAGATGCATGCACTCACATACAACAGTCTCTTTTACTATATGCACCAAAAGATCAGGGTTCAAAATTTCATGCTTCCATTTTTCAATGTCTATAATCACCAGTTTTTGCAATAGCAAAACAGCGATAATACAATACATGTAGGGATTTGCATAAGGACTAAGTTCAGCAAATAAGGTAGTAAGACCTTTGTGTAATCAACATTGGTCGATTCGGCATTGATGAAAGCATCTTTACTTTGGGTCTCAAAAATCACTGAGTATGTGGAAAATAACTGAATCATAGAATACTTTGCCCTAGTGATACTTAGTAAGATTTCAGGGCTTGAATATCATGAAATACTTGGTTCATCACACTTGACTTTTCAGTTAGTTTGGAATCTGAAAATACTGAGGTGCACCATGACCATGTAGCAGCTACCTAAGATCACCAATACAGTCAAAATATAGTCCAGAGAGCCAGAGAACTAATGCAACTTGGTATGATTTTTTTTGCACTTCTCCTGGGACTACAAACCCAGGCTCAGGGCTCTTTTTATGACACATGATTAGTGACAATCATGTGGACAGCCAGATGAGCTAATTAAACACCACAGGACAGAAAGTCTATGAGGCCTTAGCAAGGAGTGTCTAAATGAGACTAGGTATTTTATTTTTCAAATAACTATTCACTGATAGAATCATAAAGCTTTATATTTTAAACTGAGGTTATATCATAAGTCCATGAAAAGATAGAATGGTAAAGATTGCATTTTTACTCTTTTCGAAACATTTTTACTTTAAAGTATCTTTTGAAAATAGCTTTTCAAATTAGAGCAACATTTTACCCATGTTCCCTAAGACAATGTTATATGTTCACAGTCCTGCCTATAGCACTTTCATAAAATGAGTTATTTGGACAATGGTTCATTTATCTTTTGAGAATAGAAGGTGGAATAGCTACTGGGATTTAGGTTTGGGTTTTCTCCAGGAAAACTGGGTACTCTAATTCTGATCATTAAGCCACCCCAACAGCTCTTGGCCCCATTTCTACTGCACTATCATTTTTGTTATCATTTATCAGCTAAGCTAAGCTGCTAGAGAAAGAGGGGAGAATGATACATGAGTGGAGTACCAAGAATAGTTTTTTATATTAAACTCATTTTTAATGAAGTGTGTATCATGACAATTTATGCCCAAGAAACTGCAATCAGCTATATTTTCATGGTATTTATCTTGAAGTGAAATGTTTCCTTTGAGCTCATTTCAATCTCTTTCCAGTACTTCTATTTTGGACATCAGCCAGAATACTGATGTCCATTAACTACTAAGGTAAATAGCCAGTATAAATATGTTAGAGATATTCCCAAAGGCAGTACCCTGAATTTTTTCTTCATATATAAAGATGACAATCAGTCCTTTAGAGAAGCTGACTATTAACTACCTGCTGTGTTTATTTGCACGTATCCTTCTCTGTTATATTCAGGCATCTAGAAATTAATTTGTTGCTAGATTACATTTTTTGTAATGTAATCTCATATTGAATAATATGAGATTTTGACAAAAAAAAAACCAGGACAATTCTAAAGCATTATTTTAGGTCATTCCATCTCTAATCTTTTCTAGGGCTCTTTTGCATGTAAAGTGTCTTTTTATTAAGTTATGGAAATTGGAACCCATCTCCTAGTTTCTAAGACAATTATTATTTTTGTGTGTGTACTGGCGGTGTTTATGCTTTCTCCCTTTTCTATTATGATGCCTTTTCTTATTATTATATTGAACGTTCTGCTCTCTGACTGAAAATATCTGTTTTTTAGATCTTGCTTTTATTTTTGTATTCTTTCATTTTCTCAGGTGCTTATGCTTTAATAAGGTTCCCCTGATTTGTGCTGCCTCAGTTAAAAGATTTTTCCTGCTTATATCTTTGAGAATGGTCTTCACTAAAGGCAATACATGGTATACCAACATATAGACTTTGAACTCATCACAGATATTTTAATTTTCAACTTTTCCAATGTATATCATTTTACAATTTTATATTATAAAATAGTCTTTAGGAAATGCTGAATATTGATAAATGCACTGAATGGCAACTGGAAATTTCTCCATGTGCCTTTAACTGTAATATACACAAATAATTCTTTTATTTGGCTGGACTAAGAGGTAAGATCTTTGTGTTTGAGATCTAAGACTTTGAACTCAAGAGAGCCATTTTTTTCTTTTTGGTGTGATAATAGTGCTTCTGACAGAATTCAGACTAATATGACTATAATGTCTGTCCTTTGATTTTGTTATTCCTTGCTATTATCCTGAAAATAGGCATTCACCCCTTCACTACTTTACTACTGAACCAGATTTCTCAATAATTACTTGCTTTTTATCTTTTCAAATTCAGTCCGTTCTATAGACTGCTATTAAATTAATTATCTTAAAACACTCTTTGTACAAGCTATTCCTCTGGTTGAGTCTTCATTGACTTTTTTATTGCTTGAAGAAAAATATTCAAAATACTTACCTTGGTATTCAGAAGCCCGCGCAGTGTAGCTCCATGTTTCCTCCCTCCCTAAATGCCCACCTGTGGGATTTAGCAGAATTTAAAAGCATTGGCTCTAGAGACAATTTTGCTTCAAAGCTTGAATGAACATTGGCATGTTGTTTCTCCTGTTAAGCCTCAGTCTCCTCAGAGTTATAATAGAGATAGTATTTGTCTCAGAGGATTGTTGAGCATTAAATGTGTTAATACACAGAAAGTTCCTAGAAGAGAACCGGCACATGTGTTTAATCACATTAGTTTTAAAAAATATTTTACTGTTTATTTGGTTTAAAATTTCTTCCCCACATCACATGTCTCTTGACAGTGAAAGTGAAAGTTGTGTCTGATTCTTTGCCACCCTATGGGCTTTAGACCACCAGGCTCCTCTGCCCATGGGCTTCTCCAGGCAAGAACACTGTAGTGGGTTGCCATGCCCTTCTCCATGGGATCTTTCCAACCCAGGGATCATACTTGGGTCTCCTGCATTGCAGGAAGGTTCTTTACCATCTGAGCTACCAGGGAAACCCTATGTCTCCTATTCCCTAATTATTCAACCTCAGGCCATAACCAAGTGAAGACATTTCTGTTTCATAAGACAACAGTGCCTTCCTCCTGTGAACTTGGAACAATCACAAATATGTACTAGTTATTTACCTTTTAACACTATGTTTCCTTTCATTTCTAGTGCAATATTCAAGGATGTGTGTTTTCCTCTTCTCAAGCCACTCATATTATCACAATATCTACCAGGGTGCCTTGCATGCAGTAGATGCCAAACAAATGTAGCCAGGAAAAATTACAGTAAGAGTTATTACGCAGCAAAACATAATTTGAAGCTATTGTTTTCATTCCTCTCATTAAGTCCTGTGTATGGAGCTCAGTGTTTCAAATAAAAGACTAATGCATAAGCCATGACTAAATTTTTGTTTAAAAAGCATGCTTGTGTTTGTATGTGTGTGTATACATCTTTATATCTTCAGGCAGAAGTAGAAAAGATATATCCCGAATAGATATCACTCTTAGCTTTGAGTTAGCTGAGGTGGAAATGCCAGGGGTTTGAGCAGATAGGAACACCCTATTTTCATTTTACGTTACTCAGATAAAAGGGATGGGATTATGGTTGAATTATACTTTTATAGTCTAAAAATTTTAAATAAAAAAGTATGAAGTGAACCTCTGTATTTAAAAGTTAATGCTTAGTCATAAGAATAAAAAAGTCTTAAAACAACACTTAAGACCTCCAGTTTCAGTCCTAACATATGAAGCTGACTAAATAATCACTCTTTTATAATAACAAAAAAAGTGGAACAAATTAAGAATCACTGACTTTCCTTAGTTCTACTAGAGAACTGAGGTCACAGGACAAAATTCCACTTTAAAACCTAGATATGCAGGTGAAGACAGAATTATAGCCAAGATCAGTTTATTGGGAAAAGACATATTGTGGACAGAAACTGGTAGGAATACTTAAATACTTCTATTACCAGATACATCAGGTCATTATCAGGTTTCAAAAAAAAAAAGAAGACAAGAAATCCTAAACTCAATTCTACTTTCCCCAGGTTTAACCCAGGGATCATACTTGGGTCTCCTGCATTGCAGGAAGGTTCTTTACCATCTGAGCTACCAGGAAACCCTATGTCTCCTATTCCCTAATTATTCAACCTCAGGCCATAACCAAGTGAAGACATTTCTGTTTCATAAGACAACAGTGCCTTCCTCCTGTGAACTTGGAACAATCACAAATATGTACTAGTTATTTACCTTTTAACACTATGTTTCCTTTCATTTCTAGTGCAATATTCAAGGATGTGTGTTTTCCTCTTCTCAAGCCACTCATATTATCACAATATCTACCAGGGTGCCTTGCATGCAGTAGATGCCAAACAAATGTAGCCAGGAAAAATTACAGTAAGAGTTATTACGCAGCAAAACATAATTTGAAGCTATTGTTTTCATTCCTCTCATTAAGTCCTGTGTATGGAGCTCAGTGTTTCGAAATAAAAGACTAATGCATAAGCCATGACTAAATTTTTGTTTAAAAAGCATGCTTGTGTTTGTATGTGTGTGTATACATCTTTATATCTTCAGGCAGAAGTAGAAAAGATATATCCCGAATAGATATCACTCTTAGCTTTGAGTTAGCTGAGGTGGAAATGCCAGGGGTTTGAGCAGATAGGAACACCCTATTTTCATTTTACGTTACTCAGATAAAAGGGATGGGATTATGGTTGAATTATACTTTTATAGTCTAAAAATTTTAAATAAAAAAGTATGAAGTGAACCTCTGTATTTAAAAGTTAATGCTTAGTCATAAGAATAAAAAAGTCTTAAAACAACACTTAAGACCTCCAGTTTCAGTCCTAACATATGAAGCTGACTAAATAATCACTCTTTTATAATAACAAAAAAAGTGGAACAAATTAAGAATCACTGACTTTCCTTAGTTCTACTAGAGAACTGAGGTCACAGGACAAAATTCCACTTTAAAACCTAGATATGCAGGTGAAGACAGAATTATAGCCAAGATCAGTTTATTGGGAAAAGACATATTGTGGACAGAAACTGGTAGGAATACTTAAATACTTCTATTACCAGATACATCAGGTCATTATCAGGTTTCAAAAAAAAAAAGAAGACAAGAAATCCTAAACTCAAAATCTGAAGAGATAAAGAAAGCAAGCAATAAGACAAGAATCAGACCTGATAGAAATTTTAGAAATTACCAGCTTGTAAATTTAAATTAACTCTGATAGTAAGTTAAAGCATTAATGCAAAAATTAAACAACATGTAAGAACAGATGGATAATATAAGTAGAAAATGAAAACTATTATAACAAATAAAAAGAAATGCTGGGGGGAAAATATAACTGAATGAAGATGGTTTCCGATGGGTTTATCAATAAGCTGGATATGACAAAGGAAGGAATCAGTGAGTGAATATGTCAGTAGACTTTCTGAATTGAATGAAAAGCAAAATGAATGAACAAAATGAAACAGAATATCCAAGAACAGTGACATGTACTGGGAATACTGGAGAGACAAGAAAGAGAAAAAGCAGAAGAGGTATTTGAAGTAATAATAGATGAAAAGTTTCCAAAATGAGGGACACGTCTAAACTATAAGTTCAAAAAGCTCAGAGACTACCCTAAAGAAAAAAATCTATACGTAGGAATAGCATGCTCAAAGGCACAAAAGACAAAGAGATAATTTCAAAAATAGCTAGAGGGAAAAAAAAATCCTTAAGTACAGAGGAAGAAATATAAGAATTACATAGGACTTCTCTTCAGAAACCATATAAAAAGATGAGAATGAAATTAAATGTATATTGAAAGAAAGAAAAAACAGTCACTCTAGAATTCTGTACCAGTTGAAATTATCTTTCACAAATAAAGGAGACACACCTACTAGTGTGACTACAGTGAAAAAAAACTGTTGGCAAGGATGTGACATAATTGGAACACTTATACACTGTTGGGGGGATTGTGAAATCATACAACCATTATGAAAAACAATATGCAGTTTCCTCAAAAAATTGGTCCAATTGTCATGGCTTTAGATCTGCTAGAGTTGATCAGCCCTTAATGTTCCTTTACCAGAAAAACAGACTCCAGAGAACTCAGACCATCCCTCATAGGCTTGGGCTACCTCCGAACTGTCATTTCCATGGTGACCTATGTTAGTTTCCTGCATTACCCACATGCAGTTATCAACAAGGTGAAGTGTCACCATGTTATTGGAGAAATAAATAATAGGTTAATAACTTTTATATTTTTCTATTAGAGCACAGTTGACTGATATATTTATTTCTAATAGGTATAATATATTTATATCACTATATGCTGTTTTATATTAAGGATTATGGGCTTGAGAAAAACAGCTCTCAACACTATTATTTTTGACTATTGAAATACATATTTTGAAAGAAAGTTTATATGTATAATTAACTAATGAAACAACTCTGGGAGCAATTAGGAGACTCAAAAAATTTTATTAAAGTATGAATTCTATTCTTTTTGACCATAAGAACAAACAAAAATGGTAACTTTTAGATAGCACTTAAAATATGCCAAGAATTATACTATCCATTCTTTGTAATTATAACATCTAATCTTTATAACAATCAAATGTGGTAGGAATTACCACTGTGAAAGTTTTAAATATGAAGACAGTTGAGGCCTAGCAAGGTTAACTATTCAAAAGATACACAGCTAGTAAGAAAGTGAGATTTACTCTGTACATCTTATGAAATTAGTTTTGAAATACATACTTAGATTTTTCTTTTCCCCTTTGACTTTGGATCTTGCAGTCTCTGCTACAAGAACGTATTGTTTTGAAAACTGCTGATGCATTTCAGAGATTATTTTCAACAATGAGTGTTAAGATGATTTTCTCTTTCTCCTTCTCAGCAAATGGAATAAAGAATTTTGGAAAAAATGTGAAAAATGGTTCACAGAACCAATGCCAGTATTCTTGCCTGGAAAACCCCATGGACAGAGAAGCCTGGTGGGCTACAGGCCAGGAGGTCACAGAGAGTTGGTCACGACTGAGCACAGCACAGCATACTTCACGGCACAGCAAATCACTGGCAATAATACCTTCAATACACAGATCAATTAATATCAGCTTATGCCTTTCTCCTAGCTTTCACTTCAGAACTGGCTACCTCTAAATCCTCTTTCTCTACACCTCTGTTCTCTTTCTCTTTCTTTTTAAGTACCTCTCTTCCTAACGTCAATTTCTGTCTACTTTTCTTATGTCTGCCACTTTCAGAGTAGTCTCCTATATTTACTGTTTCCACATAATAGGGTAGTTTTCCAGTAGACTTGGTGGTTTTAGAAGTCATTTTCACTTTTTCTTAACCATATCCACAGATGCAATAGTCAACTGAAACTTTATAAAAATCAAGGTGAGCCTCATGTTAATACATAGTGTTTGGAGCACTGTTCACTTTTCTCTCTCCTCTTCCTTCAGATTTATTTTCTTCAGATGCTGTCCCTCCTGACTTTTTTTATATCTGTATAAGTCCTTTACAGGCTTATAAACTTATTGAACTTCCCAAAGGGAGTTGCTTCTTGGAGAAAGAGAGAGACAAAAAAAGAAATGCACTGGGTAGGCAGGTATCTCTCCTATTCTCTAAATTTGTAGTGAATGATATTATTGCTGGGGCAGTAGGAATACTTTCTCTTGGTGCTGCATATATATTATTTGATCTGGTAATAAATGTAAAATATAGTCTTACATAAGCATACATATAAGCTACCAGCTGAAGGTGGCAAATGAATTATAGAATACAAAACTAGTCCTTAGCAGCCTGACTGTCCTGTGTGTATGAAATTGCATACTGTGTGAACAGACCTCTTTTAAAAGACTTCCTGAATAATATTTCTAACAGTGTAAGGAACTGGGACCTTGAAGTAAACCTTTTCATTTTTGAAAGTGCGTTTACTACTTTAAGATTCTGTCTGGAATCCTCTGTGCATTTACACGCGGCTTCCTACTTCTTGGCCTGTGTACCTGCGTTCTGACACAGTGGAACATGAGAAACCAGCTTATCCTCTAAATCCCCATGGACAGAGAAGCCTGGTGGGCTACAGGCCAGGAGGTCACAGAGAGTTGGTCACGACTGAGCACAGCACAGCATACTTCACGGCACAGCAAATCACTGGCAATAATACCTTCAATACACAGATCAATTAATATCAGCTTATGCCTTTCTCCTAGCTTTCACTTCAGAACTGGCTACCTCTAAATCCTCTTTCTCTACACCTCTGTTCTCTTTCTCTTTCTTTTTAAGTACCTCTCTTCCTAACGTCAATTTCTGTCTACTTTTCTTATGTCTGCCACTTTCAGAGTAGTCTCCTATATTTACTGTTTCCACATAATAGGGTAGTTTTCCAGTAGACTTGGTGGTTTTAGAAGTCATTTTCACTTTTTCTTAACCATATCCACAGATGCAATAGTCAACTGAAACTTTATAAAAATCAAGGTGAGCCTCATGTTAATACATAGTGTTTGGAGCACTGTTCACTTTTCTCTCTCCTCTTCCTTCAGATTTATTTTCTTCAGATGCTGTCCCTCCTGACTTTTTTTATATCTGTATAAGTCCTTTACAGGCTTATGAACTTAGTGAACTTCCAAGGTAGTTGCTTCTTGGAGAAAGAGAGAGACAAAAAAAGAAATGCACTGGGTAGGCAGGTATCTCTCCTATTCTCTAAATTTGTAGTGAATGATATTATTGCTGGGGCAGTAGGAATACTTTCTCTTGGTGCTGCATATATATTATTTGATCTGGTAATAAATGTAAAATATAGTCTTACATAAGCATACATATAAGCTACCAGCTGAAGGTGGCAAATGAATTATAGAATACAAAACTAGTCCTTAGCAGCCTGACTGTCCTGTGTGTATGAAATTGCATACTGTGTGAACAGACCTCTTTTAAAAGACTTCCTGAATAATATTTCTAACAGTGTAAGGAACTGGGACCTTGAAGTAAACCTTTTCATTTTTGAAAGTGCGTTTACTACTTTAAGATTCTGTCTGGAATCCTCTGTGCATTTACACGCGGCTTCCTACTTCTTGGCCTGTGTACCTGCGTTCTGACACAGTGGAACATGAGAAACCAGCTTATCCTCTAAAGCTCATTTCTGACTGTTGATGGGGTACAGGTCAGGGCTAGTAGAGACTGCTGAATCCTGTTGCTTTGTTACCTGTGAGCTGTATATTGAAACCCAAGTGAAATGGAGTGTTTTGAATCAATCAATCAACAAATGCTGATTGAACACCCATGATGTTTTAGTAAGAGTAAGATATTAAAGTTGTATTAAATAACACTCAGCCCTCTGGAAGTTTAAAATTTCCTTAACTGACAATTTGAAAACAATGCAAAAATTAAATATAAAAAGTGATATTTAATTAGGAGACAATAGTTTTAAGATACATAGAGACAAAGTATTAGTATCCAGAATATTTAACTATTGCCTACATATCAGATGTGAGCAAAATCTGTATCAAAATATGATAATTAAATGAATAAATAATTTGGTTTGCAGGCAGCAGTTTGCCAATCTTTGAGGTAGAAGGCTATTGCAACAATTGGATGGCATCAGTTGGGATGAGAGTAGTGGTCGCTATGTGATAGGATTGCCATGTCTACCTGGAATCAGGTTTAACAGAATTTTCTGATAAGACTGATGTAAAGTAGGAGAGAAAGAGGTGCAAAGATGATCTCAAGGTTTTGATCTGAGCAACTCAAGATGAATATTGCCATTCACTGATCTAAAGAAGATTAAAGAAAGATCCCATACAACAACAAAAACAGTAGAAATTCAGGGCTTACCTGGTGGTCCAGGGGGGAGAGTCCACCTTGCAGTGCATGGGACACAGGTTCGACTCCTGGCCCAGAAGGATCCCATGTCCTGAGGAATGGCTTGGCTGGGGTCTCCAATTATGGACCAGCACTCTGGAGCCCACGTGCCTAGAGCCCATGCTCTGCAACAAGAGAGGACACTGCAATGGGAGGCCCACACATGCCAAAGAATGAAGATGGATGAAAAATAAAAATGATGACTTAGAGGCAAAAACCTTAAAGCTCATTTCCTTTGATTTGTTTTGAAATGGGGAAAACCAGGTGCGTTTACTACTTTAAGATTCTGTCTGGAATCCTCTGTGCATTTACACGCTTCCTACTTCTTGGCCTGTGTACCTGCGTTCTGACACAGTGGAACATGAGAAACCAGCTTATCCTCTAAAGCTCATTTCTGACTGTTGATGGGGTACAGGTCAGGGCTAGTAGAGACTGCTGAATCCTGTTGCTTTGTTACCTGTGAGCTGTATATTGAAACCCAAGTGAAATGGAGTGTTTTGAATCAATCAATCAACAAATGCTGATTGAACACCCATGATGTTTTAGTAAGAGTAAGATATTAAAGTTGTATTAAATAACACTCAGCCCTCTGGAAGTTTAAAATTTCCTTAACTGACAATTTGAAAACAATGCAAAAATTAAATATAAAAAGTGATATTTAATTAGGAGACAATAGTTTTAAGATACATAGAGACAAAGTATTAGTATCCAGAATATTTAACTATTGCCTACATATCAGATGTGAGCAAAATCTGTATCAAAATATGATAATTAAATGAATAAATAATTTGGTTTGCAGGCAGCAGTTTGCCAATCTTTGAGGTAGAAGGCTATTGCAACAATTGGATGGCATCAGTTGGGATGAGAGTAGTGGTCGCTATGTGATAGGATTGCCATGTCTACCTGGAATCAGGTTTAACAGAATTTTCTGATAAGACTGATGTAAAGTAGGAGAGAAAGAGGTGCAAAGATGATCTCAAGGTTTTGATCTGAGCAACTCAAGATGAATATTGCCATTCACTGATCTAAAGAAGATTAAAGAAAGATCCCATACAACAACAAAAACAGTAGAAATTCAGGGCTTACCTGGTGGTCCAGGGGGGAGAGTCCACCTTGCAGTGCATGGGACACAGGTTCGACTCCTGGCCCAGAAGGATCCCATGTCCTGAGGAATGGCTTGGCTGGGGTCTCCAATTATGGACCAGCACTCTGGAGCCCACGTGCCTAGAGCCCATGCTCTGCAACAAGAGAGGACACTGCAATGGGAGGCCCACACATGCCAAAGAATGAAGATGGATGAAAAATAAAAATGATGACTTAGAGGCAAAAAAAGAAGAAAAAATTAAAGAAAAAAACGTATAAATTCAGACTGGGGCCTTTTACGCTATTTGAAGCTTAGGTACGAACGGCAAGGAAATAGTTGGAAAAACAAATATGGAGCTCATGATCCTTGGGACTGAGGATATACTTTGAGGAGCCATCAGTATGTAAATCATTGTCACACTTGAGAAGACTAGAGAATAAGCATAAAATGAACCATGGTTTAGCATGTGCTAAGTTGCTCCACTGAAACACAACCAACGAGACATGAAGGTGACAACAAAATCCACACCATCAAAGCTACGGTGTTTCCGGTAGTCATGTACTTGTGTAAGACATGGACCACAAATAAGGTTGAGTGCTGAAGAACTGATGCTTTCAAACTGTGGTGCTGGAGAAGAATCTTGAGAGTCCGTTGGACAGTAAGGAAAGCAAACCAGTCAATCCTGAAGGAAATCAATGCTGCATATTCATTGGAAGGACTGATGACTGAACCTAAAGCTCTAATACTTTCTCCACCTGATGTGAAGAGACAACTCACTGAAAAAGACCCTGACACTGGGAAAGACTGAAGGCAGGAGGAGGAGAGGACTATAGAGGACGAGGGGCTAGATGGCATTACCAACTCAATGGATGTGAGTTTGAGCAATGAAGGACAATGAAGGACAGAGAAGCCGGGCATGCAGCAGTCCATGAAGTCACAAAGAGTCAGACATGACCGCGGGACTGTTTGTTTATATGATGCCATAGTGTCTAGGAAAAATGCATGCATGATATGTCCATATACTCTGGTCTTGAAAGCAAGAAATTGAGGAAGTAAGCTTTAGAAAAGTTATATTATGGAAATTTAAAAACACGTATGACAACACTACACACTCTTTATAGTTACATATATACACACTAAAAGAATAGAAACAGACTAGATTTTAGAATGTGACAATGGGTGTATCTGGGGACGGGGGATGGGAACATGAGAACATTTCACTTTGTAATTAATGTTTTGTTTTATATATACCATTTAAGTTTGGAAGCAATTATAACAATTTCTAGCAATAGGTGTATTTGAAATTTGATATTATGACTTGAAGTTTTATATGTATTATGTTAATTATTTTTGAAAAACAACAATCCAATAATCAGAAGCATAGCAACTCATGTAACAATAAAATGATATTTTGCTCATCACACTGAAAAGTTTCTAAAAATCTAACATCACTGAAATTGGCACAGATGCAAAAAAATGTACTCTCATATGCAACATGGCACTAATTTAGTGAAATAAAAATGCTCATTTTCTAATATCCAGAAATGCTACTTTTTCATACACAGTGAAGAATGCTTTGCACAGGTATATTTTTGATATATTACTATTCTGATCAAATCTTGTATATATGGTGAAAAGTTAGAAACTTGCTTATTCCACCATAAAATATAAATGGGTAAATATTGGCATATTTATATTACTATACAGCAACTAATAAGAGCACATTAAATTATAATTTGTATACATATATACATACATGTGCATATATTTCTAAAATATTTTCTGAAAAATGAAGTTGAAATAAATACCATTTGTCTAATTTCTTATGTAAACATGTATATTCAAGGATATAGAATATACATGGAAAATTAAGATGGAAAAATTTTCACAGAAATTGTGAAAGGGTCATCTCTTAGAATAGATGGGACATGGAATGGGATGGAAGTAGTGACAATGGTAAATATTTTAATACTTTATTAATTCTTTAAGAATGATATATCATTTATTTATTCTTAATTATAATGATATACAATTTGTTTATTCTTAATTATAATTATTCTTAATATAATGTAAACATCACTAGTGAGTTTCAGAGAGCATGTTTCTGGGAAAATAATAAAATAAAATATGGTAAAAGAGTAAAAGTTAATTCCTGATGCTGACAATAGGGGAATGATTGCTTTTAACGGTCTGTACTATTCTGTATATTTTAAATGTTTTTAAATAAATAAAGAGAAATAATGATATATTTGATAAACATCAAACCATGTTATGTTTATCAAATATATCAGAAGAATTCACTATTTTTCAAATGAATAGTAGCCTGTGAGTTCTATTTTGCCTCAGAAAAGGTAGAAATTCATGTAGACAGCGTCATCAAAGACATTTTCAATAAGGGAAGTGCGCTATGGGTTGGAACAGTGGATGGACATTTACAGATGGAGGAGGAAAAGCCATCTCAGTAATACAGAATGGAACAATTAAAGAGATTAAAGCTAGGCTATATATTTTGGGAGCAATAAGTAGACTAATAAGAGGAACAGATAGCCAAATCTAGATGACGTGGAAGGATGGATGGGGGCATAGTTGGTTGTTGTAAGTGTTACTCACTCAGTTGTGTCAGACACTTTGTGACCCCATGGACTACCTAGTCCACCAGGCTCCTCTGTCCATGGAATTCTCCAGGCAAGAATACTGGAGTGGGGGACTTCCCTGGTGGTCCAGTGAGTAAAAAGTCCGCCTTGCAGTGCAAGGGGCACCGGTTCAATCCCTGGCCCAGGAGGACGCAATGTGCAGCAAAGCGGCTGGACTGGTGTGTCCAATTATGAGGCAGTACTCTGGAGCTCATGCGCCCAGAGCCAGTTCTCTGCGATGAGAGAGGCCACTGCAATGGGAGGCCCACACAGGCCAAAGAATAAAGATGGATGAAAATAAATAAATAAAACAAGAATAAAAGAGGCCAAAATTAAAAAAAAAAAAATACTGGGGTGGGTAGCCATTACCTTCTCCGGGAGATCTTCCCTGCCTAGTGATTGAACCCAGGTCTCCTGCACTGCAGACAGATTTTTTTACCATCTGGGCCACCAGGGAAGCCCCACCCTTGGTCAGGAACCAATACCGAACAATAGAATATTATAGAGCCCCAGTAAGTGGTATAGTCTGTGGCAGGGAGCAACTAACAGAAGCAATGAGGATGATTACTCTTGCCTGGAAAATCCCTATGGACAGAGGAGCCTGGTGGGTTATGGTCCATGGGGTCAGAGAATCAGACACGACTGAAGCAACTGAGCGCACACAGCAACAGCACATGAGGATGACTGAGCAGTTTCTCAGAAATTAGTGTTCTTGGTGAAGGATCTAGGTAAGGACTCACACACACACACAAAAACAAACAACAACAACAAAAAAACAAGACCTGATAGCTGAGTGAAGGTTTAGTTTAGTTTAAAGACGATGGGAAAGAGTTTTGTTTAATGTAGTATCTCTGATTTCAGACCCTGCCACTTACTTGTGAGACATACAGTCTTGTTAACCTAATTGATAACTAGTCTCAAAGTCTTTTTCCTTGCCTTTCCCAGTCTTTCCTGCAGTTGAGTGTGTCCATATGTCACTGTTTTTCCACATAAGACATAAGTAAAACTTCTTGGTAACTTCTGTGGAAAATTTTGCTTTTCTGATAAAATAGACTTTTTTTCTTCTCGACATTGCACCTTTCTCCCTTTCCTCCTGGTCAAATGTAAACATAATGCATATCACTGCAGCAGCTGCCTTGCAACTATCAGGTTGGCCAAAAAGTTCTTTTAAGTAAAAATAAAAAGTGTATGTTTCATTTTCACCAAGAATTTTATTGAACAATACAGTCATCACTTTGTCTCACTGTATTTAGCCATTTTTCAGGCAACTTCACAATTCCATCTTCCGAAAATGTTTTATCTTTTGAATAAAGAACTGTTGCAGGTGCCTTTTATAGTCTTCCAGGGAACTAAAAAATTTTCCATTAAGAGAATATTTTAAAATCAAAATAAGTGGAAATCCAAAGGCGCAATGTCTGGTGAATGTGTGAGATGAATCAGAACTTTCCAGCCAATCTGTAACAATTGTTGCTTGGACATTAAAGAAATTTACAGTCTTGACTTATTCTGATGGAAGAGTATGTGTTTTCTGTTGACTGATTCTGGATACTTTTCGTGGAGTGCATCTTTCAATTGGCCTAACTAGGAGCAGTACTTGTTGAAATTAACCATTAAGTTTTTAGGAGTTGATAATAAAGGACTCCCTTGCAATACTATCATATACACAGCATCACCTTTATGGATTAAGACTGGCATTTGGTGTGGTTGGTGGTGGTTCATTTTGCTGGCTCCACGATCTCTTCCATTCCACAGTATTGTACAGTATCCACTTTTCATCATCTGGCACAATTTGTTTTAAAATGGAACATGGTTATTATGTTTAAATAGAGAATCACAAGTGAACCTACAGTCAAAAAGGTTTTCTTTTGCTTAACTTATGCGGAACCCAAACATAAAAGTGATTAATGTAAACCAGCTGGTGCAAATGATTTTTCAATGCTTGATTTGGATATTTTGAGTATATCTACTATCTCCTGCATAGTATACCATTGATTGTCCTCAAGTAATGTCTCGATTTGATCACTATCAACTTCAACTGATCTACCTGACTGTGGAATATCGTCCAGCCAGAAATCTCCAACACGAAACTTCTCCAACCACTTTTGACATGTTCAATCAGTCACAGCACCTTCTCCATATATTGTACAAAAGTATTTTTGAGTTTCAGCTGCAATTTTACCTTTCTTAAATAATAAAGCAAAATATGCTGAAAGTTATTTTTTCTATCTTCAGTATGAAAATGGCTATACAAATATTCATCAGTTTTGATTTTTAAAAATGTAGTCTGACATGACAGCTGTCACAATACAATCTAACAAAATTGTTTCAAATGAAGTTACAGACAACTAAATCACCACCAAAGACCAAGCTACTAGAGCCATCTTGCGGAAAAAAAGAACAAACCTTTTGGCCAACCCAATATAAAGAAAAAACCAAAAGCATCATGAAATATCTGGTACAGACATATTGTGCAAACTAGGCCAGGACTATTTACCTCTCACTGTCAGAGAAAAATCAGCTCCAATTTATTTAATATATTGTGATCAGGTATTTGATACTTACAGCTGAAAAGCATTCTAAACTGCTATCTCTGTTATATAACCTAGCGGAAGTTATTTAATGCTCTAAGTCTCAATTTACTCATTATTTCATGTTGTATGTATTGAGTAATAAACACTTGGTGCTTAGTGTCAATGATTAATTCAAAACGTGCTTAACAAATGGTATTACTCATTACAGTCATTATCAACATAAGACAAAGCTGTTAAACAGGCAGATTTGAGGCTGACAGAGACCGATAACTCTCTGCATTGCTATGGCTTAGGAAGATGATCTGAAAATCAGCACATAGATCAAGTCTAGAGGAATGGGTTAAGTGGCTTAGCCATCAAGATTTCATGGGTGTGGAAAAAGACCAGCCAAAAATTATTTATATAAATTTAAATATATTTTGACATGTAGTCCATACTCCCATACCAACGGTGAACACATTTTCTAGTATGTACTACATAGCATGGGTTAATCTTAGCTGGTCTGGTTTGATGTCATTCATTTACCCACAGCTACCAACTCTTGAGCAATCTATGGAATCTGTTCATTACGAAAAACAATGTTCTATAAGTACAGCTTTCCTATTCTCCCATGAGTCGCATTAGTTTATTAGCATTACCTAGCAATAATAATTGGCCTTATGATTTGTATCTGGATTTGGTGAAATCTGGCTTGAGAGCAGGATGGAGTGGGGCAGTGGGCATGGAGATGTGATTCTAATGGTTGAGGAAGATCAACAAGTTCAAATTTGTCTCTGTAACCAGTTCACGCCGAGATCCCAAGCTGAGGTTGGTCTTTGGGGTACTGAGGTGAGGGAGTAACGGTCTGAGATGCAGACACAGTGTGCTCTGTACAACTTGGCCAGTGGAAAGGGGACAAAGCACTCTACACTAGAGTCTCTATACACTTCTAATCCATATTCTTCTCCTGCTGTTGTTGGACTGAATCCTTTCCCCATAATAAAGCTGTTCCATGAGCCTTCTCAAGTAAATTTAAAATTATGAATAGGTCCTAAAACACATGGAGTTGTATTTAAAAAATACTATACTAAGAACTGTGTCATAATTATAAATTGTTATAGTATATATAATAAAATACTCATCCAACTATGCCAATACTTTTTTTTTTTTAAGTTCTGTTTATTGATACCATCATTTGGTGAGGCACTGTCATCATACTTTCCTTAATTCTTTTTTTTTTTTTGCGGGGGGGGCATGTTGGGGGGGGGGGGAAGGGCGGGCCACTTCTATTGGTCTTTCCTTTTTTTTTTTTTCATTATTTATTACTTTTGGGTGGGGGTCGGGTTGGGGAGGGAGGGGAGTGGGCGGGCCACTTCTACTGGTCTTTCATTTGTCTATTTTCATCCGTCTTTGTTCTTTGGCTCCTGTGGGCCTCCCATCACGGTGGCGTCTGTTGTTGCAGAGCATCGGTGCTGAGCGAAGCGCTCCAGAGCTCTGGCTCAGTGATTGGACACATCGGTCCAGCCGCTCCGCGGCACGTGGGATCTTCCCAGGCCAGGGATCAAACTGGTGTCCCTTGCACACAAGTTGGTGTCCTTACCTACTGGACCACCAGGGGAGCCCGCCTTAATTCTTAACACATGATTTAATGAATGTATTTATAATAGCTTAAATACATATATATACATATATATATATATATATATTATTTTATTATTTTTTGGCCACTCCTATTGGTCTTTCATTTATCTATTTTCATTCATCTTTGTTCTTTGGCCACTGTTGGCCTCCCATTGCAGTGGCCTCTGTCGCTGCAGAGCACCGGCTCTGGGCGCATGCACTCCAGAGCTCCGGCTCGGTAGCTGAACACATCAGCCTAGCTGCTCCGCAGCACGCAGGATTCTCCCAAACCAGGGATCGAACCAGTGCCCTTCGAACTGCAAGGCAGTGTCCTTACCACCAGACCACCAAGGAAGCCCCCCAATACCTTTTAAAAGCTCTCTTTTCAACATTTTAAATTTTTTCTATGTGTACCTTGAATTTCATGCTAATCAAAGGCTGATTTCATTCTAGGGTTATACTATATTTATATGCAGCCTTAAAAAGTATTACTAATTTTGTTTGGTTTTGAATTATGATAAATGAAATCATAAATTATGATTTATTTTCTGACTTCCTGTATTCTGCTTAATATTATATATTTAAGCTTCACCCATGTTTTTTTCAGCTATAGTTTATTCCCTGTAGTATTTTTCATTCCATTGTAAGAACATACCACCATTTATCCACTTTCTTGCTAACTGACATTCAGTTTATTTGTAATATTTTATTATAAACAGTATCACAATAAATTCTTGTATTCTTGCATATGACTCATGATTGGAAAGATGCAAAAGTTTTTCTAGGTATATGCAGATGAGAGGGTTTCTGAGTTATAAGGTTCGCACATGTTCAATGCTATAAGTTCATGTCATAACCCAAAATTGTTGTACTACCTGGAAGTCTTAGTAAGTTACTTGCTGGCAATTAAAATAGGTATCTGTAAAGAAGTTATTAAGTAGTGTATTTGTAGGAAAATATAGCTTGAATGAAGTATTGAGAATTTCCAGGAGATCATATATTTGAGTACCTCTAGATAAGGGCTTTCCTGGTGGCTCAGACGGTAAAGAATCCACCCGCAATGAGGGAGACTCAGGTTAAATCCTTGGCTTAGCAAGATCTCCTGGAGAATGGAATGGTTACCCACTGCAGTATTTCTGCTGGGAGAATCCCATGTACAGAGGATCCTAGTGGGCTACAGTCCATGGGGTCGCAAAGAGTCAGACACAACTGTGCGACTGAGCACAGCACAGATAGCGTTTACATTCATATATTTGTACTGTGTAAGAATCAGTGAACTTTCAAGTAAATGTATATTATTTTAGATTAAAAAGTTTGTTTCTGCTGTTTTGGAGATCATCAGGACTAGTACACGCAGGATTCTCCCAAACCAGGGATCGAACCAGTGCCCTTCGAACTGCAAGGCAGTGTCCTTACCACCAGACCACCAAGGAAGCCCCCCAATACCTTTTAAAAGCTCTCTTTTCAACATTTTAAATTTTTTCTATGTGTACCTTGAATTTCATGCTAATCAAAGGCTGATTTCATTCTAGGGTTATACTATATTTATATGCAGCCCTAAAAAGTATTACTAATTTTGTTTGGTTTTGAATTATGATAAATGAAATCATAAATTATGATTTATTTTCTGACTTCCTGTATTCTGCTTAATATTATATATTTAAGCTTCACCCATGTTTTTTTCAGCTATAGTTTATTCCCTGTAGTATTTTTCATTCCATTGTAAGAACATACCACCATTTATCCACTTTCTTGCTAACTGACATTCAGTTTATTTGTAATATTTTATTATAAACAGTATCACAATAAATTCTTGTATTCTTGCATATGACTCATGATTGGAAAGATGCAAAAGTTTTTCTAGGTATATGCAGATGAGAGGGTTTCTGAGTTATAAGGTTCGCACATGTTCAATGCTATAAGTTCATGTCATAACCCAAAATTGTTGTACTACCTGGAAGTCTTAGTAAGTTACTTGCTGGCAATTAAAATAGGTATCTGTAAAGAAGTTATTAAGTAGTGTATTTGTAGGAAAATATAGCTTGAATGAAGTATTGAGAATTTCCAGGAGATCATATATTTGAGTACCTCTAGATAAGGGCTTTCCTGGTGGCTCAGACGGTAAAGAATCCACCCGCAATGAGGGAGACTCAGGTTAAATCCTTGGCTTAGCAAGATCTCCTGGAGAATGGAATGGTTACCCACTGCAGTATTTCTGCTGGGAGAATCCCATGTACAGAGGATCCTAGTGGGCTACAGTCCATGGGGTCGCAAAGAGTCAGACACAACTGTGCGACTGAGCACAGCACAGATAGGCGTTTACATTCATATATTTGTACTGTGTAAGAATCAGTGAACTTTCAAGTAAATGTATATTATTTTAGATTAAAAATAGGAATTCTATGTTTCAGTGCTGTTTCTCTGCCTTTTTAAAACCAGAAAATGATACAACTTTTGCTTTATCAGGCACAACAGGAAATGGAAGACTGACAGAAACTAGTAAATTTATTTGCTTTATGCAAACTTTATAATAACCATACTCAGTTTTGTTAAAACAACCATGATGAGTATAGTATTATTTTAGGGCAACTGGATGCTTGCTTTGAATGGGGTTGTCTGATAAGCCCCAACGTATGACTCAAAGAATATTGTTCTGGATCAATCAACCGGAATCTGCATGAACTCCCACTCTGAAAAGTTGTGGTTTAAGAATAAGTACCAGATACAGCATCAGGAAAGTTAAATGGTTTTTCTGCTCACATTTGGGATTTTGCCAGTTTCCAAAGGTAATTCTGGGAAAATCAGGTGACCTTTCTGACCACCAGCTCCTTCAGCTGTAAACTGCTAATCTACTATGCTGCTCTAATGGCTAAGCAAAAGAGTATGTAAGAATGGTCTTCATAAATTCCAGAGCTGAGACCGAAAGTTATCAGGTGCCCTATTCACTATTTTTTAAGGTCAAGGTTCATTGCTGTAAACACTCTGAGACAATTTACCTAGTAGAAAATTTTATTTGAAAACGTATGGAAAATCCTGAGTATCATTCCAAAGGGTCAAGAACAACCTGGAGACAACTCAAAACCATGTAGCAGAATTGGTTTAGGGAGGACACTATTTACTCCCTTCTGTAGCCCAGATGCCTGAATGTAACCCTTTGATATACAGGTATCAGGGATTGTGACTGACTCGGCCAGTATCTTCCTCTGGGAAAATACAAACAGCTGCTGCCACTCTTGTAGGAGTGCCCTCCCCACCTTTTGGCATCGCTAGCTTCTGAATCAGCATCTGAGATGACTTTGGTGATTGGAGAATTACAAATTAGGTACTTGTATCAAGGAAGATAGAAAAGTAAGTAGAATGTCTGGAATAATAAATTCAATTAATGAAAGTTGTATCAAAAGCTGGGTAGCCAATAATAATGGGTAACATCCATTTGTTTGTCTTTAATCCCTCCAAAACTGTTGATAAAACAAAGGTGCAGAAAAAAGTGACCTGTATCTAAAGTCACAGAATTATTATGGGGCAGACTCACGAGCTGAAACCTGCCTTGACTTCAAAGGACACAACCATCAGACTATTCTAAATCATCTCAATAAAAGTAAGCCTGCTCTGGGTTTTATTTTTCCCTTAATACCTGGGGACCAAGGAATAAACTGGATCGCTTATAACTTTACTGACACCCTGGAAGTGTTAATGATAAAGCTGATAAAAAAAAAAAAAAAGCGGGTGTTTTGCCTGGTTCAGTATGGGTGAAGGTTCTCTATATTTAAACTGTGCTCTATGTTATAAATACTATATTCTGTCATAAATCAGAAAGAATGAAAACTGTATTATGAAGGTCGTGTGCTAAGATGCTAGATTTGTCCATTTAAGCTGCATGCAAATCTGTCTACATTTCATCAACCTCTTTCCAAATATAAAGTGCTGCATAAATTGTTAATGATAACAACAGCGACCCAAGTTACTGTTGTCTAATGGCTTTCAGCTTTAAATGTTGATGGTTTAAGTTCAGTTCATGAGAGACGAGTGCTTACACCATGGAAACCTCTATCACAGTCAGTACTAATTTGCCATCTAAATAGAAAGGCCAAGATTTGACTAAAGAGGCTAAATTCCCTTCTTCTTTTTGTGACTATTCCTACTGGCTTTGTATTACAAGCAGATTTTGAATACAGACACCCTGAACATACTCATATTTAAGCATGCAATAAAGCATGACAGATTCAATTTTCACTGAGTGGACAGTTTTGTGTGGGAATGAGTTCATGTGTAAGAAGCTGAGAATCTACTTTTGAGTACCAAGGCTGTTGCTTTTTTTGTTTTGCTTTGTAATCTCAGGCAAGTCGCCTAAACTCTGTGACCCTCAAGTTACTTCATCTGTATAATGGGGATAATACGACCTATTGAACAAATATGTAATACCTCAAAGAAAATGGATGAGAAATCAAGGTACGATGATGCTCCTCAGATGTAGGTTATTATGTTAATATTTAATGTTTTTTTTTAATTTGGTATCTTTATTGGTTTTTTATTTATTCATTTTCATCCATCTTTTTATTATTTGGCCTGTGTGGCCTCTCATTGCAGCAGCCTCTCATGCTGCAGAGCACTGGCTCTGGCTGCATGTGCTCCAGAGCTCCGGCTTAGTAGTTGGACACATTGGTCCAGCCGTTCTGTGGCACGTGGGATCTTCCCAGGCCAGGTATCGAACCAGTGCCCCTTGCATTGCAAGGCAGACTCTTTACTCACTGGACCACCAGGGAAGCTCCAATATTTAATTTTTATTGTTAACTGATTTGCCACCCAATTTTGTAGCCAGGACCTATAAAGTTTACAAAAAATTAGAGGAAATTAGTGACTGTTTCAATTGAGAGAAGCATTATGTTACTCCTTTTTAGCATAAATCAGAAAGAATGAAAACTGTATTATGAAGGTCGTGTGCTAAGATGCTAGATTTGTCCATTTAAGCTGCATGCAAATCTGTCTACATTTCATCAACCTCTTTCCAAATATAAAGTGCTGCATAAATTGTTAATGATAACAACAGCGACCCAAGTTACTGTTGTCTAATGGCTTTCAGCTTTAAATGTTGATGGTTTAAGTTCAGTTCATGAGAGACGAGTGCTTACACCATGGAAACCTCTATCACAGTCAGTACTAATTTGCCATCTAAATAGAAAGGCCAAGATTTGACTAAAGAGGCTAAATTCCCTTCTTCTTTTTGTGACTATTCCTACTGGCTTTGTATTACAAGCAGATTTTGAATACAGACACCCTGAACATACTCATATTTAAGCATGCAATAAAGCATGACAGATTCAATTTTCACTGAGTGGACAGTTTTGTGTGTGGGAATGAGTTCATGTGTAAGAAGCTGAGAATCTACTTTTGAGTACCAAGGCTGTTGCTTTTTTTGTTTTGCTTTGTAATCTCAGGCAAGTCGCCTAAACTCTGTGACCCTCAAGTTACTTCATCTGTATAATGGGGATAATACGACCTATTGAACAAATATGTAATACCTCAAAGAAAATGGATGAGAAATCAAGGTACGATGATGCTCCTCAGATGTAGGTTATTATGTTAATATTTAATGTTTTTTTTTAATTTGGTATCTTTATTGGTTTTTTATTTATTCATTTTCATCCATCTTTTTATTATTTGGCCTGTGTGGCCTCTCATTGCAGCAGCCTCTCATGCTGCAGAGCACTGGCTCTGGCTGCATGTGCTCCAGAGCTCCGGCTTAGTAGTTGGACACATTGGTCCAGCCGTTCTGTGGCACGTGGGATCTTCCCAGGCCAGGTATCGAACCAGTGCCCCTTGCATTGCAAGGCAGACTCTTTACTCACTGGACCACCAGGGAAGCTCCAATATTTAATTTTTATTGTTAACTGATTTGCCACCCAATTTTGTAGCCAGGACCTATAAAGTTTACAAAAAATTAGAGGAAATTAGTGACTGTTTCAATTGAGAGAAGCATTATGTTACTCCTTTTTTAGCTTGATTGATGTATAATTGACAAAATTGTGAGGTATTTAATGTTTGACATATGTATACACTGTGAAATGATTCATCTTGTTAATTAGTTCATTTTACCTCACATATATTTATATATTTACGTTTTTATTTCACAAGAGTTATCCCTCTTCATTTGGGGAAATACTCTGAGTCTTCTTGGCTCTTATTTGGGAGAAAATTGTTGTTAACAAACTTTAAGTTATAGGTGGGCTGCTACTATGAATAGAAGAGAGGAGAAGGTGCTGTCATCATTAAGCAGAGCTTCAAAACATGGTTATGATTTCAGCACTGCCTAGAATACAGTTCTTAAATTTATCTTCACATCCTATCAGTTTCACCTGAAATTACATCTGAAATTTATCTTCTCCATCTTGTCTCTTTCTCAAACTTTTATTTATTTGCCTGCACCAGATCTTAGTCACATCATGCAGGATGTTTTAGCTGCAGCATGTGGGATCTAGTTAGTGGCAAGTGGGATCTAGTTCCCTGACCAGGGATTGAACCAAGGTCGCTGGCAATGGGAGTGTAGAGCCTTAGCCACTGGACCACCAGAGAAATCCCTCTTTCTCACTTTCAATGCATTCCTTATTCAATTAACCAAGCCTTTTTTTAAAAAAATCAAATTGTGTTTCTTCCCCTGACTTAAAATTATTTAATGATTTCTCATTTAAAATGAAATGTAACACAAAACTATATAATCAGATACCTGCTCCTTTCCACATTTATTTTCCCATGTCGTTTTCCTTTCTCTGACTTCAATCATAAAGGCTTTCTTTTGAATCTTCCATTTGGTCAGCTCTTCGCTACCTCCAAGATTTTTGCCAGCCTGACAACTCTGAAATATCTTTTGCCCTTTTTTTTTTTTTTTTACAAAGTTAGCATGTTAAAACTTCAGTATTCAAGATATGTGTCTGCCCTTTAGAAAGATCTTTAGTGAAAATCCTACCTAACTTCTTCCCCATTTTAAACTAGTTAAACTGCTTTTGTTCTAGCTTCCTGCTAAAATGAGAGTTTCATGAAGGCAGAGGTCGTGTCCGTGAAGATCACCAAAACATTTTGTCCTCTTAGAAAAGACCTGGCATATATCTCCTGCTTAGTCAATGTTTATGGATGAATGAACAGACTGTTGCCTGACTCACACTAACTGAATGGATGACGTATTAAAACCTTGTGCCTCCCATTCCAAAAATAAAAAAAAATAAATCCCTGTCAATTAAGATACCTATTAAGATACCTATTGCTGAGAATCTGCACGTAAATTAAATTTTTTATTTTAAAACCATGATTTCCTAGTATAATTTCATGAATTATTTATCATTTATTTTAAGTGATTTGGGTAAGTGTCTATTACTAACAATCAAAAATTATCTATCTCCAGATTCTTGGTAAAGGACTTAACAGAAACCATGAATCAGGAGGTTTGAAGAAAAACACTGTTCTCATCTCATATACACCATTCTTCAAATCATGGCCTAGACTCCTTTCTATGATATCTGAACCAATGTCTTGTCATGCACAATTCCATGACAAGGAATTCACTATTGCCTAAGTCTCTGCATTCCATTTTTGAACAGCTTTGTCTGCTGGAACTTTACTCTGTTTATCGATTCAAAATCTCATTTCTTTCCATAGATCTCTTGCAGTTCTATATTTTTAGCCATAGAAATTAGACTGATCTGTTTGATGCATGAATCCTTCAAATATTTGAAGAAGGACATACTGAATCCTCCTTTACCCCTTGTACTAGCTAAATACTATGTTTTCCTTATGTTATTAACCTCCAAATAAATACAGAAAATAAGTTTAAAGAAAAATTTTTTCTGTATCTCTATAAAGACTCATAAAACGAAGATGACTTCCAATGAATTTCTGATCTAACCTCATGAATATGATTAAATGGAAAATACACACTGCAAAAAGTATTGAAAACTTCAACCTGTGGATTTAAAATTGCACTCATGCATTATTTTGTTTGCTGTTACCAAGGTTCCATATTCCTGGTCAAAGTTAGGCATTTCTTTAAACTAGACTAAGTATAAGATAATTTAAGTTATGTAAGTTTTTTGCTTATGGATCATGTTTTTATGAACTATAACTGAAGTTATCTCTCCCCCCAGGATATCTGAATTAATTCACCTTGCTTATTCCTAGCTCATCTCTTCCTGTATATATGCATATGTTGATATATTTGCTCTCTGCACTTTATGCACTTTGGCTTGTTGTATTGTAACATATTTCATTTACCTACCTATGGTTTAAAACTGTTAGCATTCTGCACATTAAACTTGAGGGAAAAAGAGGTACAAATGACTTCAAGATTCTGGCACTATAGTAACAAGATTATCTCTTCCCTATCTATCTATATGATTTCTAGAAATTTTTTTCATTTATTTTAAGTGATTTGGGTAAGTGTCTATTACTAACAATCAAAAATTATCTATCTCCAGATTCTTGGTAAAGGACTTAACAGAAACCATGAATCAGGAGGTTTGAAGAAAAACACTGTTCTCATCTCATATACACCATTCTTCAAATCATGGCCTAGACTCCTTTCTATGATATCTGAACCAATGTCTTGTCATGCACAATTCCATGACAAGGAATTCACTATTGCCTAAGTCTCTGCATTCCATTTTTGAACAGCTTTGTCTGCTGGAACTTTACTCTGTTTATCGATTCAAAATCTCATTTCTTTCCATAGATCTCTTGCAGTTCTATATTTTTAGCCATAGAAATTAGACTGATCTGTTTGATGCATGAATCCTTCAAATATTTGAAGAAGGACATACTGAATCCTCCTTTACCCCTTGTACTAGCTAAATACTATGTTTTCCTTATGTTATTAACCTCCAAATAAATACAGAAAATAAGTTTAAAGAAAAATTTTTTCTGTATCTCTATAAAGACTCATAAAACGAAGATGACTTCCAATGAATTTCTGATCTAACCTCATGAATATGATTAAATGGAAAATACACACTGCAAAAAGTATTGAAAACTTCAACCTGTGGATTTAAAATTGCACTCATGCATTATTTTGTTTGCTGTTACCAAGGTTCCATATTCCTGGTCAAAGTTAGGCATTTCTTTAAACTAGACTAAGTATAAGATAATTTAAGTTATGTAAGTTTTTTGCTTATGGATCATGTTTTTATGAACTATAACTGAAGTTATCTCTCCCCCCAGGATATCTGAATTAATTCACCTTGCTTATTCCTAGCTCATCTCTTCCTGTATATATGCATATGTTGATATATTTGCTCTCTGCACTTTATGCACTTTGGCTTGTTGTATTGTAACATATTTCATTTACCTACCTATGGTTTAAAACTGTTAGCATTCTGCACATTAAACTTGAGGGAAAAAAGAGGTACAAATGACTTCAAGATTCTGGCACTATAGTAACAAGATTATCTCTTCCCTATCTACATGTTTAAAAAATTTATCCAAGACAATCCAAATATTAATTGTAAATTTTTGATAAAACCACAGCAAAACAAAGAGCTAGAAAGTTTATATAAAGTTTTATGACTTTAATAATTTTAAAATATTATCTCTGTAAAATATTAGAAGCTGTGGAATCTATTTTGGTAACAGCATTTTATATGTGTGTCCATGAAAATTTTCATCTATGTGATGAAAGGTGATTATATAAAGACAACAGAACAAAGAAATGCTCTTGGATTGGAAGGATTAATATTGTTAAAATGTTCTTACTACCCAAAGGAATCTACAGATACAATCCCTATCAAAATACCAAGGACATTCTTCACAGAACTAGAACAAATAATCCTAAACTTCATTCTTAAGACTCTGAATTGCCAAAGCAATATTGAGGAAAAAGAACAAAGCTAGAGGTATAACCATCCCAGAATCAGAAGACACATAGACCAATGGGATAGAGTAGAGATCCCAGAAATGAAACTACATACCTATACTCAATTAATCTATGACAAAAAAGGGAAGAATATACAATGAAGAAAAGACAGCCCCTGCAATAAGTTGTGCTGGGAAAACCAGACAGATACATGTGAAATCATGAGATTAGAACACTGCCCCACGCCATATATAAAGTCAAATGGCTTAAAAACCTAAATATAACACCAGAAGTATAAAACTCCTAACATACACAGTCCAGTTCAGTTGCTCAGTTGTGTCTGACTCTTTCCAATCCCAAGGAATGTAGGACGCCAGGCTTCCCTGTCCTGCACCATCTCCCAGAGCTTGCTCAAACTCATGTCCATTGAGTCAGTGATGCCATCCAATCATCTCGTCCTCTGTCATCTCCTGCTCTATCTTCTATTTTTTTCCAACATCAGGATCTTTTCCAATCAGTGGTCTCTTCACATAAGGTGGCCAAAGTACTGGAGCTCCAGCTTCAACTCCAGCTTCATCAGTCCTTTCAATGAATATTAAGAGTTGATTCCTTTAGGACTGACTGGTTTAACCCATAAAAAAACTTTTTGAGGGAAAAGAGGTACAAATGACTTCAAGATTCTGGCACTATAGTAACAAGATTATCTCTTCCCTATCTACATGTTTAAAAAATTTATCCAAGACAATCCAAATATTAATTGTAAATTTTTGATAAAACCACAGCAAAACAAAGAGCTAGAAAGTTTATATAAAGTTTTATGACTTTAATAATTTTAAAATATTATCTCTGTAAAATATTAGAAGCTGTGGAATCTATTTTGGTAACAGCATTTTATATGTGTGTCCATGAAAATTTTCATCTATGTGATGAAAGGTGATTATATAAAGACAACAGAACAAAGAAATGCTCTTGGATTGGAAGGATTAATATTGTTAAAATGTTCTTACTACCCAAAGGAATCTACAGATACAATCCCTATCAAAATACCAAGGACATTCTTCACAGAACTAGAACAAATAATCCTAAACTTCATTCTTAAGACTCTGAATTGCCAAAGCAATATTGAGGAAAAAGAACAAAGCTAGAGGTATAACCATCCCAGAATCAGAAGACACATAGACCAATGGGATAGAGTAGAGATCCCAGAAATGAAACTACATACCTATACTCAATTAATCTATGACAAAAAAGGGAAGAATATACAATGAAGAAAAGACAGCCCCTGCAATAAGTTGTGCTGGGAAAACCAGACAGATACATGTGAAATCATGAGATTAGAACACTGCCCCACGCCATATATAAAGTCAAATGGCTTAAAAACCTAAATATAACACCAGAAGTATAAAACTCCTAACATACACAGTCCAGTTCAGTTGCTCAGTTGTGTCTGACTCTTTCCAATCCCAAGGAATGTAGGACGCCAGGCTTCCCTGTCCTGCACCATCTCCCAGAGCTTGCTCAAACTCATGTCCATTGAGTCAGTGATGCCATCCAATCATCTCGTCCTCTGTCATCTCCTGCTCTATCTTCTATTTTTTTCCAACATCAGGATCTTTTCCAATCAGTGGTCTCTTCACATAAGGTGGCCAAAGTACTGGAGCTCCAGCTTCAACTCCAGCTTCATCAGTCCTTTCAATGAATATTAAGAGTTGATTCCTTTAGGACTGACTGGTTTAATCTCCTTGCAGTCCAAGACACTCTCAAGAGTCTTCTCCATCACCATAGTTCAAAGGGATCAATTCTCTGGCACGCAGCCTTCTTTATGGTCCAACTCTCATATCCATACATGACTACTGGGAAAACCATAGCTTTGACTATACGAATTTCTGTCAGCAAAAAAAAAGGTATTTATGTCAAAAGTAGTACACACTTTGACATAAATCAGAGCAATAATTTTTTGGATTTGTTACCTAACCAAAAAGAAGTAAAAGCAATAATTTTCAAAAATGGGACCTAATAGAAGCTTTGCATGGCAAAGGAAAATGCCTACAGCAGGAAATAACAACCTGTAGAACAGGGGAAAACATGCTATGACCAACAAGAGGTGAATGTACAAAACATACAAATGGCTCATACAACTCATTACCGAAAAAAAAAAAAAAAAAACCAATCAGACAACAGGCAGAAAACCTGAATAAACATTTTTCCACAGAAGACACAGAGATGACTAACAGGCACATGGAAAAAAGTCTTACTAAATGTCTATCAATAGATGAATGGATAAAGATGTGGTGTATATATACGTGTGTGTGTGTGTGTATATATATATGTATATATATATGTACATATATGTGTGTGTATATACATATTTTTGAGAGTGAAAGTATTAGTTGCTCAGTCATGTCTGACTCTCTGAAACCCCATGGACCGTATAGCCCACCAGGTTACCCTGTCCATGGAATTTTCCGGGCAAGAATACTGTACTGGATAGCCTTTCCCTTCTTCAGGGGATCTTTCCAACCCAGGGATTGAATTTGGGTCTCTCGTATTGCAGGCAGATTCTTTTCCCTTTGAGTCACCACCTAAGACTCCAGTATTCTGCTGTTCAGTCACTAAGTTGTGTCTGACTCTTTGTGATCCCATTGACCGCAGTGTCTCCAGCCTCCTCTGTCCATTGGATTTTCCAGACAAGTATACTGGTTGCCATTTCCTTCTCAAGGGGAACTTCTTGACCCAGGGATTGAATTTGTGTCTCCTGCTTGGCAGGTGAATTTTTTGCAAATGAGTCACCTGCGAATGCTCCCTTCCCCACCACACACACAATTAAATCACTTTGCTGTACACCTGAAACTAATACAACACTGTAAATCAAGTATACTTCAATTTTTTTAAACAAATGTTCAACAGTGCAGATTATAAGAGAAACTCAAGTCAAATCCATAATGGGATATCACTTCACACCTTTCAAAGTGGCTATTATCAAAATGTCTACAATTAAAAATGTTGGAGAGGATGTGGAGATAGGGAAGCCCTTGTATACTGCTGGTTTGAATACAAATTGGTGCAGTCACTATGGAAAATAGTAGTCAAAAAATAAAACAAACAAAAAAAAGGAACTACCATATGATCCAGCAATTCTACTCCTGGGTATATATATCAGGAAAAAGGAAGAATACTAATTTAAAAATACACACACACCCTAATGATCATAGCAGCACTATTTACAATAGCCAGTGTATGGAAACATTTCAAGTGTCCATCAACAGAGGATTGGACAAAGAAGATGTAGTATATATAGAGTAGGCTATTACTTGGACCCCGCAAAATAAAATTCTGGCATTTGCAGTAATGTAGACAGATACAGAGAATATTATGCTTAGTGAAATAAGTCAGACAGAAAGATAAATACTCTGCAACATTATTTATATGTGCAATCTGAAAAAAAATACAAATAATTTTATGCACAAAACAGAAACAGATTCACAAATATAGAAAACAAACCTGTGGTTGCTCAAAGGGAGATTAAAGGGAGAGGGTCAAACTAGGCATATGGAATTAACAGGTAAAAACTACTATGTATAAGGCAGATAAGTAACAAGGATATAGCACAAAGAATTATAGTCTCTCCTGTGATAATGTATAGCGGATTATGATCTGCAAAATACTGAATCACTGTGCTAGACACCCGAAAATAATAATGTTGCAAATCAACTATATATCTCAAAGCAAAACAAAAGAACAGAAAATTGCTGCAAATAAAAAGTGCAGAAATCAGGAGCTACACTTATGCTTGTTGAGAGTTTAAAATAAGTTTTCCTCATTGATTTTTTAATATCTTTTCAAAAACAGAATCATTGGGAAAACTATCAATAGTGAAAGAGGAACTGAACAAAACCACGTGAATGATGGGCTTCCCCTGGTGGTCCAGTGGATAAGGACACCGCCTTGCAGTGCAAGGGGCACCAGTTCGATCCCTGGCCTCGGAAGATCCCACGTGCTGCAGAGTGGCTGGACCCATGTGTCCAATCACCAAGCCGGAGCTCTGGAGCGCATGCACCCAGAGCTGGCGCTCTGCGACAACAGACGCCATCGCGATGGGAGGCCCACAGGAGCCAAAGAACAAAGACGGATGAAAATAGAGAAATGAAAGACCAATAGAAGTGGCCTGCCCGCTCCCCTCCCTCCCCAACCCGACCCTCACCCAAAATAAATAAATAAATAAATCTTTAAAAAACAAAAAACAAAAAACATGTGAATGAAACAAATGTGAAAGCAAACTAATTTAAAATTCTTCGTTATGTTTTTTGAGTTTAGGCCTCTTTCTGATTTTCAGACTAGAGGTTTGTGACTATAAAATTCATATTTGTGAAACTGTAAATAAACTAGGCTCTACTAATTTTTTTTTTGTGTGTGTGTGCCATGCTGCATGCAAGACCTTAGTCCCAGTTCCCTAACTAGTGATGGAACCTTTGCCCCCAGGATTTTAACCTGGGAATCCTCTAGACTCTACTAGTTTAAGAAGAGTTTACTCTAGCACTCCTGATCCTATCTAGTTTTTCAAATTCTTTCCTTTTTTTTTTTCAATTTATTTATATTTTTAATTGAAGAGTAGTTACTTTACAGAATTTTGTTGGTTTCTGCCAAACATCAACATGAATCAGCCAATTTTGAAGAGTAAGTTACTTTACAAGAAATTTTGTTGGGTTCTAATCATCTAAAGAATAATCAAATAGAAATCTCTCCTGTGATAATGTATAGCGGATTATGATCTGCAAAATACTGAATCACTGTGCTAGACACCCGAAAATAATAATGTTGCAAATCAACTATATATCTCAAAGCAAAACAAAAGAACAGAAAATTGCTGCAAATAAAAAGTGCAGAAATCAGGAGCTACACTTATGCTTGTTGAGAGTTTAAAATAAGTTTTCCTCATTGATTTTTTAATATCTTTTCAAAAACAGAATCATTGGGAAAACTATCAATAGTGAAAGAGGAACTGAACAAAACCACGTGAATGATGGGCTTCCCCTGGTGGTCCAGTGGATAAGGACACCGCCTTGCAGTGCAAGGGGCACCAGTTCGATCCCTGGCCTCGGAAGATCCCACGTGCTGCAGAGTGGCTGGACCCATGTGTCCAATCACCAAGCCGGAGCTCTGGAGCGCATGCACCCAGAGCTGGCGCTCTGCGACAACAGACGCCATCGCGATGGGAGGCCCACAGGAGCCAAAGAACAAAGACGGATGAAAATAGAGAAATGAAAGACCAATAGAAGTGGCCTGCCCGCTCCCCTCCCTCCCCAACCCGACCCTCACCCAAAATAAATAAATAAATAAATCTTTAAAAAACAAAAAACAAAAAACATGTGAATGAAACAAATGTGAAAGCAAACTAATTTAAAATTCTTCGTTATGTTTTTTGAGTTTAGGCCTCTTTCTGATTTTCAGACTAGAGGTTTGTGACTATAAAATTCATATTTGTGAAACTGTAAATAAACTAGGCTCTACTAATTTTTTTTGTGTGTGTGTGTGCCATGCTGCATGCAAGACCTTAGTCCCAGTTCCCTAACTAGTGATGGAACCTTTGCCCCCAGGATTTTAACCTGGGAATCCTCTAGACTCTACTAGTTTAAGAAGAGTTTACTCTAGCACTCCTGATCCTATCTAGTTTTTCAAATTCTTTCCTTTTTTTTTTTCAATTTATTTATATTTTTAATTGAAGAGTAGTTACTTTACAGAATTTTGTTGGTTTCTGCCAAACATCAACATGAATCAGCCATTTATTTTCTGAGTGTTACTTTGCTATGCTTATTGGATTAAGAATGAATGCATGACCCAATCTGAGCGATGGCATTTTTGCTGACGTTTTCAAGAATGAAACCATTTTCTCCGTGGCACAGGTGGAGCAGGTAGCCATCAACAGCACAACGTAAGGAGAGTCTGCCTTAAAACCAAGACAACGGATTGAAAAGCACTGCTCAAAGATGACAGATGAAAGAATACGTAACCTGAAGGTATTATTTGAATTATGAGATCTCAAAGTTCTTTCGTTTATCAGATAAAGTGGATCATATATTTGTTTTCAGGTTCTCCTACTACATGTTTGCTTTTGGTCACTTGCACTGAAGTAGTCCTGATTTTACACATGCGATTATTTAGTACATGTTTCAACTCCTCATACAAAATAGAATAAAAAGATTAGGAGCCTTTCTACTCACTCTGGGTTTCACTTTGGAGAGCTATGGTATAGCTATGGCTATTGGGTAAAGCACTCCAAATGCTTAAAACAGTCACTTATACATAGAAAATATATTCATTTTGTAAATTATGCAACCAAAGATCAGTGGATGTCCTCTCATACTCTGAGATTTAAATTAAATGGGCTGGATCTCCCTGTTCAGTATCTTTTGAGAGGGCCATGTCTCTCCTAAGAACCTACCAATCTAGGTCCTCAAGGTCTCCCTTTTCCTGCTTGAAATGATTCTTGTCTCATTTATGCCTATCTAGATATGGAACTTGGGCTTTTATTTTAATTTTGCTCAACCCTCTCACAAAAGGCACATACATATAATGAGCTTTGAATGGTGGGGAATGACAACATGTGGTCTGTACCACAGCCAGGAAATTATCACCTAGTCACCTTTTTCCAATATGTTAGAAGTTTCTCACACCCTGTCCAGATTTTGCTTCTGTTCTTGCTTTTTCCCCTTTTTTCCTCCCTGCTTTTCCTAATTCCTGGCTTCCCTGGTGGCTCAGACGGCAAAGAATCTGCCTTCAGTGCAGGAGGCCTAGGTTCGATCCTTGGGTCAGGAAGATTCCCCTGGAGAAGGGAATGGCTACCCACTTCAGGATTCTTACCCAGAGAATTGTGGTGGGTTGAGTCGGCTTCTGGTGGGCTAAGAGTCACAAAGAATCAGCCACGACTGAGCAACGAACACACAGAGTCTATTAAAAGTGTTAACTCATGTTTTTGCGCCCATGCACAGTGAAGCCAAACACACTGAAACATCAGAGTTTGGAGGAGGGGAAGGTTTGTTGCAGGGCCATGCAAGGAGAGGAGTGGCTTTCTCCCTCAAAGCCCCAAACTCCAGAAAGAGTTTCAGCATAGCACTTTTAAAAGCTAAGTGAGGAAAGGGGCAATCAGGGATCTGTGATCAGCTTGTGCACAATTCTTGTTTGGCTGATGGTAAAGTAGCAAAGGTGGTATCAGGAGGGACTAATCTGTCCTTAGGCTCCGGGAGGCCTGGAGCTATGTGCTGGTCATCAAGTACTTAATATCCTCCCTTTGCTGGAGACTGGGAGAAATTTTAGATCTGCAAACAGCTCAGGAAATGTATCAAGTACCATTATCTAGGTGCTTCAGAGAGGCACCAAAGCCAAAAATAAGGGGGAAGGCCTATTCACCCACCTCCAAGGCCCAGGGAATCCTGGTTAATTACAAAATAACCACTGACCTAGTTAAACCTTGCCAGCCCAGTAACTAGAAAGTGATCTGATAGTGTTAAGTCTATAGGAATCTCTTTTATGGGACCAAGGACACATGAAACAAATTCCTCCAATCTTGAACAACATCCTACCTTAATAATCACAAAGGAAGAAATTTACTTAAAAATAATGAGCTTTGAATGGTGGGGAATGACAACATGTGGTCTGTACCACAGCCAGGAAATTATCACCTAGTCACCTTTTTCCAATATGTTAGAAGTTTCTCACACCCTGTCCAGATTTTGCTTCTGTTCTTGCTTTTTCCCCTTTTTTCCTCCCTGCTTTTCCTAATTCCTGGCTTCCCTGGTGGCTCAGACGGCAAAGAATCTGCCTTCAGTGCAGGAGGCCTAGGTTCGATCCTTGGGTCAGGAAGATTCCCCTGGAGAAGGGAATGGCTACCCACTTCAGGATTCTTACCCAGAGAATTGTGGTGGGTTGAGTCGGCTTCTGGTGGGCTAAGAGTCACAAAGAATCAGCCACGACTGAGCAACGAACACACAGAGTCTATTAAAAGTGTTAACTCATGTTTTTGCGCCCCATGCACAGTGAAGCCAAACACACTGAAACATCAGAGTTTGGAGGAGGGGAAGGTTTGTTGCAGGGCCATGCAAGGAGAGGAGTGGCTTTCTCCCTCAAAGCCCCAAACTCCAGAAAGAGTTTCAGCATAGCACTTTTAAAAGCTAAGTGAGGAAAGGGGCAATCAGGGATCTGTGATCAGCTTGTGCACAATTCTTGTTTGGCTGATGGTAAAGTAGCAAAGGTGGTATCAGGAGGGACTAATCTGTCCTTAGGCTCCGGGAGGCCTGGAGCTATGTGCTGGTCATCAAGTACTTAATATCCTCCCTTTGCTGGAGACTGGGAGAAATTTTAGATCTGCAAACAGCTCAGGAAATGTATCAAGTACCATTATCTAGGTGCTTCAGAGAGGCACCAAAGCCAAAAATAAGGGGGAAGGCCTATTCACCCACCTCCAAGGCCCAGGGAATCCTGGTTAATTACAAAATAACCACTGACCTAGTTAAACCTTGCCAGCCCAGTAACTAGAAAGTGATCTGATAGTGTTAAGTCTATAGGAATCTCTTTTATGGGACCAAGGACACATGAAACAAATTCCTCCAATCTTGAACAACATCCTACCTTAATAATCACAAAGGAAGAAATTTACTTCAAGATTAAAACTAAACAGGTGGAAGCTGTCAAGTCACACTAGTGAAGAATCTGAGAAGCTAATGCCAGGTCAATCTTTTCTCTTAATGTCCCTTTGCCCACACAATCTTATTTCTGCCTGATCTACTATTGTGTAAGGTATGGAACAGAGCTGTGGATCAATGAAGTCATCTATGGATCCTCCTTGCGGGTAAGATAAATGATGGATTAATCTAAGTTCCCCAGGGCCTTTATTTTTGGACCCTATTCTAATAGTAACTGAAATCCTTTAGTGAAGCTTCCTCAGATTGTTGCCTTCTCTTTCACCCCCTTCCTAAATTTAAGGATTTTGTTGTTGCTGTTAACATTCTATTAATGTTTTCAAGTTAGTCCAATTTTATATGAGCTATTTATGAACAATGGTTTCTGTGTCTAGTGATGGATCTTTCCTACCACAAAGACAATAGGTACATTCTCTTATCACGTAGTTGCCAAATGCTCAAATAATCCCACAAGTCATTTATCTCTCAGAACTAAAGGAGACACAACTCGATTCCAGCATTTGATGTCACTGATGTTAAAGACCAAGAAAGAAATAAACAAAGGACAGAAAAAACTCGAGAGAGCCCTGACTTTTCCCCCCATGAACTTTGGGGTACTTATGATAAAGATGAAGTTAAACTAATGAAGTAGAACCACTAGATTGGTGTCCTCATTTCTCATCAGTTCTGACATAATCAAGGAATCATCATGTTGGTGCTGGTGGTGGCACTGGACTAGGTGTTTTACCTGTGTTATCTTATTCAGTGCTGAAAATAACTGTAGAATATGGCAGTAACATCCCCATTTTGTAGAGGAAAAACTGCAGCTGAAAAACCCAACTTCTCTAAGGTCCTAAAGTCAATAAGAATTGAACCATATGTAATAAGAATCAACTGACTATGGAAGATAACAACTAACAGACTTGGAAAATAACATCTGGGCTCAACACAAAGGGTTTTCCTGGTGGCTAAGTTATAAATAATCCTCCTGAAATGCAGCATTAAAGGATTTGATCCCTGGGATCCCTGGATAGGGAACATATGCTGGAGCAAGAAATGGCAACCCACTCCAGTATTTTTGTCTGGGAAAGCCATGGACAGAGAAGCATAGAGGGATACAGTCCATGTGATAGAGACAGAGTAGAATAGGTAGGTGGTTGTAGAGTCCTAGCAGGGGATGGTGGGTAGAAGGGGAATGGACACTAGTGAAGAATCTGAGAAGCTAATGCCAGGTCAATCTTTTCTCTTAATGTCCCTTTGCCCACACAATCTTATTTCTGCCTGATCTACTATTGTGTAAGGTATGGAACAGAGCTGTGGATCAATGAAGTCATCTATGGATCCTCCTTGCGGGTAAGATAAATGATGGATTAATCTAAGTTCCCCAGGGCCTTTATTTTTGGACCCTATTCTAATAGTAACTGAAATCCTTTAGTGAAGCTTCCTCAGATTGTTGCCTTCTCTTTCACCCCCTTCCTAAATTTAAGGATTTTGTTGTTGCTGTTAACATTCTATTAATGTTTTCAAGTTAGTCCAATTTTATATGAGCTATTTATGAACAATGGTTTCTGTGTCTAGTGATGGATCTTTCCTACCACAAAGACAATAGGTACATTCTCTTATCACGTAGTTGCCAAATGCTCAAATAATCCCACAAGTCATTTATCTCTCAGAACTAAAGGAGACACAACTCGATTCCAGCATTTGATGTCACTGATGTTAAAGACCAAGAAAGAAATAAACAAAGGACAGAAAAAACTCGAGAGAGCCCTGACTTTTCCCCCCATGAACTTTGGGGTACTTATGATAAAGATGAAGTTAAACTAATGAAGTAGAACCACTAGATTGGTGTCCTCATTTCTCATCAGTTCTGACATAATCAAGGAATCATCATGTTGGTGCTGGTGGTGGCACTGGACTAGGTGTTTTACCTGTGTTATCTTATTCAGTGCTGAAAATAACTGTAGAATATGGCAGTAACATCCCCATTTTGTAGAGGAAAAACTGCAGCTGAAAAACCCAACTTCTCTAAGGTCCTAAAGTCAATAAGAATTGAACCATATGTAATAAGAATCAACTGACTATGGAAGATAACAACTAACAGACTTGGAAAATAACATCTGGGCTCAACACAAAGGGTTTTCCTGGTGGCTAAGTTATAAATAATCCTCCTGAAATGCAGCATTAAAGGATTTGATCCCTGGGATCCCTGGATAGGGAACATATGCTGGAGCAAGAAATGGCAACCCACTCCAGTATTTTTGTCTGGGAAAGCCATGGACAGAGAAGCATAGAGGGATACAGTCCATGTGATAGAGACAGAGTAGAATAGGTAGGTGGTTGTAGAGTCCTAGCAGGGGATGGTGGGTAGAAGGGAGAAACCTGAGAAAGGCTGGGAGTCCAGTGAGTTGATGATAACTCAGGAGAGCTGCTCCTTGTTCAGTAAAGCAGGCTTGACTGGGTATAAACAGCTGACGAAGGAGGAGCTGGTGAAGAAGCAACCAGTGATGCATGTCCTGCATCTGCATCTACGTGAGGGGGGTGGTCTTCTACCATACTATATATATTGCTGCCCACTCAATTGAGGGAGAGCAGAGCAGAGCAGAGCTTTCCTGCCTGCCCGCCCGCTTGCACCTCTTACAAGTACCCTATCCTAATAAATCCTCTTCTTGTCTATCACTCTGCTTCATGCTGAATTCTTTCTGCATTGAGGCAGGAAGAACCTGAGCCTCAGTGGATCCAGATGTTGGGTGAGTACTGGATTAAGTCCCAGCCGCGTGGGTTCAAGTCTCAAACAGGGTTTTGGCTGGAATTGAGTCCCGACTACGTAGGTCTAAGTCCCAAGCAGGGTTTTGACTGGGGTTAAGCCTTAGCCATGTGGGTTCGCGTCCCAAACCGGTTTTGGCTATGTTCAAGCCCCAGTCACGTGGGTTCAAGTCCCAAACAGGGTTTTGGCTGGGCTCAAGTTCCAGCCACGTGTGTTCAAGTCCCAAGCAGGGCTCGACTAGGTCTGGGCCCTGGGTTTAAGTCTCAAACTGAGGTATAAGCCTTTCACATGGGCTCACAAGAAAGTTCAACATGACTTAGTGACTCAACAACATCAACAATGCACAAAAGTCTTCTCTTTAATTTTCTTTGCATATAAGAATATAGGACATTTATTATCCCCAGAGTTAATAATAGTCTCTTCTTCCATAGAATTGGTCCTTTGACTTCAAATCAAACGATTTTCCTGGTGGCTAAGTTATAAATAATCCTCCTGAAATGCAGCATTAAAGGATTTGATCCCTGGGATCCCTGGATAGGGAACATATGCTGGAGCAAGAAATGGCAACCCACTCCAGTATTTTTGTCTGGGAAAGCCATGGACAGAGAAGCATAGAGGGATACAGTCCATGTGATAGAGACAGAGTAGAATAGGTAGGTGGTTGTAGAGTCCTAGCAGGGGATGGTGGGTAGAAGGGAGAAACCTGAGAAAGGCTGGGAGTCCAGTGAGTTGATGATAACTCAGGAGAGCTGCTCCTTGTTCAGTAAAGCAGGCTTGACTGGGTATAAACAGCTGACGAAGGAGGAGCTGGTGAAGAAGCAACCAGTGATGCATGTCCTGCATCTGCATCTACGTGAGGGGGGTGGTCTTCTACCATACTATATATATTGCTGCCCACTCAATTGAGGGAGAGCAGAGCAGAGCAGAGCTTTCCTGCCTGCCCGCCCGCTTGCACCTCTTACAAGTACCCTATCCTAATAAATCCTCTTCTTGTCTATCACTCTGCTTCATGCTGAATTCTTTCTGCATTGAGGCAGGAAGAACCTGAGCCTCAGTGGATCCAGATGTTGGGTGAGTACTGGATTAAGTCCCAGCCGCGTGGGTTCAAGTCTCAAACAGGGTTTTGGCTGGAATTGAGTCCCGACTACGTAGGTCTAAGTCCCAAGCAGGGTTTTGACTGGGGTTAAGCCTTAGCCATGTGGGTTCGCGTCCCAAACCGGTTTTGGCTATGTTCAAGCCCCAGTCACGTGGGTTCAAGTCCCAAACAGGGTTTTGGCTGGGCTCAAGTTCCAGCCACGTGTGTTCAAGTCCCAAGCAGGGCTCGACTAGGTCTGGGCCCTGGGTTTAAGTCTCAAACTGAGGTATAAGCCTTTCACATGGGCTCACAAGAAAGTTCAACATGACTTAGTGACTCAACAACATCAACAATGCACAAAAGTCTTCTCTTTAATTTTCTTTGCATATAAGAATATAGGACATTTATTATCCCCAGAGTTAATAATATCGTCTCTTCTTCCATAGAATTGGTCCTTTGACTTCAAATCAAACGATTCCTTCTCTGTGGGTTCTATTGGAGTTTCAGATGACCACTTTCTTCATGCTATTTTATTATGTATAATCAGGTCTCTAAGAAGATACATCATTTGACAGTTAACTTACTAAAAACTGAGTCTAATAGAATGAAGACATCTTATAATACAGCAGTGGGTAAAGGAGAGGTTTCTGGGAGTGATACAACATTTCAAAATAGAATACCAGAACAATGTTGACCATCTGGGATGTCTTGTTCTAGCAGTGTCTATCTTTAGAATATTAGTGTCTAGTGAACACTTTTGGTTATGCTTCTCATTTGTTATAACTCAGTTGGTAAAGAATCTGCCTGCAATGGATGGGTCGGGAAGATTGCTGGAGAAGAGACAGGCTACTCACTCCATGATTCTTGAACTTCCCTTATAAGAATCCGCCTGTAATGCAAGAGACCTGGGTTTGATCCCTGGGTTGGGGAAATCTCCCAGAGAAGGGAAAGACTCCCCACTCCAGTAATTTTGCCTGGAGAATTGCATAGCTCCCCCATGGGTTGTCAATAGTCAGACATGACTGAGTGACTTCACTTTCACTTTTTCTCAAATGTTATACAGAAGGTCATTTTACCAATATATCTTTAGAAAATTCTTACTCCCTGGTACATGCTGTCTATGCCTTAACAGTTTAATGAATTACTATATGGCTCAATCCTTGAGGTTTTCATAAAGATTGACCTAGAGCATACAATTCTGTAAAATACTAGGTGTATCTTTTAAAGATTTGGTGATCTTTAATGCAGTACTCAGACCATAATGATCACATTTTGGTCTCTGTGGTGCTTATAAAGATACTGATAATTTAGAAGCCAGTCATTTTAAAGATAGCATTTTATTGCTCCTTGTTGTTACAACTAAATTAATTAGACAGGTACTAATAGTTACATGATCACTGAAATTTCAGTAAAACAGAAATAAGATTTTCCACTGCATTTATTTTTTTGATATGTGTTTGTATAGTTCGCCTTTGTGATGAAACTACACAGTCAGGCTCTTTGAATTGGAGACAAAACCATAATTTTTGGTAAGTTATCGCAGTTGGAGTATGGAGAGTGTTTGATCTTTTAAAAATTACGTTGATATCAGGAAAAATAAATGGTTGGAAATAAGCTCACATTTACATTATGTTTAAATATCTGATGCATTCTGGTATATTTAAAAGAAAATAAAGTACTTATGCCTCAGTGACCACTTTAGCATTATTATGTATAACACTTTTGGTTATTTGCTTCATCATTGTGGGTAAAGGAGAGGTTTCTGGGAGTGATACAACATTTCAAAATAGAATACCAGAACAATGTTGACCATCTGGGATGTCTTGTTCTAGCAGTGTCTATCTTTAGAATATTAGTGTCTAGTGAACACTTTTGGTTATGCTTCTCATTTGTTATAACTCAGTTGGTAAAGAATCTGCCTGCAATGGATGGGTCGGGAAGATTGCTGGAGAAGAGACAGGCTACTCACTCCATGATTCTTGAACTTCCCTTATAAGAATCCGCCTGTAATGCAAGAGACCTGGGTTTGATCCCTGGGTTGGGGAAATCTCCCAGAGAAGGGAAAGACTCCCCACTCCAGTAATTTTTGCCTGGAGAATTGCATAGCTCCCCCATGGGTTGTCAATAGTCAGACATGACTGAGTGACTTCACTTTCACTTTTTCTCAAATGTTATACAGAAGGTCATTTTACCAATATATCTTTAGAAAATTCTTACTCCCTGGTACATGCTGTCTATGCCTTAACAGTTTAATGAATTACTATATGGCTCAATCCTTGAGGTTTTCATAAAGATTGACCTAGAGCATACAATTCTGTAAAATACTAGGTGTATCTTTTAAAGATTTGGTGATCTTTAATGCAGTACTCAGACCATAATGATCACATTTTGGTCTCTGTGGTGCTTATAAAGATACTGATAATTTAGAAGCCAGTCATTTTAAAGATAGCATTTTATTGCTCCTTGTTGTTACAACTAAATTAATTAGACAGGTACTAATAGTTACATGATCACTGAAATTTCAGTAAAACAGAAATAAGATTTTCCACTGCATTTATTTTTTTGATATGTGTTTGTATAGTTCGCCTTTGTGATGAAACTACACAGTCAGGCTCTTTGAATTGGAGACAAAACCATAATTTTTGGTAAGTTATCGCAGTTGGAGTATGGAGAGTGTTTGATCTTTTAAAAATTACGTTGATATCAGGAAAAATAAATGGTTGGAAATAAGCTCACATTTACATTATGTTTAAATATCTGATGCATTCTGGTATATTTAAAAGAAAATAAAGTACTTATGCCTCAGTATATAAACATTTCCTACATATTTTCATGTCTTGCAAAAAGTCTTTGAAAATTTAGGAGGGTCAAAACTAACTATGATTATCATTGGAATAATGAGTATTGAATAATATAAACCAACTAGATTCAAAATATGGAGTTATGGCTGGGGAAATACGTACTAGAAATACAATACTTAGTATTATACTAGAAAATATTTGGAAAACTACAAAGAAATTTTAGTTCTGCACTCTACATTGATCATAACAAGATTATAGGATAATCAAAATTCCTTACATTTCTCTGAAAAAAAAGAAAAGAAAAAGAAGTTCCATAAAAATTTGCCCATCTCTCATATTCTACTTAAAGTTGTATTTTCCAGGAAATCAAGACAAGTTAAATATTCAGAAGAATCTGAATGATGTTTAAACAACTCATCTGATTCTGATGCATAAAGAATAATCTTAATGCTTACAGTTTTGAATTCTGAGATTATATTCTCATGCTTATTTAACTAATTTAATTAAGTAAATTAGTAATTTTAAACTGGCTTCTCTTAGCCACATTGTTCTATGCGTTCTAAGAAGATGAAAGCAAATTCTTGCCTTAGATACATGGTTAACTGAGAAAAGACTGCATCTAGAGTCAAAATTATACACATGCTTGTTAAATCTTCTATTTTTCCTTTAATTAGTAGGCCTGACCCTAGGCTGTGATTTTTGGACACACTCAGAGTGGCACATAACTTGCCGATTACTATTCTATCAGGCTTCCCTTCAGCTTATAAATTTATTCTACATAGGTTAGTTGTATCTGGTTTGGGTACTCCTAGTAATATTGGCAAGGGTTATTTTTTATTGGAAATTTTCCACTGCATTTATTTTTTGATATGTGTTTGTATAGTTCGCCTTTGTGATGAAACTACACAGTCAGGCTCTTTGAATTGGAGACAAAACCATAATTTGGTAAGTTATCGCAGTTGGAGTATGGAGAGTGTTTGATCTTTTAAAATTACGTTGATATCAGGAAAAATAAATGGTTGGAAATAAGCTCACATTTACATTATGTTTAAATATCTGATGCATTCTGGTATATTTAAAAGAAAATAAAGTACTTATGCCTCAGTATATAAACATTTCCTACATATTTTCATGTCTTGCAAAAAGTCTTTGAAAATTTAGGAGGGTCAAAACTAACTATGATTATCATTGGAATAATGAGTATTGAATAATATAAACCAACTAGATTCAAAATATGGAGTTATGGCTGGGGAAATACGTACTAGAAATACAATACTTAGTATTATACTAGAAAATATTTGGAAAACTACAAAGAAATTTTAGTTCTGCACTCTACATTGATCATAACAAGATTATAGGATAATCAAAATTCCTTACATTTCTCTGAAAAAAAAGAAAAAAAAAAAAGAAGTTCCATAAAAATTTGCCCATCTCTCATATTCTACTTAAAGTTGTATTTTCCAGGAAATCAAGACAAGTTAAATATTCAGAAGAATCTGAATGATGTTTAAACAACTCATCTGATTCTGATGCATAAAGAATAATCTTAATGCTTACAGTTTTGAATTCTGAGATTATATTCTCATGCTTATTTAACTAATTTAATTAAGTAAATTAGTAATTTTAAACTGGCTTCTCTTAGCCACATTGTTCTATGCGTTCTAAGAAGATGAAAGCAAATTCTTGCCTTAGATACATGGTTAACTGAGAAAAGACTGCATCTAGAGTCAAAATTATACACATGCTTGTTAAATCTTCTATTTTTCCTTTAATTAGTAGGCCTGACCCTAGGCTGTGATTTTTGGACACACTCAGAGTGGCACATAACTTGCCGATTACTATTCTATCAGGCTTCCCTTCAGCTTATAAATTTATTCTACATAGGTTAGTTGTATCTGGTTTGGGTACTCCTAGTAATATTGGCAAGGGTTATTTTTTATTGGAAATTTTAGGGGAAAAAACCCCAAAAGGATTATTTGAAAATGGCAGAATCTCTAATAAGAAAAAAAAAAAAAAAATTACCAGTATTAAGAAAAAAAATCCACTTCAGCATCATAAATTTTGTGTGTGAGACCCACTGTGGATATATTACATTACAACGCACAGGTATAGGAATAGGGTATTCTAGTCTTTGTCTTTAAGCTTTCCTGGTAGCTCAGTGGTAAAGAATCTGCCTGCAATGCAGGAGACCTGTGTTCCATCCCTGGTTGCAAAGATCCCCTGGTGGAGGAAATGGCAACCCACTCCAGTATTCCTGCCTGGAGAGTTCCATGGACAGAGGAGCCTGGTGGGCTACAGTCCATTGGGTTGCAGAGTTGTTCACTACTGAGTGACTAACACATACATGATTCCTCCAAAACAGACAACACTCATGTCATGATCCTTATTTTTTGTCCTTCTCGGTTCCACAATGCATGCTCCCACTTTTCTATCTTAATGCTGATCCACACCCCACAGAGAGGGAAAGGTCACTACTGTATATATATAAAAAGGGCCTATGGTTAATACATAAAATTCTCAGTATCTGTTTGCTACTGATCAAAGTTTGGATTTCAATTTTTCACTGTATATGTATTGAACTGTTACACCTATTAGTGTTCCATATTTTTATTTATTACTACATAAATCCCTGAAGTCTATGAAATATGTGTCTTTTAATGCTGTGCCTTCTCAAATCACTCTGTAATATGGTTAACATGCGGGCTGTGATTCAGGAGGCCTATGAGTTGTCCTAAAAGTCCACATTTCTCACAAGGAGATGCCAATGCTTATGGTCCTGGAACACATTCTGAGTAGCAAGTACATATGCACACTCAGCACAAGTCTTTGCTGTTGTTACCAGAGAATATTTTTTCTCTGTACTTCTCATGACTGAGCAATGAGTACATGACTTCTGAAATCAGTGCTACCATAAAACGTTTTGCCTTATTCGAAAATTCATTTACTCAAGAACCAATTTTTCCTTTGGCTAAAGCAGACTGTGTTCAGTCATGTCCAACTTTTTGTGACCCCTTAGATTGCAGCATTCCAGGATGCTTTGTCTGTGAAATTTTCCAGGCAAGAATACTGGAGTGAGTTGCCATTTCCTATTCTGAGGGATCTTCCCTACCCAGGCATTGAACTCACATCTCCTGTGTCCCTTGCCTTGTAGACAGATTCTTTTTTTTTTTTTTTTAATTAATTAATTAATTTATTTATTTATTTATTTTTGTACATGTATGTTCCCAGATCAATCAGATGCATATCCCTTGACCCTCCCCCCACTGTAGGCAGATTCTTTAAGCCACTGGTGGGTACAGCCATTAAAACAGATTGCTGTATTAGTATTCAGTCATGTAATGCTATACATATATTCTCATTTATTCTGGACCATTGTTTGTTTGTACTATATTAAGGAAATGTATTTAGCAGTGGCTACAGAGTGGTGAATGAGATTTGATCCCTCCATTCAGGGAACTAACACCTAAGTGGAAGAGAGAAATAATGAGGGAAATGGGAATATTGAATTAAATACAAAGCATTAGATTACCATAGAGGATAAGGTAACACCTGTTAGGAAAGTTTCGTAGGGAATGTGACATTATCCTGAGACCTGATTGAGGAAGAATATTCAGACACCGGAACATTAAGCCAGGGATTTGCTTGCAGAAGTAGTAACACTAGCAAAGTCAAAGAGACACCAAAATGCATGCTGTACTTCAAGAATCATAGGTAGTTTAGGATGAAAGTTGGAGAGTGGCAAAAGATAAAGCTGGAAAAGTAGTCAAAAAACGTCAAATCATGAATGGCCTTTGTTCTAAGAAAGAGTTTTATCTCATAGGCAATGTAGCAATGTTGAATGATATATTTTAGGAAATATTTGTGGTAGCAATATAAAATGCTTGATTTCAAAAGGGTAAGTTTGGAGGATATCAAATTAATGCCAGTGAAAATCAATGGATGCTGAAATTATGGTAGCATAAGTGAGGACAGTGAATGATATTCTAGGGTGGAGGTAACCAGACTTTGTGGCAAATTGGATACTGGAGTAAAACTGAGGAGAAAGATGGTTAAAATTTTTAATCTAGGTAATTAAGTGTGATTAATGATATTTGTTAAAGAACTCTGTATATAAGCATGGGAACTATTCAGAAGCAATGGTTAAGAGTTTAGTTTTTAAGTTTGAGTGTATTGTAGGAAAGTCAGAGAGCTGTGTAGTAGACAGTTGAAAATACTTAGCTTAAACAAAGCTTACACATGGCATATGGAGTTTGATTCCTTCTATATGCCTTGATCACCTTTTATGTTTTTGTAACTCAAAAAAATATTTATTTGGTGAATGACAGAGCTGCCCAGTCTACAATGTCAACATTCATTATTATTTTGCTTTGTAATCAGCAGCGAGGGGTATGTGTGTGTGTGCGCGCACTAAGTCAATTCAGTTGTGTCTGACTCTTTGCGACCCTATGGGCTACATACAGCCTGCACGACTCCCCATACTGGAGTGGGTTGTCATGCCCATCTCCAAAGGGTATTTCTGACTCAGGGATCAAACTTGCATCTCTTTGTCTCCTGCATTGGCAGGCGGGTTCTTTACCACTAGTGCCACCTGGGAAGCTTATTTTAGGGCATTATTGCTAATAATTTAAGATATAAACATTTTCTGATGTCTTGGATATATGTACATATTTAGAACGTTACTGAAAAATGAATTACTTTTTCATTATGAAACAACAAAACTAGATCTGACATTAAAAAAAAAAAGACACTCTATATTGGCTTAATTGATAAGTAATACCATCTCTAAATATTACTAGAACTTGTAGTTCAGGGCAGAGATTTATATCAGTTCATAGTATCAAGGAGTTTAGAGAATACGAAGACACGAGCAGTTCTTGATCATACATGAACTAATGAGAAGGAGCCTGATACCAGCTAACAAATACCAAGTGGAATGAAAATTCCAAGCAATTCTCCTCCTTGACTTCCAAGAGGCTCTTCAGAGAGCAAATAACTGGTATATATGTACTAGATATACTACTGCTTATGCAAGGGTTTCTGATAAAGTGTGGCTCTTAAGGTGATTCCATTTAAAACCGAGGGGAAATTGAAAGAGAGAACAGTTGCAGATAAGATTCAAGATCTAGGGTCAAAACACAGGATTCCTACACTAGCGAGCAGGTAGTTCATCAGCAGTCACCATGCAAAGCAAAGGTGTGAGTAACCAGTGATTATTTTTATTTACATACACATCAAACTGATTAGATGAGGTTTACCTTTGTTCTACTTCTTTGTTTTCATCTGACTATCATTTACTCTCAAGAGTAAATAAGAAATGTATAGAACTGTGACATCAAACACTTATTAGCAAATTGCCAGTTATTACACATTTATATTTCTATATTTACATGTATCTTACCTAAATCTGCAACCAAAGCCTCTAGTAACTTTGTACAACTCGACACCATTAATTTCTTCAGAGTGACATTCTGATGTGAGCTGAACAGATGGAATTGCAGGATTGTTCTAGCAAATTTATCATAAAATGCATCCGAGGGGGTATTCTGATTTTTGGGACCCTATGGGCTACATACAGCCTGCACGACTCCCATACTGGAGTGGGTTGTCATGCCCATCTCCAAAGGGTATTTCTGACTCAGGGATCAAACTTGCATCTCTTTGTCTCCTGCATTGGCAGGCGGGTTCTTTACCACTAGTGCCACCTGGGAAGCTTATTTTAGGGCATTATTGCTAATAATTTAAGATATAAACATTTTCTGATGTCTTGGATATATGTACATATTTAGAACGTTACTGAAAAATGAATTACTTTTTCATTATGAAACAACAAAACTAGATCTGACATTAAAAAAAAAAAGACACTCTATATTGGCTTAATTGATAAGTAATACCATCTCTAAATATTACTAGAACTTGTAGTTCAGGGCAGAGATTTATATCAGTTCATAGTATCAAGGAGTTTAGAGAATACGAAGACACGAGCAGTTCTTGATCATACATGAACTAATGAGAAGGAGCCTGATACCAGCTAACAAATACCAAGTGGAATGAAAATTCCAAGCAATTCTCCTCCTTGACTTCCAAGAGGCTCTTCAGAGAGCAAATAACTGGTATATATGTACTAGATATACTACTGCTTATGCAAGGGTTTCTGATAAAGTGTGGCTCTTAAGGTGATTCCATTTAAAACCGAGGGGAAATTGAAAGAGAGAACAGTTGCAGATAAGATTCAAGATCTAGGGTCAAAACACAGGATTCCTACACTAGCGAGCAGGTAGTTCATCAGCAGTCACCATGCAAAGCAAAGGTGTGAGTAACCAGTGATTATTTTTATTTACATACACATCAAACTGATTAGATGAGGTTTACCTTTGTTCTACTTCTTTGTTTTCATCTGACTATCATTTACTCTCAAGAGTAAATAAGAAATGTATAGAACTGTGACATCAAACACTTATTAGCAAATTGCCAGTTATTACACATTTATATTTCTATATTTACATGTATCTTACCTAAATCTGCAACCAAAGCCTCTAGTAACTTTGTACAACTCGACACCATTAATTTCTTCAGAGTGACATTCTGATGTGAGCTGAACAGATGGAATTGCAGGATTGTTCTAGCAAATTTATCATAAAAAATGCATCCGACACCTGTGTAATTTGCCTAATCATTTTCCTAATAAGCTCCCACCATTAATTATGCACGATTTCCACAATGCAATCAAGATAAAAGTAAATCTGATGACTTAATACCCTTCAAAATAATTGGTTCACCCAACACAAGGCCTCCTTTGCTTTCCATAGCCATTTCAGTTAATTAGGAAAAGGGTGCACCCTGTTGGAGTCAGCAGAACGGGAGGCTGATCGCTTGGTGGGAGGTAGACCTGCTGGGTTTTTGGGCAGGAGTCAAGGATATTAACTCGCGAAAGAAGAGAGGAGCATTTTGCCCCTTCCTCCTCTTTCCTTCCCTTCCCCCACCTGCCATCCTGCAACTTCCCTGCCTTCCCCTACCCCACCCCAGCAGCAAACAGATGCGATTAGTGTTCTTCAGCCATCAGAAAACTGACTGCAGGACTCTGCGGGTCTAATGAGAATCAACTTTTCCGAGGCTGCTGTCTTGCGGTGCGGTCCACCTGTCACATCATTAGGTGCAGCGTGTGCCTTGAATTCACTTTGCTAAATGAGATTTACAGGCCCCAGTGAAACCCATCCTGCAGCATCCCTGCTTCAATTAGCTAAAGATTAATTGTCTGAGAAAGGGAATGAAAGTTTTACTTCAACTGACCTGAAAAAAAAAAAGGTAAAAAAAAAAAAAAATGTATGGTTCAGGTATTCCACATAGGCCTGAGGCAGTGTGGAAAAACGTGATAATTTAAAGGTGCTGCAAATTTCCTACACCTCGCCTGGATGAATGAAATTAACTAGCACTAAAAGCTGTCAAATTAAAGGTTGACTTCCAGATATTAGCACCTTAAATGTCACTGAATATTCTTTTTTTCTTTTTCTCCTTTCTTTTTTTTTGGGCAAACATTCACATCAGCACACCTGCACATGCACACAAACATTTTCTTACTGCTGTTCCTGCTAACTGCTTGTTCATGCCCAGCCTCGAGTTCCTCGCTATAAATCTTTGATGTAACCATGGCTACAGAACAACTGGCAATTACAAAATTTCCTCCATTTTAATGTTACACTAATTATGTTTGAATATGTTTTAATGGAGATGAAGAGTTGGAGGTGAGAAAAGCTTCCAAAGAAGGGCAGTAGGGGGGAATCTCTGTTCCCATCTGCCGTACTGTCCCCGTGCTAGTCAGACACACAGCTTGCCAGGGCAGGTAGGTTGTGCACAGCTCCGATTTCTTAATTTCTACATCTGAATGCAAATTATGGAACTTAAAACTTTAACATTCTGGGGAATGGCCTAAAATAAAGATATAATTACCTTATACTTTTTTAGCATGGTGGAACACGCAATGCTTTATTAGGATGTGAATAAGGAATGTGAACATTTCTGTCTGTAGCTGAAATTTCTTTTTAATTAATAAATAAGAAAGCTGTTTTAGCACTCCTAATTTTTAACATAAGGACAGGCACTGACAGCTTCAGCTGGCTACAATGTCAGATACAGCACAGACCCTAGGAGGAACAGAGAGCATCTCTTTTACTTGGGGGCAGAGGTTATCATCAGTGGGCTCTAGTTCTTCAGTTCACTTTTAACGTATTTTAACTGGTCGTCATTTGTTTGTCCCAATTTAAACTTGCAAGTTAGAGCCTGTGGTTTAACTTTAAAAAAATTACAAAATGCAAACATGCCTGGGGAAAATCTTTAACAAGACAGCACAGAAATAAGATAATACTAAATATTTTAGCTCAAAGGAACTGTACGTAAATAGAATGGACATGACTTTACTTTGAATATGAGTTTGCTGTCATCCACATTAACAAATTAAAGGAAAAAAAACAAGAAGAAAAAATTGTCTGATAAAATCCAAAAAAATTATTGGATGAATTACTTTATGCATATCACAGACTATGGGAAATATATATTTGAATTCTCTATCATTAACAATGACTCTCATAATATATGCATATTTTTCTTTAAGTTGTTAACTGACAATACTAGGAAAGATGATTTGAAAGTCATCTAAAAACACTGTTTTTTTTCTATTTTGAACTGTACTTATGTTTATGTTTCTCCTTTCTTTTTTTTTGGGCAAACATTCACATCAGCACACCTGCACATGCACACAAACATTTTCTTACTGCTGTTCCTGCTAACTGCTTGTTCATGCCCAGCCTCGAGTTCCTCGCTATAAATCTTTGATGTAACCATGGCTACAGAACAACTGGCAATTACAAAATTTCCTCCATTTTAATGTTACACTAATTATGTTTGAATATGTTTTAATGGAGATGAAGAGTTGGAGGTGAGAAAAGCTTCCAAAGAAGGGCAGTAGGGGGGAATCTCTGTTCCCATCTGCCGTACTGTCCCCGTGCTAGTCAGACACACAGCTTGCCAGGGCAGGTAGGTTGTGCACAGCTCCGATTTCTTAATTTCTACATCTGAATGCAAATTATGGAACTTAAAACTTTAACATTCTGGGGAATGGCCTAAAATAAAGATATAATTACCTTATACTTTTTTAGCATGGTGGAACACGCAATGCTTTATTAGGATGTGAATAAGGGAATGTGAACATTTCTGTCTGTAGCTGAAATTTCTTTTTAATTAATAAATAAGAAAGCTGTTTTAGCACTCCTAATTTTTAACATAAGGACAGGCACTGACAGCTTCAGCTGGCTACAATGTCAGATACAGCACAGACCCTAGGAGGGAACAGAGAGCATCTCTTTTACTTGGGGGCAGAGGTTATCATCAGTGGGCTCTAGTTCTTCAGTTCACTTTTAACGTATTTTAACTGGTCGTCATTTGTTTGTCCCAATTTAAACTTGCAAGTTAGAGCCTGTGGTTTAACTTTAAAAAAATTACAAAATGCAAACATGCCTGGGGAAAATCTTTAACAAGACAGCACAGAAATAAGATAATACTAAATATTTTAGCTCAAAGGAACTGTACGTAAATAGAATGGACATGACTTTACTTTGAATATGAGTTTGCTGTCATCCACATTAACAAATTAAAGGAAAAAAAAAACAAGAAGAAAAAATTGTCTGATAAAATCCAAAAAAATTATTGGATGAATTACTTTATGCATATCACAGACTATGGGAAATATATATTTGAATTCTCTATCATTAACAATGACTCTCATAATATATGCATATTTTTCTTTAAGTTGTTAACTGACAATACTAGGAAAGATGATTTGAAAGTCATCTAAAAACACTGTTTTTTTTCTATTTTGAACTGTACTTATGTTTATGTTTCATAAACATATGTTTTTCTTATGTCTATTTTTAGTACAGTTATGCAATGCACTTGCAAATATATATGTACATATATTTAAGTAGACATTTTAAAATTTAATTTTAATTAATTTCCTTAATATGGTCCAGACCCAGAAAGTTCAAAGAATCTTATTCTAGGATTCTACTCCTCACTTTACAAAATAAAAACAAAAGCTGGAAAATTATATATGTGGCTACTCTGAGTCATAATTTTCTCATGGCTAAGATTTTTTGTGCCCATCGATTTTTGATAGCTGAACATTCGCCCCACTTTAAACCCAATAGGTAAGACCCAATCAAATAGGGAGAGACATAGAAATACTTCTCAGAGGAAAAAAACTTTCTTTTTGTTCTCCTTACATGTTAATAGAATTAAATGCTATGTTCTTAAAATAACTCTTTGCAAAAGCGTGGTTCATACTGATTATCATTTTGACAGCTATTTGCGTGTTTACTTAGTTTAGCCTTTAGAACTGTGATTTAAAAGAAAGGTACTACAGTCTTTGTAATTCTTCTATAGAAGAATTACCTTCTATTTCTAGAAACACTTCTATCTCTAAAAAACTTCTATTTTCTAAATGTCTACCATAATAAGCAACCTGCATCAAACAACTACTAGATTCCAGATTCTGTTCTAAATATCTCTATAAGTATTACTTCATTTAATCCTTACCATAATCATGTAAGTTTTTTTATTATTTTTCTACTTTTAATAATAAGTAAAATTGAGTTACAGATTTTAAGTAACTTGCTCTAGGGCACCAGAGTAAAAATAGGAATAGGATTCAAACCACATTCTATAGCCTATGCCATTTTTGCATGACAAAACTCATATCTAGTAATTATTGTTTAACATTGACACTATGGGGCTTCCCTGTTGTTCCAGTGGATAAGGACACCGCCTTGCAGTGCAAGGGGCGCCGGTTCGATCCCTGGCCTGGGAAGATCCCACGTGCCGCGGAGCGGCTGGACTGATGTGTCCAATTACCGAGCCGGAGCTCTGGAGCGCATGCGCCCAGAGCTGGTGCTCTGCGACAACAGACGCCACTGCGATGGAAGGCCTGCAGGAGCCAAAGAACAAAGACCGATGAAAGCGGAGAAATGAAAGACCAACAGAAGTGACCCGCCCGCTCCCCTCTCTCCCCAACCCGACCCCTGCCCTAAATAAATAAATAAATAAATAAAAAATTAAAAAAAAAAACAAAAAACATTGACACTATGCCTGTTTCCAAGGGGATTAGAAAAAAGTGATAAAACTAAAATGATTACTATATTATAGATTTCAGTCTATACTAATGACTATATGAGTGTGCACGTGTTTGTTGTGTGTATCTGTGTGTGCATGTGTGTGGGGAGTGGTAGGTGAGGGGGGGTCTAGGTTCTTATGTGTGATTTACCATCTAGATAAACTGACACCTAATTGAATCCTGGGTGCTATCACTTCCATAGTTATGGCATAGCATCCATGGTTATAAGATCTTTTCTTTATTATTTTTTTATATTTTCTTCTTTTTATTTTTTATTACAGAGGTTTGTTATTTACTGCCACACATCAACCTGAATCAGTGATAGGTATACATGTTTCCTCCCTCTTGAACTTCCCTTCCATCATCCTCCCCATCCCACATCTCTAGGTTGTTACATAGCCCCTGTTTGAGTTCCCTTAGTCTTATGGCAGATTTACACTGGTTGTCTATTTTACATATGGTAATTTAGTTTCCATGTTACTCCTTCCATACATATCACCCTTTCCTCCCTCCCCTCAAAGTTCGTAAGTCTATTCTCTATGTCTGTTTCTCCATTGCTGCTAAGTTTTTTATTATTTTCTACTTTTAATAATAAGTAAAATTGAGTTACAGATTTTAAGTAACTTGCTCTAGGGCACCAGAGTAAAAATAGGAATAGGATTCAAACCACATTCTATAGCCTATGCCATTTTTGCATGACAAAACTCATATCTAGTAATTATTGTTTAACATTGACACTATGGGGCTTCCCTGGTGGTCCAGTGGATAAGGACACCGCCTTGCAGTGCAAGGGGCGCCGGTTCGATCCCTGGCCTGGGAAGATCCCACGTGCCGCGGAGCGGCTGGACTGATGTGTCCAATTACCGAGCCGGAGCTCTGGAGCGCATGCGCCCAGAGCTGGTGCTCTGCGACAACAGACGCCACTGCGATGGAAGGCCTGCAGGAGCCAAAGAACAAAGACCGATGAAAGCGGAGAAATGAAAGACCAACAGAAGTGACCCGCCCGCTCCCCTCTCTCCCCAACCCGACCCCTGCCCTAAATAAATAAATAAATAAATAAAAATTAAAAAAAAAAAAAACAAAAAACATTGACACTATGCCTGTTTCCAAGGGGATTAGAAAAAAGTGATAAAACTAAAATGATTACTATATTATAGATTTCAGTCTATACTAATGACTATATGAGTGTGCACGTGTTTGTTGTGTGTATCTGTGTGTGCATGTGTGTGGGGAGTGGTAGGTGAGGGGGGGTCTAGGTTCTTATGTGTGATTTACCATCTAGATAAACTGACACCTAATTGAATCCTGGGTGCTATCACTTCCATAGTTATGGCATAGCATCCATGGTTATAAGATCTTTTCTTTATTATTTTTTTATATTTTCTTCTTTTTATTTTTTATTACAGAGGTTTGTTATTTACTGCCACACATCAACCTGAATCAGTGATAGGTATACATGTTTCCTCCCTCTTGAACTTCCCTTCCATCATCCTCCCCATCCCACATCTCTAGGTTGTTACATAGCCCCTGTTTGAGTTCCCTTAGTCTTATGGCAGATTTACACTGGTTGTCTATTTTACATATGGTAATTTAGTTTCCATGTTACTCCTTCCATACATATCACCCTTTCCTCCCTCCCCTCAAAGTTCGTAAGTCTATTCTCTATGTCTGTTTCTCCATTGCTGCTCTGCATGTACGTTTATCAGCACCATCTTTCTCGACTCCATGTATATGTGTTAGTATACTATATTTATCTTTCTCTTTCTGACTTACTTCACCCATGGTTATAAGACCTTATGAGTTTTACCACTGCTTAAGTCTGATTCCAGCTTATATCTTCAAAATACATTTTAGCATAACATACACAGGCCAAACCTTATAAAATATCAAAACAACACAAAACTATGTAATCTTCCTGAAAAAGCATAAAAGAATTCTGAATATTTTAAAGTTGTCCATTTTTCGGTTAAAGTATACACTGTATATGATTCCGATTAAAATCTTAGTAGAGGTTATTTGGTTCTTGACAAAATCATTCTAGAGCACATCTAGAAAATTAACAAGGCTAGCCACTAGCATTTTTAAAAAAGAGTAAAAATAAAAGGCATTCTCTACTAGATAATCAATCATACAAAACTATAATACAAAGAAGGTTTTAATTATAAGCAATTGGCATAAAGATCCAAAGGAGAAAAAAGTCCAGAAGCAGACAGCCACACCCATAAAACTGTACAGATAGGGGCTTCCCTGGTGGTCCAGTGGGTAAGGACACCGCCTTGCAGTGCAAGGGGCGCCGGTTGGATCCCTGGCCTGGGAAGATTCCACGTGCCGCAGAACGGCTGGACTGATGTGTCCAATTACCGAGCCGCAGCTTTGGAGTACATGCGCCCAGAGCTGTTGCTCTGCGACAACAGAGGCCACCGCGATGGGAGGCCCACACTGGTCAAAGAACAAAGAAGGATGAAAACAGATAAATGAAAGACCAATGGAAGTGGCCCGCCCACCCCCTCCGTCCCCAACTTGCCCCCCCCATAAATAAATAAATAAATGTTTTTTTAAAAAATTGTGCAGATAAAGAAGATTCCAAATTCTTAAAGGGAACAGAAATATAAATCAATCAATACATGGTAATGTGACAGGTAATTGGGGCAAATCTAAATAATACATCTCTAGGTTGTTACATAGCCCCTGTTTGAGTTCCCTTAGTCTTATGGCAGATTTACACTGGTTGTCTATTTTACATATGGTAATTTAGTTTCCATGTTACTCCTTCCATACATATCACCCTTTCCTCCCTCCCCTCAAAGTTCGTAAGTCTATTCTCTATGTCTGTTTCTCCATTGCTGCTCTGCATGTACGTTTATCAGCACCATCTTTCTCGACTCCATGTATATGTGTTAGTATACTATATTTATCTTTCTCTTTCTGACTTACTTCACCCATGGTTATAAGACCTTATGAGTTTTACCACTGCTTAAGTCTGATTCCAGCTTATATCTTCAAAATACATTTTAGCATAACATACACAGGCCAAACCTTATAAAATATCAAAACAACACAAAACTATGTAATCTTCCTGAAAAAGCATAAAAGAATTCTGAATATTTTAAAGTTGTCCATTTTTCGGTTAAAGTATACACTGTATATGATTCCGATTAAAATCTTAGTAGAGGTTATTTGGTTCTTGACAAAATCATTCTAGAGCACATCTAGAAAATTAACAAGGCTAGCCACTAGCATTTTTAAAAAAGAGTAAAAATAAAAGGCATTCTCTACTAGATAATCAATCATACAAAACTATAATACAAAGAAGGTTTTAATTATAAGCAATTGGCATAAAGATCCAAAGGAGAAAAAAGTCCAGAAGCAGACAGCCACACCCATAAAACTGTACAGATAGGGGCTTCCCTGGTGGTCCAGTGGGTAAGGACACCGCCTTGCAGTGCAAGGGGCGCCGGTTGGATCCCTGGCCTGGGAAGATTCCACGTGCCGCAGAACGGCTGGACTGATGTGTCCAATTACCGAGCCGCAGCTTTGGAGTACATGCGCCCAGAGCTGTTGCTCTGCGACAACAGAGGCCACCGCGATGGGAGGCCCACACTGGTCAAAGAACAAAGAAGGATGAAAACAGATAAATGAAAGACCAATGGAAGTGGCCCGCCCACCCCCTCCGTCCCCAACTTGCCCCCCCCATAAATAAATAAATAAATGTTTTTTTAAAAAATTGTGCAGATAAAGAAGATTCCAAATTCTTAAAGGGAACAGAAATATAAATCAATCAATACATGGTAATGTGACAGGTAATTGGGGACAATAATTTTACTAAATAATTTTACTAAATTTGTATGAAAATAGATTTCATATTATTTGAATAAATAAATGGACACAGTAAAGGAACTGATTTTGTTCTGAAAAAATTTTAAGTATAGAAATTGTGTAAGAAATAGCACAGGAGGGGCTTCCCTGGTGGTCCAGTGGGTAAGGACACTGCCTTGCAGTGCAAGGGGCGTCCGTTCAATCCCTGGCCTGGGAAGATCCCACGTGCCGCGGAGCAGCTGGACCGATGTGTCCAATTACCGAACCAGAGCTCTGGAGTGCATGCGCCCAGAGCCGGTGCTCTGCGACAACAGAGGCCACCGCGATGGGAGGCCCACACAGGCCAAAGAGCAAAGATGGATGAAAATGGACAAATGAAAGACCAATAGAAGTGACCTGCCTTCTCCCCTCCCTCCCCACCCCCACCAAAATAAATAAATAAATAAATCTTTTAAAAAAAGAAGAAAAAAAGAAATAGCACAGGAAAAACATGATAAATTGAACTGCTTGCAAGCTAAATCTCTGTATCTCATCAAATAAAATAAAGTAAAAATTAGGTTGGAATTAATTCTTTTAAATCTATATGATTAAAAAAATCATAAAGTTACATATGAAGTTGAAAACAACTGTGTAAGGGAAATTGAGGAAAGGACACAAGCAGGTAATTCACAAAGAATGAAACAGTAATGTTGTAAAAATGATATTAAACATAAAAGTTAAAATACTGAGACCTTCAGAATAGAATTTAAAGAAAATGCTAATGCCAAAAGACAATTAGGGCATCTAAAGTAAGTATTATAAACTTTCTTTTTTTCTCTTTCATTGGTCCTTCATTTATTTTTCACCCATCTTTATTCTTTGGCCTGTATGGGCCTCCCATTGCAGTGACCTCTCTCCTCTCAGAGCTCTGGCTCTGGGCACATGCGTTCCAGAGCACTGGCTCATAATTGGACACACCGGTCCAGTCGCTCCACACCATGTGGGATCTTCCCGGGCCAGGGATTGAACCGGTGCCCCTTGCACTGCAAGGTGGATTCTTTATCCACTGGACCACCAGGGAAGCCTCATGAACACTGTTTTTAAGAGTAAAAAATTAGTCCATTTTGGAAAAGTTTGGCAAAAAAATTAAGGTTTTAAACTTATTCATAAACTTCCAGTATACAGAAAAGTCTTGCTTCAATCATGCTATCACGACAATTTAACCAGAGCCTCTCTACAAGACTGAAAAGAGGAAACAACCTAAGTATCCATCCGAGAGGGAAATTGTTACATAAATATTACCCATCAACTTTAAATTTTTGAAGAACATGTAATGCATAATGGAAAGCTCAGAATTAACGTCTAAAAAATATTATAAGAAACCACAAACCATCTAACCTAAATGCATGGAAAAATCTGATGTAAGTGAAACAGACAAAAGTGTTTTAACAATATAGTTTAGGGAGGCCCACACAGGCCAAAGAGCAAAGATGGATGAAAATGGACAAATGAAAGACCAATAGAAGTGACCTGCCTTCTCCCCTCCCTCCCACCCCACCAAAATAAATAAATAAATAAATCTTTTAAAAAAAGAAGAAAAAAAGAAATAGCACAGGAAAAACATGATAAATTGAACTGCTTGCAAGCTAAATCTCTGTATCTCATCAAATAAAATAAAGTAAAAATTAGGTTGGAATTAATTCTTTTAAATCTATATGATTAAAAAAATCATAAAGTTACATATGAAGTTGAAAACAACTGTGTAAGGGAAATTGAGGAAAGGACACAAGCAGGTAATTCACAAAGAATGAAACAGTAATGTTGTAAAAATGATATTAAACATAAAAGTTAAAATACTGAGACCTTCAGAATAGAATTTAAAGAAAATGCTAATGCCAAAAGACAATTAGGGCATCTAAAGTAAGTATTATAAACTTTCTTTTTTTCTCTTTCATTGGTCCTTCATTTATTTTTCACCCATCTTTATTCTTTGGCCTGTATGGGCCTCCCATTGCAGTGACCTCTCTCCTCTCAGAGCTCTGGCTCTGGGCACATGCGTTCCAGAGCACTGGCTCATAATTGGACACACCGGTCCAGTCGCTCCACACCATGTGGGATCTTCCCGGGCCAGGGATTGAACCGGTGCCCCTTGCACTGCAAGGTGGATTCTTTATCCACTGGACCACCAGGGAAGCCTCATGAACACTGTTTTTAAGAGTAAAAAATTAGTCCATTTTGGAAAAGTTTGGCAAAAAAATTAAGGTTTTAAACTTATTCATAAACTTCCAGTATACAGAAAAGTCTTGCTTCAATCATGCTATCACGACAATTTAACCAGAGCCTCTCTACAAGACTGAAAAGAGGAAACAACCTAAGTATCCATCCGAGAGGGAAATTGTTACATAAATATTACCCATCAACTTTAAATTTTTGAAGAACATGTAATGCATAATGGAAAGCTCAGAATTAACGTCTAAAAAATATTATAAGAAACCACAAACCATCTAACCTAAATGCATGGAAAAATCTGATGTAAGTGAAACAGACAAAAGTGTTTTAACAATATAGTTTAGGGTTAAGAGGTAAGATTTGCAGACTTTCTAGGTTTGGAACCTAGCCCCATCATTTTGACTCTATGTCCCTTGATATTTACTTTATTTTAACCTAATTTTCTAAACTGGTAATAATCTTACCATATAGCTTTATGGGGTTTAAAATAGGTTAATGACACTTAGCACTGGACTAAGTACTAAGAAAGAGTACAGCGAGTGATATTGTTATGTTGTGTTGTATTGTGTTAGTCACTCAGCTCTGTCTAACTCTGCGATCCCAAGGACTGTAGCCTTTGTTGAGGAATTTTCCAGGCAAGAATAGTGGACTGGGTTGCCATTTCCTTCTCCAGGGCATCTTCCTCACCCAGGGATGGAGCCCAGGTTTCCCACACTGCAAGCAGATTCTTTACTGTCTGAGCCACCAGGAAGACCTGTGTCACTACCTACAATTAACTCTAGATGGTAGTATATGTGGTATTATGTATATTTTTCTCTTTTAAATGCATACGAGAGATACTTTTACAGGAAAAATTTGATGAGCTTTTAAGTTCCATTTAAAGAAAATATGTATCTGTATCTGTTATTCAAAAGTAAAGATAGCAACATGGTTGAGAAATAATATGCACAGATAAAAATACTCTTTTTTCATTAGGTCCTTTTTCTATGAACTATAACCCTATTACGTATGATTATCTCACTCAGCCATTCACTCCACACTTAATTATTTAATACATTAAGTGGTAGGCAATTGTCTAAGTTTTGGGAACACCTTGAGCAAAACATTTCAGTTTTAACATACAACTTATATTTTGTATGCAGAGGTAAGGAATTAAAAACAATCTACATCAAATGCCACTAAATGCTAAAAAGGAAAATAAAGAAGTAGAAAACAAGTTTTTATAACTGATGACCTGATCAGAAATTTTATTTATGCTTAACTTGTCAAATTAAGAAAATAAAACTGCCCAACTGTCCCAAAGACGTAGTTAAAACTATAAAGCAAAAAGTTAATGTAATGAAACAAAACTAAAAAAGTTTGCATGGAAAAATCTGATGTAAGTGAAACAGACAAAAGTGTTTTAACAATATAGTTTAGGGTTAAGAGGTAAGATTTGCAGACTTTCTAGGTTTGGAACCTAGCCCCATCATTTTGACTCTATGTCCCTTGATATTTACTTTATTTTAACCTAATTTTCTAAACTGGTAATAATCTTACCATATAGCTTTATGGGGTTTAAAATAGGTTAATGACACTTAGCACTGGACTAAGTACTAAGAAAGAGTACAGCGAGTGATATTGTTATGTTGTGTTGTATTGTGTTAGTCACTCAGCTCTGTCTAACTCTGCGATCCCAAGGACTGTAGCCTTTGTTGAGGAATTTTCCAGGCAAGAATAGTGGACTGGGTTGCCATTTCCTTCTCCAGGGCATCTTCCTCACCCAGGGATGGAGCCCAGGTTTCCCACACTGCAAGCAGATTCTTTACTGTCTGAGCCACCAGGGAAGACCTGTGTCACTACCTACAATTAACTCTAGATGGTAGTATATGTGGTATTATGTATATTTTTCTCTTTTAAATGCATACGAGAGATACTTTTACAGGAAAAATTTGATGAGCTTTTAAGTTCCATTTAAAGAAAATATGTATCTGTATCTGTTATTCAAAAGTAAAGATAGCAACATGGTTGAGAAATAATATGCACAGATAAAAATACTCTTTTTTCATTAGGTCCTTTTTCTATGAACTATAACCCTATTACGTATGATTATCTCACTCAGCCATTCACTCCACACTTAATTATTTAATACATTAAGTGGTAGGCAATTGTCTAAGTTTTGGGAACACCTTGAGCAAAACATTTCAGTTTTAACATACAACTTATATTTTGTATGCAGAGGTAAGGAATTAAAAACAATCTACATCAAATGCCACTAAATGCTAAAAAGGAAAATAAAGAAGTAGAAAACAAGTTTTTATAACTGATGACCTGATCAGAAATTTTATTTATGCTTAACTTGTCAAATTAAGAAAATAAAACTGCCCAACTGTCCCAAAGACGTAGTTAAAACTATAAAGCAAAAAGTTAATGTAATGGTATAGTAAAAGTATACTATGAAAGTTAAAAGACACAAAAAGACTCTCAATGGCCAAAGCAATCTTCAGAAAAGCAGTCAATTCGGAGGAATCAGGCTCTTTGACTTCAGACTCTACTAGAAAGCTTCCCTGGTGGCTCAGACAGTAAAGAATCTGCCTGCAGTACAGGAGACCTTGGTCAGGAAGATCCTTTGAAGAAGGAAATGGCAGCCCGCTCCAGTATCCTTGCCTAGAGAATCCCATGGACAGAGGAGCCTGGCAAGCTGCAGTCCACGGGGTTGCATAAGAGTCTGCCATGAGTAGAGTAAAGGAAATAAAAGCAAAAAGAAACAAGAGTTAATTACACTTAAAAGCTTTTACACAGTAAAATAAACCATAAACAAAATCTACTGAATGGGAGAAAACATTTACAAACGATGCCATCAGCAAGGGATTAGTTCCCTGCCCCTCAAATCAGTCCAATCAAGAATTGGGCCGAATATCTAAACGGACCTTTCTCCAAAGGAGACATACAGATGTCCAAAAGGCACATGAAAAGATTCTCAGTTTCACCAATTATTAGAGAAATGAAAATCAAAACTACAATGGGGCATTACCTCACACCATTCAGAATGGTCATCATCAAAAAGTCTACAAATTAATGTCAGAGAGGGGAGAAATAAAAAAGGAACCCTCTTTCTCTGTTGGTGGGAATGTAAATTGGTGCAGCTACTACGGAGAACAGTATAGAGGTTTCTTTAAAAAAAGAAAATAGCAACATGGTTGAGAAATAATATGCACAGATAAAAATACTCTTTTTTCATTAGGTCCTTTTTCTATGAACTATAACCCTATTACGTATGATTATCTCACTCAGCCATTCACTCCACACTTAATTATTTAATACATTAAGTGGTAGGCAATTGTCTAAGTTTTGGGAACACCTTGAGCAAAACATTTCAGTTTTAACATACAACTTATATTTTGTATGCAGAGGTAAGGAATTAAAAACAATCTACATCAAATGCCACTAAATGCTAAAAAGGAAAATAAAGAAGTAGAAAACAAGTTTTTATAACTGATGACCTGATCAGAAATTTTATTTATGCTTAACTTGTCAAATTAAGAAAATAAAACTGCCCAACTGTCCCAAAGACGTAGTTAAAACTATAAAGCAAAAAGTTAATGTAATGGTATAGTAAAAGTATACTATGAAAGTTAAAAGACACAAAAAGACTCTCAATGGCCAAAGCAATCTTCAGAAAAGCAGTCAATTCGGAGGAATCAGGCTCTTTGACTTCAGACTCTACTAGAAAGCTTCCCTGGTGGCTCAGACAGTAAAGAATCTGCCTGCAGTACAGGAGACCTTGGTCAGGAAGATCCTTTGAAGAAGGAAATGGCAGCCCGCTCCAGTATCCTTGCCTAGAGAATCCCATGGACAGAGGAGCCTGGCAAGCTGCAGTCCACGGGGTTGCATAAGAGTCTGCCATGAGTAGAGTAAAGGAAATAAAAGCAAAAAGAAACAAGAGTTAATTACACTTAAAAGCTTTTACACAGTAAAATAAACCATAAACAAAATCTACTGAATGGGAGAAAACATTTACAAACGATGCCATCAGCAAGGGATTAGTTCCCTGCCCCTCAAATCAGTCCAATCAAGAATTGGGCCGAATATCTAAACGGACCTTTCTCCAAAGGAGACATACAGATGTCCAAAAGGCACATGAAAAGATTCTCAGTTTCACCAATTATTAGAGAAATGAAAATCAAAACTACAATGGGGCATTACCTCACACCATTCAGAATGGTCATCATCAAAAAGTCTACAAATTAATGTCAGAGAGGGGAGAAATAAAAAAGGAACCCTCTTTCTCTGTTGGTGGGAATGTAAATTGGTGCAGCTACTACGGAGAACAGTATAGAGGTTTCTTTAAAAAAAGAAAAAGAAATAGAGCTACTGTATGATCCTGCAATCTAACTCCTTGGCATATACCTGAAGAAAACAATAATTCAACAAGATGCATGCATCCCAATGTTCACTGCAGCACTATTTCCAATACCCAAGATATGTAAGTAACCTAAATGTTCAGAGGATGAATGGGTAAAGAAGATGTGATAATACATTGTGGAATGATGATGCAATATTACTTAGCCATAAAAAAGAATGAAATAATGTCATTTGTAGCAACATGGATTGACCTAGAGATTATCATACTAAGTGAAGAAAGCCAGACAGAGAAAGAGAAATATCATATGACATGCTTGTATGTGGAATCTAAAAGGAAAAAAAAATACACAAATGACCTTATTTCTGAAACAGAGAGTCATAGACACAGAAAATAAACTTATGGTTATCCAAGTTTTGTGAGAGGAGCAATAAATTAGGAGGCTGGGATTAAAATATACACACTACTGCATATAACATAGATAACCAACAAGGACCTACTGCACGGCAAAGAGAAATGTACTCAAATTATAAAAAACTTATAAGGAAAACACAATCTGAAAAGAATATATATTCAAATACATATGTGTATGTGTATACATATATATATATATATATATATATATATATATATATGTATGTATACACACACACACACCTATACATATGAATGCTGAGTCACATCCAACTCTTTGGGACCCCATGGACTGTAGCCTGCCATGATCCTGTTCATGGAATTCTCCAGGCAAGAATACTAAGGTGGGTTGCCTTTTCCTCCTCCAGGGGACCTTTGAATTGACCTGGTCTCTGTTTTGTCTTCTGCCTTGAGCAGGCAAATTTTTTACTAACTGCGCCACCTGGGAGTCAACATATACATATATATATATATATATGCATGTATGTATATGTGTATGTGTGTGTGTGTGTGTGTGTATGAGTGAATTGCTGTACTGTAGACTGGAATCTTGCTTTATATTACAAATCAACTATATGCCAATAAAATATTTTTAAACATAAAAATAAATAAAAGTTAAAAAAGGTCCTAATTATAACACATTTCTAAGTACACAGGTAATATTTTAGTTGATTCAAATGTACTTTTAAACATAGTTTTATAATTTTTTAAATTTTTTTTTGATGTGCACCATTTTTAAATCATTACTGAATTTTGTTGCATTATCATTTCTGTTTATGTGTTTTGGTTTCCCAGCCATGAGGCATGAGGGATCCCAGTTTCCCAGCCAGGAACTAAGCCTGCACTTCCCAAACTGGAAGGCAAAGTCTTCACCACTGAACCGCCAGGGAAGTTCCTACAAATTTATTAAATCACACTTTTAAAAGCCTTTTGTTGTTTCGTTGTTTTTGTGCAGCTTCAGGTAGATTAATGTGTCACACACATAACAGCAGAAACAATAATCAAAAATATGTCTTGAACAGTTGTTAATCAGTTAGGATATGCTAAGTAATCTTTATGAAACATTATGAGGTGGTGGCTAGTATTATATCTACTTTACAGAAGGGGAAGCAAACAGATACAATCTTTCTTGACAAAACCACCAGCTGGTAAGTGACGGAACCGTGCTTAGAACTAGGTCTGTCTATTACCAAAATCAGTTGTTTACTATATAGGCTATATCGCTTTGGGTTTGGACATCTGAATGTATATGAGACATTTTTATGCTAATAGAAATCACTCCCTAATCATTTTTACTTTCAAAAATTCAAACATTAAATCAGTCATTTGAAAAAAATCTTAGGTAGATCTGGCTGCAATTAATTGGTCCACTGACTTTAGATATGCATAAGGGTTTGAAACAATTCAAGTGTTAATTTATTCAACCCAGTGCACAATTTCTAAGAAGAATTCCTGAAATTGAAGATTTTAAAGAGAGAGAAAATTAAGAAGTAACATCAATTACCATATTAGTACATGATATATTATTTATTAGCATATCCTAGGTATTTTATATGTATTGAACAGATAATATAGAAGGGGATAAATAAACCAATTAAATAGCTCTTAAACTAATAACTATGCCTGATTAATAATAATAGCATCATGATAACAATCAATTTGAAAGTGCTTTTATTAATTAAGTTCTCACTGTGTGCCAGCAGTTATGTTTTTCAAGGTTGGCATGCATTTTTTTCAAATTCACAACAATTCCATGAAGTATGCAGAACTGACGAATATGCAAATTGATGCATTAAAATTTTAAATATGCTCAACTCCTCCCAACTGCTTAACCTACAGTCAGAATTTAAGTTCACATCTGCCTAGTAATAAAACTGTACTGACATCTACTTCCAGAGACGCAGCATGATGATCCAAGTCATTTAAACTATTTATCTTATACTTACTCTTCTAGGATGAAGTTTTCATACATAGTGTGGTAGGTAGTTCTGCTAATTGAAAAGAAGCAGAACAGTTCCCAGCACACTAGGAATTACACTAATCCCTTAACGAGCGGATCTCAGACTTGGGGTGGAAGCTCAAAATATAAGACTATCTATGAGAGCATGCCAACTCTGTGTTTTAAAAGCCTTTGTTGTTTCGTTGTTTTTGTGCAGCTTCAGGTAGATTAATGTGTCACACACATAACAGCAGAAACAATAATCAAAAATATGTCTTGAACAGTTGTTAATCAGTTAGGATATGCTAAGTAATCTTTATGAAACATTATGAGGTGGTGGCTAGTATTATATCTACTTTACAGAAGGGGAAGCAAACAGATACAATCTTTCTTGACAAAACCACCAGCTGGTAAGTGACGGAACCGTGCTTAGAACTAGGTCTGTCTATTACCAAAATCAGTTGTTTACTATATAGGCTATATCGCTTTGGGTTTGGACATCTGAATGTATATGAGACATTTTTATGCTAATAGAAATCACTCCCTAATCATTTTTACTTTCAAAAATTCAAACATTAAATCAGTCATTTGAAAAAAATCTTAGGTAGATCTGGCTGCAATTAATTGGTCCACTGACTTTAGATATGCATAAGGGTTTGAAACAATTCAAGTGTTAATTTATTCAACCCAGTGCACAATTTCTAAGAAGAATTCCTGAAATTGAAGATTTTAAAGAGAGAGAAAATTAAGAAGTAACATCAATTACCATATTAGTACATGATATATTATTTATTAGCATATCCTAGGTATTTTATATGTATTGAACAGATAATATAGAAGGGGATAAATAAACCAATTAAATAGCTCTTAAACTAATAACTATGCCTGATTAATAATAATAGCATCATGATAACAATCAATTTGAAAGTGCTTTTATTAATTAAGTTCTCACTGTGTGCCAGCAGTTATGTTTTTCAAGGTTGGCATGCATTTTTTTCAAATTCACAACAATTCCATGAAGTATGCAGAACTGACGAATATGCAAATTGATGCATTAAAATTTTAAATATGCTCAACTCCTCCCAACTGCTTAACCTACAGTCAGAATTTAAGTTCACATCTGCCTAGTAATAAAACTGTACTGACATCTACTTCCAGAGACGCAGCATGATGATCCAAGTCATTTAAACTATTTATCTTATACTTACTCTTCTAGGATGAAGTTTTCATACATAGTGTGGTAGGTAGTTCTGCTAATTGAAAAGAAGCAGAACAGTTCCCAGCACACTAGGAATTACACTAATCCCTTAACGAGCGGATCTCAGACTTGGGGTGGAAGCTCAAAATATAAGACTATCTATGAGAGCATGCCAACTCTGTGAATAGTGTCTGCTGAAAAATTGTAGAATAGCATTCTTTTAATCATACCTATTTTACAACGTTTCATATATTACATATCTGACTTTGGTTGTTCAGATAACCATCTGTCAAAGCGTTAAAAAAAAAAAAAAAGCACATATTGAGAAAGAAAAAAACCTTAAAAGTCCAAAAACCCACCACATATTGTTTTGGTATAACTTGGGTTGAAGTAGGCCAAATAGCTTGGCAATATTCTGCGAGAATATCTGATGGGGAAACTGTTTGACCTGGGAGATTGGTTGTGTGTGTTTGTGTGTGTTTAATTTTGGAAAGAAGTTCTAATAATTTGTACTTCGTTTTTCTGCAATGTGTAACTTTTTGCCCCTTCCACTTACCTAGCTCTAACTCATATCTCTATAACAGATGTAGATATATCTGGTAAGTTAGGTATGTGATATCTCTATAACAGATGTAGATATATCTGGTAAGTTAGGTATGTGATATGTCAATGGGTGTTAGATGCTAAGAACAGAATTTTATTTCCAAAACATACCATCAAAAATTTCCTCTTCTGAGCCATACTTCGCTGTTAGTCAGTCTTACAACAATGGCTAAGTCAGCAGATGGAAATGGATGGGCAAGTCATTCAAATGAGAGCATGCGAGTGTAGGGAAACAAAGTAGAATGTTACTTTAATACTTGAGCGTAAATCTAGTACTTTAGGTCACTACAGAGCACATCTGCCTCAAAATGAAGATGTGTGTGGTAAGCTGTTTCAGTCGTGTCTGACTCTTTGTAACCCATGGACTGTAGCCTGCCAGGCTCCTCTGCCCATGGGATTCCCAGGCAAGAATACCAGAGTGGGCTGCCATTTCATCCTCCAGGAGATCTTCCCAGGGACTGTTACTGACCTTCCAAGTCATTTAAACTATTTATCTTATACTTACTCTTCTAGGATGAAGTTTTCATACATAGTGTGGTAGGTAGTTCTGCTAATTGAAAAGAAGCAGAACAGTTCCCAGCACACTAGGAATTACACTAATCCCTTAACGAGCGGATCTCAGACTTGGGGTGGAAGCTCAAAATATAAGACTATCTATGAGAGCATGCCAACTCTGTGAATAGTGTCTGCTGAAAAATTGTAGAATAGCATTCTTTTAATCATACCTATTTTACAACGTTTCATATATTACATATCTGACTTTGGTTGTTCAGATAACCATCTGTCAAAGCGTTAAAAAAAAAAAAAAAGCACATATTGAGAAAGAAAAAAACCTTAAAAGTCCAAAAAAAAACCCACCACATATTGTTTTGGTATAACTTGGGTTGAAGTAGGCCAAATAGCTTGGCAATATTCTGCGAGAATATCTGATGGGGAAACTGTTTGACCTGGGAGATTGGTTGTGTGTGTTTGTGTGTGTTTAATTTTGGAAAGAAGTTCTAATAATTTGTACTTCGTTTTTCTGCAATGTGTAACTTTTTGCCCCTTCCACTTACCTAGCTCTAACTCATATCTCTATAACAGATGTAGATATATCTGGTAAGTTAGGTATGTGATATCTCTATAACAGATGTAGATATATCTGGTAAGTTAGGTATGTGATATGTCAATGGGTGTTAGATGCTAAGAACAGAATTTTATTTCCAAAACATACCATCAAAAATTTCCTCTTCTGAGCCATACTTCGCTGTTAGTCAGTCTTACAACAATGGCTAAGTCAGCAGATGGAAATGGATGGGCAAGTCATTCAAATGAGAGCATGCGAGTGTAGGGAAACAAAGTAGAATGTTACTTTAATACTTGAGCGTAAATCTAGTACTTTAGGTCACTACAGAGCACATCTGCCTCAAAATGAAGATGTGTGTGGTAAGCTGTTTCAGTCGTGTCTGACTCTTTGTAACCCATGGACTGTAGCCTGCCAGGCTCCTCTGCCCATGGGATTCCCAGGCAAGAATACCAGAGTGGGCTGCCATTTCATCCTCCAGGAGATCTTCCCAGGGACTGAACCCACGTCTCTTGTGTCTCCTGCATTGGCAGGCCAGTTTGTTACCACAAGTGCCACCTGGGAAGTCCTGCAGGAAGACACTACACATAAATAAAAAAAACATTAATTCTCCGTGATTCTACTGCATAAAAACTAAGACATTTCAAGTATAGTATTACTATATTCTAGTGCATTTTTGGAATATGTAATCTAATAGCCTTTCAGATCAAATTAAAAGTGATAGGCATCAACTGCTTCTGTGGATGTCAGAAGCAAAGTTGAAGGAGTGGGGGGCAAAGAGATAGGTAAGGTATTACACATTTGTAAAAAAGAAAAAAAGAATGAGAAACATTTTACTTTATGTAGTACTTATTTGTTCCCTTTCTTTTCATTCTTAGCAGGGAAATTTAAAACACACAGACACACAGACATACCCCACATGTCCAGTGGGTCTGGCATACAATTACAAGTTTCCTCACAGCAGTAAATTCTCAGTCCCAGCTGTGCCTTCAGTGGCATGAGCCAGCTGGATTATGCTAAAGCACCCATGGATTCCTCCTCCTTTTGTTTCATTCCACCCAGGGTCTTAAAGCTTAAGCATCTGACATGCTTGGGCAGTTTTCTCTCTAATTTCACCCAAGCTGGCTGAGCAGTGAGTTCAATGTGTAGGTGTAACCTGTAGGTGTGAGCAGTTTCTTCAATAGTTTTTCCCTTTGGCCATCTGAACCCTGGATGCCTTCCAAGTTGGAGTGAATCCACGCTTCAGTAAAATGTTAAACAGTATAACAAGAGAAATACTATTTCCAGACCAAGCTGATCTAGATCAACATCTATGCAAGCAGAGGTTGATTTCGATATTGGAGGTACGAGGCTTCTGGTTTCAGTAACACAAAGGATGCAACTAGAAAATCAACAAATGGTCTTCATATATGAGTTGTGTGGAGTCTCGTTATGACCTTGCAAAACCATGTGATGAGAAGACATTCAGAGTTGCTTGTTCATACACCAATTTTCCACTTATGCAAGATTAATGTTAAAGAATATACAGAGCACATCTGCCTCAAAATGAAGATGTGTGTGGTAAGCTGTTTCAGTCGTGTCTGACTCTTTGTAACCCATGGACTGTAGCCTGCCAGGCTCCTCTGCCCATGGGATTCCCAGGCAAGAATACCAGAGTGGGCTGCCATTTCATCCTCCAGGAGATCTTCCCAGGGACTGAACCCACGTCTCTTGTGTCTCCTGCATTGGCAGGCCAGTTTGTTACCACAAGTGCCACCTGGGAAGTCCTGCAGGAAGACACTACACATAAATAAAAAAAACATTAATTCTCCGTGATTCTACTGCATAAAAACTAAGACATTTCAAGTATAGTATTACTATATTCTAGTGCATTTTTGGAATATGTAATCTAATAGCCTTTCAGATCAAATTAAAAGTGATAGGCATCAACTGCTTCTGTGGATGTCAGAAGCAAAGTTGAAGGAGTGGGGGGCAAAGAGATAGGTAAGGTATTACACATTTGTAAAAAAGAAAAAAAGAATGAGAAACATTTTACTTTATGTAGTACTTATTTGTTCCCTTTCTTTTCATTCTTAGCAGGGAAATTTAAAACACACAGACACACAGACATACCCCACATGTCCAGTGGGTCTGGCATACAATTACAAGTTTCCTCACAGCAGTAAATTCTCAGTCCCAGCTGTGCCTTCAGTGGCATGAGCCAGCTGGATTATGCTAAAGCACCCATGGATTCCTCCTCCTTTTGTTTCATTCCACCCAGGGTCTTAAAGCTTAAGCATCTGACATGCTTGGGCAGTTTTCTCTAATTTCACCCAAGCTGGCTGAGCAGTGAGTTCAATGTGTAGGTGTAACCTGTAGGTGTGAGCAGTTTCTTCAATAGTTTTTCCCTTTGGCCATCTGAACCCTGGATGCCTTCCAAGTTGGAGTGAATCCACGCTTCAGTAAAATGTTAAACAGTATAACAAGAGAAATACTATTTCCAGACCAAGCTGATCTAGATCAACATCTATGCAAGCAGAGGTTGATTTCGATATTGGAGGTACGAGGCTTCTGGTTTCAGTAACACAAAGGATGCAACTAGAAAATCAACAAATGGTCTTCATATATGAGTTGTGTGGAGTCTCGTTATGACCTTGCAAAACCATGTGATGAGAAGACATTCAGAATTGCTTGTTCATACACCAATTTTCCCATTATTCAAGATTAATGTTAAAGAATATGCAACTTTTGATTTATATTAACTTGAAACTTTTTAATAGGAGAAAAACACAACCTTGGTCCCAAACCATTGTTCAAAGTATTGGCTTTCATTTCTCTCCCTCTTGGAGGTGCTCTAGAACTCTTTGCTACTTCGTGAAAATATAGTGAAACACAGTATTACTGAAGAAAAAGATGCATGAAGCCCTCTGAAAATTAAGTACCTAGGTTATCAAGGGACCTTCTAATGTCTCTGTAAATACTGCAGCATACATAGCTTAGACTCCGTATTATTAACTGCTCTACTCTGAAAAGAAACTGCACTTATTCTGTCCTGGTTTGTTTCTTGGTCATCTCAGTTCTTTCATAGATTTATTTGAAATTAAAAATATCCATACTTTAGGGATGGAGAAGGAAATGGCAATCCACTCCAGTATTCTTGCCTTGGAAATCTCATGGACAGGGGAGCCTGGTGGGCTACAGTCCACAGGAACACCAAAATCAGACATGGTTTAGCAACTCAATCACCACCACCACCACCACCACCACCACACCTTCAGGAAAGCATAGTTTTTTTTTTTTTTTTTTTTTGTAGAATTTCAAACCTAAAATGAAATATTTCAGAGATGTGGAGAGCCTGATGACAATGTACAGTTTTAGAACTATGTATGTGGTCTTGTGTGTGTGGACTTGATGTGCATTAGAATGTGTGAGTATATAAAACTTCACAAGGAAGTAGATGGAGAATAGTGTGCCTGTCCCTCTTAGAAAACAAATAAAACTTGTCAGAACCTCCTATGTGTGGCAGTCTCCATCTTTCACTGGCTACACATACAACAAATGATAATCACCCATGGAACAAACTCACTTGTACAGAATTGGAAAATCTACCCCTCTCTCTTTTATTCAAGAAAGCATATTGAGCAGAATATGCTTAGCATATTGAGCAGAATAATTAATAACAAACTTGTATCATGATTAATGCATATTTAAGTAATTTGGAAACTTCAGAAATATCCATGTAGTATGGAAATTATTTTAAATACTCCATAAAGGGCTTCCCCTGGTGGTTCAGTGGGTAAGGGCATCGCCTTGCAGTGCAAGGGGCGCCAGTTCGATCCCTAGCCTGGGAAGATCCCACGTGCCGCAGAGCGGCTGGACTGATGTGTCCAATTACCGAGCCGGAGCTCTGAGGCGCATGCGCCCAGAACCGGCACTCTGTGACAACAGAGGCCACCACGATGGGAGGCCCACAGGAGCCAAAGAGCAAAGACAGATGAAAATAGAGAAATGGAAGACGAATAGAAATGGCCCGTCCGTCCCCCTCCCTCCCCACCCTACCCCCCAAAAGATAAATAAATAAAAAATAAATGTTTAAAAAAAAATACTCCATAAAGAGTCACACAAACCATCACCTCAACACACCTTGGATGAGAACCGCTTTGAACAGCAATGGAGAGGGCATTTAGGATAGGAACTATTATTATTTACTCTTCTTACTATACCTTATTTTAAAATCATGAACGAAATAAACTTAGTTCTTCTAACGCTTTTCTAAGAATTATGGAGACAGCTTCTCAGCTTCCTGACGGGAGCACTGATAGAGGAGTGACTATCACTTTTACATTGTTTACACCTTCTGACCAGCCAGCTCGAGACTGTCGTCCTGTCAGAGTCTCAGGAGTCCACACTGACCAGGTAGCTGACATACAGGCACCTAAACTGGTGTTTTAAAGGAAAAAGTAATGAGAGATAAATTATCCTCTGTCACAATGCATTGAAGAAGACTGTACCCACCAGAGCAAGGAAGAATTCCCCAAGTAAATTTAAAGTGTTTCTGATTTCAGCAATCTAGACACAAGAGAAACTTGAATGGAAAGTCGAGAGGAATAAATATTAAGTTACCTTATAAAGAAGAAGGAGTGAGCATCAGACAAAGAAAGGAAACCCAAGTTTTAGATTTGATTCAGCTATTAAGATGTGTGACTTTGGGCCATGACTTAGACTCCTCGACCTTTCATCGTCTCTTTGGTAAATGAGAGTACTGGTCTAGAGCAGCTCATCTCAAACCTACTTCAAGAAACACTGATTAACCCATCATGTAAGAAGAAGGATTCACTGGTGGAGCACATCTGGTAAATTCTGAATGAAACATATTCCAACTTGAGCCTGTATTAGAGGCTATAAAATATCTTGTCATAAAACTTTGCTTACCCTTCTAGTTCTTGAGCCATGTGAAGCACTGAGTGGGTTTAAAAAAATATGCAGGACTTCACTCTACACAAAATCAATTTGATTCTCCAAGGATGGATTAGGGGGATGAGTAACTTCACAACTTCCTTCTATTGCTCTGCACACCATCCAGGTGAAGACAATATTAACTTTGGAAGCCTGAGTGGAGAGCCATCCAGTGAGTTAAAGGCCCTGATGTAAGAAAAAAACAGCCTCCCTCCAAAGAAGAGGAATTCTGCTGGCAGACTGCCTTCAGACTCAGCTGAAACATTAGCTTTTCCTGGTCTCCTGCTGCCAGCCTACCCTGCAGATACTGGACTTGTCAACTCCACAGTCAGAGAGTCAATTCCTCAAAATCAAGCAGTCATTCTCTCTTCTTTCTCTCTCTCTCTTCCTCTCCCACTCTTCCACTACCACCAAAGAAGGTCTCCCACTCATAGTTCTTCTCACCAACAGAAGGCTTAAATACCAGTGTGATTCTATCTTGGAAAGCTACTGAAGCTCTGTAATGCAGTATCTAACAGCATCACTGGAGTAGGAAATGGCAATGCACTCCAATATGCTTTTCTAGAAAGTTTCATGAACAGAGAGGAGTCTGGAGGGCTACAGTCCATGGGGTCGCAAAGAGTTGGACACAAGTAAGCAACTGAACATGCAATGGTATCACTGTTAGAAATGTATCTTCTTTCAAATCTATATTTTTTTTCCAGGCAAGCACATTTCTTCTTAATGGGCCAGATTTCAAACATTTCAGGTTTTGCAGGCTATAAGATCTTTGTTATTAACTCTGCTTATAAGGTAAAAGTAGGGTGTTTTACAAACAGCTATTAAGATGTGTGACTTTGGGCCATGACTTAGACTCCTCGACCTTTCATCGTCTCTTTGGTAAATGAGAGTACTGGTCTAGAGCAGCTCATCTCAAACCTACTTCAAGAAACACTGATTAACCCATCATGTAAGAAGAAGGATTCACTGGTGGAGCACATCTGGTAAATTCTGAATGAAACATATTCCAACTTGAGCCTGTATTAGAGGCTATAAAATATCTTGTCATAAAACTTTGCTTACCCTTCTAGTTCTTGAGCCATGTGAAGCACTGAGTGGGTTTAAAAAAATATGCAGGACTTCACTCTACACAAAATCAATTTGATTCTCCAAGGATGGATTAGGGGGATGAGTAACTTCACAACTTCCTTCTATTGCTCTGCACACCATCCAGGTGAAGACAATATTAACTTTGGAAGCCTGAGTGGAGAGCCATCCAGTGAGTTAAAGGCCCTGATGTAAGAAAAAAACAGCCTCCCTCCAAAGAAGAGGAATTCTGCTGGCAGACTGCCTTCAGACTCAGCTGAAACATTAGCTTTTCCTGGTCTCCTGCTGCCAGCCTACCCTGCAGATACTGGACTTGTCAACTCCACAGTCAGAGAGTCAATTCCTCAAAATCAAGCAGTCATTCTCTCTTCTTTCTCTCTCTCTTCCTCTCCCACTCTTCCACTACCACCAAAGAAGGTCTCCCACTCATAGTTCTTCTCACCAACAGAAGGCTTAAATACCAGTGTGATTCTATCTTGGAAAGCTACTGAAGCTCTGTAATGCAGTATCTAACAGCATCACTGGAGTAGGAAATGGCAATGCACTCCAATATGCTTTTCTAGAAAGTTTCATGAACAGAGAGGAGTCTGGAGGGCTACAGTCCATGGGGTCGCAAAGAGTTGGACACAAGTAAGCAACTGAACATGCAATGGTATCACTGTTAGAAATGTATCTTCTTTCAAATCTATATTTTTTTTCCAGGCAAGCACATTTCTTCTTAATGGGCCAGATTTCAAACATTTCAGGTTTTGCAGGCTATAAGATCTTTGTTATTAACTCTGCTTATAAGGTAAAAGTAGCTGCAGACAACATATGCAAGGATAGGCTTGCATGTTTTCCAAACAAATTATATTTACAAATCAAATGCCACTCTAGATCATAAAAGGATTGCTCTTTAGGTCTCCACTGACTCTAATTGTAATGGGTTTAATTATTAATATATGAATTAATACATTTATAAACTGTGGTTGTCTTTCCCTATACCCAATACTCAGATAATTCTGTCGTATCTCACACTTGCCATGCTTATATAGTTTTTATTGAACATACACAGGTTTTATTATTAATTCAATTTAAACTTTAAATATTAAATTCTAACTTCTTTAGTACTTTTTTCTATTCATACTTCTTTGTATTTCGTAGTAGTTTTTGATTTCATTGTGGATTTTCTCTAGATCCTTTCCTAATTCATAGGTGCTACATTATTTCTTTTCTACTTGTTAATAATTTTCCATTGTATAATAAGGTTTAAAGTATCCTGCAAAAAAAAAGTTGATTATCTCTTCTCTTTTAGGATATTACTTTCTAAATCTTAAAACTGATTTTGTCTGGGAAAATATCAGCCATCTTTAAATCATATTTAGAGATGTTAATCCTCCTCCCCATCAAGTAATACACACGCTGGTATAAATAGGACAGTGATTCTCACATAGGATTTTGTGATTTGAGATGAGAGACTAAAATACAAGATACCTTAACTGATATTTTATGAAAAGCATGTCTCGTGGAAGAGGACCTTGGAAGTTCAGCTGCTGGAGCATTTATATAGTTGAAACCCACTAGCCTTTGTGAACATAAAATCAAGTGAAACTTTAACATTAGTATAAACAAATTCTTTCAATTCATAAATTCATAAATAGGGCTAGTCCAGTGCTTGTTATTCAGTTTGACCAGAAGCAGATGTTGCTGTTTCTTTGTTTTATCTTATGATGAGACTTTCTTTACTGTGGGCATTCTTATGGCTATAGCTTAATTAATACACACTGTGATTTATTTATATTGTGCCATTTCCAAACGTTTTATCATCAAACTCTGCTTATAAAGTACCAAACAAGGTTTCTTCTTAATGGGCCAGATTTCAAACATTTCAGGTTTTGCAGGCTATAAGATCTTTGTTATTAACTCTGCTTATAAGGTAAAAGTAGCTGCAGACAACATATGCAAGGATAGGCTTGCATGTTTTCCAAACAAATTATATTTACAAATCAAATGCCACTCTAGATCATAAAAGGATTGCTCTTTAGGTCTCCACTGACTCTAATTGTAATGGGTTTAATTATTAATATATGAATTAATACATTTATAAACTGTGGTTGTCTTTCCCTATACCCAATACTCAGATAATTCTGTCGTATCTCACACTTGCCATGCTTATATAGTTTTTATTGAACATACACAGGTTTTATTATTAATTCAATTTAAACTTTAAATATTAAATTCTAACTTCTTTAGTACTTTTTTCTATTCATACTTCTTTGTATTTCGTAGTAGTTTTTGATTTCATTGTGGATTTTCTCTAGATCCTTTCCTAATTCATAGGTGCTACATTATTTCTTTTCTACTTGTTAATAATTTTCCATTGTATAATAAGGTTTAAAGTATCCTGCAAAAAAAAAGTTGATTATCTCTTCTCTTTTAGGATATTACTTTCTAAATCTTAAAACTGATTTTGTCTGGGAAAATATCAGCCATCTTTAAATCATATTTAGAGATGTTAATCCTCCTCCCCATCAAGTAATACACACGCTGGTATAAATAGGACAGTGATTCTCACATAGGATTTTGTGATTTGAGATGAGAGACTAAAATACAAGATACCTTAACTGATATTTTATGAAAAGCATGTCTCGTGGAAGAGGACCTTGGAAGTTCAGCTGCTGGAGCATTTATATAGTTGAAACCCACTAGCCTTTGTGAACATAAAATCAAGTGAAACTTTAACATTAGTATAAACAAATTCTTTCAATTCATAAATTCATAAATAGGGCTAGTCCAGTGCTTGTTATTCAGTTTGACCAGAAGCAGATGTTGCTGTTTCTTTGTTTTATCTTATGATGAGACTTTCTTTACTGTGGGCATTCTTATGGCTATAGCTTAATTAATACACACTGTGATTTATTTATATTGTGCCATTTACCAAACATGTTTTATCATCAAACTTGTGTGTGACAAAACTCCTATATAGCTCTCACCAAACCCCAGGTAGTTCTTGAAAACACAGGTTTGGAATCACTGATTAATTTGCAAACGTTATTATTATCAGAATCTTTACATTAGGACTCATTAAAATGAATGAAAAGTCTCAAATAAAAAGCATTTAGAAGTTAATACCATTTAATTTCTATTTCATTTGGAAGTTTCTACTACTAGCAAATGACCTGTTTCACAAAAACAACAAAAATAGTAATTTGCATAACAATTTTACAAAGACTTTTTTTTTTTTTTGCAGGGGAGGGTTGGGGAGGGAGGGGGGGCGGGCAGGCCACTTCTATTGGTCTTTCATTTGTCCATTTGCATCCATCTTTGTTCTCTGGCCTGTGTGGGCCTCCCATCGTGGTGGCCCCTGCTGTCGCAGAGCACTGGCTCTGGGCGCATGTGCTCCAGAGCTCGGGCTCAGTAATTGGACACATCGGTCCAGCCACTCCACGGCACATGGGATCTTCCCAGGCCAGGGATCCAACCGGCGCCCCTTGCACTGCAAGGCGGTGTCCTTACCTACTGGACCACCAGGGAAGCCCTACAAAGACTTTTAAGAGAGATTAAATCTTGTTCTACTAAGGATGTTATATGCTTTTAAAATCTTTAACTACATTATTTTTTCTTCACATTCATCAAATACTTTAAATATATATTAAATATTTTTTAATAGTGGACTATTTAATTTCTATTAGTAAAATTTAATTATACATAGCAGTATTACCAAGTATAGCTATCATGTTATATATTCAATCCAGAGACTTTATTCTGAAAATCTGTATATCTTTTCCAATCATTCCCTACTTTTCCTACCTCCCAGCTTCTGCAAAACATTTTTCAAATCTCTGTTTTCATACGTATGACTTTTTCTCTAGACTTTACAACTGAGTGAGATCATATAGTATTTGTCTTTCTCTGTCTGGCTATCCACTCAGCATAATGCCCTCAAGATATACCCATGTTTTAGCAAATGGCAGGATTTCCATCTTTCTCACAGATAAATACAATTCCATTATACATATTAATTACATCTTCTTTATGTATTCAAAGTTGGGGAGTCACATCTTCAAGCTCCACTTCTAATTCTCTTCCTATTTCTACCACACCTGGAGTTACTTCCTCCACGGAAAGTTCTCAAAATCCTCCATGATGGTTAGAATCACCTTCTTCCAAACTCCTACAAATGTTAATATTTTGACATTGTCTCACGAATATGAAATGTTTTCTTAATGGCATTGAGAATGGTGGATCCTTCTCAGAAGCTTTTCAATTGACTTGGCCCAGATACATCAGAGGAATTACCACCTATGGCAACAACAGCCTCATAAATGTATTTCTTAAATAATAAGATTAGATAGTTAAAATTATGCCTTAATCTATGGGCTGCAGAATAGATGTTGTAATAGCAAGCATGAAAACAACATGAATCTCTTTGTACACTTCCATTGGCACTCTTGTGTGAACAGATGCACTGTCAATGAACAGTGATATTTTGAAAGCAATCTTCTTTTTCTAGAACATCAGTTATTATTTTTAGGTACATTACCTCTATATCCAGCTGGTTTAGAGTTTTAGTCATAAATAAAATTTGAATTTTGTGAAAAAATTTTCTGCATTGAGAAAACTATATTAATTCAGCCTTCATTTTATTAATGTGGTACATCGCAATGACTAATTTCTAGATACTGAAGCATCCTTACATTCCTGGAATAAATTTCAACTGAACATGGTATATGATTTTTTTTTTTTTTTTTGCTAAATTTGGATAATTAATATTTTGCTGAGAATTTTTGCACCTATGTTTATCAAGGATAATAATTTACAATATTCTTGAATTCCCGTCTCTGCTTTTGGTATCAGGGTAATGTTGGCCTCATAAATGAAATTATTAGTGTCCCCTTCTCATATATTTTGGAACAGTTTGAGAAGGACAGGTATTAGCTTCTGATTAAATGTTTGGTAGTATTTATATGTGAAGTCATCTGGTCCTGGGCTTTACTTTGATAAGTAATTTTTGATATGATTTACTCTTCTTATCTATTAGGAAGGCCAAATATTTCATCAGTTTTATGTAAAAATAAGACATTTTTCATTTTCATCAAGAACTTTATTAAAGAATATAATCATTAACTGAACAAACTTTTTGGTCAACCCAATTATTAACTGGAATGTTCAAATTTTCTATTTCTTAATAATTTAGCCTTGGCAGAATGTATATTTCTAGGAATGTATCCATTTCTTCTAGGTTATCTAAGTTGGTGTATAATAGTTCATAGTACTGTCTTATAATCGTTTGTATTTCTTTGGTATCAGCTGTAATGCCCCTTCTTTTATTTACTATTTTATTTTAGTTCTCATTTTTCTTATTGAGTCTACTTAATGGTTTGTCAAATTTTTATACCTTAAAAAAAAACCAGCCACTAGTTACATTGATATTTTCTATTACATTTCTGGTCTTTATTTTATTTCCTTAGCGTGAAAAGAAAAATCTTTTATTTCTTTCCTTCTCTAACTTTGACCTAATTTGTTCTTTTTTCCCCCTAATTTCTAGAGGTATCTAGTTAGGTTTTTTTTGAGTTTTTTTCTTCACAGTAGACACTTATTACCATAAACATCCCACTTAGAACTGCTTTTGCTGCATCCCATTTTTATTATTATATAATCATTTTAATTTGCCTCAACATATCATTTAATTTTCCTGTTGATATCTTCTTTGACTCATTGGTTTTTTGTTTGCTACCTTGTTGTTTAGTCTCCACATACTTGAAAATTTTCCAATTTTCTTTTTGTAATTGATGTCTAGTCCAGGATTCTTATTCCAGGAAAGCTTTTCATTTATATAGAACAGATTAGTACAAACTTGCATACTCCATACTGTTTATTACTTCAATTTTACCCTTTTTGCACCCTTCTTTCCTTTAATATGACTATCTTTTACTGTAATCTACAGGCATCTTCTAGTTCCTCCTGTTAGAGTTACAGACTAATGGTTACAACCAGAAAGCATAATGTAAAGTTCAATTAATTTACATTCTTTTAATTTCCAAATAAGTAAGTTTTAGTTATTAATCTAAGGAGAAGAGATAGTCATAGCCAGAGATCATCTGTCTCCTATTGCCATAGGATCCAAAAAGAAAATAAAAACATTTACCGAAATAATAAGTTAAATAAATTTAACATTTTATAAATAAGTAATTATTGTGAATTGGATTAGGCCTGTATAAGTCACAGTGGTATTCTTTTGTCCAACAGACCTATGGACTATCTTAAAAATGGAGCTTCCTGGGTCCTTTTCACAGGGGCATACACTGGTCTTGGTGCTTACTGGCTTAGTATAAACATAGTCAATTAAAAACGGTGTAGTACAAGCATTTTTGTTTTCTACTCAGTACTCCCTCCATCCTACAAAATCACATGGTCCAAGTAGTCCTGTCCATCACAGTGCCTCATCTCACTTATGGTCAAACAGCTGGGCAAGCATCCTGGTCAGGAATAATGCATAGTCTTACCCCTGGCAAATCCAAACAATGTTTTTCAGTATTGCCATATGGGCATGGGGAGAGAAAAGTCTCTTTTCCTTTTTACCTGCTATAAGTAGTAAGCTGGTAGGTTGTCAATGGGACTGACAGTAGATACCTTGCCTGCCATGTAGAGATAATCTATTGGCTGCATTAAAGCCATCTGAGAGAAAAATGGATCTAAAAGACAGAGAGAGGGACCCCAGCATTTAGCCCTCGGAGTACAGTCATGCCTAAGCCAAATCCATGAAGAAACTTTTCTGTTACACAAATCAATACATTCTGTGTTTTGTGTAAGGCATTTTCAACTGGGTATCTGTAAATTCCCACAGAAATTTCTGACTGATATAGAAGACAAACAGAAACAAAGTTTAAAATTCCATTCATGATTTAATGGTATTTATAGGGATACATCAGTAATTCTACTGTTGATACTTCATGATATGGTTTTCATGTTCCAGGCATGCTTCTTGTAAGCGATCTCTGATTTTTCAAAACTAAATTTAGTGTCCTACCTGTATCTGTTGATATATTTGGACTTACTTTAGCATCTCACTTTACCTTTCTTATTTATTTTTTGGACTTTGTTCATTTTTCCTACATCTTGTTAGACTGATAAAGATTGTTATACCCTTCTTATAGAGATTAAATACTTATCTAAGGTCACACAATAGACAGCATGAAAATGGAATTTAGAACCATGCGTGGCTGGATTGCCATAGGATCCAAAAGAAAATAAAAACATTTACGAAATAATAAGTTAAATAAATTTAACATTTTATAAATAAGTAATTATTGTGAATTGGATTAGGCCTGTATAAGTCACAGTGGTATTCTTTTGTCCAACAGACCTATGGACTATCTTAAAAATGGAGCTTCCTGGGTCCTTTTCACAGGGGCATACACTGGTCTTGGTGCTTACTGGCTTAGTATAAACATAGTCAATTAAAAACGGTGTAGTACAAGCATTTTTGTTTTCTACTCAGTACTCCCTCCATCCTACAAAATCACATGGTCCAAGTAGTCCTGTCCATCACAGTGCCTCATCTCACTTATGGTCAAACAGCTGGGCAAGCATCCTGGTCAGGAATAATGCATAGTCTTACCCCTGGCAAATCCAAACAATGTTTTTCAGTATTGCCATATGGGCATGGGGAGAGAAAAGTCTCTTTTCCTTTTTACCTGCTATAAGTAGTAAGCTGGTAGGTTGTCAATGGGACTGACAGTAGATACCTTGCCTGCCATGTAGAGATAATCTATTGGCTGCATTAAAGCCATCTGAGAGAAAATGGATCTAAAAGACAGAGAGAGGGACCCCAGCATTTAGCCCTCGGAGTACAGTCATGCCTAAGCCAAATCCATGAAGAAACTTTTCTGTTACACAAATCAATACATTCTGTGTTTTGTGTAAGGCATTTTCAACTGGGTATCTGTAAATTCCCACAGAAATTTCTGACTGATATAGAAGACAAACAGAAACAAAGTTTAAAATTCCATTCATGATTTAATGGTATTTATAGGGATACATCAGTAATTCTACTGTTGATACTTCATGATATGGTTTTCATGTTCCAGGCATGCTTCTTGTAAGCGATCTCTGATTTTTCAAAACTAAATTTAGTGTCCTACCTGTATCTGTTGATATATTTGGACTTACTTTAGCATCTCACTTTACCTTTCTTATTTATTTTTTGGACTTTGTTCATTTTTCCTACATCTTGTTAGACTGATAAAGATTGTTATACCCTTCTTATAGAGATTAAATACTTATCTAAGGTCACACAATAGACAGCATGAAAATGGAATTTAGAACCATGCGTGGCTGGAATCCAGCATTTTCACCCTTAACAACTAAATAATACTGCTTCTAGCATGCATTAGGATAGTGCTCGGTTGCTAAGTCATGTCTGACTTTTTACAATTCTGCGGACTGTAGCCCACCAGGCTCCTCTCCTCTGTCCATGGACTTCCTGGAGCGGGTTGTCATTTCTGCTCCAGGGAATCTTCCTGACCCAGAAATCAAACCTATGCCTCTTGCATCTCCTGCACTGGCAGGCAGGTTCTTTATCATTAGCACTTCCTGGGAAATATTGCTTCCAGGGTGCAGAAGGACAAGTATTTGCTTAAAACTTTTGCTGTGGGGGTGGAAACTTAAGGGTAAGCTAAAACGATGGTATTCATTAAAGAATGATTAATGTTAAAACTTAAAAAAGACAAAAGCATGTGGAATGAACTGACAGAATTCTTGTTGAGTGATCTGACGCATGGTGTCCAGGTAACAGGATAACAGATAGAGGAAGGAGGATATTTTTGCTGGAATGGCAGTATATCATCCAGATGGAGACGTTCAGTAGGAAGGTAGTTAGAAATTTACCAGTTCAGAAATGCTGTTTGGGCTAGAATTACAAAATGTAACATATCTAATATCTATGGAAGTCATGGACTTACTAGATAAGGCCACTCACAGAGACTGTGCAATAAAGTCAAGTCAGAAGAAAAGGATGGCATTATAGGTAAACACAGAAGTCTAACATGGGGGCTTCCCCTGGTGGTCCAGTGGGTAAGGACACCGCCTTGCAGTGCAAGGGGCGCTGGTTGGAGCCCTGGCCTGGGAAGATCCCACGTGCCGTGGAGCGGCTGGACTGATGTGTCCAATTACCGAGCCGGAGCTCTGGAGCACATGCGCCCAGAGCCAGCGCTCTGCAACGACAGACACCACCGCGATGGGAAGCCCATAGGAGCCAAAGAACAAAGATGGATGAACAGAGAGAAACGAAAGACCAAGCTCCCCTCCCTCCCCAACCTGACCCCCGCCCAAAAATAAATAAATAAATACATCTTTTAAAAAAAAAAAAAAAAAGAAGTCTAACATGTAAAGTTTAGATAGGTAACACTGAAAACAGCACCTCAGGTAGAGTAGGTATTAAATAAAGGTCAATTGATGAGGATAATGGGCTTCCCTGTGGGCTCTAACAGTAAAGAATCTACCTGCAATGTGGGAGACCTAGGTTTGATCCCTGATGAGAAGGATGATGATGATAAATAACATAAACACATTTTTTTTTTTTTTTTAGTTTACAAAACACTGTATTAGGTCCAAGTCCAAAATCATCCTTAGAGAACTAGACCATTATTTATCTCATGCAATAAATACTCTCCAACTCCTATTTTGAGCTAGGAAAAAATATTGAGCTTGATACTCCATCTATGTTTTGCTTCTAATGAAAAAAGGGAGAAAATACTAGTGATACAAAGTATATTTTCTCTCACAGTAATGTCTCAGCTTCTGCAACAACTACACTAATTCCTAAGGTTGCTAAATAATCTTAGATAAATAGTGGGAGTTTTATATAGTAGCCATATAAGTTTTCTTCCACACTAAGCATAAAAGATTTATCTCTGAACAGTTTATTTTTACATTTTTCATAAGTTCTACTGTATAATTTCATTACTGGTCATGTTCAAGTCTATGTGAAAGGCATTTTTTTCTCTTTCCCCCTAAATACATCTTCACATATTAAGGTGAAATTTGTGCATCCCTGGGGGTTTTAAAAAGAGAGAGGTGGAAGGAGAAGCTGAAAGGCAAAGAGTAAGTTCAAATTGTCAAGCCATGTGTTCTGTGTGAATTTTACCCAGGGGAATCACCCATTCTTATTGCTGAAAGCCAAGCGATCTTGGGAAGCAAGAAAGACAATTCAACAGTGATGAGAAAATCCCAAGCCAAATAGTGAGCCTGAATATTTGACAAATTTTGAAACAGTTTTATTCCAAAGGGTTTTAAAGAATGAGTTCCATGAAAATTGTAATAACACCAGAAGGCAATGGAATATCCAAATTAATTTACATTTTCTTAAATTTATTTTTTATTTTTAAAAGATGAAACTTGAAAAAAAAAGATGAAACTTGATTAATAGTATTTCAAATGCAAATTATGTACATATTTAACACCCATTCAGCCCCACTTCAGACAGTTTAATTTTCGTTCATATACATTTCCTCCAATTCTGATATAGTTTTCCTTCTATTATTTTTCAAAAAAATTGATGTTGAAATTAATCAAATAACAATTTAAGATGGCGCCCCATTCTGGCACACTCACATGGTCATAAGTATCTGCTTTGTATTGTATGTTGCACTGAGAATAATCAACAGTGTATTAACTGTTCCTTGCAAAATTACTGTCATGTCCATTTGGCAGAAATAAAAACTTTTGTCTAAGGTTAACAGATTTAGGATTGTATTGCTTCAAAACTCAAGTAATTATTAATTTACTATGTCAAACTTTGCCTGATTTAAGGATTTTGAATGTCTCAGTCTGAAGAAATCATCTAAAAATTTATTAAACAGGGTAGTAAACTGAACCGTAATCAACAAATCACTAAAGCCTCACTGTGGACAACTCCATGAGTCAAAAACTCTAAGGGGAACAGTCATAGTGGGGCTTCACAGAACTGTGAGGTTTACCTCCAAGAGCTCAACCAAGTTTCCATGGGAAATATGGGAGATGAACCCTCTCTAGCTTCTGGCAGAGAGAGGAGAAAAGAACCATCTGAAGTATTCCAGAGAACTCTGTTCATAACAAGGTTTGCCATAATGGGGAACTAGTTAAGGGGGAAACTAGATAACCACAGCCTAATCTGCTGGTGTATTATCAGAGCCTAATGGGAATAAGGGAAATACCAAGTCCAATGCAATTTAGCTTTCCTGCCCTACCTAAAGGAGAGGAAAACAAACAAGTAGAGAAACACATGTGAAGTTCACATGCAGAGGTTCACCCAAGACTGAGACTTAATCAGTTAAAGGACTGTAAAATATCTCCACTTCCCTCACACCTCACCATCATATTACTAAATGCTTATTTACAATTGTTCATTATACCAAGTTCACCCATGTGTGGCGCTCAAGCAAAAACTAGAAGGAATATCAAAAGGTCAAAAAAAAAAAAAAAGAGAGAGAGAGAAAAAACAAAAACCACCCACAATCTGAACAGAGTAAGTATCTGAATCAAACATGGCAGTGATGTTGAAATTATCAGACTGGGAATTTAAAACAACTATGATTAATTTTATGGGCTTTCCTGCTGGCTCAGACGGTAAAGAGTCTGTCTGCAAAGCACGAGACACAGCTTTAATCCCTAGGTTGGGAAGATCCTCTGGAGAAGGGAATGGCAACCCTCTCCAAGATTATTGCCTGGAGAATCCCATGGACAGAGGAGTCTCATGGGCTACAGTCCATAGGGTCGCAAAGAGTTGGACACGACTGAGCCACTAAAACTTTCATGATTAATTTGCTAAGGGCTCTAACAGAACAGACAGCATGCAAGAATAGGTGGGAAATGTAAGCAGGGAAATAGAAATCCTAAAAAAATTCAAAAAAGAAATGTTAGGGATCAAAACCACTGTATCACTAAAGAAGGATTCCTATAATGGACTGGACAGAACTGATAAAAAAAAAAAAATCTAAGCTAGAACATGTATAAATAGAGTCCTAAAAACAAAGCAAAAGACAACAAGAACAAAAACTTAAAAAAACACAAACAAACAGAATATCCAAGGACCATGGTACAAAAGGTATAACATATGCATAACTGGAATACCAGAAAGAGAAAGCAGAAACAGAAGAAAATATTTGAAATAAATTAATGCCAGAGACAGATCTTGAAAATTCAGAGAGCATCAAGTAAGATAAATATATCACAAAAATTTACACCTGGGCATATTATATTTAAACTACAGAAAATAAAATACAAAGAAAAAAATCCTGCAAGAAGACCAAAGGGAAAAAGCATCTTACTTAGAGAGAAGCAAACATAATAGTGCTAAAGACTCCTACTCTTCAGAAACTACAAGAGAGTGGTACAAAATGTTGACAATGTTGCAAGTAATAAAAACCCAGCCTAGAATCCATACCACACGAAACAGGCTTCAACCAGTAACACAAAAATAAGGAACTGCTTTGAGGTTGCCACTTGAGGTTGTCGCTGCCTTGAGATGCTTGGGGTGAATCAGGTGTTTTTAACATGTGGTTCTTACAAGAAAGGACAGATATATCATGACTTCTGACCTGCCTCAGTCCAGCTGCGTCGTCTTTTCCAGAGAGAAACATTCCTCTTGGCAACTCTGTCACACTCAGATCCTCCTAGGTAAACTTTTATGTTAATATCTTTTTTTTTTTTTAAAGATTTATTTATTTATTTTGGTGGGGGTGGGGTGGGGAGGGAGGGGAGCAGGCAGGCCACTTCTATTGGTCTTTCATTTGTCCATTTTCATCCATTTTTGTTCTGTGGCCCGTGTGGGCCTCCCATCGCAGTGGCCTCTGTTGTACAGAGCACCGGCCCTGGGCGCATGCACCCCAGAGCTCCGGCTTGGTAGTTGGACACATGGTTCCAGCCACTCCGCGGCACGTGGGATCTTCCCAGGCCAGGGCTCCAACCGGCGCCCCTTGCACTGCAAGGCGGTGTCCCTACCCACTGGACCACCAGGGAAGCCCCAATATCTTCTTAAACTTGACATTTCTTTCACAGTCTCTGGATCGTCATTTTGATATAAATCAAAACTACAGTAAGAGGTAGAGGAGGAAGAAAGTCACCGAATATCTTAAACTATTAAACTTATTCCCATGTCGCGAGTCCTCATACGCTGACATACTCAAACATAAATTCTCAGTTATTGATTCATGTCTCTCAGACTCAGTGCTAACTGTATAACATAAAGAAGATGGGGGCTTTCCTGGTGGTCCAGTGGGTAAGGACACCTCCTTGCAGTGCAAGGGGCGCTGGTTCGCTCCCTGGCCTGGGAAGATTCCACGTGCTGCAAAGCGGCTGGACTGATGTGTCCAATCACCAAGCCGGAGCTCTGGAGCGCATGAGCCCAGAGCCGGCGCTCTGCAACGACAGACGCCACTGCGATGGGAGGCCCACGTGGGCCAAAGAACAAAGACGGATGAAAATAGATAATGAAAGACCAACAGAAGTGGCCCGCCCGCCTCCTCCATCCCCAACCACACCCCGCCCCAAAATAAAGAAGATGGGCAAACATGAAGGGGAATATGGAAGGAAAAGGTGGTCAAGATTGAGTGGTTATGTCTTATCACACTCTTCTACCTCAGATTAGTGATTAGCTTACCAAATCCTGAGAGAGAAAAGATGAAATAATTCAGTCAAAATCGTAGATGTATGTTTTCCTGTCAGCTCTGTTTTCTGTATAGTGACCCCATATTACTAGGTACACACACCTTCAGTATTGCTTTATCCTCTTAAAGAGCTCTCTGTTTAGTCATTATAAAATGACTACAGGAATCACTAGGTAGGCCAAGATTTGACACTATGACTAATTTAGCTTCACTCCTAATGTATGGCCCTTTTGCAGTCTCTACAAATGCCATGTATGTTCCATGAGATTCCTCCAATCTAGCTAGTGAAACTCAACACTTTTCCAACACTATGAGAGTTCTGGAAGTTTTCCATCTTATGGCTCTGTGATGGTTGTATTTCCTGAATAATTATTCTTTGCCTGGCCTTGTAGAGTCCTTCTACGTAGGTATAATTTAGCATTCAGCCAAGGAGTCGAGGTGACCTTGCAGATCTTTGGAGCTCTTTCTCTGAGTAGCTTTCTCTTTGTCAGTACTATGCCTTCCAAATACCAGTTCTCTAAGCCTTGCTAATCTCCAATTTCCATGTAGTAATTCAGCAAGATTATGAAGCTATACTAATGCCACTTATGCCAGAGTCCAGTAGTTAATTCCATTCAGAAAACTAGGGCATTAATAGGGCTCATCTGGTTTTTGTTTTTTTCTCCCTATTAAGGCTAGTGGTAAAGAACCCACGTGCCAGTGCAGGAGACATAAGAGAGGAAGGTTCAACACATGGGTCAAGAAGATCCCCGGGAGGAAGAACTGGCAACCCACTGCAGTATTCTTGCCTGGAGAATCTCATAGACAGAGGAGCCTGACAGGCTACAGTCCATAGGGTTGCAAAGAATTGGACACGAACAAAGCAACTTAGCACTTAAATGAATAAAAAGAGTTGTTTCATAAAAGCTTTCCAGTTTTACAGTGGGCTATATGATTTGGCGACTGAACAACAGCAACAACATGGCTGGATAGCACTCTGGTATCATTACTCCATCATGGTTGGAAAAGGAACCCGTATTTCATTTTGAAATCCTTGTGTTTATATTTCCCAGGTTAAAATAAATTTATCTTCTGATAAATTTTGATCATTATACTTCATTTTCCTTTTTTGGCATAAAATTAATTTTTCCTGTACTTCTACTACTTATCCCAAATCCTGAGAGAGAAAAGATGAAATAATTCAGTCAAAATCGTAGATAGGCCAAGTCCCTTTAGGTACACACACCTTCAGTATTGCTTTATCCTCTTAAAGAGCTCTCTGTTTAGTCATTATAAAATGACTACAGGAATCACTAGGTAGGCCAAGATTTGACACTATGACTAATTTAGCTTCACTCCTAATGTATGGCCCTTTTGCAGTCTCTACAAATGCCATGTATGTTCCATGAGATTCCTCCAATCTAGCTAGTGAAACTCAACACTTTTCCAACACTATGAGAGTTCTGGAAGTTTTCCATCTTATGGCTCTGTGATGGTTGTATTTCCTGAATAATTATTCTTTGCCTGGCCTTGTAGAGTCCTTCTACGTAGGTATAATTTAGCATTCAGCCAAGGAGTCGAGGTGACCTTGCAGATCTTTGGAGCTCTTTCTCTGAGTAGCTTTCTCTTTGTCAGTACTATGCCTTCCAAATACCAGTTCTCTAAGCCTTGCTAATCTCCAATTTCCATGTAGTAATTCAGCAAGATTATGAAGCTATACTAATGCCACTTATGCCAGAGTCCAGTAGTTAATTCCATTCAGAAAACTAGGGCATTAATAGGGCTCATCTGGTTTTTGTTTTTTTCTCCCTATTAAGGCTAGTGGTAAAGAACCCACGTGCCAGTGCAGGAGACATAAGAGAGGAAGGTTCAACACATGGGTCAAGAAGATCCCCGGGAGGAAGAACTGGCAACCCACTGCAGTATTCTTGCCTGGAGAATCTCATAGACAGAGGAGCCTGACAGGCTACAGTCCATAGGGTTGCAAAGAATTGGACACGAACAAAGCAACTTAGCACTTAAATGAATAAAAAGAGTTGTTTCATAAAAGCTTTCCAGTTTTACAGTGGGCTATATGATTTGGCGACTGAACAACAGCAACAACATGGCTGGATAGCACTCTGGTATCATTACTCCATCATGGTTGGAAAAGGAACCCGTATTTCATTTTGAAATCCTTGTGTTTATATTTCCCAGGTTAAAATAAATTTATCTTCTGATAAATTTTGATCATTATACTTCATTTTCCTTTTTTGGCATAAAATTAATTTTTCCTGTACTTCTACTACTTACACTGCCCCAAACATTGCCTTGTATTACCTTACTTTACATTTTCACAAACACTGAAATATGAAATAAAGTTTTGTTTCTGTTAGTCGTATCAGTCAGATACTGAAGTTAATCATTATGCTCTGAGCTCAGTTAATCTTTTAAAAAAAAAATTCCTTTTCTTTGTGTTGTTAGTACTGTTAACTCTATTCTCAGCTGTTTATAACACTTTTGGTTCTTTATTTATACTTTGTTTCATAATCTTATTGAACAGGTAACATGTGTCCATAAAAAATGAGATGTAAGGAAAATTACCAAAATGGAGAGAACTCACAATTCATATAAATTTTTCTCTTTTTCATTGGCATGGTTTTTAAAGCTTTGCTTAGTCCTATTTTACAAGCTTTCTGAAGTAGAGAGTAAATCTTGCCTTTTCCAGAAGAAAATTCTATCTCAGACTACAATACTGCCATAATGAGAAACATCAATTCATAACAAAATTTCTCCTTTTTAAATTTCAACCAAACGCCATTTGAAAATAGAGCACTGACCCCCTACACATCATTAAGGAATTCTTGACATGGCCAATTATGTCAGGTGTAATTTCCCAAAGTGGTGATCTTCTTCAGAATACTTGGGACAAGCTGGAGTATGCCAGCTTTCTGAAATCGTAACTTTCCATTCTTTAGTTATGTACTATGATTTGCATCTCCATTGCCCAGAGTATATCTCTGAAAACATAAGCAGTTTAAGGTAACCTCATTTATAAAAATTCCACTGATTTATATAGTCACACAAACAATAATAATAATTAACATTTATTAAGAATTACTTTATACTTTATGTTAAGCATTTTAAATGTAAATCAATGTTCTGCTTATTCATCATTGCTTTCCTCTTCCTTCTCTGGTAAAAGTCTTGCTTAAGGGGATCTTATTATTTTTTATTCTATGATCACATTTAGTAGTGCAAACATCTACATTATGGATATAATTAAAAACCTGGTCTTATTTCCTCTCTCTCTTCCATTTCTGTACATAGACTTTGAATATTCACCAGTATTTCAGCACTTTGGTTTTCTGCAAACTTAAGCTCTCTATAACTTAAACAAATTTAAAAATTTTTTTTTTTTTTCCAAAATTAGACCCTGTAGCAGGACTCAGTTGAGAGAGTAGATTCTCTTTCTGTACACCCACACACTTAGCATATCTACAATATACCATCTTTTGAGATACTGCAATGGCCAAAGGATACATTGAGAAGATGCTGAATTTGCCTTAAGAGTATTATCTAGTTATGAATACAATAGAACCTTCATTGAAGAAGTCCAGAAGAAAGTTGGAGTTATGGGTCTGAATCTTCAGAAGACAACTAAAGCTATACATATGTATTTGGATTAATCTGTTTGCAGAAAATTAAAGATTCTTTGTTTTCTTTCTTTTTCTTGAAGGTATGTTCACTGATAATAATCGTAATTTTAAATTTCTGTGATAGGTTAAGAGACGTACAAGTGATACATATGTGATAGCGGGGTGGGTTATATGTGGGATTATTTTGTACCAAACGTGATGCTAATCATGTCTTCTATCTCATTCAATTATAACCATTATTTGAACTTTTGTAACTCTAAAAATAACATCACGAAAGATAATTATAATGATTCTCAGTTGATCACAGCTAGAACTTCAAATGCATTTATCTGAATCTTTCTACATTTGTTTTATTTATATTAAAGCAAATGTCAGAAACATTGTAATTTTATTTAGTCACACAAACAATAATAATAATTAACATTTATTAAGAATTACTTTATACTTTATGTTAAGCATTTTAAATGTAAATCAATGTTCTGCTTATTCATCATTGCTTTCCTCTTCCTTCTCTGGTAAAAGTCTTGCTTAAGGGGATCTTATTATTTTTTATTCTATGATCACATTTAGTAGTGCAAACATCTACATTATGGATATAATTAAAAACCTGGTCTTATTTCCTCTCTCTCTTCCATTTCTGTACATAGACTTTGAATATTCACCAGTATTTCAGCACTTTGGTTTTCTGCAAACTTAAGCTCTCTATAACTTAAACAAATTTAAAAATTTTTTTTTTTTTTTCCAAAATTAGACCCTGTAGCAGGACTCAGTTGAGAGAGTAGATTCTCTTTCTGTACACCCACACACTTAGCATATCTACAATATACCATCTTTTGAGATACTGCAATGGCCAAAGGATACATTGAGAAGATGCTGAATTTGCCTTAAGAGTATTATCTAGTTATGAATACAATAGAACCTTCATTGAAGAAGTCCAGAAGAAAGTTGGAGTTATGGGTCTGAATCTTCAGAAGACAACTAAAGCTATACATATGTATTTGGATTAATCTGTTTGCAGAAAATTAAAGATTCTTTGTTTTCTTTCTTTTTCTTGAAGGTATGTTCACTGATAATAATCGTAATTTTAAATTTCTGTGATAGGTTAAGAGACGTACAAGTGATACATATGTGATAGCGGGGTGGGTTATATGTGGGATTATTTTGTACCAAACGTGATGCTAATCATGTCTTCTATCTCATTCAATTATAACCATTATTTGAACTTTTGTAACTCTAAAAATAACATCACGAAAGATAATTATAATGATTCTCAGTTGATCACAGCTAGAACTTCAAATGCATTTATCTGAATCTTTCTACATTTGTTTTATTTATATTAAAGCAAATGTCAGAAACATTGTAATTTTATTTATCCAATAACAACTCCCTAATTGAGATTTACACTGTTTGACTCAGTTTTCAAATTATTATCTTTCTCTGTCTCTAGACATTTTTCTTAAGGGATTTAAAGCCTTTATAACCGGAGTTTAACTTACTATGTAATTTTAAAAGCTCTGATACACTTTCTGAGGCAGTAGCTTATGTATTATATATTTTTTCTCTGAATAAATTTTTGAATTCACACCAAAAATGTGAACTTATTGACAAATGCCTCTATACCATAAAATAAAAAATGCGAGTTTCTATCTAATGTTCCACTTGGAAGAGGTATACTCTAACTAAGGAGATTATGTTTTTTAACTGTGCTAGACTCTCCTAAGAAGGAAGACATTACTAGAAAATAAGTTTTAAAGATATTTCACTTTATTATCATGAGGTTTCACTTTCACCTACTTTGTGAATACAATGAATATTCACTGAATATGTTAGACACAGTAATTTGTAAGAATCTGTGTCTTTTTTCTTTTAAGTTTGTCTGGGTAGGGTCTTAGTTGATGCACAAGCTCTACTCTAGGTGAGGTGAGCCGGGACTACTCTCTAGCTGCAGTGCATGGGCTTCTCTTGTTGCGGCGCACAGGCTCAGTAGCTGTGACACACAGGTTTAGTTGTCCAGAGGGATGTGGGATCCAAGGATTGAACCCATGTCTCCTACACTGGCAGTAAGATTCTTTACTACCAAGCCACCAGGGAACTCCTGAATTTTTGTCTTTTAATTAGTTCCATATTTTCCCAAATTTTTTTTTCTAATAAAAGCTACTGAGTGGGGCTTCCCTGGTGGTCCACTGGGTAAAGAGTCCACCTTGCAGTGCAAAGTGGAACCGGTTCAATCCCTGGCCTGGGAAGATTCCATGTGCCACGGAACAGCTGGACTGGTATGTCCAATTACCAGCCAGAGCTCTGGAGCGCATGTGTCCAGAGTCACTGCTCTGCAACGAGAGGCCACTCGCATGGGAGGCCCACACAGGTCAAAGAACAAAGATGGATGAAAATAAATGGATAAAAATACCAATAAGAGAGGCCAAAAAAATTGTAAAAAACAAAAAAGTGCTGCTAAATGGTGGGATTGTTTTCTTCATTATATTTTATTATCACTATATATACTAATGAGGCACTAGAATGTCATCTGTATGATATTTCTGATATCATATCAGATATTTCTGGCAAAGTCGAGCTCTTATAAAAGGTTATGAAGATCTTGCTTTATGAATGGAAATGCTAGAATTCTCTGAACTAGGAAGCTAACTATGGATATTATCATCTTTCCTTTCTACAAGAATTGGGAAGCATTTCTAACAGGAGTTGAAAAAGCATTTTATTTCCCCAATGGTATGTTTCTTATAAAATTCAGGGAATGGATGCCTCTATACCATAAAATAAAAAATGCGAGTTTCTATCTAATGTTCCACTTGGAAGAGGTATACTCTAACTAAGGAGATTATGTTTTTTAACTGTGCTAGACTCTCCTAAGAAGGAAGACATTACTAGAAAATAAGTTTTAAAGATATTTCACTTTATTATCATGAGGTTTCACTTTCACCTACTTTGTGAATACAATGAATATTCACTGAATATGTTAGACACAGTAATTTGTAAGAATCTGTGTCTTTTTTCTTTTAAGTTTGTCTGGGTAGGGTCTTAGTTGATGCACAAGCTCTACTCTAGGTGAGGTGAGCCGGGACTACTCTCTAGCTGCAGTGCATGGGCTTCTCTTGTTGCGGCGCACAGGCTCAGTAGCTGTGACACACAGGTTTAGTTGTCCAGAGGGATGTGGGATCCAAGGATTGAACCCATGTCTCCTACACTGGCAGTAAGATTCTTTACTACCAAGCCACCAGGGAACTCCTGAATTTTTGTCTTTTAATTAGTTCCATATTTTCCCCAAATTTTTCTTTCTAATAAAAGCTACTGAGTGGGGCTTCCCTGGTGGTCCACTGGGTAAAGAGTCCACCTTGCAGTGCAAAGTGGAACCGGTTCAATCCCTGGCCTGGGAAGATTCCATGTGCCACGGAACAGCTGGACTGGTATGTCCAATTACCAGCCAGAGCTCTGGAGCGCATGTGTCCAGAGTCACTGCTCTGCAACGAGAGGCCACTCGCATGGGAGGCCCACACAGGTCAAAGAACAAAGATGGATGAAAATAAATGGATAAAAATACCAATAAGAGAGGCCAAAAAAATTGTAAAAAACAAAAAAGTGCTGCTAAATGGTGGGATTGTTTTCTTCATTATATTTTATTATCACTATATATACTAATGAGGCACTAGAATGTCATCTGTATGATATTTCTGATATCATATCAGATATTTCTGGCAAAGTCGAGCTCTTATAAAAGGTTATGAAGATCTTGCTTTATGAATGGAAATGCTAGAATTCTCTGAACTAGGAAGCTAACTATGGATATTATCATCTTTCCTTTCTACAAGAATTGGGAAGCATTTCTAACAGGAGTTGAAAAAGCATTTTATTTCCCCAATGGTATGTTTCTTATATATCAGAATGATTTGCCTATGGGAGATGTAGAAGAAAGTATTTATGAGTAAAACACTGTAGTGATCCAGAAGATCTCACCCCTGTTCTTCACTTACTAGTAGCAAAGACTTTGACTTTCTAAATTAAGAGAAGCTTAAAGGACCTTAACACTGATTTAAATGTTCATTAGGTCATAGCGCAATCCCCTTTTTTGGCATTCATGGTGGAATTTTAGACACGAGGAGGTAGTAAATGGACTTTGTCTGTTTAACAGGGGGGTGGGGACTAACAACTAGATCTAAACCATTTTGGCCCAATTTGAATGTGTATTTATAATTAGCTCTGCAAAGTATTTGCCCCAAACTATCACTAATTTAATTCTGAGCAGATAAATAAGGAGAGCATTTTTCTTGTGGCTTTATTTCTCCTGGGTTTGCGTTCAGGGATACGGAAGTTAGCAGAATGTCCAGCCACAAGCCGGTCCCTGGGAGCTGAGTGCAGGGAGCCTAGAGGAAGGAGCCCAGACATAATGAAGGCTGCTGCTTTCTTCTTCCCATGTAAGGGTCCCTGGGAGCTAATGCCTGGGGCTCTCCTTAGCCAGCTGTTCCACTTAACACTCTCCCCACCCTACCCCTGCATCCAGCACAGGAAAAGAGTGATGCCCTAATGGCACAGTGCTGGGAACACCACGGTGTGCATGACGGCATGCAGAAATCCTTCTCCTCACATGCTTTTGCTGTGCAGCTCATTTTTTAACAAAGGACTAGAAATGAAAATGCGGATGTCAGTGAAAGAGAAGAGCAGGGGGTGAAAGACCACTTGGTAGCCAATGAATTACATTCGAAGTCAATTTTTAACTAATTCTTCCTGTGGGTATTAAAAGAGATAGTGTTACATAGAGTCACAGACCAGTCCCTAGAAAATGAGTATCCGTGAGAGATCCACTTCGGGGCATAAAGCATCCTCTTTAGAGAAAATCATTCTTGAAGTCTGTATATTAAGTTTGGTCTCACTATTCTGAGGAAGGTTTAAAAAATAAAGCATAAAGGAAAGAAAGACGGTTGGATTTATCCATTTTAAAGAGACCATAAATTGACCTCCTGCTGATGACAAAGTACTCTGTAAGAGGAAAAATCAAACCAAAAAAACCAACAAAGAAACCCTTCACAGCCAATAACAGAGACTTACTAGTAGCAAAGACTTTGACTTTCTAAATTAAGAGAAGCTTAAAGGACCTTAACACTGATTTAAATGTTCATTAGGTCATAGCGCAATCCCCTTTTTTGGCATTCATGGTGGAATTTTAGACACGAGGAGGTAGTAAATGGACTTTGTCTGTTTAACAGGGGGGTGGGGACTAACAACTAGATCTAAACCATTTTGGCCCAATTTGAATGTGTATTTATAATTAGCTCTGCAAAGTATTTGCCCCAAACTATCACTAATTTAATTCTGAGCAGATAAATAAGGAGAGCATTTTTCTTGTGGCTTTATTTCTCCTGGGTTTGCGTTCAGGGATACGGAAGTTAGCAGAATGTCCAGCCACAAGCCGGTCCCTGGGAGCTGAGTGCAGGGAGCCTAGAGGAAGGAGCCCAGACATAATGAAGGCTGCTGCTTTCTTCTTCCCATGTAAGGGTCCCTGGGAGCTAATGCCTGGGGCTCTCCTTAGCCAGCTGTTCCACTTAACACTCTCCCCACCCTACCCCTGCATCCAGCACAGGAAAAGAGTGATGCCCTAATGGCACAGTGCTGGGAACACCACGGTGTGCATGACGGCATGCAGAAATCCTTCTCCTCACATGCTTTTGCTGTGCAGCTCATGTTTTAAGAAAGGACTAGAAATGAAAATGCGGATGTCAGTGAAAGAGAAGAGCAGGGGGTGAAAGACCACTTGGTAGCCAATGAATTACATTCGAAGTCAATTTTTAACTAATTCTTCCTGTGGGTATTAAAAGAGATAGTGTTACATAGAGTCACAGACCAGTCCCTAGAAAATGAGTATCCGTGAGAGATCCACTTCGGGGCATAAAGCATCCTCTTTAGAGAAAATCATTCTTGAAGTCTGTATATTAAGTTTGGTCTCACTATTCTGAGGAAGGTTTAAAAAATAAAGCATAAAGGAAAGAAAGACGGTTGGATTTATCCATTTTAAAGAGACCATAAATTGACCTCCTGCTGATGACAAAGTACTCTGTAAGAGGAAAAATCAAACCAAAAAAACCAACAAAGAAACCCTTCACAGCCAATAACAGAGACTGCCTCAGTTCAATTTCCTCTCAAACACAGGATCCTGCTTTGTATTAGTTCCATAAAACATTCATTAGAAGAAAATTCAGGAATATTATCAAATAACTAAAAAATAAAAGCATAATGCACATGGGCACAAAATGTTTTTTTATAGCTCCTTTGACCTATTAGCTAGCTGTCATACAACCTTTTCTGTTTACTTCTTTGTTCAATCCTTTCTTCCTCTCCTCCCTTCCTCCATTCCTATCCCCTTTGTCTCTTCTTCATTCCTTCCATCTTTCCTTCCTTCTTTTATGAAATGCCCTATTCCAAGTGGTGGGAAGTATTATGGTAAGCTAAATTTCTTTCCCTCAGAAAATGTATACTAATAATTTCATTTTTTATCTTTTATCTTTAATACGGGGCCTTAGATTCTTAATTCTATTGCAGCATACAGTGATGACAACTACTTTAACTGTCTCAGTTACGGGAGTCTCAGAAAAGGGCCTTTATTGCCACAGTTATTGAGTCTGTGCATTGGCTGCTTTGTAGAAACTTCTTGGAGGTGACCTCTTTGAGATACTCACGTCTTGCCATCAACAATCCATAGGAGAGTTTGAAATGGGGTGTGAGAACTTGCAACATTTTACTACTGGTGTCTTGGGAGACACCATTATCAAGACCCCCTTTAAAATTTTCTGTCTTGGTAGACAACTTGTTATGGGAAAGGGGGACTTTGGAGTTAACTCAGCAGCTTCTGCAAATCAATGTTCCATGAGAGTATTACTGAAGACCCCAAGAGGGGACATTAGTCTAGCTCTTCATTAGAAGGGGTGAGAAAAAGCTGTCCTTTGTGTTCCTGGATAGGCAGACTTTATTCCGGTAGGAGTTTCTCTCTGGAATTCATTTCTCTGAAATTCTTAGTGCTCCCAAAGTCAGACTTGTCTTTAATGGAAATGGGATAAGGGGAATCTGAAAATGTCAAGTACAGAGTTTTATTTTTCAAGGAGACCATGGGTTTACAAATTGGGAGGAAAAAAGGAAAAAAAAAAACAACACAACTCCTTTAAGCAGAATTAAAGTGTGATTGTAAAAGTCCAATGCATTGCAATTTGACAACGTGCATTAACTAATAATGCCACCCACTTGACTCATTTACCTATTTAAGGTTATTTTGTAATCTCCCTGTAAGCGTCCCAACATAATATAGAAGACCTCTTGTGAATTTTCTTTTTCCCTAGCGTCCCACAATTGAAGCATAATGCACATGGGCACAAAATGTTTTTTTATAGCTCCTTTGACCTATTAGCTAGCTGTCATACAACCTTTTCTGTTTACTTCTTTGTTCAATCCTTTCTTCCTCTCCTCCCTTCCTCCATTCCTATCCCCTTTGTCTCTTCTTCATTCCTTCCATCTTTCCTTCCTTCTTTTATGAAATGCCCTATTCCAAGTGGTGGGAAGTATTATGGTAAGCTAAATTTCTTTCCCTCAGAAAATGTATACTAATAATTTCATTTTTTATCTTTTATCTTTAATACGGGGCCTTAGATTCTTAATTCTATTGCAGCATACAGTGATGACAACTACTTTAACTGTCTCAGTTACGGGAGTCTCAGAAAAGGGCCTTTATTGCCACAGTTATTGAGTCTGTGCATTGGCTGCTTTGTAGAAACTTCTTGGAGGTGACCTCTTTGAGATACTCACGTCTTGCCATCAACAATCCATAGGAGAGTTTGAAATGGGGTGTGAGAACTTGCAACATTTTACTACTGGTGTCTTGGGAGACACCATTATCAAGACCCCTTAAATTTACTGTCTTGGTAGACAACTTGTTATGGGAAAGGGGGACTTTGGAGTTAACTCAGCAGCTTCTGCAAATCAATGTTCCATGAGAGTATTACTGAAGACCCCAAGAGGGGACATTAGTCTAGCTCTTCATTAGAAGGGGTGAGAAAAAGCTGTCCTTTGTGTTCCTGGATAGGCAGACTTTATTCCGGTAGGAGTTTCTCTCTGGAATTCATTTCTCTGAAATTCTTAGTGCTCCCAAAGTCAGACTTGTCTTTAATGGAAATGGGATAAGGGGAATCTGAAAATGTCAAGTACAGAGTTTTATTTTTCAAGGAGACCATGGGTTTACAAATTGGGAGGAAAAAAGGAAAAAAAAAAAAAAAAACAACACAACTCCTTTAAGCAGAATTAAAGTGTGATTGTAAAAGTCCAATGCATTGCAATTTGACAACGTGCATTAACTAATAATGCCACCCACTTGACTCATTTACCTATTTAAGGTTATTTTGTAATCTCCCTGTAAGCGTCCCAACATAATATAGAAGACCTCTGTGTGAAAGTGTGTGTGTCTGTGTGCACATGGATGTGGGTATTGCTCTATAGCAGCAAATAACTTCCCACAATTGTTAAGAAGCTATAAACTAACAACTTCTTCCTTCATTGTTTCCTTATGTTTCCTTCCTCTTTGTGTACAGGTGATTTTTTTCAAAGTTAAATTTTAGTGCAATGTGTGGGTGAACAAAATGCAGCCGAATTTTCAAAAGCCTGTAAATAATGTTCAAGAAAATAACTGAGAACAGAGGGGGGGACATGGATGAAACTGCTAGAAGTATTTCAATTTTAATAGAGTTTAAATAAAAACTGAATTTAAAAACAAACTAAAAAAAAATCAGTATTTGATAATAAAAGTATTAAAACTGAAACAACTTGATTTACTAATCTATTTAAACTTAGGAGGTTAAAGTGAATATCTGCAGAAACCAATACAAAACAATTCTGTCTTTTTCAACCACTTCAAAATACGCTTATAAAAGTGAATCATAGGGGCTTCTCTGGTGGTCCAGTGGGTAAGGACACCGCCTTGCAGTGCAAGGGGCACGGTTCAATCCCTGACCTGGGAGGATCACACGTGCCGCGGAGCGGCTGGACCGTTGTGTCCAATTACCGCGCCAGAGCTCTGGAGCACATGCGCCCAAAGCCAGTGCTTTGCGACAACAGAGGCCACTGCGATGGGAAGCCCACACGGACCAAAGAACAAAGATGGATGAAAATGGATGAATGAAGGACCAATGGAAGTGGCCCGCCCCCCCCTCCCCAACCCATTTCCCCAATTAAAAAAAAAAAAAAAAAAAAAGTGAATCATAAATGGAAAATGCCTTTCTTTTACTAAACTTGTTTCTCCCATGTTATAATTTTTTAAATACCTAATTAGACATGTCCTATAGGTCTAAATTAGAATGAGATTTTGATTGAGATTTACATCTAAAACTAAGATGGATATTATATTGAGTGCTAAACTCAAATCAACGGTATCATTGTGATTTTCTTTAAAATATCTGTAAAAGTAGAAAAATTATTAATAATAAAGCACAGCATTTGCAAAAATTTCAGCAGTGATCTCTGTCAAAAAAAAATTTCAAATTATCTACTCATCATCATGTTAGACATAGCCCTTTACAAAGAGATCTGTATAAATCCTATGCTCCAGGAATTTAGAAGTGAAGGGATGAACAGTCATATTAATTTGGCACTTGATGTATACCATTAATATTTTTAGAACTTAATAGAACATATGGCTTGTGGTTTGAAAACACAAACCTTTCATAAAGTCTATGAAAGTTTATCTCCTGGCTCTGTTTGAACAATTCTAAGAGTGAGGAATTCACTGAAACATGAGGGAAACTTGCCCTTTAAAGGACGGGTCTGAGAAGTTTCTCTCATCTTTTAACTAATGGAGCAAAGATTATTTCCTAAAGCAATCATAGTAAATTTCCCACACCTTGTTAGCCCTTAGATTACTTGAAGTCACTTGTCCTATTTGCCCTCTTAAATTTCCACAGATATCCTGTAATTTAAATAAATCTTTGTATTTTCACATTTCTTCTTGTATTATTGTTGTTCTTCAGTTGCTAAGTCATGTCCAGTCTTTGTGATCCAGAAACTGCAACATGTCAAGCTTCCTTGTCCTTCACCATCTTCCAGAGCTTGCACAAACTCATGTCCATTGAGTCAGTGATGCCATCCAATCACCTCATCCTCTGTCGCTCCTTTTCCTCCTGCCTTCAATCTTTCCCAGCATCACACTATCGATCAGAACAGCTGATTCATTGGGTCTTTCCCAATGAATTCAGCTTCAGCATCAGTCCCTCCAATAAATATTCAGGGTTGACTTCCTTTAGGATTGACTGGTTTGATCTCCTTGCAGTCCAAGGGACTCTCAAGAGTCTTCTCCAGCACCACAATCCAAAAGCATCAATTCTTCAGTGCTCAGCATCCTTCATGATCAAACTCTCACATCCATACATGACTAATGGAAAAAAATTGTAGCTTTGACTATATGGACCTTTACTGGCAATGTGATGTGTCTGCTTTTTTAAATGTGCTGTCTAGGTGTGTCATCACTTTCCTTCTAAGGAGCAAGTCTTTTAATTTCACTTTGATCTTTGTGGTCCTATTCTCAGACTGAAGTTATTAGAGGTTAGGCACAATTGGTGACTATTTGACAATCAAGCCACAGTATCCTGGATCCACATTTCCACCTGACCTATAATTGAGCCCATATGGAAGAACACTGCCAATGGATTGTCACAGGTAAAGGTAGGGGTTTATGTCCATGGTTCATCCCATCTGACTACTTATGGTAGAATACACTGAGAAGCATGTCATTTATTTCCCATTGTGCATAGCCTCTTCTAGCCAGAAGTCCACTAATTCAAATGTCATTTCCCTCTATAGCTATAAGCTGAGGCTCTTACTTGATTTTTTTTAGCAGCCACATAACACTATGGGATTACAGACTGAACTTCTAGAAAACTAAACAATCAGTACTCTTTTGTGTAATTTTCTATTAATGCAGGCCTTCACAAACCCAGTACTTATCAAATCACTTCTTTTTTAAGTAAAAATATTTTGCATGTCTCTTTGGTCTAGAAGGAAATATCTGGAAACTGGCCTCAAGGACGTATAAAATAACATTTCCACTTGCTTTCTGTTTACATTTTGTTACCTATGGTCATTTTTCCCTTTCAATTTATTCTTTTATCAACAAAATTTGTTTTTCCCATATTTCAGACTTACATAAAAGATAGTACTTGAAATTAATTAGAGACTTTTCACTTGTATTCTTTGTGAGGAAAAAAAACAAAAAGATCAACACAGGCTCTTTCGGCACTGCCCTTCAAGTCAAGATGAAGTGCTTCCCCGTCGCTCCTTTTCCTCCTGCCTTCAATCTTTCCCAGCATCACACTATCGATCAGAACAGCTGATTCATTGGGTCTTTCCCAATGAATTCAGCTTCAGCATCAGTCCCTCCAATAAATATTCAGGGTTGACTTCCTTTAGGATTGACTGGTTTGATCTCCTTGCAGTCCAAGGGACTCTCAAGAGTCTTCTCCAGCACCACAATCCAAAAGCATCAATTCTTCAGTGCTCAGCATCCTTCATGATCAAACTCTCACATCCATACATGACTAATGGAAAAAAATTGTAGCTTTGACTATATGGACCTTTACTGGCAATGTGATGTGTCTGCTTTTTTAAATGTGCTGTCTAGGTGTGTCATCACTTTCCTTCTAAGGAGCAAGTCTTTTAATTTCACTTTGATCTTTGTGGTCCTATTCTCAGACTGAAGTTATTAGAGGTTAGGCACAATTGGTGACTATTTGACAATCAAGCCACAGTATCCTGGATCCACATTTCCACCTGACCTATAATTGAGCCCATATGGAAGAACACTGCCAATGGATTGTCACAGGTAAAGGTAGGGGTTTATGTCCATGGTTCATCCCATCTGACTACTTATGGTAGAATACACTGAGAAGCATGTCATTTATTTCCCATTGTGCATAGCCTCTTCTAGCCAGAAGTCCACTAATTCAAATGTCATTTCCCTCTATAGCTATAAGCTGAGGCTCTTACTTGATTTTTTTTAGCAGCCACATAACACTATGGGATTACAGACTGAACTTCTAGAAAACTAAACAATCAGTACTCTTTTGTGTAATTTTCTATTAATGCAGGCCTTCACAAACCCAGTACTTATCAAATCACTTCTTTTTTAAGTAAAAATATTTTGCATGTCTCTTTGGTCTAGAAGGAAATATCTGGAAACTGGCCTCAAGGACGTATAAAATAACATTTCCACTTGCTTTCTGTTTACATTTTGTTACCTATGGTCATTTTTCCCTTTCAATTTATTCTTTTATCAACAAAATTTGTTTTTCCCATATTTCAGACTTACATAAAAGATAGTACTTGAAATTAATTAGAGACTTTTCACTTGTATTCTTTGTGAGGAAAAAAAACAAAAAGATCAACACAGGCTCTTTCGGCACTGCCCTTCAAGTCAAGATGAAGTTTGACATAAAGTGTCAAGATCAGTTCTACATAGCTCTGCACCAAGATGGTCAAAGGCTGAGGGGAAATGATGCAGCAAAAGTTTCTTGGCTCTGCCTTTCCTCAAACTTGTATTTATTTAGTACCATCTTACCAACTGAATATATTCACTCGGTACCTCGATTTTGATGCTTTAAAAAAAGACACTCATCCAAGGAAACACTACTGAAGTATTTTTGACTGTCCATCTGAATGCAGTGTGGAGAAAATGAACAATTTTATCAAAGTGAACCTTCAACATGCACAACTCTGCCTGGAAAAGACTCTAGCTTTCAGTCATGGGACTCTGGGGTCACAGCTGTCTTAAACATTTGCTCAATTTGATCATTTTCCTATATGGACGTATGCAGAACAGTTTTATGAAATGCCAATAATGTATTTCCTTAAGATAGTGTACTTAAAATATATTCAAGATAACAAGGATTGTATAGTAGAACTCTCACTGACAATTACTAGCATACAGATGATTTCTTATGAAAAGTAATATACTGTAAGGACACTAAAAGTACTTTCAAAACTGCTAGCATGTCATGGGAAAACTCTGAAGAGTGTCTATTCAGAAGATTCTTTGCCATTTGCTATAAGCTGAGGCTCTTACTTGATTTTTTTTAGCAGCCACATAACACTATGGGATTACAGACTGAACTTCTAGAAAACTAAACAATCAGTACTCTTTTGTGTAATTTTCTATTAATGCAGGCCTTCACAAACCCAGTACTTATCAAATCACTTCTTTTTTAAGTAAAAATATTTTGCATGTCTCTTTGGTCTAGAAGGAAATATCTGGAAACTGGCCTCAAGGACGTATAAAATAACATTTCCACTTGCTTTCTGTTTACATTTTGTTACCTATGGTCATTTTTCCCTTTCAATTTATTCTTTTATCAACAAAATTTGTTTTTCCCATATTTCAGACTTACATAAAAGATAGTACTTGAAATTAATTAGAGACTTTTCACTTGTATTCTTTGTGAGGAAAAAAAACAAAAAGATCAACACAGGCTCTTTCGGCACTGCCCTTCAAGTCAAGATGAAGTTTGACATAAAGTGTCAAGATCAGTTCTACATAGCTCTGCACCAAGATGGTCAAAGGCTGAGGGGAAATGATGCAGCAAAAGTTTCTTGGCTCTGCCTTTCCTCAAACTTGTATTTATTTAGTACCATCTTACCAACTGAATATATTCACTCGGTACCTCGATTTTGATGCTTTAAAAAAAGACACTCATCCAAGGAAACACTACTGAAGTATTTTTGACTGTCCATCTGAATGCAGTGTGGAGAAAATGAACAATTTTATCAAAGTGAACCTTCAACATGCACAACTCTGCCTGGAAAAGACTCTAGCTTTCAGTCATGGGACTCTGGGGTCACAGCTGTCTTAAACATTTGCTCAATTTGATCATTTTCCTATATGGACGTATGCAGAACAGTTTTATGAAATGCCAATAATGTATTTCCTTAAGATAGTGTACTTAAAATATATTCAAGATAACAAGGATTGTATAGTAGAACTCTCACTGACAATTACTAGCATACAGATGATTTCTTATGAAAAGTAATATACTGTAAGGACACTAAAAGTACTTTCAAAACTGCTAGCATGTCATGGGAAAACTCTGAAGAGTGTCTATTCAGAAGATTCAATTTAGCCTCTATTTTATTGCCTTTATTTTTCTTATTCTTTAGTGATAGGGACAATTATCTAATTTTCAATTATTCTAAAGGTCTCATATATATACATATACATATACATATACATATATATATATATATACATATACATATACATATATATATACATATATATATATACACACACAGTAACTCCTTCCCTTTGTCTTTTAAACATCAAAAATTCCAACTCTATATTGTCTTAAACTTACATTTTTACATTTATTAAAATAAATTTCTACATAAAAATGGAAATTGACATTTTGCATTATACTTTTCATAATTTCACATACAATATCTGTGTCTTCTTTCAGCCTTTTGTGTGTGTGTGTGTGTTTTTTTTTTTTTTAATTTATTCTGGCTTAGTATTTTCCTCAAGACAGTTAATTCTCAGAAGATGGGAACTGTGCATCTCATCAACACCTAACAGTTTTTTACTGATCCACTCTTCTGGTTACCCTTCAAATTCTATTTAAATAAGATTTGAATACTTGAACAACATTTGGTTTATAGTTAGAGATTAACATTTCTCTGGACAATGTGAAAGATACTGCTGCTGATTTTTCATCAGAGAATGGAATTTTACTTTGGGGGCATTAAAACATATGCCCTGAGAAATTTTCTAAGCTGCTTTGTTAAATACTTTCATGTTCATTTGATCTACAAGAAACTTTATTTAGTAAAAATTATAATTAATGTATGCACAATCACCAGAATTATCTTATCCATTTTGTTTATTCCTACCATCTTTATTATCTTTCATTATACTAAAGAGATGATAAATATGACTTGTCTTTTAGCAAACGTTCTCAGATTTTGGTCACAGACATAGCTTGTCATGAAAACCAAGTAAAGGAATTGATGTTCCTTTTTAATACACCACCTGATTACCAATGAACCTACCATTTCTTTTAGGCCTTGGGCATGTGAATCAGTTCTATTTTCATGAATTCACTGGGCTGTCAAATGTTAAAGGCAAGGACCTGACAAATCATCTTCGGGAGAAGGTGAGTCTAAGAAGCGTATCTGCTTTCAGGACTTCACATAGTTAAAATAAAGAAAGACAGATGCATAGTTTATGGCCTGTTATAGCAGTAAATGTGTTTGTGAAAGCCATTCCTCAAACTACTTTTTTTTTCCCCTACATGGAATACATTTAAATACTAAAATCCAATTTTCCTTTATTTCTAATTTTAGGTTATCGGGAGTTATATGGGCATAGCCGTCAACAATACCACGTTCTATTATACAATTACTTATCCAATGCCAAACATTTACTCTTACCTCTTGGATAAATTATATTCCAAAATACCATGCCAAATATTTTTTGGGAGATTAGGTAAGTTTATCTATTTATTTAGTTATTTATACAAATTTTATTGAAGATCTTCCATGAAAAAAAAAAAGTACTCTACTGGACTTAGGAAACATTAAATAAAGATGAAACTTCACTTCACTGCTTTTAAGTATATTCTGAAACATGAAGGATGAGCAGGCATTAGTCAGACAACATGGGATGACAGCCTCTTACGTTTAAGAATCAGCCTTGGCGAAGTTCTCTCAGGAGGTGACAGAAAGCCTGATATGTTAACAGAGACAATACACACAACGCACCAGAAGAATGGAATTCAGCAACGTCAGCCAGTTTTTCATTACTTTCACTTCTACAACTACTGCTACCACTGATAGTAACAATGATAATTCTAGATGCAAATTTCCAGTAGACAGTTTTGTACACAAAATAAACTGGTATATCACTTATTATCATATTGTTGTTAGGTATGAAGATGTCATTCCCGAAGCAAGAAATTAAGAAAGCAACTACTACTTCAGACAAGATCATGAGAGGTTTCTTTCCAAATGTGCTATCTTATTTTTGGCTGGAATAATTTTTTAAGATACATAATACTGCAGGTTTTCTCAGGCAGAAATACACGCTGGAAGATTATAAGGTCTTCCTGCCTTCACTCCCAACACTATTCTGCTATCACATAAATTCTCCTGAAATATAGATAAAACCCTGAAAAAGGGTGCATTCAGGAATTCAGGCCCTGGTCCTGACTGAGATTGTTTCCACCATCTTGGTGGGATGGACCTTCATGTTTCAGAGCAGATACAATTCCCTAACAAGCTTTTCTTGACTTCTTTAAGACCAAAACAGTTCCATTAATAAGTCTATTTCCTATGTGATCTTCCTGTATTTTGCAAGACAGATGCATAGTTTATGGCCTGTTATAGCAGTAAATGTGTTTGTGAAAGCCATTCCTCAAACTACTTTTTCCCCTACATGGAATACATTTAAATACTAAAATCCAATTTTCCTTTATTTCTAATTTTAGGTTATCGGGAGTTATATGGGCATAGCCGTCAACAATACCACGTTCTATTATACAATTACTTATCCAATGCCAAACATTTACTCTTACCTCTTGGATAAATTATATTCCAAAATACCATGCCAAATATTTTTTGGGAGATTAGGTAAGTTTATCTATTTATTTAGTTATTTATACAAATTTTATTGAAGATCTTCCATGAAAAAAAAAAAGTACTCTACTGGACTTAGGAAACATTAAATAAAGATGAAACTTCACTTCACTGCTTTTAAGTATATTCTGAAACATGAAGGATGAGCAGGCATTAGTCAGACAACATGGGATGACAGCCTCTTACGTTTAAGAATCAGCCTTGGCGAAGTTCTCTCAGGAGGTGACAGAAAGCCTGATATGTTAACAGAGACAATACACACAACGCACCAGAAGAATGGAATTCAGCAACGTCAGCCAGTTTTTCATTACTTTCACTTCTACAACTACTGCTACCACTGATAGTAACAATGATAATTCTAGATGCAAATTTCCAGTAGACAGTTTTGTACACAAAATAAACTGGTATATCACTTATTATCATATTGTTGTTAGGTATGAAGATGTCATTCCCGAAGCAAGAAATTAAGAAAGCAACTACTACTTCAGACAAGATCATGAGAGGTTTCTTTCCAAATGTGCTATCTTATTTTTGGCTGGAATAATTTTTTAAGATACATAATACTGCAGGTTTTCTCAGGCAGAAATACACGCTGGAAGATTATAAGGTCTTCCTGCCTTCACTCCCAACACTATTCTGCTATCACATAAATTCTCCTGAAATATAGATAAAACCCTGAAAAAGGGTGCATTCAGGAATTCAGGCCCTGGTCCTGACTGAGATTGTTTCCACCATCTTGGTGGGATGGACCTTCATGTTTCAGAGCAGATACAATTCCCTAACAAGCTTTTCTTGACTTCTTTAAGACCAAAACAGTTCCATTAATAAGTCTATTTCCTATGTGATCTTCCTGTATTTTGCACCAACCAGTACCACAAACCATACTATGATAAAGTTATCTGTTGTCTCAACTAGACAATAAGCTCTTTGAAGGGATACTTTTTTTTCCTGTTTTTCCCCTCCACTACTCGGCATAAAGGCCAAGATAAAAGACTATGTAACAGTATGGACGTGTTTTCCCCTTTCCAAGGAAAACTACATATTTTTCTATCAATTACAGATTAAATGTTAATACAATGATATGATCCATCTAGTGGCATTCAATACTTAATTGTATTAATGAATGGCTTCATGCAGAGGCCCTATGAGCTCTTGGAGGCTCTAGTTAGGGTCACTATAGCTATATAGTGGCCATATGTGGCAAAAAGATGCCCCCAAGTCAAGGAGCTGGTGTGTTTATTAAGAAAGAGAATTCACAAACTTAGCAGCAATGGAAGTAACACCAGAACCACCTTCCCGCAAACCTCTAAGGAGCACATGCCACTACACAATGATGTCAGATCCCCCATGTCATATCAAGCCATGAGGACAGTGACCTGGAAGCCCTGATCAAGCAGGGCCCCAATGTACAGAGATTACTCTGCTTGGAAAGACCCCTTTACCTGCCCTCAGCCACAGAAGGTCCACATCCTCATGTCTGATAGCTCTATTCTGACACTCACAGCTTCTACCTCTTCAGCTGATGACACGTGTGGATTTAGAAAAAGGTAATTATGGCCACACTCCTAACAGACAGACTGCCTTTCAGGCAGCAGCTGAAGTACAGCAGCTGAAGCTCCAGGTCTTAAAACACTCAGGTCTTACTGCACAAGATCACTGAAAACTCTAGAAATCTACCTGTGACTTTGTTAATTTCCTTCTCTCCCCTTCCACCCAAATATTCTCAGGGAATACTAGGCAATCAAAAGGGGCCATAGGTGTCAATTACCTCTCTGAAATTTTCCTCTACCTTGTTTGACCTAAGTTTTGATTTTCTCCTAAGGACATTAATCTCTTTATGATCTTCTCTAGGGGTGCTATTTATTTCCTTAGAATCAGAAGGAAGATGATATCAAGTACAATGGAGGTTTCTGATCATTCATTTTTTCAAAATAAAGACACAGAGTAACACTGCTTGACATTCATGCTCTAGTGGACCTCCTGCTTCTGGCCACCCTCCACATCCTGGATTTTCTACCCAAAATGCCCTGTGTCAACTGGCATCCTGTCTTCCTCTACAACTTAAGACATCTGTTATCATACCAGGTGATTCTGATCTCCTGATCAGTGGCCTGACATAAAGGAACTCATCAAAGTTATAATTTTATATTTCAGAGCTGTTAAAATTTACTGCTCACTCTATGAGAGAGATGACATCTAATAATTAGCAATGTCCAGATGCTGTATATTATCAAATAACTCAGAAGTAAAACAAAATCGACCATGTAAAACCCAATGTCCTGTGATGAAAATGTAAGGCAGTGAGTTAACACTTCTATGATGTTACTGTCTCTGGCTGTATCCATTTGTATCCCTTTATAGGGTTACACTAGTAAGAACAACTTCTAAAAGCCCAAGTATTTTCTTATGTACTTGGTTTTCAGTTAGTTCAAGATATTTTGACTATAGACACATCATTGTTGTTGTTCAGTTGCTAAGTCATGCACAACTCTTTGTGACCCTATGAACTGTAGCACACCAGGCTTCCCTGTCCTTCACTATCTCCCTGAGCTTGCTCAAACTCATGTTCATTGAGTCAGTGATGCCATCCAACCCTCTTACCCTCTGTCACCCCCTTTCTCTTCTTGCCCTCATCTTTCCCAGCATCAGGGTCTTTTTCAGGGAGTCAGCTCTTCACATCAGGTGGCCAAAGTATCAACTTTTGGTTGAAAAATTTAGGTTTTCCACCTAGAATGCCTGTCTGAATGACAGAGCAAAAATAGCCTTTAATTATTATTTCTTACAAAAAAATAGCGACATAGTTTGCTTTTTATGCATATAAGAGGGCCAAAAAGTGTAGACATTTGCTCAAAATTACCTCTCTGAAATTTTCCTCTACCTTGTTTGACCTAAGTTTTGATTTTCTCCTAAGGACATTAATCTCTTTATGATCTTCTCTAGGGGTGCTATTTATTTCCTTAGAATCAGAAGGAAGATGATATCAAGTACAATGGAGGTTTCTGATCATTCATTTTTTCAAAATAAAGACACAGAGTAACACTGCTTGACATTCATGCTCTAGTGGACCTCCTGCTTCTGGCCACCCTCCACATCCTGGATTTTCTACCCAAAATGCCCTGTGTCAACTGGCATCCTGTCTTCCTCTACAACTTAAGACATCTGTTATCATACCAGGTGATTCTGATCTCCTGATCAGTGGCCTGACATAAAGGAACTCATCAAAGTTATAATTTTATATTTCAGAGCTGTTAAAATTTACTGCTCACTCTATGAGAGAGATGACATCTAATAATTAGCAATGTCCAGATGCTGTATATTATCAAATAACTCAGAAGTAAAACAAAATCGACCATGTAAAACCCAATGTCCTGTGATGAAAATGTAAGGCAGTGAGTTAACACTTCTATGATGTTACTGTCTCTGGCTGTATCCATTTGTATCCCTTTATAGGGTTACACTAGTAAGAACAACTTCTAAAAGCCCAAGTATTTTCTTATGTACTTGGTTTTCAGTTAGTTCAAGATATTTTGACTATAGACACATCATTGTTGTTGTTCAGTTGCTAAGTCATGCACAACTCTTTGTGACCCTATGAACTGTAGCACACCAGGCTTCCCTGTCCTTCACTATCTCCCTGAGCTTGCTCAAACTCATGTTCATTGAGTCAGTGATGCCATCCAACCCTCTTACCCTCTGTCACCCCCTTTCTCTTCTTGCCCTCATCTTTCCCAGCATCAGGGTCTTTTTCAGGGAGTCAGCTCTTCACATCAGGTGGCCAAAGTATCAACTTTTGGTTGAAAAAATTTAGGTTTTCCACCTAGAATGCCTGTCTGAATGACAGAGCAAAAATAGCCTTTAATTATTATTTCTTACAAAAAAAATAGCGACATAGTTTGTCATTTATTTAATGCATATAAGAGGGCCAAAAAAGTGTAGACATTTGCTACTATAGGGATGGGAAAAAACTTTTCTTCCCCACTTCTTTGGTCTTTGGCTAGTCTAATAATTAAATTAACATAGGGCAGTTCAAAAGAAGAAAGGTGAATTTAATTATGTCCATACAAGGGTCCCCTAAGAATAAAAGAACCACATGCATTCAGGTAATTAAGACGTATCTGCTATTCTGAGCTAAACCGAAGTGGGAAGGGCTGTGGGACCTCAAAGGGAAGGAAGAAAGTCAAAGGAAGATGGGGAGAGCAAATATTTAGTAAACAAAGGTCTGCCACATGCAGAGGCAGTAGGATCCAGAGAAGACTTTGATATCTAGGCACAGCTGACCTCCCCTATGGTTTAGCACACCTAGCTCTGATATTCTCTGTAGTCATCTCTGCTGATAGCTCTCTTCCTGAACCAGGCCTTCCCTATAAATTCTTGTAGGCAGTTAAGGGATAGGTAAAGGTTTGTCTTCAACCTACTGGGTCTTACTTGTCTACATCTCAAAACAGTCTACCTGCCTAAGTGACACATTTTGAGAAGACTTAGTTTGAACTCCTCCACCACTGAGAATGAACCAAGCTCTTTTTGATCATTTCAGTGAATTACCATGATTGATTTAACACACTTCGGATCATCAAGCAACTGTTCCAGTACTGGTGGGATTTTGGAATAAAATACTGAAGTTTTGACTGAGGATTTTAGATTTTAAAAGAAGTCAGGATATTTCTGACTTCTGTAAATCTGAACCTTCAGATTTACAGTATATGGAGGAGATAGCCTCATATGAACTGTAGCACACCAGGCTTCCCTGTCCTTCACTATCTCCCTGAGCTTGCTCAAACTCATGTTCATTGAGTCAGTGATGCCATCCAACCCTCTTACCCTCTGTCACCCCCTTTCTCTTCTTGCCCTCATCTTTCCCAGCATCAGGGTCTTTTTCAGGGAGTCAGCTCTTCACATCAGGTGGCCAAAGTATCAACTTTTGGTTGAAAAATTTAGGTTTTCCACCTAGAATGCCTGTCTGAATGACAGAGCAAAAATAGCCTTTAATTATTATTTCTTACAAAAAAAATAGCGACATAGTTTGTCATTTATTTAATGCATATAAGAGGGCCAAAAAAGTGTAGACATTTGCTACTATAGGGATGGGAAAAAACTTTTCTTCCCCACTTCTTTGGTCTTTGGCTAGTCTAATAATTAAATTAACATAGGGCAGTTCAAAAGAAGAAAGGTGAATTTAATTATGTCCATACAAGGGTCCCCTAAGAATAAAAGAACCACATGCATTCAGGTAATTAAGACGTATCTGCTATTCTGAGCTAAACCAAGTGGGAAGGGCTGTGGGACCTCAAAGGGAAGGAAGAAAGTCAAAGGAAGATGGGGAGAGCAAATATTTAGTAAACAAAGGTCTGCCACATGCAGAGGCAGTAGGATCCAGAGAAGACTTTGATATCTAGGCACAGCTGACCTCCCCTATGGTTTAGCACACCTAGCTCTGATATTCTCTGTAGTCATCTCTGCTGATAGCTCTCTTCCTGAACCAGGCCTTCCCTATAAATTCTTGTAGGCAGTTAAGGGATAGGTAAAGGTTTGTCTTCAACCTACTGGGTCTTACTTGTCTACATCTCAAAACAGTCTACCTGCCTAAGTGACACATTTTGAGAAGACTTAGTTTGAACTCCTCCACCACTGAGAATGAACCAAGCTCTTTTTGATCATTTCAGTGAATTACCATGATTGATTTAACATACTTCGGATCATCAAGCAACTGTTCCAGTATGTGGGATTTTGGAATAAAATACTGAAGTTTTGACTGAGGATTTTAGATTTTAAAAGAAGTCAGGATATTTCCTGACTTCTGTAAATCTGAACCTTCAGATTTACAGTATATGGAGGAGATAGCCAATGATCTAATCATATTCCAATTTTATCACAGAGGTGAGATAACATATGTGAATTAATATTTATTTTTCTTCCTACCAGCTATTTTTATGTGTCACTCCTCTACATTAACAGATAACATCTTCAAACTGAACAAATAATAGACTCAAAGTATCTTAAAAGAAGGATACTGATTTCAGATGATGATATTTAAAATTAGAAAAATAATAAAACCATTTAAAAAATCCTCAAAGCAAAATCAGAAGCTCACATTAGACATTGTAGGGCTGAATTCTTCATAGTGCTCTTGTTTAAGGCATGCTGAACTTGTATTTTTTACACAGTTTTTCACAGAGCTAAATTTAGTCTTGAATATTTTCATTTGAGAATATCATGCATTCATTTCAGCAAATTATGTAAGCTTTTAAATAAAAAAGTTTGGTATAACTACTTCTGGGTATACATGGTATAACTACTTCTATATCTACTTATATGAATCGTTTTTATCTCTTGTTCTTAAATCTCTCATTCCAACACACACACACAAGAGTAATTGAAAATGTTGGAAAACTTACACTGAACAACAAGAAATTAATGTACCTTCTAGAATACTTAGGAGAAACATAGAATTTAAAACGAAGAAATTAAATAAACTTGTGTTTGCTATACGATGTAAAAAGCACACATGTGAAAGCTTTATAGAAGGTTTCTTGGCAAAACAAATCATGACAAAAGAGTATTTGAATGACAACATATAACAAAATTAAAACTAGAGGATTAATCTTTGTCTTCACAAACACCGGCTGATGCTAACACAATCTCAGAAACCATGTATTTAAAGCTACATTTTATAAAACCTCACTGGCAAAAATCAATATAAAGCTTTAGTGGGTAGAATGTGTGTAATAGTAACAAGTAGAAAGGTTAGTGTGGAAGTTAATGGTTCTATCAGGAATAAAACAGAGTTAAAATGTGAAGGAAAGGTCTACCACAAGTGGTTCATTAACCTTTTAGAACCCCAGTGTATTCTTGCTCTAAAGATTACAACAAATGTGACTCAGACTTTCCTAGCTTTTGCTAACACTCCAACTCAGCACAGTGCTGTGTACACTCCTTATGGCAGAATTATTTTCAATATAATTATATTACTGCTAAAAACTAAAACAGTATGACTAGACTGCAGCACCACAGTTTTGTTTTTTGGTTTGTTTTCCTTTCAGGTCTCCTTTTTACATCTGATATCAGTCATGTCTTTAATGAGAGTTTTTAAAGGGCTTCCCTGGTGGCTCAGATGGTAAATTAGAACCTGCCTGCAGTGTGGGTGACCTGGGTTCATTCCCTGGGTTTGAAAGATCTCCTGGAGGAGGAAATGGCAACCCAGTAGTTTTGCCTGGAGAATTCCATGGACAGAGGAACCTGGTAGGCTACAGTTCATAGGGTCACAAAGAGTTAGAGATGACTGAGCGATTAACACACACACCATTTCAGACACAGTCATGTTTTTAATGAATAGTTGTACTTACCTCAGAATTCTGCTAACATTCAGCTTATTCCTAGCATTGATTAAATACTGAGAGGGGTGAGGAAGTTTCTGGATCCTATTTGCACCAATCAGAAAACTAATACTATCGTCTCTTGGAATACAAATACATTCCATGATCTCTGAATTCCCTGGCCAAAGTGTTTTGGAGAAGGATGAGGATTTGGCTTACACTGTAATAATTCAGAGGTACTATTACATTTTTTTTTTTTTTTTCTAAAGCCATAGTTAGATACAAGCTGACACAGATGATAACCATGTCCTTGGATAAAATTTGATCAAAGTGTTGTCCCATTTTCTGTAACAGCTCTTGATTATTTTTTGATCTTAATGAAAGAATTAAGGAAAATTCCCATCCCAAACTTCTCTCTTCACGTCGTCTTCTTCCTGCTTCTCTTCTCCTCCCTGTCTCTGAAGTCTTTCTTGTTTTCCTTTCAGCAAATTTCAGGGTAGAATTTTAAATGAGCAGCTGCCACAGCAGGCACTGTCGGTGTTCGCTGGCCAACCAACCAATAGGGGGTACTCTTGTACAGGCTGGCTGGCTCCCCTTTGGAGACAGAACTAACCTCTGTGACAAATTGAGTCCACCAGCTTGAAACCTGAAATCCCAGACCCTACTCTCCTTCCAAATTTTCCAGTTGGTAATCTATCCTGCTGGGCTGACTCCTTGCAAATTTCCATATAATCCAAAAATGAAGTTATTTTTATGTTGTCCTCTATTTTTGTTTCAAAGAGGGGAGAATTCAGTTCATAATTAGGGGAGGAGTAGTTTTTGGATCCTATCCCCTACATGAAATCTGTTGTAAGTATGTACTGCCAAAATCCTCAACAGTAATGTGCCAGTGTTGTAAACGGTTTAGTTCTCTGCTTTTCTTTTTTTTTTCCCTCTAAGTTCAAATTCTCTGTCATTTTATCACATTTTGTCCTTGAAAACCTTTTTTCCCTCCCCCTTTATAATTTTCTTTTTAAAAGACGACGTGGCATATTTGTTTTAAGCCATCCCATCTGTGACAGCCAAAGACAAAAACGTCAGCCTGCGTTTTGGCACAACTTAGGTCTCTGTCCTGTAATCGCATTTGTGCCTGTCCTAGAACTGTTCTTATTAACCAGAATTCTTATCTCGTAGCCACAGCTGAGGGTAGCTCTGTGGCTCTTTGAGCACAATTGACGTATTGGCTAAAACAACATCCAGATCTTTGTTAGAGCAGACATCATCTTTGGAATGGACTGTGATGCTGAAAATGGCTGAACCCCTTAATCTGTTTTATTTCTCTTGCTTGGATGATGGTCTGAACAGGGTGACTTCAGAGAACAATGGCTCTGGCTCATTAAAATACAGATTTTTATCTGTGCCATAATGTGATGAGCACATAAACTTTTTGATATAGTTGGTCAATGATGAGGCCTTCTACAAAGAACTACTGGTATTTTCCATTTAGTGTTACTGTCATTTGCCAGAAAGCTTGGTCTGTAAACACGCAACAGACTTATAAAGCTTAGAGTTAAATGAGAACTTTGACCTAGCTGCCGTAATTTTATTTTTTTATATTTTTGTTGTGCTTCTTTTACATTGTTTTAAGTACAAAAATTCACTAGACCTTGAATCTTTGGAACCAAAAATTTTTATAGAATAAAAATTGTAATTTTCTCTTTGATTTGAACATACTTTTTTATTGATAAACTTTTATATCTTGATGTTGTATACTGAATGACAACATAATATTTATAATAAAATAATGGCTATTTACTACAATGATTCGTTCACAGGATCAACCACACTAGACTGCTGAGTCAACTAGACGCCTAATTTTATCTTTGTGACATGAACAACTTTATAAATTGTTGGTACCTTGATAATATGTTTATCATCCTAAAAGGGTGATTATGTAAAAGATAACTCCATACAAAAGATATCTAGTATTGCTGAGACCTTTATGTTGTTTTTCAGTCACTAAGTCATGCTTACCTCTTCACCACCCCATGGGATGCTGGGCTTCCCTGAACCTCATAATTTTCCAGAGCTCACTCCAATACTTTGGCCACCTGATGCAAACAGCTGACTCACTGGAAAAGACCCTGATGCTGGGAAAGACTGAAGGCAGAGACCTCTATATTTGCTTATTAAATATGGACTTATATCCGTCCGCAGTAATATGAAACTCAGGGGTGAATCTATAATCATGGAAAACATCATCTTGAAATCTAAAAAGTCTATTTAGCTTACACTCTAACATATAAAGCTATATATATATATATATATATACACACACATACACAACACATATATAAAGCAAATAATAGCATAACATTTGCTATCTTACAACAGCTGAAGTTAAAAACAAATGCTTACAGACATAAAAGCAACAATGTCACCTGAAAAGTGGTTTCCTTTGTATTTTTTGTAATGCGAGGTCAATTTAATCAAGTCTCAGTACTTGCAAAACTACAGATGGATGACACCTTTACTTGGATAAATGTCTCATTTCATGCTGTAGAATAGAAGTAACTATAATATTCCATATAGTTCATGTTCTCATTCAGAAATCTAGAATGTTACATCCCCTGTGACAGTCTGAAATTCTTCATCTATAACTATTCTTAAACCACCGTCATGCCATGAATAGGAAGCAAGGTAACTCACAATGGAAGATCAGGGCTCAGGAAACCTCAGAGTCTGTGTGAGTGCAGACTGTTTAACACTAAGAAAGGAGTTCTCATGAGGTAGGCTCAAAATGAGAAAAGTGACTATAAAATGTAAAACAGAATTTCTAGATGCTGAAAGCAAGACCTATTAAGCCATGATTTCCTCCTAGTTAGTATGATCAGGTAACAGATGAACAATATTACAAATCAAATGAGACAGAACACATACATAAGCTTTTAAAAGTTTGGTCACAAAGACTATCAATCTTTAACTTTTGCAAGGTACATGTTACTTATTTTCTTCATGAAATTCACTTGGAAATTCCCTTTTGCTGATATTTTACTTTTATATGACTTACAAATGTGAGGGCAATAAGCTTCGGACCTCCAGCTGATATACGCTTACTGATCTCTATCCATATTCAGTATGGGCAACAACCTGAATATTAAATCTTCCTGTCCATCTTCATCTTTTCCAGACCTGCACGTGGACCAGACTCCACTATACACCAGTGTGTGACATGGGCAATATGCTTAATCCCTGTGAGTTGCAGTCTCTTACTTTATAAAATGGGAATAACAATACATTGTTCTATTAGGGTTCTTTGTGTTAAATTTCATATTGTTTTCCTCTCTCCGAACCTCCCTCTAATCTCTCTCCCCCTCTCTACCTTCTACTCCCCATGTACCCTAAAAGTATTCATCCATCCTTCTTTCTTTCTTTCTATCTAGGTACCTAGCAATCTACCTACCTATGTATCTATCCATTCATGTGCACATTTACTTATTACCATACAGAATTCGGAACGGGTTGCTAATACCTACAATTCAGTTGAAAATACAGTGAGATAGAAAACAAAAAAATGAGGCCAAGGGAAAATAAAGAGTGAAATCTAAATGTAGTCAATAAAGAGTCAACAATTACACACACACACAAAAGGAAGGAATACAGTCCTATACACTCCAACTGCTTTTTTTTTTTTTTTTCTTGGCAATTTGGAATATGGCTGTACTCGATTCCCTGTCTTCACAATAAACTCTGGGTTTGTTTTCACCATCAAGTGGAATTGATAGAGTTGGCAGCATGGTTGTAATGAGTGCCATTTTGTAAGAGAGCTGTAACTGTGTCAAATATGCAAACAGTGCAGTGCCTTTTGCAAAACAGTAGATTGCATTTTTGCCAGGATGAAACTAACCTTATTTTTTACATTTATGTCCTTATGAAGCCAGGATTGGGAATATACACATAAAGAAAATACTTAATTCTGATACTTCTAAATCACTTGTATGGATTTTAATGACGATGATAACAAAATATTACGGTCCAAATAACACACTGGCTTGAAACACTTTAAAAAATAAAAATTATTAAAAGTTTGGTCACAAAGACTTACAACATTGTTAATTATTTTCTTCATGAAATTCACTTGGAAATTCACTTTTGCTGATATTTTACTTTTATATGACTTACAAATGTGAGGGCAATAAGATTCGGACATCCAGCTGATATACGTTTACTGATCTCTATTCATATTCAGTATGGGCAACAACCTGAATATTAAATCTTCCTGTCCATCTTCATCTTTTCCAGACCTGCACGTGGACCAGACTCCACTATACACCAGTGTGTGACATGGGCAATATGCTTAATCCCTGTGAGTTGCAGTCTCTTACTTTATAAAATGGGAATAACAATACATTGTTCTATTAGGGTTCTTTGTGTTAAATTTCATATTGTTTTCCTCTCTCCGAACCTCCCTCTAATCTCTCCCCCTCTCTACCTTCTACTCCCCATGTACCCTAAAAGTATTCATCCATCCTTCTTTCTTTCTTTCTATCTAGGTACCTAGCAATCTACCTACCTATGTATCTATCCATTCATGTGCACATTTACTTATTACCATACAGAATTCGGAACGGGTTGCTAATACCTACAATTCAGTTGAAAATACAGTGAGATAGAAAACAAAAAAATGAGGCCAAGGGAAAATAAAGAGTGAAATCTAAATGTAGTCAATAAAGAGTCAACAATTACACACACACACAAAAGGAAGGAATACAGTCCTATACACTCCAACTGCTTTTTTTTTTTTTTTTCTTGGCAATTTGGAATATGGCTGTACTCGATTCCCTGTCTTCACAATAAACTCTGGGTTTGTTTTCACCATCAAGTGGAATTGATAGAGTTGGCAGCATGGTTGTAATGAGTGCCATTTTGTAAGAGAGCTGTAACTGTGTCAAATATGCAAACAGTGCAGTGCCTTTTGCAAAACAGTAGATTGCATTTTTGCCAGGATGAAACTAACCTTATTTTTTACATTTATGTCCTTATGAAGCCAGGATTGGGAATATACACATAAAGAAAATACTTAATTCTGATACTTCTAAATCACTTGTATGGATTTTAATGACGATGATAACAAAATATTACGGTCCAAATAACACACTGGCTTGAAACACTTTAAAAAATAAGAAGAAAGAAAAAAGAAATTTTACTGGCTATAAACGACATTATAAACACACATTTTTAATTCTTTCATATTACTTAACTAGGTGACCGAGATACTCCTATTTCATAGGAAGAAAATAAAATTTACTGTATTTCACAAGATGGAACAAAATAAGGGGATTTAGCAGTCTCAGGTGGCACTAGTGGTAAACAATCTGCCTGCCTTGTAGGAGACGCAAGAGCCCGGGGTTCAATTCCTGGGTTGGGAAGATCCCCTGGAGAAGGAAATGGAAATCTACTCCAGTATTCTTGCCTGGAGAATAGACAGAGGAGCCTGGGGGGCTGCAGTCCATGGGGTCTCAAAGAGTCAGACATGACTGAGCATACACACACACATACTCAATCTTGGATTTTCCCATATTTGAACATATCCACCAAAGTTTAGAATTTTGGCTAAAATTAACTCATTTCAAATTCTAGAAAATTTAATTATTCATGTTTCAGGATAGATTAATGAAACTCTTTCTTTCATTAAAGAGTCAATGGGAATAATTCTTAACTTTTCTTTCAGGAGGACAAGGATTGATCATTTTTAATTTGCTAGTTCTAAGAATGATTTGGCATTGCCTACAAATGATCTTGGGTTTCCCTGGTGGCTTGGCAGTAAAGAATCTGCCTGCAGTGCAGGAGCCACAACAGACATGTGTTGACTACTGACTTCAGTAGTCTTGCCTGGGCAGTCCCATTGACAGAGCAGCCTGGCAGGCTACAGTCTATGGGGTCACAGAGAGTCCAACATGATTGAGCACGCACGCACGCATGACAGATCTTACTTGTATGAGTTCTTTGGAATTTTTCATTTAGATAGAAATAGAAAAATTTGCATTTAAATTTAAATGCAAGGCTTCCCTGGTAGCTCAGTGGTAAAGCGTTCACCTGCCAGTGCAGGAGACATGGGTTTGATCCGTGATCACGGAAGATCCCACATGCTGCAGAGCAACTAAGCCCCTGAGCTGCAACTATTGAGCCCACGTGCCACAACAACTGAAGCCCGAGTTCCACAACAAGAGAAATCACTGCAACAAGAAGCCTGCTCACCTCAACCAGAGAGTAGCTCCCACTCCCTGCAACTAGAGAAGAGCCTTCAGCAGCAGTGAAAACCCAGAATAGCCAAAAATAAATAAATTAAAAAATTAAGAAACGATTTAAATGCAAAACTCCCTTAAATCATTAGCTCAGTATATCTATTAATTCTTGGCCATAATTAACACATGAAACTTATGAAACATATGCAGAGTAAATGAGTCTATATTTGTTAAGCGAGGATGGTGCTACTGGATATGCCAAAAATCCTTTGGAAAAATATTTTTTTATTCTTTTAGTAATATATCATTAGAGAGAAAACTTGACAGTATATCTCAATTTAAGTCAAGCCAAAGCTTCAAGCAATAAAAACGTTCACCATTTACCTCAGAGATCAAGGGGAAAAGTGCTCAGAATCTTGGGAGAATTTCAAGTCTTTATTCATGGTACAGACTCCACTTCTCTGGCTCGGACAACCAAGATGAATAAGAATCCAACTCTCCAGGTTAAAACATTTTCCCTTATTCAGGTTCTATAGCCATTTACCTCTATATGTCAACTATGCTGGGTTCTTATGAAGAAAAGTGGAAGAGTTGATTCTAAAGTGCTTAAACTCTTAGGAGAAAAGTACACTACAAGATCAAATTATGATTTTCTTAAAAAAAAGTCAAAAAGAACAAGGCAAATGGGTCACGGAGTCCAAACATGATTGAGCACGACATGTGTTGACTACTGACTTCAGTAGTCTTGCCTGGGCAGTCCCATTGACAGAGCAGCCTGGCAGGCTACAGTCTATGGGGTCACAGAGAGTCCAACATGATTGAGCACGCACGCACGCATGACAGATCTTACTTGTATGAGTTCTTTGGAATTTTTCATTTAGATAGAAATAGAAAAATTTGCATTTAAATTTAAATGCAAGGCTTCCCTGGTAGCTCAGTGGTAAAGCGTTCACCTGCCAGTGCAGGAGACATGGGTTTGATCCGTGATCACGGAAGATCCCACATGCTGCAGAGCAACTAAGCCCCTGAGCTGCAACTATTGAGCCCACGTGCCACAACAACTGAAGCCCGAGTTCCACAACAAGAGAAATCACTGCAACAAGAAGCCTGCTCACCTCAACCAGAGAGTAGCTCCCACTCCCTGCAACTAGAGAAGAGCCTTCAGCAGCAGTGAAAACCCAGAATAGCCAAAAATAAATAAATTAAAAAATTAAGAAACGATTTAAATGCAAAACTCCCTTAAATCATTAGCTCAGTATATCTATTAATTCTTGGCCATAATTAACACATGAAACTTATGAAACATATGCAGAGTAAATGAGTCTATATTTGTTAAGCGAGGATGGTGCTACTGGATATGCCAAAAATCCTTTGGAAAAATATTTTTTTATTCTTTTAGTAATATATCATTAGAGAGAAAACTTGACAGTATATCTCAATTTAAGTCAAGCCAAAGCTTCAAGCAATAAAAACGTTCACCATTTACCTCAGAGATCAAGGGGAAAAGTGCTCAGAATCTTGGGAGAATTTCAAGTCTTTATTCATGGTACAGACTCCACTTCTCTGGCTCGGACAACCAAGATGAATAAGAATCCAACTCTCCAGGTTAAAACATTTTCCCTTATTCAGGTTCTATAGCCATTTACCTCTATATGTCAACTATGCTGGGTTCTTATGAAGAAAAGTGGAAGAGTTGATTCTAAAGTGCTTAAACTCTTAGGAGAAAAGTACACTACAAGATCAAATTATGATTATCTTTAACACTGTAACAAACATGAGAGATAATTATTTTTGAGTCAAAAAGAACAAGGCAAAGTGTGATTCTGTATCAAAAATGACATGGTGGATGGTAAGTGATTTTCACTTCTGTAAAGAGCAATATAATCATTTTGCATTTCACTGCTTACAACATGTATCCTCTAAAGGCCTTACCTCTTGTGCTAATTTTATAAAAACATCCCCTTTCTTTCTTTCCCATATAAGTTTGCTAAATTTTGTCCTTTGTATCACCTGTGTAGGCTTAGAAAAAATTACAGAAAAGCAGTTAAATTTTTGCCAAAAATAGACTATCAAGAATCCAAGACTTCAGGGCTCTCCTGGTGGTCCAGTGGGTAAGGACATCACCTTGCAGTACAAAGGGCGCCAGTTTGATCCCTGGCCTGGGAAGATCCCACGTGCCATGGAGCGGCTAGACCGATGTTTCCAACTACCAAGCTGGAGCTCTAGAGCGCATGTGTCCAGAACTGGCACTCCGCAACAAGAGAGACCACTGCAACAGGAGGCCCACACAGGCCAAAGAACAAAGATAAATATATGAAAGACCAATAGAAGTGGCCCCCCCAAAAAAGAATCCAAGACTTCATGCATAATAGTTTCCTGTGTTGAATCTTTCACATAATAGTTTTAATGTAAATTTGTAATTTTTAGTAATGGGTTTTCTTTGCAGGTTTTCTGTGATTATTTCTTGTTTATTTCACTATAGCATCTGGTTAGAGATGATTATGAAAGACCTCAATAGAGTGGTGCTACTGGATATGCCAAAATCCTTTGGAAAAATATTTTTATTCTTTTAGTAATATATCATTAGAGAGAAAACTTGACAGTATATCTCAATTTAAGTCAAGCCAAAGCTTCAAGCAATAAAAACGTTCACCATTTACCTCAGAGATCAAGGGGAAAAGTGCTCAGAATCTTGGGAGAATTTCAAGTCTTTATTCATGGTACAGACTCCACTTCTCTGGCTCGGACAACCAAGATGAATAAGAATCCAACTCTCCAGGTTAAAACATTTTCCCTTATTCAGGTTCTATAGCCATTTACCTCTATATGTCAACTATGCTGGGTTCTTATGAAGAAAAGTGGAAGAGTTGATTCTAAAGTGCTTAAACTCTTAGGAGAAAAGTACACTACAAGATCAAATTATGATTATCTTTAACACTGTAACAAACATGAGAGATAATTATTTTTGAGTCAAAAAGAACAAGGCAAAGTGTGATTCTGTATCAAAAATGACATGGTGGATGGTAAGTGATTTTCACTTCTGTAAAGAGCAATATAATCATTTTGCATTTCACTGCTTACAACATGTATCCTCTAAAGGCCTTACCTCTTGTGCTAATTTTATAAAAACATCCCCTTTCTTTCTTTCCCATATAAGTTTGCTAAATTTTGTCCTTTGTATCACCTGTGTAGGCTTAGAAAAAATTACAGAAAAGCAGTTAAATTTTTGCCAAAAATAGACTATCAAGAATCCAAGACTTCAGGGCTCTCCTGGTGGTCCAGTGGGTAAGGACATCACCTTGCAGTACAAAGGGCGCCAGTTTGATCCCTGGCCTGGGAAGATCCCACGTGCCATGGAGCGGCTAGACCGATGTTTCCAACTACCAAGCTGGAGCTCTAGAGCGCATGTGTCCAGAACTGGCACTCCGCAACAAGAGAGACCACTGCAACAGGAGGCCCACACAGGCCAAAGAACAAAGATAAATATATGAAAGACCAATAGAAGTGGCCCCCCCAAAAAAGAATCCAAGACTTCATGCATAATAGTTTCCTGTGTTGAATCTTTCACATAATAGTTTTAATGTAAATTTGTAATTTTTAGTAATGGGTTTTCTTTGCAGGTTTTCTGTGATTATTTCTTGTTTATTTCACTATAGCATCTGGTTAGAGATGATTAGCTTTGCATAGGAAGGAAGCACTTTCTCTTTTCATAATATGTTCTTGAGCTTCATTTTCTATGATGTGTATATTTCCTGATTTGCCTTAATTACACATGTTGTGTGGAGTCCTTGTTGAACTTTAAACAATGGCATTTGGGTTAAAAGCAAAAGAATGATTCTATTCTTTAGGTTTGTTGTACATACAAAACTGCTAACTAGGTTTTGCCGATGACTGCTGGTGAAGACCACCAAGAGGCTACTACTTTTGAAAGTGACAAGTCTGAAAGACTGTTCCTAGTTTTCTCATTTGGGGTTCTTGTATCTTCCCTTTTAACCCATACCCTTTCATCTCTCTTTCTTTTCTTATACTTCCACATTTGGGTTGTAGCAGGACACCCAGCTTTATTCCAAATGTCTTATCTGATTGTATCACAGGGTTTAGTTCATTCTTAAGTTATTTCCTGGAAAGCATGCCCTGTCCTCTCCTTTCCATATAGATGGAAGATTCTGATGTTAAGAAGGTAGAAAGAAGGTAACTAAAGAATACAGGTATGATACCAACCGATTCCATTTTCCTCCTTAACTTCATTAACCACTCTGAGGCACATGGCAATAAAGCAATAATTATGTATTATTTTCTATTCCATGGATGTATTTCTTTGTCAAATTTGATAAACAAATTAGAGGCTGCATATTATTTCAATCTGAATCATCTTTTGGTGACTGTGAAAACAGAGCTCACAGCAAAATCATGCTGCAATTTTCTTACTCTGATATTATTTACATTTAGAATTTTCTAAGTAAAGTGTTTATTAAGGTCTTTGAATTCTGACGGAGATTCTTCATTAACTGCCAGAATCTTTCAAGTACAAGACTTAAACTGTCATATATGTCAACTGCTTACTGATAAGGCACCCCAAAAAATGGAGGCCCACACAGGCCAAAGAACAAAGATAAATATATGAAAGACCAATAGAAGTGGCCCCCCCAAAAAAGAATCCAAGACTTCATGCATAATAGTTTCCTGTGTTGAATCTTTCACATAATAGTTTTAATGTAAATTTGTAATTTTTAGTAATGGGTTTTCTTTGCAGGTTTTCTGTGATTATTTCTTGTTTATTTCACTATAGCATCTGGTTAGAGATGATTAGCTTTGCATAGGAAGGAAGCACTTTCTCTTTTCATAATATGTTCTTGAGCTTCATTTTCTATGATGTGTATATTTCCTGATTTGCCTTAATTACACATGTTGTGTGGAGTCCTTGTTGAACTTTAAACAATGGCATTTGGGTTAAAAGCAAAAGAATGATTCTATTCTTTAGGTTTGTTGTACATACAAAACTGCTAACTAGGTTTTGCCGATGACTGCTGGTGAAGACCACCAAGAGGCTACTACTTTTGAAAGTGACAAGTCTGAAAGACTGTTCCTAGTTTTCTCATTTGGGGTTCTTGTATCTTCCCTTTTAACCCATACCCTTTCATCTCTCTTTCTTTTCTTATACTTCCACATTTGGGTTGTAGCAGGACACCCAGCTTTATTCCAAATGTCTTATCTGATTGTATCACAGGGTTTAGTTCATTCTTAAGTTATTTCCTGGAAAGCATGCCCTGTCCTCTCCTTTCCATATAGATGGAAGATTCTGATGTTAAGAAGGTAGAAAGAAGGTAACTAAAGAATACAGGTATGATACCAACCGATTCCATTTTCCTCCTTAACTTCATTAACCACTCTGAGGCACATGGCAATAAAGCAATAATTATGTATTATTTTCTATTCCATGGATGTATTTCTTTGTCAAATTTGATAAACAAATTAGAGGCTGCATATTATTTCAATCTGAATCATCTTTTGGTGACTGTGAAAACAGAGCTCACAGCAAAATCATGCTGCAATTTTCTTACTCTGATATTATTTACATTTAGAATTTTCTAAGTAAAGTGTTTATTAAGGTCTTTGAATTCTGACGGAGATTCTTCATTAACTGCCAGAATCTTTCAAGTACAAGACTTAAACTGTCATATATGTCAACTGCTTACTGATAGTTTTAGGAAAGGTATCATGAAGATCGATAATTCAAAATTCATAAGAGCCTGCAGGACCTGGTACAATCAACTTCAGGATACTCTCTGAAGGTGGGCTGTAATGCAGTGTGACAGAGAAAGGCTCTGAGGAGTTAAAAGGTTAAAAGTGTCTCACAGTATTTGATGTAAACTTCTGCATAATCGTGAAAGAGGTTTACACTTAAAATGTTAAAACAAATGAGATTCATTTACTCTAAAACCATTTGAAAAAAATCAATTTATTCTGTGTGTCACACATATTATTCAGTGGGGCTTACATTTTAGTATAGAGACAAAGATAAGGAACATTAAGTTATAAAACTAAGTAAATTATAGAGGATATGCCAAGTTGGTGGCCTATGAGGTTTTGGAAGTGGCTAGAAGTGGTAGGCAGGATGAAATACTCAAGAGGATAATCCTGAGAAAATGAAATACAGAAAGACCTAAAGAGAGTGAGGTTACTTTTAAGTGGGTATCTGGACCAAAAACAGGCATGCACACATACACACCCACAAAACTACAACAAAGAACCTAAGGCATAATCATACTTGGTAACTCCATAAATAGGAGTAAGTGGGTATCCCCTGTAGTAAGCACTGGATATGTGGCTTGTTAAAAAGGGGTTAAAAACATGGAAGCAACCTAGGTGTCCATCGATGAATGAATGGATAAAGAAGCTCTGGTACATATATACAATGGAATACTACACAGCTGTAAAGAGAAATGCAGAAGAATCAGCCCTAATGAGGAGGCTGGATCTAGAATGTATCATAAAAATTGAAGTCAGTCTGAAAGAGAAGGGCAAGTACAATATACTAACACACATATATGGAATCTAGTAGGATGGTGATGATGGCACATACAGTGAAGCGATGGAGAAACAGACATGGACAGTGGACACACAGACATTGTGGGGAAGAACAGTGGGCGGGAGGCATAAAGGAAGTAGCATGAAGGCCCATACTATTATATCTGAAGACTATAGCTATAGTCATTGCTCTGTAAGAAAAGGGGATCCTGCAGGAGTGCTGTGTGACGGTCTGGAGGGGTGGGATAGGGGGGATATACATATGACTAACCTGGGAATATACATATCTGTAAACAACAAAACTCTGTAAAAGTCAAAAGTAAAATAAAGGTTTTAAAAAAAAAAGAGGGTCATAGAATGTGGAGCCACTTCAAAGTTTTGAGGCGAGAGGTGTCATGATCTGACAAATTAAAATTTGTATTCCATTACAATGCAGTCAAGGGAAGAGTCAAAATTGGATATAAGATCATACAAAACTAAAGTATAACTTTCTTTCCCAGCAGATAGTTTTTAATTCTAAGCCAAGATTTTTTCCTGTTGAATCAATTAGAAATCGTCTGAAGATATAAACTTAAAAGGAATCCTACAGTCACTCTTTTGTAAAGTCTTGTTTTCCTGCAAATAATCATACTGTAGTTTATAGTCAAACCATGTACAATGTTATTCCTAATAAAATGGAAACTAGAATAAAAGGAATCCTAGATATTCAGATAACCAAGATCTATCATAGATATATTGATGAATTTTTTATGGGGTGAGGCCTGAGTGAGGATATATATGTCTAAGAAGTTCCACACACTGTGCAATTGCAATGGGTTTCTGGTCTTCATATTTATTCCTTTCCATGTGCACATGTAAATATGTATGTTATATGTGCGTGTGTATCTCAGAAGGAGAAAAACAGAATAAAACAGATGAACAGACAAATGTAAAAAATGAGCCACTTATCTACCCATCCATCTATCTATATGTTTTATTTTAGAACAGCAGTGTATGATTTCATCACAGAAACTCAATGAGATAAACATTATCTGCCATTATTTGTTAGCAGGGATAAAGTCAGGATACCAGGACACTACAATGGAATTTACCCGTTTATTCCAAGCAGCAGAAAAGATAGATCATTAAGGGAAAAGAAGTAAAAAAAAAAAGTTGGTTTTGTCCTACCATGCCAACATGTGACCCTCTTGACCATATCTGTTGCCCACCTCCTGCTTATAACATTGGCCATGCAAGTTGCCGAAGTGGTCAAAGTTTTTATTAAAATTGAGATTCCAGTCATTTCACTACTTTACTTTTATTCTATGTGTTTGTAAGTTGTTACCTTGATTTTGAATTAAAACCTCAGCAGCAACACAGCAAATAACATGCTGAAAGAGAGGAAAAGAACCCATGGCAAGAAATGCCAAAATGGAAACTGATATCAAAATAGTGATTTTGGTTTTCTCTTGGGTTAGCCAAGGTCTCACAGATTTCCGTCACTGGTACTGCTCGTGGCCCATTTCAGTTATCTTGGTATTTCTGACTGTTCTTTTCTTTCTTTTAATTTCCTAAAGTAGAGCATCCCTAAAACTATCAAATTTTGAAGTTCATTATTTGAAAGAAGAAATTTGGTAAGCAAAAATTAGGGAAGCTTTTAAATTATTTTAGCTAACTTTCCTTTATATATTTAAGGTCTTAACACTGTTATGATGTTTTATTGAAGCCAAAGAGAAAATAACATCCTGGAAAAATTTTTTTTAAATCCTACATAAAATGCACTCAAATTAAAAATAGTTTCTATTATGTAAAAGTATTAATGACGTGTTGCCTGCAACAAGACAAAAAAGTCTTAACATTTCTGCACAGTTCATAAATACATGTGGCCTTCCAAAACTGGCAGAAATATATTGTAAAATTAGATTTTATACATATCTCTGTCAGTATGAATATTTTCTGTCAACATACATTCACCCTGTCATGCTGGTTTTTTATAATTGCTATCTCAAGAGCTTCAATTATCTCTTAAAATTATAAGTATTTACATTTGCTTTGTCTCATGTTTGCTTACCACTAACATGTCACATTTTTTTAATGTGTAGTGACAAACGGTCATTCATCATTAATAAAATGACAAATCTCTTATCCTAGCTGTAAACACAGTTGGTTTTTAAAACAAGCTTCAAAGATTAAATCTGCTCTGCGATTTCCTACAGAGCGTACTCATCAATAGAGTTGACTGTGTGCTGTCACTTAACTCTGTGGAGGCTAACTGAACTATCCACTACATATTATACACTTAAACTCACCATACTCCTAAAAACTACAGTTGAAGTGAGCAAGTTATTATAGCATTAAATGTTTCAGGCATACAGCATAATGATTTAATATTTTATACATTATACTCCATTTAAAATTATGACAAAATGTCTCTATCTCACTGTGCTGTACAATAATTCTTGTTGCTTCTCTATTTTGTACATGATAGCTGGTATCTCTTCATCCTGTATCTTGTCCCTTGTACCATTCTTCCCCAAACTGATATCGATTCATTTGCTTCTATATCTGGGAGTGTGTTTCTGTTTTGTTGTATAAAATTGCTGTTTTATAAAAGAGGAACAACAGAACAAGAGAAGGAAAGTTCTTTTTCTTTATAGGTTTTGTTTTCTTTTCCCTATCATGCCTCTTTTTATTTATATTTATTTTCATCCATCTTTTTATTCTTTATCATGTGTGGGCACCCCACTGGAGCGGCCTCTCTCACTGCAGAGCACGGGCTCTAAATTAATTTTAAAAAAAAAATTAGGGAAGCTTTTAAATTATTTTAGCTAACTTTCCTTTATATATTTAAGGTCTTAACACTGTTATGATGTTTTATTGAAGCCAAAGAGAAAATAACATCCTGGAAAAATTTTTTTTAAATCCTACATAAAATGCACTCAAATTAAAAATAGTTTCTATTATGTAAAAGTATTAATGACGTGTTGCCTGCAACAAGACAAAAAAGTCTTAACATTTCTGCACAGTTCATAAATACATGTGGCCTTCCAAAACTGGCAGAAATATATTGTAAAATTAGATTTTATACATATCTCTGTCAGTATGAATATTTTCTGTCAACATACATTCACCCTGTCATGCTGGTTTTTTATAATTGCTATCTCAAGAGCTTCAATTATCTCTTAAAATTATAAGTATTTACATTTGCTTTGTCTCATGTTTGCTTACCACTAACATGTCACATTTTTTTAATGTGTAGTGACAAACGGTCATTCATCATTAATAAAATGACAAATCTCTTATCCTAGCTGTAAACACAGTTGGTTTTAAAACAAGCTTCAAAGATTAAATCTGCTCTGCGATTTCCTACAGAGCGTACTCATCAATAGAGTTGACTGTGTGCTGTCACTTAACTCTGTGGAGGCTAACTGAACTATCCACTACATATTATACACTTAAACTCACCATACTCCTAAAAACTACAGTTGAAGTGAGCAAGTTATTATAGCATTAAATGTTTCAGGCATACAGCATAATGATTTAATATTTTATACATTATACTCCATTTAAAATTATGACAAAATGTCTCTATCTCACTGTGCTGTACAATAATTCTTGTTGCTTCTCTATTTTGTACATGATAGCTGGTATCTCTTCATCCTGTATCTTGTCCCTTGTACCATTCTTCCCCAAACTGATATCGATTCATTTGCTTCTATATCTGGGAGTGTGTTTCTGTTTTGTTGTATAAAATTGCTGTTTTATAAAAGAGGAACAACAGAACAAGAGAAGGAAAGTTCTTTTTCTTTATAGGTTTTGTTTTCTTTTCCCTATCATGCCTCTTTTTATTTATATTTATTTTCATCCATCTTTTTATTCTTTATCATGTGTGGGCACCCCACTGGAGCGGCCTCTCTCACTGCAGAGCACGGGCTCTGGGCACACATGCTCCAGAGTGCTGGCTCGTAACTGGGCACATTGGTCCAGCCGCTACGTGGCAGGTGCGATCTTCCTGGGCCAGGTATCGAACTGGTGCACCTTGCACTGCAAGCCAAACTCTACACACTGGATCACCAGGGAAGCCCAAAGTAAAGTTTTACTTTTAATAGTGAAATTGACAGTATTATGTGCCTCAATAAATGTGAGAAAAAGGAATAATCGACTATTACTAAAATTTCTTGCAACCATAATGGGGTGGATTAGCTCTCATAATTAAGATATTTGGAGTAAGCTTGGCTGAAAGTAGTATCTGACTTGGAGTATATGAACTATAAAGGACCTGTTGTTCATTCATTAGAATATATAATGTTTCAGACTCTCAATAGGAATCTTCAAAAGGCAATGACAATTGCACCTCTAGCTTAAAATAATTTGGCTATTATCAGAAATGAAGCGGTAGGGCTTCCCTGGTGGTCCAGTGGGTAAGGACACCGCCTTGCAGTGCAAGGGGCGCTGGTTCGATCCCTGGCCTGGAAAGATCCCATGTGCTGTGGAGCAGTTGGACCGATGTGCCCAACTACCAAGCAGGAGCTCTGGAGTGCATGTGCCCAGAGCCGGTGCTCTGTGACAACAGAGGTCACTATGATGGGAGGCCCACAAGGGCCAAAGAACAAAGATGGATGAAAATAGATAAATGAAAGACTAATAGAAGTGGCCCGCCCGCCCTCCTCTTTCCCTAACCCGCCCCACCAAAATAAATAAATAAATAAATAAAAAAGAAATGAGATGGTAATTGAAAATGTGTATATATTTATAATTTTTTTTTTTTGCGGGGTGGGGTGGAAAGGAGGGGCGGTGGGCCACTTCTATTGGTCTTTCATTTGTCTCTTTCATCTATCTTTGTTCTTTGGCCCAGTGGGCCTCCTATCCCGTGGCCTCTTTAGATCTCATGCAATCTGGGAGTGCTGTTGGGCTTTTCGGGGTATAGGTTTGTTTTCTCATGTTTATTTATATTTATTTTCATCCATCTTTATTCTTTATCATGTGTGGGCACCCCACTGGAGCGGCCTCTCACTGCAGAGCACGGGCTCTGGGCACACATGCTCCAGAGTGCTGGCTCGTAACTGGGCACATTGGTCCAGCCGCACGTGGCAGGTGCGATCTTCCTGGGCCAGGTATCGAACTGGTGCACCTTGCACTGCAAGCCAAACTCTACACACTGGATCACCAGGGAAGCCCAAAGTAAAGTTTTACTTTTAATAGTGAAATTGACAGTATTATGTGCCTCAATAAATGTGAAAAAAAGGAATAATCGACTATTACTAAAATTTCTTGCAACCATAATGGGGTGGATTAGCTCTCATAATTAAGATATTTGGAGTAAGCTTGGCTGAAAGTAGTATCTGACTTGGAGTATATGAACTATAAAGGACCTGTTGTTCATTCATTAGAATATATAATGTTTCAGACTCTCAATAGGAATCTTCAAAAGGCAATGACAATTGCACCTCTAGCTTAAAATAATTTGGCTATTATCAGAAATGAAGCGGTAGGGCTTCCCTGGTGGTCCAGTGGGTAAGGACACCGCCTTGCAGTGCAAGGGGCGCTGGTTCGATCCCTGGCCTGGAAAGATCCCATGTGCTGTGGAGCAGTTGGACCGATGTGCCCAACTACCAAGCAGGAGCTCTGGAGTGCATGTGCCCAGAGCCGGTGCTCTGTGACAACAGAGGTCACTATGATGGGAGGCCCACAAGGGCCAAAGAACAAAGATGGATGAAAATAGATAAATGAAAGACTAATAGAAGTGGCCCGCCCGCCCTCCTCTTTCCCTAACCCGCCCCACCAAAATAAATAAATAAATAAATAAAAAAGAAATGAGATGGTAATTGAAAATGTGTATATATTTATAATTTTTTTTTTTTTTTTGCGGGGGTGGGGTGGAAAGGGAGGGGGCGGGTGGGCCACTTCTATTGGTCTTTCATTTGTCTCTTTTCATCTATCTTTGTTCTTTGGCCCATGTGGGCCTCCTATCGCAGTGGCCTCTGTTGCCACAGACCATCTGCTATGCGCACGTGTGCTCCAGAGCTCCGGCTCGGTAATTGGACACATCAGTCCAGCCGCTCCACGGCACGTGGGATCTTCCCAGGCCAGGAATCAAACCAGCACCCCTTGCACTGCAAGGAGGTGTCCTTACCCACTGGACCACCAGGGAAGCTCCTGAAAATATATTTTAAAATGAAAAAATGATTACTCTTGACTTAGCAGAAAATATAATCTTTGAGGTTAGCCACTGAAAACTAAATATGAATTAAGAAGTAGAGAAGGGAAGCAAATGTTTCACTTTGGAAATAATCAAAGGTAAAGAAACTAAGCATCAAATTTTTATCCTGAATAGATGATATCTTTCAAATATGTCAAAATATCATATACTGAAATAGATGTACAGCTCTTTACACAAAAGTGCATACACACATGTGCATGTAATATTCTTAATTCCTGATGAATAACTGAAAACTAACTTTCCTGATCACTGTAACCTAACTAATGATATTTTCATTCTTTTTTGTAAATTCTATTTTTCAATATTTTAAATCAACAGGTTATTTTATCATGTTTCCAAGTGATGAACTCTTAATTTTGTGGTTTATAAACCTCTTTAACTTCAGCTTTGAAGAATTTTTTTCCCTAATATAGACTTCCCAGGAGTCTAGTCTGGTTGCTGTTTTCATGTAGTGCTTTAAATATATCATTCCACTGTCCCCTGGTTCTCATCAGATTTGACTGAATATCAGCTGTAAATCTTTTTGTTCATTTAAAAATGTTATGTAGTCTTTGACTTCTTTTAAGACTTTTATTTTTGTCTTTGGTTTCTAGCAGTTTAAGATATACTGAGATGTCCTTTTATACTTCTTAGGGTTCTCATAGCTTTTGGAATCTATGGGCTAATGTCTGTCATAAATTTTGAAATTTATACTCATTATCATTTCAAATATTACCTCCTTTCTACTTTCTACTCTCCTTCTGTGACTCCAATTACTGTTATGTTAGTTATTTTCATTCGCCTTACATGCCATATGGGCTTCCACGGAAGCCACTGGGGTGGGAGTTTAAACTATTGATTATCAATTATTATTTTCAGTTCTTAAATTCTTCTTTATCTTTTATATACTAAATCTCTGATAAATGCCTTCATGTTTCATTCTTAATTCTCATTTTTAACATACTACTTATAGTCACTTAAAAATTCTTGCCTTTTAACTATAATATCTAGTTTGGTTATTTCTTTCTTAGCTTTGGTCTCATGATATCATGAACTGATTACGTATTTTTTACTTAATGTAGAGAATTTTGTATAAAAGATGACACAATCTTCCTCCAATTAAGGTTTATCCTTTATTCTTCCAGTTAGATTGAGTTCAACTTATCACCTTATTCAAGTCATGGACGGGCCTGATTAAGAGCTAGATTTGCCTTTGCTCCCAGAGCATAGTTGTACATTTCTTCACTTGAGAGCCTAGCACCTGGTGTGTTCACTAGGGCCCTCACCATACAAGTTCCCAAACTCTAACCCTATCTCCTCAGCTTGGAGAGAATGTCATGAATTCTGCCTTCTGGTAGGCATTTTAAAATTCTACCCAAATATTTTCTGTCTTTTATAAATGTCTTAAGAAGAAAGCCAGAATTCATGAAGTTCAGTTCTCCAATTTCTCTTCTCATTGGGATGTTTTCGTATCAGGCTTTCAATTCTGATTTTCTAGCCATAAGAGTGGTGATCGTCTGCCCAGAAAAGTCTGCATTCTTAGGCCTGCATCTTGAATGATGAAGGATAATACTCTCAGGGAACAGAGACCAAAACAGTTAACCCACCCTCAACGGCAGAGTCTCCTCCACCTTCATTTTGTAATGCTGACCCCTTAAATACTAGTTCCTTCAGCTCTTCTCCAAATATCTTTTATTCAGCAGCTTTTCCTGATGTTTTTGACAACAACGTTGTTCATGTAAAAGCTACTGCATCATATGCACAAGTGAAAGTCCTACAATATCTCCTAAAACAGCAATTAGAAATCATAGAGCAAATACAAAGAGTAATTATTAAATTCCCTAATCCTTACTTTGCAAGGTTGATTTAGGGTTTCAGTGAAATAAAATGTTTAGGAAATGATATAAAAACATGTACATATTTACTGCTTTCATCATTACTGAGAAACTACCTTCAATTTTATAATGTCTCAGCATCCTGTGTTGTATTGCTTGTAGAGGCATGTTAAAAAATAAATAAGTGATGGGGATTTAATGTACATCATGGTGACTAGAATTAATAATATTGTACTGTACATTTGAAAATTACTGCAAAAGAATTTTTAAAAGTTCTCATCACAAGAAAAATAAAGATACTTCAGTCCCTTGGGAAAACATTACAGAATAAATGTTGTCATCTATTAATTATGGACCCATTACACAGAAGCAGGTAAGAAAATGAATCAATTCCTTTCATGTCAAGTTTTTTGGAGGAGACTATGACTAGTATTTTAAAGGAATATGATATTAGTATAATAGACAATTTTATGAACCAAAAAATATATGAGTGGTTAATATGTGGCTCTAATCTTTAGGTTTCATTTTTATTTGGGATAAATTCTGAATTACCTAAGATAATTATCAGGGCTTCCCTGGTGGTCCAGTGGGTAAGGACACCGCCTTGCAGTGCAGGGGGCACCGGTTTGATCCCTGGCCTGGGAGGATCTCACGTGCCGTGGAGGGGCTGGACCGATGTGTCCAATTACCGAGCCAGAGCTTTGGAGTGCATGTGCCCAGAGCCAGTGCTCTGTGACAACAGAGGCCACTGCGATGGGAGACCTACACAGGCCAAAGAACAAAGATAGATTAACATAGATAAATGAAAGACCAATAGAAGTGGCCTGCCCAACCCCCTCCCTCCCCAACCCACCCCCCACAAAAAAAATGAAAAAAGAAAAGATAATATCAAATTATACTTCACATTTATATGAATGCCTGCCTGCATCTACAAAAAAAAAGTAGCTAAGTATCGTAACTGCAAAATTAGTTATAACATTTTTTAAAGCGGTGCCAAAATTAGGTCCATTCTATCTTTACCCAGAAACTAACATGCGCATGTCTGAGTGCAATTATATGTAAATCGTGGTAATACCAAGGCACAAAACCCCAACCAAAGGAATTCCTTTGAACAAGATTAGCTATAAAATCTAAAAATGCTTCAGACATTTACAGCTATGCATTAAATATAATGAAACTTAAGACTTATATTGAACTGCAGATTTTATGTGGTAAAATGCTATGTCCAGTGAAATAGAAATGCCATTATCAACCTTAAGGTGAATATGAAGACAACTGACAAAAAAAAAAAAAACAAACAACTCTCTTTATTATAAGGGACAAACAAGGTAAAATATCATATGCTTTACTGACAAAACTTAAATTCCCTTAAAACAATGGCATACATACTACAAGAGTGGTGTTTTCTGATCATGAAACAAAACCTAAATTTCAATAAGAATAAAGGACTATGTTTAAAGAAACCCACATTATCACATCATAATCTATGTGTAATAAAATCTTAAAAAATAAATGTTCTGACATAAAAGACTCCTATCCTGAGGTGGGTAATAGTTACTATGGATGCAACTTCATTGATTTTGTATGAACTGCATCATGAGGAAACTTACCCTCCATTTGTATATAATATGATATCAGAAAAGTAATAGAATATCTTTGATCTGCTAATTTTAAGCACTTGAGTAGAGTAGAATTGTATTGAAACAACTGAGATAGAAAAATGATCAAGGATAAAGATGCTGTTCAGCTATTTTTGCATTTTTTAAAAAATTACTGAAGTTATATACAATAATGTATAATTAAAAAGATGAGATTAGCTATCTAGCTATCATCTATCTTCCTATCATCTGTTTATTTATCACTTGTCTATAAATATCTGCATAGAAATAAAATTTGTTATGGGAATAAGATAACTGAATGCAATCACTTCTCCCTTTCTCCTACCCCCAAGGCTTTTCCATAAATACCACATTACCATCGTCCCTATTTCTCACTACATTTTAAAGGAGACAGTTTGTACAGCCCTTATTTTTAGCAATTATTTCATTATCTGTGAGAAATAAGATTTAACTAGAAAGGCTATATTTTAAAAAAAAATCAAAAAGACTTCTGACAGATGGAAAGAAGAGAAAATAACAACTACTCAAATGTGGGTCTGGAGGAAAAGCTTGGCATTTGGCTTGTCTTCAGAGCAGGCTGGTGTCAACAGAGAGTTGGACAATGAAGTTAGGTTTTTGAGTGACATTGCCATGGCGTATAAGTTGAATCTCCTTTTATGCTTTTGACTGCTAAGATCCACATTTTCTATTGTTTGAAATTACTATGTAGTTAAACTAAGAAGATAATGGGGTGAGGTCCCCTTTAACTATTTTCATGGGACCTCATGTGATAGAATTCCTCCTGAATTCTCAGCACTTCATTTCTGGGTCAGTTACTTCACCTCCTATGGTTATTTTGTTAACTGTTCCTCACAAATCTCCTTTTATGTGGTAATAATCTTGACCTCGCTACTGTTGAGACCTTTCATCACCAACAATGTCCTTGATGACTGTTTAACGTGTATGGATCAGAGTCCTCATGATAGTCTACAGGAAACTTCTTTGGATAATGCTGACTTCTCATGGCTCACTGATGGTTCTTATTTAAAAGGTGACAATGACAAATATTGAGCTGATATGCTACTGCATTGCCTTTTGATGATGTGGAAGCAGCAACTTTACCTATGGCAACTTTGGCCCAACCGGCTGAATTGTCTGTGCTTATATATGGGTTTGTACTTTAGCCAAGGATAAACTGCCAGTATTCTCACTAATAGCAGATAGGTTTTTGAAGTAGTTCATGCTTTTGGAATGTTGTAGAAGCAATGTGATTTCCTTACTTCCAGTGAAAATGAAAGTAAAAATTGCCCCCATGTTCAGAAACTGCTAGATGCAATACATTTACCTGTCACTTTAGCTATTATTAAGATTCTAGGACATTCTAAATTTGAAGTTCTGGAAACTAGGGAAATCACTTTGATGGCATTTCTGCAAAAATTGCTGCCCTCAAAGGAACCAACAGCAGCCATACCACAGTCATAGTCCAAAGGGATATCTTCCCTCATGATAACTTATAAAAAAAACAGCTAGAGAAGCCCAACAATTGACTTCATAAAATAAAAAGAAAAGAAAATTGAAAATTTAACAGCTGTTAGATATAAAGAGTAAGCTCTAGTTTGGACCAAATAACAATCTAGTCCTACTGGAGATGCTAAAATTCCCACTTGCAACCACTGTATTTGCATTAAACCACTGATCTACTGACAAAAGCACAGCTTCATGAATCAGCATTAGTTGGGAAACATTAACAAGGCTGAAAAAAGTGCCTACTTCATTTGTCCCATTTGTCTGAACTACAACCCAGGGAAGCCTGTTTATACTTCCCTCAGACATTTTAAACTGCCCAATGGACGATTTGAGATCAGGCAAATGGATTTTATACAACTTCCTCCAACTGACGGACATAAATATGTTTAGGCACAGTCTGTAGGTTTTCACACTGTACTGCAGCCTTCTCTTTCACACAAGCTACCAGCTCTTCAGTGGCTAAAGTCTTTTCAAAAACAATTATCCCTACCTGTGACTCTCTTCTTGAAGGTCACAGTGATCAGAGAGGTTACTTTATTGGTCAGGTATCTGACAAGTCTGCAGTGTTTACAACACTTTGACTGCACTTACCACCCCAATTCCTCTGGTTTATTCCAATGCACTGAAGACATTATTAAGAGTCGACTGGCCAAATTAGCAGAGTTCCTTCCAGTATCTTGAGCAAAAGCACTGCCATTGGTCCTTCTAATCTGAGATCCACACCTTATAGAACTCTTAAGATCTCACCCTTTGAGAAAGTCACAAGCTGCCCAACACACATGGCTCCCAATTCCTCTGGTTTATTCCAATGCACTGAAGACATTATTAAGAGTCGAACTGGCCAAATTAGCAGAGCTCCTTCCAGTATCTTGAGCAAAAGCACTGCCATTGGTCCTTCTAATCTGAGATCCACACCTTATAGAACTCTTAAGATCTTACCCTTTGAGAAAGTCACAAGATGCCCAACACACATGGCTCCCAATTCCTCTGGTTTATTCCAATGCACTGAAGACATTATTAAGAGTCGAACTGGCCAAATTAGCAGAGCTCCTTCCAGTATCTTGAGCAAAAGCACTGCCATTGGTCCTTCTAATCTGAGATCCACACCTTATAGAACTCTTAAGATCTTACCCTTTGAGAAAGTCACAAGATGCCCAACACACATGGCTCCTGACTTTTTTTTTTTAATATTTTTATTTTACTTTTTTGCTTTCACAGGGTTTTGTTGTTTACAGATAGGTATGATTCCAGATTAGCTCCTGACTCTTTTGACCCATGACTACAATGTCAATATTGCAAAGGCATTGTGGGCTTCTATTAAATACAGCCATGTTTTCGTAGAGTAATATTTTCACACTGTGCTCTTGGGAGACAGAGCCCTTGAGCATCACAACTTGAGACCTTGTCTACTGGAAAAGATACCCCCCAGAAGGACTCTTCTGAACATCACTGGAAAGGCCCCTATCAGTTACTGTTACTCAAAAGCTGTGCCACCAAACTCCAGGGAACACACTCTTGTAATTGCTGCAGAGAAGAACCAATTTTGACTCCATGTTGTAACTGTTTCTTTTGACTTGCTTTTCATTGCTTTTGTTATTATAATCATATATACTGGCCTGCCTCAGAGAACCCTGTCCCTGTGTCCAACCGTTAAAAGTGCCTTTGTTTAGCTCACAGAAAGATAATCTAACTCTGTCCACCTATGGATGGCTGCGAGAAAGAAGAGATTAACACATCCTTCTCACAGGCTGACCATTCCTGAAATGTTTTGCAAGACTAATGGCTTTTTTTACTCCTTTGTTGTTGTTTTGTCACTCAGTCATGTCCAATTCTTTGTGGCTCCTTGGATTGCAACACACCAGCCTCCCCTGTCCTTTTCCATCTCCTGGAGCTTCCTCAAACTTATGTCCATTGAGGACGTGATGCCATCCAACCATCTCGTCCTCTGTCATCCTGTTCTCCTCCTGCCTTCAACCTTGAGTCTTTTCCAAAGAGTTGACTCTTGGATATGAGGGATATGTTTTATCTTACAAGACATAAATAAGTAGGGTGAAGTGTGGCTGGGATAAAGCATACTGAACAGAGATTTGAAGAATTTTGCAAACAACAAACTCAACTGTAATGATGACACCAAAAAAAGGTGAAGGAGTTTTAAGGAAAAGTAAAAGAAATATAAATTACCTACAATAAAGATGCAATGCTGGACATTCACTCTGAGAATCTGTTAGAATGACACAGACACACTATGATATGTCCAGAGGAGAAAGGGCACAGTAATGAAGGAACTCAAACCATAACACCAGAGAAAACTTAAAGAACTAAATTTCTGTCCTTGGGCATCACTCTTTTGACCCATGACTACAATGTCAATATTGCAAAGGCATTGTGGGCTTCTATTAAATACAGCCATGTTTTCGAGAGTAATATTTTCACACTGTGCTCTTGGGAGACAGAGCCCTTGAGCATCACAACTTGAGACCTTGTCTACTGGAAAAGATACCCCCCAGAAGGACTCTTCTGAACATCACTGGAAAGGCCCCTATCAGTTACTGTTACTCAAAAGCTGTGCCACCAAACTCCAGGGAACACACTCTTGTAATTGCTGCAGAGAAGAACCAATTTTGACTCCATGTTGTAACTGTTTCTTTTGACTTGCTTTTCATTGCTTTTGTTATTATAATCATATATACTGGCCTGCCTCAGAGAACCCTGTCCCTGTGTCCAACCGTTAAAAGTGCCTTTGTTTAGCTCACAGAAAGATAATCTAACTCTGTCCACCTATGGATGGCTGCGAGAAAGAAGAGATTAACACATCCTTCTCACAGGCTGACCATTCCTGAAATGTTTTGCAAGACTAATGGCTTTTTTTACTCCTTTGTTGTTGTTTTGTCACTCAGTCATGTCCAATTCTTTGTGGCTCCTTGGATTGCAACACACCAGCCTCCCCTGTCCTTTTCCATCTCCTGGAGCTTCCTCAAACTTATGTCCATTGAGGACGTGATGCCATCCAACCATCTCGTCCTCTGTCATCCTGTTCTCCTCCTGCCTTCAACCTTGAGTCTTTTCCAAAGAGTTGACTCTTGGATATGAGGGATATGTTTTATCTTACAAGACATAAATAAGTAGGGTGAAGTGTGGCTGGGATAAAGCATACTGAACAGAGATTTGAAGAATTTTGCAAACAACAAACTCAACTGTAATGATGACACCAAAAAAAGGTGAAGGAGTTTTAAGGAAAAGTAAAAGAAATATAAATTACCTACAATAAAGATGCAATGCTGGACATTCACTCTGAGAATCTGTTAGAATGACACAGACACACTATGATATGTCCAGAGGAGAAAGGGCACAGTAATGAAGGAACTCAAACCATAACACCAGAGAAAACTTAAAGAACTAAATCTTCCTGTCCTCAGTTTCCAAGGGCGGCATGCCATTTTCATCTGAAGGAGATAAGGTTTCCAGCTGAAGGAGAAATTAGATCTATTTAAACTGACCATGTGACTCAAAGGTCTAAAACTGAGACCTATTTATAGATTAAACATAGTATTAGGCAAACTTTTTATTTACCTGCCCTAAATGTCTAAAGATAAATACAGATGTTTGATGAACTGGTTAATACAGTAAGATTTAGTCCAATGTGACCTATGGCCATGTGTCCTGCAAATTTATAAGAATCAACTGAGTAGTTAGAATAGATAAGATTCAAGGGTTTTTTGAATGCAAATTTTCTAGGATTTCATAATGATTCTTTTTTTCCTAATAATTCTTTTTCTTACATAAGTAAAAGCAAGTGTGAAAATTAAAGGAAGACAAATTTAAGTTCAAGGTAAGTTAGAACTTGCTGAGAATTTTGGTGGTATAATGATCTAATATGTTCTCTCAATACTAAGTCTCATTCTCTACTAGCAGAAATGTCAAGTTGTGTTCATTGCTTAAGATCATTTGGAGGTCCCCTGAATGCTATTAAAATCAGAAAATTCTGTGTGGCATTCGGGCCTTTCTGAAGGACCTTGCTCTATCAATCTGAATTTACGTCTAGTCCATGAGTCAGCATCTACTGCAGAAAAATTAGCATTTCTATTATTGTTAACATATTGTTGCCGCCACTATAACTCTGATTATAACATTCTCCTAGAGAAAAACACCTTCTTCTTTCATTCTTCTATTCTATTCTAATACATTTGTTAAAAACCAGTCCAGCTTCAGTGTTTCATGAAGTCTCTTGACTTATCCTGTCATGCTGGTTTTTTCTTCTACAGAACGCTACCCGGTTCAAATATCTATTTCTTCCAAACCAAATCAAAGATTTCAATACTTTTCCTCTATGTGCATCCTCCATTCTCAATTTGCAGTGAGGAACCAAACTGTATACTGCTCTTGTATCCACCAAAGCATCTATAATTTGACAGAAAACTGATATTTGGTAAATATGTTACTTGCTGCTGCTATTAACAGAATCCTAGGATTCAGATTAATCAATCCATTCTCTGACTCTACATTTTATCCATATCAATGTTACTTAATAATGTTATGGTCATCTTATATTAGCTATATTCACTGGATGGATAACAAAGAATCCCAAAACTTAAGCCACTAGAATGCAAATAATGGTTATCCCAAAGAATTTCTCATAGTCAGGAATCAGGGAATGACTTAACTGGATGGTTCTGGCTTAGGGTCTCACGTGAACTTCCAGTCAAAGTACTGGCTGCAGTTACAGTCATCAGAAGGCTTAAGTGGGATCTTCTTACAGGATGACTTACTGAAGCTAGATCTTAAAGTCTAACTTTCTGGCTGGCTATTAACAAAATGTCTCAGTGCCTTGCTATGTGGATCTCACCACAAACATGCTTGAATGTCCTCTTGACATGATAGTTAACTTAAATCAGAGTAAGAGAGAGAAAGGAGGGGTTTCCCTAGTGGTTCAGTGGGTAAAGAGTCTGCCTTGCTGTGCAGGGGACACTGGTTCCATCCCTGGCCCTGGAAGATCCCACATGGCGAGGAGTGGCTGGACCGGTGTGTTCAATTACAAGCCAGTGTTCTGGAGTGTATGTGCCCAGAGCCAGTGCTCTGCAATGAGAGAGGCCACTGCAATGGGAGGCCCACACAAGCCAAAGAACAAAGATGAATGCAAGTGAATAAATGAAGAACCAATAAAGAGGCCAAAATTTAAAAAAAAAAAAAAAGAGAGAGAGACAGAGAGCAAGGAGGAAGTTGTCTTGTCTTTTGAAATCTAATATTAGAATGTACACACCACTTCTTCAGTCCTGTTCTACTGGTCAGCTGTATAGCAACCCTAACTCAGTGTGAAAAGGGCTCAACAGATGGGTGCAAACATCAGAAATGGGCACTGCTTAAGGTCATCTTGTAGACCTGCACTACATATTTCTATTAAATGCTTATTGTAATCAAACTTAAAGGTGATTTTCATTATGTATGACTCATGTAATTGTAAAATAGTAATAAAAACAACATCAAATTATTTTAGTTATATTACTGCTACTCTTATACAATCAATCCCTTACTAACTCCTTTTTCATAATGGTATATTTCTATCATGAATAGAACAGAATATTTCTATAACCATCAGCCATACCTTCCTGTGCAGTTTGTGTGTGCATGTGTGTGAAATGATATTAATATATTATTCTAGTTGAACATGCTTTCTGAATTATCAAATATATATTAAGTTATATTCAGCTTGGCTATATAATTACATAAATATGTTGTGTTAACTTTCAAATGGAAATCTATGTATGGGATTCAGGGTTCTTTTACCCTTCTTAAGCTCCTCTTATGGTGGCTTTTGTTTGGAAAGCATCTTCTTCATTTCTTAGTCCTCGTGCTACAGAAAGGGCTCCATTCCTGGTTGGTAGAGGATGGCTCCCAGGTTCAAACCAATGACATCATCATATAGTCGTCAGTTAAGTGATAACCACTGTGCAGTCACACTTTCAAACCCAACAAGAAACAAAATGTCTAGAAAAGGTATTCCTATTGTCTCCTCATGACTTTTGAAGTGGAAAAGGTGCAGGATGAATTTATTAGCAACAGAAGAATTTCCTGCCTTAGGAACCAACCAATACAGAGAATGGACCAAAGAGAAGAAAACAGGTCCTTTCAGAACCTTTGCTCTATGTCTCATACAGAAACGGACTTTCCAGAGTGGCACAAGTGGTAAAGAATCCACCTGTCAATGCAGGATTGATCCCTGAGTTGGCAAAATCCCCTAGAGTAGGAAATGCCTAGAAAGTTCCAGGACAGAGGAGCCCAAATACCAACTTCTCCTTCTGCCCAAGATGCCAGCATGGTCACTATTACACAGACGGTTTAATAATTTTAATATTTTTAGTGTTTTGTATTTGTGAACCTGACAAGAACCTTCTCTTCAGTGTTTTCAACAGCTTTGTCTATCTTTTACACAGCCTATTAGTTAAATAAGTCAAATTCCTTTTCTGTTAGATTTTTTTTTTTAATATCTGATCTAACCTATCACATAATCACTTATTGCTGATATGCTCTGGCTATGGTTGCTTTCTAAAAGCCTGCTGACAGCTTCAAGTGTGGGAAAGTACATTTATTTCATATAAAACTATCTCTTAGTAATTTGACTGAATTCTACAAATGGCGATGTGACTTTAATCTAAGACAGGCTTAGGAACTGTCCCTAGGATCAATAGGTAATTGGCAAATATGACTAGGTTTCTGGCAGAGAAAAAATTTATAAACCTGAATTACTATACTGAATTCAAATCTAGATTACACTCAGTACCAAGTCATGTCACTTCATTCTATACTTACATAAGACATATGCATTTATGCTTATTTTGTCTTATAATTATAATTATACTTTAAAAAGTACAATGTAGGCCTATGGGCTCGAGACCCAGAGAAGAGTCAAAGTTGTAGATCAAATCGGAAGGCGATCTGTTGGCCGAAGTTCCTCTTGCTCAGGGGAGACAGACTTCATTCTACTAAAGTCATCAATTGATTGGATAAGGCCCACCTACATTATGGAGACCAATCTGCTGTGCTCATAATCAACTGATTTAAATATCAGTCTTATCCAAAAACACCTTTAGACAGACTAATATTTGACCAAAAACATCTGACACTTTAACCTAACTAACCTGCCTTAACCATCACAAACTAGTTAACAAGACCATGAATACTTTATCATGAAATTTAATTTCATCTTAGTTTTATCTTCCTCTTTGGTATCTTTATTTTTTATCTTTTTTTTTCTTTTTGTCTTTGGTATCTTTAATATCTGCTATATATTCTCTCACATTTTTCATTATTTAAAATTTGAGCTTACTGTTGACCCTGGTCAACAAACTGTCTTCCTGCAATAAATTGCAAAGGTGATACTGTGTTATCATTTTTATCAAATCAACTCTAAGTTTGGTAGTCAACATTTGTTTCCCTTGCCCAAAGCAATTCCTGAAGTCACACCACAGAGATTAACACCAATCCACAGGAGTCTGCCCTAAAATTTCTGCAAAGAGTTATGGGTCTTAATAGGTCATTGGCTAAGACCTGATGAAATTTTAAAAGGGCAAAATCTTATCTCTAAAGAATAATCTTATCTTAGCTTTTAAAGCCTGCACGTCTTAAAGGATTCAAAATCATTTGAATTTTTAACTTTTCATATGTCTAGTTTCACTGCATTTCAACCTACTAAAAATACTCTAATAAAAGTAACTAGAATGAATTTAACATTCTCCATGTAATGATTTCCTGGGTTCATTACCTTTTACTAGAGCAGAGCTTTGATGTAACAGATAGGTGTAAACATCTAAACATCTAATATCAAGATCCCTGGAGAAATGATTGCTTTCCTGGTGATAAACAGGTTTATCAAACTTTTATCAAAGTTCAAGCTATAGTTCAAGACCTCAAAAGAAAACTGTAACTTCTAACCTTCTGGAGGTGGATTTCTTGCTCTTTAACTGTCTTTTAATTTGTCTCCCTTTAATGCAATCTTTATTATATTTTCGCTTGCGTGATCTTATGCTTTAGAACAGTTTGGAAGAAAGTTTCTAGGAAATAACTCTACCTGCTGTACTGAATTACAGTATTTTCTCAGTCATATCACATCTGTGATGCCACTTAACACCTGCACCACACTTATATTGGTGAATTGCTGCTGCCTGTTCTGTGACTTAATGGCACTGAATATATAGCATATGTTGGCAATTCTTTTGTAATATGTTTGAAAATGTGCATACAAATGAATCCTCCTCGGGTGCAAAAGCATGAATTTATAGTGCAATTAACAGTTTGAGCTCACACCTGCTTTAAATACCACATAGTCTCATATTTTAATTACAAGGTATGCAGTGAGACCACCAAAGTCTTCATTCCATATGTAGTCTAAAGAACTGAGGCAAAATTCAATTCCAAGTTTTGAGCCTTGTTTTCAAGACTCACACATTTTATATTTTAGAAATGATATTCTTATAGACAATTCACCTAATGAAATAAAAAAAATGAAACGAAATATTTCAAATAATAGAAAAGGAAAAGAAGATTCATTGAATAACTGAATTCTGATTGGTTAAAAATATGATAGAATTTAATACCCAGGAAGGATTTAGATTCATACTTTTAACTCAAATGTTTCTTGAATCTATATCTTTCACATGTATAGTTCAATATGTCTGACTTGGGTTAGAGAAATGTTTCATAACTAGCTTCATCAATACTGTCCTTTATTTCCACCAGGAGTGGATAAAAGTTATTTTTGCTCCATATCCTTATTAAAATTAACAAACTTCTAAATCACTGTCAATCCTGTAGATATATTACTGTGTTCTTAATTGACATTTCTTTGATCTTGATATAGTTTTCATATGATGACTGGTTACTCCTATTTCTACTTCCTTGAAATGCTTTCTACTAATTTGTCCAAACATGTTTTTCCCATTTTAAATGAAGTTGTTCATCTTACTGATTTGAATGAATGTTTTATGCTCTATATATTAATGATTTTACAATTATGTTAACTGCAATTAGTTTCTTCCAGGTTCTGGTTAGATTTTTGCCTCTGCAGAGTCATTTCATGAGCAACAAAACATAATTTCACTGTGATAAATTCATTAATATTTTTTATTTATTTATCTTTAATATTTTCTTTCATTTAATATTTCAGTATGTGCAGTAATAATAACAATTGTCTAATGTGTGAATAAGATAGTAAAAGAAAGACATAAAAATCAGAAAAGCATAGTCTTTTTTTGTTTGTTTGTTTGGAGCCAAGGTAAAAAGGGATATATGAGGGCTACATAACCATCTAACAAAGGGAAATACATGCAGTCATCAAGAGAGACCAGCCACAGGTCAGAACTCTGGGAGAAACTGAACATATGAATTGGAACTGAACAATACAATGGATAGTATCTTCAACAGCAATTTTGTAACCACTACAGAGATCTCCTTCATATATCCATTTATATATTGGTTTGGTATTTTTAAAGTGATGGCATAATCTTTTATATATTAATTTTTATTGGAGTATAGTTCCTTTAGAAAAGTACAATCTTAAGGTCAATTTTTCCAGGAGTTTTAACTTTCTACTAGAAAACTCAAAAAGTTGTTTAGAATTTGCTTTAATGAAAGATTAATATCAAGAGGTTTATCTATTACTTTCTGTAAAATTCAAGCAGAATTTCAAAATAAAATATGAAGCTAAAATTTTACTTTAAAATTTATATAAGAATGCTTAATTAAAAATTCTCAATTAAGACCTAAATAGTATAAATATATCCATGACAGACAGATAAAGTATCCTGGAGATTATAGACTTCTATTTTTAATAAATAAATTTGTAGATTTCAATGTTATTATGATAATAATCCTAAAATTTTCAGGAATCATCCCAACCTAATTTCAACATTTTAATTCCACCAGGAGTGGATAAAAGTTATTTTGCTCCATATCCTTATTAAAATTAACAAACTTCTAAATCACTGTCAATTAGTTTCTGAGTTCTTAATTGACATTTCTTTGATCTTGATATAGTTTTCATATGATGACTGGTTACTCCTATTTCTACTTCCTTGAAATGCTTTCTACTAATTTGTCCAAACATGTTTTTCCCATTTTAAATGAAGTTGTTCATCTTACTGATTTGAATGAATGTTTTATGCTCTATATATTAATGATTTTACAATTATGTTAACTGCAATTAGTTTCTTCCAGGTTCTGGTTAGATTTTTGCCTCTGCAGAGTCATTTCATGAGCAACAAAACATAATTTCACTGTGATAAATTCATTAATATTTTTTATTTATTTATCTTTAATATTTTCTTTCATTTAATATTTCAGTATGTGCAGTAATAATAACAATTGTCTAATGTGTGAATAAGATAGTAAAAGAAAGACATAAAAATCAGAAAAGCATAGTCTTTTTTTGTTTGTTTGTTTGGAGCCAAGGTAAAAAGGGATATATGAGGGCTACATAACCATCTAACAAAGGGAAATACATGCAGTCATCAAGAGAGACCAGCCACAGGTCAGAACTCTGGGAGAAACTGAACATATGAATTGGAACTGAACAATACAATGGATAGTATCTTCAACAGCAATTTTGTAACCACTACAGAGATCTCCTTCATATATCCATTTATATATTGGTTTGGTATTTTTAAAGTGATGGCATAATCTTTTATATATTAATTTTTATTGGAGTATAGTTCCTTTAGAAAAGTACAATCTTAAGGTCAATTTTTCCAGGAGTTTTAACTTTCTACTAGAAAACTCAAAAAGTTGTTTAGAATTTGCTTTAATGAAAGATTAATATCAAGAGGTTTATCTATTACTTTCTGTAAAATTCAAGCAGAATTTCAAAATAAAATATGAAGCTAAAATTTTACTTTAAAATTTATATAAGAATGCTTAATTAAAAATTCTCAATTAAGACCTAAATAGTATAAATATATCCATGACAGACAGATAAAGTATCCTGGAGATTATAGACTTCTATTTTTAATAAATAAATTTGTAGATTTCAATGTTATTATGATAATAATCCTAAAATTTTCAGGAATCATCCCAACCTAATTTCAACATTTTAATCACAGAGCTAAGGTCCAAGGAGAATCAATATACATCTAAAGAAAACAGACTGAAAATTAAAAAATAAAAAGATTAAGCAGGAATATATACCATAATTGACATATTTAGATTTGGCATAAAGCCAAATCTAAAGCAGAAGGGAACTGATGCAGGGGAAACACACTAAGCACAGAAAAGCACTGAAGTTCTAGAGCTAGTTCACATATATAAAAGCTTAATACATGCAAGTGAAATAGCATTTAAAAGATAGGCTAGGGTTTGATCCCTGGCCTGGGAAGATCCCAGGTGCCACGGAGTGGCTGGACTGATGTGTCCAATTACCGAGCTGGAGCTCTGGCGCGCATGCACCCAGAGCTGGTGCTCTGCGACGACAGAGGCCACTGCGATGGGAGGCCCACAGGAGCCAAAGAACAAAGACGGATGAAAATAGAGAAATGAAAGACCAATAGCAGTGGCCCGCCTGCCCCCCTCCCTCCCCACCCCACTCCCCAAAAGATAAATAAATAAAATAAATGTTTAAAAAATAATAATAAATGATGGGCCAGTCCATAAATAGTGATTTAGACAATTTCCCATATAAATATAATTATTCATATAAAGGGCTAAAAATTATTATGGCAACACAGAAGCATGACATTTTGATGTGAGGGTAGAATTATAAAATATATATATATATAAAAACACCATAGTCACAACACAAAGTATTTCTAACATTATGAATTTATCTTCATCAGAAGATACTATAAAGACAGAAAAGAGAAAACAATCACTAAAAGAGAAACAGTAATAATAAAGACTATACTATCACAAGATTGCCATCTAGAATATCTACAAAATCAATTCAGATGAATAAGGAAGTCACACTGCCAAAAAACAATCCTCAAAAAACCACCACAAAAAACATTTCATAGAAGAGCTAGTTTGAGCTGCTAAACAAATGAAAATGTATCAACCATATTATTAATCAGAAAAATAAATTTAAAAAGAGTTACATCTATTTAATATTCATCAAATGGATCAAAACAGAACTGGGAAATGGCCAGTGCTGCTGAAGATAAGCAACAATACAGGAACCTGTATATGAGCATATATGCTTACATAACTGTAAACTGGCAAAATCAGTTTTCAACAGTTTCTCATTCACTTGGTAAATCTGAGTATGTCTAGACCTAAAGACACATCAGAATTTCCATTTATTGGAGTTCTCTCTTAGAGAAACAGTTACATATGTGCATAAGGAAAATTCCTGAAGGATATTCAAAGAAGCATGGTTTTGAAACAGCAAAAAAGTTGGAAAAAAATTCTAAAATCTCTTGCTAGGCAAAAAGACATATGTAAAGTGAACATAAGGACAAAAATACCCCATTGGATACTATTAATAGTGAAAATGAGTCAACTACATCTATGTGAGTCAACATAGTTTTTTTTAAGATATGTTGAATACAGTAAAACAAACCCCTTAAGAATCCACTCAGTATCATTCCACTCATATCAAATTAAAAAAAAAAAAGCTTAAAATAATTCACATATGTAGAAAATTAGAAAGAAAGCAGTGGATGATTAACATAAAATTGAGACTATTACTTTTGAGTAGGAAATACAATTTGGAGAAGCTCAAACCAAGTTTAAAAGTGGCTTTTAATATTGATTTTAAGCTGTACATTATATGCATATATGCAAACATATACAATATACAACATTCTTATATATACATACTATAACCTTCTCAAAATGTTTAATAATGCTATATATTTGTATTTCTTTTCTTTTAGTTGAAACAAGACTGAGTGAGGACTTGTAAGTATATAGGAGACCCTGTGGCTCAATTTATTTATATACTGTGTACTATCAAATTTGGAAAATATGTTTTAACGTGTATCATATGATTTAAGTAGAAAACATACTTTGGACAAAAATTTTCGCAATTTACAGTTGAGAACATGAAAATTAACAAAAATTAAATTATCAGCTCAAAGTTATACATAGTAGAGTCAACCTCTGCCTCCCTATCTTGATCCATATCTCTTGAAATTGTGACATTTTATTCAGGGATAGATATGTTGAAGATAAACACCTGGAAAGAATTTCATCTTTGACTTTTCCAATAATCTCTATCATTTCTGCTTGTATCATTTTGACATAAATTTTACTCTTTCTTCCCAAGTGTTAGCCCCTCAGTTGTGTCCAATTCTTTGCAATTCCATAGACTGTAAATTAACAGGCTCCTTTGTCCATGGGATTTCCTAGGCAAGAATACTGGAGTGGGTTGCCTTTCCCTTCTCCAAGGGATTTTTCTCACCCAGGGATTGAACCTGGGTCTCCCACTTCTCAGGCAGATTCTTTACTGCCTGAGCCACCAGAGAATGGCTCTTAAACGTTTCATTTCGAATATATAGCTAACTATCCTTAGCACATTCTAATTTCACTTTTAAACAGACATTTATGGAAAGACCAAAATACTAAAATACACATACATACACACATGGCAAACCATCAAAAAAAGTAAGACTTACCATCAATGCTTTAGAACAATCTGAGAGCAGACTGAAAGATAATTGATGCTTTAAACATTTTTATCTCTATCTCTGCATCTTCAAAACTTTTAAATAAAAAAAATGGTTTATTATATTTTACAAAGATCCATGTTTCCACATTACATAAAATTTTAAACTTAAGAATGAAATGTGACAAAAAGAAACAGTCAATAAGGTGAAGGTAGGGAGGGGTAGAAACCAAAATTAACATGCTCTACTAAGGTCAGTAGTGCTTCATCAAAATTCATGTCCACCAGGACACTAGGAATTCACTAAGAACCTGTGAGCGAGATCTCATGTAGAAACAAGGTCTTTGAAAATAAAATCAAGTCAAAATGCGATCATACTGAATGTTTGTGACATAGCATATATGCAAACATTTTTTTTTGTTTAATAATGCTATATATTTGTATTTCTTTTCTTTTAGTTGAAACAAGACTGAGTGAGGACTTGTAAGTATATAGGAGACCCTGTGGCTCAATTTATTTATATACTGTGTACTATCAAATTTGGAAAATATGTTTTAACGTGTATCATATGATTTAAGTAGAAAACATACTTTGGACAAAAATTTTCGCAATTTACAGTTGAGAACATGAAAATTAACAAAAATTAAATTATCAGCTCAAAGTTATACATAGTAGAGTCAACCTCTGCCTCCCTATCTTGATCCATATCTCTTGAAATTGTGACATTTTATTCAGGGATAGATATGTTGAAGATAAACACCTGGAAAGAATTTCATCTTTGACTTTTCCAATAATCTCTATCATTTCTGCTTGTATCATTTTGACATAAATTTTACTCTTTCTTCCCAAGTGTTAGCCCCTCAGTTGTGTCCAATTCTTTGCAATTCCATAGACTGTAAATTAACAGGCTCCTTTGTCCATGGGATTTCCTAGGCAAGAATACTGGAGTGGGTTGCCTTTCCCTTCTCCAAGGGATTTTTCTCACCCAGGGATTGAACCTGGGTCTCCCACTTCTCAGGCAGATTCTTTACTGCCTGAGCCACCAGAGAATGGCTCTTAAACGTTTCATTTCGAATATATAGCTAACTATCCTTAGCACATTCTAATTTCACTTTTAAACAGACATTTATGGAAAGACCAAAATACTAAAATACACATACATACACACATGGCAAACCATCAAAAAAAGTAAGACTTACCATCAATGCTTTAGAACAATCTGAGAGCAGACTGAAAGATAATTGATGCTTTAAACATTTTTATCTCTATCTCTGCATCTTCAAAACTTTTAAATAAAAAATGGTTTATTATATTTTACAAAGATCCATGTTTCCACATTACATAAAATTTTAAACTTAAGAATGAAATGTGACAAAAAGAAACAGTCAATAAGGTGAAGGTAGGGAGGGGTAGAAACCAAAATTAACATGCTCTACTAAGGTCAGTAGTGCTTCATCAAAATTCATGTCCACCAGGACACTAGGAATTCACTAAGAACCTGTGAGCGAGATCTCATGTAGAAACAAGGTCTTTGAAAATAAAATCAAGTCAAAATGCGATCATACTGAAGGGGAATGAGGAGAGTGGTAACTCCACTACGACTGACGCACCTTATTAGAAGGGGGAGGTTTGAGCACAGACACAACCACAGAGAAGTCTGTGAAGGACAGCCAGAGACTGGAGGCATAGAAGTTTCAAGTCAAGCAAAGTCAAAGATCACCAGCAATGACCAGAATCTAAGACACAAGGAAAAATTCTTCCCTAGAGCTGAAATAAAATGTGGCCATGCCAATACTGATATCAAATTTACCATTTTCAGAATGGTGGGAAAATAAATTTCTGTTTTAAGCTCCCTGATTTGTGGTAATCTGTCATTGCAGCTCTAAGAAACCAATGTGTCGATATGCAGTTCTATATATTTTTGACTTTTTTTTTTTTTTAAAGATTTATTTATTTATTTATTTTTGGGCGGGGGTCGGGTTGGGAAGGAGGGGAGCAGGCGGGCCACTTCTAATTGGTCTTTCATTTCTCTGTTTTCATCTGTCTTTTGTTCTTTGGCTCCTGCGGGCCTTCCACCACGGTGGCATCTGTTGTTGCAGAGCACCGGCTCTGGGCGCATGCATTCCAGAGCTCTGGCTCAGTGACTGGACACACCAGTCCAGTCGCTCCGCGGCACGTGGGATCTTCCCAGGCCAGGGATCGAACCGGCGCCCCTTGCACTGCAAGGCGGTGTCCTTATCCACTGGACCACCAGAGGAAGCCCTATTTTTGACTTATTTTTTAATGAAGTATAGTTAATTTACAATGTTGTGCTAGTTTCAAGTGTATAGCAAAGTAATTCAGTTATATATATGTATGTATGTATATGTACACACACACACACACATATAGTACCCGGCAAGATTCATTGTTGCTGCAAACAGCATTATTCTTTTTTTTTTTTTTTTTAATGGCTGGATAATACTTCACTGTGGGCTTCCCAGGTGGCTCAGTGGCAAAAGAATCAGCCTGCGAAGCAGAAGTTGTGCGCTGAATCCCTTGGTTGATAAGATCCCCCAGAGAAGGAAATGGCAACCTGCCCCAATATAATTGTCTGGGAAATCCCAAGGACAGGATCTGGGGGGGCTACAGTTCATGGGATAGTGAAACAGTCTGACATGACTTAAGAGTGTAAATACCAACAACGCAACTTCACTTTATATATATATATATATGTGTGTGTGTGTGTGTGTAAATATGTGTGTATGTATATATATATATATATATATACACATATACACACACACACACATATATATATATATACACTCTATATCTTTATCCATCATCTTTCAATGGATATTTTTAAAATCATGTTTTTATAAGATTTATAAATAAATTTTCAACAAATTCAAGGCAAATGAAGTAGAATCTAGAGATTCGGATGCACAAATTCATCCTTGCTTTCTAGCAAAGCCATCATTCTAAAAACAGGAGAATATTCTATTTGCTGTTTCCTTCAGCTTTTTTTTAAAACTTATCTTAGGAACACATATCCTTGCCTAACTACAACACTATAGTTAATTCATACTAAGCCTTCTTTTAAGAAGGCAGACTATTTGCCTTTATTTCTGCCTGAATCAAAGTTATTTTTTCTCTATTTATTCAAATTTTGAGGGGAAATGAGACATTTTCAGAGGCTGAGAAAGGGATATTTCAGGGTTAATGCAGTGTGAGGAAGTTGAGGGGGAAGAAGCAAAGTGTTTGTAATCTAGGAGCACACAAATGCTGAGCAATATAGTTTACTAAGTAAAATGCTCAAAGGTAGGAAAGAGACAAGGAGATTTCCTTAAATCAATGCATCATAGAAATTGTAGTTTTAAAAGTATTTCATCAATCTGGTGTGCCAGAGTACCAGTGAGATGGGTACAATAATATTTTGACTGATCAGCAGAAAGGCAACATGGGAAAAAATGGATATTAGGTATTAGAAATTGGGTTGGCAGCTAGCCATATCATTCTAACATCAGATCAAAAAAACTCAGAAGGGAAATACTACTAACAGTCAAGTCCGTATTGAGTAAAGCCAAAGCTGATCTATATGATCAGCTTGTTGCCAAAACTAGTACCTGGCAAGATTCATTTTTGTTCTGGCACGAATAAAAAAAAAAAAAAAAAGAAAGACCTAAGGTAATGGGTAGGACTCATGATTCATAAAACAACCTATTTAATAAGAAGACAATCATTTTTTAAAATAGTTCTCAGATGCTTCAAATCAGTAAAATCAGGATAGGTAATCAGCCACAAGCCAATTCCTACCAACTTCAAGGGCTGCACCAGTGAAAATCCCACTGAGGCTGTAGCTGTCCATAAATACCAGAAATTGAATGCCTGAGGCTGAGCTCCAAACTCCATAGTGGCTGCCCAAAAGCCAGAAACCTTTACTGGAAATCTCACAAAAACATAGATTTTGTATAGATACAAGAAAACATGTAACCCCCTTAAAAAAGATGCAAAGAGTTGTCGGAAGACAAGACACAGAAATGATTACTAATCTGGGATACAGAAAAATCTGCAAAAAAAAGAGCAATATTTATTTACAATTACCACTAGTAGCAATAAAACCAGGACTGAGTTTTAGAAAATTGAAAAATACAAGGGAGAGTATCAGTCAAAGTTCCACCAGTAAATGCAACGTACACTCAAAGGGGTAGGTTGGGAAAGTTGAGTAAAACAAAGATATAGTCCACTGTAGGAAACTGACACAGTATAATTCTGTAACATCCCACGGCCAGCAGTAGAGGAAACTGTAAACAGGGATCAAAACGATCAAACTTGCAAAGAAGCAGGGATTTCTTCAGCCTGGAGACAATATCTCTATGTTGAGAACAGGATGAGAGGAACTGTGAATTTTGGTGGATTAATGCAGTCAATCCCTGGCAACTCAAAGAGATGGAACCTAGGGAATAAGTACACCAAATACACTCATCTCTCTTCTTCTGATCTCCTATCAATGTCTCATATTAATCAAACTTAGCCAGAAGCTGGAGAGCAAGGGATTTCAATGATATAGGTAAGATGCACCAAGATTACAGGATGCAGAGAAGGCTGGCAGACTCCATTGTGAGTCTGGAGAGTCCAGTAGAGCTACACACTATAGAACTTCTAAGTGTTGAGAGAAATTAATAATAAGAAACCTTATAACTACAAAGGTTGATGGAAGTTTTAGAATGTACTTGCACTGGGCATTTTATATGTATTACACTATTTAATCATCGCAAGAACTCAAAAAATATAGCTACTTTCATTAAAAGTGTTGTCTCTATTTTGTATTAAGACTGGGACTGATGGTCCAGTAGGTAAAGAGTCCGCCTTGCAGTGCAAGGGGCACCGATTCCATCTCTGGCCCTGGAAGACCCCTCATGCTGAGGAGCGGCTAGGCTGGTGTGTCTCATTAGGCATCAGCCCTCTGGAGTGCATGCGTCCAGAGCCGATGCTCTGCAACAAGAGAGGCCACTGCAATGGGAGGCTCACACAGGCCAAAGAATAAAGATGCATGAAAATAAATAAATAAATAAAAAACCAATAAAAGAGACCATAATTTCAAAAACAAAAACAAAAAAGAATGGGACAATTTTAGTAATACATCCAAGATCACATATCACGGTAGAAAACAGTTCATTTCCTGAACATCCCTTCTCTACTCCCCTCATAACTTCCTAGTAAAACTTTTATTTAATGTTACCAAAAAGTCACCGCTCCTCTATATAGTCATACTATCTCAGAAGAGTGTGTGCATGCTTAGTTGTGTCTGACTCTTTGCAACTCCACTGACTATCAGCTGCCAATCTCCTCTGTCCACAGGATTTTCCCTGCAAGAATACTAGACTGGCTTGCCATTTCCTTCTCCAGGGATCTTCCTGACCCAGGGATCAAAACCACCTCTCCTGTGCAGTTAAAGAAACAGAGGAGTTAAATAAGCTTATGGGTTTTGATTTTCTGGATACAGAGGAGTTAAATATCTCTATGTTGAGAACAGGATGAGAGGAACTGTGAATTTTGGTGGATTAATGCAGTCAATCCCTGGCAACTCAAAGAGATGGAACCTAGGGAATAAGTACACCAAATACACTCATCTCTCTTCTTCTGATCTCCTATCAATGTCTCATATTAATCAAACTTAGCCAGAAGCTGGAGAGCAAGGGATTTCAATGATATAGGTAAGATGCACCAAGATTACAGGATGCAGAGAAGGCTGGCAGACTCCATTGTGAGTCTGGAGAGTCCAGTAGAGCTACACACTATAGAACTTCTAAGTGTTGAGAGAAATTAATAATAAGAAACCTTATAACTACAAAGGTTGATGGAAGTTTTAGAATGTACTTGCACTGGGCATTTTATATGTATTACACTATTTAATCATCGCAAGAACTCAAAAAATATAGCTACTTTCATTAAAAGTGTTGTCTCTATTTTGTATTAAGACTGGGACTGATGGTCCAGTAGGTAAAGAGTCCGCCTTGCAGTGCAAGGGGCACCGATTCCATCTCTGGCCCTGGAAGACCCCTCATGCTGAGGAGCGGCTAGGCTGGTGTGTCTCATTAGGCATCAGCCCTCTGGAGTGCATGCGTCCAGAGCCGATGCTCTGCAACAAGAGAGGCCACTGCAATGGGAGGCTCACACAGGCCAAAGAATAAAGATGCATGAAAATAAATAAATAAATAAAAAACCAATAAAAGAGACCATAATTTCAAAAACAAAAACAAAAAAGAATGGGACAATTTTAGTAATACATCCAAGATCACATATCACGGTAGAAAACAGTTCATTTCCTGAACATCCCTTCTCTACTCCCCTCATAACTTCCTAGTAAAACTTTTATTTAATGTTACCAAAAAGTCACCGCTCCTCTATATAGTCATACTATCTCAGAAGAGTGTGTGCATGCTTAGTTGTGTCTGACTCTTTGCAACTCCACTGACTATCAGCTGCCAATCTCCTCTGTCCACAGGATTTTCCCTGCAAGAATACTAGACTGGCTTGCCATTTCCTTCTCCAGGGGATCTTCCTGACCCAGGGATCAAAACCACCTCTCCTGTGCAGTTAAAGAAACAGAGGAGTTAAATAAGCTTATGGGTTTTGATTTTCTGGATCTGTCACTTTAAATCTGTATACAGCAGAACAAAAACTCCTGCCCTCCTTTATTGACTTGTTCAGTAAAGAACTTTATTATCCTATATAACGTGAAGTTCAAGGGAAGGAAACTCACTAGGTGCAGTTGATCAGTGATGTCCTCAAGGGCCCAAGGTCTCTCTGCTCCTGGTCTACACAGAGTTCAGTATTGGCTTCCTTCTAAGGCTGTTTGCTTTGTGGTTGCAAGATAACCTCCAGAAGTCAATGGAACTATGTGAGTTTTGGTTCATGTCCTGAAGAACACAGTTCCTAAGGGACAGGCAGACTATTGGACCTTAACTGCTGGACACCTCTATATAATGCAGGGATTTATTGGGAAGACAGGAGGGGATAACTGAAGGAAAGTTGGAACCAAGGAATGCAGCACTTATGGCGAACAACTATCTTAGTCATGAGATAATAATTTACACATAAACAGTTTTTGAGTTGAGAGTTTTCTTTCTTGCAGCTAAAAGTATGCCACGGGCTTCCCCTGGTGGTCCAGTGGATAAGGACACAGCATTGCAGTGCAAGGGACGCCAGTTCGATCCCTGGCCTGGGAAGATTCCACGTGCCGCGGAGCGGCCGGACCAATGTGTCCAATTACCTAGCCGGAGCTCTGGAGTGCATGCGCCCAGAGCCGGCGCTCTGCAATGACACACACCACCGCGATGGGAGGCCCACAGGAGCCAAAGAACAAAGACAGATGAAAATAGAGAAATGAAAGACCAATAGAAGTGGCCCACTCGCTCCCCTCCCTCCCCAACCCGATCCCCACCCAAAATAAATAAATAAATACATCTTAAAAAAAAAAAAAGTATGCCACACACAATTTGTGTGCTACATAACTTGCAAACAGAAGAAATGCAAGATATCTAAGACCTAATCTTTTTGATACCTGTGCCTCAATTTATTGACTGTGCTGTATTGTCCATAAACTACAACTTGACAAGAATACATAAGCAGAAAATAGTCCAACCTAAGAATTGAAGTATTCTAAAAGAATAATCCAAAGCTATTTAAATATGCATTTTATTTATGTTTAAATGCCATTTCCTGAGCTAGGGAAAAAAATCAAAACAGCACAATACGCTGTATCCAACAATAACTAAAAATGTATTAATATAAATGGCTCACATACATTGAAAATTCATTTTCAAATTATAAGAATAAAGATAAAAATCTTACAATTACTCTGAGAAAAATTAGCAAACCCTGCAGCCAACTGGAAGAGACTATACTTTAAATCTAAGAAAACTATGAGAATCTGAAAAACAAGTTAACCATCTAATCTACTTTTCTGGATATTTTCAGGTAAAATTACTGCTGTCACAAGGACTTTAGATTATATTTAAAAATCCTCAAAGATATCAAATAATCTAATCCTTCGTTAGCATGAGAGAATCTCTCAGCTGGAACATGTAGTTGTCTGGCAACCAGCGAATGCCTGATGAGGATCAGCAAATGAGTAGATTGGCCAATATGTTCACGACCTAATCACTTTCTTATTCAACTGACAGCTGATATCTTCATTCAAGGCTATTAGTACATTAAAACAGGTTTTAGATTTTATTCTCGTTTATTTGTTTAGCCAGAGGAAGTAATAATCACTATAAGAAATTATTGCTAGGGAGAGGGATCTAAGCATTTTTAGCATTTTCTTTGACTGGGAAATATGTCAGTTGGTCTGTTTTCCCAGTAATTTCACTTATCAAAGCCAAGGATCTGAGCATCCTAAATTCTTTCCTTTCTTGAAACCTACATAATTCAAATTATCCCTGTTCTTAGATTTTAATTTTTGACTCTCATCTCTCTCATCTTTCTCTTCCTATATGTTTGCCTCTGTTTAGATTCTCATAAAAACACACAAGCATTCAAACTGATCTCTCAGCGTCCAGACTTTTTTCCCTTTCCCCATTCTTTCCTCCATTTTTAAAAAAAATTTGGCCTCTTTTATTGTTTATTTATTATTTATTTTCATCCATCTTCATTCTTTGGCCTGTGTGGACCTCCTATTGCCATGGCTTCTCTTGTTGCAGAGCACCAGCTCTGGACAGATGCACTCCAGAGCCCTGGCTTGTAATTGTGTAATACTGAATATTACACACCACTTTTCTGTTCAACATGCTTCAGTATATTTACATTCTACTCCCTGTAAGTATAACTTCAGGATTCTCTCATTTCTCATTCAAAGAGGTGGGAGATAATGATCTAAAGAAAAATCCTTTTACAGACCCTTTGCTGTGGGTGATGTCCTTGTTAGAAAAGAAATCTGCAGACAATAAATGCTGGAGAGGGTGCGGAGTAAAGGGAACCCTCTTGCATTGCTGGTGGGAATGTAAACTGATACAGCCTCTATGGAAGACAGTATGGAGATTCCTTAAAAATCTAAAAATAGAAGCACCCTATGACCCAGCAATCCCACTACTAGGCCATTGCAGCTCTCTATACAATAGCCAGAACTTGGAAGCAACCTAGATGTCCATCAACGAATGAATGGATACAGAAGCTCTGGTACATAGATGCAATGGAATGCTACTCAGCTGTTAAAAGAAATGCAGAAGACTCAGTTCTATTGAGGTGGCTGGCTCTAGAACCTATCGTAAAAAGTGAAGCAAGTCAAAAAGAGAAAGACAAATGCAGTATACTAACACACATATATGGAATCTAGTAGGACGGTCTTGATAACACACACAGGGAACCCATGGAAAAACAGACAGAGCACAGACATAGGGACATTGTGGGGAAGAAATAGGGAGGGGGAGGCATGGAGGGAGTACCATGGAAACCTATACTGTCATGTGTGGAAAAGATAGCTATTGTCATTGTGCTAAGGGAATAGGAGTGCTCACAATGGCTTGGGGTGATGGTCCGGAGGGGTGGGATGGGGGGAACTGGGTGGCGGTGGGGACCAGGGATGTGCATATGACTGATCTGGGAACATACATGTCTGTGAACAACAAAACTCTGTAAAATCTTTAAAATAAAGAATTAAAAATTAAAAAAAGAAAAGCTGATCTCTAGGAAAGGACCTCCTCACTGGTCAACCAGGTTAGTGTGGGGAGAATGAGGTTTACGTGTTAAATAATCCTGACGAGAATAGCTCACATTGACCGTGAGAATTATTCCCAAACGATTTTCAGTTCTTTCTCTTTTCATTTTCCTTTGTGTCTTCTCTCTCGCTCACTCTTGTTTCTTACCACTAGTTTGGAAAGGTAATGTGGAAGAATATTAGATTAAAAGGTAAGTTGGAAGCTGCGTAAGGAGAGCATGTGATCAACACTTATTATTGTGGGTTTCTAGGACCAAGGTCTAACACAGAGCAGAGGAATTTCTTCCATTGGCCTAAACTATTTCCAGAAGATTAGGTTGGTGTCAGAGATAAAGAATTTAAGAGAGTTACAAATTTGTCTTGTATGTGTGATATATGCTAATTTTTTTCAGAGAACCTCAACAGAAGAGACAGTGGCAAAGCAGAATTAATTCTAAGGTTTGGAATTTTGACCCCTGGACAAAGAGATACTTATTATACTAGTTGGATGAACACTGGAAGTTAGATCTTGGGTCTTGTTCATTTTTGTCAGTCTTTTCCACTCTTAAAAATCATTTTCCTAGTGTCTCTACTCACTGACCTGAATTTCCCACTCTATTTCAACATGTCTTTAAAAATACCTATAAAATGTATAAACTAATGCTATTAAGTATTCAGTCAAAAAAATTCGTATTGAGTTTACTGTATCTAAACCTAAGAAAATATTGTAAGCTCTGTGAATATTCATTATTTATTTGATATTTAAAATAATCATCAATTATTTGCCTGTTGAAGAAAATCTCAAAGGAATATCAGACTTGTTAAATGTTAATAAATATGTAACATTTATTTATATCTTTGAATATTAAACATGCTCCAGTATCTAATGGCTTCCCTTAATAACCAAAACACAGTTGGTTTCTTTCAGATCTTTTCCTAATGTCAAGATAGTTTTGAAATGCAGATATAGTGAATATGAATATAATTAAAACATTTAAACTATATTTAATCACGCTTTTAAAGTGGATATTAAGGCCTTTCACAGTATTCTGCATTCTAACTCAAATCAGATATTATTATATAAAATTTCTCATCCATGTATCCCCAAATTGTTGTCCAAACTTATCCTTTAGTAAGGTCTAAAGATCCAGTTAGAGCATAAGCAGAAATATTTGTGGGGCTTGGATTTCTCCAGGTAGCTGTTTAAGTAAATTTTCCTACTCAGAAAAGCACAGATTCTCACAGTGCAGAGGGACAGACGAGTGCAGATTTTCAGTTCTTTCTCTTTTCATTTTCCTTTGTGTCTTCTCTCTCGCTCACTCTTGTTTCTTACCACTAGTTTGGAAAGGTAATGTGGAAGAATATTAGATTAAAAGGTAAGTTGGAAGCTGCGTAAGGAGAGCATGTGATCAACACTTATTATTGTGGGTTTCTAGGACCAAGGTCTAACACAGAGCAGAGGAATTTCTTCCATTGGCCTAAACTATTTCCAGAAGATTAGGTTGGTGTCAGAGATAAAGAATTTAAGAGAGTTACAAATTTGTCTTGTATGTGTGATATATGCTAATTTTTTTCAGAGAACCTCAACAGAAGAGACAGTGGCAAAGCAGAATTAATTCTAAGGTTTGGAATTTTGACCCCTGGACAAAGAGATACTTATTATACTAGTTGGATGAACACTGGAAGTTAGATCTTGGGTCTTGTTCATTTTTGTCAGTCTTTTCCACTCTTAAAAATCATTTTCCTAGTGTCTCTACTCACTGACCTGAATTTCCCACTCTATTTCAACATGTCTTTAAAAATACCTATAAAATGTATAAACTAATGCTATTAAGTATTCAGTCAAAAAAATTCGTATTGAGTTTACTGTATCTAAACCTAAGAAAATATTGTAAGCTCTGTGAATATTCATTATTTATTTGATATTTAAAATAATCATCAATTATTTGCCTGTTGAAGAAAATCTCAAAGGAATATCAGACTTGTTAAATGTTAATAAATATGTAACATTTATTTATATCTTTGAATATTAAACATGCTCCAGTATCTAATGGCTTCCCTTAATAACCAAAACACAGTTGGTTTCTTTCAGATCTTTTCCTAATGTCAAGATAGTTTTGAAATGCAGATATAGTGAATATGAATATAATTAAAACATTTAAACTATATTTAATCACGCTTTTAAAGTGGATATTAAGGCCTTTCACAGTATTCTGCATTCTAACTCAAATCAGATATTATTATATAAAATTTCTCATCCATGTATCCCCAAATTGTTGTCCAAACTTATCCTTTAGTAAGGTCTAAAGATCCAGTTAGAGCATAAGCAGAAATATTTGTGGGGCTTGGATTTCTCCAGGTAGCTGTTTAAGTAAATTTTCCTACTCAGAAAAGCACAGATTCTCACAGTGCAGAGGGACAGACGAGTAGTAAGCCAAATGTCTAGTAAGAGAACCAGAACCAGGAGGTGCAAGTGAAATAGAAATGTAATCTGAATAAGAACAGGAGAAAAAGAAACAGAAGAAACTTCAAGGCACTCAGAGGCTACTAATGTCATTATTAAAACTTGTCCTCACATTTTGCCATTACTATTACTTTGAGCTCTATTAGGTAATGCCCAAATTGTTGTATTTAGAAAGCCAATTTGCTAAATTACAGTTTAATAACCTGAAAGACTTACATCCTCACAAATGTTAACTTGAAATCAGTGGTTTAGACACTAAGGTTCTACAGTAACATAGAGTATGCTCTTATAACTGCAAACTTTGAATTTCAAATAGATTGGAAAAACTGCCCTTGATCTATATGAATTACTACTCAGTCTAATATACATGACACTACACAATCCCCCATGTTGATGTGGTTGGTTTTACATGATGCTTGTAATAATCACAGAAAGATTAGGAAAAACAAGGAACGCTAATAATTAACATTTTTGAAATAACTGATTCCTGAACAAAAGATATAAAACTAATAAGAAAAATGATGAAGTAATTGTCTTGTTTAAAATCATGATATTAGTGGGAAGGAAGGTAACAGAGAGGAACCACAGTTAAGAAAAGAATTATAGGCAAAAAAAACAGATTTCTTTGATGCCCCAAGAATTATAATTTATATAATTTGAAACTGTAATTTTTAAGATCAAGTATATTTGATCATTTTCCTCATTTCTACTTTATCTGCATTCTTGCCTGATAATTCTTAATCATTTAATTATCTTATCAGTCACTGTTCCACCTTTAGTTCTTAAGTGTTACTAGAAAGCATCTTCAGAGTTGGAAAGGAAACTTGATTTGTTTGTCCTCTTCCTTTTTTTTTTCTCTATTAGCAAAGAGTAAGTCCAACATCACTGAAAATTATGTATTAGAGTTTAAGAGTGGTTAAGTGTTTATTAAACTTTGACCTCTAGTTTTATTAGCAGAATATTCTGGAAGGCATATAATTAAAGGAAAAAAGATGAAAATGATTTATATCAAGCAACCAAAAGAAACAGAGCATGCCTTTAGTGGATTAGTTTCTTAATTACAGCCAACTAAGGATAAACTAGATCAGCTGGTAAAGAATCCGCCTGCAATGCTGGAGACCTGAGCTCAATCCCTGGGCTGGGAAGATCCCTGGAGGAGGGCTGGCAACTCACTCTAGTATTCTCACCTGGAGAATCCCCGTGGACAGAGGAGCCTCGCGAGCTGCAGTTCAGAGGGTCGCAAAGAGTTAAACACGACTGAGCCTGACTAACCACAAGGATAAGCTAATAAGGAAATTCTACACACACACACATCTTTTTAATAAATCCAGAAGCTCTAGAATATAATTCCTAGTTGACGTGCTATGATAATTCAGAGTCTTACTTATAAAGCAGTAGAAGGAAATGAACTTAAAACACTTACTAATGCCACCAACAAACGAGTTATTTTTTCCATGGTTATTCACTTTTGAGACATCTGCATATTGATATTCTGGGCTAAGAAAGTTTCTGAAAATATTCTGAAATCATTAGTTTATCTGTGTGGTTTATTTCACCAAACATTACGTTGTTTTAAAATACCAAAAAGGAGAGGAGTATATCAGGATTGGCTTTCAGAGTCATGTGGTATCTTGCATAGTACCCTAGAACAGGAAAACGGATGTTAAGGACTGACTAGTAAGATTCAAAATACTGAAATTAGTTAATAATGATATACCAATTTTGTTTTTTTTGGTAACAGAGAGGAACCACAGTTAAGAAAAGAATTATAGGCAAAAAAAACAGATTTCTTTGATGCCCCAAGAATTATAATTTATATAATTTGAAACTGTAATTTTTAAGATCAAGTATATTTGATCATTTTCCTCATTTCTACTTTATCTGCATTCTTGCCTGATAATTCTTAATCATTTAATTATCTTATCAGTCACTGTTCCACCTTTAGTTCTTAAGTGTTACTAGAAAGCATCTTCAGAGTTGGAAAGGAAACTTGATTTGTTTGTCCTCTTCCTTTTTTTTTTCTCTATTAGCAAAGAGTAAGTCCAACATCACTGAAAATTATGTATTAGAGTTTAAGAGTGGTTAAGTGTTTATTAAACTTTGACCTCTAGTTTTTATTTGTAGAATATTGTGGAAGGCATATAATTAAAGGAAAAAAGATGAAAATGATTTATATCAAGCAACCAAAAGAAACAGAGCATGCCTTTAGTGGATTAGTTTCTTAATTACAGCCAACTAAGGATAAACTAGATCAGCTGGTAAAGAATCCGCCTGCAATGCTGGAGACCTGAGCTCAATCCCTGGGCTGGGAAGATCCCTGGAGGAGGGCTGGCAACTCACTCTAGTATTCTCACCTGGAGAATCCCCGTGGACAGAGGAGCCTCGCGAGCTGCAGTTCAGAGGGTCGCAAAGAGTTAAACACGACTGAGCCTGACTAACCACAAGGATAAGCTAATAAGGAAATTCTACACACACACACATCTTTTTAATAAATCCAGAAGCTCTAGAATATAATTCCTAGTTGACGTGCTATGATAATTCAGAGTCTTACTTATAAAGCAGTAGAAGGAAATGAACTTAAAACACTTACTAATGCCACCAACAAACGAGTTATTTTTTCCATGGTTATTCACTTTTGAGACATCTGCATATTGATATTCTGGGCTAAGAAAGTTTCTGAAAATATTCTGAAATCATTAGTTTATCTGTGTGGTTTATTTCACCAAACATTACGTTGTTTTAAAATACCAAAAAGGAGAGGAGTATATCAGGATTGGCTTTCAGAGTCATGTGGTATCTTGCATAGTACCCTAGAACAGGAAAACGGATGTTAAGGACTGACTAGTAAGATTCAAAATACTGAAATTAGTTAATAATGATATACCAATGTTGGTTTTAGAGTTTTTAATTTTATAGTTATGTTTTTTGCTAGAATGAAAATATAAATCACTTAAACTGTATTCCTACCAAGACAATACTTTAACCTCTCTACCTTTGGTGTTCTTTTAAGCTTTCATAGCTGAGTATCTTAATAATATGAACTAACAATCTCAATAAATGTAGAAATCATGTATATTTTATGCACATATTTACATACAAAAATATGTAAAGATGACAAACTTATCATCACTACATTTTACAGTTTCCTTTATGCAGACTGCTTTGTTAAAATGTAACACAATTGGGGCTTCCCTGGTGATTCAGTGGGTAAAGAGTCTGTCCTGCAGTGCAAGGGGCACTGGTTCGATCCCTTTCCCAGGAAGATTCCATGTGCCATGGAGCAGCTGGACCAGTGTGTCCAATTATGAGCCAGCATTCTGGAGTGCATGTGCCCAGAGCCAGTGCTCTGCAAGGAGAGAGGCCACTGCAATGGGAGGCCCACACAGGCCAAAAAATACAGATGGATGAAAATAAATAAATAAAAAATCAATAAAAGAGGTCAATTTTTTTTTTTAAAGCACACACACACAAAGAATGCTTCATTGAGGCATTATATATAAAAGTAAAATTGGAAAATGCTCCTACATCTGAAGTATTATATGTGTGAGAATGTAACATTGATACTTCTTTAGGAATTGGTAATTAGTAGATAGAGGTTCTTCACAAGGAGTAGAAATACATACTAGAGGTTGTTTATTAAAGTGGAAACTTATTGTACTTTACTATAAAATACTGCTCAAATATAAAAAAAGTTAAAATAAGGCACATTAAAAAATTTTTTATTTGACTTTTGAGACATCTGCATATTGATATTCTGGGCTAAGAAAGTTTCTGAAAATATTCTGAAATCATTAGTTTATCTGTGTGGTTTATTTCACCAAACATTACGTTGTTTTAAAATACCAAAAAGGAGAGGAGTATATCAGGATTGGCTTTCAGAGTCATGTGGTATCTTGCATAGTACCCTAGAACAGGAAAACGGATGTTAAGGACTGACTAGTAAGATTCAAAATACTGAAATTAGTTAATAATGATATACCAATGTTGGTTTTAGAGTTTTTAATTTTATAGTTATGTTTTTTGCTAGAATGAAAATATAAATCACTTAAACTGTATTCCTACCAAGACAATACTTTAACCTCTCTACCTTTGGTGTTCTTTTAAGCTTTCATAGCTGAGTATCTTAATAATATGAACTAACAATCTCAATAAATGTAGAAATCATGTATATTTTATGCACATATTTACATACAAAAATATGTAAAGATGACAAACTTATCATCACTACATTTTACAGTTTCCTTTATGCAGACTGCTTTGTTAAAATGTAACACAATTGGGGCTTCCCTGGTGATTCAGTGGGTAAAGAGTCTGTCCTGCAGTGCAAGGGGCACTGGTTCGATCCCTTGCCCAGGAAGATTCCATGTGCCATGGAGCAGCTGGACCAGTGTGTCCAATTATGAGCCAGCATTCTGGAGTGCATGTGCCCAGAGCCAGTGCTCTGCAAGGAGAGAGGCCACTGCAATGGGAGGCCCACACAGGCCAAAAAATACAGATGGATGAAAATAAATAAATAAAAAATCAATAAAAGAGGTCAATTTTTTTTTTTAAAGCACACACACACAAAGAATGCTTCATTGAGGCATTATATATAAAAGTAAAATTGGAAAATGCTCCTACATCTGAAGTATTATATGTGTGAGAATGTAACATTGATACTTCTTTAGGAATTGGTAATTAGTAGATAGAGGTTCTTCACAAGGAGTAGAAATACATACTAGAGGTTGTTTATTAAAGTGGAAACTTATTGTACTTTACTATAAAATACTGCTCAAATATAAAATAAGTTAAAAATAAGGCACATTAATCTATTTCAATATTTGGTACTTCAATTGCTGTTGCTTTATACTTTTCTCTTCAGGCATGACAAACAGAGTACATTAAGAAGCAGAGACATCACTTTGCAACATATTCAAAGATATGGGTTTTCCAGTAGTCATGTACAGATGTGAGAGATGGACCACAAAGAAGGTTGAGCACTGAAGCAATGATGCTTCTGAATTGTGATGCTGGAGAAGACTCCTGAGAGTCTTTTGGAGAGCAGGGAGATCAAAGCAGTCAATCCTAAAGGAAATCAGCCCCTTGGAAGGACTGATGCTAAATCTGAAGCTCCAATACTTTGGTCACCTGAAGTGAAGAGCCAACTCTTTGGAAAAGACCCTGCTGCTTTGGGAATGACTGAGGGCAGGAGGAGAAGTGGGCAAGGGAGGACAAAATGGTTAGATAACATCACTGACTCAATGGACATGTATCAGAGCAAATTCCAGGAGATAGTGAAGGGCAGGGAGCCCTGGTGTGCTGCAGTTCATGGAGTCACGAAAGATCAGCCACAACTTAGTGACTGAAAAATTTGGAAAATGCTGAAAAAATTATGAAAATGAAAAGTCACTAGCATCAAAAAGTCCAATATATAGTTTGATGTCTTACAAATATATATGGGTGTGTTTTTAAATTGGGTTCATGCTGCTTATTACATACTTATATCTTGCTTTTTTCACTAAATGTCCAATCATGAAATGATGTTCAAAATCAGCACTGAATAAATTATCTCTACTGTTTATCACATAACAGTAGTACCTTTTCATGGTCAAATGTTTTCTTCAGTTTAAGATCCTCCTCTAAGGACAAGTACAATATACTAACACATACATATGGAATCTAGTAGGATGGTGATGATGGCACATGCAGTGAAGCGATGGAGAAATAGACATGGACAGTGGACATATGGACATTGTGGGAAGGAACAGTGGGTGGGAGGCGCAAAGGAAGTAGCATGAAGGCCTGTACGATCATATGTGAAGAAAATAGCTCTAGTCATTGCTCTGTGAGAAAAGGAGATCGTTCTTTTCGTGTGATGGTCTGGACGGGTGGGATGGAGGGGATATACATATGACTAATCTGGGAACATACATATCTGTAAACAAAACTCTGAAAAAGTTAAAAGTAAAATAAAAGCTAAAAAAAAAAGATCCTCCTCTATATTTTATATTTGAATAATCTAGAATTAATAGAAAGTTTCTCATAGCTTTTTACCACATTCAACCCACTCAACACTGTAGACATCTTACATAGTATGATACAGCATTTTGGAAAAAAAAAAAAAAAATTCCTTCTCCCAAAGTCCCTTAGAGGTGACTCCACCTTTTAGGTGGTTCAGGACAAAAACCAGAGTCATTCATCATCTTTCCTCCATGTTCCAAGTCAAGTCTATCTACCAATTCTGTTCTAGCTTCAAAAAGTATTTAGATCCAACCATTTCTCTTAGTATCATTTCTACAACTAACTTACACTGCCATCTGATCTTTTGCCTGGAATATGGAAACAGGACCCCAAAAGCCCCAACCTTTCTGCCTATACGAAAGATCGGGGCCATCAACTTAGTGACTGAATAGTGAAGGGCAGGGAGCCCTGGTGTGCTGCAGTTCATGGAGTCACGAAAGATCAGCCACAACTTAGTGACTAAAAAATTTGGAAAATGCTGAAAAAATTATGAAAATGAAAAGTCACTAGCATCAAAAAGTCCAATATATAGTTTGATGTCTTACAAATATATATGGGTGTGTTTTTAAATTGGGTTCATGCTGCTTATTACATACTTATATCTTGCTTTTTTCACTAAATGTCCAATCATGAAATGATGTTCAAAATCAGCACTGAATAAATTATCTCTACTGTTTATCACATAACAGTAGTACCTTTTCATGGTCAAATGTTTTCTTCAGTTTAAGATCCTCCTCTAAGGACAAGTACAATATACTAACACATACATATGGAATCTAGTAGGATGGTGATGATGGCACATGCAGTGAAGCGATGGAGAAATAGACATGGACAGTGGACATATGGACATTGTGGGAAGGAACAGTGGGTGGGAGGCGCAAAGGAAGTAGCATGAAGGCCTGTACGATCATATGTGAAGAAAATAGCTCTAGTCATTGCTCTGTGAGAAAAGGAGATCGTTCTTTTCGTGTGATGGTCTGGACGGGTGGGATGGAGGGGATATACATATGACTAATCTGGGAACATACATATCTGTAAACAAAACTCTGAAAAAGTTAAAAGTAAAATAAAAGCTAAAAAAAAAAGATCCTCCTCTATATTTTATATTTGAATAATCTAGAATTAATAGAAAGTTTCTCATAGCTTTTTACCACATTCAACCCACTCAACACTGTAGACATCTTACATAGTATGATACAGCATTTTGGAAAAAAAAAAAAAAAATTCCTTCTCCCAAAGTCCCTTAGAGGTGACTCCACCTTTTAGGTGGTTCAGGACAAAAACCAGAGTCATTCATCATCTTTCCTCCATGTTCCAAGTCAAGTCTATCTACCAATTCTGTTCTAGCTTCAAAAAGTATTTAGATCCAACCATTTCTCTTAGTATCATTTCTACAACTAACTTACACTGCCATCTGATCTTTTGCCTGGAATATGGAAACAGGACCCCAAAAGCCCCAACCTTTCTGCCTATACAGTTTTCTTCTCCTTCAGAGAGCAACTAATCTTTCTTTAAAAAAAAAAATAAATAAAAGTCACTTATCTGCACAAAATCCTCCAACAGTTTTCTGTCTCAGGGTTACATTCAAAAGCCCTGAAAGTTCATCCGGCTTTTGCATGACCTGTTCTCAGGCTATGACTCTGACATGAAAATAAAATAACTCATTCTGAGAGTACCCAGGTATTTTTCTAACTTGGTCTTTTCTCTACTTTTTTTTTTCTTCTGTCCAGAAAGCTCTTAACCAGAATATTCTATTCTCATCCATTCATATCATTCAGTTCTGTGAACAAATCAGGGAATTGTTTCTAGACATTTTTCTTTAGATGCTAACCCACCTGTGAGCATTCAATATACCCTAATCCAACATTTCCTGACATCATAGCATTTATCACAAACTGGCATATTCTATATTATTTGTCTGCTGCTACTCTCTTATAAGTTCTGTGAGCCACTACTATAGCTACAGCATCCAGAGAAGTGCTCAATAAATATTAGTTCAAAAAAATATATGTACAGGGCTTCCCCTGGTGGTTCCCTCCCCACCGCCCCCCCGCAAAAAAAAAGATAAATAAATAAAATAAATGTTTAAAATATATATATATATGTACAAATTATACTATGTACAACTTATACATAACTATTTTGTATACTACTATGTTAGTATATATGTATATGCACGACATTTTGCAATTTTGTATCATTGCAAAATTTGCATATTCGTAATTTTATTTGTTATCCAGTCACTAAGTTGTATCCAACCCTTTGTAACCCTATGGACTGCAGCACACCAGGCTTCCCAGTCCTCCACTATCCCCCAGGGTTTGCTCACACTTATATGCATTGAGTTTGTGATATCATCGAACCATCTCATCCTCTGTTGCCCCCTTTTCCTCTGGCACACCACCATTCCCAGCATCAGGGTCTTCTCCAATGAGCAGGCTCTTGCCATCATGTGGCCCAAGTACTGGAGCTTTGGCATCAGTCCTTCCAAAAGTATTTAGATCCAACCATTTCTCTTAGTATCATTTCTACAACTAACTTACACTGCCATCTGATCTTTTGCCTGGAATATGGAAACAGGACCCCAAAAGCCCCAACCTTTCTGCCTATACAGTTTTCTTCTCCTTCAGAGAGCAACTAATCTTTCTTTAAAAAAAAAAATAAATAAAAGTCACTTATCTGCACAAAATCCTCCAACAGTTTTCTGTCTCAGGGTTACATTCAAAAGCCCTGAAAGTTCATCCGGCTTTTGCATGACCTGTTCTCAGGCTATGACTCTGACATGAAAATAAAATAACTCATTCTGAGAGTACCCAGGTATTTTTCTAACTTGGTCTTTTCTCTACTTTTTTTTTTCTTCTGTCCAGAAAGCTCTTAACCAGAATATTCTATTCTCATCCATTCATATCATTCAGTTCTGTGAACAAATCAGGGAATTGTTTCTAGACATTTTTCTTTAGATGCTAACCCACCTGTGAGCATTCAATATACCCTAATCCAACATTTCCTGACATCATAGCATTTATCACAAACTGGCATATTCTATATTATTTGTCTGCTGCTACTCTCTTATAAGTTCTGTGAGCCACTACTATAGCTACAGCATCCAGAGAAGTGCTCAATAAATATTAGTTCAAAAAAATATATGTACAGGGCTTCCCCTGGTGGTTCCCTCCCCACCGCCCCCCCGCAAAAAAAAAGATAAATAAATAAAATAAATGTTTAAAATATATATATATATGTACAAATTATACTATGTACAACTTATACATAACTATTTTGTATACTACTATGTTAGTATATATGTATATGCACGACATTTTGCAATTTTGTATCATTGCAAAATTTGCATATTCGTAATTTTATTTGTTATCCAGTCACTAAGTTGTATCCAACCCTTTGTAACCCTATGGACTGCAGCACACCAGGCTTCCCAGTCCTCCACTATCCCCCAGGGTTTGCTCACACTTATATGCATTGAGTTTGTGATATCATCGAACCATCTCATCCTCTGTTGCCCCCTTTTCCTCTGGCACACCACCATTCCCAGCATCAGGGTCTTCTCCAATGAGCAGGCTCTTGCCATCATGTGGCCCAAGTACTGGAGCTTTGGCATCAGTCCTTCCAATGAATATTCAGGGCTGATTTCCTTTAGGATTGACTGCTTTGATCTCTTTGCTGTCCAAGGGACTCTCAAGAGTCTTCTCCAGCACCATAATGGGAAAGCATCAATTCTTTGGTGTTTGGCCTTCTTTATGGTCCAATTCTTACACCCACACACGACTACTAGAAAAACAACAGCTTTGACTATATGGACCTCTGTTGTATATAGATGACACAGAAATCAGCAAAACAAGGCCTTGCAGATGTATATAATAAAGATAGATGTACTTCTAATACCCGGCATCTTTCCCAGTACATCCACATCTTAACTGTCTTATTGGTCAGTCTTTCAACAATTGTTAGCTATTATAAACATCTGAAAACAATGTATGCACAATGGCATATGATTGTAGGGTGAAACTAGAAATCTTGGAAAAAGTGCAAGATTTCACAAAATTGCTGAAAGTGGCGTTGGAGAACTACATTAATCATTGGTAATGATTAACTGCATTAATCACTGGTAATGCTGATTAATGCAGTTAAATATAGTTAATGCATATTAATGTAGTTAAAAGTACTATGGCATTTTTCAGTGATACAAAAAAGTGATAAAAAAATCAAAAATCAACAAGGATTAGAGATGAGCTCTTCAAAGAGCTTATTTGACAATTTAAGGGCAAGAGAGACTTTAGGGAAAATTCACAAGCTCCTGATTTCTTTTCATGATCATGTTGCAAAAAATTAGATTATAATTATGGTGGGCTGATCATTATAATTATTCTTCAAATCTAGATTGTCTTTATTACATTAGAAAAGTTAGATATAAAGTCAAAGCTAATTTCTCTGTTGTCATGTGTTTCATTCTTTGTTATTTTAAGAAATGGAATATCATTACATTTAAGCTAAATTTTGTTAAATGTTAGGCAAAGTAGAGATTCACAAATCTTTGTTTCACTTTTCAAGATAAATTTCTTGTGAAAACATTTGTAGTATTTTCTATAATTTTAAACATTTTTTTTGAACGAATTAAACTGGTTTTAGAATTTTAGATTCTATGAGAAAGGCACCAGAACTAGACTAGAGGATGATCAGAGAATACTTTACAGAAATCACAGGGTCTGGGAAGCTGAAGAATGAATCTGAGAAATAGTCACACATAATGTAAGTGCCACTCTTCCTCTCTTTTAGTAGCCGTCTTCTTCTGATATATTTTTATATGGTCTCTGCACTTAAGGTTATTTCCCTCCCCTTTCAACTATGGGTCTCCCATAAATTCACTGCTCCTGAGTTCTGAAACTGAGACTGAAAATCTCACTGTCTTGGTACTTACTATCTCTACAGGACACCGTCAAGTGGGTGCTGAATTTGGAGCAGGCTGCAAATCCATTACATTCCTACATTGGTTTTATGTCTTTCCCAGTACATCCACATCTTAACTGTCTTATTGGTCAGTCTTTCAACAATTGTTAGCTATTATAAACATCTGAAAACAATGTATGCACAATGGCATATGATTGTAGGGTGAAACTAGAAATCTTGGAAAAAGTGCAAGATTTCACAAAATTGCTGAAAGTGGCGTTGGAGAACTACATTAATCATTGGTAATGATTAACTGCATTAATCACTGGTAATGCTGATTAATGCAGTTAAATATAGTTAATGCATATTAATGTAGTTAAAAGTACTATGGCATTTTTCAGTGATACAAAAAAGTGATAAAAAAATCAAAAATCAACAAGGATTAGAGATGAGCTCTTCAAAGAGCTTATTTGACAATTTAAGGGCAAGAGAGACTTTAGGGAAAATTCACAAGCTCCTGATTTCTTTTCATGATCATGTTGCAAAAAATTAGATTATAATTATGGTGGGCTGATCATTATAATTATTCTTCAAATCTAGATTGTCTTTATTACATTAGAAAAGTTAGATATAAAGTCAAAGCTAATTTCTCTGTTGTCATGTGTTTCATTCTTTGTTATTTTAAGAAATGGAATATCATTACATTTAAGCTAAATTTTGTTAAATGTTAGGCAAAGTAGAGATTCACAAATCTTTGTTTCACTTTTCAAGATAAATTTCTTGTGAAAACATTTGTAGTATTTTCTATAATTTTAAACATTTTTTTTGAACGAATTAAACTGGTTTTAGAATTTTAGATTCTATGAGAAAGGCACCAGAACTAGACTAGAGGATGATCAGAGAATACTTTACAGAAATCACAGGGTCTGGGAAGCTGAAGAATGAATCTGAGAAATAGTCACACATAATGTAAGTGCCACTCTTCCTCTCTTTTAGTAGCCGTCTTCTTCTGATATATTTTTATATGGTCTCTGCACTTAAGGTTATTTCCCTCCCCTTTCAACTATGGGTCTCCCATAAATTCACTGCTCCTGAGTTCTGAAACTGAGACTGAAAATCTCACTGTCTTGGTACTTACTATCTCTACAGGACACCGTCAAGTGGGTGCTGAATTTGGAGCAGGCTGCAAATCCATTACATTCCTACATTCTGGTTTCCTCCTCAGCTCCTTCAACAATGTCACACTGGGTTGTATGAAACCATTTTTAAGGTAAATCAATGTGTGGAAAACAGTCTCACTATTTAAGGTGACACATGACCTCTTCTCATGAGAGAGTAAGCTTGGGGGCATACTAGTCAGTAACAGTGACAGACACTTTTATCTTAATTCATCTTATTAGTTATAGTGGTATATACCATGATACACACTGAGGGATGCTATACAAGATAATTTGTACTTCAAACGTATCAAGTATTCAGACTCAGTTTCAGCTTAGATGATCTAAATTTGTGATACTCCAATGCATTTTGTAAAGGTAGTGGTGGTTAAAATGTAGTTTTTGGAACCAAACTGTCCAAGTTTTAATACTGGTTCTACTGAAATATATCACAGTGGTCTTAAGCAAGTTATATAATCTCTCTATAGTAAGATTTACATCATAGGCTATTCAGGGTTAAATTAATTAACACATATTAGTATATTATCTGTAGAGCTCTGAAGTGTCTATGAGACTATCATGTACTCAATAAAGGCTGGCGATCACCACAGAAGGACATACTTAATCTTTGCAAGGCTCTATTAAGTTACCAGCAAAATGGAACTATTAATATCTACTGTGTTGTGAATAAAAGATAATATGGATAAAAGCCTTAGGGCACATGCAAAATTCCTCAATTCTCAGAGATACGTCTCTCAGTTGGGTTCAGGTTTTAGAATTTTAGATTCTATGAGAAAGGCACCAGAACTAGACTAGAGGATGATCAGAGAATACTTTACAGAAATCACAGGGTCTGGGAAGCTGAAGAATGAATCTGAGAAATAGTCACACATAATGTAAGTGCCACTCTTCCTCTCTTTTAGTAGCCGTCTTCTTCTGATATATTTTTATATGGTCTCTGCACTTAAGGTTATTTCCCTCCCCTTTCAACTATGGGTCTCCCATAAATTCACTGCTCCTGAGTTCTGAAACTGAGACTGAAAATCTCACTGTCTTGGTACTTACTATCTCTACAGGACACCGTCAAGTGGGTGCTGAATTTGGAGCAGGCTGCAAATCCATTACATTCCTACATTCTGGTTTCCTCCTCAGCTCCTTCAACAATGTCACACTGGGTTGTATGAAACCATTTTTAAGGTAAATCAATGTGTGGAAAACAGTCTCACTATTTAAGGTGACACATGACCTCTTCTCATGAGAGAGTAAGCTTGGGGGCATACTAGTCAGTAACAGTGACAGACACTTTTATCTTAATTCATCTTATTAGTTATAGTGGTATATACCATGATACACACTGAGGGATGCTATACAAGATAATTTGTACTTCAAACGTATCAAGTATTCAGACTCAGTTTCAGCTTAGATGATCTAAATTTGTGATACTCCAATGCATTTTGTAAAGGTAGTGGTGGTTAAAATGTAGTTTTTGGAACCAAACTGTCCAAGTTTTAATACTGGTTCTACTGAAATATATCACAGTGGTCTTAAGCAAGTTATATAATCTCTCTATAGTAAGATTTACATCATAGGCTATTCAGGGTTAAATTAATTAACACATATTAGTATATTATCTGTAGAGCTCTGAAGTGTCTATGAGACTATCATGTACTCAATAAAGGCTGGCGATCACCACAGAAGGACATACTTAATCTTTGCAAGGCTCTATTAAGTTACCAGCAAAATGGAACTATTAATATCTACTGTGTTGTGAATAAAAGATAATATGGATAAAAGCCTTAGGGCACATGCAAAATTCCTCAATTCTCAGAGATACGTCTCTCAGTGTTCTGAGGTTAAACAAGGAGTGGGGAGTAGGGAATAAGTGGGAAGTGACAGAATTACAAATCACTCTGAGAAGTTGAGTTTGAACCGACTGCCCAAAATTGGACCGAAATAATTTGGAAAAAAAAAAAAAAAATTTAAATTGGATGTAAGATGTTTACCATTAATTGGCCAACTGAAGTTCCTTCCATCTAATCAGTAGTACAGGTGCTATAAAATCTGTCATAACAGATAGCAATACCTCTATAATTTTCACCATAATTATAATATGCAAATTTTATTAGAACAATACCATGTAACTGGTAAATTTCTAAAAGCAAACGTTCTTTATACTTTGTATTTTTCCATACTCTTTAACAATTCAACAGTGTAACTTGGTTTACATTTTTGAAAGTGTGAATTTCTATTAGCACATTACTTGAAAATATGAACAAAAAGGTATGTAATAGTTGTAGGCTAGCAGAATTTTGATTTGTTTTTATTCCTTCCTGTCTTCACAGTGTCATATGGGTTTATTTATTTTCAATTGCACAGAATCTTGCTAAGGTTAAGGCCACATGCTTGACTCTTATCAAAGTGTTTTTTTCCTAGACTTTTTTGCTGTTGTTTGGCTAAATGCTCCAGGTTTACTTGTATTTTTACATTATCCTAGGGCAACAATAAATCTATAAGTGATAACATCCAGGCTGAAACACATAGACAGCACCAATAAAAGGACATTGCCATCTGTGAATTAAGTAGCCATTGGCCTCAGCCATTACTCATTAGAGTATTCTATCATTTTCTTTGATAATAAAAGCTGTTCATATGCTTATATTTGACAGATAGGTTTAATTTGTGCTGGTTATAATGCTAAATGAGCAAAGCAATGAAACGTTCTGATTTCTTAAATTGTACAGTGGACTCTGGTAGTCACAAAATAGGAAGTTGATGAGGTTACAAAATTCCCTCTAATAAAAGAGAATTATTTCTTCAATCTCAATCAAACTTCTTAAAAGTTTTCATTGAGAAGGAATCATTTCCTTGAATAAGGTTACACAGCAAAATCTTAATTCTATGTGTTGTGAATAAAAGATAATATGGATAAAAGCCTTAGGGCACATGCAAAATTCCTCAATTCTCAGAGATACGTCTCTCAGTGTTCTGAGGTTAAACAAGGAGTGGGGAGTAGGGAATAAGTGGGAAGTGACAGAATTACAAATCACTCTGAGAAGTTGAGTTTGAACCGACTGCCCAAAATTGGACCGAAATAATTTGGAAAAAAAAAAAAAAAATTTAAATTGGATGTAAGATGTTTACCATTAATTGGCCAACTGAAGTTCCTTCCATCTAATCAGTAGTACAGGTGCTATAAAATCTGTCATAACAGATAGCAATACCTCTATAATTTTCACCATAATTATAATATGCAAATTTTATTAGAACAATACCATGTAACTGGTAAATTTCTAAAAGCAAACGTTCTTTATACTTTGTATTTTTCCATACTCTTTAACAATTCAACAGTGTAACTTGGTTTACATTTTTGAAAGTGTGAATTTCTATTAGCACATTACTTGAAAATATGAACAAAAAGGTATGTAATAGTTGTAGGCTAGCAGAATTTTGATTTGTTTTTATTCCTTCCTGTCTTCACAGTGTCATATGGGTTTATTTATTTTCAATTGCACAGAATCTTGCTAAGGTTAAGGCCACATGCTTGACTCTTATCAAAGTGTTTTTTTCCTAGACTTTTTTGCTGTTGTTTGGCTAAATGCTCCAGGTTTACTTGTATTTTTACATTATCCTAGGGCAACAATAAATCTATAAGTGATAACATCCAGGCTGAAACACATAGACAGCACCAATAAAAGGACATTGCCATCTGTGAATTAAGTAGCCATTGGCCTCAGCCATTACTCATTAGAGTATTCTATCATTTTCTTTGATAATAAAAGCTGTTCATATGCTTATATTTGACAGATAGGTTTAATTTGTGCTGGTTATAATGCTAAATGAGCAAAGCAATGAAACGTTCTGATTTCTTAAATTGTACAGTGGACTCTGGTAGTCACAAAATAGGAAGTTGATGAGGTTACAAAATTCCCTCTAATAAAAGAGAATTATTTCTTCAATCTCAATCAAACTTCTTAAAAGTTTTCATTGAGAAGGAATCATTTCCACTTGAATCACTCAGTCTTTCTAAAGAAATAACCAAAAAAAAAAAAAGAAATAATCAATTCACTTGTTATCTCACACCCAACACTGGAAATTACAAAGACTATGCTATTCCAGAAAGAACTATATCTATTTAACTTTGTTTTTAAATTTTACTTCCACCAACTCCCACCTGAAATTTATATTAATGACAGAGTGTACTTTCTAGAAAACGGTGCTGTGTGTAAACCAGAAAGAGGGACTTCTCTGGTGGTGCAATGGGTGAAGAGTCCAGCTTGTATAGCAAGAGGCACCAGTTCGATCCTTGGCCTGGGAAGATCTCACATGCCAAGGAGCGGCTGGACTGTGTGTCCAATTGTGAGCAAGCGCTCTGGAGCACATGTGCCCAGAGCTGGTGTTCTGCAACAAGAAAGGCCACTGCGATGGAAGGTCCACACAGGCCAAAGAATAAAGATAAATGAAAATAAATAAATAAAGGACGAATAAAAAAAGAGGTAAAAATTAAAAAAAAAAAAAAATACTGGAGTAGGTAGCCATTTCCTTCTCCAGGGAATCTTCCCTATCCAGGAATCAAACCTAGTATCCTGTATTGCGGGCAGATTCTTTACTCTCTGAGTCACCACCAGGGAAACAAATCAGAATAAAGTCAAAGCATTAGAGAGCTGCTCCCATTTAATGATTAAATGCACTTTCCATAGATGTATTGTATTTTCTTTTCTATACAGTGGCATTCTCCTCTTGCATTTTTGAGCTTCCAAAAAACACTGACTGAATGGATAGGGTGGAAATTTTCCATCAATTTAAGGAATTTCAGAAACATTCACCAAACTAGGATATCAAAAGACATGGAACACAAAAATCCCAAAATAAATTTAACATTTCACCCCAAAATCAGAAAAGGAGGCTTTTTTTTTTTTAGTTTGAAGACCCTTCAGTTATCCCTTTATTCATAGGAAAGTCTATTTTATAACACAGTACTGAGAGTACAATAATGTATTACTATAAATTAACTGGAAGCTAAAGATAAATCCAAGAGGAATGTATCTATCTCATTTGAGTAGGCCAGGAAACACATAATGAAATGGACTACAAATATTAGTGTGCTTTTTACATTTGCATGTAAAGTTCAACTACTACGTGTAGAATATTCTTTAAAAATACTTCTCTTCAAAGGGGAGATCATAGTAGCAGGGTAGGAGGACACTGAGCTCAACTTCCTGCAACAAACACATCAAAATTGTATCTACGTATGGAGCAACTCTTGCTGAAGCAAATTGGAGACTGGTAGAAAGGCTCTTCCATAAACATGGCTGTAAAGAAAGATTCACAGAAAGCTGGATAACAAAGGAGGAGATGCAATCAGTTCAGGACCTGTACCTCTAGCAGGGGACTCAGAAGTGGAGGAGGATATCATGGAGGAAGCTGGGAGATGCCCCTTGAGGAGACAGAGGTCAAGACAAACACTGGGCACTCCAGTCTTAGGGTCCAAGACTAGGTCCTTCACTGGTTTTAAACCAATGGAACTTAACAGGGGGCTGTAAGAAACTGAGACTCCTCTCACGAATCCTAGGAAGAAGGTGAAGGCCGCTGCATGAAAACTCCCTGAGGTCTGGCTGGTTTCCCAAGACCACCCCAGCCCTCATCAGGAGACTGCCCTACCCTCTGTTGCTCCAATGCAACTCCTCACCAGAGTGAGGGTGCTATTGGCAGGGGAAGCAGAGCCAACTCGGGCCCTGACCTACCTCTGAATGGAGTGAGGGAAGCCACTGCATGAAGAAAACAAAGATCAAACTTGGCCTGAGGTTCCCACTGGCATGCTGGGACCACCTCAAAGCACACTACTTCTTACACCAGGTGCCTGCTTCAGTCCCTCTAGATCCAGCACTACTCTCCACTAGGGTGGAGGTGAAGATGCTAAGGGATACAGCACACACCTATAGTGAACAGAAGAGCCTGAACCTGAACATCAGAGCTGCTACTCCAGCATCTTGGGCTCCAAGCGAAGCCTTGAGAGCCTGGTGACAGCCAGTGAGCACAGAAGTTCAGGGTTGCTCTTGGCTGTGGCTCTAGCCCCTTCAACTCCATCCCTACCCACCTCCAACAGGATAGCTACCAGCACACCCTGGGAGAAGATGTAACCCATGTGTACTTCAGATTCAGCTCTCTCACCAAAGCCACTGGGCACCTGGAGGTTGCACACAGATGCTCCCACACAAGGATACCCTTTCAAGACCAGGATAGGTAACTGTTTCACCCAATTTCAAACAATCAGAGAGAGTAAACAAAATGGGCAGACAGAGGAATTTATTTCAAATATAAGAACAAGGAAAAGAACCTGAAAAAAAAGTGTAATGAAACAATGAAACAAAAATAATGTACCATATAAATGCTAATTGAACTTGGGAAAAGAATAGATGGACACAGAATTTAAATAAAGAATTAGAGAACATAAAAAAGAGCCACAGGAACTGAAATGAAAAACACAATAGAAGGAATTAAGAGCCGATGAGATGATACAGAGGAACGCACAAGTATGTTAGAAGATCGAATAATGTGGAGAAGGGAATGGCAACCCACTCCAGTATTCTTGCCTGGGAAATCCCATGGACTGTAGACCCATCTGTCCATGGGGTCAGACATGTCTCACGAATCCTAGGAAGAAGGTGAAGGCGCTGCATGAAAACTCCCTGAGGTCTGGCTGGTTTCCCAAGACCACCCCAGCCCTCAGCAGGAGACTGCCCTGCGCTCGGTAGCTCCAATGCAACACCTCACCAGAGTGAGGGTACTATTGGCAGGAGAAGCAGAGCCAACTCGGGCCCTGACCTACCTCTGAATGGAGTGGGGGAAGCCACTGCATGAAGAAAACAAAGATCAAACTTGGCCTGAGGTTCCCACTGGCATGCTGGGACCACCTCAAAGCACACTACTTCTTACACCAGGTGCCTGCTTCAGTCCCTCTAGATCCAGCACTACTCTCCACTAGGGTGGAGGTGAAGATGCTAAGGGATACAGCACACACCTATAGTGAACAGAAGAGCCTGAACCTGAACATCAGAGCTGCTACTCCAGCATCTTGGGCTCCAAGCGAAGCCTTGAGAGCCTGGTGACAGCCAGTGAGCACAGAAGTTCAGGGTTGCTCTTGGCTGTGGCTCTAGCCCCTTCAACTCCATCCCTACCCACCTCCAACAGGATAGCTACCAGCACACCCTGGGAGAAGATGTAACCCATGTGTACTTCAGATTCAGCTCTCTCACCAAAGCCACTGGGCACCTGGAGGTTGCACACAGATGCTCCCACACAAGGATACCCTTTCAAGACCAGGATAGGTAACTGTTTCACCCAATTTCAAACAATCAGAGAGAGTAAACAAAATGGGCAGACAGAGGAATTTATTTCAAATATAAGAACAAGGAAAAGAACCTGAAAAAAAAGTGTAATGAAACAATGAAACAAAAATAATGTACCATATAAATGCTAATTGAACTTGGGAAAAGAATAGATGGACACAGAATTTAAATAAAGAATTAGAGAACATAAAAAAGAGCCACAGGAACTGAAATGAAAAACACAATAGAAGGAATTAAGAGCCGATGAGATGATACAGAGGAACGCACAAGTATGTTAGAAGATCGAATAATGTGGAGAAGGGAATGGCAACCCACTCCAGTATTCTTGCCTGGGAAATCCCATGGACTGTAGCCCACCAGGTTCATCTGTCCATGGGGGTCAGACATGACTTTGCCTGTGTGTACTGAATTGTAACTTCCTCTAATTTTAAAGAAAAATTATAAAACCGTGACTACAAGTGAAATAAAATTGGGCGTAGCAGTCAAAAAAAAAAAGAAGATCGAATAATGAAAATCATCCATTTCCATTACTAATTTTTAGAAATGTATTTAAGAAATGCTAATGTTTTAAAAATTGAGGATAATATAAGGGAACTCTCTGACAACAGCAAGCACAGCATTATTTGCATTACAGGGATCCTAGAAGGAGAAGAGAAAGGATTAGAAAATACATGTGATGCTATTATAGCTGAAAAATTCCTGAAGCTGAGGAAGGAAACAGATTTTGATGCATGGACAGAAAGAGTCCCAAACAAACTATACCCAAAGCAACCCATATCAAGACATTTCATAATTAAAATGGCTAAATTTCAAAATATAGAATTTTAAAGGCAGCAAGAGTAAAGAAAGACTCATGCACAAGGGAACCTTCAGGGAACTATCAGTTGGTTTTTCTACAAAAATTTTGCAGTCCAGAAGGAGCAGCATGATATATTCAAAGTGCTGAAATGGAAAAACCTACACACCAAACACTCTACACAGGAAGATTATCATTCAGAATTGAGGGAGACAAAAAGCACTTTGAAAAGCAAAAAAAAAAAAACAACCAAGAATTTATCAATACTAAACTAACCCTACAAGAAATGTTAAAGGGCCTTCTCTGAGTGGAAAAGAAAATGCTATAAAAAATAATTAAAAAAAAAAAAAAAAACTTTTAGCCTCTTTTATTGATTTTTTTTTTTATCCGTTTACTTTCATCCATCTTTATTCTTTGGTCTTTTTGGGCCTTCCATCACACTGGCCTCTCCCACTGCAAAGCTCCAGCTCTGGGCACATGAGTTCCAGAGTGCTGGCTCACAATTGGACACAATGGTCCTGTTGCTCTGCAGCATGTGAGATCCTCCCAGGCCAGGGATAGAAACAGTGCCCCTTGAACTGCAAGGTGGACTCTACCACTGGACCACTGGGGAAGTACAAAAGAAATAAGAATTTTTAAGAAAGGAAAAATTTGGGCTGCCCTGGTGGTCCCGTGGGTAAGGACACTGCCTTGCAGTGCAAGGGGCGCTGGTTCGATCCCTGGCCTGGGAAGATCCCACGTGCTGTGGAGCGGCTGGACTGATGTGTCCAATTACCGAGCCAGCACTCTGGAGCGCATGCGCCCAGAGCCGGTGCTCTGTGACAAGTGAAATAAAATTGGGCGTAGCAGTCAAAAAAAAAAAGAAGATCGAATAATGAAAATCATCCATTTCCATTACTAATTTTTAGAAATGTATTTAAGAAATGCTAATGTTTTAAAAATTGAGGATAATATAAGGGAACTCTCTGACAACAGCAAGCACAGCATTATTTGCATTACAGGGATCCTAGAAGGAGAAGAGAAAGGATTAGAAAATACATGTGATGCTATTATAGCTGAAAAATTCCTGAAGCTGAGGAAGGAAACAGATTTTGATGCATGGACAGAAAGAGTCCCAAACAAACTATACCCAAAGCAACCCATATCAAGACATTTCATAATTAAAATGGCTAAATTTCAAAATATAGAATTTTAAAGGCAGCAAGAGTAAAGAAAGACTCATGCACAAGGGAACCTTCAGGGAACTATCAGTTGGTTTTTCTACAAAAATTTTGCAGTCCAGAAGGAGCAGCATGATATATTCAAAGTGCTGAAATGGAAAAACCTACACACCAAACACTCTACACAGGAAGATTATCATTCAGAATTGAGGGAGACAAAAAGCACTTTGAAAAGCAAAAAAAAAAAAACAACCAAGAATTTATCAATACTAAACTAACCCTACAAGAAATGTTAAAGGGCCTTCTCTGAGTGGAAAAGAAAATGCTATAAAAAATAATTAAAAAAAAAAAAAAAAACTTTTAGCCTCTTTTATTGATTTTTTTTTTTATCCGTTTACTTTCATCCATCTTTATTCTTTGGTCTTTTTGGGCCTTCCATCACACTGGCCTCTCCCACTGCAAAGCTCCAGCTCTGGGCACATGAGTTCCAGAGTGCTGGCTCACAATTGGACACAATGGTCCTGTTGCTCTGCAGCATGTGAGATCCTCCCAGGCCAGGGATAGAAACAGTGCCCCTTGAACTGCAAGGTGGACTCTACCACTGGACCACTGGGGAAGTACAAAAGAAATAAGAATTTTTAAGAAAGGAAAAATTTGGGCTGCCCTGGTGGTCCCGTGGGTAAGGACACTGCCTTGCAGTGCAAGGGGCGCTGGTTCGATCCCTGGCCTGGGAAGATCCCACGTGCTGTGGAGCGGCTGGACTGATGTGTCCAATTACCGAGCCGGAGCTCTGGAGCACATGCGCCCAGAGCCGGTGCTCTGTGACAACAGAGGCCACCGCGACGGGAGGCCCACAGGAGCCAAAGAACAAAGACAGATGAAAATAGAGAAATGAAAGACCAATAGAAGTGGCCCGCCCATTCCCCTCCCTCCCCACCCTATCCCACAAAAGATAAATAAATAAAATAAATGTTTAAAAAAAAAAAGGAAAAATTCCAATAGGCAAATATATCCTAAAAATTATGGACAACTACTTAAACGATCATAGGGCCTATCCTCATGAATTAAGTCAGAAGGAGAAAAACAGATGGATTCATGTTCATGTTTGGCAGAAACCAACACAATACTATGAAGTAATCATCCCTCAATTAAAAATAAATAAATCTAAAAGCTGAAAAAAGACCTCAAAATAAATTAAAGGCCTAAACATGAGAAAGGACAACATTAAACTCCTAGTACAACATAAGCAGAACACGCTTAGACGTAAGTCATAGAAATATTTTTACTTTGGATTAATCTCCTCAGGCAAAGAAAGCAAAGATAATCAAATAGAACCTAACTACACTTAAAAGCTTTTGGACAGTAAAGGAAATTGTAGTCAAAATGAGAAAACAACTTACTGAACTGGATAAAATACTTGTAAAGAATATAACTTACAGTTCATATAACTCAATACTGAAAAAACAATCAGCCCAATTAAGAGATGGGAAGAAGACATGAATAGACATTTCCACTAAAAAGACATCCAGTTGGCCCGTTTGCACCTTAAAAGATGCCCAACATCAGCAATCATGACAGAAATGTAAATCAAAACCAGGCAATATCACCTCATACCCATCAGAATGGCTCTCCTCAAAACAAAACAACAACAAATAACAAGTGTTGATAAGGATGTAGTGAGAATGTAAACGGTGCAGCCCTTATGGAAAACACTACAGAGTTTCCTTAAAAAATTAAAAATAAAACTGCTACATGATCTGGCAATTCCACTCCTGGAATATTAGTCATAAAAGAATGAAAGTTTGCCATGTACAATAACATGAACGGACCTGAAAGATGTTATACTTTGTGAAATAAGTCAACAGAGAATGATGAACACTGTATGTTGCCACTCACATGTGGAATCTAAAAAATAAAACAAATGAATATAACAAGACGAAAGAAGACCCACAGACACAGAGAACAAATGAGTGGTAACCAGTAGGAAGAAGAATGCAGGAAGAGGCAAAACACGGTTTGAGGATTAAGAGTTTCAAACTACTATAAATAAAATGAGTAAGGTACAAGCATGTATTATGCAGTATGGCGAATACAGCCAGTATTTTATAATATTAAATGAAGTACAGCCTACAAAAATTGATTATTTACTAGTACTGAAAGTTACATAATATTGTAAATCAACTACACTTTAATAAAAGCAAATACATAACTTAAAAAATGTAACATTCCTCTTTTTGCTCTTCATAAAAATCATCTTGATACCCTGAATTCAAATATACAGACTTGTGCTAAAGTGTAATTAGCTATCAAATGATATAATGTCATAAAAGCAACATTAAAGAGAAAACTACAATACATTAGAAAGTTAACTCAGTTAATGCTTCCTATTTTGATAAAACAAATATTTTACATCTGTAGAACATGGATATGAAATCTACTACTTTTAACCATTAAAAGTAACACTGATTTTCTTTAAACTAAAATAGAATCTTTTCATGATACAGTATAGGGCCTACAGTCAAGGAAGTTTCTTTTATTTCTCATCCTAAACACATTAAGAGGAAGAAGGGAAGCCAAACTCATTTCATTACAATTTTTCAACGATTAAAGCCTTTATAATCAGAAAATCCAGTTAAAAATAACACTTTAATTCCTAAAGAATTCTAATAACAAGGAAAAATAATACATGGCGCAGAAATAAATTTACTTCTGTAGATGCTGTCTTTTCCCTCACACTAGTCACAATCTTCACATCAGTTTCTATAAGATGATACCTGATTAACAGGTGCTACTTACAAACATTTTCAACATTATGATTATATCCAGGGTTCTACAGATATTTGTTGGAAGAGTTAATGAATGGAAATTAATACTTCATTTTTGTTATATGCTTACTTTCAGTTTTGTTTTATAATTACCAAATAAAACTCCTAAGTTGCTCAGATACAGTATTCTCTGGCTCTTACATCCTAAGTCTTAAAGATTTACTTTCAAAAAAGTTTATGACTGTAGGTATTGCTAGTTTTAGTCTAAGAAGGCAAATCCTTGAGTAGTTACCCATATAGATTTTGAAAATTTCTCACTCTTTTTCATATAGACTACAATCATATTATGCTTCTTTTTAACATGAAGAGTCCTTTGGTTCTTCTACTTAGAGGTAATTATTCTGGCAGAGAACAAAATAATACAGAATACTGTGTTTGCAATCCATTTTTATAGAATTATACATATATACAGAACATATATATTCCTAGTACAATTAACACTATTTCATATCCTCGTGCCTTGAAAGGAAAAGCAATTTTGTAAATCTAAAAAATAAATCAATAAACAGCACATACCATATAAAGCAGTCAACACACACAGAATGAGCAATTAGTAGACTCATTTTACAATAATAAATCCTAGCCACTAATATACAGGGAATCGTATTCTTTTAATGACTTAGTTGCAGGTGGAGTGCAAATTAGAAGCTTTTGAAAGATTCATTAAGCATCTGACCTATTAAGTAACTTTTTAGTTGACTAAAAATTTGCTAGACACTGAAAAGGATTTTGATAATCTCTCTCACACATGCACATGACCTTTTTTTCGCCTCTCTCGCTCTCTATATATATATATATACATATGGAAACAATATAGGAAACAAACTGATTATAACCCTTATAGCATCATCTTAAGCAACTAGAATGCTGTTCTTAAGAGGCAAGGCTTCAGCTACAGCAAATGCACAGAAAAGAGTTATGTCACTTCTGATGCAGGCTCACTTCTATTACAGGCTCATAACAGAGTCAGAGCCTGAACTTGACTGAGAGTATCCAGTCTTCCAAAAATTCCCTTTCCTTCCTTTTTTATTCCTAAATCCCATGTCCTCTAGTTGTTCTTGTTGCCATTTACAAGTGCTACTTACAAACATTTTCAACATTATGATTATATCCAGGGTTCTACAGATATTTGTTGGAAGAGTTAATGAATGGAAATTAATACTTCATTTTTGTTATATGCTTACTTTCAGTTTTGTTTTATAATTACCAAATAAAACTCCTAAGTTGCTCAGATACAGTATTCTCTGGCTCTTACATCCTAAGTCTTAAAGATTTACTTTCAAAAAAGTTTATGACTGTAGGTATTGCTAGTTTTAGTCTAAGAAGGCAAATCCTTGAGTAGTTACCCATATAGATTTTGAAAATTTCTCACTCTTTTTCATATAGACTACAATCATATTATGCTTCTTTTTAACATGAAGAGTCCTTTGGTTCTTCTACTTAGAGGTAATTATTCTGGCAGAGAACAAAATAATACAGAATACTGTGTTTGCAATCCATTTTTATAGAATTATACATATATACAGAACATATATATTCCTAGTACAATTAACACTATTTCATATCCTCGTGCCTTGAAAGGAAAAGCAATTTTGTAAATCTAAAAAATAAATCAATAAACAGCACATACCATATAAAGCAGTCAACACACACAGAATGAGCAATTAGTAGACTCATTTTACAATAATAAATCCTAGCCACTAATATACAGGGAATCGTATTCTTTTAATGACTTAGTTGCAGGTGGAGTGCAAATTAGAAGCTTTTGAAAGATTCATTAAGCATCTGACCTATTAAGTAACTTTTTAGTTGACTAAAAATTTGCTAGACACTGAAAAGGATTTTGATAATCTCTCTCACACATGCACATGATCTTTTTTTCTCCTCTCTCTCTCTCTCTCTCTATATATATATATATACATATGGAAACAATATAGGAAACAAACTGATTATAACCCTTATAGCATCATCTTAAGCAACTAGAATGCTGTTCTTAAGAGGCAAGGCTTCAGCTACAGCAAATGCACAGAAAAGAGTTATGTCACTTCTGATGCAGGCTCACTTCTATTACAGGCTCATAACAGAGTCAGAGCCTGAACTTGACTGAGAGTATCCAGTCTTCCAAAAATTCCCTTTCCTTCCTTTTTTATTCCTAAATCCCATGTCCTCTAGTTGTTCTTGTTGCCATTTACAAGTCTTGCTCAATCCTCCCAAGCAAAAAATCCAACTGACCTAATAAAATCAGAAAGCACTGAATTCTATTTCTTATTCTCTAAATCTTATTAGCCATGTAACTGTGGGTAGGTGCTAAGTGTTTCTAATCTCACTTTCTTCATTAATAAATACTAATTTTGCTTATCTCCTAGTAAAATTATAAAACATTAAAGAATTAGACTCCATAAAGTACACTGCACATAATAGGAACCAAATAAGTATTGTGAACCTTCCCATCATACCACATTTTATACTCATTTATACCTTTGTGGTATTTACTGCTTTGTATTATTATCTAGTTATGCAACTTCATTGCTGTGTGGTATGTTGAATGGAGAAGCTGTGGAAACTGATTGACAACTCCAGAAATTAAACCTCTTTGAATGATAAGATCATTAAATAAAATAGTGCATTACAACCCTGCCGGATATAAGTACTTAGAAATAACTATATTATCAAATCATCTCCAATAAATAAACATGCACAAAGTTCTAAGGAAACCTCATGTAGGGAAGATCACATCTGCAGATTAGATAATGAATTTTAAGGCATTAAAATACAATCCGAGTCCTTAGGATGAGTAAGAGTTTACCAGATTCCATTGCATGCATGCATGAATATAAACATAATATTTTTAAAACACAAGTATTTCCAAGTGGCACATAGTAGATCAGGCTTAAATTTAAGAAATTAGGGAAAACCATTAATCCATTCAGATATGCCCTAAAACAAATCCCTACAACAGAGGTGATGAGTAGGTTCAAAGGATTAGATCTGATAGACAGAGCGTCTAAAGGATGGAGGTCCGTAACACTGCACAGGAGGCAGTGATCAAAACCATCCCCAGGAAAAGGAAATACAAGAAGGCAAAGTGGTTGCCTGAGGAGGCTTCAGCTACAGCAAATGCACAGAAAAGAGTTATGTCACTTCTGATGCAGGCTCACTTCTATTACAGGCTCATAACAGAGTCAGAGCCTGAACTTGACTGAGAGTATCCAGTCTTCCAAAAATTCCCTTTCCTTCCTTTTTTATTCCTAAATCCCATGTCCTCTAGTTGTTCTTGTTGCCATTTACAAGTCTTGCTCAATCCTCCCAAGCAAAAAATCCAACTGACCTAATAAAATCAGAAAGCACTGAATTCTATTTCTTATTCTCTAAATCTTATTAGCCATGTAACTGTGGGTAGGTGCTAAGTGTTTCTAATCTCACTTTCTTCATTAATAAATACTAATTTTGCTTATCTCCTAGTAAAATTATAAAACATTAAAGAATTAGACTCCATAAAGTACACTGCACATAATAGGAACCAAATAAGTATTGTGAACCTTCCCATCATACCACATTTTATACTCATTTATACCTTTGTGGTATTTACTGCTTTGTATTATTATCTAGTTATGCAACTTCATTGCTGTGTGGTATGTTGAATGGAGAAGCTGTGGAAACTGATTGACAACTCCAGAAATTAAACCTCTTTGAATGATAAGATCATTAAATAAAATAGTGCATTACAACCCTGCCGGATATAAGTACTTAGAAATAACTATATTATCAAATCATCTCCAATAAATAAACATGCACAAAGTTCTAAGGAAACCTCATGTAGGGAAGATCACATCTGCAGATTAGATAATGAATTTTAAGGCATTAAAATACAATCCGAGTCCTTAGGATGAGTAAGAGTTTACCAGATTCCATTGCATGCATGCATGAATATAAACATAATATTTTTAAAACACAAGTATTTCCAAGTGGCACATAGTAGATCAGGCTTAAATTTAAGAAATTAGGGAAAACCATTAATCCATTCAGATATGCCCTAAAACAAATCCCTACAACAGAGGTGATGAGTAGGTTCAAAGGATTAGATCTGATAGACAGAGCGTCTAAAGGATGGAGGTCCGTAACACTGCACAGGAGGCAGTGATCAAAACCATCCCCAGGAAAAGGAAATACAAGAAGGCAAAGTGGTTGCCTGAGGAGGCTTTGCAAGTAGCTGAGAAAAGAAGAGAATCAAAAAGGCAAAGGAGAAAGGGGAAGATATACCCAGTTGAATGCAGAGTTCCAGAGGACAGCAAGGAGAGATAAGAAAGTCTTAAGTAAATGACACAAAGAAATAGAAAAAAGCAACAGAATGGAAGACTAGAGACCTCTTCTACCAAGGGAAGATTTCATACAAATATGGGCATAACAAAGGACAAAAATGTCAAGGACCTATCAGAAATAGAAGAGATTAAGAAGAGGTGGCAGACTACACAGAAGAACTATACAAAAAAGGCTTTAGGACCCAGATAACCATGATGGTATGGTTAACTCATCTAGAGCCAGACATCCTGGAGTGGGAGGTCAAGTAAGCTGAGGCAGTACTATGAACAAAGTTAGCAGAGATGATGCAATTACAGCCGAGTTATTTTATATCCTAAAAGATGATGCTATTAAAGTGTTGCACTCAATATGCCAGCAAACTAGGAAAACTCAGCAGTGGCCACAGGACTGGAAAAGGTCAGTTTTCATTCCAATCCTCAAAAAAAGGCAATGCCAAAGAATGTTCAAACTACGATACCATTGTGTTTATTTCACATACCTTGAGTTAGCTAATGCTTAAATTCCTTCATATTAGGCTTCATCAGTATGTCAACTGTGAACTTCCTGGTGTACTAACTGGGTTTAGAACAGGCAGAGGAACCAAAGAAGACTTGCTGGATCATAGAAAAGAAAATTCTAGATAAAGATCTACTTCTGTTCCATTGGCTATGAACGTGACTATAAACATAATATTTTTAAAACACAAGTATTTCCAAGTGGCACATAGTAGATCAGGCTTAAATTTAAGAAATTAGGAAAACCATTAATCCATTCAGATATGCCCTAAAACAAATCCCTACAACAGAGGTGATGAGTAGGTTCAAAGGATTAGATCTGATAGACAGAGCGTCTAAAGGATGGAGGTCCGTAACACTGCACAGGAGGCAGTGATCAAAACCATCCCCAGGAAAAGGAAATACAAGAAGGCAAAGTGGTTGCCTGAGGAGGCTTTGCAAGTAGCTGAGAAAAGAAGAGAATCAAAAAGGCAAAGGAGAAAGGGGAAGATATACCCAGTTGAATGCAGAGTTCCAGAGGACAGCAAGGAGAGATAAGAAAGTCTTAAGTAAATGACACAAAGAAATAGAAAAAAGCAACAGAATGGAAGACTAGAGACCTCTTCTACCAAGGGAAGATTTCATACAAATATGGGCATAACAAAGGACAAAAATGTCAAGGACCTATCAGAAATAGAAGAGATTAAGAAGAGGTGGCAGACTACACAGAAGAACTATACAAAAAAGGCTTTAGGACCCAGATAACCATGATGGTATGGTTAACTCATCTAGAGCCAGACATCCTGGAGTGGGAGGTCAAGTAAGCTGAGGCAGTACTATGAACAAAGTTAGCAGAGATGATGCAATTACAGCCGAGTTATTTTATATCCTAAAAGATGATGCTATTAAAGTGTTGCACTCAATATGCCAGCAAACTAGGAAAACTCAGCAGTGGCCACAGGACTGGAAAAGGTCAGTTTTCATTCCAATCCTCAAAAAAAGGCAATGCCAAAGAATGTTCAAACTACGATACCATTGTGTTTATTTCACATACCTTGAGTTAGCTAATGCTTAAATTCCTTCATATTAGGCTTCATCAGTATGTCAACTGTGAACTTCCTGGTGTACAAACTGGGTTTAGAACAGGCAGAGGAACCAGAGATGAAATTGTCAACATCTGCTGGATCATAGAAAAAGAAAATTCTAGATAAAGATCTACTTCTGTTCCATTGGCTACATGAAAACGGTTGACTATGTGGATCACAACAAACTGTGGAAAATTCTTAAAGACATGTGACTACCAGACCACCCTATCTGCCTCCAGAAAAACAGAAAAACATGTATGCAGGTCAAGAAGCAACAGTTAAATGGACAGATTTCAAAATTGGGAAAGGAGTACATCAAGGCTATATATTGTTACCCAGCTTATTTCATTTATATGCAGAGGACATCATGCAAATTACTGGGCTGGATGACTCACAAGCTGGAACCAAGATTGCCAGGAGAAATACCAATGACCTCAGATATGCAGATGATACCACTCTAATGGCAGAAAGTGAAGAGGAACTAAGGAGTCTTTCTTCAGGAAGGTAAAAGAGGAGAGCGAAAAAATTGACTTAAAACTCAACATTCAAAAACCTAAAATCATGGCATCTGGTCCCACTGCTTCATGGGAAACAGACAGGGGAAAAGTGGAAATGGTGGCTTTATTTTCTTGAGTTCCAAAATCATTGCAAACAGTGACTGTAGCCATGAAATTAAAAGATGCTTGCTCCTAGGGAAGAAAAGTTACCACAAACTTAGAGAACATATTAAAAAACAGAGACATCACTTTGCCTACAAAGGTCTATCTAGTCAAAAGTCATGGTTTTTTCCAGTAGTCATGTATGGATGTGAAAGTTAGACCATAAAGAAGACTGAACGACAAGGAATTCATGCTTTTGAAATGTGGTGCCAAAGGAGACTCTTGAGAGGCTTTTGGACTGCAAGGAGATAAAACTAGTCAATCCTAAAGGAAATCAACCCCAAATATTCACTGGAAGCTGAAGCTCTAATACTTCGGCTACCTCATGCAAAGAACCAACTCATTGGAAAAGACTCTGATGCTGGGAAAGATTGAAGGTAAAAGGAGAAGAGGGTAGCAGAAGATGAGATGGTTGGGCAGCATCACAGACTCAATGGAAATGAGTTCAAGCAAATTCTGTGAAATAATGAAGGACAGGGAAGCCTGGAGTGCTGCAGTCCATGGAGTTGCAAAGAATCAAACATGACTTAGCAAGTGAAAACAACAATTTGTACAACTGAATATTCAGCATGCTGTCAATAATAAAATATACATGGGATGAAACTAACCTGGAGACATTCTGCTACTGGATGATAAACATGCTTTCTAATATAATTAGAATGATATATTAATTTAAGATACATAAACTATTAGCCAGGGAACACATCTAGTTAATAGCATATTTTCACGGTCAGCCTTCATTTTCATTTTCTTACTTTAGTCATTTGTTAAATTTCAGAAGCATTTAAAAAATCATATCAAAGCATCATTCTAGTATATTACTACTAATTTTTTCAACATAGAGACAAATGATACAAAATACAATGAAGTAACAAAAAATTTTTATGATATCAAAGCATGAATGTGTACTATGTGGGATGTGACACAATGCCTGTCCATGTTATATTCTGAAACAGATTGGAAAGGATTCACCCTATCTCCAATTAATGAGAAATGGTAAAGGTCATTAAAATGTGTCGATAAGTAAAAAAAAAGGAAAGAAAGAAAGAAATTATACCACACTTGGTTTCTGTGAAATTTTAAGAGAGTAACTCTATCAAATAGACTGTAGTTCAATCCTTAGTCCTTAAAATAAATAACAACCTCCAACACAACAACAAACAACAAGAAAAACAGCTTCTGTCCTACTTACTGGAAAAATTTTAAGTAGAAAATTTAATCCAGAATTTAATTATTCAAAACTGCCCAAAATATTCCTCTATCAACTGTATCCCCAGCCCAGAAAAGAGTTTTCAAACACCTCAAAAGTTCTACATCTGGGATGGCACTTTCTTATATTTGATATTCACTTGTAAATTCAATGCTCAAAAAAAAAGGCTATCTCAGGTTTCCTTAAAGTGAACAATCTATGATATTAATGGAAAAAAAAAAAAAAAATGAAATGGCAGTTGACCTTGCCTTAATGATTTAACTTGGCATCTGGTCAAATGACCTGGGCAAATGTTCTTTTGAAAAATGTCATGGAATTTTTTTTATTAATGATGAATATTTAAGGTCTCAAACCATACTCATCTTACAGAAGATTTTAGCAATATAGGTTCTGTCAAAACTGGGTTTTGAATGACTTGACCCTCATAATCATTTAACTAGTTCTGCATGTAAATGGAGTCTATTTCACCCTTTTCTCAGGCATGCAAATCCTTTGGTAGAATATGAGCAAGTATCAAAAATGAAATAAATCTGTAAACAATAATTTCTTCAAGAAACTAGGGGTTATCACTCAGTTGCTTATTGAGGTGCTGAATTTGTAACTTGAAATTTGTAAACTTACTTTCACAGACTAATTTTTATGTATTACCCCTTTCTCAATACCACCTGATTTCAATTGTCTTCATACCGGTGAAATGCAAATTAACATAAAATACTGAGAGTAAAGAACAGTCCTGTCCTCAAGAGAATATACAAATTTGAGCAATGGCAATAATAATAATTTTCAAAATAAGTTTTGAATAATTTTCAAAATAAAATAATTTTTATTTTACTTATAGCTAGTATGTATCATATGATAAGTATTTTCTTAGAGCTTTTCATGAATTTCTCATTTATAGTTTCTTAATTAGGATAATGGCACAAGATCACAGAACTAGAAAATGATGGACCTGGAATTGAGTGAAGCCATTTTTAAAATGATTTTTAAATTCATCATAGGAGTGCAAGTTCTGGAATGTTACTAAGATTCAAATTCCATTGCTATCACTTAGGAGCACTGATACCAGCTGCAATTTATTTAACCTCTCATCATGACAGTTTCCTTATCTATAAAATGGGAATAATATTAATAATATATCTGTCCCATAATGTGCCATAAGAATTACATGAGAAGATACATATGTTGCTCTTAGAAAAATGTGGCACATATAACTCACTGCTTTTTTACTATTATTTCTATTGCTATTATTTTATCACTATTTTCAAGGTATTGCATTATTTCAGTATTAGAGACTATTTATTGTCTATTGCTTTGGCAACTCTTTTTATAGTTGTTACATTTCATATACCTCAGGGATGTACTAAAAAAACTTGGAATTTATCATAGGTAAGTACAATTTCAGAAAGTAAGGTTTCTGGTATGTCATAAACTGGGAATTATTTTTACTTTTAAATAGAAATTAGGAAATTTCTTCAACGAAAATTTCCTGACCAAGGGCCAGGGGATAGGGGCGTCTGTGAGGAAGGGGTACTTTGTTGATAAGCACAAAACGGTCCCCTCCCTCCAAGCGTTCATGGTTAAAAGTGGAGGCCAAAGAGGAAAAAAATTTCCAGGGCCCGTTTCCCACCCTTTGGGAGTCCACTTTTCTATGCAGCTTCAAAGTATTGCTTCAAAACGAACACCAGTTTAAATCTCTTACCTGTTTAGAGTCCTTGCGTGGTGCCGCTGTTCCCTGAGGATAAAACGCCACCGGATTCTGACTGCAAACACAGCATCTCATCATGGAAGCCTCTGGCGTCTTCCGGCTTCTGCAGTCTTCCGGCTTCCCCAGTCAGTTGACTTGCCCAAACGGGATCTGATTGGTAAGCGTGGAGAAGGGACTGAGCATGGGTGACCTAGCCCCTCCCACCAGCCTTACCTTGAGCCTGCGGGAGGCTTGCTTGCTTCTGGCCTTTTCTTCCACAATTGGCTGAGGCATAATTCACAAGCAGTAATTGTAGGTGCCCAGTCACTGATGAGTTTGACAAGTATACACCCATGACCCCATCACCACATTTAAGAAAATGAAATGAAAAAATCCTGGAATTGAAATTTTTTTTCATCATAGGAGTGCAAGTTCTGGAATGTTACTAAGATTCAAATTCCATTGCTATCACTTAGGAGCACTGATACCAGCTGCAATTTATTTAACCTCTCATCATGACAGTTTCCTTATCTATAAAATGGGAATAATATTAATAATATATCTGTCCCATAATGTGCCATAAGAATTACATGAGAAGATACATATGTTGCTCTTAGAAAAATGTGGCACATATAACTCACTGCTTTTTTACTATTATTTCTATTGCTATTATTTTATCACTATTTTCAAGGTATTGCATTATTTCAGTATTAGAGACTATTTATTGTCTATTGCTTTGGCAACTCTTTTTATAGTTGTTACATTTCATATACCTCAGGGATGTACTAAAAAAACTTGGAATTTATCATAGGTAAGTACAATTTCAGAAAGTAAGGTTTCTGGTATGTCATAAACTGGGAATTATTTTTACTTTTAAATAGAAATTAGGAAATTTCTTCAACGAAAATTTCCTGACCAAGGGCCAGGGGATAGGGGCGTCTGTGAGGAAGGGGTACTTTGTTGATAAGCACAAAACGGTCCCCTCCCTCCAAGCGTTCATGGTTAAAAGTGGAGGCCAAAGAGGAAAAAATTACCAGGGCCCGTTTCCCACCCTTTGGGAGTCCACTTTTCTATGCAGCTTCAAAGTATTGCTTCAAAACGAACACCAGTTTAAATCTCTTACCTGTTTAGAGTCCTTGCGTGGTGCCGCTGTTCCCTGAGGATAAAACGCCACCGGATTCTGACTGCAAACACAGCATCTCATCATGGAAGCCTCTGGCGTCTTCCGGCTTCTGCAGTCTTCCGGCTTCCCCAGTCAGTTGACTTGCCCAAACGGGATCTGATTGGTAAGCGTGGAGAAGGGACTGAGCATGGGTGACCTAGCCCCTCCCACCAGCCTTACCTTGAGCCTGCGGGAGGCTTGCTTGCTTCTGGCCTTTTCTTCCACAATTGGCTGAGGCATAATTCACAAGCAGTAATTGTAGGTGCCCAGTCACTGATGAGTTTGACAAGTATACACCCATGACCCCATCACCACAATCAAGACGGTGAAACACATCCAACTATCCTCAAAACTTTCCTCCTGTACCTTGTTAAATCTACATCTGTGGCTCCTTGCCTTCCTCACCTGAAACCACTGATCTGCTCTCTTCCTCCATAGATCAGCTTTCATTTTCTAGTGTTTTGTATAACCAAAATAAATTCTTTTCCTTGACTGCTTCAAACAAACAAATTAAGAGATTTCTGACTCACTAATCTATAATTAGGAAATATTTTAATTAGTGGTATAGTATTTCTTTTTCTCAAACTTTAAACTTTTCATTTTGTATTGGGTATAGGGACTTCCCTGGTGGCTCAGACAGTTAAGAATCTGCCTGTAGTGTGGGAGACCCTGGGTCAGGAAGATCCCTTGACAACCCACTCCAGTACTTTTGCCTGGAGAATTTCATGGACAGAGGAGCCAGGCAGGCTACAGTCTATGGGGTCGGGAAGAGTCAAAAACAACTGAGCGACTGAGCACACAGGCAGAGTGACTTACCCGTACATACACATGTATGTATTCTCCCCCACACTCGCCTTGTATTGAGGCTGGCATATAGTAGCATTGACAATAGTGGCGTGAGTAGAGTTCCATGTGCTATACAATAAGTTCTTTTTGGTTATCCATTTTGAATATTGCAGTGTGTATATGATCTTCCCAAACTCCCTAACTATCCCTTCCCCTTGTACAACCATAAGTTCATTTTCTAAGTCGGTAAATCTCTGTTTTGTAAATAAGTTCATTTGTATCATTTGTTTTCATAGTCCACATATAAGAGATGACATGATATTTCTCCTTTAGAGATATATTCTTGACTACAGTAAAATATGCTTAGCATAAATAATAAATAAACATAAAAAAGATTGAAATATAAACACAAGGCAAATATATATATCCAAAAATTAGGTTGATTCTAAACAAATCATAGAAAGATGAAGTGAGGAGGGGGAAGGAAAAGAAAATTTAAAGTTATTGAGTGCCTACATGTGTCAACCTCTAAAACAGTTTTTTCTTTTCCCTTTGTATAGGTTTTTGAGACTTTGCTCTCTCTTTTTTTTTTTTTTTGTACCTTAGTTACCATGAGATACTTTATTTTGTTCATAGTTTTTATTTTGTATTTTAGTATAGCAGTTAACAATGTTGTGCTCTCAGTTTTTCTTAATCCTGTAAGTACCCATATCCAAGGCCTACCAATTCATCTCTAAACTACATTCAAATCTCTACACCTCTGCCATCACCAACATGGTCCAAATTATCATCATCTCCCATCTTGATTACCATCTTTATTACCATAAATACCTTCCAACCAGTCTACCTTCATCCACACTGGCCACTCTCTCATTTCTTCTCCATTTACATAAAGGAAATGTATTTTGGTATTACCTATTAGAGTGTATAATGTAAAGTATACCTTAAACCAGTAATTCTATTTCTAGGGTTATCTTGTGGCTGTAATGGTCCATGTGGTCAAAATATTAATAGAAGGGAATATACTGTTTTACTGTATGCAGTATTGTATTGTTTTCTTTGTCTAGTTGCATGTATTGTCTTTTGTATAATGTTTAAAGAATATTTTTAACTCATAAGTTGGAGAATGTAATAGTTTAATGAGACTATTTCAAAAACATGTAAGGCAAGTATAAAATCTATTTTTTAAAATGTATATTATTGGGGGGTCGGGAGTGAGATCTGGAAATGAATGTGAAATAATAAAAAATAAAATATCTTTTGAATATTGCAGTGGTATATGATCTTCCCAAACTCTAACTATCCCTTCCCCTTGTACAACCATAAGTTCATTTTCTAAGTCGGTAAATCTCTGTTTTGTAAATAAGTTCATTTGTATCATTTGTTTTCATAGTCCACATATAAGAGATGACATGATATTTCTCCTTTAGAGATATATTCTTGACTACAGTAAAATATGCTTAGCATAAATAATAAATAAACATAAAAAAGATTGAAATATAAACACAAGGCAAATATATATATCCAAAAATTAGGTTGATTCTAAACAAATCATAGAAAGATGAAGTGAGGAGGGGGAAGGAAAAGAAAATTTAAAGTTATTGAGTGCCTACATGTGTCAACCTCTAAAACAGTTTTTTCTTTTCCCTTTGTATAGGTTTTTGAGACTTTGCTCTCTCTTTTTTTTTTTTTTTTGTACCTTAGTTACCATGAGATACTTTATTTTGTTCATAGTTTTTATTTTGTATTTTAGTATAGCAGTTAACAATGTTGTGCTCTCAGTTTTTCTTAATCCTGTAAGTACCCATATCCAAGGCCTACCAATTCATCTCTAAACTACATTCAAATCTCTACACCTCTGCCATCACCAACATGGTCCAAATTATCATCATCTCCCATCTTGATTACCATCTTTATTACCATAAATACCTTCCAACCAGTCTACCTTCATCCACACTGGCCACTCTCTCATTTCTTCTCCATTTACATAAAGGAAATGTATTTTGGTATTACCTATTAGAGTGTATAATGTAAAGTATACCTTAAACCAGTAATTCTATTTCTAGGGTTATCTTGTGGCTGTAATGGTCCATGTGGTCAAAATATTAATAGAAGGGAATATACTGTTTTACTGTATGCAGTATTGTATTGTTTTCTTTGTCTAGTTGCATGTATTGTCTTTTGTATAATGTTTAAAGAATATTTTTAACTCATAAGTTGGAGAATGTAATAGTTTAATGAGACTATTTCAAAAACATGTAAGGCAAGTATAAAATCTATTTTTTAAAATGTATATTACTGGGTGGGGGGAGGGTCCAGGGATATGCATATGAATGATCTGGGAACATACATGTAAAAAAATAAATAAATAAATTTAAAAATATATATATATTATTTTTGCTCAAGGATTATCTAAGAATAAGTGAAGCAAAATTGTTTAAAACTTTAAGTGAAGCCTATCTGTCATACAGTGGAGAAAGGGGAGAAAAAGTTTTAACATGCATTTAAGAAAAACTAGGAGCAAGCCACTTTCATATAATAAGTGGTCATAAGTCATCTTCAGGGAGATTGTTGTTTCTTCAGCAAAGCACATTCAAGGGCAACTGGAAATGTGACAGTGAGCAACCACACTCTCATACACTTAGCCCCAAGGCAAAGTTAGAAAAAGTAAAATTAGAACTGAATCTTTATGCAGAATAAATTAAAGAAATCTTTAAGTTTTCTTGATTACCTTTTGCAGTGAGAGATTCCAAAAATCTTAAAAGTGTCCAAAGAGAAAGAAGAGCCTAGGCAACAAATCAAATACTCTGGAATGATTACTAGGAACATTAATGTGTGTGCATGTGCTCAGTTGCTTCAGTCATGTCCAACTCCTATGATCCTATGGACTGCAGCCCACCAGGCTCCTCTGTCCATGGGATTCTCCAGGCAAAAATACTGGAGTGGGCTACCAGACGATCTTCCTGACAGGGATTGAAGCTGCACCTTCTGCATTGCAGGTGACTTCTTTACCACTGAGGCACAGGGGAATCCCCTAGGAATATTAATAATTAGCATTTAATTTTTCATTGTTTCCTTTTGTTCCAAATCTTTAATAATAAATGAGTACAAAATCTGACCTATATGTGCTTGGAGTATCTATTTCACATGTCTAAAATATTCAATTATTCTTAAATTCCTCAAAGAAACATATATGTTTAATAGGTATGCATATATACACATAAATATATATGTGTGCTGTGCTAAGTCGCTTCAGTCATGTCTGACATTTTTGCAAACCCATAGACTGTAGCCTGATAGGCTCCTCTGTCCATGGGATTCTCCAGGCAAGAATACTGGATCATGTTCCCATTTTCTACTCCAGGGGATCTTCCCGACCCAGGAATCAAACCTGCATCTCTTGTGTCTCCTGCTTTGATAGGCAGATTCTTTACCACTGGAGCCACTTGGTGAAGTCTTTATAGACCAAATGAAATACCTCTCTTTTCCATTACCCTCCACAGTACTGCAGTCAACCCAGAAATTCTAAACTACTCTGATTTTCTCCACTTTCTTTCTCCACTATGGCAACTCTAATTCCTTCTTCCCTCACACCTTACCCTACAAAAAAAACCTGTCCCATTTATCCTGGACCACTTGAAATAGCCATTCAACTGGGAAATCTGTTCCTCCATTACTTCATGTACCTCACAGATGCAGAAGGAATCCTGTAATTCACTCACTTAAAATCTCCAATGCCTTCCTGAAGAACTTGGAATGAACTTCAAGCTTCAGTGTACAAAACCCTGTGTCCTGGAGTTGTCTTACCCTTCATATCATTCTTGGCCTACTCCCTTTTTCTTCTTTCAACTCTAACCAAACTGGCCATTGCTTTTATTCTGGGATTCACATGTGACGCGAGTGGTGAAGAACCCATCTGCCAATGCAGAAGACATAAGAGACATGGTTCCATCCCTGGGTTGGGAAGATCCTCTGGAGAAAATGGCACCCCACTCTAGTATTCTTGCCTGGGAAATCTTGTGGATAGAGGAGCTTGGTGGGCTAAAGTCCATACAGAGTCACAGAGAGCTGGACACGACTGAAGCAACCATGCATACATGTCCTTACTTTATCAAGCCTTTGGAAATGCTGCATCTTTTGACCAGAAGACTCTTTCCTACAGTGTTTAAAAGCTTGGCTCCTTCTTGTCAATCAAAAGACAGCTAAACGTCTTCAAAGAAGCTTTCTCTGGCCATTCAATTTCATCTCTCTGAAGCCAAAACTCAATCAGCAGAATAGTATGCTTTACTGTTAGATAGTTTCTAATTTATTTGCTTAATTCAGCTGCTTTCTGTATTATTAATGCCTCACAGACTGCTTTGTAAATTCTATTATGTGCATTTTGGTCTTCAGTGTATCCTCAGTGTCTAGAACAGTGCTTAGTTTATATATTGTTGTGTAAATGAGTGGTTCCCCAACTTTTTGGCACCAGGGACTGGTTTCACGGAAGACAATTTTTCCACAGACTGGGGCCAGAATACTGGATCATGTTCCCATTTTCTACTCCAGGGGATCTTCCCGACCCAGGAATCAAACCTGCATCTCTTGTGTCTCCTGCTTTGATAGGCAGATTCTTTACCACTGGAGCCACTTGGTGAAGTCTTTATAGACCAAATGAAATACCTCTCTTTTCCATTACCCTCCACAGTACTGCAGTCAACCCAGAAATTCTAAACTACTCTGATTTTCTCCACTTTCTTTCTCCACTATGGCAACTCTAATTCCTTCTTCCCTCACACCTTACCCTACAAAAAAAACCTGTCCCATTTATCCTGGACCACTTGAAATAGCCATTCAACTGGGAAATCTGTTCCTCCATTACTTCATGTACCTCACAGATGCAGAAGGAATCCTGTAATTCACTCACTTAAAATCTCCAATGCCTTCCTGAAGAACTTGGAATGAACTTCAAGCTTCAGTGTACAAAACCCTGTGTCCTGGAGTTGTCTTACCCTTCATATCATTCTTGGCCTACTCCCTTTTTCTTCTTTCAACTCTAACCAAACTGGCCATTGCTTTTATTCTGGGATTCACATGTGACGCGAGTGGTGAAGAACCCATCTGCCAATGCAGAAGACATAAGAGACATGGTTCCATCCCTGGGTTGGGAAGATCCTCTGGAGAAAATGGCACCCCACTCTAGTATTCTTGCCTGGGAAATCTTGTGGATAGAGGAGCTTGGTGGGCTAAAGTCCATACAGAGTCACAGAGAGCTGGACACGACTGAAGCAACCATGCATACATGTCCTTACTTTATCAAGCCTTTGGAAATGCTGCATCTTTTGACCAGAAGACTCTTTCCTACAGTGTTTAAAAGCTTGGCTCCTTCTTGTCAATCAAAAGACAGCTAAACGTCTTCAAAGAAGCTTTCTCTGGCCATTCAATTTCATCTCTCTGAAGCCAAAACTCAATCAGCAGAATAGTATGCTTTACTGTTAGATAGTTTCTAATTTATTTGCTTAATTCAGCTGCTTTCTGTATTATTAATGCCTCACAGACTGCTTTGTAAATTCTATTATGTGCATTTTGGTCTTCAGTGTATCCTCAGTGTCTAGAACAGTGCTTAGTTTATATATTGTTGTGTAAATGAGTGGTTCCCCAACCTTTTTGGCACCAGGGACTGGTTTCACGGAAAACAATTTTTTCACAGACTGGGGCCAGGGGAGATATTTTCGGGATGATCTTAGTACATTCCATTTATTGTGCACTTGATTTTTACTATTATTGCATCAACTCCACCTCACATTATCAGGTATTAGATCCCAGAGTTTCCTGGCGTAAATGGTTAGGTGAGTGACTGAATGCATGAACAGTGACTATTCCATAAGAACACTTCCATATTTTTTGTGTTAAAATGAATTCCTCTTTCCTTACTGTTACATGACTTCTAATCATTGCTGGATTGTAATGAGACTGTGTCTATCTCAGCCCCAGAGCTCATGCCCATAAATTCCATGTCGCATTGGCTCACTCATCCTTTCTGCTTATTCAGTTGAGTTGCTTATTTTTGTACCTCTGTGTTTTTCCTCACACGTTTCCCTTTCTCTGGAAATAGTATTCATCCTAAGGTAGATGGATAATAATAACATCCTGGTGGCTCAGTGGTGAAGAATCTTCTTGCCAGTGCAGAAGATGCCAGAGACACAAGTTCAGTCCCTGGGCCAGGAGGATATCCTGGAGGAGTAAATGGCAAGCCAGTGTTCTTGCCTGGGAAATCTTATGGACAAATGAGCCTGCTGGGCTACAGTCCATGGGGTCACAAAGAGTCAGACACAACTGAGCAATGGAGCACATAATGAGATTTGTGCATGTCTATTTCCTCCAGGATATCTCAAGCAATTTGATGGAATTTGAGTAATTGTTTCCCCTTCTTTGTACTTTCCAAGTAAGTGTCTTGCACAGTGCCTTAGTATCTTAGACATAATGGCCATTCATAAGTGATTGTCTAATTGAATCACAATGCCTTTACAAAATCTTAAGGATCTCTCGTGAGCAGTGCTAAGCGAAAGGTTTTTCCCTTGGAACCTCTCATGAGTCCTTAAACCAAAATTAATTGCTACTTCTCTTTTCCCATTGTGATCAGCATATGCTAAGTGCTTTTCTTAAAATTATGATTTATATTGTGGACATTCATCAACATGTCTATTTCCACAGCTAGACTGAGAGGATGGTAGCATTGTTTATTAAATAATAATGGGAATTTCAATGATCACTGATAATAAATTGAAGTAATATTGTATTTTGTGCCAATTCTCAACATATGAGGAGTCAAGAGTGGAAAACATTACACCTGTGAAGATTAGCAATCTTTCCACTTAATCATTGTTACCAAAGTATAATTGTGCAAAGTTTCAGAGGGGCCTGGACTGACTGTCATAGAGACACTACTCAGTCAATTGTAAGCAACTCACTTTGAGAAAACAAAGCTAACATTATCTATTTTATCTAGCAAAGCCATGAAATCCTGTAACAGTCAAGGATAACCTGTAGCTCACTTTTTGGAACGGAGGAAATCATGATACAACTCGTATCTACTCTTCACTTTTCCATTTGGGCTATAATAACAATTTTTTCAGGGAAAGGTATTACTCCAGGCAGATAAGAATTTCAATTTTATTATCTTCTGATATGGTTTTGTCTTACTCTAAGAAAACTTGACCAAATACCATGAAAGCAAAAGCATCTAACAAGGAGGAATATTCAGAACAAAAGAAAATATCTAAGCAGGATCACAGATAATTTTTCAAAGAACCATATTTTGGTCCAAATCACCTATATTTGGGGAGTGGAAAGCATGCCTCTGAGGTATGGAGACTCACTTTGAGGAAACCTAACACTCTGATATGCTGAGCATGGCTGCAATTTTTAATAGACAATTTAAAAAATATGTATGTGGCTGCATCAGGTCCCAGGTATAGTGCAGGGGCTCTTTGTCGTGGTCTTCAGGGTCTTTAGTTGTGGCCTAAGGGCTTCTCTAGTTGTGATACATGGACTCAATACTTGTGGCATGAGTGCTTAGTTGCCCTGTGACAGGTGGAATCTTAGTTCCCTGACTAGGGATCTAACCTGAGTCCTCTGCATTAAAGGCAGATTCTTAACCATGGGTCCACTAGGGAAGTCCCTAATAGATAACTTTTGCCGAGCACTTTTATCTCTGGGAACAAAGCAGTAAACCAGACAAGGTAAGCCCTAGCTTTCAGCATTTCTTTTTTGTTATAGTGGAAAATTTAGTAGTTCAGCATATGACAAATAAAGTGGGCATTTTTTTTTCAACAGCTTTGTGCTTTTAAACCCTTACAACCAAAACAGCCCAAACTACAGGATCGTAAACTTGTCACTGAAACTAGAATGGTTGAGGACAGAAAAGATGACCCTTCCTCTGCAGTTGCTCAGCCTGAGAATCTTGTACCACCACTCAGCCTTCACCTCAAGACCCAAAGCAATCTACCAGGGGTAAAACAGTGCAGTAGCTCCTAAGATCCGTGGTCTCCAGGAAGGTAGTTGCATAAACAGTGAAATCCTTCAAGACTGTTAGGTCCTCCAGAATTTCAACAACACACCCTGATTTCTGGGGAAGATCACCTTCAAACTCTTCTACCATTTTGCCATCCCTTGGAATCAGTTGCTTGTTAAAAATATTAACTATGGCCTACAGTGAAAACACCTGACAAAATGTCCCCAGATATTGAGTGTAAATGATACTTAATGAGACCAAACAATTCCTAAAAGTTTTAAAATATTCTTCTATCCACATTTGATTCCAACCATAATCATAGTGATTTTAATCATAAATCTTTCTCTTCCTATGGATATGGGATAGAGGTGGTGAGCACTTTGACCAAGAAGATGCACTTTATATCCTATGCACAGATGGCCAATAAACACATGAAAAGATGCTCAACCACACTATCAGAGAAATACAAATCAAAACTACAATGAGGCATCACTTCACACTAGTCAGAATGGCCATCATCAAAAAATCTACACGATACGGCTTCCCTGGTGGTCCAGTGGGTAAAGAGTCTGCTTTGCAGTGCAAGGGGCACCGATTTGATGCCTGGCCCGGGAAGATCCCACGCGCCATGGAGTGGCTGGACTGGTGGGTCCAATTACGAGCCAGCACTCTGGCATGCATCTGGAGCCGGTGCTCTGCAACGAGAGGTCATTGCAATGGGAGGCCCACACAGCCAAAGAATAAAGATGGATGAAAATAGAGAAACGAAAGACCAATAAAAGAGGCCAAAATTTTAAAAAAATCTACACAATAGAAGCTGGGTAGGATGTGGAGAATATAGAACCCTCCTACATTGCTGGTGGGAATGTAAACTGATACAGCCATTATGGAGAACAGTATGGGGATTCCTTAAAAAACTAAATCTACCATATGATCCAACAATTCCACTACTGGGCATATACCCTGAGAAAGTCACAATTCTAAAAGACACATGTACCTCAATATTCATTGCACCAAAAGCAAGTACTAAACTAGAATGGTTGAGGACAGAAAAGATGACCCTTCCTCTGCAGTTGCTCAGCCTGAGAATCTTGTACCACCACTCAGCCTTCACCTCAAGACCCAAAGCAATCTACCAGGGGTAAAACAGTGCAGTAGCTCCTAAGATCCGTGGTCTCCAGGAAGGTAGTTGCATAAACAGTGAAATCCTTCAAGACTGTTAGGTCCTCCAGAATTTCAACAACACACCCTGATTTCTGGGGAAGATCACCTTCAAACTCTTCTACCATTTTGCCATCCCTTGGAATCAGTTGCTTGTTAAAAATATTAACTATGGCCTACAGTGAAAACACCTGACAAAATGTCCCCAGATATTGAGTGTAAATGATACTTAATGAGACCAAACAATTCCTAAAAGTTTTAAAATATTCTTCTATCCACATTTGATTCCAACCATAATCATAGTGATTTTAATCATAAATCTTTCTCTTCCTATGGATATGGGATAGAGGTGGTGAGCACTTTGACCAAGAAGATGCACTTTATATCCTATGCACAGATGGCCAATAAACACATGAAAAGATGCTCAACCACACTATCAGAGAAATACAAATCAAAACTACAATGAGGCATCACTTCACACTAGTCAGAATGGCCATCATCAAAAAATCTACACGATACGGCTTCCCTGGTGGTCCAGTGGGTAAAGAGTCTGCTTTGCAGTGCAAGGGGCACCGATTTGATGCCTGGCCCGGGAAGATCCCACGCGCCATGGAGTGGCTGGACTGGTGGGTCCAATTACGAGCCAGCACTCTGGCATGCATCTGGAGCCGGTGCTCTGCAACGAGAGGTCATTGCAATGGGAGGCCCACACAGCCAAAGAATAAAGATGGATGAAAAGAAAGAAAGAAAGAAAGAAACAATAAAAGAGGCCAAAATTTTAAAAAAATCTACACAATAGAAGCTGGGTAGGATGTGGAGAATATAGAACCCTCCTACATTGCTGGTGGGAATGTAAACTGATACAGCCATTATGGAGAACAGTATGGGGATTCCTTAAAAAACTAAATCTACCATATGATCCAACAATTCCACTACTGGGCATATACCCTGAGAAAGTCACAATTCTAAAAGACACATGTACCTCAATATTCATTGCAGCACTATTTACAGTAGTCAGGACATGAGGTTGCTTTCATAAGCAACCTAGATGTCCAACTACAGATGAAAGTATAAAAAAGATGTGGTACATTTAACAGAATATCACTGGGCCATAAAAAGAATACATTTGAGTGAATTTCAGTGAGGTGGATACACCTAGAGCTTGTTATACAGAGTGAAGTAAGTCAGAAGAGAAAAACAACTATTGTACATTAACATATATATATAGAGAATTCAGGAAAAATGATATTGAAGAATCTATTTCAGGAAGGAATGGAGTTTCAGATGTAGAGAAAGGAGTTGTAGACAATGTGGGGAAAGAAGACAGTGGGACTAAGGGAGAAAGAAGCATCAAGATATATATATATACATATATATATATATATATACTATTAGGTGTAAAAGAGATGGCTGGTGAGAAGCTGCCATATAACCCAGGTAGCCAAGCCTGGTGCTCTGCAATGACCTAGAGAGGTGGAATGGAGGGAAGAGAAGGAGGCTCACAAGGGAAGGGAGGTATGTATAATTATGGCTGATTTATATTGCTGTTGTTCAGCAGAAACCAACCCAACTTCAAAAAGCAATTTACCTCAAATTAAAGAAAATCAAATCATAAAACATATCCCATGCCACTCATTTTACCCACCATTATTTAGTTCATGTGAAAGTTCTATTTTGGCGGACATTTAGGAATTGAATGAACTTTATTATTCATCACTTTATCTTCCTTTCTGAATGAAGTTTTCAAATACCTGCATACCTGGATGTCAACTAAGAAGTGTATATCTAAAGAAAAAAAGGAAGTCAGAGAAGTATTGACTGGGTCCTGGAAGAAAGCTTTACTCAGAAAATGGGAACAGTTCCCCAATCTTGGCCCAGAAGAATTTGTCTATCATTAACTACACTGTTTCATTGATGACCTGCAGACTCATAGCCTGACAGAAGCATTATTTCCCCAGAGGCACTTAATTCCTTGAAAGGCTACAGTTTTCTGCAAGATAGGCCATTTTGGGCTAATGGAGCAACACAACATTTTTCAAGACACTTTAAAAAATACAGGTATAGGTTTCGGTGCAGCTTCAGGAATGGCGTTGGTTTTGTGGTATATTTCAGAGAGAACTACATGTAACTTCCTTTCTAGCCTCTACATCATCTGCCTTCGCCTGTAGTCATAACTGATCCAACTACAGAAATAAAAAGAAAACTTGGGCCATAAAAAGAATACATTTGAGTGAATTTCAGTGAGGTGGATACACCTAGAGCTTGTTATACAGAGTGAAGTAAGTCAGAAGAGAAAAACAACTATTGTACATTAACATATATATATAGAGAATTCAGGAAAAATGATATTGAAGAATCTATTTCAGGAAGGAATGGAGTTTCAGATGTAGAGAAAGGAGTTGTAGACAATGTGGGGAAAGAAGACAGTGGGACTAAGGGAGAAAGAAGCATCAAGATATATATATATACATATATATATATATATATACTATTAGGTGTAAAAGAGATGGCTGGTGAGAAGCTGCCATATAACCCAGGTAGCCAAGCCTGGTGCTCTGCAATGACCTAGAGAGGTGGAATGGAGGGAAGAGAAGGAGGCTCACAAGGGAAGGGAGGTATGTATAATTATGGCTGATTTATATTGCTGTTGTTCAGCAGAAACCAACCCAACTTCAAAAAGCAATTTACCTCAAATTAAAGAAAATCAAATCATAAAACATATCCCATGCCACTCATTTTACCCACCATTATTTAGTTCATGTGAAAGTTCTATTTTGGCGGACATTTAGGAATTGAATGAACTTTATTATTCATCACTTTATCTTCCTTTCTGAATGAAGTTTTCAAATACCTGCATACCTGGATGTCAACTAAGAAGTGTATATCTAAAGAAAAAAAGGAAGTCAGAGAAGTATTGACTGGGTCCTGGAAGAAAGCTTTACTCAGAAAATGGGAACAGTTCCCCAATCTTGGCCCAGAAGAATTTGTCTATCATTAACTACACTGTTTCATTGATGACCTGCAGACTCATAGCCTGACAGAAGCATTATTTCCCCAGAGGCACTTAATTCCTTGAAAGGCTACAGTTTTCTGCAAGATAGGCCATTTTGGGCTAATGGAGCAACACAACATTTTTCAAGACACTTTAAAAAATACAGGTATAGGTTTCGGTGCAGCTTCAGGAATGGCGTTGGTTTTGTGGTATATTTCAGAGAGAACTACATGTAACTTCCTTTCTAGCCTCTACATCATCTGCCTTCGCCAGTATTGGGAGAAATACTACATGGAGTTGTTCAATGGAATGAAAATCACTCACATTATGTCTTCACAACTTTGTCTTCATTCATAAGAACCCACTTTATCTTGACTATCTCCCTGATAACATTGGCCTACAAATATTCTAGACTCCACCTCCCATTTACGTGATGACTGATATTTGAACTTCTATCAACATTGTGGTTAATGTCAAAACACACTGTTAGGGCTTCCCTGGTGGTCCAGTGGGTAAAGAGTCCGCCTTGCAGTGCAAGGGGCACTGGTTTGATCCCTGGCCTGGGAAGATCCCATGTGCCGAAAAGTGGCTGGACCATATGTCCAATGGCCAGCCAGTGCTCTAGAGCGCATGTGCCCAGAGCCGGTGCTCTGCAGTGAGAGAAGCCACTGCAATGGGAGGCTCACACATGCCAAAGAATAAAAGGATGTATGAGAATAAATACAAATAAAAGAGGCATGATGGGGAAAAGAAAAAAAATTAAAAATTAAAAAAAAAAAAAAAAACAAAACACCACACTGTTGTCATACTTGGGTTACAATTCCTCATTTTAATCTATGCTCTCATAGGTGAAAAGAGATTCACAAGGACTGAGGCAAACTATTACTTACTAGTATTTGCCCTGGGATAACTATTACAGAGAAAATTAGCATTATAGAGGCCATCAAAGTAATTCCAGATGAGGTGAATAACTTGTACTTATATATACTCAAAGTTCAAAGCCTCTCTTCCTAGAAGGTAGACTGTGTACTGACTTCCTTAAGAAATACTTACGAGAAAAATCCTTAAAGTTTAGTGCAAATTCATATTTAAGGCTGTCTGTAAACTGTGAGTCTTTTTCTTCTCTATCAAAGTAATGATGATTTTGCTACATCACTGATTGGTGAGAATTTTAAAGAGTCTATCATTAACTACACTGTTTCATTGATGACCTGCAGACTCATAGCCTGACAGAAGCATTATTTCCCCAGAGGCACTTAATTCCTTGAAAGGCTACAGTTTTCTGCAAGATAGGCCATTTTGGGCTAATGGAGCAACACAACATTTTTCAAGACACTTTAAAAAATACAGGTATAGGTTTCGGTGCAGCTTCAGGAATGGCGTTGGTTTTGTGGTATATTTCAGAGAGAACTACATGTAACTTCCTTTCTAGCCTCTACATCATCTGCCTTCGCCAGTATTGGGAGAAATACTACATGGAGTTGTTCAATGGAATGAAAATCACTCACATTATGTCTTCACAACTTTGTCTTCATTCATAAGAACCCACTTTATCTTGACTATCTCCCTGATAACATTGGCCTACAAATATTCTAGACTCCACCTCCCATTTACGTGATGACTGATATTTGAACTTCTATCAACATTGTGGTTAATGTCAAAACACACTGTTAGGGCTTCCCTGGTGGTCCAGTGGGTAAAGAGTCCGCCTTGCAGTGCAAGGGGCACTGGTTTGATCCCTGGCCTGGGAAGATCCCATGTGCCGAAAAGTGGCTGGACCATATGTCCAATGGCCAGCCAGTGCTCTAGAGCGCATGTGCCCAGAGCCGGTGCTCTGCAGTGAGAGAAGCCACTGCAATGGGAGGCTCACACATGCCAAAGAATAAAAGGATGTATGAGAATAAATACAAATAAAAGAGGCATGATGGGGAAAAGAAAAAAAATTAAAAATTAAAAAAAAAAAAAAAAACAAAACACCACACTGTTGTCATACTTGGGTTACAATTCCTCATTTTAATCTATGCTCTCATAGGTGAAAAGAGATTCACAAGGACTGAGGCAAACTATTACTTACTAGTATTTGCCCTGGGATAACTATTACAGAGAAAATTAGCATTATAGAGGCCATCAAAGTAATTCCAGATGAGGTGAATAACTTGTACTTATATATACTCAAAAGTTCAAAGCCTCTCTTCCTAGAAGGTAGACTGTGTACTGACTTCCTTAAGAAATACTTACGAGAAAAATCCTTAAAGTTTAGTGCAAATTCATATTTAAGGCTGTCTGTAAACTGTGAGTCTTTTTTTCTTCTCTATCAAGATTATTGTAATGATGATTTTGCTACATCACTAGATGTGGGATGAGAAATTTTCAAAGTAGTAAGTCAAGGAGTTTGGATTCTTAGACAAAAAAAAAAAAAAAAAAATACCAATAATGTCACTTGTCAAACTTTAGAAACTTCTATGGAAGATGTTCATTTTTCAATGAAATAGAATCTTTCATCATATTATATGCTGGCATTTTTAAAAAGTACATAGACATGGGTACCATACCAATTGAGGGTCAAGGGGCAAATGATGGTTCAAAGAATAGTATTGGCACAGAATAGTACCATCTGTAAGTAACACTGTTGAAATTTCTACAGAAAAGGGAAATGATGGTATCACTAGTGCCTTAAGCTTAAGCCTTCTTGGTATATTATAAACTAACAATCATAGCGATGTGATTGCTTATAAAGCACTAGAAACTAAGCATATGAAAACCTACAGGTGGAAATTTTAAGTATTGCATATTGCACCGGATAGTTCTTTCTCCATGTTGTAAATATCAATTATTAAATAGTACAAACATTATTTAAGAGGTCACTTTTAATCATAAGGTTTTACATGTATATTTATGCCATGTACATGAAAGCTCCCAATGTGTTTTATACACTATACAAAGCTTTATTAATAAAATGCAGCTATCTCTACTAGAAGCACATTTTTATTCAAGATATAATTGTAAAATGCAATAGTCATAGATTATGCTAATAGACAAGAGAAAGAACATGAATAAATAAAAGCCACAGATAATTCCCCAAACCTAGTTTTAACAACTATGTTCAATTTTCCTCTTCTACCAAACCTTTATAAGGCCTTGCTAACAAGTAATAAAACTGACTGATTGGCATTTCAATGCCCCTTTCTTCTGTTGCTCACCTACTGGTGGAAATGCTAACAAGCATGGGAACAGTCAATGGGCAGGGAGTAGAAGAAGTCAGAAAAGAAGGAACACCAGTAATTCACCACCTACATAATCGGCTCATGAATAACAGAGAGCTGACTGAAAAGATAACACTTAAGTAAGTACTGTAATAAACTCAGTAATCAGTATTTTCAGTGGCTTAGTGGCAAGGAAGAGAACTTATCATGTTTACAACTAGAGGGAAGTCCATGATTTTAACAGAATTTATACAGCAGTGAGGATATCAAGTTTCATGCTCAAAACCCAGGATATTTAAACTGGAACATTTAGATCATCCCTAAAATATCTTTGCTTATGTTACATCCAGGGTCCAAGTTTACAAAACAGCTTAAGGGACATATATATATCATCATGATGTTATAACTGCTTACAGAATTCACCAGTCACAAAATGTAAGATAAATAATATTTGACAAGTGAATTGTTTTGATCTTCAAAAAGATTTTTTTTTTTTTTTTCTTAACTGCCTGAAGTTACAGATTATTTCCTTGGAGACATGAGGAAGACTTGTGAGAAGACGGATTGTTGGGTTCCATGACAGCACTATGGACTGATAAAGAAGCCCATCCATCTGTAATAATATTGCTTGGGTACACAATTTATCACAGTTATCTTTTTATCATTCCTAATTGAGGATCACTTTAATTATGTTTTTTTCTTACTCTATCACAAAATGCTATAATACTTCTTTGTAAGGAAGAGTTGGTTGCTAAATGGTAGGAAATAGGCTGTCTTCCTCTGAGATTTCTATCTGCTGTTCTCTGTAAGTTTTGCCTGTTTGTTTGTTTTACGTATGTGTCAGAAACCCCTCCAGTAACCATCAAAGAAAAGTTTGCCTCTTTTAGACATTTTACATTCTTGAGCCACTAAATACTTATTCTATGTCTGCGATGTTCTCAGATTCTCTCCGTGTTTATTTTTTCCTTCCTAGGAGTCGATCACACTCTTACCACCTTTAGGCAATTCCCCTTTCTAGGACCCCTTTTGTACTTGGTGAAGCAATATTTTGACTTCTGGAGCTAGAGTCTTAACAATAGCAAAGCAAACCTTAACTTTTTCATTTCATTATGCTGAGCATTGGCAAATAAATCAGTGACCTCACCTCTAGATGTACGCTTAATATCACATATTTGTATTTGAGATATTAAAACACTGCATTTGTCGCTCCTAATTGGGTCCCAAGTAGGAAAAAAAAGGCAATTCACAGCATGCCCTCTGTGAGCTGTCATACACAGAAATATGAGGCAGTGCCAAGTTCTCCAAGGCTTGACAGCTGATGATTAGGATATTTTAATTTAGTGGACATATAGAACTTCTCTTACATCTAAATTGGTGAGTGCCATAAGTAACCTATTTTGGTACACATTCCAATTTAGACTGAACAAGAAGTAGCTTAAAGTAGCATTTTAAAGGAATAGAGTCAGCAGAAGAGATGATTTTAGTGTAATACTGAATTTAGAAGTATTTTGACAGTGTAAAAATACAAACCTACAACTGTAATTAAAACATATTTTATACATTTTCTTTAACATAATTAAACATTATTTCCTTGGAGACATGAGGAAGACTTGTGAGAAGACGGATTGTTGGGTTCCATGACAGCACTATGGACTGATAAAAAGCCCATCCATCTGTAATAATATTGCTTGGGTACACAATTTATCACAGTTATCTTTTTATCATTCCTAATTGAGGATCACTTTAATTATGTTTTTTTCTTACTCTATCACAAAATGCTATAATACTTCTTTGTAAGGAAGAGTTGGTTGCTAAATGGTAGGAAATAGGCTGTCTTCCTCTGAGATTTCTATCTGCTGTTCTCTGTAAGTTTTGCCTGTTTGTTTGTTTTACGTATGTGTCAGAAACCCCTCCAGTAACCATCAAAGAAAAGTTTGCCTCTTTTAGACATTTTACATTCTTGAGCCACTAAATACTTATTCTATGTCTGCGATGTTCTCAGATTCTCTCCGTGTTTATTTTTCCTTCCTAGGAGTCGATCACACTCTTACCACCTTTAGGCAATTCCCCTTTCTAGGACCCCTTTTGTACTTGGTGAAGCAATATTTTGACTTCTGGAGCTAGAGTCTTAACAATAGCAAAGCAAACCTTAACTTTTTCATTTCATTATGCTGAGCATTGGCAAATAAATCAGTGACCTCACCTCTAGATGTACGCTTAATATCACATATTTGTATTTGAGATATTAAAACACTGCATTTGTCGCTCCTAATTGGGTCCCAAGTAGGAAAAAAAAGGCAATTCACAGCATGCCCTCTGTGAGCTGTCATACACAGAAATATGAGGCAGTGCCAAGTTCTCCAAGGCTTGACAGCTGATGATTAGGATATTTTAATTTAGTGGACATATAGAACTTCTCTTACATCTAAATTGGTGAGTGCCATAAGTAACCTATTTTGGTACACATTCCAATTTAGACTGAACAAGAAGTAGCTTAAAGTAGCATTTTAAAGGAATAGAGTCAGCAGAAGAGATGATTTTAGTGTAATACTGAATTTAGAAGTATTTTGACAGTGTAAAAATACAAACCTACAACTGAAATAATTAAAACATATTTTATACATTTTCTTTCTCAAGCATTCATAGTGTTAAGGGAATACATGCAAATAGATAATACTATTTTTAAAAGATTTCTGGATCTTTCTCTCTCTCTCTCTTTTTTTTTTTTTTTTTTTTTACTGTGACCTATCTTTGGGCTCAGCTGCTTACCTCTCTATAAAACGTATTCAGCATAATAAGAAAACATGAATGTGCTCAGACATGTCCAGCTCTTAGCAACCCCATGGATGGTAGCATGCCAAGTTCCTCTGTCTGATTCTCCTGGCTAGAATAGTGGAATGAGATGTTCCTGATCCAGGATTTGAACCCTTGTCTCTCAGTCTCCTGCACTGGCAGGTAGAATCATTACTAGTGGCACCTGGGAAGCCTAAGAAAACATGAAGAATAGCTAAATGTAACCACTCCTGACTACTTGGGAGAGAGTGGGTAATGGACAGTGGGAAGACTTATTGGAAAACACTTCAGGTTACACTGCTAAATATTAATAGCATTTTAATTATGTTTATTTCAATAAATCTGGCCTAAAGTTATAAGTAAAGATGTTCAAAATTTTCACTTTTTTTGCCTTTCTACTATGTTGAATGTATTTGAAAAAAAATGAGAACATATAGATACACTCTGTGACATTTCAAACATTTCATGGAAAAATATTTATTATCATCTGTCCCAACTCACCCATTTTTGTTTGCTGTGATTCAAGATAATTTTAATTTTTGAATTTTGTTGATTGATAGAATGCTAATAATGATGGTAAACATTTATCTAATTGTCACCAAACTCTTGGAAGATTTTTAGTTTTCACTGCATTTGTCGCTCCTAATTGGGTCCCAAGTAGGAAAAAAGGCAATTCACAGCATGCCCTCTGTGAGCTGTCATACACAGAAATATGAGGCAGTGCCAAGTTCTCCAAGGCTTGACAGCTGATGATTAGGATATTTTAATTTAGTGGACATATAGAACTTCTCTTACATCTAAATTGGTGAGTGCCATAAGTAACCTATTTTGGTACACATTCCAATTTAGACTGAACAAGAAGTAGCTTAAAGTAGCATTTTAAAGGAATAGAGTCAGCAGAAGAGATGATTTTAGTGTAATACTGAATTTAGAAGTATTTTGACAGTGTAAAAATACAAACCTACAACTGAAATAATTAAAACATATTTTATACATTTTCTTTCTCAAGCATTCATAGTGTTAAGGGAATACATGCAAATAGATAATACTATTTTTAAAAGATTTCTGGATCTTTCTCTCTCTCTCTCTCTCTTTTTTTTTTTTTTTTTTTTTACTGTGACCTATCTTTGGGCTCAGCTGCTTACCTCTCTATAAAACGTATTCAGCATAATAAGAAAACATGAATGTGCTCAGACATGTCCAGCTCTTAGCAACCCCATGGATGGTAGCATGCCAAGTTCCTCTGTCTGATTCTCCTGGCTAGAATAGTGGAATGAGATGTTCCTGATCCAGGATTTGAACCCTTGTCTCTCAGTCTCCTGCACTGGCAGGTAGAATCATTACTAGTGGCACCTGGGAAGCCTAAGAAAACATGAAGAATAGCTAAATGTAACCACTCCTGACTACTTGGGAGAGAGTGGGTAATGGACAGTGGGAAGACTTATTGGAAAACACTTCAGGTTACACTGCTAAATATTAATAGCATTTTAATTATGTTTATTTCAATAAATCTGGCCTAAAGTTATAAGTAAAGATGTTAAAAATTTTCACTTTTTTTGCCTTTCTACTATGTTGAATGTATTTGAAAAAAAATGAGAACATATAGATACACTCTGTGACATTTCAAACATTTCATGGAAAAATATTTATTATCATCTGTCCCAACTCACCCATTTTTTGTTTGCTGTGATTCAAGATAATTTTTAATTTTTGAATTTTGTTGATTGATAGAATGCTAATAATGATGGTAAACATTTATCTAATTGTCACCAAACTCTTGGAAGATTTTTAGTTTTCCTCTTGTGGGTATATTTTAATACTAGGAAGAAAAAGCCTTATGAAAACTTGAGGGAAATAACCAATCTCACTTTTATAGTAGGAAATAAGGAAAACATCAAAATAAGACTTAAAAACCATTTTTCCTACTGCACAGTCTTTGCCTCAGATAATCTTGATTCCAGCTCACCAGAATACACAGCTTAATATTGATTTTTAGAAAGAAAATTTTGACCATTTGCTAATGATAAAATCACTCTCATCAGCATTGAATATGAATTTATAAATCACCATTTCCTTGGAGAGATTTGTGTCATTTCTTGGCCTGCCTCTTGACTTCTTTTAAAGTGAGTTTTGCTAAATTATTTTAGTTATTTTTATTATTAAATGTCTTTAAGGTCACAACTGCTAAGAAAATCATTATAGAAATAAAATAAAAATAGCATATATATCAAACTTTAGTAGTGATGAAGTAATTAGTTTAGTTTTACTTAATAAACTTTACTGATGCATTGTAACTTTGATTCTTGTACATAACTCTCACAGTTATCCTATGTCCCAGTGTGAATATCTAGGTTATAACACAGTAACAATACTAAAATTGCATGTCATATTTGTTGTTCATTATATGTGTTTACCATGGATAAGATAGAAGCTTTGCTCTTGACTGTAGTAATCAGGAATTTGAGCTCAATAAAGTGTCATCTCAATATGTTAATCTGCAATTTTCACAGCAATAATAATAATTTAAAAAGAGTGTATTTTGCACTGACCTTGAAAGTTTCCATCCAAAAGTGACATGTCATTTTATAGTTCATTGGCCCAAATGAGTCATATGATCACCTCTAAGCCCAAGGGGGTGAGGAAATGAAATGTTAGCAATTACCTGGAAAGGGGAATGCTGAGAAATATTTTATGAATGTAGCAATAATATACCCAGGAAGGTAAGTATTGTTTTTCCATTTCACGGATACTTTATTTATTAAGGCATGTATTCAACATAGAGTACAATCACTTGAAAGTTTTCTTTCTCTCAAAAGAATTCGAGACTCAAAAAAAGTAAGTATTTTTAAAATAAGCTAAATAGTATCTAACAAATTTGTGTATAATTACCTTCCTTTACCATACCTATGCAGGTGTTCTCTTTTTGCTGTGATGGAGTCTTGTTTAACCGCCATTAGTATTAATATTATTTTTCTAATTCTCACCATTACACAATATCCAAAGTGAGTAGCTAGCAAAATTAAAAACTTCCCATGAAACAATACTAAACACAATTGAATGAAGATTTTAGAATGGGTGTGAAGGGTCTCTTTGCTTATCCAAATATAATAAATATAATAATAACTTCTTTTAACTAGCTAACCCATCAATGCTAGCTGTACTGTATCACCTTGATAAATGTGTTGAATAAAGGGGACCGCTTTACCTAGAGTTGAAATTTTCTCACTCTCATTTGTGCGTTTAGATTTTAGTTTTCCTTTCTGAAGCACTCAACACATGACAGCCCATATGTTTGAAAAGTAATTATGTACATATGTACATGTCTTCAATTTTTCTCAATTCTTGTCTTCGCATACATTAGAGAGCTTTCTCCATATAACTTTAAAATTAGGTCTTAACAAGTCATTCTCAAGTTTCATTCCCTAACATATCTGCATAGCTAAGTTCCAGATAATTTATGGTTTCTCACTTTGCTAAAGTTCCAACCAAAAGTGACATGTCATTTTATAGTTCATTGGCCCAAATGAGTCATATGATCACCTCTAAGCCCAAGGGGGTGAGGAAATGAAATGTTAGCAATTACCTGGAAAGGGGAATGCTGAGAAATATTTTATGAATGTAGCAATAATATACCCAGGAAGGTAAGTATTGTTTTTCCATTTCACGGATACTTTATTTATTAAGGCATGTATTCAACATAGAGTACAATCACTTGAAAGTTTTCTTTCTCTCAAAAGAATTCGAGACTCAAAAAGTAAGTATTTTTAAAATAAGCTAAATAGTATCTAACAAATTTGTGTATAATTACCTTCCTTTACCATACCTATGCAGGTGTTCTCTTTTTGCTGTGATGGAGTCTTGTTTAACCGCCATTAGTATTAATATTATTTTTCTAATTCTCACCATTACACAATATCCAAAGTGAGTAGCTAGCAAAATTAAAAACTTCCCATGAAACAATACTAAACACAATTGAATGAAGATTTTAGAATGGGTGTGAAGGGTCTCTTTGCTTATCCAAATATAATAAATATAATAATAACTTCTTTTAACTAGCTAACCCATCAATGCTAGCTGTACTGTATCACCTTGATAAATGTGTTGAATAAAGGGGACCGCTTTACCTAGAGTTGAAATTTTCTCACTCTCATTTGTGCGTTTAGATTTTAGTTTTCCTTTCTGAAGCACTCAACACATGACAGCCCATATGTTTGAAAAGTAATTATGTACATATGTACATGTCTTCAATTTTTCTCAATTCTTGTCTTCGCATACATTAGAGAGCTTTCTCCATATAACTTTAAAATTAGGTCTTAACAAGTCATTCTCAAGTTTCATTCCCTAACATATCTGCATAGCTAAGTTCCAGATAATTTATGGTTTCTCACTTTGCTAAAGTTCCAACCACTTTTAAAAAATATGATAAACCAGAAATCGATATGAGCCCCAATCAGTGGAAATGTTTCCCTGTACAGCTGTGTGTTCTGAAATTCTACTAAATTATTTGTATGTGCTACTGACTACCTCCTTTCAAATTTTCTGTGTAATGTTGAGTTGAACCTAATACCCTATCATTGATGATGTGATCATGAATAATCCCCAAATTGTACACAAATCTATCTGTGTTCATTACCAGACATGCCTTTGTCAATGAAAAAAATCAATAAAACAAAGGGCTTCATCTGGGGATTTCGGTTAAAAGCAACAGGATGGGAAAAGGGTTATTTTTAAACAATAAAAGAATCATTGCGAGCAAATTTAGACTCAATAAATCAGTAAAATTCTGACAAACCAAGTTGGAAAATTGGCAGAAATCAAACGACAGCAGGAACCTCACAAAGAGCATGTATCAGAAGCCATATGGTTTGCGCACCACCTCCGCTGCTGCTGGAAATCTGACCTCTAAGTGTTCCCTCCGCCACTAGTACAAGATCCAACTTTTCAGGGTTTCTGATTGGCTGAGATGAGGTCACATATCCAACTTCTGACTGTATATGTGAATGAGAAAGGGGAAGACTATGCTTCACTTGGACTGCAAGGAGACCAAACGAGTAAATCCTAAAGAAAATCAACCCTGAATATTCATTGCAAAGACTGATGCTGAAGCGGAAGCTCCAATACTTTGCCTGTCTGATGTGAAGAACTGATTCATTGGGAAAGACCCTGATGTTGGGAAAGACTGAAGACAGGTGGAGAAGGGGACGACAGAAGATGAGATGGTTGAATGGTATCACCGACTCAATGGACATGAGTGTGAGCAAGCTCTGGGAGATGGTGAAGCACAGGGAAGCTTGGCGTGCTGCAGTCCTTGGGGTCACAAAGAATTTGACATGACTGAGTGACTGATCTGAACTGAACTGAACTAAACTGATGTTTCACTCTTTCCAGCAGAACTGAGAACTTATGAAAGTTTCCTGTGGGAGGGTGAATCTCAGCAATTTCCACTCAAATACAAATGCACAAATAATGAAATTCCCACATCTGCTATAGCAGGTGCAACAGGAAAAGAGAATCAGTAGGAAAGGGAACCCCCACCCCCCGCAATTTTTTTAACTAAAAAAATAAAACCCAAAAATGTATACTACTCAGAGGGATTACGTTTTTGCTCTGCTGGTAAAGAAGCTGCTTGCAACTCAGGAGATCCGAGTTTGATCTATGGGTTAGAAAGATCCCCTGGAGAATGAAATGGCTACCCACTCCAATATTCTTGCCTGGAACATTCCATGGACAGACGAGCCTGGCTGACTACCGTCCATGGGGTTGCAAAGAGCCAGACAGGATTGAGCGACTTTCACTTTCCACTACTCAGAAGTACTCATAAATATATGGTTTGTAAAACTGTTGTCTACTCATGTTTCCCTATTTTTGAAAAACTACTAGAAGAAAATAGTTTTGTGTCTCAGATGTTTATTTTTGTTTTTAAATATAAAAACCATATAGATGCATTCACTCACTTTTTAAATTTTATTTTAATAGGAGGATAATTATTTTACAATATCATGATGGTTTCTGCCCTATAGCAATGTGAATCAGCCATAGGTGTACATATGACCCCTTCCTCCTAAACCTCCCTCTCACCTCCTGCCTTATCCCTTGCCTCTAGGTTGTCACAGAGCACTGGCTTTGGGTTCCCATTGTCATACAGCAAATCCCCACTGGCTATCTAATTTACATATGGTAATATATGTGTTTTAATGCTACTCTCTCAAATCATCCCACCTTCTCTCTCCCACACCATGTCCAAACATCTTTTCTCTATGTCTGCATTTCCATTGTTGCCCTGTAGACAGGTTCATCAGTACCATCTTTCTATATGTTTGTATTCATTTTAAGCACCCGTGATATGTCTCAGTTGCCATGGGAGATTGACCACAACCAGCAGAATTGCCCAAATGATACCATAATAACTCAGGAAAAGGTTACCAAAAACAAAAGAATACTCATGTCTAAACGATGTTCACTCTTTCCAGCAGAACTGAGAACTTATGAAAGTTTCCTGTGGGAGGGTGAATCTCAGCAATTTCCACTCAAATACAAATGCACAAATAATGAAATTCCCACATCTGCTATAGCAGGTGCAACAGGAAAAGAGAATCAGTAGGAAAGGGAACCCCCACCCCCCGCAATTTTTTTAACTAAAAAAATAAAACCCAAAAATGTATACTACTCAGAGGGATTACGTTTTTGCTCTGCTGGTAAAGAAGCTGCTTGCAACTCAGGAGATCCGAGTTTGATCTATGGGTTAGAAAGATCCCCTGGAGAATGAAATGGCTACCCACTCCAATATTCTTGCCTGGAACATTCCATGGACAGACGAGCCTGGCTGACTACCGTCCATGGGGTTGCAAAGAGCCAGACAGGATTGAGCGACTTTCACTTTCCACTACTCAGAAGTACTCATAAATATATGGTTTGTAAAACTGTTGTCTACTCATGTTTCCCTATTTTTGAAAAACTACTAGAAGAAAATAGTTTTGTGTCTCAGATGTTTATTTTTGTTTTTAAATATAAAAACCATATAGATGCATTCACTCACTTTTTAAATTTTATTTTAATAGGAGGATAATTATTTTACAATATCATGATGGTTTCTGCCCTATAGCAATGTGAATCAGCCATAGGTGTACATATGACCCCTTCCTCCTAAACCTCCCTCTCACCTCCTGCCTTATCCCTTGCCTCTAGGTTGTCACAGAGCACTGGCTTTGGGTTCCCATTGTCATACAGCAAATCCCCACTGGCTATCTAATTTACATATGGTAATATATGTGTTTTAATGCTACTCTCTCAAATCATCCCACCTTCTCTCTCCCACACCATGTCCAAACATCTTTTCTCTATGTCTGCATTTCCATTGTTGCCCTGTAGACAGGTTCATCAGTACCATCTTTCTATATGTTTGTATTCATTTTAAGCACCCGTGATATGTCTCAGTTGCCATGGGAGATTGACCACAACCAGCAGAATTGCCCAAATGATACCATAATAACTCAGGAAAAGGTTACCAAAAACAAAAGAATACTCATGTCTAAATATCTTTAGCTTCATGATTTACAATAAATAATAAATAATGTTGTCCCTTTGAAACTATTTTCTGTTTTGTTACCTTGTGGTTTTATATGTTGTTTCTGTAATTGTCTACAAAAGTTCTACATCAAAATCACCTGGAAAATAGGATGCAGCTATAAATGTGAATTCTTGGTTCTCATCTTAAAACCACTGATTCTGAATTTAGGATGATGAGATTAAAAAACACCGCTGAAAGAAATATCTCAAGTGTATTTGAAAATTTCAGAACACGTGCATTGGAACCTGTTCTTGGTCATTCAAACAGGTTAACTCAAGTTGGATTAATTTTGCTAAGTATGAAAAAAAAAAAAAGATCAAACAGAATTTGAAAAGAAAAATCAAAAGGGAATTACATATATTTTTGAGATCTTGCTCTCTAATACTTGGAATAATTCATGTTCCAAAAGTCAAGGTATTTGTCCTGCTGAACCAAAAATATTTTAGGTGCTTAATGACATTTTTCAAAAATACAAGTGAATTTTCACTGTAAGTCAGTCATTTCCTGTTTTCCTCAAATGAATCACACAAAATTTACTAGAGATTTAAAGGGGAATTTTAACCTAAGTTTAAAAATATGGTTTCCTTACATGTGACTTTTTCTTTTTTAAGCATGCTAAAGAAAAAGTTATTTTGAATGAAAGAGATACTACAAAGGAAGGGAAGTTTTAAGTGTGCCTTTAGACAGCTTCTGGCCTTAGAGTATTCTAGCAATTGTATTGAAATGAATGGAAGCAATTATAAAAGCAAGCTGCTGACCTTTCTGAAAAGGCTGCCAATCCATAATACCTCCTGCAATGCTAGCCCCCTTTATTCGTGCTTAACAAACGTTGTCACCCTTGTCGCAGAGTCTCAGAACCCCTTGTTAACTTTTCCCCTTTTGTTGTCTTTAGGGTAATCTGCAGCATGCCTGTCTGCTGTAATACCTCTCAATCGCCAATTAAAGGAAGTTTAAAATGAGTATCTAGGAATGAATTCTATATGTTTGTATTCATTTTAAGCACCGTGATATGTCTCAGTTGCGAGGGGAGCTGGACCACAACCAGCAGAATTGCCCAAATGATACCATAATAACTCAGGAAAAGGTTACCAAAAACAAAAGAATACTCATGTCTAAATATCTTTAGCTTCATGATTTACAATAAATAATAAATAATGTTGTCCCTTTGAAACTATTTTCTGTTTTGTTACCTTGTGGTTTTATATGTTGTTTCTGTAATTGTCTACAAAAGTTCTACATCAAAATCACCTGGAAAATAGGATGCAGCTATAAATGTGAATTCTTGGTTCTCATCTTAAAACCACTGATTCTGAATTTAGGATGATGAGATTAAAAAACACCGCTGAAAGAAATATCTCAAGTGTATTTGAAAATTTCAGAACACGTGCATTGGAACCTGTTCTTGGTCATTCAAACAGGTTAACTCAAGTTGGATTAATTTTGCTAAGTATGAAAAAAAAAAAAAGATCAAACAGAATTTGAAAAGAAAAATCAAAAGGGAATTACATATATTTTTGAGATCTTGCTCTCTAATACTTGGAATAATTCATGTTCCAAAAGTCAAGGTATTTGTCCTGCTGAACCAAAAATATTTTAGGTGCTTAATGACATTTTTCAAAAATACAAGTGAATTTTCACTGTAAGTCAGTCATTTCCTGTTTTCCTCAAATGAATCACACAAAATTTACTAGAGATTTAAAGGGGAATTTTAACCTAAGTTTAAAAATATGGTTTCCTTACATGTGACTTTTTCTTTTTTAAGCATGCTAAAGAAAAAGTTATTTTGAATGAAAGAGATACTACAAAGGAAGGGAAGTTTTAAGTGTGCCTTTAGACAGCTTCTGGCCTTAGAGTATTCTAGCAATTGTATTGAAATGAATGGAAGCAATTATAAAAGCAAGCTGCTGACCTTTCTGAAAAGGCTGCCAATCCATAATACCTCCTGCAATGCTAGCCCCCTTTATTCGTGCTTAACAAACGTTGTCACCCTTGTCGCAGAGTCTCAGAACCCCTTGTTAACTTTTCCCCTTTTGTTGTCTTTAGGGTAATCTGCAGCATGCCTGTCTGCTGTAATACCTCTCAATCGCCAATTAAAGGAAGTTTAAAATGAGTATCTAGGAATGAATTAACCTAGCAAGTTAACCTGGGGGAAGACTGTGTTAGGGATACAAACACTCATAATCACAGCCTGGCATATTTACCTACTCATCTGACTTATTTAGGAGAGGGTATTGGTTATATATTTGCACAATAATTAGAAAGCATCTCCATCCAGTTCTTCAGTCTTCCCAATTTGAAAACAAACACCAGACTCTTCAAAATGCTTTTCTCTTCCCAGGGTGCTTATTTTCCCTCAAGTGAAAAAAATGCTAATATTTAAGCACTGCTTTGCAGAAACACTTAACAGGTACCTGTAGGTAGTAAAAAGCAATTCCTCTAGGAGGGTCTTATCCATAATATCTTCTCGCTTTATAATGCCGACTTAACATATAAGCCCCTGGATCATCCCTGTTTGGATTAACAATCATTTGAATGATTATTAAGCAGAATTCTCTAGAATCAAGTAGTTCTGGCATTCAGATAAGAAGGAAAAAATCACAAATTTTAAATTATCTGACATTTGAACCTCTAATCAAATTTTGCTTTTTTAAAAATACACCTTTTGACTTGTGTTTCTGCTTGTCTGCACGCATACTGATAAGTTTTCTTGAAGGAACATTTTAGACCATGAACCCTTAGTACATATAAGTGAATGACTTTTTAACCTACTCGCAATAACAAAGTAGAGAGAAACAAGACAGAAAAAATTAAATGCTCAGTACTGATATTTAAATATGCTTAACTATCATGGATTGCTGATGATATTGTGGGCAACATTTTGTTGTTCAGTAGTTCAGTTGTGCCTGACTCCTTGTAATCCCATGGATTTCAGCACACCAGCCTTCTCTATCCTTCACCATCTCCTGGAGTTTCCTCAAACTCATGTCCGTTGAGTTGATGAGGCCATCAACCATCTCATCCTCTTCTGTCCCCTTCTCCTTTTGCCTTCAATCTTTCCCAGCATCAGGTTCTTTTCCAATGAGTCTGCTCTTCGCCTCAAGTGGCCAAAGTATTGGAGCTTCAGGTTCATCATCAGTCCTTCCAATGAATATTCAGGGCTGATTTTCTTTAGGATTGACAGATTTGATCCCCTTGCTGTCCAAGGGACTCTGAAGAATCTTCTCCAGCACCATATTTCAAAAGTATCAGTTCTTTAGCGTTCAGCCTTCTTTATGGTCCAACTCTCACATCTATATATCACTGTTGGAAAAACCATAACTTTGGCAAAATGGACCCTTGTCGGCAAAGTGATGTCAACATATATAACTTTGCTTATGTCTATATAGGTTGGGGCAAGGAAGAGAAATAGCATATAACAAACATTAACTATTTTATGGTACATCTTTTTCATGTATTTAATTAAGATCTCAGTAACTCTATGATGTCAGTAATATATCTGAGATATACCACTTAGTGTCTGAGATATATTTGTGACATCATATATATTGCATATAGGAATTTATTTCCCTAAAATCCTTTGTATAGTAAAGGCAGCAGAAGAATTCAAATTCAAACACATTTCAAATTCAAATAGAATTCTCTCTGAATCCAGAGTCACAGTTTTGTTTTTCCCCCCACATTTTACCATACCATTTATAAACACATCCATTATGAGATCAATAGATTATAAATATCAAGTAAAATGGATGAAGAATGGTAACCCACTCCAGTATTCTTGCCTTGGAAATTCCATGGACAGATGAGCCTGGTGGGTTACAGTTCATGGGATCACAAAAGAGTTGATCATGACTGAGCTAGAGAGTGGCAGCAGGTTAAGCACAATAAAACAACAACAGTAACAACACAAAATCGGACATGGCTGGTTTTGTCACTTCTAACTAGATGACTCAAAGGAATGTTGGAGGCTATGAAAATTCAATTAGCAAAACTATGTCTTTCCACATGCTTTATCAATATCATCTTCAGAAGGCTGTGCTCTCACGGTTAACCCAGTTTCTCATTGGGTTTGAAAGACTGTATTATACAGGTGAAGAAAAGTGCATGTGTTAGAAATGAACTGAAATACAGCTGTCACTTATTTCAAATCTCAATTCTAAAGATGATGTTACTAAAACAGAATTCAAGTTGAGCAAGTTATACAGGAATTAGGGCAAATATATTACATTACATGCCTCCACATTTTTTATATGAATGGATGTGTTAGCCTGAATTTTTTGTTTCTTCATTTAACACTCACCAGTATCTGTATATAAGAATTAGTGTTTTCCCCTTTCTATGTTTTCTGTAAAAGTATAATGAAACCCCCAATAAATAAGACAGCAACAACAAAGAGCTAACATAAGAGAGTCATATTAATAGTTATAATAAGTACTGCTCATTTTAGAAACTTGTAACTCTTCCCTTCTGCCATATTTCAAAATCCTGGCCAACTTTCTATTCAACCTAATGTAAGATGACTGAATAACTAGGGAATTCTCAATAATACATCACACCTTTCTCATACTAAGTTGTTTTCACAGTGCTAACACTTGCAGGTACATCAGAAGTAGTGGGGTGCTGCTTTGGCTATGCCAGGTTACGTTGGTACTTTGTTTTAAAGGAAAAGTAAAGGACTTTCTTTCTTTCCCACAATATAACGTCACACTTATTACCCTCTATACAGCATAACTTCCAGCCTCCTGTACAAACACTTCACAAGGATGCCTCTTAAAATACTGTCAATGTACTGGGGACTCATATTGCGAGTGTTTTAATTAATAGCTTTCCAGAATTTTCCAGAGTGGGTTTTCTTTCATGGTGTTATATCCAGGGTCACGATTATTCATAAAAGAGAAAAAGAAGCATCATCTAAGACATTATTCTATTAATCTTTAAATATGATATTTAAAAATGTGGTTTTATTTAACTTGCAGTAAGATCATTATATATTAATTGACTAATGAGAATATAGTCATTTGGGGAGATGCCTAAGTTGGGTCAGGTGGAATAGAGGAAAAATTTACATATGTAGGTCAGATTTTCCAGTTTCTTTGTGAACCCTACGTGTTGCAAACATGCAACACATCAAGGGATAGCTGTCTTTAACTTTTTATAAAATAAGCAATATTCCATTTCTTTTTCTTAGGTAGCACCCCCATTCCCATTTAGGAAAATAAATGACTCTCAAAACTACTTCACCTTATACAGAACATAGGGAGTATTCAGTTCCTTGTTTTACTTCATATTATTTTTTATCAGGTACCTTAGGATTGTGGAGGGAAGTACTGAAGAGGAGAATCACAATTAAGTAACCCAGACTGAGACGAGTTAGAGGCAGTCCTAATGCCCTACCCCAGAGAAGTGAGATAGAATCCTCTGCCTTTTTTCCCACTTCCTCATGCTTTATCTGGTAGTCAGAAGAGAACTGAACACATTTTACATTATTTTTCTTTTCCAGTTTTGTGATAGTCTTTTAGGGATAAACAAAATATATGCTTGAGCAAAGGTGTCTCCAATTTCTCTCTAATTGTTCAGCATGATTCTCCAAAATGTATAATAAAAGGGGCTAAACAACTTCTGCCATATTTCAAAATCCTGGCCAACTTTCTATTCAACCTAATGTAAGATGACTGAATAACTAGGGAATTCTCAATAATACATCACACCTTTCTCATACTAAGTTGTTTTCACAGTGCTAACACTTGCAGGTACATCAGAAGTAGTGGGGTGCTGCTTTGGCTATGCCAGGTTACGTTGGTACTTTGTTTTAAAGGAAAAGTAAAGGACTTTCTTTCTTTCCCACAATATAACGTCACACTTATTACCCTCTATACAGCATAACTTCCAGCCTCCTGTACAAACACTTCACAAGGATGCCTCTTAAAATACTGTCAATGTACTGGGGACTCATATTGCGAGTGTTTTAATTAATAGCTTTCCAGAATTTTCCAGAGTGGGTTTTCTTTCATGGTGTTATATCCAGGGTCACGATTATTCATAAAAGAGAAAAGAAGCATCATCTAAGACATTATTCTATTAATCTTTAAATATGATTTTTAAAAAATGTGGTTTTATTTAACTTGCAGTAAGATCATTATATATTAATTGACTAATGAGAATATAGTCATTTGGGGAGATGCCTAAGTTGGGTCAGGTGGAATAGAGGAAAAATTTACATATGTAGGTCAGATTTTCCAGTTTCTTTGTGAACCCTACGTGTTGCAAACATGCAACACATCAAGGGATAGCTGTCTTTAACTTTTTATAAAATAAGCAATATTCCATTTCTTTTTCTTAGGTAGCACCCCCATTCCCATTTAGGAAAATAAATGACTCTCAAAACTACTTCACCTTATACAGAACATAGGGAGTATTCAGTTCCTTGTTTTACTTCATATTATTTTTTATCAGGTACCTTAGGATTGTGGAGGGAAGTACTGAAGAGGAGAATCACAATTAAGTAACCCAGACTGAGACGAGTTAGAGGCAGTCCTAATGCCCTACCCCAGAGAAGTGAGATAGAATCCTCTGCCTTTTTTCCCACTTCCTCATGCTTTATCTGGTAGTCAGAAGAGAACTGAACACATTTTACATTATTTTTCTTTTCCAGTTTTGTGATAGTCTTTTAGGGGATAAACAAAATATATGCTTGAGCAAAGGTGTCTCCAATTTCTCTCTAATTGTTCAGCATGATTCTCCAAAATGTATAATAAAAGGGATCTGGTGTGCATTTACTCTCGAGACTCCTGGTGGAACTTTATTAGATTTTGTATTTATGGTCTAGGTCATCATTTCTTTTCCCACATCTTGTACTTTGATCTCATCCCCAGCTAGACAAGTGCCTTGTGAAGAGGAGAAAGAAGTTTGGTTTATGGACTACAGTAATTAAGAACTAAAAAGATGCTTTCCCAGCTGTTGCTTTTGAAGTCAAGTTTAGTTAGTGGCAAGGTGCCAATTTCCAATTAAAAATAAGACTGCTATTTAAACAGTGTTATGTGTAATATATGTCAATATTTTTAACATTCTTATTTTAAGTTTCTTTTCTAGTAACAAGGGTCCAAACCATCAATTATTAAAGGCTGAGTCCTTTGACAATGACATAGCATTCTGTGTTTGTTCAGCTTTTGTTTGTTCATCATTTATCAAGCTAAAATAAAACCCTCTCCCCTATTTTTCCTCAACACTCCAAGAAAATTTTAGCCAAGATTATTTTTATAATTTTGTTTCATCTCTGAAAAAAAAAGTTGTTTTAAATACATAAGCACACACATAGGCATATACATGCTATGCTTAAGTCTTAAAATTAAATTAAGGAAATAGGTACTGAGGTTAATTCAAGCCAACTTGATAATAATTTAACAATTCTTTGCTCCTACCTCTCCTTATAATGATAAAGATGTGTCTACTTAACCTGGACATATAAGTAGTTCTCTTATTTACCAGAAGTTGGTGTGGAGGAAGCCCAGATGATTACTGGCCCAGTGGGACATTTTTCACCTTATCGAACATAGGGAGTATTCAGTTCCTTGTTTTACTTCATATTATTTTTTATCAGGTACCTTAGGATTGTGGAGGGAAGTACTGAAGAGGAGAATCACAATTAAGTAACCCAGACTGAGACGAGTTAGAGGCAGTCCTAATGCCCTACCCCAGAGAAGTGAGATAGAATCCTCTGCCTTTTTTCCCACTTCCTCATGCTTTATCTGGTAGTCAGAAGAGAACTGAACACATTTTACATTATTTTTCTTTTCCAGTTTTGTGATAGTCTTTTAGGGGATAAACAAAATATATGCTTGAGCAAAGGTGTCTCCAATTTCTCTCTAATTGTTCAGCATGATTCTCCAAAATGTATAATAAAAGGGATCTGGTGTGCATTTACTCTCGAGACTCCTGGTGGAACTTTATTAGATTTTGTATTTATGGTCTAGGTCATCATTTCTTTTCCCACATCTTGTACTTTGATCTCATCCCCAGCTAGACAAGTGCCTTGTGAAGAGGAGAAAGAAGTTTGGTTTATGGACTACAGTAATTAAGAACTAAAAAGATGCTTTCCCAGCTGTTGCTTTTGAAGTCAAGTTTAGTTAGTGGCAAGGTGCCAATTTCCAATTAAAAATAAGACTGCTATTTAAACAGTGTTATGTGTAATATATGTCAATATTTTTAACATTCTTATTTTAAGTTTCTTTTCTAGTAACAAGGGTCCAAACCATCAATTATTAAAGGCTGAGTCCTTTGACAATGACATAGCATTCTGTGTTTGTTCAGCTTTTGTTTGTTCATCATTTATCAAGCTAAAATAAAACCCTCTCCCCTATTTTTCCTCAACACTCCAAGAAAATTTTAGCCAAGATTATTTTTATAATTTTGTTTCATCTCTGAAAAAAAAAGTTGTTTTAAATACATAAGCACACACATAGGCATATACATGCTATGCTTAAGTCTTAAAATTAAATTAAGGAAATAGGTACTGAGGTTAATTCAAGCCAACTTGATAATAATTTAACAATTCTTTGCTCCTACCTCTCCTTATAATGATAAAGATGTGTCTACTTAACCTGGACATATAAGTAGTTCTCTTATTTACCAGAAGTTGGTGTGGAGGAAGCCCAGAGATGATTACTGGCCCAGTGGGAATTCTGCCTTGATTTTGGCTCATAGAAAAGCTATAGTACTAGAAAACTATATCAGTATCTGAACACCATGCCCAAGGAAAGAGTAAATACAATGGATGCTTTCACTTTCCTCCTATAAACTCTCTTTTTTTTAGAATGATAGGCAATTTTTTTTATTTTTAAAATAATTTTTTAAAAATTTATTATTTATAGATTTATTTTTGGCTGTCCTGGATCTTTGCTGTGAATGCACTTTCTGTAGCTACAGTCAGTGGAGACTACTCTCTAGTTGTGACTCATGGGCTCTAGAGTGCACAGATTTCAGTAGTTGTGGCATGTGGGCTTAGTTGTCCTGACAGCATGTGGAATCTTCCCAGACGAGGAATAACTTGTGTCCCCTGCATTGTAAGGCAGACTCTTCACCAATGGAATACCTGGGAAGTCCCTGAACTCTTTAATGTCTATATGGTTTTCTATTTGGCAACTAAAAGAAAATGTTTTCATTTTTCTCACCCCTTCCCTGATTTTCGCTTCCTTCTGGGTCAGTGATACTACTCAATACTAATAATGCTCCACTTGGTCCAACCTCAGGTTCTCACTGTCAGATAATTACTTTGGTATAGCAGCAGACCTTGGCAGCTATGGCTTGTGACTTGGAGATAGCTAAAAGACTGGACAGAGCTGTATGTATGTAGTTGTGTACATACATGTGTGTGAAAAAAGCTACAATATATTTTTCCCCTCCTTAGATTGGTTTGTCTGATTGGTGATAATTGCAAAGATGGAAATTTGAATTGCAGGTTCAGGTGGGAAGTTAAGAAGAGGTTGTATCTCAGTATAACCCTTTAGGAAAACCTATTAAACATTCTAGTTTTTATGTTTTAACTTAGAAAAGAATGAGGATAATATGGTTGGATGGCATCATCAACTCAATGGATGATTCTGAGCAAACTCTAGGAGGTAGTGAAGGATAGGGAAGCCTGGGGTGCTGCAGTTCATGGGGTCATAAAGAGTCAGACACAACTTAGTCACTGAACAACTGCAAATAATAATAAAAGATGTCTTCAAAGAAAAAGAATTTTCTTCCCTGGTGTTACCTCAAATAGATTAAATAGTCTGAATTCACCCATAAGGAAATTTATCTGTACTTTCCAAGCCAAATTATCTAAAAGACATTAAACTCTCAATGTTTTAGTAATTTTAGGAGTAATGAAGAAAAAATAATAATGTAGATTTGGGGAGCAGGTCACTAAAAATTTTTATAGTCTTATTTTGTCATTCTGATGGAGCAAAACTCTGATTAAACGCAACTCTTGGCTTATTTCATGTCTATAGCCCCTCAGCGGTCAAGGCTAGACAGAAAAGCAGACCATTCTTGCTTATTTCACTTAATATTCATTACCATTAAATTTTGTCAGTGCTTAATGTTAACAGGCATTTCTATAAAATGCTCAATTGATAGTCAGAAATGACTTCTGCAAATTCCCCTTTCTTTTCTCAAAGCTTCAGTGCCTTCTCTTCTTTGTTCACCTGTCCTGACATTCTTACTTTCCAAATCACTCAGAAAACAAAACCATCATCTGTTAGAAAAGAATTTCCACATGTTTGCATCAGTGCAGGTGCCCAATGCACTTTGTATCTCTGTCGTTACATTTGGTTTCTATCAATCTGGATGAACTATTTGTGCTTCAGTCTAAGGACAATCCTCCACATGAGTTCTAGATCTATCTCTTTCACCTATCCAAGGATGTTGCTTTAAGGAATTCTACCTTCATTTTCTTGAATCATCAGTCTTTTAATATCCACATAATCATCCCCATTGGCACACCAGTAGGCTGAAGTTTCTCCCATTGCAAGAAACAAGAAAAGGATTAAAAATTGACTCCTTTCTTTTCTTTTTTCTTTCTCTATATTAAAAGCAAATCTCCTTGAATATGTGATCTAAGCTCTGATTCCTCTCCTCCAATATATGAACTAACACATTTCAAAAAGACTTTCCTCTCAACATAAACATAAAGTGCTCTTGTCCAAAAGTGAAAGCTAAATTTCGGTAGCAAATGATCAAACTGATTCCTTTTAACATGAAGCCTGGGGTGCTGCAGTTCATGGGGTCATAAAGAGTCAGACACAACTTAGTCACTGAACAACTGCAAATAATAATAAAAGATGTCTTCAAAGAAAAAGAATTTTCTTCCCTGGTGTTACCTCAAATAGATTAAATAGTCTGAATTCACCCATAAGGAAATTTATCTGTACTTTCCAAGCCAAATTATCTAAAAGACATTAAACTCTCAATGTTTTAGTAATTTTAGGAGTAATGAAGAAAAAATAATAATGTAGATTTGGGGAGCAGGTCACTAAAAATTTTTATAGTCTTATTTTGTCATTCTGATGGAGCAAAACTCTGATTAAACGCAACTCTTGGCTTATTTCATGTCTATAGCCCCTCAGCGGTCAAGGCTAGACAGAAAAGCAGACCATTCTTGCTTATTTCACTTAATATTCATTACCATTAAATTTTGTCAGTGCTTAATGTTAACAGGCATTTCTATAAAATGCTCAATTGATAGTCAGAAATGACTTCTGCAAATTCCCCTTTCTTTTCTCAAAGCTTCAGTGCCTTCTCTTCTTTGTTCACCTGTCCTGACATTCTTACTTTCCAAATCACTCAGAAAACAAAACCATCATCTGTTAGAAAAGAATTTCCACATGTTTGCATCAGTGCAGGTGCCCAATGCACTTTGTATCTCTGTCGTTACATTTGGTTTCTATCAATCTGGATGAACTATTTGTGCTTCAGTCTAAGGACAATCCTCCACATGAGTTCTAGATCTATCTCTTTCACCTATCCAAGGATGTTGCTTTAAGGAATTCTACCTTCATTTTCTTGAATCATCAGTCTTTTAATATCCACATAATCATCCCCATTGGCACACCAGTAGGCTGAAGTTTCTCCCATTGCAAGAAACAAGAAAAGGATTAAAAATTGACTCCTTTCTTTTCTATTTTTCTTTCTCTATATTAAAAGCAAATCTCCTTGAATATGTGATCTAAGCTCTGATTCCTCTCCTCCAATATATGAACTAACACATTTCAAAAAGACTTTCCTCTCAACATAAACATAAAGTGCTCTTGTCCAAGGAAGTTGAAAGCTAAATTCTCGGTAGCAAATGATCAAACTGATCCCTTTCATTTCTTGGAAATGTTGCCTCCACTGGCAGTTAAGACACCATCCTCATTCTTCTGGATTTCTTCTTACCCTTTTAATAATTCTACTCTTTATCAGTGCCCTTTCATATGCCTGCTTATCTTCAGAACCTCTTTCTTTGATGTGCCTCTGGGCTTAATCTTTGGATCTGTTCTCTCTCTACACTCCCATATTCCATGATCTCATTTATTCTGATGTATTGAATTCTGATTATGTGCTGAAAATGCCTACGTCTAGACCTTTAGCCTCAATTATTTCCCTGGCTCTAAAGGATGATCTTAGGATCTGAAGATATTAAGGCTCTCTTATAGAAGCCTCTTATAGGGACCCAGATGGCACTAGGGGTAAAGATTTCTCCTGCCAATGCAGGAGACATAAGATGAGGGTTCAATCTCTTGGCTGGAAAGATCCCCTGAAGGAGGGCATGGCAACCCACTCCACTATTCTTGCCTGGAGAATCCCATGGACAGAGGAGCCTGATGGGCTCCATAGAGTTGCAAAGAGTCACACAACTGAAGTGACTAGAATACACAAAAGCAGGTAACCAACGATGAAGTGGTTGGATGGCATCATCCACTGAATGGATATAAGTTGGAACAACCTCCAGGAGACAGTGAAGGACAAGGAAGCCTGGCATGCTGTACTTTACCGTGTTGGAAACAGTTCAACATGACTGAGCGATTGAACAACAAAGCAGTCATTGTCATTAATCCACATGATAATCAGTAGAATATCTACTAGATATAAAAAAGTCCATCCTCCTGACACTCCAAAACACACACATTAACCTGCTTTCTGACAGTCTTCCTCATTTTAGTAACTAGGAATCCCATTCTTTAGTTGCTGAGGCTAAATTTCTTCGTAGAGGCTTGCCTCCTTTCTCTCACACCCACATCTAGCCCCTTGGCAAGGTCTCCAGTTCAATCTCCAAAATTATATTAAGATTCCCATCACTTTTCATTACCTCTACTCTATCAACCCAGGTCAAACCTCTGTCATGTGTCTTCCAGGGTAATATCATGAGCTTTTCAACTGGTATCTCTGCCTCTTCCAGCTCTCCGTTGCAGGAAGGCGACCCCTTCCAGGACTCGAAAGTGGGCTCTTGTCTAATGCTCAGAAATGGATTGTCAGAGGAGACACATGGGTGCCTCTATTGGGAAGTAGTACCCAGGCAGAGAGAAGGAGGGTAAGAGAACCAGGAGGACTATTCTACCAAGTGACTTGAAGTCTCAGGTTTTATGGTGATGGGATTAGTTTTCAGGTTGTCTCTCGGCAATCATTCTGACTCAGGGTCCTTCCTGGTGGCGAACACACTGCTCAGCCAAGAGGAATTCCAGTGAGGAGGATTCTGGGAGGTGGCAGGACTCATAGCATCTGCTTTTAGCCTTTCCTGAATGCTTCCAGTTGACCTTTCCTCAATTCTTCCAGTTGTTGGTGGTTTGTTAGAGGGGACCCAGATGGCACTAGGGGTAAAGATTTCTCCTGCCAATGCAGGAGACATAAGATGAGGGTTCAATCTCTTGGCTGGAAAGATCCCCTGAAGGAGGGCATGGCAACCCACTCCACTATTCTTGCCTGGAGAATCCCATGGACAGAGGAGCCTGATGGGCTCCATAGAGTTGCAAAGAGTCACACAACTGAAGTGACTAGAATACACAAAAGCAGGTAACCAACGATGAAGTGGTTGGATGGCATCATCCACTGAATGGATATAAGTTGGAACAACCTCCAGGAGACAGTGAAGGACAAGGAAGCCTGGCATGCTGTACTTTACCGTGTTGGAAACAGTTCAACATGACTGAGCGATTGAACAACAAAGCAGTCATTGTCATTAATCCACATGATAATCAGTAGAATATCTACTAGATATAAAAAAGTCCATCCTCCTGACACTCCAAAACACACACATTAACCTGCTTTCTGACAGTCTTCCTCATTTTAGTAACTAGGAATCCCATTCTTTAGTTGCTGAGGCTAAATTTCTTCGTAGAGGCTTGCCTCCTTTCTCTCACACCCACATCTAGCCCCTTGGCAAGGTCTCCAGTTCAATCTCCAAAATTATATTAAGATTCCCATCACTTTTCATTACCTCTACTCTATCAACCCAGGTCAAACCTCTGTCATGTGTCTTCCAGGGTAATATCATGAGCTTTTCAACTGGTATCTCTGCCTCTTCCAGCTCTCCGTTGCAGGAAGGCGACCCCTTCCAGGACTCGAAAGTGGGCTCTTGTCTAATGCTCAGAAATGGATTGTCAGAGGAGACACATGGGTGCCTCTATTGGGAAGTAGTACCCAGGCAGAGAGAAGGAGGGTAAGAGAACCAGGAGGACTATTCTACCAAGTGACTTGAAGTCTCAGGTTTTATGGTGATGGGATTAGTTTTCAGGTTGTCTCTCGGCAATCATTCTGACTCAGGGTCCTTCCTGGTGGCGAACACACTGCTCAGCCAAGAGGAATTCCAGTGAGGAGGATTCTGGGAGGTGGCAGGACTCATAGCATCTGCTTTTAGCCTTTCCTGAATGCTTCCAGTTGACCTTTCCTCAATTCTTCCAGTTGTTGGTGGTTTGTTAGTCCTGTGTTCCTTACTAGGACCTCCTTTCATAAAATAACTGATGCAAATGCTTACTACGGTGCCTGGCCAGGGTGGGTGGTTTAGGCCAGTGTTTTCTCCGAACATCTTCAATACTTTATCCTAAACAGAATAAACAGAAGGCAGCATAATTCTTTTTTTTTTTAAATTAGATTATGGCATTTTTGTTTTGCCTAAATCATCCAATCATTTCCCATCTTCCTCAGAAGCAAAACCAGAGTCCTCCCAGGGGGTTCCAAGGCTGTGTCCAATTTGGCAGTTTTCTGACTTTATCGCCTAACATCTTCCTTCTCCAGCTCACTTTAAACAGCTTTTCTTACCTCTATGCAGTTTTTTCTGATCGTCAAGCCACGATTCCCTCTCGGGGATTTCTCACCGGCTGCTTCCTCAACACTTTCAGGCCCCTCCTTCCTACTGAGGAGTTTGGCTCCTGGCCAGAAAACTTGTATGTGACTTTTCAGGCTTGACCATAGCAATTACAGGCTTTTTATGGCAGGAGTCATGGGGAAAACCTGACTTACTCACTCCAAAGTTGGTGCATGGCTAGTTCATTAGTCTCTAAAGGAAGTGGAAGTCAAGGACTCTGGCCCCTGAGGCCAGCCATGCTTTTACAGATTTGTGGTCCTAGTACAGCCATCTTCATCTTTAGGTGTCTTCATGTAAGATCCTCATATCATAACCTATAAGCACCTCTGCTGATAACTCCTTACATTTTTTGGGCTTTTCCTCTGCCTCTTCCAGCTCTCCGTTGCAGGAAGGCGACCCTTCCAGGACTCGAAAGTGGGCTCTTGTCTAATGCTCAGAAATGGATTGTCAGAGGAGACACATGGGTGCCTCTATTGGGAAGTAGTACCCAGGCAGAGAGAAGGAGGGTAAGAGAACCAGGAGGACTATTCTACCAAGTGACTTGAAGTCTCAGGTTTTATGGTGATGGGATTAGTTTTCAGGTTGTCTCTCGGCAATCATTCTGACTCAGGGTCCTTCCTGGTGGCGAACACACTGCTCAGCCAAGAGGAATTCCAGTGAGGAGGATTCTGGGAGGTGGCAGGACTCATAGCATCTGCTTTTAGCCTTTCCTGAATTCTTCCAGTTGACCTTTCCTCAATTCTTCCAGTTGTTGGTGGTTTGTTAGTCCTGTGTTCCTTACTAGGACCTCCTTTCATAAAATAACTGATGCAAATGCTTACTACGGTGCCTGGCCAGGGTGGGTGGTTTAGGCCAGTGTTTTCTCCGAACATCTTCAATACTTTATCCTAAACAGAATAAACAGAAGGCAGCATAATTCTTTTTTTTTTTAAATTAGATTATGGCATTTTTGTTTTGCCTAAATCATCCAATCATTTCCCATCTTCCTCAGAAGCAAAACCAGAGTCCTCCCAGGGGGTTCCAAGGCTGTGTCCAATTTGGCAGTTTTCTGACTTTATCGCCTAACATCTTCCTTCTCCAGCTCACTTTAAACAGCTTTTCTTACCTCTATGCAGTTTTTTCTGATCGTCAAGCCACGATTCCCTCTCGGGGATTTCTCACCGGCTGCTTCCTCAACACTTTCAGGCCCCTCCTTCCTACTGAGGAGTTTGGCTCCTGGCCAGAAAACTTGTATGTGACTTTTCAGGCTTGACCATAGCAATTACAGGCTTTTTATGGCAGGAGTCATGGGGAAAACCTGACTTACTCACTCCAAAGTTGGTGCATGGCTAGTTCATTAGTCTCTAAAGGAAGTGGAAGTCAAGGACTCTGGCCCCTGAGGCCAGCCATGCTTTTACAGATTTGTGGTCCTAGTACAGCCATCTTCATCTTTAGGTGTCTTCATGTAAGATCCTCATATCATAACCTATAAGCACCTCTGCTGATAACTCCTTACTGGAGAGAAGCAGGAGCTTGAAAACACTTCTTCTGACTGTGAATTAGTAATTGGTTCCTTATACTCCTATCTCTCCCATCCCTTGTTCCAGCCCAAAGGAAACTGGAACAAAGGAGACATTGGTGGGAGGTGAGGTGGGACTCCTTCAAGGCTGAGAGAACTCCTACGTGTATACTGATCCACTACACTACTGTGCAGTCCATGAGGGGTGGGGTGAATAAAACAGGGGGAGATAGAGCTGTCTCTGATTTTGACCTCTTGTTTATACTATTGGAGTAAATGCTTAAAAGCTGATCGTTGCTTTCTTTTTTTAGGTTTGTTGCTTATTTAGTTATTTGGAATGCATGCTAAGTCGCTTCAGTCATACCTGACTGTTTGCAACCCCACAGACTGTGGCCTGCAGGCTCCTCTGTGCATGGGAGTCTCAAGGCAACAGGTGTGAGTTGTCATACCCTTCCCCAGGAATCTTCCCAATCCAAGGATCAAACCTGTGTCTCCTGTGGCAATACCTGACAATTTCGTTCTCTGTAGCTTGGCTGAGCTTCTCAGACCTGTTGCTTAAACAGCTCAAGTTCAAATGCTTCTTTCTAACATAGTTTTACTAACTCATTAGTTTTTTTCTCACGGAATTTCCAAAATCTTCCCCCTATTTTGTTTTTCTTCTTTAGCACCTATTCTCAGGTAATGACTATATATTTTTGTCTTTATTTTTTATTGTGAATTTCCTCTCACTTAAGTACAGTAAGTCCCCTATGTATGAACCTTCGAGTTGTGAAAGTGCTTTCCCTCAACACTTTCAGGCCCTCCTTCCTACTGAGGAGTTTGGCTCCTGGCCAGAAAACTTGTATGTGACTTTTCAGGCTTGACCATAGCAATTACAGGCTTTTTATGGCAGGAGTCATGGGGAAAACCTGACTTACTCACTCCAAAGTTGGTGCATGGCTAGTTCATTAGTCTCTAAAGGAAGTGGAAGTCAAGGACTCTGGCCCCTGAGGCCAGCCATGCTTTTACAGATTTGTGGTCCTAGTACAGCCATCTTCATCTTTAGGTGTCTTCATGTAAGATCCTCATATCATAACCTATAAGCACCTCTGCTGATAACTCCTTACTGGAGAGAAGCAGGAGCTTGAAAACACTTCTTCTGACTGTGAATTAGTAATTGGTTCCTTATACTCCTATCTCTCCCATCCCTTGTTCCAGCCCAAAGGAAACTGGAACAAAGGAGACATTGGTGGGAGGTGAGGTGGGACTCCTTCAAGGCTGAGAGAACTCCTACGTGTATACTGATCCACTACACTACTGTGCAGTCCATGAGGGGTGGGGTGAATAAAACAGGGGGAGATAGAGCTGTCTCTGATTTTGACCTCTTGTTTATACTATTGGAGTAAATGCTTAAAAGCTGATCGTTGCTTTCTTTTTTTAGGTTTGTTGCTTATTTAGTTATTTGGAATGCATGCTAAGTCGCTTCAGTCATACCTGACTGTTTGCAACCCCACAGACTGTGGCCTGCAGGCTCCTCTGTGCATGGGAGTCTCAAGGCAACAGGTGTGAGTTGTCATACCCTTCCCCAGGAATCTTCCCAATCCAAGGATCAAACCTGTGTCTCCTGTGGCAATACCTGACAATTTCGTTCTCTGTAGCTTGGCTGAGCTTCTCAGACCTGTTGCTTAAACAGCTCAAGTTCAAATGCTTCTTTCTAACATAGTTTTACTAACTCATTAGTTTTTTTCTCACGGAATTTCCAAAATCTTCCCCCTATTTTGTTTTTCTTCTTTAGCACCTATTCTCAGGTAATGACTATATATTTTTGTCTTTATTTTTTATTGTGAATTTCCTCTCACTTAAGTACAGTAAGTCCCCTATGTATGAACCTTCGAGTTGTGAATTTTCAAAGATGCGAAGCTATGTTCCATCACCATCGGACATGAGTGAAGTTGCAGCTTGCCCCCTGTCTCCTACTGTTGATAGCAGTCTCCTTCAGCTCTACCATCTCCCACCTCTTTTATGAAGAAAATGAAATTATTTGGGTTCCTAGAATTAACACAATGTAGACAGGAAGATAAACACTTAATATCTAAATGTGTGTTTTGGGGGGGAATCATTCAGTCATGTCAGACTCTTTGCGACCCTATGGACTAAGATCATCAGGCTCCTCTGTCAATGGGATTTTCCAGGCAAGAATCTTGGAGTGGGTAACCATTCTCTTCTCCAGGGGACCTTCCTGACCCAGGGACTGAAGTCAGGTCTCCCGCGTTGCAGACAAATTCTTTACTGTATGAGCCACCAGTAAAGTCCAATATCTAAATATGAGTGTCTACATAACTAAATATATGTGTGGAGAGACAGAGAGACTAAGTCTGAGAGAGAACGAGAGATTATAGAAAGATGTTCAGAAGGAGGTTTTGTGTATACAGGCGATTGCCACAGAAGCACGTGAGAAACAGGAGTCAACCATACGAAATAATGAGACATAGGACTATTCTGCTTAGAGAAAGGTATGCCAGAAAGAAGGAAAAAAAAGAATGTGTGAAGCCCATGGAGGTGGCAGAAGAGCACAGGGCACAGCTTATTCAGGAAAAAAATAGTTCATTGTGACTGAAGACTGGGAACAGCAGATGGAATAGGAAGAGCTGAAGTAGATCTTACCTAGAAAGAGACAAAGCAAAAGAAAAGGTTTAACAGACAGTCAGGACAGGGTAGGGTAGTGAATTTTGGAGGAGCATTTGGCCTTAATTACTCATTTACTGTGTATATATGTATGTATTTTAAAGGTAGTAGAAAATCATTAAAGAGTTTTTAGCAGGGGAGGAGTATAATTGTATTTATTCTAGACAGCCATCGCTGCCAAGAAATATGGAGAGAAAATTGATACAGACAAATGAATAAATTAGTATTTTTTACAAAATAAATTTTTATCTTCAAGAACTGATTGTTTCATTCCAAAGTAAAGTTCAGGGAACCATTCAGAATTTTAAAAGTTGTGCTGTGTGTGCTTATCAATCTTGGCATGATAAAGTGAAAATACATCGGACAAACAAATGAAAGTGACTCAGGTAACAACAGGAAAACAACTGGGCACTTTAGAGCTATTATATATATATATATTTAGTGTACTGAAATAGAGTAATATGCTAAATCTGTGACCTAAGTCCATGTACACTTTCCAAATATTTTAACATTTTTTACATCTATTGACAGAAGACACGTTCTCAATGTGCACCCCCAGTTTCAGTAAAATATAATATTAACACACTTTGTACTGAGGGTCAGCAATTACAGATTATGGCAGAATGAGCCTAGAGAATATCAGGCCATATATTCTGCTCTGGGAATTGTCTTGAGTTTTCACCATCAATGCTCAGAACTACATCCTTCATCATGCTAAGAATTTCCTAAGTTGAAATTTACAGATAATCATGTACAGCTCCCCTTGCCAGTCATCTGTATGTTAGAACAACTGAGGACTATCTCAAAATTGAGTTTGCTTTGTCATTTGCTCTTTGAATTTGACCTTTAAATTATGTGAATACACTGTTTATGCATTTCATTTTCCATCCTCACAAACCAGCCTGTGAAATAATCAATTCAATAATTATTTTCTTATGGCAATAAAGCTGAATAAACCTGCAGTATATTTGCTAACTAGAAGCATGACTTTCTTTTTCTTTTTTTTTTGTTAAAGTCCTATAGGTATTCCTGGGAAGAAATATATCCAGTTTAGGGTAGGGGACTGACTCTGGCTAATTTCATGCAGACTGCTTCCTCCTTTTCCCCCTATATTTCAATCCCAAATTAATACACTAGGTGTTCTGCAGCCAGCATGGTTGCACATTGATCTTGGCCAGCTTGTTTACAGTGTTTTGGCAAGTTGCTGATGTACTTCTCCCTGGGGATAGAGCAGGGGTTAATTGCTGTTAAACTCTCAGTGCCAAGTAATGGTTCAGCCTCTCTGCTACATTAAAGATGACACTAATAAGGAAAGAGTGCAGTGGATTGCTCTATGTCGAAAATTGGACTTGTGGTGACAGAAACTTGGAGCAGAGCTGATGTAATAGGAAGACCATAATGTAATTATAACTGCTGAACATGTGTCATACCAAGTTAAATGATACATTAATGAATCAAAACAGGTGATGAAGTGTTGCTCTTTCAGCGGATAGAGGGGCTTTCAAGGTTACATTGCTATTAATTTAATAATCTGTAATATGGATATTCTTCAAATCACAGATGAAATCAACCTTAATGCTTTCATATAACATTGCTTCTTGAGTTTCAAAGAGAGAAGATAAAAGAAACAAAGCCAAAGTGAGCAGAGTTCAATGCGACTCATTCTGTGCTTAATTTTGTAAGAAAGGGCTTTATGTTTTAAGGTGAGTGGTTGCCCAAGGCCTTCTTCTTGTCCTGGAAGACCACTAGATCATTTTAATCCACAGCTAGCCAGCCAGTAATTCGCAAAGAAACACAGACAACTGTGTTTGCCATTGAAGTAAACAGCCACTTCTTTTGAACAGATTGTTACACATTATTGATGCATAATACTTTAATGTGACTTATGTTCACAATAGGTACAATATAATAATGTCTCTGAAATCTTCTAATCTACTTTGGTGCATTGTTTCCTATATTTTTTAAGTATCTATAAATCTTTTAAATGCATTTCCTCATTAAAAGTCAAAAATAATAATAGATTACTTACTATTCATTATTTGTTATTAATGATTTTTAAGTATTCTAATTATTTTTTGGTAATATCAATCTCATTATTTCTAATTTCTTTGGCACATCCACTAAATATATATATTACATATTTGTACTTGGTAGTTAGGGCCTCAAATATAGATTTACTTTTAAAAATAAATAAATTTACTTTCCTTTTTGAAGAATCTGGAAACTGCATATTATTCTATTGAACTCCATGTTATAAATAAATTTATTAACAGAATGCATTTGGAATGTTTGATCTACCTTATGCAGATTTCCATTATGTAATGTATAATTTAATTTTAAATTTCCCACCTATTGTCTTCTTTCAGTGACAAGTAGTTACTGTTATTTGGTGTTTCTCCACCAGTGATTGAAACCAATTACAAAGGTATATAGATGATTGATTCTTTTCCACTTTTGCTAGAAAATAAATGGATGATTTTAAAATAAAATAACCATGCTGTTCACCCCAAAAGAGAACTATGGAAAGTGCAGTGGATTGCTCTATGTCGAAAATTGGACTTGTGGTGACAGAAACTTGGAGCAGAGCTGATGTAATAGGAAGACCATAATGTAATTATAACTGCTGAACATGTGTCATACCAAGTTAAATGATACATTAATGAATCAAAACAGGTGATGAAGTGTTGCTCTTTCAGCGGATAGAGGGGCTTTCAAGGTTACATTGCTATTAATTTAATAATCTGTAATATGGATATTCTTCAAATCACAGATGAAATCAACCTTAATGCTTTCATATAACATTGCTTCTTGAGTTTCAAAGAGAGAAGATAAAAGAAACAAAGCCAAAGTGAGCAGAGTTCAATGCGACTCATTCTGTGCTTAATTTTGTAAGAAAGGGCTTTATGTTTTAAGGTGAGTGGTTGCCCAAGGCCTTCTTCTTGTCCTGGAAGACCACTAGATCATTTTAATCCACAGCTAGCCAGCCAGTAATTCGCAAAGAAACACAGACAACTGTGTTTGCCATTGAAGTAAACAGCCACTTCTTTTTGAACAGATTGTTACACATTATTGATGCATAATACTTTAATGTGACTTATGTTCACAATAGGTACAATATAATAATGTCTCTGAAATCTTCTAATCTACTTTGGTGCATTGTTTCCTATATTTTTTAAGTATCTATAAATCTTTTAAATGCATTTCCTCATTAAAAGTCAAAAATAATAATAGATTACTTACTATTCATTATTTGTTATTAATGATTTTTAAGTATTCTAATTATTTTTTGGTAATATCAATCTCATTATTTCTAATTTCTTTGGCACATCCACTAAATATATATATTACATATTTGTACTTGGTAGTTAGGGCCTCAAATATAGATTTACTTTTAAAAATAAATAAATTTACTTTCCTTTTTGAAGAATCTGGAAACTGCATATTATTCTATTGAACTCCATGTTATAAATAAATTTATTAACAGAATGCATTTGGAATGTTTGATCTACCTTATGCAGATTTCCATTATGTAATGTATAATTTAATTTTAAATTTCCCACCTATTGTCTTCTTTCAGTGACAAGTAGTTACTGTTATTTGGTGTTTCTCCACCAGTGATTGAAACCAATTACAAAGGTATATAGATGATTGATTCTTTTCCACAAAGAAGTATTATTTTAAGAAGCTAGAAAATAAATGGATGATTTTTAAAATAAAATAACCATGTCATCTCTGTCCTTTAAAAGATATTAACTATCAAGTTTATTCTTACATGAGAGTTGCAATGTTAATTTGATATTTGTGTGTACCTCAGGAGAATTAAGCAGATCTCAATGTTGAAGGAGAGCAGAACATGCCAACCCAGAATACAGTTTGCCTTCCATATTCACAGGTTCTGCATATGCAGATCCAACCAAATGCAGACCGAAAAAAAAAAAAAAAAATTAGGTGGGAAAAAATTCCAGAAAATTCTGAAAAGCAAACTTGAATTTGCCATGAGCCAGTAACTATTTACACACTATTTACATTGTATTTATAAATATTTACATAGAAATTATATTATATGAGTTCTTATAAGCTATATAGAGATGATCTAAAGTATAAAGGAGGATGTGCACAGGTTATAGGCAAACATGACACCATTTAGCCTAAGGGGCTTGGCCCTTCATGATTTTTGGCATCTGCTGGGGGTCCTGGAACCAATTCACTGTCGATGCAGAAGTATGAATTTCTATCACTTTAGCATATTGATTCTCATGAGCTGTATGCATTTGAAAAATCAGAAATGTTGGGGTGAGAGGAAAGGCTTCCTCTAAACTTCTCTCTATTTCTGAAGGACAGATCCTCTAAAAAGAAACTTGTCATAAGTCCACTCTCCCTGAGTTTTACCAACCAGGAGCCACTTCTTTTCCCTAAAAAATCACTTTGTCTCTCTTAAGAGGTTAATATCCTCCCTCCTCTTCCCAAGTTGGGATGGTATTTAAGCCCAAACTCTAAGACACCTTTGGTGAATTATTCATCTTTCCTTGGGAGTCTCCAATGTATACATGAAGTATGCATGTTAATAAAGCTCTGTTTGCTTTTCTTGTTTCTCTTTCAGTGACAAGTAGTTACTGTTATTTGGTGTTTCTCCACCAGTGATTGAAACCAATTACAAAGGTATATAGATGATTGATTCTTTTCCACAAAGAAGTATTATTTTAAGAAGCTAGAAAATAAATGGATGATTTTTAAAATAAAATAACCATGTCATCTCTGTCCTTTAAAAGATATTAACTATCAAGTTTATTCTTACATGAGAGTTGCAATGTTAATTTGATATTTGTGTGTACCTCAGGAGAATTAAGCAGATCTCAATGTTGAAGGAGAGCAGAACATGCCAACCCAGAATACAGTTTGCCTTCCATATTCACAGGTTCTGCATATGCAGATCCAACCAAATGCAGACCGAAAAAAAAAAAAAAAAAAAATTAGGTGGGAAAAAATTCCAGAAAATTCTGAAAAGCAAACTTGAATTTGCCATGAGCCAGTAACTATTTACACACTATTTACATTGTATTTATAAATATTTACATAGAAATTATATTATATGAGTTCTTATAAGCTATATAGAGATGATCTAAAGTATAAAGGAGGATGTGCACAGGTTATAGGCAAACATGACACCATTTAGCCTAAGGGGCTTGGCCCTTCATGATTTTTGGCATCTGCTGGGGGTCCTGGAACCAATTCACTGTCGATGCAGAAGTATGAATTTCTATCACTTTAGCATATTGATTCTCATGAGCTGTATGCATTTGAAAAATCAGAAATGTTGGGGTGAGAGGAAAGGCTTCCTCTAAACTTCTCTCTATTTCTGAAGGACAGATCCTCTAAAAAGAAACTTGTCATAAGTCCACTCTCCCTGAGTTTTACCAACCAGGAGCCACTTCTTTTCCCTAAAAAATCACTTTGTCTCTCTTAAGAGGTTAATATCCTCCCTCCTCTTCCCAAGTTGGGATGGTATTTAAGCCCAAACTCTAAGACACCTTTGGTGAATTATTCATCTTTCCTTGGGAGTCTCCAATGTATACATGAAGTATGCATGTTAATAAAGCTCTGTTTGGTTTTCTCTTGTTTCTCTTTCAGTACAGGAGTATTAGCTAAGACTTCTGAAAGACAGAGTTAAATTTATTTTTCCTCCCTTATAATATCATCAGGTTTATCTTTGTTGATATTAATCACAATAAACACATTTACTTGTAGCAAAGACTATTACAAAAATATGGGGCGGTTTTTGTTTGTTTTTCAAATCATTTTCATACAAGGCTAACCAGTTTCTAACAGTTATGGCAACACAGACTTAAAAGCAAGCAAACAAACAGAAAAAAAAAAAAAAAAAAACAAAACTAGTTTATTTCTTGTAAGCAATGCATGTTATTTGCTCTGGGAAGAGAGGATTTTTGCAAAGACAGGAAAAGAATAGAGAGGGACCAGTTAGAGAGAGAATGTGGAGATGGCATTGGGCATCCAAAATGAACTTGTTATATATCCAGAACTGGAAGCAAAGTTTGTCTAGGGTCATTAAATAGAGTTTGGAGTGATCATGGTACCCTTAAGTATGAAAGAATAAGGCTGAAGCTGGGGTCACCCCCTTTCAACAGATAGGCAGTAGTGGCAGTCTCACTATAGCGAAGAGGAGTTGCTTTCTTGGAAGCAAATAAAGGTCAATAATGTCAAATAATACAGAGAAGAAATAATATATTAAATATATTAAATAAACGTACCCACTGACTTCCACCACAAGAGGTTTACTACCGTCTAGAAAAAGAAGGATCGTGGCAGAAGCTACTTCTCAGTGGATGAAAGAATGAGAGATGAAAAAGTATTAGAGTATGTGTATTCTTTTCAAAGGACTTCTCAGGTGGCTAAGTGGGTAAATAACCTGCTTGCAATTTAGGAGATACAGGAGACATGGGTTCAATCCCAGGGTTGGGAAGATTCCCTGGAGGAGAGCATAGCAATCCACTCCAGTATTCTTGCCTGGGAAATCCCACAGATGGAGGAGGCTGGTGGGCTACAGTCCATGGGATTGTAAAGAGTTGGACCTGATTGAAGAGATTGAGCAAGCAAGCATACTATTGTACTATTCCCAAACCACCTATTATCCACTAGGAATAGAGGGAGTTTTCACTAATTGGAGAGACATGTTGGGTTAAGAGGGTACTGTGACTTTAAATAAGGAGGAAATTAGAAACTGTTTATATGTAGAAGGGAAAGAATCTACTAAAAAGAAGGGACGCAGATAGGCAGGAGAAGGGAGGTAATTAATGGAGGAAAACTGTGGTGATAAAGCAGAGAAGATAATCCCAAGCCATGGTAGAAAGGGCGTTTTTGTTGTTTTCAAATCATTTTCATACAAGGCTAACCAGTTTCTAACAGTTATGGCAACACAGACTTAAAAGCAAGCAAACAAACAGAAAAAAAAAAAAACAAAACTAGTTTATTTCTTGTAAGCAATGCATGTTATTTGCTCTGGGAAGAGAGGATTTTTGCAAAGACAGGAAAAGAATAGAGAGGGACCAGTTAGAGAGAGAATGTGGAGATGGCATTGGGCATCCAAAATGAACTTGTTATATATCCAGAACTGGAAGCAAAGTTTGTCTAGGGTCATTAAATAGAGTTTGGAGTGATCATGGTACCCTTAAGTATGAAAGAATAAGGCTGAAGCTGGGGTCACCCCCTTTCAACAGATAGGCAGTAGTGGCAGTCTCACTATAGCGAAGAGGAGTTGCTTTCTTGGAAGCAAATAAAGGTCAATAATGTCAAATAATACAGAGAAGAAATAATATATTAAATATATTAAATAAACGTACCCACTGACTTCCACCACAAGAGGTTTACTACCGTCTAGAAAAAGAAGGATCGTGGCAGAAGCTACTTCTCAGTGGATGAAAGAATGAGAGATGAAAAAGTATTAGAGTATGTGTATTCTTTTCAAAGGACTTCTCAGGTGGCTAAGTGGGTAAATAACCTGCTTGCAATTTAGGAGATACAGGAGACATGGGTTCAATCCCAGGGTTGGGAAGATTCCCTGGAGGAGAGCATAGCAATCCACTCCAGTATTCTTGCCTGGGAAATCCCACAGATGGAGGAGGCTGGTGGGCTACAGTCCATGGGATTGTAAAGAGTTGGACCTGATTGAAGAGATTGAGCAAGCAAGCATACTATTGTACTATTCCCAAACCACCTATTATCCACTAGGAATAGAGGGAGTTTTCACTAATTGGAGAGACATGTTGGGTTAAGAGGGTACTGTGACTTTAAATAAGGAGGAAATTAGAAACTGTTTATATGTAGAAGGGAAAGAATCTACTAAAAAGAAGGGACGCAGATAGGCAGGAGAAGGGAGGTAATTAATGGAGGAAAACTGTGGTGATAAAGCAGAGAAGATAATCCCAAGCCATGGTAGAAAGGTTAACTTTCATACATGAAAAAGCGCATTTGTCCATGAAAACGAAAAGGAATGGCGGCTGGTGATGGCTTGGAGTGAGATGTTCTGCCTGTTGACCTTTATTATTTACTCATTTGTTTGGTTTTCTCTGAAGTAGGAGACAAGCACTGCTGCATGGGATGTTGAAAGATATGAACAGAAGGCTGAGGAAACTGGAAAAATAATTGAAATAGCTGCTGGGGTTATGTGAGAAGTGCTTAACTCGGGACTTAGAGAAAGTTCAGAAGAGCATGCAGGGAGTGGCTGTATTGTAGTTTCAGAGGAGATAAAAAGGTCTTTCCCAGACCCAGCAGGTCACCTATCTCCAAGAAAGTCAATGCAAATTTGATTGGCTTTACCTGTTTCATTTCTTTAAATTCAATTTCACATCTTCTCCTATTTATTTAGTATTTGGTCTGGAAAAGATGATTCCTGGCTATTCATGCCTTTCAGGAACAGTGGGTGAGGCTAAACATGAAGATCAGAGGAATTAAAACAAATTAGACAAGAGTGTCCTTCTGCTGCTTAAAGTCTATCTGAAGGTAACTTGGAGGTTTAGATAACTGGGGCCTTACCTTATAAAGATCACTCCGAAATAAATTGAGTAGGGACAATAATTCACTGAAAATTGCTCCTGAGTTATTGCATGCTACTGCTGACCACAAAGAAAAACAAAGAAAACCCCCAAACCTCAAGTCAGCAACTTGTGGTTAATGTCCCCTTGCTTTATGTTCCTCTAACTATTTAATTTTTTTTCTGGATGGCTCTCAGAAAGATATTAAGCTTTCACGATTTTTTTCCCTGATGATTCATGCTTTTTGTTTATCGAATGATTTGCTGCTTTTTTTGATGCCATTATTTAAGTAGGAACAAATGAAAAGATGCCCGGAAAAGGATATGCGTGTATTATTGATGAAGACAGCCACACAATTGAAAACAAACAGTTACTATCACTTCTTGTTTATATAACACCTTTCCTCAAGTGTTTTATTTTGATCATTATCTTTAGTAGGATACTAACTAGTATCTCTCTTGTTTAATATTTCAAGTTATCTAACTGGGCTTTGTTTTTTGATGATATATGTGATGAGAAACATTATATGGGATTTGGTATTAGCCAAGATAATATAAAAAATTGCTTGGAACTTTATACTAAAGATTTGTAATGACTTTCTCTGATGAGTGCAGACATGATAGAGTTTCTACTGATAAAGTATTTCATAATTAAGGAAGTTATAATTTGCTAACAGGGCTCACAACAGCTGCCAATGGAATAAGACAATATGCTTTTCCTCTCCCCACTGGGCCTAATTCCCTAGTAACCTTATTGAAAATGTGCATGGGCTACAAAACTAAAGATTAACTGTCCAGGGACCTGCTTCCTGGAGCTTATTTGAAGATTAAATCAAATGGCAGGCAATATATATCTGGCAATACGGCTTTGTTGCAGTTTTTTCCCATGTAGTGTTAAGTGTAATAGGAGAAGACGACACTTTATAGCTGTTTAAAAAAGTTAAAATATTTCTAAATGTGAAACAGTTTTGTTCTCTTGCTGAAACCAAAATGAATAATTTATTTCTTCATAACCAAAAGCATCTTCTGCCTTTTGAACATGCAATAAAGAATCTCTAATTACAAATTATCCATAATTACAAACTGTTCAGCCTCTTAATGGAGGATTATTATTCTTTATCTATTTATTTCATAACAAATGCCACCGAAGGTGTGAAAGATGAGTTTAAAATGCCAACTGAAATTTGCAATATTTTAATTAGATAGAAAACAGCTCAAATATATATTTCAAAACAGAGCTTTTAGACTGCACATTAGTAAATGGATTTCTACTTAACAAATCAGGGAAAGATGGATGAAGATGTTCTGCTTTTAAAAATACTATATTTAGCATGCCTGTGCAGAGACTCTGAAGCGTGATTTGTCCTCATAGCAGACAACTGAAGAACAAGTGACATTCTTACACAAAATCCATATTGGTGATGTATTTAATTATAGAGCTGATTGAAATTGACAGCTTTAGTGACCTGCGTTTGCACTTGCAGTGATTGATGTATGCTTCAACTCTGGTTACTTTTAAACCAATTCACATATTGCTCAATACTATAATATCATCTTGTCAAATTGCAAACTACATTTTTACAAGTATGGGGAACAGGAGAGAGTGCAGGTGTAATTAAAGTGAGAGAGAGTTCAAACAGCTATGAATTTCTCTGTAATTAACTAAAGATGTGTAATGACTTTCTCTGATGAGTGCAGACATGATAGAGTTTCTACTGATAAAGTATTTCATAATTAAGGAAGTTATAATTTGCTAACAGGGCTCACAACAGCTGCCAATGGAATAAGACAATATGCTTTTCCTCTCCCCACTGGGCCTAATTCCCTAGTAACCTTATTGAAAATGTGCATGGGCTACAAAACTAAAGATTAACTGTCCAGGGACCTGCTTCCTGGAGCTTATTTGAAGATTAAATCAAATGGCAGGCAATATATATCTGGCAATACGGCTTTGTTGCAGTTTTTTCCCATGTAGTGTTAAGTGTAATAGGAGAAGACGACACTTTATAGCTGTTTAAAAAAAAGTTAAAATATTTCTAAATGTGAAACAGTTTTGTTCTCTTGCTGAAACCAAAATGAATAATTTATTTCTTCATAACCAAAAGCATCTTCTGCCTTTTGAACATGCAATAAAGAATCTCTAATTACAAATTATCCATAATTACAAACTGTTCAGCCTCTTAATGGAGGATTATTATTCTTTATCTATTTATTTCATAACAAATGCCACCGAAGGTGTGAAAGATGAGTTTAAAATGCCAACTGAAATTTGCAATATTTTAATTAGATAGAAAACAGCTCAAATATATATTTCAAAACAGAGCTTTTAGACTGCACATTAGTAAATGGATTTCTACTTAACAAATCAGGGAAAGATGGATGAAGATGTTCTGCTTTTAAAAATACTATATTTAGCATGCCTGTGCAGAGACTCTGAAGCGTGATTTGTCCTCATAGCAGACAACTGAAGAACAAGTGACATTCTTACACAAAATCCATATTGGTGATGTATTTAATTATAGAGCTGATTGAAATTGACAGCTTTAGTGACCTGCGTTTGCACTTGCAGTGATTGATGTATGCTTCAACTCTGGTTACTTTTAAACCAATTCACATATTGCTCAATACTATAATATCATCTTGTCAAATTGCAAACTACATTTTTACAAGTATGGGGAACAGGAGAGAGTGCAGGTGTAATTAAAGTGAGAGAGAGATGAATTGCTTCAAAACAGCTATGCAACCGTTAAACTGGGGCCACTGCTATTTGAAAGCAGAGTGAAAGAAAATTCAATACACTTACTTCGGCATTTATGTTCCTAGATCGTCTTTACTGCTAGAGAAATATGTTCCTGACTGTAATTCGTGGTTAAGAAAGTGGCTCAGAACCTAAGTGGCTGTCTCTAAAGCCTTGCTTTCTTAAGTACGATTTTCAGCTTTTAGAAAAAGTGTACGTGTGTTAGTCGCTCAGTCCTGTCTAACTGAGACTCCATGAACTATAATCTACCAGGCTCCTCTGTCCATGGAATTCACTAGACAAGAATACCAGAGTGGGAGTGTGTTGCCATTTCCTCCTCCAAGGGGATCTTCCCAACCCAGGGACTGAACCTGCCTGTCTTGTGTGTTCTGCACTGGCAGGTGGGTTCTTTGCCACTAGTGCCATTTGGGGAGCCTCCAGAAGACAGTAATACAATGATTTAAATTATCATCCCAAGTACTCAGGGAAATTCGTTTCCACCCCCAACATGTCTCACTTTCTTTAAGATGTGATGAACTGTAGAAAGGGGATGATAAATGCCCCTCTAGTACTTGCTGCCTCAGAATATCTGCTCATTTTTTTGAGGAGGGGGCTCTTTAATCGTTTATTTATTTATTTATTTTCATCCATCTTTATTCTTTGCCTGTGTGGGCCTCCCATCGCAGTGGCCTTTCTCTTTGCAGAGCACAGGCTCTGGGAGCATGAGCTCCAGAGTGCTGGCTCCTAACTGGACACACCAGTCCAGCTTCTCCATGGCACATGGGATCTTCCCAGACCAGGAATTGAACCGGCACCCCTTGCACTGCAAGGTGGACTCCTTACCCACTGGACCACCAGGGAAGCCCTCTGCTCCTTATTTAATTCTTCACATAGCAACTATCATTTAAAACATTCCTTCAGTTCTTTCTGTTTATAAAATTATGTTTTATTTTCCATTTGATTTCATTTCCTAAATTATATGATATAAAATAAATGATATGACTGCATGACACAGGAAAATGGCAGGAGATAACTAAAATTTAAATAATAGATATTTTGTATATTTTAACCATTCCATACCAACTTTGAATATGTCTCTACTCAAACTCTACTTGTAAGTTTATTTTGAGAATCCAACCCTTGTTTCTTTTAAGAATATTTTTCATATTTCCCTCTTCTCTACTGAGTTCTCCTTTTTATATATAATGAAATATTATTGAAAATGCAAGAATTCAGGATGCTATTTATAGATGGCAAACATTCTTTTTTTCTTCCAGTCCTCTCTTATTAATTGTCTGATTGCTTTTCCTAAAATCAACTGATGAACCAAAAAAATTTTAAATGGCAGACTGGATGAAAATGTACATTACCATTTCTTCCTCGAACTTCCCCACTCCTCTCATAAAATATTGAAATGATAAGAATGATATAAACTTGAAAGGACAGAAAAAAATAAGTTGGAGTCAGAAGTTGGGAGATACCAGCAATTTCTTAGAAGATGGGGAAAAATAATCAAAACAAGTGAAACCAAAGACAGTACAAGAGGTAAACACCAGAAAAGTCATGCAGATTTCATCCATGAATCTGTGGAAGAGTTTAGGAATTGAAGGCAGTGTGTTCTGTGGAAGGGAGGCAGGCAGATTGGCAAGTAGGTTGCCATTTACTTAGTGAGGATTTATGCAGGAAAACATTTAATATGGAAAGTTAGATTCTTACATAAGTATTGGAAGAGGTAGTAAAACAAATTCTAAACTAGTCCTCAAGGAAAGACTGCCATAGGACAAAAGAAAAGAAACTCCAAGGGAATTAAATCAGAAGTAATCAGGGAGGTGTGTGCTCAAGAGCATACCTATATTCCTTATGACCATCTGATACAACTACTTCGGATTCCGGAAGCTGGAGAACATGAACAGAATGCTGTTGCACAGAACTCCCCTTTTCAATAACCTCGAATGTCAGAAGCAACCACCAAAAGGGATCAGAAAAACTGGACTCTGCATTTTAATTCCTTCAGTTCTTTCTGTTTATAAAATTATGTTTTATTTTCCATTTGATTTCATTTCCTAAATTATATGATATAAAATAAATGATATGACTGCATGACACAGGAAAATGGCAGGAGATAACTAAAATTTAAATAATAGATATTTTGTATATTTTAACCATTCCATACCAACTTTGAATATGTCTCTACTCAAACTCTACTTGTAAGTTTATTTTGAGAATCCAACCCTTGTTTCTTTTAAGAATATTTTCATTTTTCCCCTCTTCTCTACTGAGTTCTCCTTTTTATATATAATGAAATATTATTGAAAATGCAAGAATTCAGGATGCTATTTATAGATGGCAAACATTCTTTTTTTCTTCCAGTCCTCTCTTATTAATTGTCTGATTGCTTTTCCTAAAATCAACTGATGAACCAAAAAAATTTTAAATGGCAGACTGGATGAAAATGTACATTACCATTTCTTCCTCGAACTTCCCCACTCCTCTCATAAAATATTGAAATGATAAGAATGATATAAACTTGAAAGGACAGAAAAAAATAAGTTGGAGTCAGAAGTTGGGAGATACCAGCAATTTCTTAGAAGATGGGGAAAAATAATCAAAACAAGTGAAACCAAAGACAGTACAAGAGGTAAACACCAGAAAAGTCATGCAGATTTCATCCATGAATCTGTGGAAGAGTTTAGGAATTGAAGGCAGTGTGTTCTGTGGAAGGGAGGCAGGCAGATTGGCAAGTAGGTTGCCATTTACTTAGTGAGGGATTTATGCAGGAAAACATTTAATATGGAAAGTTAGATTCTTACATAAGTATTGGAAGAGGTAGTAAAACAAATTCTAAACTAGTCCTCAAGGAAAGACTGCCATAGGACAAAAGAAAAGAAACTCCAAGGGAATTAAATCAGAAGTAATCAGGGAGGTGTGTGCTCAAGAGCATACCTATATTCCTTATGACCATCTGATACAACTACTTCGGATTCCGGAAGCTGGAGAACATGAACAGAATGCTGTTGCACAGAACTCCCCTTTTCAATAACCTCGAATGTCAGAAGCAACCACCAAAAGGGATCAGAAAAACTGGACTCTGCATCACTTCTGCCTTCCAAACCAGATGCATCTAATGTTTGTATCCTAATTCACATAGAAAACTGTAGCAGAAAATGTGATGAAAACAAGAAGTCAATTCATAGTGTCTCAAGGGGAGCCGTAGCCTTTTTTTTTTTTTTTTTAAGATCAAAAACTGGGATGATTTTAGGGGGCCATTAACATCACAAATTTTCCCTCATTATATGCAAATAGGTGATTACCCATTATATTCTCAAGAGAAGGGCTATTTGTTTTTCTAGAGCAATTGAAAGAGATTTGAGGTTAACAGGCACAGCTAATAGCAACACTTAGACCTTATATCGAAAACAGAGGAATCCTCTGTAGTGAATAATGAGACTCCCAGTCTCCTCTTACAAACAAAAAATAAAGGAAAAACGGGATAGCAGAGGATTAAAAGGGGTAAGAATCTGACTTGCATCAGACTTTTCAATTTAACTCTTAAGTTAGGTTATAAAATTATAATAACAGAAAATAATCATAAAAATTTCTATAAATAATCACTCAAATGTGAGATTAACACAAAGATATTTTCAGGCATGATAAATTTAAAAAGAATATACCTCCTACAGCCTTGCCTCAGCAAAGCACTGGAGAGCGTGTCAACAAACTAAAAGAGCAATCCAAAGAATAGGAAGTTAAGGAATTCAGAAAACATGAGAGACATGAAGTTTTCAAAAATTTGCTTTCAAAGTACCATAGAGCTTCTTCCTGGCTTTCTAAGAGTTCCTGCAGTGAGTCTGGAGAGCAATAAGGTTAGACTGGAAAAGAAAGACTGAACATCCATATTGTATCAGAGAAAAGGAAGGGATGAAAGAGAGAGACAGAAAAAAGAAGAAGGGAAGGAAGGGAAGAATAAAGAAGGTGGGAGTAAAAGGGATAGAGGACGGTTAAGGAGGTAGAAAGGTGGAGAAGAAGGAAGAGAAATGAGAAAATGAAAGAGAGAGATAACCTAAAGTGATGGGTAATATTAAAGTTGGTTCTGCTACTCTAAATATGCGTGTGTGTGTTAGTTGCTCACTCATGTCTGACTCTTTGTGATCCCATGGACTGTAGAGCAGCCCAGACTCCTCTTCTGTGGAGTTTTCCAGGCAAGAACACTGGAATGGGTTGTCATTTACTTCACCAGGGGATTTTCCTGACCCAGGGATTAAATCCATGTTTCCAGCAGCACAGGTGGATTCTTTATTAACTGAGTCACCAGGGAAGCCCACTGTCTTCATAGCTTTGCCTTATCCAGAATGGTGACACAGGATGGCTAGAGGGGGCTGGAGTCAGTTTTCCCATCCCCTGGGCCATTTCGGCTCTTATCCTGGCAAATTAATGCCTGATTAACTAGTTTCTTCTAATGGCAGGGTTATGAAGAACAGAGTGACTTTGCTTATTCCATAGTAGTTCTTTTCTTTTTCCACTTAAAGTACAAGAGGATCTTTCTCAGATTAGTGACTTTTCTATAAGTAAATAATCATAGAATTTCCTCTGTAGTGAATAATGAGACTCCCAGTCTCCTCTTACAAACAAAAATAAAGGAAAAACGGGATAGCAGAGGATTAAAGGGTAAGAATCTGACTTGCATCAGACTTTTCAATTTAACTCTTAAGTTAGGTTATAAAATTATAATAACAGAAAATAATCATAAAAATTTCTATAAATAATCACTCAAATGTGAGATTAACACAAAGATATTTTCAGGCATGATAAATTTAAAAAGAATATACCTCCTACAGCCTTGCCTCAGCAAAGCACTGGAGAGCGTGTCAACAAACTAAAAGAGCAATCCAAAGAATAGGAAGTTAAGGAATTCAGAAAACATGAGAGACATGAAGTTTTCAAAAATTTGCTTTCAAAGTACCATAGAGCTTCTTCCTGGCTTTCTAAGAGTTCCTGCAGTGAGTCTGGAGAGCAATAAGGTTAGACTGGAAAAGAAAGACTGAACATCCATATTGTATCAGAGAAAAGGAAGGGATGAAAGAGAGAGACAGAAAAAAGAAGAAGGGAAGGAAGGGAAGAATAAAGAAGGTGGGAGTAAAAGGGATAGAGGACGGTTAAGGAGGTAGAAAGGTGGAGAAGAAGGAAGAGAAATGAGAAAATGAAAGAGAGAGATAACCTAAAGTGATGGGTAATATTAAAGTTGGTTCTGCTACTCTAAATATGCGTGTGTGTGTTAGTTGCTCACTCATGTCTGACTCTTTGTGATCCCATGGACTGTAGAGCAGCCCAGACTCCTCTTCTGTGGAGTTTTCCAGGCAAGAACACTGGAATGGGTTGTCATTTACTTCACCAGGGGATTTTCCTGACCCAGGGATTAAATCCATGTTTCCAGCAGCACAGGTGGATTCTTTATTAACTGAGTCACCAGGGAAGCCCACTGTCTTCATAGCTTTGCCTTATCCAGAATGGTGACACAGGATGGCTAGAGGGGGCTGGAGTCAGTTTTTCCCATCCCCTGGGCCATTTCGGCTCTTATCCTGGCAAATTAATGCCTGATTAACTAGTTTCTTCTAATGGCAGGGTTATGAAGAACAGAGTGACTTTGCTTATTCCATAGTAGTTCTTTTTCTTTTTTCCCCACTTAAAGTACAAGAGGATCTTTCTCAGATATTCAGTGTGGGAATCTATTATCCTATAAGTAAATCTCTTATTATTATTATTATCAGACGTTCCCCTTCTGATTGGGTCCCACTATGTTTTTTAACTCTTAGACTTGTCCACACTGAGCCTTTTGTAATTCACGTGAACTACAATTTAGATTTTCCTACATAAAAAAAAACAAAACAAAACAAAACAAAAAAACAAACAGATTTTCCTACCTAGTATTTTCCTTCTTGGCATCAGCTCCTGTGGTGTTTTCTGACAGACTTCTTGTTTGTCTCTTCAGTCTTGGGGGGCAGTGGTTTGTCTTGTGCTTCTTTGCTATTCTGGAACCAAAAATATTTGTTGATTTTAAAGCCTGCTCAGGTTTTTCGCTTGTAGTTATGATGGAGTGGTTAAGTCTAAGCTTCTTAGCTGTGTAACAGAAAATTGGGCTCTCATGATACTTTAAATTGTCAAGCCATCTGAAATTTATTTCCTTACATGTGAGATGTAGCATTAACTTCACTCAGTTACAAATAATTAAGTAACATTCCATAATAATTATTGAATGAATCAATCTCCCTGCTATTTGTAAATTCTTTTCTTATAAACTAAATATTTGCACCTCCTTGGGTATGTCCTTGCCTATAATGAGTTTTGTTTTTGCCTTTACATTCTGTGTCATCACCTATATTTACCTATCTATGATCTATCCATATCTAACCTATTTATCCACTTAATTTTGCCTTATAATCAAAAATATTTAACAAATGTTAAAATAGTGGCAATGTGCATATATGAGTTTTTCTCAATTTCAGAGCATAAACTTATAAGATTTTACTATTAAGTAAAATATTTGTTGTAGACATTTTGTAAAAATCACATATCAGATTAATAAAACTTTCCTTCATCCCTTCTTCTCTGTGACTATTTTATTATGCGTGTGTGTTAATCACTCAGTTGTGTCTGACTCTGCAACTCCATGGCCTGGGTCCCACCAGGCTCCTCTATCCATGGGATTCTCCAGGCAAGAATACTGGAGTGGGTTGCCATTTCTCTGGAGAATCTTCCCAACCAAAGGGTCAAATCTGGGTCTCCCTCACTGCAGGAAGATTCTTTACTGTCTGAGCCAACAGGGATTAGATATTAAATTTTTTCAATTGCCTTTTCAACACTAATTAAGATAATTGTAATCGTACTCTTTTTCACCATTAACACAGAAAATTTTACTTTTTCCCAATGATTACTCAACCTGTCATTCCTCATTTGGTCATGGTATATTTAATTTTTTTATATATCATTTGATAAATATGCTAATATTATAGTCATTAGCATTTTTTTTCTTTTTCTTTATATCTTTGTAAAGTTGGTATCAAGATATCCTGGCTTCATAAAATTATTTTGCAATTATTTTTGCTTTTTATGTTCTTTAGAAGATCTTATGATTCTTTGGTGTGACTTCTTTAAGTGTTTGGAAGAATTCACTGCTAAATCAATTGCATCTGGAGATTACATTAATGGAAATTTTTATTTTTCATTCATTTTCTTTAACATCCTGTTACAGACTCATTCAAAGGTCTTCTTTTTCACAAGTCTTGCTTGTTTTCACCTAGAAATTTGTATATTTTGTCCAATTTTTCAAATCATTAAATACATTTCATAAAATCCTCATTATTTTTAAATTCTTTTCTTATAAACTAAATATTTGCACCTCCTTGGGTATGTCCTTGCCTATAATGAGTTTTGTTTTTGCCTTTACATTCTGTGTCATCACCTATATTTACCTATCTATGATCTATCCATATCTAACCTATTTATCCACTTAATTTTGCCTTATAATCAAAAATATTTAACAAATGTTAAAATAGTGGCAATGTGCATATATGAGTTTTTCTCAATTTCAGAGCATAAACTTATAAGATTTTACTATTAAGTAAAATATTTGTTGTAGACATTTTGTAAAAATCACATATCAGATTAATAAAACTTTCCTTCATCCCTTCTTCTCTGTGACTATTTTATTATGCGTGTGTGTTAATCACTCAGTTGTGTCTGACTCTGCAACTCCATGGCCTGGGTCCCACCAGGCTCCTCTATCCATGGGATTCTCCAGGCAAGAATACTGGAGTGGGTTGCCATTTCTCTGGAGAATCTTCCCAACCAAAGGGTCAAATCTGGGTCTCCCTCACTGCAGGAAGATTCTTTACTGTCTGAGCCAACAGGGATTAGATATTAAATTTTTCAATTGCCTTTTCAACACTAATTAAGATAATTGTAATCGTACTCTTTTTCACCATTAACACAGAAAATTTTACTTTTTCCCAATGATTACTCAACCTGTCATTCCTCATTTGGTCATGGTATATTTAATTTTTTTATATATCATTTGATAAATATGCTAATATTATAGTCATTAGCATTTTTTTTCTTTTTCTTTATATCTTTGTAAAGTTGGTATCAAGATATCCTGGCTTCATAAAATTATTTTGCAATTATTTTTGCTTTTTATGTTCTTTAGAAGATCTTATGATTCTTTGGTGTGACTTCTTTAAGTGTTTGGAAGAATTCACTGCTAAATCAATTGCATCTGGAGATTACATTAATGGAAATTTTTATTTTTCATTCATTTTCTTTAACATCCTGTTACAGACTCATTCAAAGGTCTTCTTTTTTTCACAAGTCTTGCTTGTTTTCACCTAGAAATTTGTATATTTTGTCCAATTTTTCAAATCATTAAATACATTTCATAAAATCCTCTTATTATTTTTATTGCTATAATGTCTATAATATTTCTATTGATACCCATTTTCCCTTTTGTGATATTTTTTATATTTTTGCCTCATTTTATCTCTTTGACTCTCTTATTTTCTTTTTGCCCACTCTTGAGAAGAATTTTTCAGGTTTATTTGTTTTAGATTCTTTTTCCATATAAGCCATTTACCAGAGGGTTGGGTAGAGTTTCCTGTGCTATTTTTCTGTACTGCTAATATTCCTTGAAGTCTCCCCATGTGGTTCCTCTTTCTATTGCTCTTTATTCCTTGAATCATCTACTGAATTTTCAACAGGATCTTGTTAATATCTTTAAATTTCTCTTTTATTTCCAAAATTACACTTTAATATGAGTCATGGTTTTGGTTGGAGACCATTAAATTTTTGAATTTGTGACTCATAATTGGTGGCTCAGTGTTAAAAGAATCTGCCTGCAGTGAAGGAGACACAGGTGTGAAGATTCTATTCCTGGGTCAGGAAGATCTTCTGGAGAAAAAAATGTTTACCCACTCCAGTATTCTTGAAATCCCATGGACAGAGAAGCCTGGTGGGCTACATTTCATGGGGTCACAAAGAACTGGACACAACTAAGCAACTAAAGTGAAAGTGACTCAGTAATAGATTTTAGAGGCTTAAAATTAAACAGCAGAGGTCAGTGATCCTTGAAGGAAAGACAGAATGACTTGAGATAAGCCTTGTCCTTTCTTACGACCAAGAGAGAGATTACAAGCTATGATGTACATCAAAGGACCTCAAGCAGGACCTGGTCATTTCCCCCACTTGAGAAGCCAGAATTTGATTGGGTAACTAGTCTCAGGGACACTGAGAATATATCAACAGAGGTCTTCATCTTTGTTTGGAAACTATCAGAGCATAAGGGCCACCTTGATCTAATTATCATTAAACATTTCTTATTAATTACAGTGTCCCTTGAGAGACAAGTGATATACCTCACAGTACAGTCCTAGGCAGGATCAGTTAAGAGCCTATCCAGCTCCTCTGTCCATGGGATTCTCCAAGCATGCATACTGGAGTGGGTTTCCATGCCCTTCTCCAGATCTTCCCAACCCAAGGATTAAGCTAGCATCGCTTACATCTTCTTGCACTGGCAGTCAGGTTCACTTGGGAAGCCCTATATATTTCTTCTATGTGTTACTGTTAGTCACTCAGTTGTGTCTGACTCTTTGTGACCCTGTGGACTATAGCCCACCAGGTTCCTCTGTCCATGGAATTCTCCAGGCAAGAATTCCGGACTGGGTAGACATTCCTTTCTCCAAGGGATCTTCCTAACCCAGGGATTGAACCTCGTCTCCTGCATTGGCAGGCAGATTCTGTTTGACCTTGTTTCTAATACAAATGTTTAAGTTAGGACTTTTATTTCTCTGTCTTTTTTTGTAAATCTAATCCTCCTTCAAGGTCCTGATTCACTTGCTCACTGTGACAGAGGAAACATGGGTAGGAAAGAAATGGTTATAAAAATCTAATAAACACATGTTTTCCAAACAAATTAAGTTTTTCAATCTATGTGGGTAAGTCTGTGTTAGAGATACCTAAATGGACCTGCTCAGAGAGAGGTGTATTCTGTATAGAAACCAAAACCCTGTTGAGGCAATTGACTCGATGATAAAGCTATTAAAGTGTCAGCTCTATAAGTCACGTGAATTGTGAATGAGTGAGTTCTGAAATGAACTTACATCCAACAGTGTTTCTATATGCATTCTGATTCCATATTAACCAAGCAGATGGATGATTGATTCTGTGGTATTCACTTTTGAGGGAATAGGTATAAAAAGTGTTCTCATAAAATCATTGGTGAAATTGTCACCTCCTTTAACTTAGTTGGAATGGCATAAATCTGTACTTCTTTCCCTTACTAGTTCCTAACCATGCTTCATTCGCCTTTTTATCTCCAGTGCCTTACTCTAATAAGTAGTAAAGAATTAGTTATTAAATTAAAAAAAGAACATTAAATGACTGAATAACAGGTATTTGATTAGAGTTTTTAATCAATATATTTTATATTATACAGGTATCAGTGTATCAATAATTCTGACCCAAACTTCAGGTGAAAATGATATCATAGATCTTCATGATAAAAAAAGATTATACTGGTCAGCATTCCAGATCTTCCCACCCAATTTTTTTTAAGCTAAGAAATACACATTTAACATGCACTTAAGCATTCCCAAATCCCTTAGGGCCTTTTTTTTTTTTTTTTTTTCTACATGCTTAAAATTTCCCTGACACCAGAAAAACAACAGTTGAATGATGACCAGATGGCAGGAGAGCTGTGGTAATTTGGCTGGAAGTAAGATGAGCATTGAAGCATAATGAGCAAATTAGAGATTTTAATCTTTTCTATGGGCAGATCAACCTAATAGCATGGACTAGAGCACCCCGTGGCTTTTTATTAAGTTTATTTATTTCCTTTAAAAACAGTTACTGACTCATCAGTATGATGATTTGGGGGAAATGTGACTGATGGATTAGATGGAAATATTTTTCAGGTATTATCTTCTTAGAGTTACCCAGAGTGAATCCTTCTTAATCTTAGGGTATGAGGGCAGGAATGATATCATTGAGGTGTGTAGCTAAAACCTTGGAAACAATCTTATAGTCTCTATTCAGGAGAGTAAAAGAGGATGAAAATCCCCCAATTGTTCCTTACCTTGTCATCTTTTTAAGGATTATGGGATCAAGGGAGTTTTCATGTCTTGAGGCATAATTCTGGTCTTAAAAAATTCTGAAAAGACTCTCTGATGTTAGTGATAATTGCCACAATCAGGTTTTGTAAGAATTGATGGGAAATCTGTCAGCACCTGAGGCTTTTCTTAGGTTTATGGCATGGATCTGTACTTCTTTCCCTTACTAGTTCCTAACCATGCTTCATTCGCCTTTTTATCTCCAGTGCCTTACTCTAATAAGTAGTAAAGAATTAGTTATTAAATTAAAAAAAGAACATTAAATGACTGAATAACAGGTATTTGATTAGAGTTTTTAATCAATATATTTTATATTATACAGGTATCAGTGTATCAATAATTCTGACCCAAACTTCAGGTGAAAATGATATCATAGATCTTCATGATAAAAAAAGATTATACTGGTCAGCATTCCAGATCTTCCCACCCAATTTTTTTTAAGCTAAGAAATACACATTTAACATGCACTTAAGCATTCCCAAATCCCTTAGGGCCTTTTTTTTTTTTTTTTTTCTACATGCTTAAAATTTCCCTGACACCAGAAAAACAACAGTTGAATGATGACCAGATGGCAGGAGAGCTGTGGTAATTTGGCTGGAAGTAAGATGAGCATTGAAGCATAATGAGCAAATTAGAGATTTTAATCTTTTCTATGGGCAGATCAACCTAATAGCATGGACTAGAGCACCCCGTGGCTTTTTATTAAGTTTATTTATTTCCTTTAAAAACAGTTACTGACTCATCAGTATGATGATTTGGGGGAAATGTGACTGATGGATTAGATGGAAATATTTTTCAGGTATTATCTTCTTAGAGTTACCCAGAGTGAATCCTTCTTAATCTTAGGGTATGAGGGCAGGAATGATATCATTGAGGTGTGTAGCTAAAACCTTGGAAACAATCTTATAGTCTCTATTCAGGAGAGTAAAAGAGGATGAAAATCCCCCAATTGTTCCTTACCTTGTCATCTTTTTAAGGATTATGGGATCAAGGGAGTTTTCATGTCTTGAGGCATAATTCTGGTCTTAAAAAATTCTGAAAAGACTCTCTGATGTTAGTGATAATTGCCACAATCAGGTTTTGTAAGAATTGATGGGAAATCTGTCAGCACCTGAGGCTTTTCTTAGGTTTATGGCATGGATTTGGGGTCTCTCACTTTTAATGATATTGTATTGTCCAACTGATTGCCTTAATAGAGGGAGTGAGTTGAAAGGGAGGCCCATCAATTTTCTGTGGGGCATAGCATAGAAAAAATATCTGTTGAGTACATTCAAAATCATGTTGAAAATACTAATCTTAAGTTTGCCTTTCTGAATTGCTGAAATAGTTTGACATGGCATCTTATTCACTTGTATTTTTAGCAGTTAGCTGGCTTATATGCAACTGGTGAGAGATCTATATTGTATAAATTAATCAATATTTGAGGTAATAAGAATGGGAATTCTGTGCAGACTATAATGTATGTAGATTCTATGTAGCATTAATACAGGTAAATTAAAGGGTATGTATTTCCCATTTGATGTGAAATTCTGGAGATGACCATTTTCTTTTCAATTAAATTAATAGAATAAATCAGCTTGATAGAGCTATTTATTTAAGTTCTATTCTAAAAAGGTCTACTTATTTACAATATATTCTAAAATACTGCAACTTGAAAACTAGAACTTAATTCTACTTTGTGTTCTATCAATACTTATTATTACTAAGGTACTAATAATCATATGTTATTATTACAATACATTACTTAAAGATAATGAATTGCTTATGGATACATATGCAACTCAATTTTTTTGGGGGGGCCACTTATATTGGTCTTTCATTTATCTATTTTCTTTTTCCTTTGGCTTGTGTGGGCCTACCATCACAGTGGCCTTTGTTGCTGCAGAGCACCGGCTCTGGGCACATGCATTCCAGAGCTCCTGCTCAGTAGTTGGACACATCAGTCTAGCTGCTCCATGTCACATGGGATCTTCCCAGGCCACGGAACGAACTGGTGCCTCTTGCACTGCAAGGCAGTGTCCTTACCCACTGGACCACCAGGGAAGCCCCTCAAGTTTTTTTTTTTTTTTATGTCAGGCTTTGTACATATTTACTAAAATGTTTTGCTGCCTTGTATTTTTTTTTTAAATTTCGTGCCTAGACATATATATTGATTTAAGAAGTGGAATGGATACTTTAAATAGAAAAATATTGATCAAATTTATTGAGATATGAATCTGGTAAGAAAAGATGCTATGTAAGGGCTATCTCCTTCTTTTTGCCTTGGAAAGTCATTCCCTGATCAGAAATTTCCTTTTTTGTAATGATTTAGATCTGGTGAAGTGATGACAATGTCTAACTGTTATAACACCTAGCTTAGATTGCTGAGAAAATCATGAGACTCCACACTGGCTGATAAGTTAACCATACCAAACAATAACAATATCAATAACATATAAGAAATATGCAGTTTACTTCTTTAAGGATGGAAAAAGAGGGAGAACTCTTTGTATGGGAAACAAGAATAATGTAGCCTATAATTTTTGAGACTCATCTTGGTGACTTATGGGCAGAACATGTCTAAAAACAAAGAAAATAGAGAGAAAAGCAGTTTAAGAGGTGAAAGTGAATTTGGGTAAGCCATGAAGAGGGAGAGAGAGAGAATGATGATGATGATGATGATGATGATGATGATGATGATTACGATGGGAAAGCCATGCTATCATTTGGATCTCTGGATCACCAATTCATAAACCTAGTGCTAGTCCCTCAATTTTCCAGTTAAATTAAATCCTACTCAGCTTGTTGAGTAGGATTTCTTCCACTTGAAATTAAAAAGAGCTCTGAGTAATATACTAACTTAATAGTGAAATGTAGAAGATAGAGATTTATTTATTCAAAATAACTGCAAATTATATGTTCTACTTATCTGAATGGTCATAAAGTAAGAAAGTCATGATCTCTCCATGGATATAAGTTATTCTATTGAAGCAGGTCAAAAGTTTAATAGAATTTTCTCAAACTCCTTTGAAAGAGATAGATTCAGGGGAGTTGCAATCAAAATGTCAAAATAACTCAGACTTTCAATACTAATGATCTTTTAAGTTTTAAGGAAAGATAAAGGATAAGAACTGAGAAGTTGTACAATGGGTATAAAATTCACTCTCCATTGTTGCTGCTACCTAGGTAAAGTTAAGAAAAGGCAATACAGTAACCTAGAAAAATCTGAGGGTTTAATTTAGTCATAAACATTAAAGATGTATTGTTATGATGGCTCCTGGCTGCTTATGCAGATCCTTTGAAACATCTTGAAATGATTCTATTAGCAAGACTGAGCAAGACTGTGGGTTTTCTGGTGAAAGTTGGGACTAGCATCAAGATCTCTGTGTACTCTTTGATTTGTGTGAGAAGCAGGAAGCTTTATTCAGCTATCCACTCAACAGATATTTATTGAGTAGTACTTTGTGTCAAGCAGTGGGGATAAGTGAACAAGGAAGAAATGTTTCATTTCCTCAAATATCTTGCAACACAATAAAAAATACATGTAAACTAAATAATTAATATTATATAATATAAGCTATGGCAGAGGGCATACTGGAGGATGTAACATATATGTAAGAAGCATCTAATCCTGATTTAGGTGCTAAATCTGGAAGGTCTTTTGAAGAAATGGCTGCCAAAATTGATTTTTGAAAGACAAGCAGAAATTAGAAAGGAACAAAGTCATGGAAATGATAGGCAACTTATAGAAAGCTCTGACAACAGGTTCAAAAGTCTAGAAGATAGTAAACCTTATGCTTTATATAAAAATTAACTCTACGTGAATCAGAGGTTTAAATGTAAGTTGTAAATCTGTAACAGAAATAAACATCAGAGAAAATCTTCAGGCAAAGCATTCTTAAATTTGTTACCACAAGCATGATTTGTAAAAAGGAAAATAGCTAAGTTGGATTTCATGAAATTTAAAATTTTTTTTTCTTCAAAGATTCTATTGAGGCTATGAAAATACAAGCTATGCACTGGGCAAAAATGTTGCAATCCACATATTCAACAGAAAACTAGCATCTATAATATATAAGGAGCTTCCAAAACTCAACAGTCAAAAACTAAAAGAATCTAATAAGAACATGGATAAAACAAAAGATGTAAATCACCATAGAGGATATAATTATGACAAATAAGAATGTAAGATACTCAATATATTAGTTATTGTATATGCAAATTAAAATCACAGTGGATATCATCGCACACATTTTAGAATAGCTAAAATAAAAAAAAATAAGGGCAACAACAAGTACTGATGAGGATACAGAGAAGCTGGATTCCTTTATTGCTGACTGAAACATGAAATGTACAGACACTCTGCAAAACAGTTTGGGAGTTTCTTGATACAACTAAGTATGCAACTACTGTGCCCAAACCTTTGTGACCCATGGACTGTAGCCTGCCAGGCTTCTCTGTCCATGGGATTATCCAGATCAGATTATTGGAGTAGGTAGCCTTTTCCTTCTCTGGGGGATCTTCCCAACCCAGGAATTGAACCTGTGACTCTGTGTCTCCTCTATTGGCAGGCAGATTCTTTATCATTGAGCCACTTGGAAAGCCCTGTATTACTGTACAATCCAGCAATTGTACATCTACGGATGTTATCCTGGAGAAATGAAGACATGTTTACACAGAAATCTGTACATGAAATTTTAAAATTGCTTTATTCATAATTCTCAAAAAAATTACTCAAAACCTGTAAACAATTCAAATGTCTTTCAACACGAAATGATTAAACAACTTATGGTATATATATATATATATATACATGCATATATATATCCATACACATATATGCATATATATATCCATACACATATATGCATATATATATACACCATAGCATCCTATTAATCAAAAAGGAACAAACACATGACAACTTAGATTAATTTTCAGATCAACTTGAATGAATGAAAACCCCCGAAGTTAAATACTGCTTGACTTTGTTTATATAACATTTTTGAAATGATAAACTTATAGAAACTGAGAATACGCAGGTAGTTGTCAGAGGCTAAGGTAGGGCAGAGAGTGTTAGGGAAGTGGGGGTGGCTGTGAAGACGCAAAATGAGGGTTCGCTGTGATTGTGGAAACATACCATGATTGTGTCGCTATCAGTGTATCAGTTGTGACACTGTACCATAGTTTTGCAAGATGCTATCAGTCAGGGAGAAACTGAGAAATGGGCACATGGAACTGCTCTGTGGTACTTCTTACAAACTTGTGGATACACAACTATCTTAAAATAACAATAACAAAAAAACTTAGAAACATCACTATGATTTGATGTAGAATAATCACCATAACGTTTGAACCTGAATAAGTTGACAGAATCTCCACGAATTCGTCCGCTCTTGCATGGGAAGGCTCTCTTTTCCAATCTTCCTGTAACTGATGTGAAGAGGAGAGAATCTCTGAAATATTTATGAATACTTGCGAATAGTTTTAATTTATTGGATTGTGGAATTTCTGTGATAAAATTTTAAACATGTTGAAACTATCTGAATTTATGACCACACTTTGCAAGGTAACATACAAATCATATTTTTATTTTGCTTTCCTTTGTTTTGGTTAATCAGTTACTTTTAAGTTTAAAAAAAAAAGACAAATCTTAAAGAATGTTATATGGTAACAAGGCATGGCATTTAGTGCAATTTGTGTCAAAAAGTACAAGTGGAAGTCAAAAACTTCAAATTTAAATAATGAAACAGTAAATGCATGCTCTACGTTGTCAACTGACAACGTTTCAGATAGATGACATATGCACTGTAGGTGCACAATTGTATTTTATTTTTAGACAATTGTAGGCTGCTTACTGGTTAGTTGAGAAGTTGAAAATCATATACCTTTTATTCTTTTATACAACTTTATACTTGTAGGCTAGGCCAAGGTAACTTGCATAAAGATAGTCTAAAACTAACACCTCTAAAGGGGCAATAATAAAAATATCTCACTGTGTATAAAGAACTTAATTCCAGGGGCTATCTGCAAGGTTTTCAAAATATATGGTACCCATATTGGACAAATGTCAGGATCAGCACTGTTTATTATTATCATCATTATCTTTATATTTGAAGGTTTTTAGATGGTAGGTAAGGGAGAGTTTAATAAGACATGTTCAGGAGAACAGTGTCAACAAGCTAAAGAAGCAAGAGAAATTTCTAGAAGCTCTTCCTTCAGATTTTGTTTTCAGAGACTATTGCAAAAAGAAGCTTCACTTGTCATAAATTGAAATAAAAACAAACAAAAAACCACTTATCTTTCTTGTTGCTTTCTTTCTCCAATACAGTTGTAAACACATTTTTAGGGAATCTTTGTTACATGCAGAATTCACTAAATAAGACAAGCCTTTAAAGAATTATATATTAAATAATGGAGATGGGGAAAAAGTGGTTAACAGTGACAGATTTCATTTTCTTGGGCTCCCAAATCACTGAGGATGATGACTGCTGCCAAGAAATTAAAAGATGCTTGCTCCTTGGAAGGAATGCTATCACAAACTTAGTCACTGTATTAAAAAGCAGGGGCATCACTTTGCAGACAAAGATCCGGACAGTCAAAGCTATGGTTTCTCCAGCAGTCATGTATGGATGTGAGAATTAGACCACAGAGAAGGCCGAGTGCCAAAGACTGATGCCTTTGAACTGTGGTGCTGGAGAAGACTCTTGAAAGTGCCTTGGACAGCAAGGAGCTCATATTAGTCAATCCTAAAGGAAATCAACCCTGAATATTCATCAGAAGGACTGATGGTAAAGCTGAGTCAATATTCTGGTCACCTGATGCAAAGAGCTGATTCACTGGAAAAGGCCAAGGACAGGAGGAGAAGGGATGACAGAAGATGAGCTGATTGGATGCCATCACTGACTCCATGGACATGAATTTGCTCAAACTCAGGGAGACAGTGAAGGACAGGGAAGCCTGGCATGTTGCAGTCCATGGGGTTGCAAAGAGTCAAACACAACTTAACGGTTGAACAACAACCACATATTAAATAATATTTTACAGCATAACATAAAATGCAAAAACTAATTTTTACTGACTAAAAGGAAATTTTTTGTGCAAGTAATGATGATGAAACCTCTAGACCTTTATGAAAACTTTCCAAATACTATGAAACTGCATAAGTATTTTTTTTCAAGCACCAAAATAGCAGGATGTTAATCTAAAGTTTAAGGGATGCAAAATAAATCACAAAAGAACCCTGAGACATAGAAAATGTAAATGCATCATTGTTGGTAACTAAATAATGATAGATTATTTAGATGGAAAATGATATATCAGAGAAAAGGACATGAAAATGATCAACTATATCAAATTCTCAGTGAATTCACATCAGAAAACAAAGACATTTTTAAAATGAACATGAAAAAACAAGAAGCAAAATAAAGACTTAAAAGGAAAAAAAAAAAGTTTTGCTCTATCCTAGGGACCACTATATGAATTTTATAGCAGCCCTTAATGGAATACTAAAGGATTTCTATTTGGAGTTTCACAAGCATGCCACATGAATTCCCCCAGTGACTGAATTTACAACCCTGTGGTTTTTGAATCTGATTTGAAATGTGCTTTATGCTTGCTAGGTTAGTGCTGCATTAAATGCTAGCTAAAAGAATCTTTCCTATTTCACACTGTTCACATGAGACATATTTCCTTCTTTTTGATGGTTAATATGTAAATAGAATTATCTAAAATGCATTTGGAAATAGTTTATCACTTTAATTAAAACTGTGTTTAAGTATCAAATATACATACGCCAAATTATTTTTGTAGTCTTCTGTCTGTCTACAGGGCTGCCCTGTGGGTCTGGGGTTATGATTAGTTTCAGAATTAGAGTTTGTTACTTATTCATCATCATTGCTATTGTTTTGTCACTCATCTCTCTCATCTATTTCCATTTTTTACAGTCATCTGTTGCTATTGTTATATATCTTATTATATTCACAACTGAGAGCCACAAGATTGTGTAGTTGGGGTTAGACACAGTATTCCAGAGAAAGTTGCCAAAATCAAGCTCTTTATCTATCAAAGGGATAAAGTCCTTTAGAGAAACAGAAATTATTAGTATTACCTCATTTGTATCTTGGCTGGTAATAAAGATCAACTATTTAATGTTTTATCTACGTTCACATCATATATTTGCATTTCCAGTCTTAACCCATCTCCTAAGCTAGTATCTTCTGAAATAGGTGGCTGTAGTAGTAAAGAACCTACCTGCCAATGCAGGAGATGTAAGAAACGCGGGTTTGATCCCTGGGTCAGAAAGAGTCCCTGAAGGAGGGCATGGCAACCCACTCCAGGATTCTTGACTGGAGAATCCCATGGACAAAGGAACCTAGCAGGATATAGTCCATAGGACCACAAAGAGTCAGACTCAATTAAAGTGACTCAGTATGCACACAGCCTCTGTTTTAAGGAAGTAAATTCTGGCTTCCTCCTACAGGATGTGCCTGTCCCTGCTGATTCTGTGCACAAAAAGTGACTGATTTTTACTTAATTGATTTTTTTCTTGTTGTGAGGACTGGCGTGACATAGTGCTCAGTGGCTCAAATGGTAAAGAAGCCACTTGCAATACAGCAGACCCAGGTTTGATCCCTAGGTTGAGAAGATTCTCTGGGGAAGGGAACAACTACCCACTCCAATATTCTTGCCTGGAGAAGTCCTTGGAGGCAGGAGCCTGGCAGGTTATAGTCCTTGGGTTTGCCAAGAGTGACATGACTGAGCTATAACACTTTCACTTTCTCAGTGTATATATATATATATATTTTTTTTTAGGTATTTTGGTAATTTTTTTGTGGGGGGAGGGGCGGGTCACTTCTATTGGTCTTTCATTTATCTGTTTTCATCCATCTTTGTTCTTTGGCCCGTGTGGGCCTCCCATCGCAGTGGCCTATGTTGTCGCAGCGCACTGGCTCTGGACACACGCGCTCCAGAGCTCCAGCTCGGTAATTGGACACATCAGTCCAGCCACTCCGCGGCACGTGGGATCTTCCCAGGCCAGGGATCGAACTGGCGCCCCTTGCACTGCAAGGCGGTGTCCTTACCCACTGGACCACCAGGGAAGCCCTCTCAGTGTATATTTTGTGTTCACAAGTCACATAATTTGTCTTAAGTTCTCAACTCTGCTGCTATAGTAAGAAAAGCAACCATAGACGACATAGAAGGAAATAAATGCGCATGGATTCCTGTAGAACTTTATTTACAACATCAAGCTTTAGCTTCTGTGCTATATTTCACAGGTCTCCATTTTACCACTGTTCCCAGACTCAAGGCCCAGGTGACTCTAAAGCATGAAGTCCCAAGAAAGAACCATAGAAAGTATGCTAGATACAGAAATAGTTGCACAATCTAGTCAATTTATGTAGATAAAATACCTGAGAATAAGTGTAGAAATGAATTTGATGAATGTGGGGTCAAGGTAGAAAGACATAAAAAGCTGAAACAGATCACATTTGTGGATATTAGCCCTCTGAAGCAAAGATTTTGGAGTCAGTGTTTTAATTAGCTTGATGATGTAAGACAATCTAACAGGTTGCCTAATGAGTTAACTAAAATGGACTCAACAATCATTTAAGAAGTTGAAATGGCCAAACTTTTTTTGTGTATGATAGAAAGATTTGGGAAACTTAAAAGACTGGAATGCTAAAAAGGATTTATCAAGTAGTTTAGCAATTTAAGAGGGCAGAAGCTTTTGTTGATGAAATAGGTTGAGAAGATTCTACAGCAGACCCAGGTTTGATCCCTAGGTTGAGAAGATTCTCTGGGAAGGGAACAACTACCCACTCCAATATTCTTGCCTGGAGAAGTCCTTGGAGGCAGGAGCCTGGCAGGTTATAGTCCTTGGGTTTGCCAAGAGTGACATGACTGAGCTATAACACTTTCACTTTCTCAGTGTATATATATATATATATTTTTTTTTAGGTATTTTGGTAATTTTTTTGTGGGGGGAGGGGCGGGTCACTTCTATTGGTCTTTCATTTATCTGTTTTCATCCATCTTTGTTCTTTGGCCCGTGTGGGCCTCCCATCGCAGTGGCCTATGTTGTCGCAGCGCACTGGCTCTGGACACACGCGCTCCAGAGCTCCAGCTCGGTAATTGGACACATCAGTCCAGCCACTCCGCGGCACGTGGGATCTTCCCAGGCCAGGGATCGAACTGGCGCCCCTTGCACTGCAAGGCGGTGTCCTTACCCACTGGACCACCAGGGAAGCCCTCTCAGTGTATATTTTGTGTTCACAAGTCACATAATTTGTCTTAAGTTCTCAACTCTGCTGCTATAGTAAGAAAAGCAACCATAGACGACATAGAAGGAAATAAATGCGCATGGATTCCTGTAGAACTTTATTTACAACATCAAGCTTTAGCTTCTGTGCTATATTTCACAGGTCTCCATTTTACCACTGTTCCCAGACTCAAGGCCCAGGTGACTCTAAAGCATGAAGTCCCAAGAAAGAACCATAGAAAGTATGCTAGATACAGAAATAGTTGCACAATCTAGTCAATTTATGTAGATAAAATACCTGAGAATAAGTGTAGAAATGAATTTGATGAATGTGGGGTCAAGGTAGAAAGACATAAAAAGCTGAAACAGATCACATTTGTGGATATTAGCCCTCTGAAGCAAAGATTTTGGAGTCAGTGTTTTAATTAGCTTGATGATGTAAGACAATCTAACAGGTTGCCTAATGAGTTAACTAAAATGGACTCAACAATCATTTAAGAAGTTGAAATGGCCAAACTTTTTTTGTGTATGATAGAAGATGGTATTGGCAAACTTAAAAAGACTGGAATGCTAAAAAGGATTTATCAAGTAGTCTTTGCTGAGCCAATTTAAGAGGGGCAGACAGCTTACTATTGTTGCAATAAATAAATTTATGATGCGGTTCCAGTGCATCGTCCCAGAGTCCCTTCATCAAGAGAGAAAAACCTGGTAACTTTGAGCCTTGCAACTCTTCTAAAAATTTATATTACTAATTATCCTCCCAGCCACTCCTAAATAGACCTGCAAACTGTGGATTATGAAAGTGAAAACAACAAGAAATCTCAGGGATTACTGAACACTGATCTTGTAGGGCCAAAGAATCACCACAGTCTATCAGTCAGAATAGGGTCTTAATGGGGCTTCCCTGGTGGTCCAGGGGTCCGGAATCGTGTGCCAATGAAGGGGACACGGGTTTGATCCCTGGTCTAGGAAGCATTATATGCTGAAAGGCCACTCAGCCCATGTACCACAACTATTACTCCAAAGTTCTAGAGCCTGTGAGCCACAACTACTGAGCCCATGTACCCAGCTGTTGAAACTCATGTGCCCTAGAACCTGTACTCCTCAAGAGAAACCACTACAGCTGGAAGGTCACACATTGTAACTAGAGAGACTCGCTGCAATTAAAGAAAGCCCTCATGCAGCAAAGACCCAGCACAGCCAAAAAATTAAAAACTGCTATACTGTTAAAAACAACAACAAAAAAAGAGCTGTTGGGAGTAATGAAATCAGTGAAGTATTTTTATTGTGAAGTTTTGCTTCAGGTCTGTTTCACCATGGGCTAAGTTTTCCAAGGACCTGTCTGTGCATTTCCACACTCACCTACCTCCCTTGCAAAGTTGGATGGACGGGAAGAGTTCACCACTACTGAACTGCTGTCTTCCACAATGGGTCTGAACAGCATTATTAGATCACTGGAATCAAATTATGATGGCCTGTCCTATGAGTAGTATTTTTATTTGGGGAAAACATGGAAAGCATGGCTTGCTCCCCAGCATGGCCCTTTATCTTTTCTGGTCATTAGCCTCAGTCATTAGCACGTGTGCTTTCACTTAGTATTAAATATGTAAGTGTGTGTGTGTGTGTGTGTGTGTGTGTGTATCTAACTCCTTGTGACCTATGAACTGTAGCACATCAGAGCAATTCTCTGTCCATGGGATTCCCCAGGTAAGAATACCGGAGTGGGTTGCTATTACCTCCTCCAGGGTATCTTCCCGACCCAGGGATAAAACCCATGTCTCCAGCTTTGGCAGATGGATTCTTTACCACTGAGTGAGCTGGGAAGCCCTGAAATTTGTAAGTGGACCTTCCCAATTGGTCATAAGCAGTAGGAGTAATGACCTTGAATTTATGTAATGTAATTATACCAATCATGGGAGTCGAATGTGTGGGAAAAAATGTGAATAAATACATTTAAATTACATCAAAGCTGATTCATGGATGTAAAATTATCATAGAACCTACTTTTCAACTGGTAAAAATTTCTTAAGGCAAGGCACAAATACATTTCTGATAATGCTAAGATATCAGACAAGTTTATTTTTAAATAATAATATCTATATCAATCATAATAATGAAGAAGATATGACTCTGTCTATACTGATAGATATAAATATGTTTATCAGTACTTAGAAACATTTTCACAGCTGAGTGTACCACTTAATTCAAAGTTAAAGGGCTTATACTAAAGTTCAAATAATTTTAGTGGATTAGGTGTCATTACGTGAACATCTTTGTCAGCAATTACTGGCTATGAAAATATGAAAATAAGTACAATTTGTCTAAAGTAGACATTTTTACTTTGAAAGATAATGTGAATGTTTCTTCAGTTGTCCTCTTTCATGAAGAACCAGAAATTAGAATTAGCCAGAAGAGTGTCAAAATATTTGACATTTTTTATGGGCTAAGTTTTCCAAGGACCTGCTGTGCATTTCCACACTCACCTACCTCCCTTGCAAAGTTGGATGGACGGGAAGAGTTCACCACTACTGAACTGCTGTCTTCCACAATGGGTCTGAACAGCATTATTAGATCACTGGAATCAAATTATGATGGCCTGTCCTATGAGTAGTATTTTTATTTGGGGAAAACATGGAAAGCATGGCTTGCTCCCCAGCATGGCCCTTTATCTTTTCTGGTCATTAGCCTCAGTCATTAGCACGTGTGCTTTCACTTAGTATTAAATATGTAAGTGTGTGTGTGTGTGTGTGTGTGTGTGTGTATCTAACTCCTTGTGACCTATGAACTGTAGCACATCAGAGCAATTCTCTGTCCATGGGATTCCCCAGGTAAGAATACCGGAGTGGGTTGCTATTACCTCCTCCAGGGTATCTTCCCGACCCAGGGATAAAACCCATGTCTCCAGCTTTGGCAGATGGATTCTTTACCACTGAGTGAGCTGGGAAGCCCTGAAATTTGTAAGTGGACCTTCCCAATTGGTCATAAGCAGTAGGAGTAATGACCTTGAATTTATGTAATGTAATTATACCAATCATGGGAGTCGAATGTGTGGGAAAAAATGTGAATAAATACATTTAAATTACATCAAAGCTGATTCATGGATGTAAAATTATCATAGAACCTACTTTTCAACTGGTAAAAATTTCTTAAGGCAAGGCACAAATACATTTCTGATAATGCTAAGATATCAGACAAGTTTATTTTTAAATAATAATATCTATATCAATCATAATAATGAAGAAGATATGACTCTGTCTATACTGATAGATATAAATATGTTTATCAGTACTTAGAAACATTTTCACAGCTGAGTGTACCACTTAATTCAAAGTTAAAGGGCTTATACTAAAGTTCAAATAATTTTAGTGGATTAGGTGTCATTACGTGAACATCTTTGTCAGCAATTACTGGCTATGAAAATATGAAAATAAGTACAATTTGTCTAAAGTAGACATTTTTACTTTGAAAGATAATGTGAATGTTTCTTCAGTTGTCCTCTTTCATGAAGAACCAGAAATTAGAATTAGCCAGAAGAGTGTCAAAAAATTACCTCCTCTTCCCTCGACTGTAGTTTAATTGAGCATTAACATCAAATAAACAGTCTTTACCTTTAACATGAATGCACCCAAAAGACAGTTTCCATTCATTTTGTATGATTAAAACTGCATTAGGAATATAAATGTATTAATTTATAGATACAGATACTAATTGCTTAAATATTGAGTTCAAAATCAGGCACTAATATATGTGGAATAATTGGTTCTTGCTGGAGAAGGAAACCATAATAAAGAACTTGAAAGCGCTGTCACATTTCACATAACTAGCAAAATCGCAGAATATTTGAAAAATATTCTGAAAGAAAATGTCTTGGGGCTTTCTTAATGAGAATGAATGTGGTTTGAAAAGATCAAATAATATTCACATATGTCAAATACAGGTTTTAATAACAGTTAGAGATAATGAATAAAATTAAAGTAGGTCAATTTAAGTCATTTATTTTCCAGAAGGAGTTACACATCATAATCACTACTTATTAAGATATAATTAAAATCAAAAAATGATATTTACTAAAGAAAGCTGTTACTAAATAGAAGAAAAGTCAACGTGAGTTATTTTACCATTTTTAAATTTCCATGTTCATTTTTATTAGCATATCAGCATTTTGTGGTTAATGGCCATATATAACTATGATAATGTAATAATAATTGACATAATAATAAATAGCACAATCATGAAAACAGCTCCTTTTTGCTTTGGCACTTTTATTGTGATTGAGAAACAAATCAGATGTTTTCTAGCACAGATAAAAACTTTCTTGGACAAATATATTTAATCTGTGGGAATAAAGAACTGTAAAATAAAAGATAAACATTCCTTGGATTTATTAAAAGTAATAATAAATATAAAACATAGCCTTCACATACACACAAAGTAAATAGCATGAGGCTATAATCTTTGCTGTAACAAAATGTATTCTTTGAAAATTAGATTCAAATACTAAACCTATCAGATCATGACCTCAACAAGCTTGCTCTTATTTGGGAGTGCAGATTGCTTAATAAAAGTCTTCCATAAATTTGCTATAAATACCTAATTTTCTTTAAAAATCAGATTCCAAAAAACTGATTCTTTATAAAACACTGTTCATCTTACGAAGCCCAAACTACACACTATCTAGAATACCAGACTATGAAAATCATTTTTTTAGGTGCCCATTTTAAAGAATTCTAGATGATCAACCTGCACTCTCTAAGTCTTTATTATAATTTCTTAAATATTGAGTTCAAAATCAGGCACTAATATATGTGGAATAATTGGTTCTTGCTGGAGAAGGAAACCATAATAAAGAACTTGAAAGCGCTGTCACATTTCACATAACTAGCAAAATCGCAGAATATTTGAAAAATATTCTGAAAGAAAATGTCTTGGGGCTTTCTTAATGAGAATGAATGTGGTTTGAAAAGATCAAATAATATTCACATATGTCAAATACAGGTTTTAATAACAGTTAGAGATAATGAATAAAATTAAAGTAGGTCAATTTAAGTCATTTATTTTCCAGAAGGAGTTACACATCATAATCACTACTTATTAAGATATAATTAAAATCAAAAAATGATATTTACTAAAGAAAGCTGTTACTAAATAGAAGAAAAGTCAACGTGAGTTATTTTACCATTTTTAAATTTCCATGTTCATTTTTATTAGCATATCAGCATTTTGTGGTTAATGGCCATATATAACTATGATAATGTAATAATAATTGACATAATAATAAATAGCACAATCATGAAAACAGCTCCTTTTTGCTTTGGCACTTTTATTGTGATTGAGAAACAAATCAGATGTTTTCTAGCACAGATAAAAACTTTCTTGGACAAATATATTTAATCTGTGGGAATAAAGAACTGTAAAATAAAAGATAAACATTCCTTGGATTTATTAAAAGTAATAATAAATATAAAACATAGCCTTCACATACACACAAAGTAAATAGCATGAGGCTATAATCTTTGCTGTAACAAAACGTATTCTTTGAAAATTAGATTCAAATACTAAACCTATCAGATCATGACCTCAACAAGCTTGCTCTTATTTGGGAGTGCAGATTGCTTAATAAAAGTCTTCCATAAATTTGCTATAAATACCTAATTTTCTTTAAAAATCAGATTCCAAAAAACTGATTCTTTATAAAACACTGTTCATCTTACGAAGCCCAAACTACACACTATCTAGAATACCAGACTATGAAAATCATTTTTTTAGGTGCCCATTTTAAAGAATTCTAGATGATCAACCTGCACTCTCTAAGTCTTTATTATAATTTCTTAATTTCTGAACCATCAAAAGTGTATGAATCAGAATCAACTAATTCATAATATGAGTCATGAAGGCTGTTGTCATAATAATTACTATTTCGTAAGTATAACAAATGAAGACAACTTTTTTAGAGTCTTATTTTTGGCAGCTCTCAAAGAATAATTCACATATTTCTATTATTATAACAATAATAGAAATTATTGTTATAATATTCATGTGTTAATATACATGTATGTGTACATGTACCTATATATGTAGACACATGTACATATTATTATAATATATACACATATTCCATACATTGTGGAAAAATTTTGTGTCTTCTGAGGTTCTTAGATTCAGTTCTATATTTGTTAGTTAGGCTGGATTTCCTAAATGTGCCATTAAATATTTTATGTCTTTACTGAGAGAATTGTTTTTAAAATATTTTACTTATGCTTGTTAATTTCTGTATTGCAGGGGCGGGTTGGGGAGTGAGGGGGGCAGGCAGGCCACTTCTATTGGTCTTTCATTTATCTATTTTCATCCATCTTTGTTCTTTGGCCCACGTGGGCCTCCCATCGTGGTGGCCTCTGTTGTCGCAGAGCACCGGCTCTGGGTGCATGCACTCCAGAGCCCCGGCTCAGTAATTGGACACATCAGTCCAACCGCTTTGCGGCATGTGGGATCTTCCCAGGCCAGGGATCGCACTGGCACCCCTTGCACTGCAAGGCGGTGTCCTTACCCACTGGACCACCAGGGGAAGCCCTCAATGAGTGAAATTTTTACGGTCAATAGTTTTGCCTTTTCCAGAACACCATATAGTTGGAATCATATATTATGTAGTCTTTTCAGATTGACTTCTTTCACTTAGTAACATGCATTTATGGTTTTTCCATAAACTCCACATTCACAGGTGTGTCTTCTGAAGGCAGGATATAGTTGGGTCTTATTTTTCAATCTACTGAGACACTCTGTGTCTTCTGATTGCTGAATTCAGTCCATTTACATTTAGGATGATTACTGGTAATATGAGGACTTATTCCAGATGATCAACCTGCACTCTCTAAGTCTTTATTATAATTTCTTAATTTCTGAACCATCAAAAGTGTATGAATCAGAATCAACTAATTCATAATATGAGTCATGAAGGCTGTTGTCATAATAATTACTATTTCGTAAGTATAACAAATGAAGACAACTTTTTTAGAGTCTTATTTTTGGCAGCTCTCAAAGAATAATTCACATATTTCTATTATTATAACAATAATAGAAATTATTGTTATAATATTCATGTGTTAATATACATGTATGTGTACATGTACCTATATATGTAGACACATGTACATATTATTATAATATATACACATATTCCATACATTGTGGAAAAATTTTGTGTCTTCTGAGGTTCTTAGATTCAGTTCTATATTTGTTAGTTAGGCTGGATTTCCTAAATGTGCCATTAAATATTTTATGTCTTTACTGAGAGAATTGTTTTTAAAATATTTTACTTATGCTTGTTAATTTCTGTATTGCAGGGGCGGGTTGGGGAGTGAGGGGGGCAGGCAGGCCACTTCTATTGGTCTTTCATTTATCTATTTTCATCCATCTTTGTTCTTTGGCCCACGTGGGCCTCCCATCGTGGTGGCCTCTGTTGTCGCAGAGCACCGGCTCTGGGTGCATGCACTCCAGAGCCCCGGCTCAGTAATTGGACACATCAGTCCAACCGCTTTGCGGCATGTGGGATCTTCCCAGGCCAGGGATCGCACTGGCACCCCTTGCACTGCAAGGCGGTGTCCTTACCCACTGGACCACCAGGGGAAGCCCTCAATGAGTGAAATTTTTACGGTCAATAGTTTTGCCTTTTCCAGAACACCATATAGTTGGAATCATATATTATGTAGTCTTTTCAGATTGACTTCTTTCACTTAGTAACATGCATTTATGGTTTTTCCATAAACTCCACATTCACAGGTGTGTCTTCTGAAGGCAGGATATAGTTGGGTCTTATTTTTCAATCTACTGAGACACTCTGTGTCTTCTGATTGCTGAATTCAGTCCATTTACATTTAGGATGATTACTGGTAATATGAGGACTTATTCCATTTTAACTTTGTTTTCTGTTTGCTTTATATTGCCATGGTTTCTTTTTCTTTGCGCATCTTCTTGCCATTGTAGTCTGATGGCTTTCCGTGATGGTTTGCTCAGCTTCTCATTTTTCTTGTTTTGTGTCTCTGCTCCAGACCTATGTGTTGTGGGTACCATGAAATTGGTGCAAATTTCTCAAAGATAAAATAGTCCTTTTTCTGATTACAGCATCTTTTCTTCATTCATCAATACAGGTTTTGCATTTTCCCCCTTCTTCTGTTTTGTTATTGTTTCAAATTACCCCTTCCTATGTTCTGAATTTGTCAGTAAACTGAAGTAGTTATGGTTATTTTTATGGTTTTTATTCCTTTTAACTTTTATGCTATAATTAAGTGTTGAGCAGGCTATTCTGATATAGAGTTGTGATGTTCTGATTCTGCCTGCTCTTTATCACCTACCTCACAATTTTATGCACTTTTCTTCTCTTCATTTTAAGTATAAGACCTCCTTTCAACATTTCTTATAAGGCAGGTCTAGTGGTGATGAACTCCTTCAGCTTTTGTTTGTCTCAAAATTCTTTATTTCTCCTTCATATCTCAATGATAAATTTGCTAGATAAAATATTCTTGGGTGACAGTTTATATCTTTCAGAATCTTCAGTGTGTTATTCCACTCTCTCATGTCTAGTAGAATTTCTGTTAAGAAATCTGCTGATAGTCTAACAGGTGTTCCCTTGTAGATTACCATACTTATTCCCTGGCTGCCTTTACAATTCTTTTTTTGTCATTGAGTTTTGACAATTTTAATATGATATGCCTTGGTGAAGGTCTTTTTTTCCTTGAAGTAATTAGGTGTCTCTTAGCTCTATGCACTTGTATATCTAGTTTCTTCCCCAGGTTTAGAAAGTTCTCAGCTATTATTTCTTTAAACAAATTCTGTTTTCCCTTTTCCCTTTGTCTTCTCTTCCTGGGATTTCCATTATTCTAATGTTACCCTTCCTAACACAGTCATATATGTCTTTAGAATTTCGTGTGTGTATGTGTGTGTGTGTGTGTGTTAGTCTCTCAGTCAACTCTGTGACACCATGAACTGTAACCTGTGATGACCCTCTATCCATGGAATTCTCCAGGCAAGAAGACTGTCTGGAGGGCATTTTCCAGACCCACAGATCGAACCCTGGTCTCTACTATCTGAGCCACCAAAGAAGTCCCTCATTGTTTATAGAAACTGTATTGCATACATACTCAGTCAGTCCTGTCTGATTCTTAGTGGCCCCATGAACTGTAGCCTACCGGCCTTCTCTGGAGGAGGAGGAATTTTTCAGGCAAGAATTCTAGAGTGGGTTGCCATTTCCTCCTCCAGAGGACATTCCGCACCCAAGAATCAAGCCCGCATCTCTTGCATTGGTTGGCAGACTGATTACCACTGAGTCACCTGGGAAGCCCCATAAAACTGAATTTGTTAGACGCAATTATTTCTTACCTTTTATGAATCTCACACAGAGTGCAACCCTTAGGGTGCATTACTTCTGCATATCATTAAAAATTTTAAATTACGTATTGATTCATGATGACTGCATACTCAGAATTTGGCTCTATTGCCAAGTCCTGGGTGATCATTTTCTAGTTTCTATAGAAAGACTATTGAGTCCTCTAGTTGTGCTCTGTAAGACTAAATGGTTATCTAAAATATTTCTGATGTCTGTAATGTGTACGTTCTCCTTTCCTTAAAATACCCCAGATTTTATTTAATTGCTTAGCTATAGGCATGATGAGAAAGGAACTATCTTTGAAGAACACGTCTGCTTTTTTAAAAAGTGGTATTCCTGATATTTTTTTCTCTAGCATTTTCTATCTCTAGGGTGGAATATCCCAATTTAGAAGAGAACCCTAAAGAGAGAGCTTGAATATGCATATGGTATGCACTGTGACATTAGCAGGTGCAACATTGCCTTAAAGACTGCAGTTTGGCATTTTAAAAATGAATGTGAAAATGCTCAGGGAACTCCAATTCATTTGATTTAAGCCAAAGGATAGTTTCCACGTGGATTATTCTTCCACATTCAAAACGCTTTGTATCATTTTTCCTTCCATTAATGATACAGAAATAGACCACTAAAGTCATGTTCTATATAAAGACACAACATTCAATTTATATAATCTGTTCAGAAGAACAAGAGACTGAATCATTTAAAAGATTTCTAGAATTCTGTTTATGATTCTGGCCTACCATGGCCAGAATTCAAATACCCTACCTTGTCTTCATAACATTTTTGGCAGAAGAGCTCTGAATAAAAGCAAGAAACAATTTGTGTTTTCTTTCTGTCTAGCTAAAGTTTGAAAATATCAGTTAAAAGCCCAATCCTGGTTTTCTTATTGGACTTGACTTGATCGATTGATATTTTAGTCAATTACAATATACTTGTATTCATTCTTTGTAGGTAATTTCTCTAGAAATTATTGGAAATTCTAAAACTGACTAGATATCACCCCTAGTTCAGTTTTAGAATTGTTACAGGGCTTAAGATTTTTCAAAGAAAATCAGATATCTCGATTTATAGCTACAAATAAGTAGAAAATGAGTCTCATAGAAGCAGTATGCATACATACACACTCACAGAGGCACAAGAGCTGAACAGGAAAATTTTGTTGCTGTTTAGTCAGTAAGTCATGTTTACTCCATGGACTCTAGCCTGCCAGGCTCCTCTGTCCATGAGATTTCCTAGGCAAGAACACTGAAATAGAAAAATAAGTACACATTTATTCAATTTATTATTAATTTCATTTTAATTAAAAAAGTTGAAGTATAGCTGCTGTATAATATACTAAAGTGTATAATACAGTGATTCACAATTTTTAAAGATTCTATTCCATTTATAGTTGTTATAAAATGTTGTCTATGTTTCCAGTGCTGTACAATATATCCTTGCAACTTATTTTATATAGAATACTTTGTACCTCTTACTCCCTTACCCTGTATGGTCCCTCCTCCTTCCCTCTCCCCACTAGTAACCACTAGCTTGTCCTCTATATCTGTGAGTCTGATTTTTGTTCGCTTGTTTTTAATATTCATTAGTTTGCTGTACTTTCTAGATTCCACATTTAGGTGATAAGGAAAGTGGTTATTTTTAATTAAAAAAAATTTATTTTATATTGGAGTATAGAAGACAATGTGGTTTTAGTTTCAGGTGGATGACAAATTGATTTGCTTATATGTACATATCTATATTCACTTATACATACATAACATATTTTTCCTTTCAAAGTCTTTTTCTAGTTAGGTTATCACAGAATATTAAGTGGAACTTCAGGTGCTATACAGTAAGTCTTTATTTGTTATGCATTTTAAATATAGAAGTGTATACATATTAATCTCAAACTTCCAATCGATCCCTCCCCTTTCCCCTGGGAACCACAAATTCGTTCTCTAAGTCTGTTTCTCTTTTGTAAATAAGTTCGTTTCTATCTTTTTTTTAGATTCTGCCTATAAGCAGTATCATCTGATATTTGTCTTTCTTTGTGTGACTCACTTCACTCAGTATGATAATATCCATCTGTGTGGTGGCAAATGGCATCATTTCTCTTTTTAATGATTAAGTAATATTCTGTGTAGGTACCATATCTTCCTTATCCCTCATCTGTCAATGGACATTTAAGTTGTTTCCATGTCTTGGCTATTGTAAACAGCACGACAGTGAACACAGTGATGCATGTGTCTTTTTGAACCGTGTTTTTCACTGGGTATATCTCAGGAACAGGACTGCTGGGTCACACAGTAGCTCTGTTTTTAGCTGTCTGACACCACCAAAAAATAAACTGAAAATGGATAAAAGAACCTAAATGTAAGATTGGATACTATAAAGCTCTTAGAGGAAAATATAGGAAGAGCACTCTTTGACATAAATCTCAGCAGCAATATCTTTCTCATGCCAGTGTCCTAGTGCAATGGAAATAAAAACAGAAACAAAAAAAATGGGACTTATTTAATCTCAAAAGCTTTTGCAGAACGAAGTAAACTGTAATCAAAGTATAAAGACAATCATGGAATGGGAAAAGACAATTTGCAAACAATGTCACTAACAGAGGATTAGTCGCCAAATTTTATAAACAGCTCATGGGACTCAATATTAACAAAAAGAAAAATCAATCAAAAATTGGGCAGAAGACCTAAATGGATACTTCTTCAAAGAAGACATAAGATGGCCAAGAGGTACACGAAAAGATGCTCAACATTGCTAACTTATTAAACACAAACCAAAACCACAAAGAGCTATCACCTCACACCAGTAAGAATGGCCATTATCAAAAAAATCTACAAACAATAAATGATAGAGAGGCTGTGGAGAAAAGGGAAGCCTCCAAGCTGCTGACAGGAATGTAAATTCATGCACCCACTATAAAGAACAGCAGGAGGAGAGGGTGCAGAGAAAAGGGAACCCTCTTGCATCGCTGGTGGGAATGTAAACCAATACAGCCTCTATGGAAGACAGTATGGAGATTCCTTAAAAAACTAAAAATAGAAGCACCCTATGACCCAGCAATCCCACTACTAGGCCTATATTCTGATGAAATCAAAACTGAAAGAAGCAGCTGTACCCCAACGGTCATTGCAGCTCTCTATACAATAGCCAGAACTTGGAAGCAACCTAGATGTCCATCAACGAATGAATGGATACAGAAGTACTGGTACATATATACAATGGAATACTACTCAGCTGTTAAAAGAAATGCAGAAGACTCAGTCCTAATGAAGTGGCTGGCTCTAGAACCTATCATAAAAAGTGAAGTAAGTCAAAAAGAGAAAGACAAATGCAGTATACTGACACACATATATGGAATCTAGTAGGACGATCTTGATAACACACGCAGGGAACTCACAGAAAAACAGACAGAGCATAGACATAGGGACATTGTGGGGAAGAAATAGGGGGGGGCATGGAGGGAGTAACATGGAAACCTATACTGTCATTGTGGGATGATGATGGCAAATAGGAATAGCACTCTTTGACATAAATCTCAGCAGCAATATCTTTCTCATGCCAGTGTCCTAGTGCAATGGAAATAAAAACAGAAACAAAAAATGGGACTTATTTAATCTCAAAAGCTTTTGCAGAACGAAGTAAACTGTAATCAAAGTATAAAGACAATCATGGAATGGGAAAAGACAATTTGCAAACAATGTCACTAACAGAGGATTAGTCGCCAAATTTTATAAACAGCTCATGGGACTCAATATTAACAAAAAGAAAAATCAATCAAAAATTGGGCAGAAGACCTAAATGGATACTTCTTCAAAGAAGACATAAGATGGCCAAGAGGTACACGAAAAGATGCTCAACATTGCTAACTTATTAAACACAAACCAAAACCACAAAGAGCTATCACCTCACACCAGTAAGAATGGCCATTATCAAAAAAATCTACAAACAATAAATGATAGAGAGGCTGTGGAGAAAAGGGAAGCCTCCAAGCTGCTGACAGGAATGTAAATTCATGCACCCACTATAAAGAACAGCAGGAGGAGAGGGTGCAGAGAAAAGGGAACCCTCTTGCATCGCTGGTGGGAATGTAAACCAATACAGCCTCTATGGAAGACAGTATGGAGATTCCTTAAAAAACTAAAAATAGAAGCACCCTATGACCCAGCAATCCCACTACTAGGCCTATATTCTGATGAAATCAAAACTGAAAGAAGCAGCTGTACCCCAACGGTCATTGCAGCTCTCTATACAATAGCCAGAACTTGGAAGCAACCTAGATGTCCATCAACGAATGAATGGATACAGAAGTACTGGTACATATATACAATGGAATACTACTCAGCTGTTAAAAGAAATGCAGAAGACTCAGTCCTAATGAAGTGGCTGGCTCTAGAACCTATCATAAAAAGTGAAGTAAGTCAAAAAGAGAAAGACAAATGCAGTATACTGACACACATATATGGAATCTAGTAGGACGATCTTGATAACACACGCAGGGAACTCACAGAAAAACAGACAGAGCATAGACATAGGGACATTGTGGGGAAGAAATAGGGAGGGGGGGGTATGGAGGGAGTAACATGGAAACCTATACTGTCATGTGTGGAAAAGATAGCTATTGTCATTGTGCTAAGGGAATAGGAGTGCCTACAACCACTTGGGGCGATGGTCTGGAGGGGTGGGAGGAGGGGAACTAGGTGGGTGGGGGACCAGGGATGTGCATATGAATGATCTGGGAACATACATGTCAGTGAACAGCAAAACTCTGTAAAATCTTTAAAATAAAGAATTAAAAATTAAAAAAAGAAAAGAACAGCAGGAGTCTCCTTAAGAAACTAAAGACAGAGGCACACATTTAGTTCAAAATGTTACCACTTTTATGATCCTATGACTGTCATCCATTTTAACAGAAAATCGTAACTGTTTCTTTTACTAATTATATCATGTATATTAACCTGAAATTTCAGCTAGAAGTCAAGTGCTGAAATCAGTGTCACAGATTAGACTAGTAATTCTGTCTATCTCAAGTGTTGACTTAGTTAGTGGTTACTGTTGATTAGACAGTGAGGTGCATGCTTTACAAATATTCTGTTATTAAATCCTCTCATATAATCCTAGAAGTGGGTACTAATATCTAACATTAACTGCTAAAGAAGATGAATTAGATAGAACAGTGCTCGAGCTCTTATATAGGATGAGAATGTATCTAAACTTCACCACTTAACCTCTCTAAAAGGTACTGTGTACATAAACAGTCTGTAATTCAGATCTTCCATCTGTAAATGCTATGCAATATAATTATCTCATATTTGGCGAGACAATGAATTAAGTTAACACACTGAAAGTGACTAAGGGAGAGCACACATCAAGTAGTATACAGGAGTTTACTGTTATTACAATAACAGAGATGGCTGATTGCAAAACCAGAAAATCAGTCCAGGTAAAGTTGGCTATTTCAATTAGTTTGCAAGAAACAGAATTCATATTGCAGTATGTAAAGGCTGAGTATAAAACAAATATTCATATTCCACCAAAGATAGAGTGATTTCACCAAGTACTTTCTCTGTATTTATTAAAATGACCTTATAGCTCTTTTTTCTCCTTTAATTTGTTAATGTGGTGGTTTTCCTTGATGGACAGAGGCTGGCGGGCTATAGGGTCACAAAAGAGTCAGACACAACTTAGCTACTAAACAGTCTATTTATTACTCCATGAATGGTTTGTATTTCTTTAGTCTCTAGCTAATATCCAAATCTTCTGTTCTTTGCTTTCTTGCAGTTTCTAGATGATAATTCCTTACACAAATGTGTCTAGGTGATAATTCCTTCCTTCCTCTTTTCCTTCTTCCTTCCCTCCTTCCGTTTCTTTCTTTCTTTCTGCCCCTGTCTCCTTCCCTTTCTCTCTGTCTCTCTTTCTCTGTTTTTCATCTTTTGGGGATTTATTTGAGTTCTCTGGTGTGTCAGTTGTTATCACTCAGAAGCTCTAACAGGCTAATAGGTGAGTAAATATGAGCTTACTTCAAATGGAAAAAGAAATTCCTATTACTTTCCTGTGACTTTGTTATCAGTCTTTTGTACCTGCGTGTGTGTGTGTGTGTGTGTGCATGTGTGTGTGTGTGCTCACTCGTGTCCGACTCTCTGCAACCCTATGGATTGTAGCCTGGCAGGCTCTTGGCAAGAGTACTGGAGTGGGGTGCCATGCCCTTCTCCAGGCGATCCTCCTGACCGAGGTATCTAACTTGTCTCTCTTGGGTCTCCTGCATTGTAGGCAAATTCTTTACAGGCTGAACTACTGGGGAAGCGCCTTAAGAGCTTCTTGGTATGGTTTGTCAATGCTTTCAAGGCAAAAGAGGCTACAGTGTGTTCTATTTATCCTTCTGAAATTATATCTTCAGTTAGATACTAGTTTATAAGTTTCTTACTACTATAGATGATCCGAAATAGTTTTCAGAATGTTGAAAAATATTTTATCTACCGTGTTTAGTTATCTTTTCATAGAACTTGGTGCTACCGATTAACAGAAAATGAAATGACATTTAAGCTAGTGTTCTCAGTTACTGTATAATCCATCCTAAAACATCTACTCTCCACCAAATAAACCCTCCCATCAACTATTTTTAAAATACATATTGTGAGTGCCAGGCACTTCGTAAGATATGTGGGATATATCAATGAACACAAGAAACATCTCTATGCTTACAGAATTTACATCTTAGCTTACTTTCCATATTTTAAAGACTAAGCTCTTTAAGATAATATATTAATACCTAGATAGGTAGACTAATCTTCAGGATAAGAAGATTAGTCATTCAATATACCAAGTACTATTTTGAAAATTGCAAATGAAAAACAGTTTTTTAAACCTATTGCTAGTCTTTAAATTCAGTTTTGTTTGAATACAACTATAGACATCACATTAAGGTTCCAAGCTGCTCTCATTCATAGTATAATTAAATTGGTTAATTCAGCTTGCTGCATTTTTTTTTTTAATTTAAAACCACTAAAATAATGATGATATAGTTTAGATTTGTTTTCTTTTAAAATCTGGTATTTTCCTCAATCTAAGCTCTTCTGAACATAAACAATGTCTTTTTTGCTCTGTCTCTTCCCAGGAGGCCTGCCAGGATATTTGCTATCAAGCTATAATTAAATCTTTTAATTGTCCATTTATTTTTATTTTCTCTGCCACTATATTTGCTTTTTAATAGTCCTCACTCCCCATCTTGTTTGTATTTCTTTTCTTTTGTTGCCAACCACACTTTAAAACTGTTACTTGCTGCTGTTATTTGGCCAGCCAGGACTTTCTATTTGTCCTTGTTTCTTTTTCCCTACAATTGATTTTTAACCACCCAAAGATAAACTGTGACTTCCAACTGCTCTGCGGCTCTAGCTATTGCAATCCCTTCTTTGAAATGGCTGAGTGAGCAGGAGATGACTGAAACCATGAGCAGGAAGCAAATGATTTCTTCCCTCATGAATCTTTGACTCAGCATTTGGCAAATTCTAGAGATGCGGGAGTATTTCCAGTTGATTCATTCTTCTACTTTTCTTGGATTGTTCCAGCATTATGATCAATCAGAACTTCACAGAAATGCTCATCTTTTGTTGCAGCTCATAGATAGGAAACAAGCTGAGAAATCTGATACTATGTTTTGGGTGACAGTAGAGATACCAAGGTGGAACAGATAGATTACTTAAGTTTAATTCATCTTCCGATACAGAGATTACCTGAGGACTCACCATTTACAATAGACCTTGTAAAAGTATTACTTAGTAGAGAATGGACTACTCTTTTTCATGACCCAAAGTAACATAGTACAGAGAAAATACAATTTGATCTACTGTCAGGAAGCTTCATGCTTCTTCCAGTGTTTAAGATCAAGCAGAAGTTTAAAGAAAGTCTGTTTTGCTTTTATATGACTATAATTCTATATGCATTATAAAGGTCCTAGTTTGGTCATATATGGAGTAAAGTTTAAACTAGATACCTTTCATAATCCCATAGAGCTTTTGATATAGGTATGCATGTATTTTAGAAATATAAAAGGTTTTTAAAATTCTGGTATTTCCCTTTTCAATCTAAGGCTTGCATTTTTTTTTTTAATTTAAAACCACTAAAATAATGATGATATAGTTTAGATTTGTTTTCTTTTAAAATCTGGTATTTTCCTCAATCTAAGCTCTTCTGAACATAAACAATGTCTTTTTTGCTCTGTCTCTTCCCAGGAGGCCTGCCAGGATATTTGCTATCAAGCTATAATTAAATCTTTTAATTGTCCATTTATTTTTATTTTCTCTGCCACTATATTTGCTTTTTAATAGTCCTCACTCCCCATCTTGTTTGTATTTCTTTTCTTTTGTTGCCAACCACACTTTAAAACTGTTACTTGCTGCTGTTATTTGGCCAGCCAGGACTTTCTATTTGTCCTTGTTTCTTTTTCCCTACAATTGATTTTTAACCACCCAAAGATAAACTGTGACTTCCAACTGCTCTGCGGCTCTAGCTATTGCAATCCCTTCTTTGAAATGGCTGAGTGAGCAGGAGATGACTGAAACCATGAGCAGGAAGCAAATGATTTCTTCCCTCATGAATCTTTGACTCAGCATTTGGCAAATTCTAGAGATGCGGGAGTATTTCCAGTTGATTCATTCTTCTACTTTTCTTGGATTGTTCCAGCATTATGATCAATCAGAACTTCACAGAAATGCTCATCTTTTGTTGCAGCTCATAGATAGGAAACAAGCTGAGAAATCTGATACTATGTTTTGGGTGACAGTAGAGATACCAAGGTGGAACAGATAGATTACTTAAGTTTAATTCATCTTCCGATACAGAGATTACCTGAGGACTCACCATTTACAATAGACCTTGTAAAAGTATTACTTAGTAGAGAATGGACTACTCTTTTTCATGACCCAAAGTAACATAGTACAGAGAAAATACAATTTGATCTACTGTCAGGAAGCTTCATGCTTCTTCCAGTGTTTAAGATCAAGCAGAAGTTTAAAGAAAGTCTGTTTTGCTTTTATATGACTATAATTCTATATGCATTATAAAGGTCCTAGTTTGGTCATATATGGAGTAAAGTTTAAACTAGATACCTTTCATAATCCCATAGAGTGTCTTTGTGTATGCATATAGGTATGCATGTATTAGATACAATAACATTTACTGCCTCTTTCTTTGCACATATAGCCCTCAGAGGGCTTCTTAGGTGGTTCAGTGGTAAAGAATCCACCTGCCAATGTAGGAGGCACAAGAGATGTGAGTTCGATCCCTGGGCTGGGACATTCTCCTGGAGGAAGAAATGGCAACCCACTTCAGTACTCGTGCCTGGAGAATCTCATGGATAGAGGAGTCTGGAGGGCTATGGTCCATGGGATCTCAAAGAGCTGGACATCACTGAGAGACTGAGCACACAGGCACACATAGCCCTGAGAACCTCTTCACATGTACAGGTTTGTATACCCACTGTCATACTCAGGGCATAGCAAAGTTGTATCGCCTTCCTCAAAACTCTTCATGCTATCCTTACAGATACATTCTCTGTCACCTCCAATCCCTGGAAAAAGCTAATCTGCTAATAGATTTGTCTTTTGAAGAACGTCACATAAACTGAGTCACACAGTATGTAAGTTTTTAAGTCTAGTTTCTCTCAGTCAGCATAATTCTCTTGAGTTTCATCCAGGTTGTTGTGGTATCAGTAGTATGATCACTTTTATTTCTAAGTGTTATTCCATTGTCCAGATGTATCACAGTTTGTTTGTCCATTCACCTGCTCAAGAGTGCTTGGATACATACCTAGAAGTGGGACTGCTCAATTTTATGAAATTTCTATTTTTAATTTTATGAGGAACCTCTATACTCTTCTTCATAGTGGCTGAGGTAAATCTTTATAAAAGTTCCTACCACCATAATTACCTTATAGTCAACATGTAAAATATATGAATTTTCTTCTTTCTTACCATCCCAAACTGACTATTTTTACTATAATTTTAGATTCTGAAAAATACAGAGATGACATGATAAATTTCAGTAAGTATGTGGAAAATGATGCCAAAGGCCTCAACTATCTATATATTTATGTAACTATGTTTAGTTAACCCATTCAACCAGAATCAAAGATATCAAGCTAAGTATAAAGGTTTAAGAAATTTATTTTGGTCATATATGGAGTAAAGTTTAAACTAGATACCTTTCATAATCCCATAGAGTGTCTTTGTGTATGCATATAGGTATGCATGTATTAGATACAATAACATTTACTGCCTCTTTCTTTGCACATATAGCCCTCAGAGGGCTTCTTAGGTGGTTCAGTGGTAAAGAATCCACCTGCCAATGTAGGAGGCACAAGAGATGTGAGTTCGATCCCTGGGCTGGGACATTCTCCTGGAGGAAGAAATGGCAACCCACTTCAGTACTCGTGCCTGGAGAATCTCATGGATAGAGGAGTCTGGAGGGCTATGGTCCATGGGATCTCAAAGAGCTGGACATCACTGAGAGACTGAGCACACAGGCACACATAGCCCTGAGAACCTCTTCACATGTACAGGTTTGTATACCCACTGTCATACTCAGGGCATAGCAAAGTTGTATCGCCTTCCTCAAAACTCTTCATGCTATCCTTACAGATACATTCTCTGTCACCTCCAATCCCTGGAAAAAGCTAATCTGCTAATAGATTTGTCTTTTGAAGAACGTCACATAAACTGAGTCACACAGTATGTAAGTTTTTAAGTCTAGTTTCTCTCAGTCAGCATAATTCTCTTGAGTTTCATCCAGGTTGTTGTGGTATCAGTAGTATGATCACTTTTATTTCTAAGTGTTATTCCATTGTCCAGATGTATCACAGTTTGTTTGTCCATTCACCTGCTCAAGAGTGCTTGGATACATACCTAGAAGTGGGACTGCTCAATTTTATGAAATTTCTATTTTTAATTTTATGAGGAACCTCTATACTCTTCTTCATAGTGGCTGAGGTAAATCTTTATAAAAGTTCCTACCACCATAATTACCTTATAGTCAACATGTAAAATATATGAATTTTCTTCTTTCTTACCATCCCAAACTGACTATTTTTACTATAATTTTAGATTCTGAAAAATACAGAGATGACATGATAAATTTCAGTAAGTATGTGGAAAATGATGCCAAAGGCCTCAACTATCTATATATTTATGTAACTATGTTTAGTTAACCCATTCAACCAGAATCAAAGATATCAAGCTAAGTATAAAGGTTTAAGAAATTTATTTTTGGTCTATCATAAATTGTTAGATGCAAAATAAAAACAATCAGTAAAATATACAGAAAATTAAGAAAAAAGTCACGTAACTGCTTTATTATCTTTTATGAATATTGAAAATGATGTATGTTCTTACAAATGATTTATTTAAATGAATCACACACACTCACATATATATATACATATACACATACATACAATAGAAAGGTTTTAAGTTATGAATTGAAACAAACAGTTTGATATCTAGGCACATAATATTTGAGCTCAGCTCAGAAGATCAACTGCAAAATTATAGTGATATATTTTACAAAGTATTAGGTAATAACTAAATTAGAGCAAAGTGTACTTTCAAAAGCCTGGGCTTCAGTGACTTGGAAATCATGCATATAATTACTGGAGGAAAAAAGATTTTATCAAATTATTAATATTTCTTATGAATTTCAATTTATCTACTCATGTTCCTAAATTTGAGATTAAGAAATTTACAGATTTCTTTGTGAAAAGAGGAACACTTAAAGAATGATGGAACAGGAGCCTTGAAAAACTCACATTATCCCTTAAGTAATGAAAAAGCTTGTAAAAATTGTCAAAATCAAGTTTTATAGAATTCTGAGATTAACCAAAGGGTTTCTACAATTTGAGGTTCTATTATTTAAGAAAAGCTTCCTGAATACTGCTATGAACAGCAACATTGATGGCATTTTAACTTTCCTCATTCCTCTATCTCTTTTCTTAAGTGATATAGTGTACTTCAAATCCTTCAGCTTCACAAACATAATATTGGTGAAAACTGGAGCCTAACAACCATGGGAGAAGGGAGAAGGCTTTGTGTTTCCCATTAAACTCTGTATACTAAAGATTGTTACTTCTGAACCTAATCCTTTAGCAGCTCCCTGAAAAAATTTCATTCACAAGATTTGCCTTATTTGACCTGATTCACCGCTCAAGAAGTAATAACCTCATCACCAGGACTTCTTGTGAACCAATCAGCAGCAATTATTTAACTTCACAGCTGCCTGAGGAGCTGATACAAGTTGAAGTAAGCACTGGTCAAGGACTTAACAGGAAAATGTGGGTATGAGATGTCCACAGGGGTTGTTGTAAAATATCAGTATATGGGACTCCCCTGAGGGCCCAGTGGTTAAGACTTCGCGTTTCAATGCAGAAAGTGAAGATTTGGTCATTGGGTGGGGAGCTAAGATCCCACATGCGTTGTAGCCAAAAAATTCAATAAAGACTTAGCAACAACATATTCCTGGACATCTAGAAAGCATACTTTTGTGCAAGGTTGTGCATATGCCCAAGAAAGCGTTAAGAAATTTCTAAAGTATTACATATTTAGGTTAGTAACTAACCATGAGAGTAGATATTTGAGGTGGACAGAGTAAGTGATTATTAGAAGCAAGATGGTTAAAATCAGAGCCAAAAACAGACACAGGAGCCTGTAAATTTTCTACTATCCCAATCCTCCACAAGCTCTCATCATTAACAATTGAATGTGTCAAGACAAGAAGTTGAAAATTACTCTATAATTTCAGCCTTCCTATAATTCTTATCAAGAAGCTTGGACAATGGGAGGGATGGCAGCATTGTGTATAAGCATAAGACATTCTTCCTTTCTGTCCCAATGTTAACAACTGAAATCCAGCATCCACTGAAGAACAAAAGTGACTGTATAGGAGCTGTGGGATATGTTACTATATGCCAAGGGAGCCGGGAGGAATTTGGTCTACTGTGCATCCACAAAAGAGGCAGACAGACCCTGGTATGGGATGTGGAAATGGTAGGAGCCTATGAATTGTTTCAGTCCCTCTTGACCATGATTGGGGGACATCTAGACTATGCTAACTTGGGAAGACAGTCACAGAGGAGAAAGAACCATTGTAGAAGTCCAGGTTTTCTAAGGAAAGATGGCAGCACTCTGTTTTGGAGATTTAAAAAATGAGTTCAAACACATTAAAGAGGATTATAGGACTGAACTAAAAAATTGTTAAACTTCTGCTAAAGCTCCCTGAAAAAATTTCATTCACAAGATTTGCCTTATTTGACCTGATTCACCGCTCAAGAAGTAATAACCTCATCACCAGGACTTCTTGTGAACCAATCAGCAGCAATTATTTAACTTCACAGCTGCCTGAGGAGCTGATACAAGTTGAAGTAAGCACTGGTCAAGGACTTAACAGGAAAATGTGGGTATGAGATGTCCACAGGGGTTGTTGTAAAATATCAGTATATGGGACTCCCCTGAGGGCCCAGTGGTTAAGACTTCGCGTTTCAATGCAGAAAGTGAAGATTTGGTCATTGGGTGGGGAGCTAAGATCCCACATGCGTTGTAGCCAAAAAATTCAATAAAGACTTAGCAACAACATATTCCTGGACATCTAGAAAGCATACTTTTGTGCAAGGTTGTGCATATGCCCAAGAAAGCGTTAAGAAATTTCTAAAGTATTACATATTTAGGTTAGTAACTAACCATGAGAGTAGATATTTGAGGTGGACAGAGTAAGTGATTATTAGAAGCAAGATGGTTAAAATCAGAGCCAAAAACAGACACAGGAGCCTGTAAATTTTCTACTATCCCAATCCTCCACAAGCTCTCATCATTAACAATTGAATGTGTCAAGACAAGAAGTTGAAAATTACTCTATAATTTCAGCCTTCCTATAATTCTTATCAAGAAGCTTGGACAATGGGAGGGATGGCAGCATTGTGTATAAGCATAAGACATTCTTCCTTTCTGTCCCAATGTTAACAACTGAAATCCAGCATCCACTGAAGAACAAAAGTGACTGTATAGGAGCTGTGGGATATGTTACTATATGCCAAGGGAGCCGGGAGGAATTTGGTCTACTGTGCATCCACAAAAGAGGCAGACAGACCCTGGTATGGGATGTGGAAATGGTAGGAGCCTATGAATTGTTTCAGTCCCTCTTGACCATGATTGGGGGACATCTAGACTATGCTAACTTGGGAAGACAGTCACAGAGGAGAAAGAACCATTGTAGAAGTCCAGGTTTTCTAAGGAAAGATGGCAGCACTCTGTTTTGGAGATTTAAAAAATGAGTTCAAACACATTAAAGAGGATTATAGGAAATTGCCAGTGCCATCTCCTCTTGCAGCACAGAGCTGAACTAGTCCACAGTGACCAAGAGGAAAGTAAGAATGACAAGTGAGTGCCCAGCTTCTCGTAATGCTCAGCATATATCTGGAGAAATCTGCTTCTCTTCCGTAGTACCCAGAGTATTGAGGTGGGATCTTTTACTGTGGGGAAAGAGGACTTTGGGAAGGAGGCAGATAACTCTTATCAGGACATTAGAGAGACACAGTTCTTCCTGGCTGTTTCCAGGACTCTAGTAGGAGCCCAGCCTATGAAGAACTGGACAAGCCTCACTTAGGATCCCCTCAATTGTCTTGTAGGTACTTCCAATGCCTGGGTGCCAAACCCACATGCTGTGGCTCCTTGTGCACATTTCTGAGGACAGCAGCAAGAGCAATCTCCATTAGACAGGGAGACTTGCATAGAACTGGCCAGGGTCCATGACCAAAGAAGACAACAAATTTGAGTGCTTGAGAGCCACCTTCAGACAAACAAATAAACAAACAAAACATTTTCAGCAGCTCCAATGAATATAATGGGGAATGAAAGAGGAGACATGACAACAAATACCATAGAAACTTTAAGAGATTACTATTAACAAGTAGACACAAAAATTGATAATCAGAATAAAAAGGATAAATTCTAAGAAGTGTAAAACCTACCAAGACTGAATGAGTCAAGACAAGAAGTTGAAAATTGCTCTAAAATTCCAGCCTACCTATAATTCTTATCAATAAACTTGGGTAATGGGATGGATGTCTGTATAGTGCATAAGCACATGACACCCTTCCTCAAACCCAGACGTGCCGGAACCCCTGCCCCAGCCAAAGTCAATGAAGATGCGCTCTGAGTCGGAGTCAACTGACTCGATTCTGGTCCACCAGGGGAGCTTGGTCTTTGGAAGGAAGTTAATTATTTAAATAAACTAATAAATGAGTAATTCATTCTAGAAAAGGTGTGCCTTTTGTATGTAATCACAATAAATCAGATAATATAATACCTGAATTTTGTATTTCACATTGTTTATCAAAGAAAAGAAATTCTCTAAGTATAGGCATGAAAGATTTAGCAAAGGATGAGAGACATTAAATACAGAAGCGTTCCTCAACAAAAATCACACCACATACGTTTATAAGAAATGAGAAATTAACTATATAATCATACATGTATGTTGCTATGTTTAGTGTCTATCATTCACTTGTATTCAGTTTAGTCTAGGTTACAATTTTAGAAGATGTCTGTCCTTCCAGATACTTATTAAAAGAGAAACATGAAAAACGATACAGAACTAAGACATAAAGGTAGCAACTTCACAAAGAAGAATGAATCATTGCACATTCAACAATGGATCTCATCAAAATTGTTTTTAGCATCACATATTTTACATTCAATGGTCAATCTATGAACAAACTAGTGACTGAGCTATGGGTTCCCCATCTCATTTATCACAGCAAAACTGTATCTTTCGCATTTCAAGAAAATTACAGAAAATAAAACTGCAATAAAACCAAAAAGCTGGAAACAGAGATGACACCCATGACAACATTAAAAAAAGGATACTAAGGATGTGCAGCCATCCGCTCAACTTATAATTAACGCAGCAAAAGATCGATGTCTGACATTTCCTGGTGCAATATCTGACTGAACCTAAAACAGTACCCAATGGGAATGTATCAAAGAGATGAACAAATGCACACCACAATAGGTTTCATTATTGATTATAACTGATGCATAAATCATATATAGTTCAGTTACATATATTATATATGTATTTTCCTATGGCTCAACTTAATCCAGTGCAAGTATGTATATATATTGGAGAATGGAATGGGGCTACCCACTCCAGTGTTTTTGCCTGGAAAATTCCACGGAAAGAGGAACCTGGTGGGCCCCAGTCCATGGAGTGGCAAAGAGTCAGACACAAATGAACAAATGATACACGCACACACACACACACACACACACACACACACACACACACAAATATATAGCATTTGTTAATCTGAACCACCACTGAGATGAATCTACAATTTAGATCTGAATGCATTTCTGTCAAGGTTCATATTCTTAGCTCTAATCAGTTCTATTAGAATTACACGTTTCAGATTACTTTTGTGTATGTATACAGACAGATGAGAAAAGGAATAGATAACAACAGGGAGGAAAAGGAGATGTATCATTATAGATAAAGCTGATTCATATAGAATATTGTAGAAGCACTCTGTAAATTAGGCTACCCTATAATCCTGCAATCCTATGGATCAGTGGATTTTAAAACAGGGAAAAATGTGACCCAGATTGCGGAACAATTCCAGAATTTCTATTCACATTTACTTTTTTCAGTTTATAGTTCCATTGTTATTGTTGATCAGTCACTAAGTAGTGTCAACTCTTTGAGACCTCATGGACTGTAATCCTCCAGGTTCCTCAAGAAAACTGGAGTGGGTTGCCATTTCTTTCTTTAGGGGATCTTTCCAACCAGGGATCAAACCTGCATCTCCTGTGCTGGCAGGTGGATTCTTTACTGCTAAGCCACCAGGGAAGCCCATATTTCCATACAAGCATATTAATATTGTAGAAAATGCTTTTTAATTAATGCTAATACATATATTGACAGAGTATACTCAATTCTTTTTCAGTTTGGGGATCATTACCAGACTTTACATTTGACCAGTATCTGACTGCACACACAGCAAGTAGATTACAAAAAGACAGATTTATTTCCAAGAAAATATTCATAATCAAATTGTATTAGGATAATAGATATGAACTCACAACTCAATGGATATATGCTTATCACTGATGATATGCTAATCTGATTTGATTTCCTGTTCCTGACTCTGAAGGCCTCATTTCTAAATTTATAGTATGGGCCCAAAATCTATCCTAAGATTCATATTTTGCAATTAATAAAAATGGTGAGAGTGGTGAAAACTTTTTTGTCTGGTCATTCTTAAGAAATCAGTATAAAGTATTAAAGAAAAAAACATCCTGGAAGGAGTCATTTGGTTCCTATGACCGTGAATTTGTATCACAAAGCATATAACTTCTAAATAAACCCATGGACACATACTGCTCATTTGGAACTTCATATAAAATAAGATTTGTAAAGTTTGTACAAAATTTTTATATAAGATTCATTTAGAAGATGTATTATTGGGAAAAAAAATGCTAATTTAAGGGGGAAAGGACGCACATTTTTCATGGTTCTACCTTAATTTTTTTTTTTTTTTTAATTTTGGCCTCTTTTATTGACTTTTTATTCATTTATTTGTTTACTTATTTTAGAAGTTTCAGCACTACCTTAAAATTTTAAAGAATATGGTAGTTAAAAAAGAACTTGCACCAAGAGAATATAGTAGAGATGGTTGATGACAAGGAGTTTCACCCTAAGGTCATGGGTGGTAGTGGAGATGACAGAGGACGGTGGCAGAGGTGGCTCAGCTTAGCTCTTCTCAAAGACCATGCCCCTCCCTCCTGGGGGACCACTGGAGCAGGGTGGTGCAATAAACAAATTTCAAAAAATGCAAACTTATAGATCACGAAAACACATGAACATGGACTTCAACTCAGAATATATTTACAAGTACTTCTTTCAAATTATATCTTTCAAGAATGAAAGTATAAAAATATATTTCTCATCTCCCCCCCAACATAGACTGAAACTTTTCTTCCTTCTCCTCATCGTCATGACCTGGCACAACATTTTCTAGAGAGTGGAATTAGATTAGTTATTTGTTATTGAAATAAAATTCTATACTGCCCAACATAGCACCATTACTATGGTGTTTAAAAGCTCAGATGTGGAGGCAAATTATGAACATCCAAATTGTGTTTCTGCTATATTTTAGTTATAGGACGGTGAGGTAGTAACCTACATTATCTTCTGTATTTCTCCATCTGTAATTTGAACAAAATCATTTTACCCACTTCATAGACTTATTGTGTAGATTAAATAATGCCTACAATATAGTGCTCTGTAATTACTAGTTAATATTATAGTTGACCCTTGAACTTTACGAGTTGAATAGTGAGGGTTCATTTCAAGGCACTTATGTTTTTCCTCAGTAAATATGTCCTACAGTATTATACTATCTGGTGGTTGGTTCAATTCACCAATCAGAACCACAGATACAGAGTGTGCTATGTGCTAAATAAATCACCTCAGTCGTGTCTGACACTGCAACACCATGGACTGCAGCCCGCCAGGCTCCTCTGTCCATGGGATTCTCCAGGCAAGAATACTGGAGTGGGTTGCCATGCCTTCCTCCAGGGGATCATCCTGACCTAGGAACTGAACCCGAGTCTCCAGATATATATGGCTGGCTGTAAAGTTATACTGAGATTTTCCATTGCATAACGGGTCAGTGCCCTAACCCCTGAACTGTTCAAGGGTTCAAGATATTATTATTTCCAAGTTATTTTTTATTTTTCCAAATGTCTAACATAATCCCTTATGGACTTGACAGAACTTTATAAATATTGTGGTTTTTTTAATTTTTTTTATTTTTTAAAAATTTTTGTCTTCTTTCATTGTTTATTTATTTATTTATTTATTTTCATCCATCTTTATTCTTTGGCTTGTGTGGGACTCCAATTGCAAGGGCCTCTCTCTTGCAGTGCACCAGCTCTGGGCACATGAGGTCGAGAGTGCTGGCTCATAATTAAACACACCAGTACAGCTGCTCTGCAGCATGTGGGATCTTCTCTGGCCAGGGATTGAACTGGTACCCCTTGCACTGCAAAATGGACTCTTTACCCACTGGACCACCAGGGAAGCCCAATAAATATTGTTGAATAAATAAATGAATGAAGACCTGTGGATGTGCATGCAATTCTATTTCTTTGAATCACAGACTTAAGGAACAAAGAACAGAGAAATTATTCTGGCTTTCAGAAGTGCAATTCACTATCAAATTCTTAGTAGAACACTGTCCTTATTCTTCAGTACGTGTGTGTGCACAGTCATGTCTGACTCTTTGTAGCTGTGTGGACTGTAGCCCACAAGGCTCCTTTGTCCATGGGATTTCCCAGGCAAGAATACTAGAATAGGTTGCAATTTCCTTCTCCATGAGATCTTCCAGACCATGTCTCCTGCTTTGACAGGTGGATTCTTTACAACTGAGCCACCTGGGAAGGCTTATATACTGCTTAGCATATTGAAACTTTTATTCATTATTTTCAGAATAAACACTATTCTACTATTATTCCACCTGCTGAACTAAAATAACAATTATATTATTTAACTGAGCTTATTTTTAGCTTTCTTTTCTTTGCTTCTGGACTTTTATTAAGTTATTTAAGCAATGATAATACTTGTGTGTTCACAGAGATCTGTACATAGTAGATACTAAAGAAATATCTTTGGAATGCATAAATAAATGGAAAATTCCATTTTTCAGATACTGTGCTCATAAAAAAGGGACAAAGATAATGTGATAAAATCAAAATATAGGATGAAAGAAGTATGTTTTTTTACATTTTCTCAGATATATGTGCCAATTTATTTTATTGCATGTTCATATGTTTCTGGGTTTACAGGTTTGCATATATCTTACTATACAGTCCCTTCATGAAAATAGAACTTCTCCTAGTTAGGGATATATTTCAATGTATCTGTGAGGCACAGTAGAATGTAACTTTTCCTTAAAGACAATTCTATAGTGAGTGTTGACAACATTAAATGCTGTGTAACTATGCTCTGAGATGTTTCCTCTTTGCAAAATGGTTACCATGATAAACTCTGAGAACATTACTAAAGTATGGAAAAACTGTTTATCAAAATTTAAAATGTTACTTTAAAACTATATCAGTGAAAAATCTAGTAGAAATATGATCCACCAGAATTCATTCATTCACTCATTCATCCAAGCCCAGTGTTAGGATCTACAGTAAAATGATGAATCATACTCATGTGCTTCCTGCTCTTTTGCATCTTTCTTGCATGGAAAAGAAACAAATTTAGATTTCTGAGTGACAACTGGGAGAGACAGGTAAATTCTGAGGTCAAGGATGCTCAGGAACGGCATGCTTTAGGAAAGTATTCTGGCTTTCAGAAGTGCAATTCACTATCAAATTCTTAGTAGAACACTGTCCTTATTCTTCAGTACGTGTGTGTGCACAGTCATGTCTGACTCTTTGTAGCTGTGTGGACTGTAGCCCACAAGGCTCCTTTGTCCATGGGATTTCCCAGGCAAGAATACTAGAATAGGTTGCAATTTCCTTCTCCATGAGATCTTCCAGACCATGTCTCCTGCTTTGACAGGTGGATTCTTTACAACTGAGCCACCTGGGAAGGCTTATATACTGCTTAGCATATTGAAACTTTTATTCATTATTTTCAGAATAAACACTATTCTACTATTATTCCACCTGCTGAACTAAAATAACAATTATATTATTTAACTGAGCTTATTTTTAGCTTTCTTTTCTTTGCTTCTGGACTTTTATTAAGTTATTTAAGCAATGATAATACTTGTGTGTTCACAGAGATCTGTACATAGTAGATACTAAAGAAATATCTTTGGAATGCATAAATAAATGGAAAATTCCATTTTTCAGATACTGTGCTCATAAAAAAGGGACAAAGATAATGTGATAAAATCAAAATATAGGATGAAAGAAGTATGTTTTTTTACATTTTCTCAGATATATGTGCCAATTTATTTTATTGCATGTTCATATGTTTCTGGGTTTACAGGTTTGCATATATCTTACTATACAGTCCCTTCATGAAAATAGAACTTCTCCTAGTTAGGGATATATTTCAATGTATCTGTGAGGCACAGTAGAATGTAACTTTTCCTTAAAGACAATTCTATAGTGAGTGTTGACAACATTAAATGCTGTGTAACTATGCTCTGAGATGTTTCCTCTTTGCAAAATGGTTACCATGATAAACTCTGAGAACATTACTAAAGTATGGAAAAACTGTTTATCAAAATTTAAAATGTTACTTTAAAACTATATCAGTGAAAAATCTAGTAGAAATATGATCCACCAGAATTCATTCATTCACTCATTCATCCAAGCCCAGTGTTAGGATCTACAGTAAAATGATGAATCATACTCATGTGCTTCCTGCTCTTTTGCATCTTTCTTGCATGGAAAAGAAACAAATTTAGATTTCTGAGTGACAACTGGGAGAGACAGGTAAATTCTGAGGTCAAGGATGCTCAGGGAACGCATGCTTAGTTGCAGTTTTACCTTCAGGATAGAGATTTCTCTTGCCCTCTCTCACTTTCTCAAACATAATTCCTTTCCTTTAGCTCAAGTTGAGAGTTGAGCCTATTCTTACTTACAGTGAATGCATACAAGTACATCTAGAAGTCTTTTTATTCAGCTTGTTGAATATGTATTGCCAAAACTCAGGCACCATATAGAATAAAATATAATACATTTGATATATGGTCCTTCATACTCAAGGTATCCCAAAGCACTTTACCGAGCAATGACTTAAATAATGTAGTGCAGTGATTGTGTTGGCAAACTTGACTGTCATTACTAGCTCAGCAATAGATCACACTCTAGCCTTGAACATTATAACCTGTTTGAGTGAAAGCAGCAAAGTTAGCTAAAATGTTAAGAATCATACCCTGATAGATTTTTTAAATGACGCCTTGTATTGTTATTTTTCTCCTAAGTCTGATAATCTATTTAAAGAGCGAACTATTCCTTTTGCTAAAGATTTCAGTCATAAGATGGCAAGGCATTAGTACTGTAGTTTTCATCAGATTTTGTATTCAAGGAAGGATAAACTAATGATGAAAATTAGAATCCAGCTGATGTTTTATGCATTTAAATCTACCTGTGCCCAAATTTTGCGTCATTCCAAAGATAAACCTAGAACAAGTTTTTTTGGGGGGAGGGTTATTACATATTGAAAGCATATATGTGTATTATAATAATAAGTTATTTATATTGAGATCTGTAATATCTCATTCGAGGAATTTCATATATCTTACTACAAACCCTCATAACAACCTAATGAGATATACATTTCTGCTGGTGGAGAAACAAGTGCAGAGAGACAAGGGAACTCATTCAAGGTCATACTGTCAATAAGCACTAAAGTATTTAAAACCAGCTCTGTCTCCTTTCAGACTGTATGACCTTCCCCTTATTCAGAGTGTATGACCTTCCCCTACATGACCCAGTCAATTGATTTCTTTGGGTTGAATGTTTCGTTGAAATTTGAAGTTAGAAAATAGTTTGAGTCATGCAAATGTGTCTTGGCTAAGTATTATACTTCAATAACAAAACACTAATCAAGATAGTGTCACAATAACAAATGAAACTATCTTGAAACCTTAAAAATAACTTTGGGTACTTCCCATGTTCAGGAATACTCTCTGTGTTTACTTTATCTAGAAGTAAACCTTTCCAGTCCAAATGAATTGTTGTAAGGACAAGCAAAGTCTACTTGTTCCCTTGAATACAGTTATTTGACTTCCTATAGCAATTGTTCATGAAAATAAATTGTATACTTAAATAGTCACTCATTGTCTATCAGATATGATATTCAATGTTAGGGACTGTGGAATTATAAATGTGAACTAAACATACATACAGCTATAAAGAGACTTGGGGGGTGTCCCTGGTGGCTCAGTTGGTAAAAAATCTGTCTGCAATGCAGGAGAGTCTGGGTTTGATCCCTGGGTCAGGATGATCCCCTGAAGAAAGAAATGGCAGCCCACTCAAGTATTTTTACCTGTGCAAATCTAATGGACAGAAAAGCCTGGAGGGCAATAGTCCACGGGGTCACAAGGAGATGAACATGACTAAGTGACTAAACACCCACCACCATCAAGAGACTTACATTCTAGCTTACTTGTACACAAATTTCAAAATGCAAGAATTAATAGAATGAAGGCAAAAAGTAAGTATTGACAGTGGAAGGGATGAAAGACTTCGCACGGGGAGATCAGGGAAGACTAATAATTAGAAGATACATATTTTGGACAATTGTCCAAGTCCAATTGTATAAATAACATGCATTTATGTTATATTTTCTGTATGGATTAATAAGATTTTCACAGACTGAATACACTTATACAAGAAATCTACAGTCTCTGATTTTGCTTCCTTATCTAACATGCAATACTGTCAGTTCTAGCTGATAAATGTGCATTCTTTTTCAATAGCTTTACCCTCTTTCCTATTCCCATCATATTACAGACTTTTGTTATTATCCTCTAAGGAATTTGCCACACTTCAATCTTTTCTTTGGGCTTCACTGGTGACTCAGTGGGAAAGAAACTGCCTGCTAATGTAGGAGACGTAGGTTCAATCTCTGGGTGAGAAAGATCCCTTGGAGAAAGAAATGGCAAATCCACTCCAATATTCTTGCCTGGTAAATACCATGGCCAGAGGAATCAGGTGGACTATAGCCCATGGGGCTCACAAAGAGATGGAAATGACATAGCAACTAAACAACAACAATCTTCTCATCACACATTAGCCAAAGTTATCTTTCCTTACACAAATATCACTGTGTCATCTCCAAGCTTAAATTCTCATCTTAATCCCCAGTTTAAGTTCAAATTCCTTAATTTTTAACTCAGTTATTTTTGGTGGTGACTGATTGTTTCTCTAGTATCATTTCACCACCCCCTCCTCATCCATATAAGTACCTGAAATTTTTGAAAGGCACTCTGATTCTTAGGGTCAAGGTCCCTACAACAGACTGTTCCTATTGCTTGGAATGATCCTACAACACTTATTTATGTTACAGATTTCAGTCAAACACTCACCATCCTCTAGTCACACCCACTGAATTTTATATAAATCAATACATTGCTCTATATACCTTCATTGTATCTTCTCTAATTATATCTCACTAGATTTTAAGTATCACAAGAACAATATGTGGCATAAAAGAGCTGCAAAATACCTATTAGTAAAATTAATGAACAAGTGCATTACTTTTTTTTTGACCTCAAGATTGTTCACTTACCACCTGTGTGTTTTTGTGCACATATTTTATATTTCAATAAAAATATTCAGTAAAATAACAGATCTGGTTTCACAAGTATTATCTACAAGGTGCTTTGCTGTGTTTGGGTCTTTTGGTGTATATTTCTTTGAAATAACTTACCTATCAGCAAAAGGATTTGAAATACACATTATGAATAAATTCTTGAGATTTTTCGCTGGCACAAGAGATTTCTTAAACAGTGAAAAAGTCTATTATTTTCTAACACTTTTCTAACTTTTTATCATTAATTTATTTTCATTTTACTCTTACAGACTTTTGTTATTATCCTCTAAGGAATTTGCCACACTTCAATCTTTTCTTTGGGCTTCACTGGTGACTCAGTGGGAAAGAAACTGCCTGCTAATGTAGGAGACGTAGGTTCAATCTCTGGGTGAGAAAGATCCCTTGGAGAAAGAAATGGCAAATCCACTCCAATATTCTTGCCTGGTAAATACCATGGCCAGAGGAATCAGGTGGACTATAGCCCATGGGGCTCACAAAGAGATGGAAATGACATAGCAACTAAACAACAACAATCTTCTCATCACACATTAGCCAAAGTTATCTTTCCTTACACAAATATCACTGTGTCATCTCCAAGCTTAAATTCTCATCTTAATCCCCAGTTTAAGTTCAAATTCCTTAATTTTTAACTCAGTTATTTTTGGTGGTGACTGATTGTTTCTCTAGTATCATTTCACCACCCCCTCCTCATCCATATAAGTACCTGAAATTTTTGAAAGGCACTCTGATTCTTAGGGTCAAGGTCCCTACAACAGACTGTTCCTATTGCTTGGAATGATCCTACAACACTTATTTATGTTACAGATTTCAGTCAAACACTCACCATCCTCTAGTCACACCCACTGAATTTTATATAAATCAATACATTGCTCTATATACCTTCATTGTATCTTCTCTAATTATATCTCACTAGATTTTAAGTATCACAAGAACAATATGTGGCATAAAAGAGCTGCAAAATACCTATTAGTAAAATTAATGAACAAGTGCATTACTTTTTTTTTGACCTCAAGATTGTTCACTTACCACCTGTGTGTTTTTGTGCACATATTTTATATTTCAATAAAAATATTCAGTAAAATAACAGATCTGGTTTCACAAGTATTATCTACAAGGTGCTTTGCTGTGTTTGGGTCTTTTGGTGTATATTTCTTTGAAATAACTTACCTATCAGCAAAAGGATTTGAAATACACATTATGAATAAATTCTTGAGATTTTTCGCTGGCACAAGAGATTTCTTAAACAGTGAAAAAGTCTATTATTTTCTAACACTTTTCTAACTTTTTATCATTAATTTATTTTCATTTTACTCTTACAGAGCTTTGTTGTTTACTTCTATACATAAACTCGAATCAGTTATAGGTATTGCTTTCCAACACTTTTAACAAAAACTTCTTATTGGGTGTTTAATGTTTCTATCTACATGAATCATCTCGATGGATCACAACTGAATACATGATCAGATTATGTTGGCATCAGCTCATTTATGTAAACAGATATCTCTGCTAATACTGCAAAGTAAAATAAAAATAGGGCAGAAAAAGGGCTTCCCTGGTAGCACAGTGGCAAATAATTTGCCTGCCAATACAGGAGACACGAGTCCGATTCCTAAGCCGGGAAGATCCCACATGCTGCAAATCAACAAAGCCCGTGAGCCACAACTATGGAGCCTGTGCTCTACAGCCTCGGAGCCACAACTACTGAAGCCCATTGTGCCCTAGAGCCCGAGCTCCACAACTTCTGAAGCCCATTGTGCCCTAGAGCCCGAGCTCCACAACAAGAGAAGTCACCACAATAAGAGGCCTACTTACCTCAACTAGAGAGGAGCCCCCACTCCCTGCAACTAGAGAAGAGCCTGTAGAAGTAGTGAAAACCCAGAATGGCCAAAACTAAAAAAAATTAATTAAAAAATGTTATATCTGAGAAATCTCAAAGAAAAAGAGTAAAAAAAAATAGGGCAATAAAAGGCAAAGGACTTCTGGAAAAAAATTATTTTACAATCTGATAAAATTAAGAACTCATTATTGTGTTGATCTTAGTTTTAATTCATGCCTTTCCTTCTGCTTGCATCTATTCAGGAGCACTGTGTCATAGTTAGCTGAATTATAAAGAGGTGAAATAATTGGTTATTCAGTCAGTGATTCGACCAGATTAAAAACAAGACAGGTTGGTAATGATCCAGCCAAAGTGAATAAAAAGGGAACAGGTAAGCGCATATGGTACAACATCTGCTTCTAAACTTAGAAAATATCTTCTCTAATCCCAGTAGCTTTCTTGGCTTTTCTTCTTAATTCTCTTTCTTTGCAGAAAGCACTGTAAAAACACACCTTGACTGTTTTTTACATTTATGATAATTTTTTCCAAATATTAAATCACTACAATTTCCATTTCACAGTTTCTGATCCTATCACAAAAGCTTCTGAATACTGAAGCAAATAGACTTAGAATAGTTAAACATAGAAGTGACCCTGAATCTCAAAGAAAATCTTTTTCTTCTTTAAGTGGATTCAGTTTGTTTCATTCTTTATCTTTTACGATAGGAAGCAGTTTGGGGTCTTTTAGAAACCTGTCAATACATTGCAGGAATGTTATACAAACACATGCATTATATAATTTTACTTGTATCATTTTTCACTTTCAGCAAAGATAGCTACATGTAGCCAGGTGTTGTTCTGGACACTGTACTGCTTTGAAAACATATTTTAATCTTTCCATGATGATGTTAATATCCTCTTAAAAGTCAGAGTATGGAAAATCAGTTTTCAAATGTACCGTTTTGATTCCTGATCATTCAGAATTTCTGATAACTCAGAAGTTCAGGTTGATTTGTAAAAACAGTTTTCCTGTTTATTAAATAAATGAAGTAGGTTCTATAAGCAAGACATTAAAAGACATCTCCCAATTGTATAAATATTTACTATTTAATTATTTAAAAAATTTATTTGATTGGTGGTGGTCATGGATAGTCACTCAGTCATGACTGCCTCTTTGTGACTCCATGGACTATAGCCTTCCAGGCTCCTCTGTACACAGGATTTCTCAGGCAGAAATATTGAAGTGGGTTTCCATACCCTTCTCCAGGGGATCTTCCCAACCCAGGGGTCAAATCCAGGTCTCCTGCACTGCAGGCAGATTCTTGACCCACTGAGCCACCAGGGAAGCCCCATTCAATGATATTTACTTATTCAGTTCTCCAACCTTTCACAAAAATCTTACTACATTGTTCCAGGGCTATCTGCCTTTTGCTAAGCAACTACCAAATGATCAGTTTTCCTAATATCTGTCCAGTTGACACAGATACACTCAGGTCATCATCCCCATGTAAAGACTAGAAAGTGGGGATTAGAGGTTGTAGCGCTCACTTCGGCAGCACATATATTGGTAAAATGAGTCTGATGTCATAGAGATGGAAAAGGAAGGGCTGAACGATCATTTCAATCTCAATTTCTTTGATTCCATGACCCATGTATCCCTTAGCATGTTAACATACATTTAAGATAATGTTTATGAATTTTATTATCTTTTTTCCTATTTGAATTAATCAAGGATTAATATAAAAATTCTAATTCTTTGTGGAGTGAGGAATATTTCATTTATTTTTTGAATCAGTGTGAAAACCATTTCTTTAATAATAGAAAAGGGAGGCTCCCCTGGTGGTTCTGTGGGTAAAGAGTCCGCCTTGCAGTGCAGGGGGCACTGGCTCGATCCCTAGCCCTGGAAGATACCACATGCCGCGGAGCAGCTGGACCTGTGTGCCCAGTTATAAACTAGTGCTCTAGAGTGCACGCGCCTAGAGCCGGAGCTCTGCAACGAGAGAGGCCACTGCGAAGGGAGGCCCACATAGGCTAAGGAATATAGATGGATGAAAATAAAGGGATGAAAAATCAATAAAAGAGGCCCCCCCAAAAAAAAAAAAAAAAAAAAAGTACAGGGGAACTATTTCCCATCAAACAAACAAACAAACAAACAAAACCCTCAAAAACCATGCTACAGGCCAATGATGCAGTTCCTTTTGGGAAGATTTAAAATATTGTGGTGAATTTTTCTTACTTCTAATGATTAAAGTATATTTAGAAGATGGTGGCTTCCCTGGTGGCTCAGAGGGTAAACAATCTGCCCACAAGGTGGGTGACCCAGATTCAATCCCTGAGTTGGGAAGATTCCCTGGAGAAGGAAAAGGCAACCCATTCCAGTATCCTTTCCTGGAAAATGCTCTGTCAATGGGGTCACAAAGAGGAGAACACAACTGGGTGCCACCAGGAAGCCCCATTCAATGATATTTACTTATTCAGTTCTCCAACCTTTCACAAAAATCTTACTACATTGTTCCAGGGCTATCTGCCTTTTGCTAAGCAACTACCAAATGATCAGTTTTCCTAATATCTGTCCAGTTGACACAGATACACTCAGGTCATCATCCCCATGTAAAGACTAGAAAGTGGGGATTAGAGGTTGTAGCGCTCACTTCGGCAGCACATATATTGGTAAAATGAGTCTGATGTCATAGAGATGGAAAAGGAAGGGCTGAACGATCATTTCAATCTCAATTTCTTTGATTCCATGACCCATGTATCCCTTAGCATGTTAACATACATTTAAGATAATGTTTATGAATTTTATTATCTTTTTTCCTATTTGAATTAATCAAGGATTAATATAAAAATTCTAATTCTTTGTGGAGTGAGGAATATTTCATTTATTTTTTGAATCAGTGTGAAAACCATTTCTTTAATAATAGAAAAGGGAGGCTCCCCTGGTGGTTCTGTGGGTAAAGAGTCCGCCTTGCAGTGCAGGGGGCACTGGCTCGGCCCCTGGCCCTGGAAGATGCCACATGCGGAGCAGCTGGACCTGTGTGCCCAGTTATAAACTAGTGCTCTAGAGTGCACGCGCCTAGAGCCGGAGCTCTGCAACGAGAGAGGCCACTGCGAAGGGAGGCCCACATAGGCTAAGGAATATAGATGGATGAAAATAAAGGGATGAAAAATCAATAAAAGAGGCCCCCCCCAAAAAAAAAAAAAAAAAAAAATACAGGGGAACTATTTCCCATCAAACAAACAAACAAACAAACAAAACCCTCAAAAACCATGCTACAGGCCAATGATGCAGTTCCTTTTGGGAAGATTTAAAATATTGTGGTGAATTTTTCTTACTTCTAATGATTAAAGTATATTTAGAAGATGGTGGCTTCCCTGGTGGCTCAGAGGGTAAACAATCTGCCCACAAGGTGGGTGACCCAGATTCAATCCCTGAGTTGGGAAGATTCCCTGGAGAAGGAAAAGGCAACCCATTCCAGTATCCTTTCCTGGAAAATGCTCTGTCAATGGGGTCACAAAGAGGAGAACACAACTGGGTGACTGACACTTTCACTTAGAAGATATGCTAATTCTTTTAAATTCTCATTTTACAATCAGAAAATTATCTCTTTAATATTAGAAATGTGGATGGTGTTTGGAGAGAAGCTGTTTACATTTTCTTATCTCTTACATGGATCAAAGGTCAATGTTTAGTCTGCTTCAGTATTGTTATTCAATTTTTCTGTAGTTTTGCTGTCTTTCCTATTATGGCCTCACACAAGAGATAATAACCTCATAAAGATACAGTTCTAGCATCTTTATCTTTTTGCTGAATTAGCTTTTGAACTTGTGAATGGTTTTTACTTATTTCTACTGATGATCAGTCATTTCTTGCTTCACAATAGTTTTTAGATGAAAGGTATTACTAGTAGCTTACTTTTAGTTGTCCACCTAATTGGTTCATAGCAATCGTTGAGTTATAATCACCAAGTCGTTTAAGAACTACTGAACAAGTATTCATGTCATTCTTATTAATCAGTCATTTTATATTATCAGCATTTTCTTCAATATCATCCTCAGGTGATTCTATCTGACTGTCTTTAGATGGAGATCCTTGATAAAAATGTAGACATTCAGCAATGGAATAACAGAGGAAAGGAGAATATTCAGAGAGAAATACAATGTAAGTGAATTTGGCATTATAGCACCAGGTGATGTAATGCTATTGTACTGTATTCCATACTCACAAAAAAATCAATGACTCCTCAAGTGCATTTACTAACAAGAAAACAGGGTGAAAAAGAGAAAGGAGATGGATGAAAATAATCAACTCTATTCTTCTCCTGGCAGGCAGGAGTCCCGCAAAACAGACTCCTTTGAGACAGAAAGTATCATTTGCCTGCCTGTTCTTTACTAGAGCTGCTGCAGACCAGAAATCTATGGCTTTCCTAGGAACTGTCTCTTTTTTGGAGGGAAATATTTAGGTATCTTTTCCAGCAACCTGTAACACTATATAAGCTACCATCTTCTGTAGCAGTGGTCCCATAGAATTTTCTTCCTGTAAAGAAACCAGCTGGGCTTCCCCTAGTGGTCCAGTGGGTAAGGACACCGCCTTGCAGTGCAGGGGGCGCCAGTTCGAGCCTGGGAAGATCCCACGTCCCGCGGAGCGGCTGGACTGATGTGTCCAATCACCAAGCCGGAGCTCTGGAGCGCATGCGCCCAGAACTGGCGCTCTGCCAACAACAGAAGCCACCGCGATGGGAGGCCCGCAGGAGCCATAGAACAAAGATGGATGAAAATAGAGAAATGAAAGACCAAAGAAGTGGCCCGCCCACTCCCCTCCCTCCCCAATACGACCCCCCCCCCAAAAAAAAAAAAAAGTAAATAAATCTTAAAAAAAAAAAAAAAAAGCCACCAGCTTTGCCAATAATGCTGCCACCCTAAGCCAAAAACGATTCGGTGGTGTGGAGAGAAACGGTGGAGTCTCTCTTTTGCCTAAAATGACTTAACCTTTCCTCAAACATTTACTGAGTACCCTGAAAAAAACTTTTTCTCCAAGGTAAATGGAATCGGTTAGTAAGCCATAGTTAAATAAATATTTTTCAAATATCACACCCACACACGCACACATATTTATATGTGATATATATATATCACATATAGCCTGCTATGCTCCTCTTCCATGGGATTTCCTAGGCAAGAATACTGGAGTGGGTTGAAACCTCCTTCTCCAGGGGATCTTCCTGACACAGGGATTGCACCTGCATTTCCTGCATTGGCAGGAGGATTCTTTACCACTGAGGCAACTGGGAAGCCCATCACAGACACACATACACACACACACACACTTATTTGTTTATGATTGTTCCATTTGTATTAGAATCAATGACTCCTCAAGTGCATTTACTAACAAGAAAACAGGGTGAAAAAGAGAAAGGAGATGGATGAAAATAATCAACTCTATTCTTCTCCTGGCAGGCAGGAGTCCCGCAAAACAGACTCCTTTGAGACAGAAAGTATCATTTGCCTGCCTGTTCTTTACTAGAGCTGCTGCAGACCAGAAATCTATGGCTTTCCTAGGAACTGTCTCTTTTTTGGAGGGAAATATTTAGGTATCTTTTCCAGCAACCTGTAACACTATATAAGCTACCATCTTCTGTAGCAGTGGTCCCATAGAATTTTCTTCCTGTAAAGAAACCAGCTGGGCTTCCCCTAGTGGTCCAGTGGGTAAGGACACCGCCTTGCAGTGCAGGGGGCGCCAGTTCGAGCCTGGGAAGATCCCACGTCCCGCGGAGCGGCTGGACTGATGTGTCCAATCACCAAGCCGGAGCTCTGGAGCGCATGCGCCCAGAACTGGCGCTCTGCCAACAACAGAAGCCACCGCGATGGGAGGCCCGCAGGAGCCATAGAACAAAGATGGATGAAAATAGAGAAATGAAAGACCAAAGAAGTGGCCCGCCCACTCCCCTCCCTCCCCAATACGACCCCCGCCCAAAAATAAAAAATAAGTAAATAAATCTTAAAAAAAAAAAAAAAAAGCCACCAGCTTTGCCAATAATGCTGCCACCCTAAGCCAAAAACGATTCGGTGGTGTGGAGAGAAACGGTGGAGTCTCTCTTTTGCCTAAAATGACTTAACCTTTCCTCAAACATTTACTGAGTACCCTGAAAAAAACTTTTTCTCCAAGGTAAATGGAATCGGTTAGTAAGTCATAGTTAAATAAATATTTTTCAAATATCACACCCACACACGCACACATATTTATATGTGATATATATATATCACATATAGCCTGCTATGCTCCTCTTCCATGGGATTTCCTAGGCAAGAATACTGGAGTGGGTTGAAACCTCCTTCTCCAGGGGATCTTCCTGACACAGGGATTGCACCTGCATTTCCTGCATTGGCAGGAGGATTCTTTACCACTGAGGCAACTGGGAAGCCCATCACAGACACACATACACACACACACACACTTATTTGTTTATGATTGTTCCATTTGTATTAGAAATAAAATACATCATAGAAAGTTAAAACACCTGCCTGGATAAAATATCCAGAGGCTACATTTCAAGTTGGGTTTAGAAATTACATTACTTGAGCACAGTAGGGCCCAAAGTACATAAACTAGCTTATCTAATTTATTCACATGAAAATAACAGATTTAGCTTTTAAGTATAAAGCTGTCTTCAAATCTTATAAAAGCTTATAATTTGCTTTCTACTTGACTCTGCATTTTAGTTAATTTTTAAATAAGAATTTATTTCTTACATAAATACGCCTAACAGTTACATAGGCCTTTCCATGTACAGCAGGGAAACATGCTCTTACACTTCCCTTCCCAGATAATTAGCATTTTCTTTGAGTTGATAGATAGCATGAATTTACCTCCATTGGTAGATAGTGAAGGTAAGTGGAGATGGGTTTTCATCAAAGCCCAATTTTAAAGCTGTGAGTAACACAGAAGTAATAGATATCAGATACAGATATATTACACAAGTTCTCCTTTGCTGATCTCTTTAAACTTTTCAGCTCTTGGCATACTCTTAGGTTAGATTTTTTTTTCTCTTTCCACATGGTTGATGGCTACTCCAGAAAGTCTTTCGAACAAGTGCTACCCATTTAGTTAGCCCTAGATTGATATATATCATTATCAAGGAGTAGCAAACTTTTGATGTAAAATGTAAAGATTTAAATGTAAGATAACTTTACCATGATTCTTTACCTTGATTGTGGAAATCATAAACGAGAAAAAGATATAACTAGACTAGCATAACAAAAGGTATTATTTGTGTCTGTGTAAACCACTTGTAAGTTATGTAATTACTAAAACATAAGCTGCTAAATCTCTTTCCCCCTTTCTTCTTGCTCTTCAAGTTCCCTGTATTGGATGCACTGTAATCCTTCCAACCTTCCTTGCCTCTCAGTAGCTTCTATCAGAGTTGTCTCAGAACTTAGAGATCTTGCTAAAAAAAAAAAAAAAAAACAACAAAAACAAGCCACTGGCCAAGTCTTTTACTACCTAGATATTTATATGCGAGGCCTCTTGAGTTTGTAAGTCTGTTAATATTCTTAAAGAAGGATGACTGACCTTCTAGTTAGCTGGGGCTCCTTCCCCAACTAATGGGAATGATTTTTTGATGGTAGCAGAGAAAATGACATCCATAGGCAAATCCGTTCTCATGCATTTAATCTCACAAAATTAAACTGCAATGAAAATTTACATGATCTAAGAAATAACCTTTGCTCAAAGTCAGTTTGGTTTAAAACTGACAGCATAAATGTAAAAAATCTGTTATGAGCTTTATAACTTTTACAGTCACTTTCTTTGTATTATGAAATTAAATTAAAAAGCAAAAAGGCTTTATAGAAAAAGTGATTGATATAAGCACATTTCCCTTTTTTAAGAGCAACCAATTTCACGCATTTTAAAAATGTACACATTTATCAAGTATGAAATGTAAGAGACAAAGAGAAAAACTTGTAATAATATTTATTAATAAAAGTCATACCCAATATTTTTCAGCTATATTCAGTTAATATTAGCTGATAAGTATGATGGAAGATACTTGTTACAAATCTGTAGCATCATTATACATTAATTGTCCCTCATATTTCTGCAATGCATTATTCGCTACTGGAGACACATAAAACAAATTATCACTCCTTTTTTTTCATGTATACATATAGTCATGTCTGGATTAAGAAGTTTTGTTTTTGTTTTAAATTACCTTTCCATACTTTGACTTGACTAATTATCTCATTTATACAGATAAACCTACATTGAATTTGTTATCAGAGTGATCATATATATTCTTTAAGGGAACAGTATTGATACTGTATATTTATTATTTTTCTTTCCTTTATTTTCACATGGTCTGACAAGGGCTTCTCTCAGAATAAAAGCCAATGGCTAATATCAGCTTGAATGTGCAAAGGCAGTCTGCCTTGTGAAATAAAAAATCAATGTGACGTATCTACATCTACTATTTTTAATAGAGCTGTTTTTCCCTTCTATTTCCTTCTTTTCCAAAAACCAATACTTTTACAGTTCATTGGTGGGACAGGGAGGCAGAGCTGGATCTTGAAGACCTCTGTTCTCACCTCTATCATTATTTCTGCCCTGGTGACAACAGGAGCACGCTGCCAATGTCCCCAGGTAATACCCTTATTACAGGTGTCATTAGAGGATGTCTGGCATATCTGCTTTAACACCGCAGACATTTTAAGTAGGTTATTCCATCACTTTGCCATTGATATGACAACAAATGACACCATATTGAAATGGATTTTAGCGAAATAAAGGCATTCCGGGGCTCCTTCCCCAACTAATGGGAATGATTTTTTGATGGTAGCAGAAAATGACATCCATAGGCAAATCCGTTCTCATGCATTTAATCTCACAAAATTAAACTGCAATGAAAATTTACATGATCTAAGAAATAACCTTTGCTCAAAGTCAGTTTGGTTTAAAACTGACAGCATAAATGTAAAAAATCTGTTATGAGCTTTATAACTTTTACAGTCACTTTCTTTGTATTATGAAATTAAATTAAAAAGCAAAAAGGCTTTATAGAAAAAGTGATTGATATAAGCACATTTCCCTTTTTTAAGAGCAACCAATTTCACGCATTTTAAAAATGTACACATTTATCAAGTATGAAATGTAAGAGACAAAGAGAAAAACTTGTAATAATATTTATTAATAAAAGTCATACCCAATATTTTTCAGCTATATTCAGTTAATATTAGCTGATAAGTATGATGGAAGATACTTGTTACAAATCTGTAGCATCATTATACATTAATTGTCCCTCATATTTCTGCAATGCATTATTCGCTACTGGAGACACATAAAACAAATTATCACTCCTTTTTGTTCATGTATACATATAGTCATGTCTGGATTAAGAAGTTTTGTTTTTGTTTTAAATTACCTTTCCATACTTTGACTTGACTAATTATCTCATTTATACAGATAAACCTACATTGAATTTGTTATCAGAGTGATCATATATATTCTTTAAGGGAACAGTATTGATACTGTATATTTATTATTTTTCTTTCCTTTATTTTCACATGGTCTGACAAGGGCTTCTCTCAGAATAAAAGCCAATGGCTAATATCAGCTTGAATGTGCAAAGGCAGTCTGCCTTGTGAAATAAAAAATCAATGTGACGTATCTACATCTACTATTTTTAATAGAGCTGTTTTTCCCTTCTATTTCCTTCTTTTCCAAAAACCAATACTTTTACAGTTCATTGGTGGGACAGGGAGGCAGAGCTGGATCTTGAAGACCTCTGTTCTCACCTCTATCATTATTTCTGCCCTGGTGACAACAGGGAGCACGCTGCCAATGTCCCCCAGGTAATACCCTTATTACAGGTGTCATTAGAGGATGTCTGGCATATCTGCTTTAACACCGCAGACATTTTAAGTAGGTTATTCCATCACTTTGCCATTTTGATTATGACAACAAAATGACACCATATTGAAATGGATTTTGGAAAGAAAGGCTAACTGTCCAAAGAGGTCCATGCTCATGCTAATTAAAATTGGCTTAGGTGGCACCACCTTCATAATTCAGAGTATGATGATGAAGGACGTGCATGTTGAAAACCTTCTTGGCTCATTAGTGCTATTTCTGTCAGACACGACTACCTGCTCTTTTCTTAATGAATGCTAAGCCATCTCTTTTAGAAGATTGTGCTGCTTCCCTGAACTGAAGGAACTGTCTTATTTCCTCCCAAGTTCGTCAGGAGTAAAATCGGAGAGTCACCTCTTTGACATTTTTCAACCTCTGTACTTATTTATCTCTTTGAGACCCTGCGCTCCAGAGATATCACTGTCTTAATTAAGAAGAAGGATGTGACCATGGTAAATTGACTGATTTCATTGATTAAGGACTAGCTGTACAAGTAACATTGATTTTAACAGTGGGTCTACATAAATGTAATTGTTCGAACATGGGGCTGCATAATTATGGTGATGTACGAGAATAGTTGGTTTGTCCTTTTCAACCTTCACTAACATTCTTTTGCATGATAATGTACCTTGTGCAATTAGCAGAAATTTTAAATGTTACAAAATGTCTTTTGTGAAGACATGAAGTAATAATTATATTCTAATTTAATTCAACAACATTAGACAGTTTTTTCTTTTTCTTTTTAATCTTTCTTCTTTTGTACACAGAGATAATGTATATGGTAACAGGAATACGGCTTTTTACATTCTAATTCCAATGACTGTACAAATATATACAAATAACCCATTTAATAAAAAATATACTCTAAAAAATCAATGTGACGTATCTACATCTACTATTTAATAGAGCTGTTTTCCCTTCTTTTTTTTCCAAAAACCAATACTTTTACAGTTCATTGGTGGGACAGGGAGGCAGAGCTGGATCTTGAAGACCTCTGTTCTCACCTCTATCATTATTTCTGCCCTGGTGACAACAGGGAGCACGCTGCCAATGTCCCCCAGGTAATACCCTTATTACAGGTGTCATTAGAGGATGTCTGGCATATCTGCTTTAACACCGCAGACATTTTAAGTAGGTTATTCCATCACTTTGCCATTTTGATTATGACAACAAAATGACACCATATTGAAATGGATTTTGGAAAGAAAGGCTAACTGTCCAAAGAGGTCCATGCTCATGCTAATTAAAATTGGCTTAGGTGGCACCACCTTCATAATTCAGAGTATGATGATGAAGGACGTGCATGTTGAAAACCTTCTTGGCTCATTAGTGCTATTTCTGTCAGACACGACTACCTGCTCTTTTCTTAATGAATGCTAAGCCATCTCTTTTAGAAGATTGTGCTGCTTCCCTGAACTGAAGGAACTGTCTTATTTCCTCCCAAGTTCGTCAGGAGTAAAATCGGAGAGTCACCTCTTTGACATTTTTCAACCTCTGTACTTATTTATCTCTTTGAGACCCTGCGCTCCAGAGATATCACTGTCTTAATTAAGAAGAAGGATGTGACCATGGTAAATTGACTGATTTCATTGATTAAGGACTAGCTGTACAAGTAACATTGATTTTAACAGTGGGTCTACATAAATGTAATTGTTCGAACATGGGGCTGCATAATTATGGTGATGTACGAGAATAGTTGGTTTGTCCTTTTCAACCTTCACTAACATTCTTTTGCATGATAATGTACCTTGTGCAATTAGCAGAAATTTTAAATGTTACAAAATGTCTTTTGTGAAGACATGAAGTAATAATTATATTCTAATTTAATTCAACAACATTAGACAGTTTTTTCTTTTTCTTTTTAATCTTTCTTCTTTTGTACACAGAGATAATGTATATGGTAACAGGAATACGGCTTTTTACATTCTAATTCCAATGACTGTACAAATATATACAAATAACCCATTTTTAATTAAAAATAAATATACTCTAAAGTTTCTGAAACAATATCTTACTATTAAATTAATTTTTAAAATAGGTTCTCCATATCAGGGTTTAAATAAAAGAAAATATGTATTATTTTTTTACATATTTATGAAAAAATTATGTAAAGTTTGCTAAGTTTATAAACAATAGATGCTTATTAAGTTTTTATGATAAATATTTTTAAAGCAAACATATATAAATCATACATAAATCACTACATAAATAAAACAATATAATCATTGCTTTATTTTCTGTTACTACTATATGTATGTGAGGAAACAAAAAAGATCTTCAGAATATCACTGTAGGAGCTTTATCTAACAGGAACTAGATTTCCATGTAAATACTATGTCTATAGACAATCAAATACTTTTGATACTTCTTAATGAACTCAAGAAAGAGAAAATTTCTAACTTTGTATGCAGTAGATTGAAAAAAAATTAAGAGAAAGCAATCACAAATTTACCTAGCTAAAATAATCTTGGGCAGTGAATCAAGTACACTGGATCTTTGTCATGAATCTGCCACTAATTAGTTTTGTGACCTTTAGTAGCTGCGTACCATACATAATAAGAAAGTAGCACAGAAGATAGTGCAAGGGCTCATTCTTCATGTGGTTCTGTCTCTTTTAGTCACTAGTAGACAAACTAACAAAAGAATTCTATGAGCTCTTGGAAAAAATACTAAGTTTCCAGGTTGACTGTGTTTTGTATGTATGTTTGCTCATTTGTTGGTTTTTAAGTTGTCAATATTTGCAGTTTCAACTAAGATGAAAGATTAATGATGAAACTGATAGCAAGACTATTATTTCTATATATCATTAGCATCTCATAACCACACGATTGCATTTTTATAAATAAAACTGTTCCACTACCTTATATATGTATGCTGTAGGGACAATACTTCTGAAATGCCATTCAATGCATATTCCCTTATCAATAAAACAATTTGCTTCCTATATCTAGTCCTTCATCGGATCTAAGCCTAGCCTATTCCTCTTCCATTTCCCACTTCAGAAAAATGAATTACATAACCCTACCCAATCCAACCCAATAAACCTTATCCAAGAGCCATATGGAGTAAGATTCATAATATGCTGGAATATGGGAAGAATATGAGAAATGGAAGTATTTAAAAGAAATACTCTTACCAGGACTGTCCTTATTTGCTTTCACTGGGCAAAAATCCCCAAATACTGTGTGTGTGTGTTGGGGAGGCTGTAATTTGAAAGGTGCTGGGAGATGCAAGAAGTAGAGGAGGCTCTTATTGGGATACTCCTTTGGAATGCTGAGAGAAGACTCACGCGCTGGTGGCTCTATGCTAACTTGGGGTACCTGCCCTAGAGGAAGACATAACCCTACGGCATGTTAGACAGAACCAGCTTCACCTTCCTTTGGTTCCTATGGGGAACAGATGTGAAAGTGCTTTAGAGGAAAATAAATGTAACTGAGTTAAAAGCTAGCATATGCAGCAATAAGGTCACTGCAGTAAGAGTCAAAGTGACGCCAACACAAGAACCACCTGTGGCCGGCCCAGACACAGCCTTGAAGAAGGTGGCCGAGACTTAGGCCTGAGGCACCTATAAAAACCCAAATGAGACTAATCAAGCAAGGAAGTGCCACTGAACTGTGACTCAAGAGAAAAGCTGCATGTCTGCTAGCTGCATCTCAGAAGATACTAAGAGTCATGTAATGGCCCCACGATCAGACCAGAAATAACCCTGGGCGTGGAGAAAGCGGATCTCTAGAGAAAAGCTCAAGGACATTATAAGGACCTAAGACTCTCTTCTCCTTTCCTATTAGGCCACATTAGGCCTATTAGGTCTTCCTGAAGACCAAAGCACCTGGAAGCCTTCTTGGAGTAAAAATGAGTATTAGTAGTTTGGTTGTGTCTGACTCTCTACCCTATGGATTGTAGCCTGCTCCCCAGTCCATGGAATTCTTCAGGCAAGAATACTTGAGTGGGTTTCCATTTCCTTTTCCAGGGGATATTCCCAATCCAGGGATCGAACCTGGGTCTCCTTCATTGCAGGCAGATTCTTTACCATTTGAGAGCTTCCCTGGTAGCTCAGATGGTAATTATCTTTACTTTAAATTCACATCAGTTGAGAAAACCCCACTGGCTGGAGGGGTTGAGTGGAGTGGAAGTTGCTATTTGCCAAAAGTCTCTATGTTTCAAGTTCTGTGTTGAGCACTTGAGATGCATGAGCTCAATTAATCTGTTATCATGCCTGGATTTACAAATTTTAATCCAATGTTAACAGTGAGGACATGCATCCCAAGATCTTTTGGGAATATGGGAATATGATGTTATCTAATGAAGTAATTCTTTTATGCTCACACACTGTACACACACACACACACACACACACACACACACACACACACACAGACATCTCTATCCTTTGCTCAAAAAAGAGACAATTCAACTACTTATATAGGAAGAAATACATAAAACCTGTTCACAAACATTTTCTTTTCACACTCGAGAGAAACATAGTCACTTTTTACTAGGGCTGGAGTCAGAAAAGGAGATCCTTGTAAAAGTTTATTTTTAATATCTAAATAGTTTTTTGTTTGTTAGCTCCAGAAAAGGCACACAAACTATAGGACTGGAGTGAGACATCAAATATCAAAGGATGTTTGGAAACCTGCAGATCATTTGGAAAGATCTGAGCATCTATACAAAATGGCAGTTCTGAGAGATGAAGCTGGTGAGTCATCAGAGGCAAATTATAAGTGATTCATGCTTTATTAGAAGGCCTTGAGATTTCACCCCAAAGGCAGTAGAATGCCACTGAAGGCTTTTAAGAAGATGTCTGACATAATCAAAATGGCATTAAAAAATTCCTCTGCCATCAATGTAGAGTTTAATATGGAAAGAAGAGACTAGCCAGCAAAACCTTCAGTTCAGAGACTTCTGCCAAAACCTTTTTCAAAAAAAGAGACATAAGACTCTCTTCTCCTTTCCTATTAGGCCACATTAGGCCTATTAGGTCTTCCTGAAGACCAAAGCACCTGGAAGCCTTCTTGGAGTAAAAATGAGTATTAGTAGTTTGGTTGTGTCTGACTCTCTACCCTATGGATTGTAGCCTGCTCCCCAGTCCATGGAATTCTTCAGGCAAGAATACTTGAGTGGGTTTCCATTTCCTTTTCCAGGGGATATTCCCAATCCAGGGATCGAACCTGGGTCTCCTTCATTGCAGGCAGATTCTTTACCATTTGAGAGCTTCCCTGGTAGCTCAGATGGTAATTATCTTTACTTTAAATTCACATCAGTTGAGAAAACCCCACTGGCTGGAGGGGTTGAGTGGAGTGGAAGTTGCTATTTGCCAAAAGTCTCTATGTTTCAAGTTCTGTGTTGAGCACTTGAGATGCATGAGCTCAATTAATCTGTTATCATGCCTGGATTTACAAATTTTAATCCAATGTTAACAGTGAGGACATGCATCCCAAGATCTTTTGGGAATATGGGAATATGATGTTATCTAATGAAGTAATTCTTTTATGCTCACACACTGTACACACACACACACACACACACACACACACACACACACACACAGACATCTCTATCCTTTGCTCAAAAAAGAGACAATTCAACTACTTATATAGGAAGAAATACATAAAACCTGTTCACAAACATTTTCTTTTCACACTCGAGAGAAACATAGTCACTTTTTACTAGGGCTGGAGTCAGAAAAGGAGATCCTTGTAAAAGTTTATTTTTAATATCTAAATAGTTTTTTGTTTGTTAGCTCCAGAAAAGGCACACAAACTATAGGACTGGAGTGAGACATCAAATATCAAAGGATGTTTGGAAACCTGCAGATCATTTGGAAAGATCTGAGCATCTATACAAAATGGCAGTTCTGAGAGATGAAGCTGGTGAGTCATCAGAGGCAAATTATAAGTGATTCATGCTTTATTAGAAGGCCTTGAGATTTCACCCCAAAGGCAGTAGAATGCCACTGAAGGCTTTTAAGAAGATGTCTGACATAATCAAAATGGCATTAAAAAATTCCTCTGCCATCAATGTAGAGTTTAATATGGAAAGAAGAGACTAGCCAGCAAAACCTTCAGTTCAGAGACTTCTGCCAAAATTCTAGAGAGAAGCAATGTCTTTGTGAGATAATGCAGTGGCAGGTAAAAGAAGTGGTGGGATATATTTCCAGAATGAGAGAATTCTCATCATCAGGTGGGACCTCAACTCACTTCTTTCCTCCCAAATTCCATGGGGAGAGAGTGAGTAATTACTCTAGAAACAACAGTAGAAATACCTTTTAGGCCTCAATTTCCTTGATATTCCCTTAATTACACTTGGGTTCATCTGAGACTATGATTCTATGAAATTTTGATAGTTTTAACTATGAGTTGAACAATGGGTCAAAGCTAATAGGGTTAAAATCTTTAATTTCTTCATAAAATCAAATGCATGGGAAGCGATAGTTAGGACATTTTTCTTTGCTTTTATTTCTTAGTTCTGTAGATGAAATCACAGAAATTTAATTATGCTTCATGGGACTTTCTTGGAAGTCCAGTAGTGCTTCCAAGGCAGGGGTCTTCGGCTTGATCCCCAGTTGGGGAACTAAGATCCCACATGCTTTGCTGCCAAAAAATATAAAATTTAACTATGAATTCTAACTTAAGGGCATATATATGTATGTATATATATATCATTCTTATGTATTTTTAAAATATTTATGTTATTAATTTTATTGCTTTATGGGTTATGAGATGGACAAGTTTAGTTGAACTCAATTGTTTTCATAATATCTTGTACTAATTAAAATTCTACTATGTAAACATAAAGCTCCTTCTTTGTGACTGATTTTGGAAGATTCAGTTTTTTAATTTACTATCAGGTAACACTGACTATTAAGTTCCTGTGTATCAGGAATGAATCCTCAGAACTACAAACTGAGGTGAACACTGTTACAGGAAAACTAATACTAATGAAGTTTCCCTTAGAACACATAACTCATGAGTGGTAGTAAGGTCAGTTCAGATCCAGACAGGGGCTTCCCTGGTGGTCCAGTGGGTAAAGAGTCTGCCTTGCACGTGCAAAGGGCACTGATTCGATCCCTGGCATGGGAAGATCGCACATGCCGCGGAGCAGGTGAACCAGTGTGTTCAATTACGAGTTCGCCCTCTGGAGCGCATGCGCCCAGAGCCGTTACTCTGCTACAGGAGAGGCCACTGCAACGGGAGGCCCACAAAGGCGGAAGAACAGAGAAAATAAATAAAATGAAAGACCAATTAAAAAAAAAAAAAAAAACAAAAAAACTGACCAGATCCAGACAAGTAGACTTCAGGTCTTTTGGTACAGGTGGACTGATTTGCCTGGCAGTGCCTAGGAGACAGTAGTTCCTCAATAAATGTTTATTGCATTCATAAGCAAGTAAATGTGCCCAGACATATGTCGTTCACCTACAAGTGAATGTCAAACATATTCATAGGCCTAGGATGACCTTCCTTGAGACAATGGATGGACATGAGGCAACCTGAGGGTTGCTTTATCAGTAGAAAAGGTTGGCTCCAAAACCAGAAATACACATGACAAGGGAGACAGTGAAACTAATCAAAGAGCTGTTGCAGTAATCTAATGAGAGTTTCCAAAAATTGGCAGAAAGTATGGAGAAAATGAATTTTACACAAATCAGGGATGGACAATGAACCGATGTTAGTGACTAATATGATGTTGGGGATTAGGAAGAGAAATGAGGTCTTTTTTTCACACAGTATTATGCAACAGTATCTAAAATTTACAACTGCTTTTGTTTAGTGATACTTACAGGATCACGCCTTAATAATTTTCATAATTCAGAATTTGCTTCAACAGTTTTGAAATCTACATATAAGGGGAGGAAATATTGCTGTACTGAGGAACTATAAATTGAGAAAAAGAGAAAATGGAGCTATTGGAAAAGACGGTTTCAGACTTAGGTGTGTGACATCTGAATACTAAAATACCCTAGGTGTTTCTCTAGTATGCCCTATTTGAACACAGCCAATATGTGCCTTCTTTTCGAGTATTGCTTAAGAATTTAATATGCATATCAGCCATTTAAAAAAGTAAATATTTAGCAGGTGACAGGTGCTGTATCAAACACTTTACCTATTTACTCACTTACTTTAAAATGAAATATAGAAAACACAGCTTCTTATATCATGAGATTTAGACAGAAACAAAAAGTCACGCAAACTCAACTTCCTTGCAAATTTAAAGAGTGAAATGAAGCAATATGGGTTACTATTTAAAAAGACCGGCTTCAAGAGGAAAGCAAAGTAGAATGGTTATTGTGACTATTTTATAGCAAAGTTGTGTTTAGCCACTGCAAGGGAATACAAAGATAAGGAGAACTGTGTCTTCTCACATGATGCTTAACACTTCTCTGAGGAATTCTCAAAACTTGAGAAAACCAGAAGAGAGTATCTCAAACAAGGAAATGGTACTTGTAAAAAGATCCCTAGGAAACTGGCATATTGGGATTAGTAAAACATACTGGGAAGCAGAGGAAGATGACTCTGGATACATAAAGTGGGACCATTTCATTGTGAGTTTTTGAGGAGCAAATGAGGATCTAGGGAAAACTCATTTTAGTCTGGGATTGCTTGCTTTTTCTTCAAAACAGGACTTAGGAACAAAGTTATAGTCAAAGAAACACTAGTCCAATTTCAAATGTCTCAGAGAGTAACATAAAGCTTTCCTTTAGTGTTCCTTGAAGGAACAGACAGAGCTTTATAGTGATCCAAATGGGATATCTTCTTGTAACTGCTCTTCCAGTCTGTCTTCCTTTTCTTATGTCTCTATCTTCATAAGCTTGCTCGTCCTGCCTCCCACACTGCGCTCTGCTTATTCACTCCTGAGTAGAGGTATTAATGTCCCACCTCGTGATAGATGCTTAGACACACTGCACAGGAACATTGTCAATCTTTTTTCAAATTCCTCCCTCCCACCCACACCTCCTGAATGAGCAGCCCTTCTAGAATCCTGGTAAATAAAAATGGTCATCTTACTCCATCATTTTCATAGAAAAAAACTGCTATACCAACAACACTTTTCAAAATACTCAGACTAGGTGGAAATTTTTTTTTTAATGTAAATATGGCTGTATGGCTGTGGTTTATTATTTTTGTATATTTGTTTACTAACAACCCACTTTCTTTCAATTTCCTCCTCTCCTGGGCTCGGCATTTACCTTTTCTCTTGCCTTTGAGAATGCCATTACCTATATCAACCAGGTAACATCTACTAAAACTTGTTCTAGAAAACACTGTTTTTTGGTTTGTCCTGGTTGATTATGTCCAGGAGTTAATGCCACTTCTGTTTCTTTTGGCCAGGGCACATGATGCCCTTTCATGATGCAATGGTAACAAATGTAAGGAAGACAATGTCTTAGGCCATTCAGCCCACGTTAATATACTACATATCCCACGGTGAGACAACAGCAGCTGAGTACCTGCCATCCATCCTAGAGATACGATTTTTGCCCAACTCTCCTGATGGGAGCATGTTAGAAGACAGTCTCCACCCAAAGCCCTGGATTGTTGTAGTTTGGAGACCATGCTTTACATACTAGGACTTTGCTTACCCAACATTAATGTCAGTAGGGGAAAGGGAAGATGTATTGATTCCAGTTAGTAAAATTTAGAAAAGAATAGGTTGTATGCCTTTTCTCAAATGTTTGTTTAAAGGAATAACACATCTTAATTCAATTGTTACAAAGAAAAGCACAGAAAAATTTTTGCAAATGACACTCACTAAGGAATACCAACATTAGCAGATGAAAGTTTAAGAAGAGACAGGATATTTTTAAGTCCTGAAGTATTTATTTCCCAAAATATATATTGGTTATTTGGGTGATTTTACCATAAGCTCATTCAAAAAACTAAAATCCTGGCATCCAATCCCATCACTTCATGGCAAATAGATAGGGAAAAAATGGAAACAGTGACAGACTTTTTTTTCTTGGACTCCAAAATCAATGCAGATGGTAACAGCAGCCATGAAATTAAAAGGCACTTGCTCTTTTAAAGCTATGACAAACCTAAACAGCATATTAAAAAGCACAGATATCACTTTGCCAACCAAGGTCCATATAGTCAAAGCTATGGTTTTTCCAATAGTCAGGTATGGATGTGAAATTTGGACCATGAAGAAGGCTAAGAGTCAAAGAATTGATGCCTTCAAACTATGGTGCTGGAGAAACTCTTGAGAGTCCCTTGGACAGCAAGGAGATCAGACCAGTCAATCCTAAAGGAAATCAACCCTGAATATTCATTGGAAGGACTGATGCTGAATCTCCAATACTTTAGCCACCTGAGGTGAAAAGCTAGCTCACTGGAAAAGACCCTGATGCTGCGAAGATTGAGGGCACAAGGAAAAGGGGTGACAGGGGATGACTAAAGTTAATGCCATTACCTATATCAACCAGGTAACATCTACTAAAACTTGTTCTAGAAAACACTGTTTTTTGGTTTGTCCTGGTTGATTATGTCCAGGAGTTAATGCCACTTCTGTTTCTTTTGGCCAGGGCACATGATGCCCTTTCATGATGCAATGGTAACAAATGTAAGGAAGACAATGTCTTAGGCCATTCAGCCCACGTTAATATACTACATATCCCACGGTGAGACAACAGCAGCTGAGTACCTGCCATCCATCCTAGAGATACGATTTTTGCCCAACTCTCCTGATGGGAGCATGTTAGAAGACAGTCTCCACCCAAAGCCCTGGATTGTTGTAGTTTGGAGACCATGCTTTACATACTAGGACTTTGCTTACCCAACATTAATGTCAGTAGGGGAAAGGGAAGATGTATTGATTCCAGTTAGTAAAATTTAGAAAAGAATAGGTTGTATGCCTTTTCTCAAATGTTTGTTTAAAGGAATAACACATCTTAATTCAATTGTTACAAAGAAAAGCACAGAAAAATTTTTGCAAATGACACTCACTAAGGAATACCAACATTAGCAGATGAAAGTTTAAGAAGAGACAGGATATTTTTAAGTCCTGAAGTATTTATTTCCCAAAATATATATTGGTTATTTGGGTGATTTTACCATAAGCTCATTCAAAAAACTAAAATCCTGGCATCCAATCCCATCACTTCATGGCAAATAGATAGGGAAAAAATGGAAACAGTGACAGACTTTTTTTTCTTGGACTCCAAAATCAATGCAGATGGTAACAGCAGCCATGAAATTAAAAGGCACTTGCTCTTTTAAAGCTATGACAAACCTAAACAGCATATTAAAAAGCACAGATATCACTTTGCCAACCAAGGTCCATATAGTCAAAGCTATGGTTTTTCCAATAGTCAGGTATGGATGTGAAATTTGGACCATGAAGAAGGCTAAGAGTCAAAGAATTGATGCCTTCAAACTATGGTGCTGGAGAAACTCTTGAGAGTCCCTTGGACAGCAAGGAGATCAGACCAGTCAATCCTAAAGGAAATCAACCCTGAATATTCATTGGAAGGACTGATGCTGAATCTCCAATACTTTAGCCACCTGAGGTGAAAAGCTAGCTCACTGGAAAAGACCCTGATGCTGCGAAAGATTGAGGGCACAAGGAAAAGGGGGTGACAGAGGATGAAATGGTTGGATGGCATCATTGACTCAATGGATATGAGTTTTAGCAAACTCTGGGAGATAGTGAAGGACAGGGAAGCACACACACTGGTGATATTAATTGTGATCTGCGGATTAAAATGGTGTCTGCCAGTTTTATCCACTGTAAAGTCACATTTTTCCCCCTTTCCATACCACTAGCACCAACTGGGAAGCCAGTAATGAAACATAATGCTATCGTGCACCCAAATTTCAGGTGATGAGAGGAGGAACAAATCTGTAATATTCTTCCCTTAAATCCATAATCTCATTCTAGTCATGAATAATACCAAATGAAACCCATATCAAGGGGCATTCTATGAAGTACCTAATCAATGTTTTAGTAAGTATAAAGGATATTAAAAGCAAGTTTTTCCTTGAGTTTCTGTCACAAAACACTAAGGAGATATGGCAGTTAAATACAAATACAGTTAAATACAAATATGATATCTTGGATCAGATCATTGAAATTAACGTAAAACTAGGACAAATCTGAATAATGTCTCATCTTTAATTATGGTATGGTCCCAATGTTAATTTCTTAGTTTTGATAATTCAAGATATTAACATTATGACGAAAATGCAAGATACTGACTCTAGAAGACGCTAAGTGGATACGTGGGAACTTTCTGTGTTTTCCTTTCAGCTTTAGCTGAAGTCAAAAATATTTCAAAATGGAAGTAAAGGCAAAACTTAAAGATATATGTGAAATTACCTGTCCCTCTCCATTTTTTTAAACTTCAAATTCCTTTTTTTTTTTCTAAAAGTTCACATTCACGTGAGCTGTAAAAGCTCTCTTTTCTCACTTCATGCAGTTTTCCCGATCCCATGAAACTCCATTTTCAATCTCTTTTCTCTGGTGGTCTTTCAGAATCAAATTTGCATATGTTTGCCCATGATCAGTGAGGCTAATCTACTCACATTGGGTTATGGTGAAGGAAAGCACAGTGTTGATTGCAGAGCACCAGACAAGGGGTATGGTGAGTGTGTGTTTGAGGGGTAGGGTGGTTAATGCTCAAAAGGTCCAAGTTTTCTGATGGATTTCAGGGAAAAGGTAGCTCACTGGAAAAGACCCTGATGCTGCGAAGATTGAGGCACAAGGAAAAGGGGGTGACAGAGGATGAAATGGTTGGATGGCATCATTGACTCAATGGATATGAGTTTTAGCAAACTCTGGGAGATAGTGAAGGACAGGGAAGCACACACACTGGTGATATTAATTGTGATCTGCGGATTAAAATGGTGTCTGCCAGTTTTATCCACTGTAAAGTCACATTTTTCCCCCTTTCCATACCACTAGCACCAACTGGGAAGCCAGTAATGAAACATAATGCTATCGTGCACCCAAATTTCAGGTGATGAGAGGAGGAACAAATCTGTAATATTCTTCCCTTAAATCCATAATCTCATTCTAGTCATGAATAATACCAAATGAAACCCATATCAAGGGGCATTCTATGAAGTACCTAATCAATGTTTTAGTAAGTATAAAGGATATTAAAAGCAAGTTTTTCCTTGAGTTTCTGTCACAAAACACTAAGGAGATATGGCAGTTAAATACAAATACAGTTAAATACAAATATGATATCTTGGATCAGATCATTGAAATTAACGTAAAACTAGGACAAATCTGAATAATGTCTCATCTTTAATTATGGTATGGTCCCAATGTTAATTTCTTAGTTTTGATAATTCAAGATATTAACATTATGACGAAAATGCAAGATACTGACTCTAGAAGACGCTAAGTGGATACGTGGGAACTTTCTGTGTTTTCCTTTCAGCTTTAGCTGAAGTCAAAAATATTTCAAAATGGAAGTAAAGGCAAAACTTAAAGATATATGTGAAATTACCTGTCCCTCTCCATTTTTTTAAACTTCAAATTCCTTTTTTTTTTTCTAAAAGTTCACATTCACGTGAGCTGTAAAAGCTCTCTTTTCTCACTTCATGCAGTTTTCCCGATCCCATGAAACTCCATTTTCAATCTCTTTTCTCTGGTGGTCTTTCAGAATCAAATTTGCATATGTTTGCCCATGATCAGTGAGGCTAATCTACTCACATTGGGTTATGGTGAAGGAAAGCACAGTGTTGATTGCAGAGCACCAGACAAGGGGTATGGTGAGTGTGTGTTTGAGGGGTAGGGTGGTTAATGCTCAAAAGGTCCAAGTTTTCTGATGGATTTCAGGGAAAAGGTTTTTAAAGACAGAGTGAAGGAGAGGGTTCGGGTTGCTTGATTGGCCCACGGAGTTAGGAGTTAGGGGACTGGTTAGCAGTGAGGTAATAGGGAGTCAACATCATCAACCTTTCAGTTCCAGCTGATCTGTGGTCTATGTGCTTGTAGTCAGCATGCAAGTTAACTTCTTCCACCTGGAGGGGGTTTTAGTGTCTCCAAAATAACTCAAGGACATGGTTGAGGATATTATCTGTAGCCCTTGAGGAGGAACTAAAGGTCTTTGGCTTTGTTTAATGGCTAAACTATTATTATTGTGTCATGCTTGACTGTTTCCTCTTGTTTCTGCATTTTTCACTTCTCTGATTAAGTTTGCTCTTTGGAACTCAGGGAAGACCTACGAAGCTAAAGCTTTTCTACAAATAAGATGTAGAGGAGGACTTCCCTGATGGTCCAGTGGTTACAAAATTACCTATCAATGTAGGGGATATGGGTTTGATCCTTGGTATGGGAAGATCCCACAGGCTTTGGAGCAACTAACCTGTGCACCACAACTACTGAAGTCCGGCCACCTTAGAACTTATGTTCTTCTGTAACAAGAGAAGCCATTACAATGAGAAACCTGCACACTGCAACTAGAGATTGGCCCCCACGTGCTGCAACTAGAGAAAGCTGGCACACAGCAATGAAGACCCAGTGCAGCCAAATAAATAAATAAAAGAAGCAGGAAACATGGCAGGATCCTGCTTTGTTTCAGTGGAATTTTTTCAGAGCCAGTCAAAAAAATAAAGTCAAATCAAATAAAAATTCAGGCAGTTAACAGTTAACTTTCCCAACCAGGCAAAGTCCACTGGGAATACTCAAATCTTGAGTCCTGAAATAAGTTTTGATTTTGTTTCCAGATACTTATTAGTAAGGTCATCCAAAGTTGGAAGCGAGGGTAGAACAGGGTGATGTTAGAATTATGCTCTCCTGTTAGCTTTATAATTTAGAGCCCCTCTAGAATTTAGAGCCCTTCTAATGACTGAGTCACAGTCTGAGCTCTAATCCTTACTCTTTTTCTTACTGACTCTAGAAATTCAGAATGGTCATTTAATCTCTGTAGACTCCATTTTTTTAAGAACACAATTGTAATGACAACTTCCCAGAGCAGTTGCTATAGTCACGTGTTTGTACATCTCAAGTCTTTTGCTTTTCGTCTCCACCAGCACTCAGCCCTATCCTAGCTTTGATCCTTTCTTCTCTGAACCACTGTTTGAGCCTCTAAACTGACTGACCTATATTCACACATTATCCAGTTCACTCCTCATTTTGTGATATAAACAAGCTTTCCAAAATGCAAATATAACCATTCTCTTTTTCTAACTTCAACCTTCAAAGTATTACCATGGCTTGTGAAATAAATACAAAATGGTTTAAAGACCCTGCAAGCTCAAACTTCTCTGTACTTCTGAAGGTCCTTCCCATATAATGCTCCCCCACACTGCCTTTTTGTATTTTACTGGAGTCTAGATGCTTTCTAACACTGTGTCAGTTTCTGCTGTACAGCAAATTGAATCAGGTACATGTATAAATACATCCCCTCTTCCTAGGATTTCCTTCCCATTTAGGTCATCATGGAGTATTGAGTAGAGGTCCCCGTGCTGTACAGTTAATCCTAATTATTAATACACTGTATACAAAGTAGTGTATGTAATGTCAATACCAATCTCCCAGTCCATCCCATCCCTCCTTGCCCCTGTTGGTATCATAGATTTGTTCTGTACATCTGTGTCTCTATTTCTGCTTTGCAAATAGGGTCATCTGTACCCTTTTTCTAGATTCCAGATGTATATACTAATACAGAGTATCTGTTTATCTTTTACTGATTTACTCTGTATGATAGTCTCTTGGTCTACCATGTCTCCACAAAGGGCATAATTTCATTCTTTTTATGGCTCAGTAGTATTCCATTGCACATATGTGCCACATCATCCATTTCTCTATTGATGGACACTTAGTTTTCTTCCATGTACTGGCTATTGTAACCAGTGCTGCATTGGACACCAGGGTGCATGTGTCTTTTTGAATTTTGGTATTCTCTGGGTACGTGGCCGGTCCTTCTCCAAGCTATCTGAACTCCACACAGCATTCTTCTTTCAGCCTTTAATATATTATGCATCCTCCACCCTGCACTTCTTTTCCTTCAGTCATCTCCAATATTTACTCTTCCCTTCATACTTTAGGCCAGGTCACTTCTTCAGGAATGACCTCTCCAACTTCCCTTCTATCACTGTATAAATATTTAGGATATTTTATACACCTATTCTTTAATATGTGACTCAGTAGAAATTATACATGTGTTTGTGTGATTATTTGATTAATGCCCACAACTTACTTCAGATGAAGTATACACCCAAGGTTCCTGAGAATAAGATCATTTCTATTTTGGCTTAAACAGCATTTAGTGAAATGCATGTCACATGTCAGTGCTTGAAAAAACACCTGTTGATTTATTAGTTAAAAATAATTACCATATGTGGATAACTCTATAAATGCGTATCTTGTCACCATATCATCACCTAAACAGTATCTTCGCTGTATGCAACCATGATATTTTAGAGTTTAGGGATAACTCAGCCTTTGAATGGAAGTTCTAGATTTGTTGAAAAAGTTTACTGTGTCCACGTTAGTTTACTAAAAAGGACAGACGATATATTAAAATCAATTCTCATTATTCTTGGTAATTAGATTCTATAATGGTATATGTGTGCTTAGTTATGTCTGACTCAGTGATCCTCTGGACTGTAGTCCACCAGACTCCTCTGTCCATGGGATTTTACCAGCAGAAATACTGGCATAAGTTGCCATTTCCTTCTCCAGGGGATCTTCCCAATCCAGAGATTGAACTCTGGTCTCCTGCATTTCGGGCAGATTGCTTACCAGTAAACCGCTTGGGGAAGCCTGGTTGCCACTGAATTAACAAATATTAAGCCAGTGCTCCTAGAAGAGATAGAAGGTTAGATTGCTGAGAGCCTCTGGTCACAGGATTGTCAGTTGAATCATATGTAGCCTTTAAAGAAAAAACATGAATTTCATAAACATATACTGTTATCTAGGCTTCCCCAGTGGCTCAGTGGCAAAGAGTGAGACATGACTGAAGCGACTTAGCATGCATACATACTGTTATTTAACAATGAACTCATGGCCACCAGCCACTATAACTCATCTACAAATGAAGTTTATATAAAACGTGTATTTACTCTGTAAGTCACATCACAGCCTTCTTGAATTTCAGAGCATGAAGCCACACTTTTTAATACTTGCTACTTGAAGTCAAAATAGCTAACTAATAGCTAAAAATAGCTAACTCACACCAAGAAATAAAAAAGGCCAACATTAAAAATGTGAAAAATGATAAACGTTACACTAAATAAACTGCAAAAGGGATACTTGCATGAGAGCTTGCTGAGCTGAAACAGTTTTACTCTGTTTGACCTCAGCTTGGAACATGCAGTCAGCAAGGCAAATTTCTCACAGCTCTTCTCGGTGATGTGTGTGTGGCAGTGGATGACCACCCTGACAGTATTGAGTGTGGCTTTGCAAATATATTTCAACAAGTAGGTGAATTCACAAAGATGGAATCCAGGGAAAACAGGAAGATACTCTATGTGGCTTCACTTTGATCTAAGTGTTAGTTGCTCTGTCATGTCCGACTCTCTGCGACCCTGTGGATGGTAGCCTGCCTGGATCTTTTGTCCATGGAATTCTACAGGCAAGAATACTGGGGTGAGTTTCCATTTTCTTCTCCAAGTTGATCTAAAGGTGATTTCTGTTGTATTTCCTCCTAAAAATTATCGACTAAAAAAAGTATAAAAGCATATTTCTTTAGCAGAAATAACCCACCCAATCCAATTCATTCTGAAACGAATCTACTATCTGAAATATATGACTAGTGAATTTCTACTTTTTGTAACACAGAATCAGCTAAAATATTGTCCATGGAAAGCAAAATATGTTAATAAAGGTATTATATGCTAAAAGAGTACACAATAATTTCCTTTGTACATTTAAATGTGCCTTTAAAAAAGTTTTATGGTATCTTTATGTTGGTACCAGACAAGCCAGTGCTCCTAGAAGAGATAGAAGGTTAGATTGCTGAGAGCCTCTGGTCACAGGATTGTCAGTTGAATCATATGTAGCCTTTAAAGAAAAAACATGAATTTCATAAACATATACTGTTATCTAGGCTTCCCCAGTGGCTCAGTGGCAAAGAGTGAGACATGACTGAAGCGACTTAGCATGCATACATACTGTTATTTAACAATGAACTCATGGCCACCAGCCACTATAACTCATCTACAAATGAAGTTTATATAAAACGTGTATTTACTCTGTAAGTCACATCACAGCCTTCTTGAATTTCAGAGCATGAAGCCACACTTTTTAATACTTGCTACTTGAAGTCAAAATAGCTAACTAATAGCTAAAAATAGCTAACTCACACCAAGAAATAAAAAAGGCCAACATTAAAAATGTGAAAAATGATAAACGTTACACTAAATAAACTGCAAAAGGGATACTTGCATGAGAGCTTGCTGAGCTGAAACAGTTTTACTCTGTTTGACCTCAGCTTGGAACATGCAGTCAGCAAGGCAAATTTCTCACAGCTCTTCTCGGTGATGTGTGTGTGGCAGTGGATGACCACCCTGACAGTATTGAGTGTGGCTTTGCAAATATATTTCAACAAGTAGGTGAATTCACAAAGATGGAATCCAGGGAAAACAGGAAGATACTCTATGTGGCTTCACTTTGATCTAAGTGTTAGTTGCTCTGTCATGTCCGACTCTCTGCGACCCTGTGGATGGTAGCCTGCCTGGATCTTTTGTCCATGGAATTCTACAGGCAAGAATACTGGGGTGAGTTTCCATTTTCTTCTCCAAGTTGATCTAAAGGTGATTTCTGTTGTATTTCCTCCTAAAAATTATCGACTAAAAAAAGTATAAAAGCATATTTCTTTAGCAGAAATAACCCACCCAATCCAATTCATTCTGAAACGAATCTACTATCTGAAATATATGACTAGTGAATTTCTACTTTTTGTAACACAGAATCAGCTAAAATATTGTCCATGGAAAGCAAAATATGTTAATAAAGGTATTATATGCTAAAAGAGTACACAATAATTTCCTTTGTACATTTAAATGTGCCTTTAAAAAAGTTTTATGGTATCTTTATGTTGGTACCAGACAAATAAATGTTTAAAGTTTGTCACAGTTCCACATATGCCTGCCACTGAAAACGTTAAAACTTGTATCACTGACATGGGTAGACCAGGGATGACTTCAGAAAAGGCATATTCACAGGAAGCTCTGAGAGATAGGGAGGAGATCATGCAAAAGTCCTGCCTTCTTCACAAATTGAAGTCACATGGATATCAACTAAAATGGGACATTTTGCAATTTTATATACATATAGTTCATATGTACTGTCATTTTATTATGTATATGCATTATACGTGTTTCAGGTAATGTGTGTACCTTGCAATGTAAATACTAATTCACTTCATTTAATGCCATTTTCCTATACTACATTTTAGGACTATGGTGTCATGGCTATTTTTAAGACATGAGACAACCACAGACTTTTCTCATGTAATATGAAACTTAACAGTTTAATATTTTCTTCTAAAAATTGCCCATTTTTACCAGAAATTTCTGCATCAATAATGGAAATAAAGGAGTAAAAATTATTAGCAAGTTAAAATACAGTTCTATTAAGAAATGCAGGACTTCCCTGGTAGCTCAGTGGTGAAGAGTTCACCTGCCAATACAGGAGACATGGGCTCGATCCCTGATCCAGGAAGATCCCACATGCTGTGGAGCAACTAAGCCTGTGGGCCACAACTATTGAGCCTGTGCTCTAGAGCCTCAAAGCCGCAACTATTGAACCCATGTTCCGCAACTATTGATGCCTGTGTGCCCTAGAGCCTGAGTTCAACAATGAGTCACCACAACAAGAAGCCTGCCCACCTCAACTAGAGAGCAGCCCTCACTCCCTGCAACTAGAGAAGAGCCTGCAGCAGCAGTGAAAACCCAGAATAGCCAAAAATAAATAATTTTTTTAAAAGAACTGCAATTTTCACCAAACTGTAAAATACGTCAAAGTTTCCTTTTAGAAAACAAATATATATCTTCACTTATTAGGTTGTATTTAAGTGAGGACTTATGTACATAACACTTGACATCATAACAGAGAATACTATGACATATTTGGTATTAGAGGCCAACCATGTCTGGTTTTAAATTAAAAAAAAAATAAAATATTCCTTTGTACATTTAAATGTGCCTTTAAAAAGTTTTATGGTATCTTTATGTTGGTACCAGACAAATAAATGTTTAAAGTTTGTCACAGTTCCACATATGCCTGCCACTGAAAACGTTAAAACTTGTATCACTGACATGGGTAGACCAGGGATGACTTCAGAAAAGGCATATTCACAGGAAGCTCTGAGAGATAGGGAGGAGATCATGCAAAAGTCCTGCCTTCTTCACAAATTGAAGTCACATGGATATCAACTAAAATGGGACATTTTGCAATTTTATATACATATAGTTCATATGTACTGTCATTTTATTATGTATATGCATTATACGTGTTTCAGGTAATGTGTGTACCTTGCAATGTAAATACTAATTCACTTCATTTAATGCCATTTTCCTATACTACATTTTAGGACTATGGTGTCATGGCTATTTTTAAGACATGAGACAACCACAGACTTTTCTCATGTAATATGAAACTTAACAGTTTAATATTTTCTTCTAAAAATTGCCCATTTTTACCAGAAATTTCTGCATCAATAATGGAAATAAAGGAGTAAAAATTATTAGCAAGTTAAAATACAGTTCTATTAAGAAATGCAGGACTTCCCTGGTAGCTCAGTGGTGAAGAGTTCACCTGCCAATACAGGAGACATGGGCTCGATCCCTGATCCAGGAAGATCCCACATGCTGTGGAGCAACTAAGCCTGTGGGCCACAACTATTGAGCCTGTGCTCTAGAGCCTCAAAGCCGCAACTATTGAACCCATGTTCCGCAACTATTGATGCCTGTGTGCCCTAGAGCCTGAGTTCAACAATGAGTCACCACAACAAGAAGCCTGCCCACCTCAACTAGAGAGCAGCCCTCACTCCCTGCAACTAGAGAAGAGCCTGCAGCAGCAGTGAAAACCCAGAATAGCCAAAAATAAATAATTTTTTTAAAAGAACTGCAATTTTCACCAAACTGTAAAATACGTCAAAGTTTCCTTTTAGAAAACAAATATATATCTTCACTTATTAGGTTGTATTTAAGTGAGGACTTATGTACATAACACTTGACATCATAACAGAGAATACTATGACATATTTGGTATTAGAGGCCAACCATGTCTGGTTATAAACGCATGGCCAATAATAGAGTTTGAAGCATCAGATCTTTTATACTCTGCTCCTGTCCACAGTGCACTAACACTACTACTAAATACCCTTTGCAAAGGGACACGGTCCCAAATTTTCACACAGAACAAGAAGAATGCTTTAAGCATCTAAACCAGAGTGGAGTGCTGTGTACTTTTTCCTTTTAGTCCTTCTTCTATTTGCACTACCTTTTCCTGACCTATACAATTTCTCTGGCTCTCAGTGACGGTGGAAAGGAATTGATTTTACCCAGCCTGCTAATACTGGCAGTCTTCTGTTCATTTTAATCAGTGTTGTATTTCACCTTCTTGGGGTGAGAGTGGGAGATTAGAGAAGAAACAGAGCTGGGAGAACAGGTGACATTCTTTTGCATGTATTTGTTGCTCTTGGAACTTCTTAGAATGATCTATGTCTCCTTACATTTGCCCATTTCCCACCTCTCTCTCTCTCTCTTTTACTTGCTAAGTGTGTGTGTGTGTGTGTGTGTAACAGGGATATATATATACACACACACACACACACACATATATATAGATATATATATATATATATATATATATATATATATATAATGTGACTATATATGGATATATATTAATCTATCTATATTATGGAATATATGTGTATATATGTATGACGCTTAAGAATATCCATCTGATGTTTAAGAATAGCCATATATCTGCTGATGTGTAAATGAGAAGCTGAGCCTGCAAGTCAAAGCACTACATTTATACTGACTTTTTGATGCTTCTGAGTAGCAATGTTTATATGCCTACATTGTGTTCTTAGTCACTCCATCATGTCTGACCCTTTGTAACTCCATGGACTGTAGCCCGCCAGCTTCCTCTGTCCATGGAATTCTCCAGGCAAGAATACTGGAGTGAGCAGTCATTCCTTATCCGATTCCCTAGGAGTCTCAACTAGAGAGCAGCCCTCACTCCCTGCAACTAGAGAAGAGCCTGCAGCAGCAGTGAAAACCCAGAATAGCCAAAAATAAATAATTTTTTTAAAAGAACTGCAATTTTCACCAAACTGTAAAATACGTCAAAGTTTCCTTTTAGAAAACAAATATATATCTTCACTTATTAGGTTGTATTTAAGTGAGGACTTATGTACATAACACTTGACATCATAACAGAGAATACTATGACATATTTGGTATTAGAGGCCAACCATGTCTGGTTATAAACGCATGGCCAATAATAGAGTTTGAAGCATCAGATCTTTTATACTCTGCTCCTGTCCACAGTGCACTAACACTACTACTAAATACCCTTTGCAAAGGGACACGGTCCCAAATTTTCACACAGAACAAGAAGAATGCTTTAAGCATCTAAACCAGAGTGGAGTGCTGTGTACTTTTTCCTTTTAGTCCTTCTTCTATTTGCACTACCTTTTCCTGACCTATACAATTTCTCTGGCTCTCAGTGACGGTGGAAAGGAATTGATTTTACCCAGCCTGCTAATACTGGCAGTCTTCTGTTCATTTTAATCAGTGTTGTATTTCACCTTCTTGGGGTGAGAGTGGGAGATTAGAGAAGAAACAGAGCTGGGAGAACAGGTGACATTCTTTTGCATGTATTTGTTGCTCTTGGAACTTCTTAGAATGATCTATGTCTCCTTACATTTGCCCATTTCCCACCTCTCTCTCTCTCTCTTTTACTTGCTAAGTGTGTGTGTGTGTGTGTGTGTAACAGGGATATATATATACACACACACACACACACATATATATATATATATATATATATATATATATATATATATATATAATGTGACTATATATGGATATATATTAATCTATCTATATTATGGAATATATGTGTATATATGTATGACGCTTAAGAATATCCATCTGATGTTTAAGAATAGCCATATATCTGCTGATGTGTAAATGAGAAGCTGAGCCTGCAAGTCAAAGCACTACATTTATACTGACTTTTTGATGCTTCTGAGTAGCAATGTTTATATGCCTACATTGTGTTCTTAGTCACTCCATCATGTCTGACCCTTTGTAACTCCATGGACTGTAGCCCGCCAGCTTCCTCTGTCCATGGAATTCTCCAGGCAAGAATACTGGAGTGAGCAGTCATTCCCTTATCCGAGGGATCTTACCCACTCAGAGATCAAATCTGCATCTCTTACATCTCCTGTACTGGCAGGCAGGTTCTTTACCATCTGAGCCACCAGGGAAGTCCCACAAACATAGATTTTATTCCATATTCTTTGCCATTTAAAACAATAACCAAAAACAGAAATTTCTTTAACCCCAGTATCTCCTAGAATATTTTTGTCTTATAGACTTCGAGCTATATGAGGTCTAAGTATAGTGTTTAGCAGACTGCATAGATTGAGATGAACAACTACATAGAATGAAGTGAATAATAATTTGAAGACACCTAGTGAAATCTGTAAGTACCCACTTTAGCTGGCTGAGCAGATCTGGCAAGGTGACTTTTCAAACACTTGAATCGACCTGCCTCCACTGATGTTTAAGAATACCCATCTATCTACTAATGTCTAAATGAGAAGCTGAGCCTGCAAGTCAAAGCACTACATTTATATTGACTTTCTGATGTTTGTGAGTAGCTCTGTTTATATGCCTACATTGTGCATAAGGAACACAGGCAGATGCACCAGAAATGTTTCAGGTTGGCTTATGCAGATCATAGCTAAAACACAGACATATAGGAAGCCCATAAACATACTTAAAATGTGGAAAATAATGGCAAAAGAGTCACAGATTTGGAAAGGCATAGAATTCAAAACTCAATGATATACATAAGTCAGAGACACAAACAAAGTTACTTCTATAACAGAAAATACTTGTGAGAAAGCTGTAAAAGATAGATGATACTATGCCATGAGAAAACTAAAGTGGATTTCAGCACTGCACTCTTTATATGTTTATGCAAAAGGTCAACAAGTAATATTGAGATGTGTCTGTGCCTAATAAAATGCCTATTGATTAAAGATATTTCAGATCACCAGCTGCAAATCAAAAGTGATGAACATAATCAGCAATGGCTATGAAAATTGAGTAGACAGGATCTCCTCTGCTTACCCGGGCAGAATCTGAGTCATAACTTGAATTAGTTTCTTTTGTTGTGGAACGCTATTCTATTTTTCTTAAAATTCTTATGATCTTAAAACCTGTATTTAAAATCCAATCCAATTACTCATATTGGGTATTTGAAAACAATGCAAAATGACTGTAAGAACAGTGACAGTAACAACAGAAAGAACATTGTACAAGGCAGAAGGGAACAGAGACACAGGTTAAGAGGGATAAGGTATATGGTGTCTCTGGAAGGGATACAGAGAGATTCTCAGAAACCTCCCAAATAATTCATTGCTTTTCTCCTAGATGCCAGGAAAATGACTTCCTTTTTCTAAATCAAGCGATGTAACTGGATAATTACCTCACACTCCTCTCATGTCTCTCTCACCATTCCACTCAAAGAAGTCACTGAGTGTTTAGAATCAAAATACAGGCTGCTAGGGGCTTCCCCGGTGGTCCAGTGGGTAGAGTCTGCCTTGCAGTGCAAGGGTCACTGGTTCCATCCCTGGCATGGGAAGATCCCACATGCTGAGGAGCGGCTGGGCCGGTGTGTCCAATTACGAGCCAGTGCTCTGGAGTGCATGCGCACAGAGCCAGTGCCCTGCAAAGAGAGAGGCCACTGCAATGGGAGGTCCACACTGGCCAAAGAATAAAGATGGATGAAAATAAATAAATAAAAAATCAATAAAAGAGGCCAAAATTAAAACAAAAACAAAAACAAAAACCAACAAGCTTCTGTCTAGATCTTGGATGGTGCTTTCCAGGTGGCAGCATACTGGTGATTCTGTCCTGTTATCCGTGACTGTTTTTTTTATTGGCTAAAGTTTAAGAAAACCAAAACTCTTGTCAGTATTGAGAGTTGATACACTGTAGTCCAGGAGTCAGTGAGGATTATTGTAAGACCCTTCCTAGACAGTGGCATTTTACTGGGTGCATGAACACATTAAGACACTTCCAGCATGTGTTTCATCATAACATGCCTTTACATTGGACTCCTCCACTAGTTGCTGAGTTTTCTGAGGATTTTATCACTTATTCCCAAACTCTTAACTCAGCATTTCAGACAGAGGAGGTGCTTAACGATTATTTGTTGAATGAATGAAAGTAATCAATGAAGTTCATATTTAAATTTACTATGTATTCACATAAAACACTATTGGTCTATGCTTTTCATTCAGTTTAAGAACAGGAAAATTCTTATGATCTTAAAACCTGTATTTAAAATCCAATCCAATTACTCATATTGGGTATTTGAAAACAATGCAAAATGACTGTAAGAACAGTGACAGTAACAACAGAAAGAACATTGTACAAGGCAGAAGGGAACAGAGACACAGGTTAAGAGGGATAAGGTATATGGTGTCTCTGGAAGGGATACAGAGAGATTCTCAGAAACCTCCCAAATAATTCATTGCTTTTCTCCTAGATGCCAGGAAAATGACTTCCTTTTTCTAAATCAAGCGATGTAACTGGATAATTACCTCACACTCCTCTCATGTCTCTCTCACCATTCCACTCAAAGAAGTCACTGAGTGTTTAGAATCAAAATACAGGCTGCTAGGGGCTTCCCCGGTGGTCCAGTGGGTAGAGTCTGCCTTGCAGTGCAAGGGTCACTGGTTCCATCCCTGGCATGGGAAGATCCCACATGCTGAGGAGCGGCTGGGCCGGTGTGTCCAATTACGAGCCAGTGCTCTGGAGTGCATGCGCACAGAGCCAGTGCCCTGCAAAGAGAGAGGCCACTGCAATGGGAGGTCCACACTGGCCAAAGAATAAAGATGGATGAAAATAAATAAATAAAAAATCAATAAAAGAGGCCAAAATTAAAACAAAAACAAAAACAAAAACCAACAAGCTTCTGTCTAGATCTTGGATGGTGCTTTCCAGGTGGCAGCATACTGGTGATTCTGTCCTGTTATCCGTGACTGTTTTTTTTATTGGCTAAAGTTTAAGAAAACCAAAACTCTTGTCAGTATTGAGAGTTGATACACTGTAGTCCAGGAGTCAGTGAGGATTATTGTAAGACCCTTCCTAGACAGTGGCATTTTACTGGGTGCATGAACACATTAAGACACTTCCAGCATGTGTTTCATCATAACATGCCTTTACATTGGACTCCTCCACTAGTTGCTGAGTTTTCTGAGGATTTTATCACTTATTCCCAAACTCTTAACTCAGCATTTCAGACAGAGGAGGTGCTTAACGATTATTTGTTGAATGAATGAAAGTAATCAATGAAGTTCATATTTAAATTTACTATGTATTCACATAAAACACTATTGGTCTATGCTTTTCATTCAGTTTAAGAACAGGAAATCAAAAATTAAATCTTACGGTGGTACCTTTTCCCAGCTATTTCACTAATACCAACATTTAAAAATCCCATTATTTTTTAAGCATAATATTCTATGCTTTTATGTGATTCGGAGGTTTTTAATTCAATTATAGAATTTTAGAGTGATTACTATTGAAAACTTCATCAAATATATACACGTTTAAATAAGAAGTTTGTATTTGCTCAGTACACTGGTAATGTACAAAATCATGAAAGTAAAAAGAAACCCAATTGTGAATGAAAAGTTTCATGTAATAATTAGAGAATATTTATTAGAGTTAGAAAGCAATATTAGACAAAATCACAATTGCTCATATTTTCTTATTTGACTTCTGCTTAATTCTGTGATTAGTGATGCTTATGCCTCACTGCTCTTAAAAATAGAGCAATGGCATTTGATAATAATACCTTGAGAAAAAAAGGTTCCCAACCCTTTTCTAAAAAGTAATTTGTCAAATTTTTCCAAAAAGAGTCTGTGAATCTTTTCTCATAAGCCATTAGGTTCATGTTGAATCCCTTACTATACATATAGACCTAAAACACGTGAAATTACTAAACTCTAGCAAATAAAAATTTAAATTTTTAATGGACTCTAAAGCAGTCTTATGTAGATCAGGAGAAGCTATAAAAATATGATTTTAAAGTTTTCTCACTCAGAAGCTAATACCTATCTGATTTATAAAAAAACAGTATTTAACTTTATACAATAATGACCTTTTTGTAGTAATTTGCAATATGTATTATTCCTTTAGGGGAATATCATTATGTATCCTGGTAAGATGAGCTTTCCTATGTAAATGCTACCCTTTTAAGGTCAAAAGCTGTGCTCAGTTAACGATGGCAAACAAAAAATAGTCAAGTCAGATGTTCAGTATAAACAACAAAGAAAACCCAGAGCATTGTGATAATCCTCTTATACACTTTAAATCAGTTATAGCTATTTTAATATATCAAATTTGATATATACAACGATTATTTGTTGAATGAATGAAAGTAATCAATGAAGTTCATATTTAAATTTACTATGTATTCACATAAAACACTATTGGTCTATGCTTTTCATTCAGTTTAAGAACAGGAAATCAAAAATTAAATCTTACGGTGGTACCTTTTCCCAGCTATTTCACTAATACCAACATTTAAAAATCCCATTATTTTTTAAGCATAATATTCTATGCTTTTATGTGATTCGGAGGTTTTTTTTAATTCAATTATAGAATTTTAGAGTGATTACTATTGAAAACTTCATCAAATATATACACGTTTAAATAAGAAGTTTGTATTTGCTCAGTACACTGGTAATGTACAAAATCATGAAAGTAAAAAGAAACCCAATTGTGAATGAAAAGTTTCATGTAATAATTAGAGAATATTTATTAGAGTTAGAAAGCAATATTAGACAAAATCACAATTGCTCATATTTTCTTATTTGACTTCTGCTTAATTCTGTGATTAGTGATGCTTATGCCTCACTGCTCTTAAAAATAGAGCAATGGCATTTGATAATAATACCTTGAGAAAAAAAGGTTCCCAACCCTTTTCTAAAAAGTAATTTGTCAAATTTTTCCAAAAAGAGTCTGTGAATCTTTTCTCATAAGCCATTAGGTTCATGTTGAATCCCTTACTATACATATAGACCTAAAACACGTGAAATTACTAAACTCTAGCAAATAAAAATTTAAATTTTTAATGGACTCTAAAGCAGTCTTATGTAGATCAGGAGAAGCTATAAAAATATGATTTTAAAGTTTTCTCACTCAGAAGCTAATACCTATCTGATTTATAAAAAAACAGTATTTAACTTTATACAATAATGACCTTTTTGTAGTAATTTGCAATATGTATTATTCCTTTAGGGGAATATCATTATGTATCCTGGTAAGATGAGCTTTCCTATGTAAATGCTACCCTTTTAAGGTCAAAAGCTGTGCTCAGTTAACGATGGCAAACAAAAAATAGTCAAGTCAGATGTTCAGTATAAACAACAAAGAAAACCCAGAGCATTGTGATAATCCTCTTATACACTTTAAATCAGTTATAGCTATTTTAATATATCTATATATGTATGTATACTTATAAACAGAACTATATAGATATGCACACACAAATACATTAACTTCTCCAGAGCAGCATACGATTATGCTATTATTTAAAATTTCAATTTGAGTCTTAATCTATCCTAACAAGATTGGTAAGACCCTTCTAAATACCATTAGCATTGTACATTCAATATTTTACTTCAAGCGTTGGACATAGACCTGATTTTATATTGTTAACAGTCTAAAGTGCACACTGGACCACGCATCCATACAGCATAAATAGTCTTTGTAAAAGTCATTCTTCTAGGTACACAATTAGGAAATTATCTTTAAAATAGAAAGAGACTTAGTATCTTTTCTATTGGAGTATAATTTTTTCCAGTGTTGCTTAGTTTCTGCTGTCCAACAACATGAATCTGCTCTGTATACATCATACGCCCCCACTCTCATGGCCTTCCCTCTCCCCTCAAAGCCTCATCCCACCCCTGCAGGTCATCACAGACACTGAACTGAGCTCCCCATGCTTTACAGCAGCTTCCCACTAGCTCTCTCTTTTACATATAGTGGTGTATATATATCAATGCTACTCTCTCAATTCGTCCCACTTTTTAGGGGGTGGGAGAAAATATTTTAAATAACTTCCTATTTATTTATAATCATGGAATTTAATGAAGCCACTATTCAGAATTTTTAAAAATATGTTTTATTATTTATTTATTTGGCTGCGCTGGGTCTTCGCTGTGGCATGTGGCATCTAGTTCCCTGACCGGGGAATGAACACGGGCACCCTGCATTGGGAACACAGTCTTAACCACTGGACCACAAGGGAAGTCCCTATTCAGAATCTTTCTCTTCTGTTACCATTACCATAGCTTCCCAAGGTGGTACTGTCTAAATAAACTAAATGCTAGCATACTGTATCTACGTTCAGTAAAATCATCTTTTTTTCAGTAAAAAAAAAAAAAAAAAGAAAGAGTAAGTAGCACTTACAGGGGAAAAATAGAACTTGTTCATGTAAGTTTAAGATTAGCTGTTACCCACAAAGCTGTCTAGTGGTACTGTTAACTATCATAATTTATTCTATTATTTAATGTAATAATATTGGCCCCTGTCATATTATGAAAAAAGTGGGCAAGAATCTCATGCTTATTAACGAATTGAAGATACGACACATTGTTTTTTGCCACATTCCAATGAAATATTTTAATATTAGTATTAGCAGAGACTATACAATGTCAATATGTAATTATATCCGTATAGATCTTGCTAGCTAGTGTTATGATTAAGAGATATTTAATTTTTAATTGTATAATAGATGGAGGGTTGATCTTTGAGTCAAGGATAACAGAGATAACTCTGGACATGAACTCTGTGACATGGATTATAATTTGTCTGCTGGGAAAACAGAGACGTTTAGCAGAAAGATAAACTAGATTATCAGAGTTAAGGTGGACAATTACGTAGCTCTTAACCTCCATGGTTTTAATAACTGCTGGTTAAAACACTTGCCACACAAATAAAGCCAGTGCAATCTGTTTAGTCTTCCTGTGTTGACAGATCAGGGCTGGGATATGTTTCATTTCTCTTCTTTTCTGTGAGTCCCATTTCTCATCTCCCCACAAACACCCCCCCTGAACTGATATGCTTTACAGCAGCTTCCCACTAGCTCTCTCTTTTACATATAGTGGTGTATATATATCAATGCTACTCTCTCAATTCGTCCCACTTTTTAGGGGGTGGGAGAAAATATTTTAAATAACTTCCTATTTATTTATAATCATGGAATTTAATGAAGCCACTATTCAGAATTTTTAAAAATATGTTTTATTATTTATTTATTTGGCTGCGCTGGGTCTTCGCTGTGGCATGTGGCATCTAGTTCCCTGACCGGGGAATGAACACGGGCACCCTGCATTGGGAACACAGTCTTAACCACTGGACCACAAGGGAAGTCCCTATTCAGAATCTTTCTCTTCTGTTACCATTACCATAGCTTCCCAAGGTGGTACTGTCTAAATAAACTAAATGCTAGCATACTGTATCTACGTTCAGTAAAATCATCTTTTTTTCAGTAAAAAAAAAAAAAAAAAGAAAGAGTAAGTAGCACTTACAGGGGAAAAATAGAACTTGTTCATGTAAGTTTAAGATTAGCTGTTACCCACAAAGCTGTCTAGTGGTACTGTTAACTATCATAATTTATTCTATTATTTAATGTAATAATATTGGCCCCTGTCATATTATGAAAAAAGTGGGCAAGAATCTCATGCTTATTAACGAATTGAAGATACGACACATTGTTTTTTGCCACATTCCAATGAAATATTTTAATATTAGTATTAGCAGAGACTATACAATGTCAATATGTAATTATATCCGTATAGATCTTGCTAGCTAGTGTTATGATTAAGAGATATTTAATTTTTAATTGTATAATAGATGGAGGGTTGATCTTTGAGTCAAGGATAACAGAGATAACTCTGGACATGAACTCTGTGACATGGATTATAATTTGTCTGCTGGGAAAACAGAGACGTTTAGCAGAAAGATAAACTAGATTATCAGAGTTAAGGTGGACAATTACGTAGCTCTTAACCTCCATGGTTTTAATAACTGCTGGTTAAAACACTTGCCACACAAATAAAGCCAGTGCAATCTGTTTAGTCTTCCTGTGTTGACAGATCAGGGCTGGGATATGTTTCATTTTCTCTTCTTTTCTGTGAGTCCCATTTCTCATCTCCCCACAAAACACACACACATGTAACACATACATGCATACATACATGTGTGCTGCTAATTTCTCCATTCCCAATGCCATCATAAAATTTACTCTTACCTAACAAGATAATGTGTCATAGGTTGGTAGGGAAATAACTTTGCTGTTTAGCAAAGTAAAGACAGATTCCGCTGTTGGGAAGCACTTTGGTGGGAATTAGCCCACTTTTCCTTTTATTGTGATTTTTTTGGCCAGTCTATCATATTCCACTTGATCACCTCTTCCAATCACTGATATAGGATTAAAGTGAAATTATTAGTGTGAAGATCACACATGTTCTGGAATTGTTTATTTGAATAAGAAAGTCACTTCCATCTAATAAATTAACCTACAATCCCATGACAAAGGGTGATGGAGAGCATGAGATGATAACTTCTGATTTTTACAAGTCTGATAGTTCTGGACAAATTACTACATACTACTGGAAACGTAGCTAGATTAGGCCATGGAACATGGCTAGATTCTGTCAACTTAATTCATCTATGCTTTTCCACACAAATGAAAACCTACAGTATAAAAGAACACTTTGTTGTTATTGTTCTGTTTGTTTTAATGGAGTTGTATACTCATGTTTCCTGTCTTCAAATTGAAACAAGGGATCACTACTACCTATGTTGGCTACTAGTTTGGTGGTGTAGGCAGTAATCAGAATGTACTGCTTTACTCACTTTTGCGAGTCTATTTCTAGCACCTTGCAAGAAATGGATTTTTCTCTTGAAGTTGACGGATACTATGTCCTAATGCACTGAAAAGAGCCATCCCACTCTTAGCACAATTTGCTGAAGCTCAGAGGAGACACAGTGTCTCGCCCGCCCAGCAGCCATTGTCTTATCATACATGTCAGGCTGTGATACAGGATGCTCTAAAGGATGCCCCAACAAAATCTCAAAAGAGCATCAATATCATATAGTGCAGGAGAACTAAAAATTTACATGCAAATTTAAACTTTCCCTTGAGTTTCATGAAAGAATATTTAAACTTTTGCAAGGAGGGATCTCCTGTGTATTTTCACGTAGAATCTGACGACTTTTTCTCTTCTGGGTCCTCCAAACTCCCTATCGTTTCTCTCAGGAGTATTAGTCTGAGGACCACTCCATTCTCCATTAAAAACCATTTTAATCTCTCCATGGATGGTTCCCCTTTGATTCCTCCACAAGTTTCTAAGACCTTTAGCAGTATAGTGAACATATTGTCATAGTCTCCTTAGGGTCTCTCATTGAGTGCAAAGAATGAAGGTAGGTATGCCAATTTCTGATTAGTCTCCCAGCAGTAAATATGAGGCACCTGTGAAAAATACTCTCATTCTTTTCATAAATATCACACATTTCTCTTGGAGACAAAATATTATAATCCTCTAAGAGGTGAGTGGTTTTCTCTTCTGAGTTGTAAATCCCCTCCTCAAAATTAGGGAGACAAGCACTCGGCTCTTTTTTGCCTTTCCTGGGACGTACTTCGTTTCTACCAACCAGTGCTTGTCACTGGGATACCTGGAAACAAAGTACTGCTCTGATTCTACTATCTTAATTAATTAATTAATTAATTAATTAATTTTAATTTTTGGGTGGGCGGGTTGGGAACGGAGGGGGGCAGGCGGGTCACTTCTATTGGTCTTTCATTTATCTATTTTCATCCATCTTTGTTCTTTGGCCCGTGTGGGCCTCCCATCGCAGTGGCCTCTGTTGTCGCAGAGCACTGGCTCTGGGCGCATGCGCTCCAGAGCTCCAGCTCATCCAGCCGCTCCAGGGATCGAACCGGCTCCCCCTGTACTGCAAGGTGGTGTCCTTACCCACTGGACCACCAGAGCAGCCCTCAATTTATTTTTAAATCTACTTTTAAAAGCAGGATTCTAGACATTTTTTAGCCATTTCCACTATTAGTGCTAAAAATCTAGATGCTGGGTCAAACTAGCTGAATTTGAGCCCACTGGCACCACTTACTCTATCGGTTTGGGCACTCACTAATCTCTACAAGTTCAGTTTATTCTTCTGTTAAAAATATTACATAATGTATATAAAAACCTAGGGATATTTATGAGTATAATTTTTATAAAAAGTAATATATATTATTATATATATGTATATATAGGTGCATATATATACATGTATAAAGAAGAATTAATGTTTTCAAATTGTGGTTCTGGAGAAGACTCTGCAAGTCAGCAAGGAGATCAAACCAGTGAGTCCTAAAGGAAATAAATCTGAATATTCATTGAAAGGACTGATCATCAAGCAGAAGTTCCAACATTTTTGCCTCCTGATGCGAACAGCCAGCTCACCAGAGAAGAACCTGATGCTGGGAAAGACTGAAGACAGGAGGAGAAGCGGGCGGCAGAAAATGAGACAGTTAGATAGCATCACCGACTCAATGGACACACATCTGAGCAAACTCTTGAGAGATAGTGAAAGTCAGGGGAGCCTGGTATGTTCAAGTCCTTTCAGACATGACTTAGCAACTGAACAACAAATAAACAATAACAAATACACACACAGAAAAATACACATACAGAAAGAGAGTAAAAGGATAAATACGAGAGTTTTCTAGAATATATACATATATATGTTTTTATCAAAGATGTGGTTGAAGATGTAATCCCAAATATATATATAATGTAATACCAAATTTACATGACCTTGCTGACAAAGGCTTATAACCTCATTCAATAAATCACTATGTTCAGCTACATTCATTTCTTTGAATCTGAGAAATAATACAAACAAGCAAATTAAATTTTTTTTTTCTGGCTTTCCCTTCTTATAAACTTTACTCAGCCTTCTGAGCAGTGTGAAGTTTTTCTACCAGAACCTTCAATAAATCACTTGGACACTAATACATTTAAGTTCAACCCAATGAGGACTTTTCCTCACTACAATATTATATAACCATTTTATTCTTAAAATAGGGCATTATGATAGCTGAACGACTACAAGTCTAGTTTTTTAATAATCTTTTCATATTATGATAAAAAATGAGGGCTCTAAGGATCAGTGAGAAATAACAGTCACTAACTGAATTTATAAGTTTGCTGAAAGATACGTAGGAGTGACGTCAGCACCCATAGATGACTGAGCCACTATCTCTCCCCTGCAATCTACAACCAACAGGACATCCACAGCTCTGCAAAAGTGCCATCCACAGCTCTGCAAAAGTGCCTCTGCCCAACACACCAGGATGCTGGAGAATCCTACACATCTGTAGATCTAAAGGTGGGTGAACTGGAACACATAAAGCAGTCAGAACTGGAGGAAAAATGAAGGTGATGGTTGCCCTCCGGATAGAGCAGCCAAGTCTATACTAGAAAAAGACAAACAAATGAAGCTGAGAGTCAGTAGAGGAAAGGAAATAATAAAGATCAAAGCAGAAGAGAATAAATTAGAGGCTAAAAAACACAATACAGGGCTTCCCTGGTGGTCCAGTGGGTAGAGAGTCTGCCTTGCAGTGCAAGGGGCACCAGTTCCAACCCTGGCCTGGGAAGGTCTGACATTTCACGGAGCAGCTGGACTGGTGTGTTTAATTGCAAGCCAACGCTCTGGAGTGCATGCACCCAGATACGGTGCCCTGCAGAGAGGCCTCTGCAACAGGAGGCCCACAAAGGGCAAAGAATAAAAAGATGGATGACAATAAATATAAATAAAAAGAGACATGATGGGGAAAAGTTTTCTAGAATATATACATATATATGTTTTTATCAAAGATGTGGTTGAAGATGTAATCCCAAATATATATATAATGTAATACCAAATTTACATGACCTTGCTGACAAAGGCTTATAACCTCATTCAATAAATCACTATGTTCAGCTACATTCATTTCTTTGAATCTGAGAAATAATACAAACAAGCAAATTAAATTTTTTTTTTCTGGCTTTCCCTTCTTATAAACTTTACTCAGCCTTCTGAGCAGTGTGAAGTTTTTCTACCAGAACCTTCAATAAATCACTTGGACACTAATACATTTAAGTTCAACCCAATGAGGACTTTTCCTCACTACAATATTATATAACCATTTTATTCTTAAAATAGGGCATTATGATAGCTGAACGACTACAAGTCTAGTTTTTTAATAATCTTTTCATATTATGATAAAAAATGAGGGCTCTAAGGATCAGTGAGAAATAACAGTCACTAACTGAATTTATAAGTTTGCTGAAAGATACGTAGGAGTGACGTCAGCACCCATAGATGACTGAGCCACTATCTCTCCCCTGCAATCTACAACCAACAGGACATCCACAGCTCTGCAAAAGTGCCATCCACAGCTCTGCAAAAGTGCCTCTGCCCAACACACCAGGATGCTGGAGAATCCTACACATCTGTAGATCTAAAGGTGGGTGAACTGGAACACATAAAGCAGTCAGAACTGGAGGAAAAATGAAGGTGATGGTTGCCCTCCGGATAGAGCAGCCAAGTCTATACTAGAAAAAGACAAACAAATGAAGCTGAGAGTCAGTAGAGGAAAGGAAATAATAAAGATCAAAGCAGAAGAGAATAAATTAGAGGCTAAAAAACACAATACAGGGCTTCCCTGGTGGTCCAGTGGGTAGAGAGTCTGCCTTGCAGTGCAAGGGGCACCAGTTCCAACCCTGGCCTGGGAAGGTCTGACATTTCACGGAGCAGCTGGACTGGTGTGTTTAATTGCAAGCCAACGCTCTGGAGTGCATGCACCCAGATACGGTGCCCTGCAGAGAGGCCTCTGCAACAGGAGGCCCACAAAGGGCAAAGAATAAAAAGATGGATGACAATAAATATAAATAAAAAGAGACATGATGGGGAAAAAGAAAAAAAAAAACACACACACAATACAAAAGTTAATGAAACTAAGAGCTAGTTCTTTGAAAAAAATGAGCAAACCCAAAAATCTTGGGACTTCCCTATGGTCAAGTGGGTAAGAATCTGCCTTCCAATGAAGGCAATGTGGGTTCAATACCTGGTTGGGGAACTAAGATCTCACATGCCACAGGGCAACTAAGCCTGCAAGCCACAATGAAGATCTTGTTAGCTGCAACTAAGCCCAGCCCAGCCAAACAAATAAATAAATCTTTTTTTTTAAAGAAAAATCTTTAGTTAGATTCACTGAGACAAACTAACATCAAATTCAATGATGAAAAACTGAAAGTATACTTCTAAAATCAGAAAAAAGACAAGGATGCTCACTCTCACTACTTTTATTCAACATAATATTGAAAGTCCTAGCCGGAGCAATTAGGCACATAAAAGAAATAAAATGCTTATAAATTGGAAAAGAACAATTGTCACTATTCATATATAACATCATTATATAGGGTGCACCCTCAATAAATCATCTAACTAGATTTTCCAGTATTAATACCCATCAATACTACATTTATAAATATATTTCTTTCTGTTTTTCTTTTTTTTTAATCTTTTTTTTTGCGGGGGAGTGGTGTAGGTTGGGGAGGAGAGGGGCTGGCGGGTCACTTCTATTGGTCTTTCATTTATCTATTTTCATCCATCTTTGTTCTTTGGCCTGTGGGCCTCCCATCGCAGTAGCCTCTTGTTGCAGAGCATCGGCTCTGGGCATGCGCCCAGGGAGCTCTGCGCTCATAAAGATCAAAGCAGAAGAGAATAAATTAGAGGCTAAAAAACACAATACAGGGCTTCCCTGGTGGTCCAGTGGGTAGAGAGTCTGCCTTGCAGTGCAAGGGGCACCAGTTCCAACCCTGGCCTGGGAAGGTCTGACATTTCACGGAGCAGCTGGACTGGTGTGTTTAATTGCAAGCCAACGCTCTGGAGTGCATGCACCCAGATACGGTGCCCTGCAGAGAGGCCTCTGCAACAGGAGGCCCACAAAGGGCAAAGAATAAAAAGATGGATGACAATAAATATAAATAAAAAGAGACATGATGGGGAAAAAGAAAAAAAAAAACACACACACAATACAAAAGTTAATGAAACTAAGAGCTAGTTCTTTGAAAAAAATGAGCAAACCCAAAAATCTTGGGACTTCCCTATGGTCAAGTGGGTAAGAATCTGCCTTCCAATGAAGGCAATGTGGGTTCAATACCTGGTTGGGGAACTAAGATCTCACATGCCACAGGGCAACTAAGCCTGCAAGCCACAATGAAGATCTTGTTAGCTGCAACTAAGCCCAGCCCAGCCAAACAAATAAATAAATCTTTTTTTTTAAAGAAAAATCTTTAGTTAGATTCACTGAGACAAACTAACATCAAATTCAATGATGAAAAACTGAAAGTATACTTCTAAAATCAGAAAAAAGACAAGGATGCTCACTCTCACTACTTTTATTCAACATAATATTGAAAGTCCTAGCCGGAGCAATTAGGCACATAAAAGAAATAAAATGCTTATAAATTGGAAAAGAACAATTGTCACTATTCATATATAACATCATTATATAGGGTGCACCCTCAATAAATCATCTAACTAGATTTTCCAGTATTAATACCCATCAATACTACATTTATAAATATATTTCTTTCTGTTTTTCTTTTTTTTTAATCTTTTTTTTTGCGGGGGAGTGGTGTAGGTTGGGGAGGGAGAGGGGCTGGCGGGTCACTTCTATTGGTCTTTCATTTATCTATTTTCATCCATCTTTGTTCTTTGGCCCGTGTGGGCCTCCCATCGCAGTAGCCTCTTGTTGCAGAGCATCGGCTCTGGGCGCATGCGCTCCAGAGCTCTGGCTCGGTAATTGGACTCATCGGTTCAGCTGCTCTGTGGCACATGGATCTTCCCAGGCCAGGGATCAAACCGGCGCCCCTTGCACTTCAAGGCGTGTCCTTACCCACTGGACCACCAGGGAAGCCCTCTTTCTGCTTTTCTTTTTATAGTAGCAAAGTGTATATGTGACTACCCAAATGCTCAATAAATATGTGTTCTGCCCCCTTGAAATGCTGTGCAATCTTAAGTGTGTTATGACCATGCATACTATACTAAGTTAAACACTGCTTATCAAATTGAACCAGGAAAATACCCTACTTTATCAAACTTTACTAAAAATCAAGAGAAATGTGGCATCAGAGGAACAACTTGACAGTTTATAAGTGTGTTTGAGAGAGAGTGACACTGCCACACTCAGAGATTTACAAAAACAACAACAAAATAAGTATTTATCATGAGGCCCTTCCAAAGAAGAAGACTCAGTTTGATACACTTGGATACTAAGCTCCATCGTATCAAGTGTCCTCTTTTTATTAGAGTTTTAGTGTTTAGATGCTTAGGTCATACATTCCTTTGATTACGATTAGAAGGCATTCTTCTGCCACTTAATTAAGCCGAAAATAACTTTCCAAATTTTTGCTCCTATTACTGAGTATTTGGAAGCAAACATACTGTTCAAAAGTTAGGCATTTTTTAAGTTTTGGAACATAAACACTAATAATAATGGGACTTCTCTGGTAACTCAGCCTGTAAAGAATCCACCTGTGATGCAGGGGATCCCGGTTTGATTCCCGGGTTGGAGATATCCCCTGGAGAAGGAAACGCTACCCACTCCAGTATTCTTGGGCTTCCCTGGTGGCCCAGACTATAGAGAATCTGCCTGCAATGCGGGAAACCTGGGTTCAACAGTCCCTGTGTTGGGAAGTTCCCGTGGAGGACAGCATGGCAGCCCACTCCAGTATTCTTGCCTGGAGAATCCCCATAGACAGAGAAGCCTGGCGGGCCAAAGTTCATGGGGTTGCAAAGTGTTGGACATGACTGAGTGACTAAGCACAGCACAGCACATGATAATAATAAGCGAGTACTTAACATTACAGAAAAATTTCAAGAGAACTTTCACGCTCCTTTGCTTTATAATTTAATTAATATTTTGTCCTTGTACTTCTTGTACTTTTTAATGGCATATATATCAATGCCATGATTCTATACTTCTATGCATCTGAAATAATGTACTATATCCATCACTTCTGTTCAAGCAGAGTTTTGTTTTCACTTTCTACCTTATTCAGTGCAACTGTTTGACTATGTGGCCACCCTTTCTCAATGTAACTTCCATGAATTGGACATCAGACATACATACTGCTAAAGCATATGTTAAGAAAACCAGCTTCACTAAACACCTGCATGCAGGTGTTGTCAGTCGCTTCGGTCATGTCTGACTCTTTGCAACTGTATGGACTGTAGCCCACCACCCTCCTCTGTCCATGGGATTCTCCAGGCAAAAATAGTGGAGTGGGTTGCCATGCCCTCCTCCAGGAAATCTTGATCTAGGAATCAAACCCATGTCTCTTATGTCTCCTGCTTTGGCAGGTGGGTTCTTTCCCACCAGCACTACCCATGAAGTCTAGATACACATTAATGATAGCTAAATTGTACAATTTCTATGCATCCATTCAAACTATTTGATCATCAATATAACCTTTATATTAATAATATTCCTATGAGGGAAAACTGTTTTCATCTCTATTTCTATGATGGGAAAACTAACAGTCATAGAGGCTTAGAAAATTCCTAGCAGTCACTCAGATATAAGTGAGCACTTAAACGTAAGCAAAGAATCAACCAAATCTGCCTAACCTTAGACACTGTGTCCACATCAATGAACTTTGATTTTTTTCTTTTGGTGCACAAATGAATCATGGAAAAAGGCAGATTGTGTTGGGAGAATAGAGAAAGAGTAAAGATGAAGGAGGAGAGAGAGAAATAGAAATATTCTCAAATGGAGATAATATGAGAGCTTGGAGGCTGAAATGTGAGTAAGACCTATGCAAATAACAAATATCACCTATTAGCACATACATATGGGATCTAGAAAAATGGTACAGGTGAACTGATTAGCAGGGAAGGAATAGAAATGCTGATGTAGAGAACAGACGTGTGATCACAGAGAGGAAACAGAGGGTGGGATGAAGTGGGAGAATAGGATTGCCATATGTACACTTTGTTGTCGTTCAGTCACTAAGTTGTGTCCAGCTCTTTGTGACCCATGGACTGTAGTGCACCAGGCTCCTCTGCACAATACCATGTGTAAAGCAGGTAGCTAGTGGGAAGCTGCTGCATAGCACAGGGAGCTCAGCTCAGTGCCCTGTGATGACCTAGATGGGTCAGGTGCAGAGGGGTGGGTTGGGAAGGAGGCTCGAGAGAGAGGGGATATATGTATACTTATGGCTGATTCACATCATTTTGCAGTAGAAACTAACACACTGAGAATGACAATTTAGTCTTCTATGAATTTGCCACTCCTAATTAAATCAAGGACTTAATCATCACCTGAGTCTGTTTTCCTGCTCTGGGAGATAAAGCTCTCTTTATAGTGTGCCATGAAAACCCTTTGACACTGACATTTTTATTTAAATTGTTAATTAGTAGATATGAGTCTGTCATTTTTTCTCTTCAATGAATCGATGATGATTATCAAAGCCACCAGTTCCACAGTTCTTACAGTCACCTACTCCTCTTTATCTCCCAAATCCTCTAGATCAAGTTTTTTCCTTCTCCTTTTAATTTTTTTTAAAATTTTGTATTAGAGTATATTTGATTTAAAATGTGGTGTTACCTTCAGCTGCACAGCAAAGTGATTCAGTTATATATATAGTGTAGTAGTGTTAGTCACTTCACTGTGACTGATTCTTTGTGACCCCATGGACTGTAGACCACCAGGTTCCTCTGTCAATGGAATTCCCCAAGCAAGAATACTGAAGTGAGTAGCCATTCCCTTCTCCAGGAGATCTTCCCGACCCAGGGACTGAATTCTTGTCTCTTATGTTTCTTGCACTGACAGGTGGGTTCTTTACCACTAGTGCCACATGGGAAGCCCTGAGCCCTAGTTCACTTGGGTTTTTGAACCTCTAGAAAACATGAGATAATGAATTTTTGTTAAGCCATTAACCTTGTGCTGACTTGAGGATTCTATAAAATAATGATGATAAAATTCCCAGCACTCTGCCTATTATTTGCCTATATAAATTTTATTTATCATTAGTAAATGTATATATGCATAAAATACCACACATTTTAAAAACCATGTGTAGAGCTGAAATTCAATTAAATGTATATTTTCATTAAATATTCTTATATTATGGGTAAACAAAATTGATTATATCATCAAAAGTTGTATGGGACAAATAAATATCCTCTGCACAATACCATGTGTAAAGCAGGTAGCTAGTGGGAAGCTGCTGCATAGCACAGGGAGCTCAGCTCAGTGCCCTGTGATGACCTAGATGGGTCAGGTGCAGAGGGGTGGGTTGGGAAGGAGGCTCGAGAGAGGGGATATATGTATACTTATGGCTGATTCACATCATTTTGCAGTAGAAACTAACACACTGAGAATGACAATTTAGTCTTCTATGAATTTGCCACTCCTAATTAAATCAAGGACTTAATCATCACCTGAGTCTGTTTTCCTGCTCTGGGAGATAAAGCTCTCTTTATAGTGTGCCATGAAAACCCTTTGACACTGACATTTTTATTTAAATTGTTAATTAGTAGATATGAGTCTGTCATTTTCTCTTCAATGAATCGATGATGATTATCAAAGCCACCAGTTCCACAGTTCTTACAGTCACCTACTCCTCTTTATCTCCCAAATCCTCTAGATCAAGTTTTTTCCTTCTCCTTTTAATTTTTTTTAAAATTTTGTATTAGAGTATATTTGATTTAAAATGTGGTGTTACCTTCAGCTGCACAGCAAAGTGATTCAGTTATATATATAGTGTAGTAGTGTTAGTCACTTCACTGTGACTGATTCTTTGTGACCCCATGGACTGTAGACCACCAGGTTCCTCTGTCAATGGAATTCCCCAAGCAAGAATACTGAAGTGAGTAGCCATTCCCTTCTCCAGGAGATCTTCCCGACCCAGGGACTGAATTCTTGTCTCTTATGTTTCTTGCACTGACAGGTGGGTTCTTTACCACTAGTGCCACATGGGAAGCCCTGAGCCCTAGTTCACTTGGGTTTTTGAACCTCTAGAAAACATGAGATAATGAATTTTTGTTAAGCCATTAACCTTGTGCTGACTTGAGGATTCTATAAAATAATGATGATAAAATTCCCAGCACTCTGCCTATTATTTGCCTATATAAATTTTATTTATCATTAGTAAATGTATATATGCATAAAATACCACACATTTTAAAAACCATGTGTAGAGCTGAAATTCAATTAAATGTATATTTTAATTAAATATTCTTATATTATGGGTAAACAAAATTGATTATATCATCAAAAGTTGTATGGGACAAATAAATATTTGAATATATCTTAAGATCTCAATTAGAGAAGTAAATTCATTTTTCTTCCAATCTGCACTATTTGTGGAATACCTATTTTGCACTAAGCATGATATTGGATAGTGTATTAGATGAAAAAGAGATTAAGTACCTGCCAAAATGGGGCTTACAGTCCATTGTGTAAAATAAATGATAAAAAGTTAGCTAATAAGTGAAAGGTGATAATAAGGGAATATAAATTGTTCTGTGATAGGGAATATGAATTTAGAATATTCTTAAACTTAAAGTTGAAAACCCAAAATGGGAAAGAGCAAAGCATACCAAACAATTTAAAAAATCACAATGTCATTGTAGATCTTAAATTATCACATGTTTTCCAAGGGTTAATATGATATAGTTTATTGCAGTAGAAATTATAGTGTAAAATGACACTACCATTAACCTGATGGCTTTAGATACTTTTTAAAATGAAATTAAACTATTATTCATTATTTGCCTTCACATAATACCTTTCATCACCAAGTTTTAAATTTGATTCATAGCACCATCTACATATCACTTACTATACTATATACATGGTGTAGAGTTATGCAATGTAGTATATGCATATATATAATATACATACCAATATCACCCAGACCTATATAATAGTAATTGAAGGATAAACCGATTCATCAAAGTTTTGGAGACTTTAAGAAAATCATCATGATAAACAGTGAACTGGCTTTCTCAGTAAGCAGCCTGAGGTGATCTCTAAAAATGCCTCACTATTTACTTGACCCAGAAAACCCACAAAATCATGAAAATTAAGGGTTTAATTTTCATGTTCACTTTTAAAAACACTTGTGAGACCATTCCAGTCATTAAGGGTAAGTGTATCCAAAACCACCAACTATCTGAAGGAGTAGTAGTTAATAGTTTAACTGTTAAGTCCTATCTGACTCTTGCAAGCCCATTCACTATAACCTGCCTTGGTTCTCTGTCCATGGAATTCTCCAGAGAATACTGGAGTTGATTGCCATTTTTAAGGTTTAACTGTGTCCTACACTGCAGCTTCCTATCTGATTAAATATTCAAATGGGTAAACAAAATTGATTATATCATCAAAAGTTGTATGGGACAAATAAATATTTGAATATATCTTAAGATCTCAATTAGAGAAGTAAATTCATTTTTCTTCCAATCTGCACTATTTGTGGAATACCTATTTTGCACTAAGCATGATATTGGATAGTGTATTAGATGAAAAAGAGATTAAGTACCTGCCAAAATGGGGCTTACAGTCCATTGTGTAAAATAAATGATAAAAAGTTAGCTAATAAGTGAAAGGTGATAATAAGGGAATATAAATTGTTCTGTGATAGGGAATATGAATTTAGAATATTCTTAAACTTAAAGTTGAAAACCCAAAATGGGAAAGAGCAAAGCATACCAAACAATTTAAAAAATCACAATGTCATTGTAGATCTTAAATTATCACATGTTTTCCAAGGGTTAATATGATATAGTTTATTGCAGTAGAAATTATAGTGTAAAATGACACTACCATTAACCTGATGGCTTTAGATACTTTTTAAAATGAAATTAAACTATTATTCATTATTTGCCTTCACATAATACCTTTCATCACCAAGTTTTAAATTTGATTCATAGCACCATCTACATATCACTTACTATACTATATACATGGTGTAGAGTTATGCAATGTAGTATATGCATATATATAATATACATACCAATATCACCCAGACCTATATAATAGTAATTGAAGGATAAACCGATTCATCAAAGTTTTGGAGACTTTAAGAAAATCATCATGATAAACAGTGAACTGGCTTTCTCAGTAAGCAGCCTGAGGTGATCTCTAAAAATGCCTCACTATTTACTTGACCCAGAAAACCCACAAAATCATGAAAATTAAGGGTTTAATTTTCATGTTCACTTTAAGAACACTTGTGAGACCATTCCAGTCATTAAGGGTAAGTGTATCCAAAAAACCACCAACTATCTGAAGGAGTAGTAGTTAATAGTTTAACTGTTAAGTCCTATCTGACTCTTGCAAGCCCATTCACTATAACCTGCCTTGGTTCTCTGTCCATGGAATTCTCCAGAGAATACTGGAGTTGATTGCCATCTTCTTCTCCAAGGGAATCTTCCTGACCCAGGGATCAAACCTGTGTTTCCTACACTGGCAGGCGGATTCTTTACCGCTGATCTAGGAGGGAAGCCACAAATCTTAAGGATGTCACTTTAAAAAAGTAATGTGTTCCATTCTGTCCTGTTAATGGTTGAGTTGGTAGGTGTGCATAAGTAAAACAGTGGGGCTGGATGCAGGATCAACGGCCCCAAAAGAATGCAGAATCTTTACTGCACAAGCTCAAAAATGCAGAGAGGAATGCTGAGCTTAAGGGCTTAGAGTTACATTTTCTGATCACTGAGCACATCCAGGTGAACAAAACCCCCAAGAGGCAGTGCAGGACTTTCAGAGCTGCTGGTCAAATCAACTCCAAAATGACCTCTCCTTACCACATTGAGATGATCCTTGCTGAAAAAGAACAGATTGTTCCTAAACCAAAAAAGGAGGTTGTACAGAAGGAAAAGATAACCCAGAAGAAACTGAAGAAACCATAATTTATTGCTTGGGAAAAAAGTCGCAAAAAATGCAAATAAAAGTAAAAATAATAGTGAGATAGGGTAGATACTGTATTAAAATAAGGTATCTTGACACTTTAATATTTCATATAAAAGGTTACTTTTGTTTTTTACAAGTGGCTTAGTGGTAAAGAATCCAGCTGCCAAGGCAGGAGTTGCAGAGATGTGGGTTTGATCCCTGGGTCAGGAAGATGCCTTGGAGAAGGAAATGGTAACCCACTCCCGTATTCTTGCCTGGAAAGTACATACCAATATCACCCAGACCTATATAATAGTAATTGAAGGATAAACCGATTCATCAAAGTTTTGGAGACTTTAAGAAAATCATCATGATAAACAGTGAACTGGCTTTCTCAGTAAGCAGCCTGAGGTGATCTCTAAAAATGCCTCACTATTTACTTGACCCAGAAAACCCACAAAATCATGAAAATTAAGGGTTTAATTTTCATGTTCACTTTAAGAACACTTGTGAGACCATTCCAGTCATTAAGGGTAAGTGTATCCAAAAAACCACCAACTATCTGAAGGAGTAGTAGTTAATAGTTTAACTGTTAAGTCCTATCTGACTCTTGCAAGCCCATTCACTATAACCTGCCTTGGTTCTCTGTCCATGGAATTCTCCAGAGAATACTGGAGTTGATTGCCATCTTCTTCTCCAAGGGAATCTTCCTGACCCAGGGATCAAACCTGTGTTTCCTACACTGGCAGGCGGATTCTTTACCGCTGATCTAGGAGGGAAGCCACAAATCTTAAGGATGTCACTTTAAAAAAGTAATGTGTTCCATTCTGTCCTGTTAATGGTTGAGTTGGTAGGTGTGCATAAGTAAAACAGTGGGGCTGGATGCAGGATCAACGGCCCCAAAAGAATGCAGAATCTTTACTGCACAAGCTCAAAAATGCAGAGAGGAATGCTGAGCTTAAGGGCTTAGAGTTACATTTTCTGATCACTGAGCACATCCAGGTGAACAAAACCCCCAAGAGGCAGTGCAGGACTTTCAGAGCTGCTGGTCAAATCAACTCCAAAATGACCTCTCCTTACCACATTGAGATGATCCTTGCTGAAAAAGAACAGATTGTTCCTAAACCAAAAAAGGAGGTTGTACAGAAGGAAAAGATAACCCAGAAGAAACTGAAGAAACCATAATTTATTGCTTGGGAAAAAAGTCGCAAAAAATGCAAATAAAAGTAAAAATAATAGTGAGATAGGGTAGATACTGTATTAAAATAAGGTATCTTGACACTTTAATATTTCATATAAAAGGTTACTTTTGTTTTTTACAAGTGGCTTAGTGGTAAAGAATCCAGCTGCCAAGGCAGGAGTTGCAGAGATGTGGGTTTGATCCCTGGGTCAGGAAGATGCCTTGGAGAAGGAAATGGTAACCCACTCCCGTATTCTTGCCTGGAAAGTTCCACGGACAGAAAAGCCTGGTGAGCTACAGTCCATGGGGTTGCAAAGAGTCAGACATGACTTAGTAATTGAGCATGTAGGAGCATTCATAATAAATAAGCTGACAAAAGTTGTTTTATTTCTGAACTCACAATTTTTCTGGTTTCTTGTATCAGTAAATAGTAGTTACAAAATGTACAACTTTTGGACATTTCCATTTGACACTGGGCAGCCATTTTTTCAAGCATCAGCAGCCAACATTTGATTAGATTTAATTGTAAGCAAATTTGAAAATTATTAAACATATCCTGAACAGAAACTGGTAAATGTTTTAGTTATAGACACATATTGTTCCTTTTAAACTTCCAATAAACTTTAAAATTCTTTCATGTAAAATATCAATCTTTTTTCCTAAATGCTTTAGGTCAACAGTCCTAATAGTTAAGTAGATTAAGACAATAGCCCTGGAACTCACTGGATCCTTAAATGATAATGGTTTAGTTTCTGTCATCCATTTTTTTCCCAATAAAAATGTGCTTTTTCTTCCATTAACTGGTTCATCTAATTGCCAGTTAAACTCCTCTTTCTTCTTCCCAAACTAGTTTGATTAAAAAGTAACAGAGATTCTATGGCTGTCAGATATTAAAGGAATGAAACCAAATCTTCAAATTTTTATGACATATATTCCAGTTAAACTCCCTTGTCTTGAACTTATCAGAATATTTGTTACAAATTTTCTCTGAGCACATCCGGAACAAAACCCCAAGAGGCAGTGCAGGACTTTCAGAGCTGCTGGTCAAATCAACTCCAAAATGACCTCTCCTTACCACATTGAGATGATCCTTGCTGAAAAGAACAGATTGTTCCTAAACCAAAAAAGGAGGTTGTACAGAAGGAAAAGATAACCCAGAAGAAACTGAAGAAACCATAATTTATTGCTTGGGAAAAAAGTCGCAAAAAATGCAAATAAAAGTAAAAATAATAGTGAGATAGGGTAGATACTGTATTAAAATAAGGTATCTTGACACTTTAATATTTCATATAAAAGGTTACTTTTGTTTTTTACAAGTGGCTTAGTGGTAAAGAATCCAGCTGCCAAGGCAGGAGTTGCAGAGATGTGGGTTTGATCCCTGGGTCAGGAAGATGCCTTGGAGAAGGAAATGGTAACCCACTCCCGTATTCTTGCCTGGAAAGTTCCACGGACAGAAAAGCCTGGTGAGCTACAGTCCATGGGGTTGCAAAGAGTCAGACATGACTTAGTAATTGAGCATGTAGGAGCATTCATAATAAATAAGCTGACAAAAGTTGTTTTATTTCTGAACTCACAATTTTTCTGGTTTCTTGTATCAGTAAATAGTAGTTACAAAATGTACAACTTTTGGACATTTCCATTTGACACTGGGCAGCCATTTTTTCAAGCATCAGCAGCCAACATTTGATTAGATTTAATTGTAAGCAAATTTGAAAATTATTAAACATATCCTGAACAGAAACTGGTAAATGTTTTAGTTATAGACACATATTGTTCCTTTTAAACTTCCAATAAACTTTAAAATTCTTTCATGTAAAATATCAATCTTTTTTCCTAAATGCTTTAGGTCAACAGTCCTAATAGTTAAGTAGATTAAGACAATAGCCCTGGAACTCACTGGATCCTTAAATGATAATGGTTTAGTTTCTGTCATCCATTTTTTCCTAATAAAAATGTGCTTTTTCTTCCATTAACTGGTTCATCTAATTCCCAGTTAAACTCCTCTTTCTTCTTCCCAAACTAGTTTGATTAAAAAGTAACAGAGATTCTATGGCTGTCAGATATTAAAGGAATGAAACCAAATCTTCAAATTTTTATGACATATATTTTACTTGTTTGGGATTATCAGAAGTATTTGTTACCCCAGTTTCCTCTCTTCGATAAACTAGATAGGATAAACCACATGTCTAAGATACAAATTCTAATATTTCTGTAAAATGCAGCTGTAGATGTCATCATGAGTAGGGACTTTTATAGTGCCATAAAAATTCAGTATCACTATAAATTTATGCTGCTGAAAATGTCGACATTTATGGCAACTTCTACAAGGACATATTTTAAAATGATAGTAAAACTTGATGCAGCAACTTTTATTTAGTTAAAAAGTAAGATTACAGAACAAAAACATTTACTCTAATTTTTAAAACTATCAATATGGATGATTAATTTTTAAAATTCTCAAATAATATCATGGTTTGATGGGTACTTAAAAATCAGATCACTCAAAATTAAAAGGCATGAAAGCATGTTCATGTATTATTCAAATTAACAGTTAATTGCTGCATATAATTAATATTCATTTATAGTGCATTTCATACAGACTTCTAATACCTGATAAAATTATTAATGATATAAACATACAATGATGCTTATTTAAGAATTAAATATAATCACAGAATTATATTATCAATCTATTTTCATTCATTTCATATTGAAGGACAAGCAAAGTTACAATTCTGATTAATAAAAAAGAAGAAAATTCATAAGAGAATTGTCCAAATTCGTCAATTCTGCAGAAAGAGTTTTCCCTTTTTAGCTATACAAGTTCCTTTGCAATGATGAGGAAGAATGGCCTCATTAAATGGTCTATTTTTGGCCACTACAGAAAAAAAACAAAGACATTTCACATTCAAATCCAATATCTAAATCACAAAAGCTGCTGTAGACTAATTAGGTATATTTGACAGTGCTGGTGGTTAGGTGGAAACATTGGCAAAGATTTAGTTTCTGTCATCCATTTTTCCTAATAAAATGGGCTTTTTCCTCCATTAACCGGTTCATCTAATTCCCAGTTAAACTCCTCTTTCTTCTTCCCAAACTAGTTTGATTAAAAAGTAACAGAGATTCTATGGCTGTCAGATATTAAAGGAATGAAACCAAATCTTCAAATTTTTATGACATATATTTTACTTGTTTGGGATTATCAGAAGTATTTGTTACCCCAGTTTCCTCTCTTCGATAAACTAGATAGGATAAACCACATGTCTAAGATACAAATTCTAATATTTCTGTAAAATGCAGCTGTAGATGTCATCATGAGTAGGGACTTTTATAGTGCCATAAAAATTCAGTATCACTATAAATTTATGCTGCTGAAAATGTCGACATTTATGGCAACTTCTACAAGGACATATTTTAAAATGATAGTAAAACTTGATGCAGCAACTTTTATTTAGTTAAAAAGTAAGATTACAGAACAAAAACATTTACTCTAATTTTTAAAACTATCAATATGGATGATTAATTTTTAAAATTCTCAAATAATATCATGGTTTGATGGGTACTTAAAAATCAGATCACTCAAAATTAAAAGGCATGAAAGCATGTTCATGTATTATTCAAATTAACAGTTAATTGCTGCATATAATTAATATTCATTTATAGTGCATTTCATACAGACTTCTAATACCTGATAAAATTATTAATGATATAAACATACAATGATGCTTATTTAAGAATTAAATATAATCACAGAATTATATTATCAATCTATTTTCATTCATTTCATATTGAAGGACAAGCAAAGTTACAATTCTGATTAATAAAAAAGAAGAAAATTCATAAGAGAATTGTCCAAATTCGTCAATTCTGCAGAAAGAGTTTTCCCTTTTTAGCTATACAAGTTCCTTTGCAATGATGAGGAAGAATGGCCTCATTAAATGGTCTATTTTTGGCCACTACAGAAAAAAAACAAAGACATTTCACATTCAAATCCAATATCTAAATCACAAAAGCTGCTGTAGACTAATTAGGTATATTTGACAGTGCTGGTGGTTAGGTGGAAAACATTGGCAAAGATTTAGAAATTCAACCAGAATCTCATTTTTTCTTCAATGCAGGAGACCTGGGTTTGATCCTTGGGTCAGGGAATGGCAACCCACTCCAGTATTCTTGCCTGGAGAATTCCATGGACAGAGGAGCCTGGCAGGTGACAGTCCATGGGGTCACAAAGAGTCAGACATGACAGAGGGACCAACACTTTCACTTTCATAACTGGGCATCTTGACACCCACCAGGAGACTTAAGCCTTATCCTGAAAAATCCTATCTCGAAAGTTAGGGATTCAGACAGCTCTTGTCTAACCCTCAGAGACAGAAGTGCTGCCTCCTGGGCTCAGACCCCATGCGGTAGCTCCTGTAATCAAGATATTGCTATGTGAGTGCTTCCTGAGGTCAAGTGCCCACAGTTACAAAGGTATGCTCCCCAGATAATTTCATTGTCCCTAAGTGTCTATGTTGAATAGGTGCTCTTGTGAGGTTTAGGATATGATTCTTGTAGATAGAATGCCTGGCTCACAAACCCTTATAAGGCTATAAATGTTACCAGTATATTTTTACATGGTCTATAGTTTCATATCTAAATTTGTTCAGAGATAATCTGTCAGATGAGGAAGTATCGTTTCTATCCTGAAGGGATAAAGAATTTCAAGCTGAAGGACAACTTCTGAGGATATAGAGTAGTTCAGACTTTTAGCAAGTAATTGTTATCTTTGTGATTAAACAAAACAAAACAAAACAAAACGGGGACCACCACTTCCAGAAAAGTGGAAAAGACATACTTTTATTTCTGTTACTAAGTATAACTAAAACATTGCATATAAGACAAAAATAAGGCTAAAAGATGGAGTGAAGAAAGCAGACTGGCTAAGAACTTCAGGACACACTGAACACCATGAATTAGAGTTCTCTGAATTGTCTTTTTGCTTTGCATATTTTCTTTGTTTAAACTTTTTCTTTCTTTTTAAGGTGCTACTTATTTATTTATTTTTAAATTGCAGCACATGACATGTGGGATTCTATTTCCCCTACCAGGGATCAAACCTGTGCCCTCTGCATTGGAAGCTCAGAGTCGTAACCACCACAGACTACCAGGGAGTCCCTGTCCTATATATTCTAGTTTTGTGTTCCCAATCTGGAACTGTTAAGGATCCTATTTTCAATAAAAGCCTGCTTTTCGTAACCAAAGAAATTGAAGAGGGGCACTAGCAAGACAAAATGTTCAAACAAGAATTAGTCTGTTCGTGTTAAAAGGAGAAGAAACAACAGTAACAAAACTGTGGCCTATAACTTTCTCTCATGGGAGGCTGTAAGAGTTCATCTCAATCTCTACGCTGGGTGCTGTCAGAGAAAGCCTAGTTCGGACACGTGACTTTCATTCCTACTAGGTGTTACGAAGCCCCCACTTGGCTCGAGGGCATTAGCAGAGACCATATGAGGAGCCTGGACTGCCACCTCCAATCCCTCCTCTGCTGCCTTTAGCTGAGAACTCAAAACAACTGCTTAAACAAAAACTTGTACACCAATGTTCACAGGAGTAGTAGTTGTCATACCCAAAACAATAAGAAACACCCAAGTGTCCATCAGCTAATGATTGGAGAAACAGGGTGTGGCATATTCATAAAATGAAACATTCTTCCATCATAAACATGAATCAAACATTACTGCATTTAGAACACAAATAAACCTTGAAGACATTATGTTAATTGAAAGGAGTCAGACAAAACTTTTATAGATGATAGGGTCCCATTTATATTAAATATCCAGGGTAGGAAAATGCAAAGATCAAAAAGCAACTTAGTGGTTGGCAGAAGAGTCAGACATGACTGAGCATGCACACCACCCCACATGGTAGCCATGAAATAGGATGATGGTAAGTGACTCCCAAAGGGTATGTACTTTCATTTTGAGGAGATAAAAATGTTCTGAAACTGTATAGCATGATGGCTGCACAACATGATGGATCTACTAAATGGTGCTAATTTATATACTTTAAAATAGTTCAAATGATTAATTTTATATGACTATCACAATAAAAAATCAAAAATCCAAGTATGTTAGCAATTATGTGAAATTTGACTCTAAATATAACAATAGATACTGAGAGCAGATAAAAATGCATCACGTGGCTGTATATTGTTTATTAGTAATTCAACTCAAATATAATAATATGAGTAGTACGAAAGAATGAAAATTCTATAATACAAATAATGAGTCAAAAGAAAGCAAAATTGCCTATATGAATACCAGATAAGGTGTACTTCATGGCATAAAAAAGGATCAGAAACAAAGAAGGATATTATATAAAGGCAGAAGCACCATTTGTTGAAAAGTCTATCTTTCCTCATGGAATCACCTTGGCATATTTGTAAAACATGGCTGCTGCTGCTGAGTCATTTCAGTCATTTCCAACTCTGTGCAGCCCTATGGGCTGTAGCCATCCAGACTCCTCTGTCCATGAAATTCTGCAAGAAAGAGTATCAGAGTGGATTGTCATGTCCTCCTGCAGGGATCTTCCCAACCCAGGGATCAAACCTGGGTCTCCTGCATTGCAGGTAGATTCTTTACCACTGAGCCACCAGGAAAGCCCAGAGAAACAATAAACAATCAAAAATGTCGTAATAGCTGATAGACATTCAGATTGCTTCCATGTGCTATAAATAGTGTTTCAGTGAATATTGTGACAACTGTATCTTTTTAATTTATGGTTTTCTCCAGATATATGGTTAGGAACGGGATTTGTGGATCATATAGTAATTCTATTATACATTTTTTAAGGAACCTCTACACTGTTTTCTATAATGGCCATACCAGTTAACATTGCCACCAACAGTATAGAAAGATTCCTTTTTCTCCACACCCTCTCCAGCATTTATTTTTTGTAGATTTTTTGATGATGGTCATTCGGACCAGTGTGAGGTGATATCTCACTGTAGAATCCAGTAAAAAAAAAAAAAAAAAAAAAATAGTGTTATAACTAATTTTGGAACTCTCAGCTTTGTTCTATTGGTTTGTATGCGCGCTGTTGTCTTACTGCAAAATTCAATTGTATGGATATACCATATGTTTTCCTGTGTCTTTCAATGGGCATTTAGATTGTTCCCACTATTTGCCTATATCAAATAATGATTCTATGGGCATTCATTTGCAAGTACATTTTTATTTCTCTTGTGTATATACCTAGGAGTAGAATCACTAGATTAAATGGTTACTCCATTTACTCTCTGATTATTTTCCTAAGTGGCAACATAATTTTATACAGGGGTTCCTAGTGGCTCAGATGGTAAAGAATCTGTCTGCAATGCAGGAGACCTGTGTTCAATCCCTGGGTTGGGAAGATCCCTAGGAGAAAGAAATGGCTACCCACTTCAGTATTCTTGTCTGGAGAATTCCATGGAGAGAGGAGCCTGGTGGGCTACAGCTCATGGGATCGCAAAGAGTCAGACATGCTAGAGCACTTCATTAAATCTTATACAAAGAAGTCTTATTAGATATAATAATTTGCAAGTGGTAAAAAAAAAAAAAAAAACCCACCTGCCAACACAGGAAACATAAGAGATGCAGGTTTCATCCCTGGGTTGGGAAGATCCCCTACATAAGGGCATGGAAATCCACTCCAGTATTCTTGCCTGGAGAATCCCATGGACAGAGAAGCCTGGTGGGCTACAGCCCATAGGGTCAAAGAGTTGCACACGCCAGCATAGGTGACTTGGAAAGAGTGAAGAAAGTCAAGATCTGTTCCTTGGATTATGTTTTCTTTATCCTGGTTCCAGCCATTTGTAGTGTAATCTATACTTTGTGTTTAACAGGGGTTCTCCAGGTCAGGGTGCACCAAGCAGGGATGGAGAGCCTAGAGAACTGGTGCTAGAGGCAAGCTTTCCTACACAGAGACCTATCATGAAGACTGCCTGGTCTTCAGCCAAGCAAGTGCTTCCACCCAGTGACTAGATGGTCTGAGGAGACTTACTCAAGCAAGACTTGCTATTTTCCATTTAGCAACCACTGGAGCAGCAGGTACTGTTAGCTTAGATGCCAGCTGTAGAACTGGACAGAACTGAGTTCCAGTATTATATTATACTCTTAAATTGATATGTGACCTTAGATGAATTACAGAATCTCCTGTTACGTCTTTTTTTTTTTTCAAACATAAAAGCATAAAACAGTTTTAAAAACCACTTGCATATTCAGAAAAGAAAAGGAATTTTGATATCCCAGTTGGCTTCTCAAAATCAAAGCCATATAAATGTATGATTTGTCAAAGTATTAATTTTAAGTTTCTAGCCTATCAGAGAAAGCAGAACACAATTTTTAAATCATTTTGATTACATTTATAATTATGTTAAAATTTCTGAAGTTGTTGCTTAAAACCAAAACTAAAAAAAAAAAACAATTACTTGTTAGTAAATTCTTTGACTTTTTTAGAAAAAAAATAAAAAGTCTTTGTACAAAGTCATATTCTCCAGTTACCTCAGTTTATTCAGTTTTACCTTAAAAAACTTCCAGAACTAAAGTCAGATTTTTAGCAATTTAGTAGCATTGTCTCAGTTTCAGTTAGCTAATTAATTAGTAACTGTCTTGAAAATGATAAATCTTAAAATTACTGTTTTGATAAACATTTGATCAAAATATTTGCCTGTTTTACCCAGCCTGGTAACATGCAAATACATTTTTTAATGTACCAGTTTCTACATAATTTATCAGTAGAAATTAAATGTCTTAAGCCTGTTTGATATCTATTTAGACTTTGAAAACTTCTGCTGCAATTGGAGAAACATTAATGAGTGTCTGTCTCCATGTAATACTGTTTTCTTTGAAGTCAATTAAGTTAGAGAAGCCACAGTGTCTTAACACATACTTTATTTGCATTGAGGAGGAATATTTAATATACACAATTCAAAGTGGTGCTTTAAAAAGGTTAAAGTGATACTATATAGACTAGTATAAGCATTAAGCTAATTTTTTCTTAAAATTAGACTCCTTTCTTCATTTACATACACTATTTATTTATTTGAAAATTTAGCATAGAGAGCCTGTTTGCATTTTAAGTACAACATACACTGTATTTTTGTTAGCATTACTGTTTCACATTAGAAAATTCACAGAGACCTATCATGAAGACTGCCTGGTCTTCAGCCAAGCAAGTGCCCCCTAGATGGTCTGAGGAGACTTACTCAAGCAAGACTTGCTATTTTCCATTTAGCAACCACTGGAGCAGCAGGTACTGTTAGCTTAGATGCCAGCTGTAGAACTGGACAGAACTGAGTTCCAGTATTATATTATACTCTTAAATTGATATGTGACCTTAGATGAATTACAGAATCTCCTGTTACGTCTTTTTTTTTCAAACATAAAAGCATAAAACAGTTTTAAAAACCACTTGCATATTCAGAAAAGAAAAGGAATTTTGATATCCCAGTTGGCTTCTCAAAATCAAAGCCATATAAATGTATGATTTGTCAAAGTATTAATTTTAAGTTTCTAGCCTATCAGAGAAAGCAGAACACAATTTTTAAATCATTTTGATTACATTTATAATTATGTTAAAATTTCTGAAGTTGTTGCTTAAAACCAAAACTAAAAAAAAAAAAACAATTACTTGTTAGTAAATTCTTTGACTTTTTTAGAAAAAAAATAAAAAGTCTTTGTACAAAGTCATATTCTCCAGTTACCTCAGTTTATTCAGTTTTACCTTAAAAAACTTCCAGAACTAAAGTCAGATTTTTAGCAATTTAGTAGCATTGTCTCAGTTTCAGTTAGCTAATTAATTAGTAACTGTCTTGAAAATGATAAATCTTAAAATTACTGTTTTGATAAACATTTGATCAAAATATTTGCCTGTTTTACCCAGCCTGGTAACATGCAAATACATTTTTTAATGTACCAGTTTCTACATAATTTATCAGTAGAAATTAAATGTCTTAAGCCTGTTTGATATCTATTTAGACTTTGAAAACTTCTGCTGCAATTGGAGAAACATTAATGAGTGTCTGTCTCCATGTAATACTGTTTTCTTTGAAGTCAATTAAGTTAGAGAAGCCACAGTGTCTTAACACATACTTTATTTGCATTGAGGAGGAATATTTAATATACACAATTCAAAGTGGTGCTTTAAAAAGGTTAAAGTGATACTATATAGACTAGTATAAGCATTAAGCTAATTTTTTCTTAAAATTAGACTCCTTTCTTCATTTACATACACTATTTATTTATTTGAAAATTTAGCATAGAGAGCCTGTTTGCATTTTAAGTACAACATACACTGTATTTTTGTTAGCATTACTGTTTCACATTAGAAAATTATTAACTCAGTTTTTTAAATGTTACTCTTTTTTTTTTTTTTTTTTTCTTAATAAGTCATTGGTTCTGGAGTATAGGCTTCGGAGCATGGATCACAATTAATTGCTAGCCTACTATAATTTGGTCTAAGGTAATGATTATTTCTTGTCAAATTTTCAAACTGGGTAAAACCTCTACTATATCGGTGTGCTAATTTTCCATCTAGAAAATATATGATGCAAGAATATGGTCTTAAGAGAGCTGTAAGGAGGTCATACCGATGCCGACATGTGGTATAAGTGGAGCATACTAGTAAGTATTGCTCAAATTGTGAAGAGTATATGGATATGCCTTTAAAGCATGCAAATACTGTGCTTATTATTTTTCTTTACCTTTTTTACACTGAACAAGAGAGATTATGGCTTCCTCAACTTTGCTTTCACCTCACTCGTATGTAAGAAACACATTCAACTAATTCTTACTTTCTTATTACACATTTTAACCATTTAGGAATTTTAACTTTAAAGTACATGTAAAGAAAATTCTTTTCAATATCTTTAAATTACAAACTATTTATCCAATCATTATCTTGATCAAATGATGAATTAAAGAAGAATTGTAATGTCAAATTCTTCCAAATAGAAAAGTAACAATTACCCAAATATTTTAATTAATACCTCATCATTGGAATGCCTATTTTTCCTTAGTATTTCATTGCTTATTTTTAAAATGGACATTATCCTGGAAAGAACATTATTCTGGAAAAAATATTATTCCAGATTTAATAAGGGGTGAAGTTTGTAAGAAGTATGGTATGCAAAAGAACAAATTACACTAATTTATGTTCACAATGTCATGTTGGCCAGACATAAAGACCTCACAACCTCTGCTGTTTCTATTACATACTTGAGGAGGAATATTTAATATACACAATTCAAAGTGGTGCTTTAAAAAGGTTAAAGTGATACTATATAGACTAGTATAAGCATTAAGCTAATTTTTTCTTAAAATTAGACTCCTTTCTTCATTTACATACACTATTTATTTATTTGAAAATTTAGCATAGAGAGCCTGTTTGCATTTTAAGTACAACATACACTGTATTTTTGTTAGCATTACTGTTTCACATTAGAAAATTATTAACTCAGTTTTTTAAATGTTACTCTTTTTTTTTTTTTTTTTCTTAATAAGTCATTGGTTCTGGAGTATAGGCTTCGGAGCATGGATCACAATTAATTGCTAGCCTACTATAATTTGGTCTAAGGTAATGATTATTTCTTGTCAAATTTTCAAACTGGGTAAAACCTCTACTATATCGGTGTGCTAATTTTCCATCTAGAAAATATATGATGCAAGAATATGGTCTTAAGAGAGCTGTAAGGAGGTCATACCGATGCCGACATGTGGTATAAGTGGAGCATACTAGTAAGTATTGCTCAAATTGTGAAGAGTATATGGATATGCCTTTAAAGCATGCAAATACTGTGCTTATTATTTTTCTTTACCTTTTTTACACTGAACAAGAGAGATTATGGCTTCCTCAACTTTGCTTTCACCTCACTCGTATGTAAGAAACACATTCAACTAATTCTTACTTTCTTATTACACATTTTAACCATTTAGGAATTTTAACTTTAAAGTACATGTAAAGAAAATTCTTTTCAATATCTTTAAATTACAAACTATTTATCCAATCATTATCTTGATCAAATGATGAATTAAAGAAGAATTGTAATGTCAAATTCTTCCAAATAGAAAAGTAACAATTACCCAAATATTTTAATTAATACCTCATCATTGGAATGCCTATTTTTCCTTAGTATTTCATTGCTTATTTTTAAAATGGACATTATCCTGGAAAGAACATTATTCTGGAAAAAATATTATTCCAGATTTAATAAGGGGTGAAGTTTGTAAGAAGTATGGTATGCAAAAGAACAAATTACACTAATTTATGTTCACAATGTCATGTTGGCCAGACATAAAGACCTCACAACCTCTGCTGTTTCTATTACATATAAGAAGTTGTGGCCATATGGGTAATTACACAGGACTGGCACAGAAATATTCCCTAACATCAATGAATGAGAGTCTGAAACACTTATCTCAGAGCTGTCATTACCCAAGAGAGGGTATTTTCCTCATTATAACCTGGTAGTGACATATAATAGAAATTTTCAAAGTAGAAAATTTTATGTCTGTTAAAATGACTTAAGACATTTTAACAGAATTTCTAATAAATGTACTTAATTGACTGAGTACCTCATCTCTGGGTAGGGCTCAAATGAGTCCTTTATTCTTACTAGGTTGACCAGAAATTCAAAAAAACATATGTGGCTGCTCTCTGTTTTATAAAGGGTCATAGGCTATATTTCTAGTAACAGTGGGTTCCACACCAACTCTTCCCTTGAGAATAATAATTTGTCAAATTATATATCTACATGTGTGTGTGCCTAGGCTCTCAGTCGTGTCCAACTCTTGGCAACTTCATGGCCTGTAGCATCCCCAGGCTCCTCTGTTTATGAAATTCTCCATGCAAGTACACTGGAGTGGGTTGCCATTTCCTCCTCCAAGGGATCTTCCCAACCCAGGGATGGATGCCTGCATTACAGGTGGATTCTTTACTCTGATCTACCAGGGAAGCCCTATGCATATGTATGAATGTGTGTGTGTGTTTGTGTGTATGTTGGATGCACACATGCATATATTTGAAAGCATCAGAGAATTATCTGAGTGGCAATGATTTTCAGGCAAAGAAAATTCTAGAAATAAGGGAAGTCCAGTAAGGTGAGTTGACATTGGCATTACTCTCTGTAGTGGTTTTCTGCTGGTTTCAAAATTATAGTTAAACGATTGAAAAGTTTTGATAGTTTCATAGAGCTAGAGGTGCAGACGTTGAAGTCCAAGATTCACCAAGGGGTTGGGAGGGTGGTAAAATCTGTGGATTTAAGAAGGAGTTTCTACTTTGGAAAAGGAGAGTAAATAGGATACAGAGTGACCTTCTCAAGGATGGAAGCCCCCTTTTAATCAGCTTGGTAGATAAAGGTGATGTGCTCAGAACTTAACTTTCTATTAGAATCAAAAGTTGATCTGCTGTGAAAAAAGATAGCTTTAGATGATTTCTAAAAACTTCATTTTTAATTGCCAGTATCTTTTAATTCCCATAGAATCACAAACCCCCTGCTGTTTCTATTACATATAAGAAGTTGTGGCCATATGGGTAATTGCACAGGACTGGCACAGAAATATTCCCTAACATCAATGAATGAGAGTCTGAAACACTTATCTCAGAGCTGTCATTACCCAAGAGAGGGTATTTTCCTCATTATAACCTGGTAGTGACATATAATAGAAATTTTCAAAGTAGAAAATTTTATGTCTGTTAAAATGACTTAAGACATTTTAACAGAATTTCTAATAAATGTACTTAATTGACTGAGTACCTCATCTCTGGGTAGGGCTCAAATGAGTCCTTTATTCTTACTAGGTTGACCAGAAATTCAAAAAAACATATGTGGCTGCTCTCTGTTTTATAAAGGGTCATAGGCTATATTTCTAGTAACAGTGGGTTCCACACCAACTCTTCCCTTGAGAATAATAATTTGTCAAATTATATATCTACATGTGTGTGTGCCTAGGCTCTCAGTCGTGTCCAACTCTTGGCAACTTCATGGCCTGTAGCATCCCCAGGCTCCTCTGTTTATGAAATTCTCCATGCAAGTACACTGGAGTGGGTTGCCATTTCCTCCTCCAAGGGATCTTCCCAACCCAGGGATGGATGCCTGCATTACAGGTGGATTCTTTACTCTGATCTACCAGGGAAGCCCTATGCATATGTATGAATGTGTGTGTGTGTGTTTGTGTGTATGTTGGATGCACACATGCATATATTTGAAAGCATCAGAGAATTATCTGAGTGGCAATGATTTTCAGGCAAAGAAAATTCTAGAAATAAGGGAAGTCCAGTAAGGTGAGTTGACATTGGCATTACTCTCTGTAGTGGTTTTCTGCTGGTTTCAAAATTATAGTTAAACGATTGAAAAGTTTTGATAGTTTCATAGAGCTAGAGGTGCAGACGTTGAAGTCCAAGATTCACCAAGGGGTTGGGAGGGTGGTAAAATCTGTGGATTTAAGAAGGAGTTTCTACTTTGGAAAAGGAGAGTAAATAGGATACAGAGTGACCTTCTCAAGGATGGAAGCCCCCTTTTAATCAGCTTGGTAGATAAAGGTGATGTGCTCAGAACTTAACTTTCTATTAGAATCAAAAGTTGATCTGCTGTGAAAAAAGATAGCTTTAGATGATTTCTAAAAACTTCATTTTTAATTGCCAGTATTCAATAAAAATATAATCAGATTCACAAAAAAACTAGGAATAAAAAAACAATAGATTTAAAAGACTGACACTACCAAGGACATGCATAAATGTGATAACTATGTTCAAGATACTGCAGGAGCTTTGTAGATAATTCAAAGCAATAAAAAAAAAAAAAAAAACAGAAGTTCTATGAAAACTATAACTGAAATTCAGAACTCAGTGGACATAATAACAGATACCTGATGAGAGAATTAAGGTTAAATGAAAATGTCTAGATTGAAGTTTAAAGTAACCAGAGGAAGTTCAATATAGAAAAACACACAAAAATATATCATGCAGTTTGAACAGATAAAAAGTTCCATGTAACTGATGTCTCAGAAATTAGAGGGGAAAAATGGGGGAAATATTTAAAGAGAGAAGGACCAACAGTTTCAAAACTGACAAAATATATATTTAATTAAGCATAGATTCAAGAAATTCTAAGAAGCTGAAAAATACCACTTGAAGGCATATCACACAAAACTGATACTTAAAAGATGACATACTAGTTTTGAAAGTTAGATACAAAATAAGGAGTATATTGGCAATAATAATGTTCCCAAAGAAGCCATTAAAGCTAAAGAGCACAAGAATTTTGTCCGAAAAATTCTGAGGAAAACAATTTCCACCGTGTAACACTGTGCCCAGCAAAAATGTTCTTCACAATGAAGGCCAAAAAAAAAAAAAATCAGTGCACTTCCAGAGAAACAATATGTTGGGGCCTTTATTTCCCCTAATGTGGATAAAATTTGCTGGATATTAGTAATTAGAGATCAATTCTAGGATACATGTTTGTGCTACTCTAAAAATGTGAAAACAGTTACTGACTGGAAAATTGAAGTATCAAATGCTCTAACTTCCATCTTTGAAGCATCCTCATAGAATGACACTCAAGAGCATTGCCAGAGTTGAATCTCTTTTCTTTAAGTCTTTGTCTGCTTCAGTATTAAACAGTTTCCCTCTCTGCTCAGCTAGAGCCTATTTCAGACAGTGTGTGTGTCTGTGAGCACGCGCACACATGCTTAGTGACTCTGATTTCCCACTCTGCAACCTCATGGACTGTAGCACGCTGGACTTCTCAGTCCATGGGGTTCCCCAGGCAAGAATACTGAAGTAGGTTCCCATCCCTTTTTCCAAAGGATTTTCCTGACCCAGGTGTAGCATCTGGGTTTCCTGCATTGAGGTGGATTCCCTCTGAGCCACCAGGGAAGCCTGTTTGATTCAGCAGTAAACATGTTCCCTTTCTACTAAGTTAGGGCCTGTTTCAGATTAGTACCCCATTAGTAAAAGGGTATTCCTTGGTTTCTTCTCCAGTTTTCCATCTTGAACTTCTTCTTATAACCCTGCTCCTCCCCTATGCACTGCTTTGCTAACTAGCTGAGAAAACAAGAAGGGTCAGAGGAAAGAAAACAAAACAAAACAAAATAGAAAACAATAAAAATGATAAGGGCAAAGGAAAAACTTTTCTACTGGACAGTGTCCCGTGAATTGTGATGTTTCCATGAAACTGGCTGAAGTTTTAATTTGATTCTTCCTTTCTAAATTTTCTTTATTAGAGTCTCTGAGATTCTGTGATACTCTCGCTTAAATATCTCTTCTGCAAGAGTACTGAGGACTCCTTTATCATCTGCTAGGATATTTCTTCCAGCTTCTTCTAGGTCCTTCTACCCTCTAGATGATAGCATTTATATATATATATATATCATATATATATATATGTATGTATATATGTATATATATACACATAGAGAGAGAGAGAGCCAATTTTTTATTTATTTTCATCCATCTTTTTTTTTTAAACATTTATTTATTTATTTATTTATTTAGGCGGAGGTGGGGAGGGAGGGGGGTAGGCAGGCCACTTCCACTGGTCTTTCATTTGTCTAGTTTCATCCATCTTTTTGTGCGTGTGGGCCTCCCATCACAGTGGCATCTGTTGTCGCAGAGCACCGGCTCTTGGGTGCATGCACTCCAGAGCGCCGGCTCGGTAATTGGACACATCGGTCCAGCCGCTCCGTGGCACGTGGGATCTTCCCAGGCCAGGGATCGAACCGGCACCCCTTGCACTGCAAGGTGGTGTCCTTACCCACTGGACCACCAGGGAAGCCCCATCCATTTTTTTTTTTTTTTTTTGTATTCTTTGGCATGTGTGGGCCTCCCATTGCAGTAGCCTCTCTTGTTGCTGAGCAATGGCTCTGGGCACATGTGCTCCAGAGTGGTGGCTCCTAATTGGACACAGAATCCCAGTCGCTCCACAGGCACGTGGGATCTTCCCAGGCCAGGGATTGAACTGGTGTCCCCTGCACTGCAAGGCGGATTCTTTACCCACTGAACCACCAGGGCAGCCCTAGATAGCACTTTTTGATAGAATGTAAGATGACCCTAAGTCAACACTGCCTCTCCTGTGGCCCATAGCTGCTGCATGGGAACACATACTGTAAAGCAATTATACTTCAATTAAAAATAAATACATTTTTTAAAAAGAAAAATAGAACTCTATTTCCTGTCTGTGATAATGGAAATTGTGTCAGAGAAATTATACTTGAGAGACAAAGAGAAAGGAATTTGGTGAAGGTGGTAAGTCCAGAATTGTCTCCCAAACTGAGATGCTTCCTTAAAGTAAGGCTATTTTGAGTTTTCTCTATTGTTATAGTCAAGTAATTGTGACATTGTCTCTCCAGTAAAGAGCAGTTTTGAGTACAGTAAACTTATTTTGCACATCGGTGCATTAAAGCGCACACCTCCATAAAATATGATTGTCATGGTTGTCATCATATCAGTGGAAAAGAGTGGAGAAAATCATAAAGGAAAGTTTACTGAGCATATCAAAAGGGGTGGAGGAAGGGAAAAACCTTTCCTACCACTGAAGCTTTATCCTATAGCTACTGTGATCACTTCATGGACCATACCTTACACCATTCTGTTTAGCCAACTAATTTGAAGAAAACAAATGAAACTTCCAAGAAGTCCTTTCTATTCTGTGGTGTATGTGCTGATATTGACAACTATTAGAGAGCTTGGTAACCTGGAGACTCCTCAACAGCTGATAAAACAATGATTTATACATTTACTCACTCTCTTAAAAGCTAGAAATGGAATATCCTTACATACTTTTAGAATCCAATTCCCTTTTCTTCTGAATCCCTTATCCCCAGCCCAACATTTCTTCAAAGGAATGAGAAGTATATGAAACACTTGACATTAAAAAGATTCCCTTGTAATTTTCAGGTTATATGCATTGTCTTCAGTGCGTATTATGAATTTATTTCAAATGGGAAAGGATACTTTGCATAATGAGGCAAAGCTTTTAAACGAGATGGTCCTGTATATAAGGCATTGTTCTTTTTTGAAAGCTTAGTTCTATCTTAGTTACACATAAGGAAAAATTTAGATGCATGTAAACCAATAATAGTTACTCAGTCCAAGCTGTAAGGGAAACTTACTATGGGCACTGGAGGTTGAGATGGGATATTGTATTTGCATATATACAGTATATGGAAAACTATTCTACCATTTTATGGAGCAGCAATCATATTTAGCTTAATGTCTTTTAAGTCCCATAAAAATGATATTAGGAAATTTTGCTATTTGGATGGTGAGCAATCAAAGCTGTGGTGTTAACTCATCATAACACTACTAGTTTGACTCTTCAGGCTTCATTAAATTGGGGATATAAATATGCCAGATCAACCAAATGAAATTAGAATGCTCCTATTTCGGGGTTTAGAGTAGACTGAATCAGCTTGGTACCTTTTTTATATTTGTGGTTAGGTACTATACTTGCCTACCTTGTGATTGCATGGCCATTTCAATAAGAATCAAGATTAATGTACATCAATAATTCTTAACTTTATACCATGACTTTCTTGAGTATCCTGTAAAATAGTAATCCTCCAAATCATTCCTTTCACCGATTTTTTCATCTTTTTTTTCTTGTGCTCTTAACACAAGCCCAAAATGTGTTTTGTGGCTATTTCAAGTAATAGCATTTTCAGGCTAAACTGTGGCAGCATTATGGGGTACTCTGAAATGGTCTGATAAAAAAAAAATAGGTCAAATCATCCAGTTCTTACCATCTATATTTTGTCAACTGAGTATTTGAAAGTTTTATCTCTGCCACCTCTCTTGCAGTTCACTAATTGGTCCTTAATATAAGGAAGAGAAAACTACAGTGCAGTTTAAAATACTTAAATGATATAGACATAGAGACTAGATAAAACAATGATTTATACATTTACTCCAAACTTTTTCTTTAAAAGCTAGAAATGGAATATCCTTACATACTTTTAGAATCCAATTCCCTTTTCTTCTGAATCCCTTATCCCCAGCCCAACATTTCTTCAAAGGAATGAGAAGTATATGAAACACTTGACATTAAAAAGATTCCCTTGTAATTTTCAGGTTATATGCATTGTCTTCAGTGCGTATTATGAATTTATTTCAAATGGGAAAGGATACTTTGCATAATGAGGCAAAGCTTTTAAACGAGATGGTCCTGTATATAAGGCATTGTTCTTTTTTGAAAGCTTAGTTCTATCTTAGTTACACATAAGGAAAAATTTAGATGCATGTAAACCAATAATAGTTACTCAGTCCAAGCTGTAAGGGAAACTTACTATGGGCACTGGAGGTTGAGATGGGATATTGTATTTGCATATATACAGTATATGGAAAACTATTCTACCATTTTATGGAGCAGCAATCATATTTAGCTTAATGTCTTTTAAGTCCCATAAAAATGATATTAGGAAATTTTGCTATTTGGATGGTGAGCAATCAAAGCTGTGGTGTTAACTCATCATAACACTACTAGTTTGACTCTTCAGGCTTCATTAAATTGGGGATATAAATATGCCAGATCAACCAAATGAAATTAGAATGCTCCTATTTCGGGGTTTAGAGTAGACTGAATCAGCTTGGTACCTTTTTTATATTTGTGGTTAGGTACTATACTTGCCTACCTTGTGATTGCATGGCCATTTCAATAAGAATCAAGATTAATGTACATCAATAATTCTTAACTTTATACCATGACTTTCTTGAGTATCCTGTAAAATAGTAATCCTCCAAATCATTCCTTTCACCGATTTTTTCATCTTTTTTTTCTTGTGCTCTTAACACAAGCCCAAAATGTGTTTTGTGGCTATTTCAAGTAATAGCATTTTCAGGCTAAACTGTGGCAGCATTATGGGGTACTCTGAAATGGTCTGATAAAAAAAAAATAGGTCAAATCATCCAGTTCTTACCATCTATATTTTGTCAACTGAGTATTTGAAAGTTTTATCTCTGCCACCTCTCTTGCAGTTCACTAATTGGTCCTTAATATAAGGAAGAGAAAACTACAGTGCAGTTTAAAATACTTAAATGATATAGACATAGAGACTAAAAAAAAAAAAAACAAGTAAAATATTTTTTATAATTTTTAATGAGTTTTAAAAATACTCAAATGCTGTAAAAATGGACAATATTTCTACAGTATACTGATGCCTCATATGCAATTTTTTATTTTAATTTTCTTTCTTTTTTCAGGTAAGAAGTGGATTTACTTAGAAAGAAACACACTGTACAGTGTGAACCATCACAGAAGGTAAAATGCCTTAATTTTCTATATTTACCTTTGACAGAGAAAAACAAAAGTCATTTGAAATTATAATTTCTTCTTACTTTTTAAATTATATTTTAAGATTTTTGTCTCATTTTGTCCTAACAGAACATTCTCTTGGAGTCAACCATAAGATATATACACAATCCCTACATACTTAAAACTAAGGGCATTAGGACTCTATTTGCTTGTCTTGGGCATTCATGATAACACATGTGGGACCTGATTGAACATAAACTTTAAATCCTTATTTACTGTGAAGAATGTTGAATGAAACTCATGTGATTCCAGAATCCAAAATGGAAACAAATACAACATTAAGAATAGATAAATAAATAAAGGTTGCTAATCTTATAGCTGCAATAAATATATTATCTCATAGTATATATATGTTTCACAGTAGCACTTATTATCATTTTATTGCAAATATACACTTTCTCAATTTTATATTTAAAAATTAGGCTATCTAGAAACCTAATCAATATTTGTTAGCCTAGAAACCTAACTGATATTTGTTAAATTATTCAATGAAAAACTGGATTCTGAATTTTAAATAATATACTTACAAATACCTATTTGAAAAATAATTCATTTGTAGATGTGTGATCTACCCCATTCAACACACAAGTACCATAATCCTGACTGACCTAAGTAAGTTACTTTTAAAATATCTTCAAACATCTACTAATGCAGGCAAAGGATACTGATCATACCAGTGAATAACAGCAATAAGACAGGCTTTTTAGAAATACTTAGAAATATTTCTGATCCTCTTTATATATTTTGAGCTCTTTTAAAAGTAATTATAATTAAGAAAAACAGATATCAGATGATAAAAATAAATGGTCAAATATGTAGGAAACCAACAGTAATTAAAATTTATGAATAAACATATATTAACTTCGTTCACTGAAAAATTTTTTAACAATTCCTGGATTATTTTAAATCATGACCTAAATTTCCCAGAATCCAAAGTTTATATTCAACTTCCATGATTCAGATTAGGATTAGCTGTCAAACTGCTGCTTCACCTTTTGAACTAAAATTTATTTCAATATAAAATGCTGCAAAGTTACCTATGCAATTCCTGAGAACTAAAAATAAACAAACTACAGTAATTTAATATCAGGTTAGACTTTTTATCAGATCATTTCTTTTATAGTTAAGTAGAAAACATACTAAAGAATATTGCCACCTCTTTCTTCAATGTACAGGGAGTTCAAAACTGCATACTTGTAGAAAATATATTTTACCCTTATTTGCTTACTGAGATCATCTTTAGAAGCTTTTCACAGCTCAGATCTATTATATCCTAGACTGTCAATTGAAGGCTGTTTTCCTGGTTTCCAGTAGAGAGTTAGTTATTGTGAATCTGCCTGCACTATTCTCATTGTGAGTGACAATCATAGACTATCTGGCTGAATACCACCCCTGCCACTGTTGGTGCTTGTTACTTGATGATTTTGTCTTTTTTTTTTTTTTTTTTTTTTACTCTTTACTCTTTACAAGTAGATAGAAAAATCGAGTCATTCCTTAGAAGAAATATAAAGTTAACTCGGCTTTCAAAATCCTGCCTGCTGTCATTTTCTATAGTTAAGATTTTTATCCAAAGCATTGAATGTCTCACCCTGACATCAGACTGCAGTAATTAATCATTAAATAGTGATTGAGGCAGTGGACCCCAGAAAATATCTCCATACACTACCATATGCTAGAGTCAGCTGCAAGCTAGTACTCAGAGAGGAGCCGCACAGAGGAGACAGTGCCTGAAGACAGTGCCTGACAGTTCCCTGCTGTGAAGTCCAAGAACAGTGCGCTCCTAACTAAGACCAAAAACAGAACGCTTGCTTGTGTTGGCCTTCACTACCTGACACCATTTAAAAGATAAGATGTCACTGTTAATGCACAGGAAGTTTAAACGTTTAATCACATTCTAATAAGTACACCAGCATTTTTCACACTTTTTCTTTTCATTTTGTTTCCATAACAACAATAACAAATCACTTAAGCAATACATACTTGTTCTTAAAAAAAAAGATAAAGGAAATTTAAAATTGACCCCTCACTAGTAATCAAACAAATCTAATATGTTTATCTTTTTCTTTTGAAATTAAGTAATAACAAGGGTGATAGGAATGTTGGCTTCACATACTTAAAGGGCTAGTTGTAGAAAACAAAGCAGACCTGTGGTCCATGTCTCCACACAGTTGACAGTGCTTGTGAGTGCAATTTATTAAAAGATATATTTGAACTCAATTCAAGGTTGAATTTATGAACAATTAGAGCTTTCTATTAATGTCACAGCCTATGTCATGAAGTAATGAGCCTCTTATCACATAAGGGGGACTCACATTTCATAAAAATATAGTGAGAATGCTGGAAGAAGCTCTTGAGGATGTGGGTTGATATATCACATGATTGTAGCAAATTATAAGTTTATCAGCAATGTTGACCAACCACTCTATACTTATCATTGCTTTAGATATTTTATAGACTTGCTCAATTTAAAAAAAAATCCAAAGTTTAAAATATTGACTTTTCTTGCTTATTGAGTATAGAGGAATACTCTTGTTTGCAATAGGGATTTTATTTTAATTATTTATCTGTCCCGAAATGAAAAAGTTTACTCTGCTTGCATTAGATACATTTTCTGTATTGTCTCTGTTATAACATGTGTGAGACCTCCATGGCTAAGTTGTGTCTGATTCTGCAACCCCAAAGACTGTAGCCCACCCGGCTCTCCTGTCCATGGGATTCCAATGGCAAGAATACTGGAGTGGGCTGGCATTTCTTCCTCCAGGGGATCTTTTCAATCCAGGGATGGAACCCATATGTCCTGAGCCTCTTTCATTGACAGGCAGGTTCTTTACCACTGAGCCACCTGGGAAGCATTCTTATAACATGCACATGTAAATGGCATCCATAGATTTTCTTTTGAGCACAATCAGAGTTGATTGACAAATTTTAGAGAAAGTTTCTAGATATGTTTTGCTGTAATTTTGGAAAATACTTTCTCAAAATAGAACTAGAAATCTTAAGCCAGGAAAAGGTATCAAAAATTACATGATTCAGGTGGCACAGTGGTAAATAATCTGCCTGCTAATGCAGGAGAGACGGGTTCGCTCCTTGATCCAGAAAGCACCCACATGCCACAGAGCAACTAAGCCTGTGTACCACAGCTACTGAGCCTGTGCTCGAGAGCCTGGGAACCACACCTGGTGAGCCCACGTGCTGCAGCTACTGAAGTCTGTGCACCCTAGAGCCCATGTTCCACAAGAAGAGAAGCCACTATAATGAGAAGCCCGCACAATGCAACTAGAGAGCAATCCCTCTCACCACAACTAGAGAAAAGGCTGCATAGCATTGGAGATGCAGCAAAGCCAAAAATAAATTGCACAATTAAGAACCTCTGTCTTTGTGTATAATTACTTTATTCCCATTACATAGATGAAACAACTCATAGAATGGTTAAATCATGCTCCTCAGATGGTAGACAGGATACCTGTGTATAGAGTTGAAATATTTGCCCATAAGAGAATTCCCAGACTTCAGTTTATGAAATTCTCCTGTGAACTATTTTAGCTATTGTCATACAGAGGTTAAGCTTTGCTCCTCTAAGATAAGAAGGCATACATAGATTTGGGATTTGGGATAATTGGCCACTTCTATTGGTCTTTCATTTATCTATTTCCATCCATCTTTGTTCCTTGGCCTGTGTGGGCCTCCCATTGTAGTGGTCTCTCTTGCCGCAGAGCACCGCTTCTGGGCGCATGCGCTCCAGAGCTCCGGCTCGGTAATTGGACACATCGGTCTAGCTGCTCCATGGCACGTGGGATCTTCCTAGGTCAGGGATCGAACCGGCGCCCCTTGCACTGCAAGGCAGTTTCCTTACCCACTGGACCACCAGGGAAGCCCAAGGAGAACATATATATTTTTAAAAGGAATTCACTGTGCTAAATCATAAAATAAATTCTTGTTTTATTTCTTTTTTTTTCATCTAAAAATTGTTGCTTTTGTTTCTTGGTTTACTTGATACTGATCTCAGAAATGTTTATATAATGAAAGATATATACATTAGTTTCCCTCACGGATGACATTGCTTTTCATTTAGTGGTATTTTTTGAATTAGTGTGTCTATACTTGCATTTCAAAATATAATTCTTTAATGTAAGAAATGAAAAATTTAGGTGAAAGAGATATTAGACGCTCCTTTGGGCTTGCTGAAATTTGGTCATCTTCCTTTCTATTCTATTCAAGGATGGTTTGCAAATGGAAATTATCTGATAAGCTGTGAACGCAAGTTTTTGTCAAAGTCTCTAGTCATGACCATTAATATATATTTTCTTTTTATTAAGAATTTAAATATGGTAACTCCTAACGCACAATTCTAGCTCTTAACTCTCTCTGAGATACTAGTTCTCTTTGTCTGACCTTTGCTTTTTAAAATAACAGCTGCTCACCTGAGAACTAAAGTTAGTTCACTAATTACTGATGTCTGTCTTTACTATTCGGTTGGCGAAAAAGCTCCTGTGGGCTTGTCCAAAACTCAAAAGAACTTTTGGGCCTGCCCAATGCATAGCTCTGTGCCTCTCTTGTTGGGAAACTGTCTCTAGCTTCCTTGTTATTTTTTCTTCAAAATTGTTTTTTGGTCCAAAACCAAAAGACAAAAATAATAAAGGGATATTTCTAAAGGCTTAGATTTGCTAGTGCATAATTTTCTTTATATTTTTCACATATTTGATCCAGATTCATATTTCACTTTTTGCATCTAATTTTATGTTACTATTTTGGGTCATATAACCTTGATATATGGATATTTTGACAGAGCATATTGAAAAAAATTTTTTTCTAAATTTATAATAAGCACTAATCTCTATTTTCTTCCAGAGGAATTAATCCTACTGTCAAGACTAAATGTAGTTAAATTATCTGATTTAAGACAGAAACATCTGTTTCTTTTTGCCTTCCTAAACAAAATTTCCTTGAAGTTACCATTGTCAATGGCAAAAAATCTTCTTTTAAAATTGTTTTTGTTGCTTACTTACAACATCTATTTGGAAGTATACCTGGATAAATAGTTAATAAATACAAAAACAAAAATCAAAATTTTAGAGGATCTCTTAGAAAGCGCAGTTGAACTAAACTGGGCAAATTTTGAAAAACATGTATTAATGTTTTGAATGTGGCAATTATAGGAGGGAAAAACAAAAAACTGAATCGTGTTTCTGTGTCAGGTCCTTTGGCAAACTCTTGAAATAAATACGGAAAATGCACCTTTCACAAACATTGACTAAGACATATGTCCTATAGTGAGCTTATGTCACTAATGGACAAACAGAAACTCAAGCCCTTTCTGTGTCATAAATCCAAATGAATATTGGTAAAAACAATTAAAATTCCAACAGAATGAAAAGAAGCTACTGTACATCTATCTAACTTAATTTTATGTGAAGAACATTTTTTTTGGAAAACACTGTATGTCTTTCTCAGTATAAAAGTGAAACAATCAAAATCACTTTTAATTAAGCTCTTTCTCAGTTCACTAAGGAATACTGAGAGAATGCCAAATGATATTAATGTACTCCATTATGACTTTGACTGTATTTTACAACTTGAAAAATTTTCATTTTTATGGTGCTATCAGCCTGCTACTTAATAGAAAATGTTTTATTGACATTTATGTTCTTTACCTAATGATGTGTATTTAAATGATGGCTGCCATCATCATTAGAAGTGACTGTTGAAAGAGTAATAAGAGAATAGGGAAAACTGGTTTCATTCTAATTGTACAAACTGAGAATATAACCCTGGGCTGAACAGTTTACCAGGGCTGGTAATAAAGGGATATTTCTACTTAATTTTCTTTCTCACATATTTGATCCAGATTCATATTTCACTTTTTGCATCTAATTTTATGTTACTATTTTGGGTCATATAACCTTGATATATGGATATTTTGACAGAGCATATTGAAAAAAATTTTTTTCTAAATTTATAATAAGCACTAATCTCTATTTTCTTCCAGAGGAATTAATCCTACTGTCAAGACTAAATGTAGTTAAATTATCTGATTTAAGACAGAAACATCTGTTTCTTTTTGCCTTCCTAAACAAAATTTCCTTGAAGTTACCATTGTCAATGGCAAAAAATCTTCTTTTAAAATTGTTTTTGTTGCTTACTTACAACATCTATTTGGAAGTATACCTGGATAAATAGTTAATAAATACAAAAACAAAAATCAAAATTTTAGAGGATCTCTTAGAAAGCGCAGTTGAACTAAACTGGGCAAATTTTGAAAACATGTATTAATGTTTTGAATGTGGCAATTATAGGAGGGAAAAACAAAAAACTGAATCGTGTTTCTGTGTCAGGTCCTTTGGCAAACTCTTGAAATAAATACGGAAAATGCACCTTTCACAAACATTGACTAAGACATATGTCCTATAGTGAGCTTATGTCACTAATGGACAAACAGAAACTCAAGCCCTTTCTGTGTCATAAATCCAAATGAATATTGGTAAAAACAATTAAAATTCCAACAGAATGAAAAGAAGCTACTGTACATCTATCTAACTTAATTTTATGTGAAGAACATTTTTTTTTTGGAAAACACTGTATGTCTTTCTCAGTATAAAAGTGAAACAATCAAAATCACTTTTAATTAAGCTCTTTCTCAGTTCACTAAGGAATACTGAGAGAATGCCAAATGATATTAATGTACTCCATTATGACTTTGACTGTATTTTACAACTTGAAAAATTTTCATTTTTATGGTGCTATCAGCCTGCTACTTAATAGAAAATGTTTTATTGACATTTATGTTCTTTACCTAATGATGTGTATTTAAATGATGGCTGCCATCATCATTAGAAGTGACTGTTGAAAGAGTAATAAGAGAATAGGGAAAACTGGTTTCATTCTAATTGTACAAACTGAGAATATAACCCTGGGCTGAACAGTTTACCAGTTTGGCTACAGGGTTTAATTAAAAATACCATCAGGTTCCTTTACTGTATGATTGTTTTTATTGTGATTTATTATTTTTGCTGATCCTTAAAAAAAATGTACATGTTATCTATTTGTTCTTAAAAATAAATATACTAATTATTTAAAAATTATTCTCTTATTTTAGGCAAATATAACATTAACTAATTTGATGCATCAGGGAAGTTCACCTATCTATTCTGAGTGAAAATCTGCTAACTTACCCAAACAATCTAGCCATAGAAAGTTTTACTCAGAATTATAAATTTTCTAACAATCATTTGGGCTTCTCAGGTGGCTCAATGGTGAAGAATCTATCTGTCAAGCAGGAGACATGGGTTCTATCCCTGGATCAAGAAAGATCCCCTGGAGAAGGAAATGGCAACCCACTCTAGCATTCTTGCCTGGAGAATCCCACGGACAGAGGACCTGATGAACTGCATTGTATAGGGTCACAAAGAGTCTGACACAACTTAGTTAACTAAATAACAAGAATCATCTGAAATCTGTACATGGTCAAGGACATTATATTGTAATACCTATGCTTCAACTTTTCTAGGTTCATATGTTTTTTCGTATATTATATGGAACAAGAGCTTTGGGATCTCAATTTTCTAGGCACATTGACTGAAACAAAATCACCCCCACCCTTGAAAAAAGCCAAAAGAACCATAACAAATTTTGCCAAGATCACTTTAGTTCTGCCTAATGCGATACTTGAATATGCAAAATGGAATATTAGCCTTGGTCTGAGGTCCTAATGTTTGGATTAATTCTGCCCAGCTGTCATCTCTTTTCCTGAATCATTAGCTCCTCAGAAAACTGGATCAGGTTAATTTCATTTACTGATAACACCTTTTCATTAATTATAGCTTTAGGATATTTTCTTGAGGGATGCTAGAGGAATTAGTCATATGTGAAATGTTTCCATTTTATAAGTATTTTGGATAGAGAAGTTTATTAAGGTGTATCACATAATCAGAATAGATTCTAAAAATTAAGACTTTAGGGATCAAATTAAAAACAAAGTAAAGAATTTCCTTAGGCTTAGGTAGAAACAAGATTTTAAAAAAGAGGATGTGAAACATGGCCAGAATTAGACCTAGAATCTGAAAATGATTATAAGATTTTTTTGAAAATACCTTATTAATAAACTAATGAAAAATAAATGGAACTTAATATCATAATACTTAACATACCACATTTTTATTAATTATTTAAATCACAAAATTTATCTTTACTGTTGCTTAATTCTGAAGAGATCATTTTTTTGTCTAAGTGTTCATGTTATAAAATAGTTTTAAGTATCTTTAGAATGAGGCCCCTAAACTTCAGTGGACTCTAGCGATGTGTGTCGCTGTATTAATACCGAAGAGGGTATGGTAACCCACTCCAGAATCCCATGGCCAAAACAGCCTAGGGGGCTATAGTCCACAGGGTCACAAAGAGTCAGACACAACTGACTTGCATGCACATATGCAAGAACAATTCCAGATTAGGCATAAGATTTACATAATCAATGATCTAACATGGATCAACCTGTTTCCATTAACATTTCATAAATATGGCATTGATTTGCAGATTTACTAATTGCAGTTTCTCATTTTGAACATGTCTGAAGCCTTTTTTACAAATTAAATTTGGTCCACTTGACACTATAATTAGATTATTTCATGATCAATATAAATAGGAATAAAGTAACAAAGTAATGGTTTTTGTGAAGAAGCAATTTTCTTATTGCCTGAACAGAAGGAAAAACCATGAGGGCAATGCATTAAAAGCAAAACAACCCACAAATTCATTTTATTGACTAGAAATAGTTGTGGTCATGGTAAACTAGAGAATAAAAAAAGAAATAAAGATAAGATTATACTGAGAAAGGGATTCGCTTTTTAAAAAAGTAGAGAGACTCAGAATATGATCTATATTAGGGATATTTCCTAGCTTTCCCTAAAACCAGATTTTGGTACTGCCAGGGCTTTTTTTTTTTCCCCACTCTCTTTCTTTTTTTAGTTTATTTGGCTGTAGTGGGTCTTGGTTGTAGCACACAGGATCTTCGTTACTGGGTATGGGATCTTTAGTTGCAGCATGTGACCAGGGATTGAACCCACGTCCCCTGCATTGTGAGCATGGGGCCTTAGCCCACTGGACCACCAGGGAAGTCCCAGTCCTGCCAGTTTTAAAGATGTCATTTTCTTCTTTATCTTTTCTCCACCATCATAAAAAATGACAAATTGAAAGATTGTGCTGGCAACTAAATATGAATAAAATTCTTCCTTTTGGTCTTTTTAATGATCAGATGGCAATAAAGAAACTCATCAAAGACCATGTCAGTCAATTAAAACATTAACCCTTTTCTCTGAAATATTTTCTCAATCAATTACTTTTAATTAAGAAAAAATTGTCTTTCATGTTTGTACCATCTTGCTTTTTTGAAATCAATAAGAGTCACTTTTCTTTTCTTTCTTACTGTTAAAATTTTCTGTTCCTTATTTTCTTGATAGAGGATATGTGTGCATGCATGTTCAGTCACTGTGGACTTTTTGCAACCCATGGCCAAAACAGCCTAGGGGGCTATAGTCCACAGGGTCACAAAGAGTCAGACACAACTGACTTGCATGCACATATGCAAGAACAATTCCAGATTAGGCATAAGATTTACATAATCAATGATCTAACATGGATCAACCTGTTTCCATTAACATTTCATAAATATGGCATTGATTTGCAGATTTACTAATTGCAGTTTCTCATTTTGAACATGTCTGAAGCCTTTTTTACAAATTAAATTTGGTCCACTTGACACTATAATTAGATTATTTCATGATCAATATAAATAGGAATAAAGTAACAAAGTAATGGTTTTTGTGAAGAAGCAATTTTCTTATTGCCTGAACAGAAGGAAAAACCATGAGGGCAATGCATTAAAAGCAAAACAACCCACAAATTCATTTTATTGACTAGAAATAGTTGTGGTCATGGTAAACTAGAGAATAAAAAAAGAAATAAAGATAAGATTATACTGAGAAAGGGATTCGCTTTTTAAAAAAGTAGAGAGACTCAGAATATGATCTATATTAGGGATATTTCCTAGCTTTCCCTAAAACCAGATTTTGGTACTGCCAGGGCTTTTTTTTTTTTCCCCACTCTCTTTCTTTTTTTAGTTTATTTGGCTGTAGTGGGTCTTGGTTGTAGCACACAGGATCTTCGTTACTGGGTATGGGATCTTTAGTTGCAGCATGTGACCAGGGATTGAACCCACGTCCCCTGCATTGTGAGCATGGGGCCTTAGCCCACTGGACCACCAGGGAAGTCCCAGTCCTGCCAGTTTTAAAGATGTCATTTTCTTCTTTATCTTTTCTCCACCATCATAAAAAATGACAAATTGAAAGATTGTGCTGGCAACTAAATATGAATAAAATTCTTCCTTTTGGTCTTTTTAATGATCAGATGGCAATAAAGAAACTCATCAAAGACCATGTCAGTCAATTAAAACATTAACCCTTTTCTCTGAAATATTTTCTCAATCAATTACTTTTAATTAAGAAAAAATTGTCTTTCATGTTTGTACCATCTTGCTTTTTTGAAATCAATAAGAGTCACTTTTCTTTTCTTTCTTACTGTTAAAATTTTCTGTTCCTTATTTTCTTGATAGAGGATATGTGTGCATGCATGTTCAGTCACTGTGGACTTTTTGCAACCCATGGGCTATAGCCTGCCAGGTTCCACTGTCCATGGGATTTTCCAGGCAAGAATATTGGAGTGGGTTGCCATTTCCTCCTCCAGGGGATCTTTCTGACCCATGGATCGAACCCATGTCTCCTGCATTGCAGGTGGATTCTTTTACCACTGAGCCACCTGGAAAGCCGAAATAGCTGAACTCTTTATTCAGTATCGTTCGTGATTTCTGTGTGAACTGCTACTACATGTTAAGCTTTGATTAATTTTATCAGTTATTTCCCTTTTCAATGCTAAGTTTATTTTATAATTATTGTGTTTTTTTTTTTTTTATTATTTAGCATCTGTCCTTTTCCCATTATTACATCATATTGCTGAGGTATGATGGCTTGTGCCAAAATCTGGTACTATTGTGCCAAACCCAGAGTAAATGCTCAATAAGTATTTGTTGAATAAGAAATAAGTGAAGATAATAAAGCTAAGCAATTGTGAAGGTAATAAAAACAACCTAAAGATTTGATAGTACCATTCCCAAGTGGCTCAGTATGTAAAGAATCTACCTTTCACTGTAGGAGACACTAGAGATGCTGGTTCAGTCCCTGGGCTGGGAAGATACCCCCTGGAGGAAGAAATGGCAGCCCACTCCTGTATTCTTGTCTGGAAAATGCCATGAACAAAGGAGCCTGGTGGACTGTAGTCCATGCGGTTGCAGAAGAGTTGGACACAACTTAACAAGTGAGCATGCACATAATTAATGTTAAAATATTGGCAATGTTAATAATTTTTAGAGTGGCTAACATTGGTGCAAAAATAAAAAACAAACAAGAAAAAACGTGTTGGCAAGGATATGGAAGAATTAGAACCCTTGGTGAGAATGCCAAATGTAGGCACTGTGGAAAACAGCAGTGCAATTTACAAAATAGTTAAAGTAAAGTTTATCATATTATCTGACCATCTTGTTTCTTGCTCTATAAAGAAAGACTCGAGATCAGTATATCAAAATTTTCTAATAATTACTTTTGTTCTTTCATGTTTGTACTTGTTTAAATCAATAAGAGTCACTTTTCTTTTTTTACTGTTAAAATTTTCTGTTCCTTATTTTCTTGATAGAGGATATGTGTGCATGCATGTTCAGTCACTGTGGACTTTTTGCAACCCATGGGCTATAGCCTGCCAGGTTCCACTGTCCATGGGATTTTCCAGGCAAGAATATTGGAGTGGGTTGCCATTTCCTCCTCCAGGGGATCTTTCTGACCCATGGATCGAACCCATGTCTCCTGCATTGCAGGTGGATTCTTTTACCACTGAGCCACCTGGAAAGCCGAAATAGCTGAACTCTTTATTCAGTATCGTTCGTGATTTCTGTGTGAACTGCTACTACATGTTAAGCTTTGATTAATTTTATCAGTTATTTCCCTTTTCAATGCTAAGTTTATTTTATAATTATTGTGTTTTTTTTTTTTTTATTATTTAGCATCTGTCCTTTTCCCATTATTACATCATATTGCTGAGGTATGATGGCTTGTGCCAAAATCTGGTACTATTGTGCCAAACCCAGAGTAAATGCTCAATAAGTATTTGTTGAATAAGAAATAAGTGAAGATAATAAAGCTAAGCAATTGTGAAGGTAATAAAAACAACCTAAAGATTTGATAGTACCATTCCCAAGTGGCTCAGTATGTAAAGAATCTACCTTTCACTGTAGGAGACACTAGAGATGCTGGTTCAGTCCCTGGGCTGGGAAGATACCCCCTGGAGGAAGAAATGGCAGCCCACTCCTGTATTCTTGTCTGGAAAATGCCATGAACAAAGGAGCCTGGTGGACTGTAGTCCATGCGGTTGCAGAAGAGTTGGACACAACTTAACAAGTGAGCATGCACATAATTAATGTTAAAATATTGGCAATGTTAATAATTTTTAGAGTGGCTAACATTGGTGCAAAAATAAAAAACAAACAAGAAAAAACGTGTTGGCAAGGATATGGAAGAATTAGAACCCTTGGTGAGAATGCCAAATGTAGGCACTGTGGAAAACAGCAGTGCAATTTACAAAATAGTTAAAGTAAAGTTTATCATATTATCTGACCATCTTGTTTCTTGCTCTATAAAGAAAGACTCGAGATCAGTATATCAATATATGAACCATTGTCAACTATAAATTGGCATTTACCAACTGCATTGCCAGTGCCTGGACAACAAGGGCATTTGCCCTCTGCCTCTGTGGAGACTGAACCCTGTGCTGTTGAGAATTGCTGACCTTCAATACCCCCTGAAGGAGATCAGGGTGAGGTTGAGACCCTGCTGTTGAGAGCTGCTGACCTTCAACACCCCCTGAAGGAGATCAGGGTGGGGTGAGGCACTCTGCGCTCCAAGGAATCTGGTGGGGCAGGTCATTAGATAGGTGGGTGCTTTTAAGAACAGATTTTATTCTCAATCCTTACATCTCCTCACACCTAGAAAAGCACTAAATTCCTTCACGATGACAGCAGATTCTCATGACTAACCTAAATACACTTTGTAAAATAGAAACCCTTTGTAAATCCTTTGTTTAATGGTATTTGAACTCCCCCTTCACCAAAATCCTTATATATTGATTTTACTCCCGTTGCCTCTTTGCAGCAGTCTCTCAGAGCTATCCGAGGTGCAGCCTTTGGGTTGCAGTCCTAATTATGCCCCAAGAAAAACTTAACCCACAGCTTTCAAGTTGTTCATCTTTTCTTAGTCAACACTACCGTGTTCATTGCAGTACTGTCACAACAGACAAGATATGGAAAAAACCTTAAGCATATATTGACAGATGAATTGATAAAGAAAATACTATATATAATATCTGGGCTTCCCTAGTGGCTCAGCAGTAAAGAATTCCTTTCAATGCAGGAGATGAGGGTCCTAGGAAAATTAAAGAGTCTTTAGGCTTCACAGACAAAGCACAGTGGGTCTCTGACTTGTTTCTAACCTGTCTGAACACTGCCCTGACTGTGCCATGCGGTTGCAGAAGAGTTGGACACAACTTAACAAGTGAGCATGCACATAATTAATGTTAAAATATTGGCAATGTTAATAATTTTTAGAGTGGCTAACATTGGTGCAAAAATAAAAAACAAACAAGAAAAAACGTGTTGGCAAGGATATGGAAGAATTAGAACCCTTGGTGAGAATGCCAAATGTAGGCACTGTGGAAAACAGCAGTGCAATTTACAAAATAGTTAAAGTAAAGTTTATCATATTATCTGACCATCTTGTTTCTTGCTCTATAAAGAAAGACTCGAGATCAGTATATCAATATATGAACCATTGTCAACTATAAATTGGCATTTACCAACTGCATTGCCAGTGCCTGGACAACAAGGGCATTTGCCCTCTGCCTCTGTGGAGACTGAACCCTGTGCTGTTGAGAATTGCTGACCTTCAATACCCCCTGAAGGAGATCAGGGTGAGGTTGAGACCCTGCTGTTGAGAGCTGCTGACCTTCAACACCCCCTGAAGGAGATCAGGGTGGGGTGAGGCACTCTGCGCTCCAAGGAATCTGGTGGGGCAGGTCATTAGATAGGTGGGTGCTTTTAAGAACAGATTTTATTCTCAATCCTTACATCTCCTCACACCTAGAAAAGCACTAAATTCCTTCACGATGACAGCAGATTCTCATGACTAACCTAAATACACTTTGTAAAATAGAAACCCTTTGTAAATCCTTTGTTTAATGGTATTTGAACTCCCCCTTCACCAAAATCCTTATATATTGATTTTACTCCCGTTGCCTCTTTGCAGCAGTCTCTCAGAGCTATCCGAGGTGCAGCCTTTGGGTTGCAGTCCTAATTATGCCCCAAGAAAAACTTAACCCACAGCTTTCAAGTTGTTCATCTTTTCTTAGTCAACACTACCGTGTTCATTGCAGTACTGTCACAACAGACAAGATATGGAAAAAACCTTAAGCATATATTGACAGATGAATTGATAAAGAAAATACTATATATAATATCTGGGCTTCCCTAGTGGCTCAGCAGTAAAGAATTCCTTTCAATGCAGGAGATGAGGGTCCTAGGAAAATTAAAGAGTCTTTTTTAGGCTTCACAGACAAAGCACAGTGGGTCTCTGACTTGTTTCTAACCTGTCTGAACACTGCCCTGACTGGGAGTGTCCTGCTGTGAGTGCAAGATCTGAGGCGCCATATATTAGACAGGGGACAAATCTTGAAATGGTTGAGCCCTTGGAAGGGCTCTTGCCAACCAGACCCCAGGCTTAACAACATTCCAAGTTTTACAAGACAAAACAAACAACATTAACAAGAAACCAGAGCTGCTATTTGTTTGCAAATTGATGATGGTATCAGTTTGCTTCCTAGGATTCTAGCAGGAACCCAAACTAATCTCTGAAGTCTCACCTAGGAGCAGACACTCTACTTAGGACCTCTTCCCAACTATGACTCCAGATTTGTTGTGACACAGGACTTCCAGTGTTGTTTGAGTCTGGATGTTGGTCAACATCCAGTTAGGTGATGTATCCTCTACCGTTTCTATTTTTGTTTTCTTGTAATGTCCATATATTGAAAGTCAACTAGTTAATTCTCTGATAAATACCGGGTATTATTTATTTGCATGAAATGAGTGGTTTATTTTGTTAACAAATCCTCTGAACTTGAGACGAAAGTGAAAACTGAGAGCAAAACATTAAAAATTGGTGCTGTGAGCACAATTTGTGAAACAAAATGCCACTCTTTAAGAAGAATGAGATTAAGGCTGGTGACCTTTTTATTCTCTGACGGGAATATGCACCTATTGCTCATTAGCTAATGAATGGAATGGATTTACTGCAATGTAGGAGACCTAGGTTCCATCCCTGGGTCAGGAAGATCCGTGGTGTAGGAAATGGCAACCTACTCCAGTATGCTTGCCTGGAAAACTCCATGGACAGAGGATCCTGGTGGGCTACAATTGTCGAGGTCACAAAGAGTTGAACAGGACTCAGCATGGCACAGCAACAACAAAGGAAAACCATGCCATATGTGACAACATGGATAAATCTGGGAAGCAGACATGAAAATACTATATTTTATAATATTCTGGGCCCCTATGGAAAAACCTTAAGCATATATTGACAGATGAATTGATAAAGAAAATACTATATATAATATCTGGGCTTCCCTAGTGGCTCAGCAGTAAAGAATTCCTTTCAATGCAGGAGATGAGGGTCCTAGGAAAATTAAAGAGTCTTTTTTAGGCTTCACAGACAAAGCACAGTGGGTCTCTGACTTGTTTCTAACCTGTCTGAACACTGCCCTGACTGGGAGTGTCCTGCTGTGAGTGCAAGATCTGAGGCGCCATATATTAGACAGGGGACAAATCTTGAAATGGTTGAGCCCTTGGAAGGGCTCTTGCCAACCAGACCCCAGGCTTAACAACATTCCAAGTTTTACAAGACAAAACAAACAACATTAACAAGAAACCAGAGCTGCTATTTGTTTGCAAATTGATGATGGTATCAGTTTGCTTCCTAGGATTCTAGCAGGAACCCAAACTAATCTCTGAAGTCTCACCTAGGAGCAGACACTCTACTTAGGACCTCTTCCCAACTATGACTCCAGATTTGTTGTGACACAGGACTTCCAGTGTTGTTTGAGTCTGGATGTTGGTCAACATCCAGTTAGGTGATGTATCCTCTACCGTTTCTATTTTTGTTTTCTTGTAATGTCCATATATTGAAAGTCAACTAGTTAATTCTCTGATAAATACCGGGTATTATTTATTTGCATGAAATGAGTGGTTTATTTTGTTAACAAATCCTCTGAACTTGAGACGAAAGTGAAAACTGAGAGCAAAACATTAAAAATTGGTGCTGTGAGCACAATTTGTGAAACAAAATGCCACTCTTTAAGAAGAATGAGATTAAGGCTGGTGACCTTTTTATTCTCTGACGGGAATATGCACCTATTGCTCATTAGCTAATGAATGGAATGGATTTACTGCAATGTAGGAGACCTAGGTTCCATCCCTGGGTCAGGAAGATCCGTGGTGTAGGAAATGGCAACCTACTCCAGTATGCTTGCCTGGAAAACTCCATGGACAGAGGATCCTGGTGGGCTACAATTGTCGAGGTCACAAAGAGTTGAACAGGACTCAGCATGGCACAGCAACAACAAAAAGGAAAACCATGCCATATGTGACAACATGGATAAATCTGGAAGAGATAATGCTAAGATAAATAAGTCAGCTAGTGAAGGATTGATGCTGCCTGAGTTCAGCTATGAGAGGTATCTACTGTAGTCAAACTCAGTGGTCCAGTGGTTAAGACTCCATGCTTACAGTGCAAAGGGTGTGGGTTCCATCCCTGGTCAGGGAACTAAGATCTCAAATGCCATATTGTGTGGCTAAAAAAAAAAAAACACATAAATGTAGTCAAATTTATAGAAACAGACAACATTGGTTATCAGGGGCTGGGGGAAGAGGAACTTCAGGAGTTGCTGTTCAAAGGATATCAGTTATGCAAGATGAATGAATTCTAGAGCTCTGTTCTTCAGCAATGCACCTATAGTTTATAATACTGTAGGTTATACTTTCCCAATGGCATTAGTGGTAATGAAGGAGGAAAAGGGCAAACTCCTTCTCCTAAGAGACTTAAGAGGACTTACAAGTTCACCCTATAAGAGAACTTTCCCTGTGACCATGGTGAACTGTGAGCTTTGTTTAAAACTATGTAACTTTAGGGACAGAAGCCATAGCCCCAGAGATAAAGAACTAATAGCCCACCAGAGGTGTGTATGATAAGGAAACAGGCCTGGCATAAGCCAGAGGTTAACTCCGTATCTAAGCCTCCTGGGGCTAAGGCAAACTGTCATTTAAAGATCGATCATCAATTGTAAATTTATCTAATCAATCTATGCTGATTGAAACCAGACTTCATGTTGGAATATAATCAGTCATTTACTCTAATCATGTTCTTCATGACGATGTTTATGGGAAGACTTTGGAGGATTTGGGAAGATGGATTTTCACATGTATACTTTGGGTATAAATGGTTGTCACAAGATTCAGTCAGGTCCTTGGCTAAGAGGGGACTCTGCCATGGGCCCGCTGGTATAATAAACTGCCCTTCACTATCCACTCCGTCATAGTGTGTGAATCTGTTTTCTGGAGACTGGATACAACAGTAAAGAACCCACCTACCAATGCGGGAGATGTAAGAGACCCAGGTTTGACCCCTGGGTCAGGAAGGTACCCTGGAGGAGGAGGGTATGGCAACCCACTCAGGTTTTTTTGACTGCAGAATCCCATAAACAAAGGAGGAGAGTTCATAGGCTCACAAAGAGTTGGACACAACTGAAGTGACTTAGCATGCACAGTGTACTTAAAATTTTAAGAGGGTGGACCTCATGGTATGTGTTCTCACCATGATAAAATGTAAAAAAAAATAATAAAGAAGATGAGAAGCAGTCCAGAGAGAAGGGAAAGTCTTAGAAAGGTACAAAGAGAAAATGTGTGGCATGTGGAGGACCCCAGGAATGGTTGCTTACAGTGAAAGCCTGGGTTGTAAAGCACAAGTGAAACACCAGGGTGGCAAAGAAAGACAACAAGAGTCTCCAATCAAGCAATTAAAATAGTCTTTCACTAACATCAAATGCAGTTTTGCATCTTTTAAGTTCTGGGATAGAGACTTTGTTTGAAAGATTCCCAATGCTTACAATACAGACCTGTAGGTAATGATTATTCAGTAAAGCTTGAATTCATATATGAATGCATGGATTAATAACACACACACACAAATACATACATAAAGAGACAGAAATTAAACTTCATCACTCATTCTGTAAATTTCTTTAAAAATCTTAGAAAGGTCCATGTTTGAAAGAGAGCTGGGTAAAAGAGACCTCCTATTAGCGAGTGCATGTGAAAACCATACAAGCAGTGTATCATATTTAATAGGACAAATGTTTAAACATATTGGGGTTTTTTTATGTTTTTTTTTTTTTTTGGCCACTTCTATTGGTCTTTCATTTATTTATCTTTGTTCTTTGGCCTGTGTGGGCCTCCCATCGCAATGGCCTCTCCTGTCACAGAGCACTGGCTCTGGGCGCATGCGCTCCAGAGCTCTGGCTCAGTAGTTGGACACATCTGTCCAGCCGCTCTGCGACACGTGGGATCTTGCTAGGCCAGGCGCCAACTGGCGTCCCCTGCACTGCAAGGTGGTGTCCTTACCCACTGGACCACCAAGGAAGCCCGTTTAAATATATTGATGACTGTGTGAATCTGTTTTCTGGAGACTGGATATAAGAACCCACCTACCAATGCGAGATGTAAGAGACCCAGGTTTGACCCTGGGTCAGGAAGGTACCCTGGAGGAGGAGGTATGGCAACCCACTCAGGTTTTTGACTGCAGAATCCCATAAACAAAGGAGGAGAGTTCATAGGCTCACAAAGAGTTGGACACAACTGAAGTGACTTAGCATGCACAGTGTACTTAAAATTTTAAGAGGGTGGACCTCATGGTATGTGTTCTCACCATGATAAAATGTAAAAAAATAATAAAGAAGATGAGAAGCAGTCCAGAGAGAAGGGAAAGTCTTAGAAAGGTACAAAGAGAAAATGTGTGGCATGTGGAGGACCCCAGGAATGGTTGCTTACAGTGAAAGCCTGGGTTGTAAAGCACAAGTGAAACACCAGGGTGGCAAAGAAAGACAACAAGAGTCTCCAATCAAGCAATTAAAATAGTCTTTCACTAACATCAAATGCAGTTTTGCATCTTTTAAGTTCTGGGATAGAGACTTTGTTTGAAAGATTCCCAATGCTTACAATACAGACCTGTAGGTAATGATTATTCAGTAAAGCTTGAATTCATATATGAATGCATGGATTAATAACACACACACACAAATACATACATAAAGAGACAGAAATTAAACTTCATCACTCATTCTGTAAATTTCTTTAAAAATCTTAGAAAGGTCCATGTTTGAAAGAGAGCTGGGTAAAAGAGAAATCCTATTAGCGAGTGCATGTGAAAACCATACAAGCAGTGTATCATATTTAATAGGACAAATGTTTAAACATATTGGGGTTTTTTTATGTTTTTTTTTTTTTTTGGCCACTTCTATTGGTCTTTCATTTATTTATCTTTGTTCTTTGGCCTGTGTGGGCCTCCCATCGCAATGGCCTCTCCTGTCACAGAGCACTGGCTCTGGGCGCATGCGCTCCAGAGCTCTGGCTCAGTAGTTGGACACATCTGTCCAGCCGCTCTGCGACACGTGGGATCTTGCTAGGCCAGGCGCCAACTGGCGTCCCCTGCACTGCAAGGTGGTGTCCTTACCCACTGGACCACCAAGGAAGCCCGTTTAAATATATTGATGACTGTGTATGTTAGTTACTCGATCCTGTCTGACTCTTAGTGACCACATGGACTGTAGCCCACCAGGCTCCTCTGTCCATGGAATTCTCCTGGTAAGAACACTGGAGTGGGTTGCCATTTCCTATTCTAGGGGATCTTCCTAACCCAAGGATTGAACCTCAGGTCTCCTGAATTGCAGGCAGATTCTTTACCACCTCAACCACCACTATTGCTTTTAAGCCATACTGTAAGCTATAAGGGATCTAAAAGCACTGACAATGCTGAGGGAGCCATTGTATAAAACCCCTCCACTAGAACGGCTGGTGCAGATTTGTGAACTGAGCTGCTGTGTTCAAGTAGGATTTGAATTTGTTTCTTATTGTCTGCACTTTGCTAAAGACATACTGTGCCAATGGAGAATTAATCATATATTCTGATACCTAACATTGAAACTTCTATTTTTTTTTAATTAAAATTCAAGTAGCTAAAAGTGGATACCGTAGACAGTTGGACAGCCTATTTGGCAGAAGCTACGTTTGAGAAAAAAAGAGAGAAACAATTTCTTTACATGACTGCTTTGGATCTCTCTTCTCTCAGCCCTTCTTGGTGCATGAAGTGAAACTTTAGCCCAAATGCATACTATTTGGAAACAACAAAAAAAAAGCTTTTTTGTTGAAGGGTACAATGGAAAATGCATAAATCAAACCTTTCCAATTCAGATGACTTTGGTAATTTGCATTCATCTGTTTAAAGAGAGATGTCTTTGGAGACTTCCTATTTTTACATAAAAATTACACTCAGCATCTCCCAGGCTCTTTTGTTCACTAAAATTAGATTTGCTCACTTATATAATTCAGAAGAACTAATTTGTTCAGAGGGAAGTATCATGCTATCTACAGCATACCCTCTTCTCACCTACCTCCTTCCAAAAAAAATACATGTACATATGGGCTGCACTCCTCCACAAAAACGGACATGCTCTAGTGATTCATGGGGAGGCACTTCCATGCGTGAAAGGCCACCTCTCTATTACAAACCAGACAAGAAAAGATTGACCAAAAGTAAGATTTGCAACTACCATGGTATTTTGCAAGAGTAATTACCCTGGCCTTCCATATCAATGAGCAGTTAGAGGACCATCCATAAGGCAGTCCAATGAAATGCAGCTTCAACACTTCCAACCCTCTGGCTTCACCAGTGAACACTCTGCTGTGTCCTTTCCAACTCTTTGTGACCTCATAGACAGCAGCCCACCAGGCTCCTCTGTCCATGGGATTCTCCAGGCAAGAATACTGAAGTAGGTTGTCATTTCCTCCTCCAGGGGATGTTCCAGACTCAGGAATTGAACCTGCATCACCTGTGTCTCCTGCATTACAGGTGGATTCTTTACACACTGAAGGATCAGGGAATGGAGTCCTAACTTTATACGCATGCTGAGAAGTGTTCAGATTTCTGTGGTTATGATGGCTGCATTGCAGTCTTCATCTCATTGGATGTGCTATCTCACCCCAATTTGGAAACCTGTTAGCAGGACAACGGCAAAGAGGAGTGTACTGTATAGTAACAGTATACTGTACAGTGACACTTTATGAGACATTGAAAAATAAAGAGCACATAAACATTTAAATATAAATTTGCAAATGGTGTGCATAACATTGCTACTTGTGCTCTGTAAGGCTTTAAACAAATTCGCAAAGAGCTAGGGATTTGAGTCAGATGTACATATGTATATATCCATCCTTACCCTTTACAGAGTATGCACACTTGGGCAAACCAGTTAAACCTGTTAAAGCCTCAATTTCCTAGTCGTGGAACAGGGATAACAGTATGTAACATTCTTGAGAACATCAATGTCAAATGATCAAGGGCCCATTTCACGGACATATGGACAGTTACCAGGGCCCTGTGCTCAGAAATTCCCACCATTGGTTTAAGGCTCTGCTGTTGTTGTCTTCAAGTTCTTAACCATTTTTAAATTGGTGCCCCCCCCCCACCCCACCACCACCTATTTTCCTTTTGTGCTAAGACCCACTAATTAAGCAGTTTGTCCTGCAAATTAATGAATCATCCAGCCCAGAGATTGCCATATGTTAGATGCTCACTATGTGTTTGTCTCTTCTCCTCCTCCTTCTCTGTCTAAAAATGCAGGGTAAGGGACTCTCAGAGTGTCAGAGTGGTTGAAATTTTTAAAAAATAATTTTCTCAGTATTTGTCCCACCCACTCCCTCCCTTGCTGTGTCCACAACTCTATTCTCTTTTTACCAATAGCACCACTTGGGACGCTCACACAACCCCATTCTCTACACCTGTGTCTCGATTGGATGCTAAGTCACTTCAGTTAGATCTGACTTTTCAGCGCTATGGACTGCCAGGGTCCTCTGACCATGGGATCCTCCAGGCAAGAATAATGGGGTGAGCTCCCTGGCCCTCCTCCAGAGGAGAAGATCTTCCTGATCCAGGGGTAGAACCTGAGTCATCTTTGTTCTCCAGCATTGGCAGATGAATTCTTTACCACCAGTGCCACCTGGGAAACTCATGTCTCTATTCCTGCCCTGCAAACAGGTTCATCAATAATATTTTTTTAGATTCCATATATATATATATATATATATATATATATATATGTATGTGTTAATATATGTGTAAAATGGACAGTGGGAAGTTGCTATATAACACACAGATCCCAACCCAGCACTCTGTGAGGACATAGAGGGGTGGGATGGGAGGTTGGGGGGAGGGAGGTGCAAAAGGGAAGGAACATATATACACAGAGAGAGAGAGAGAATTGATTCATGCCGTTGTATGGCAGAAACCCACACAACATTGTTGGGTTAATTTTCCTCCAATTAAACATATATTTAAAGAAAAATAAAACCATTTTCAAGAGTTACAGTGGTTCCCCTCATGCAGTGCCTCTGGTGCCATTATGTAAGTCTCATAACACTTTTAACATGGATTTGGCAAGTTTTAGAAAGAACTAGAAATGGTTTCTTTTACGTGCAAAATTGCTACCAAAACTAAGATTACAGATTTTCAGTCATAGGTTTATTTCAGAGTGCTGGACCATTAGAAAAGAAACCAATAGAGAGAAAACATTGTATCTATCATTCTAAATGTATTTGCGTAGGTTGAGACTATTTCAGTTGTGCCTGCTTTTTTTTGATAATAACTATAATAATGATGTGAAAAGCAATTAAATGTATTTCAGAAACCATCTTGGGTTAGACAAGGAAAAATATGAAAGTGAATTTAAGAAATGAAAGTGGACATAAATATGTTACACTAATAAGCAGTCTTTGATAAACTTTAGCCCTGCACAGTAAAAAAAAAAAAAAAAAAAAAAAAGACTATATCCTCCTTATACTAAATTCAAATTATGTAAGTTATAACCTAACTTTCTACTGTTCCAAGCTATACAATTTAAAATGATCTAATCATGTTATAGCATATTTTATAGATGATATATTATTGTTAATGACCCATGTGACATAACTCCACAGAATCATTTTGATCTTCTCCTGCTAGAAAGATGCCCTTTACTACCATAAAGACTGTTAACTGAGTTTATTTTTCTTTACTTAAGCATGCAATACTTTTTAGTTTTTATTTTATGAAACTCTTTTTATCTCTGAGGCAGACTTCTTAATTTATAAGTCTGCTCATTAACCACAATTTTCCAATATTCTATACTGCCAGAGAGCTAAACTAGATAATAAACTATAAATAATGCCTTAATGTCACCCCATCTATTTAACCCAACTATCTTTGACTTGAAGAGGAGTCAATTACATTCTAAATGCTCGAAAGGTTGAACTAACAATGAGTGGTTAAAAACATTGTTTTTGTTGCATGATGCTCAAACTGATTATTTTTCAAATGATGCATGAAATGCTCTATGTCAGATTAAATTTTAAAAATGAATGACATCATTTGCCTGATAATGACTTACCATTTGCCAAAGCTTATACGTAAAATAGCTAGCTTATATCCTATATCTAAGATATGTAAGAGGTGGCATGGGGAAGGTATGTCAAAATACAAACCATACAATGAAAGTACATCTATTTCTGTCTATAGGCTGTGATTCTTTTTCAGTAAAGAATGTTTGAACAACTTTCACTGGTGGCATGCTGTTGCTCTCTGTTCGAGGATTAATTAAAACATGTTCCAGTAAAAACCTCCAGCATGAATACATGGAACCAGAGTGTGTGCAGTGTGCTGCACCTTCTTGTGTGATAAGCTACACTTTCCTTCAATGGATGCACATTGCTTACATTTTTAGAACTATTAAGCTGGGATAATTATGGAACAATCTAGGCAATGTTCAATAGCCCATGCAAATGCCTGACAGGGCATGTTGTCTCTTAATTAGGAATTTGAATGCCTGACGCTTGTGTATTAACTGAAATAATTGAATAGATGTTTTACATTTCTTTCACTTTCACTGACATCAAAATCAGACTAGCTAGACTCATATGTTTTAAAAAGAAAAAAAAAATAATAGATTTTTCTATGCTACTTAAGAACTAAGGATGTTGTTGAATATTATATTGAGCAGGTACTGTTTTCATAATCTGATTTGCATATTTAGCCTAATATTCAATATGGTATTTTACAGATTCTGATTGAGTCAGTATCACTTTCTACTGCTACTGGAAATTGAAGTTAGTTGTCTCACTTTTTTTGCACCTACATATCTGTTCTAATTAGGCTGTGTAAACACTACATCCTGTGAGAAGTGTGTCACTAATATAGTATAAACATCTGCATTGCTTATATTTAAAATGCTTGATAACTTAAGTGTTTATTCACAACTATTAATACAAAAGCTGTTTTTTAACATAACAAATTGCTCTCTATTAGGAATACACATAATGACCTATTTCCATAAACAGTTTTTGTAAGATATCTTAATGAAACCCAACTATCTTTGACTTGAAGAGGAGTCAATTACATTCTAAATGCTCGAAAGGTTGAACTAACAATGAGTGGTTAAAAACATTGTTTTTGTTGCATGATGCTCAAACTGATTATTTTTCAAATGATGCATGAAATGCTCTATGTCAGATTAAATTTTAAAAATGAATGACATCATTTGCCTGATAATGACTTACCATTTGCCAAAGCTTATACGTAAAATAGCTAGCTTATATCCTATATCTAAGATATGTAAGAGGTGGCATGGGGAAGGTATGTCAAAATACAAACCATACAATGAAAGTACATCTATTTCTGTCTATAGGCTGTGATTCTTTTTCAGTAAAGAATGTTTGAACAACTTTCACTGGTGGCATGCTGTTGCTCTCTGTTCGAGGATTAATTAAAACATGTTCCAGTAAAAACCTCCAGCATGAATACATGGAACCAGAGTGTGTGCAGTGTGCTGCACCTTCTTGTGTGATAAGCTACACTTTCCTTCAATGGATGCACATTGCTTACATTTTAGAACTATTAAGCTGGGATAATTATGGAACAATCTAGGCAATGTTCAATAGCCCATGCAAATGCCTGACAGGGCATGTTGTCTCTTAATTAGGAATTTGAATGCCTGACGCTTGTGTATTAACTGAAATAATTGAATAGATGTTTTACATTTCTTTCACTTTCACTGACATCAAAATCAGACTAGCTAGACTCATATGTTTTAAAAAGAAAAAAAAAATAATAGATTTTTCTATGCTACTTAAGAACTAAGGATGTTGTTGAATATTATATTGAGCAGGTACTGTTTTCATAATCTGATTTGCATATTTAGCCTAATATTCAATATGGTATTTTACAGATTCTGATTGAGTCAGTATCACTTTCTACTGCTACTGGAAATTGAAGTTAGTTGTCTCACTTTTTTTGCACCTACATATCTGTTCTAATTAGGCTGTGTAAACACTACATCCTGTGAGAAGTGTGTCACTAATATAGTATAAACATCTGCATTGCTTATATTTAAAATGCTTGATAACTTAAGTGTTTATTCACAACTATTAATACAAAAGCTGTTTTTTAACATAACAAATTGCTCTCTATTAGGAATACACATAATGACCTATTTCCATAAACAGTTTTTGTAAGATATCTTGATGTGCAAAACCCTGCAGACATTTTATGGAAATTAGGTAATACTGTGCAGAAGTACATCACAGTCATATTGTTTTTGCTTAATATTCTGAGAGGTGGGTTATTTTTTCTTGATATATAATGCAAACAAAGGCCCCTATATACAGGTGAATATGAGTCCTTGTATGTTTCAATATATTTTTCGCTTTATTTTGCTCAAGCACCTGGTTTATTTGCAAGATTTTACGCATAAAACAAAAAGATATTATTTGGGAACTATGTGCTCAATGTACTCTCAAATATACAATCAGATTAATGTTGATTACATACCATAAGAATTGCCTTTATGGGCTCAAAAACTCTAAAGAGATACATGTTTTGGTGAAAAAAGAAAAACATTTAGCAATCAAAATGGCCTATATTATTTAACTCAATTTTTTGAAGAAAACATTAGAATTTTGTCTTACATTGGAGAGTTATGGGACTTAGAAATGCCTAATATCAAGTAAAGATATGCGTATCAGCCTGTCTCCTAAACAATAAGAATTATTTCACATTGGATTAATGTGATAGTCATGCAAAAGCATAGGGACGAGAAGCTGTGCAGAGAAACAAAGCTATAATTCAGGAGAAGATGAACTCTCCTTGCAAGAAAAGAGTTGAAATTCATAAACTATCCTAATTTTGTTTATAATTCAGAAACGCTGACACTCTTTCCATTTTAAGGACGAGAACTAAGGATGTTGTTGAATATTATATTGAGCAGGTACTGTTTTCATAATCTGATTTGCATATTTAGCCTAATATTCAATATGGTATTTTACAGATTCTGATTGAGTCAGTATCACTTTCTACTGCTACTGGAAATTGAAGTTAGTTGTCTCACTTTTTTTGCACCTACATATCTGTTCTAATTAGGCTGTGTAAACACTACATCCTGTGAGAAGTGTGTCACTAATATAGTATAAACATCTGCATTGCTTATATTTAAAATGCTTGATAACTTAAGTGTTTATTCACAACTATTAATACAAAAGCTGTTTTTTAACATAACAAATTGCTCTCTATTAGGAATACACATAATGACCTATTTCCATAAACAGTTTTTGTAAGATATCTTGATGTGCAAAACCCTGCAGACATTTTATGGAAATTAGGTAATACTGTGCAGAAGTACATCACAGTCATATTGTTTTTGCTTAATATTCTGAGAGGTGGGTTATTTTTTCTTGATATATAATGCAAACAAAGGCCCCTATATACAGGTGAATATGAGTCCTTGTATGTTTCAATATATTTTTCGCTTTATTTTGCTCAAGCACCTGGTTTATTTGCAAGATTTTACGCATAAAACAAAAAGATATTATTTGGGAACTATGTGCTCAATGTACTCTCAAATATACAATCAGATTAATGTTGATTACATACCATAAGAATTGCCTTTATGGGCTCAAAAACTCTAAAGAGATACATGTTTTGGTGAAAAAAGAAAAACATTTAGCAATCAAAATGGCCTATATTATTTAACTCAATTTTTTGAAGAAAACATTAGAATTTTGTCTTACATTGGAGAGTTATGGGACTTAGAAATGCCTAATATCAAGTAAAGATATGCGTATCAGCCTGTCTCCTAAACAATAAGAATTATTTCACATTGGATTAATGTGATAGTCATGCAAAAGCATAGGGACGAGAAGCTGTGCAGAGAAACAAAGCTATAATTCAGGAGAAGATGAACTCTCCTTGCAAGAAAAGAGTTGAAATTCATAAACTATCCTAATTTTGTTTATAATTCAGAAACGCTGACACTCTTTCCATTTTTAAGCAGCCATTCAGCATCTCCTATTTCTGGCATTTTATTTTGCCATTTTTAAATCACAAAACCCACATTAATGTATGAGATGGACTTAAATAATACATCAACCCTTCTCTTGTCATTTTTTGCTAGAATATATAATAAAATAAATATATTGCCATATTTGATAGGAAAAGATATATACCATAGTGAAAAAAATAACTGTGATATTAGTAATAGAACAGGAAATGCTTAATGTCCAACAGTCATTCCCCCTAAATAACAACAACAAATTGAGTCACATTAATGTATTCAACACAGCCTGGGTGACGTATCAGATGCCATCTGTCATTACATGCTTATTATGTTGTTGAAGCTGACAATTACTACAGGACACACTATGTCATCTTTTTCTTTTTTTTTTTTAAATAGGGGTGTTGTATTTTATTTCCTCTCAGTCTACAGACAGCCTAAAGGAAAAAAAAATATATATATGAATCATATTAAGATTAAACTAAGAAATCACATTCTGTGGCTTGTTAGGTATATAAAAAGAAATAGAAACATTCCCTCTTGGATCCCTTGCTCTTCCTTCCACAATCTTCTTTTGGATGGATATAATTTTATTTATACAAATTTAGGAAAAATATCTTTAATGCAAAATGTCCTTTGTTTCAAGTAATAAATCCTTTTGGAATGGAACTTTACAGAAAGAATTATTTACAGGAATCAGCTATAATTACATAGAATTCATGCTGCAGCTGCTGAAGTTTAGAATTTCCTACTTAAAATCACCCGAGGATTAAAAAGAAAACATTTAGCAATCAAAATGGCCTATATTATTTAACTCAATTTTTGAAGAAAACATTAGAATTTTGTCTTACATTGAGAGTTATGGGACTTAGAAATGCCTAATATCAAGTAAAGATATGCGTATCAGCCTGTCTCCTAAACAATAAGAATTATTTCACATTGGATTAATGTGATAGTCATGCAAAAGCATAGGGACGAGAAGCTGTGCAGAGAAACAAAGCTATAATTCAGGAGAAGATGAACTCTCCTTGCAAGAAAAGAGTTGAAATTCATAAACTATCCTAATTTTGTTTATAATTCAGAAACGCTGACACTCTTTCCATTTTTAAGCAGCCATTCAGCATCTCCTATTTCTGGCATTTTATTTTGCCATTTTTAAATCACAAAACCCACATTAATGTATGAGATGGACTTAAATAATACATCAACCCTTCTCTTGTCATTTTTTGCTAGAATATATAATAAAATAAATATATTGCCATATTTGATAGGAAAAGATATATACCATAGTGAAAAAAATAACTGTGATATTAGTAATAGAACAGGAAATGCTTAATGTCCAACAGTCATTCCCCCTAAATAACAACAACAAATTGAGTCACATTAATGTATTCAACACAGCCTGGGTGACGTATCAGATGCCATCTGTCATTACATGCTTATTATGTTGTTGAAGCTGACAATTACTACAGGACACACTATGTCATCTTTTTCTTTTTTTTTTTTAAATAGGGGTGTTGTATTTTATTTCCTCTCAGTCTACAGACAGCCTAAAGGAAAAAAAAATATATATATGAATCATATTAAGATTAAACTAAGAAATCACATTCTGTGGCTTGTTAGGTATATAAAAAGAAATAGAAACATTCCCTCTTGGATCCCTTGCTCTTCCTTCCACAATCTTCTTTTGGATGGATATAATTTTATTTATACAAATTTAGGAAAAATATCTTTAATGCAAAATGTCCTTTGTTTCAAGTAATAAATCCTTTTGGAATGGAACTTTACAGAAAGAATTATTTACAGGAATCAGCTATAATTACATAGAATTCATGCTGCAGCTGCTGATAATTGTCCTTTTCCCCAGAACCTTTCCCTACTTAAAATCACCCGAGGATTGCTTCTTTCTAAATGGTTAATAGGAATAATAATTCTTCTATAACTACATGCAATGGTATTAAATGATTAGGCAGAAACTTCATTCCCTATAATCAGATGGAAAAAAATTGGTTTGACAGAAAAAGCTTGGTAAATACCTGCCATGTGTAGAAAACTGACAAAGGAGACGCAAGTTAAGATGCAGGATAAATGGAAATAATAGTGTCTACCTGAGAAGAACTTCAAAATCTTGCCTAAGCCTTAAAACCATAATTATACATAAATGGTGTGAACATATTTGTAATAGATAACATTGAGGAAGTACAAAATATAGAAGGACAATGTTTTTTGTTTTCCTATGTACAAGACCCATTCTTCCATAGAAAGATAAAAGTTAAAAATGTTTTCAAACAAACTTGCTTAAGAGACAAGACTGTAATGCTAGATCATTGTTGTGTATACTTCTGTTGCTGGAGTTCCAAAGACCATGCAATTCAGTGGAAATACACAAAGTTTGGAATTAATCAGAATGAAATTCACTATCTAGCACTGGCACTTTGTGATTAGACAAACCACTTATTTGAGGCAAATTATTTATACTTTCTCAGGTGTCCCCTAATTGAAAAAGGTAATTATCTATCTCTTAGTTATTAGAAAGATTGATTCAGATACTATACATGAAAGCCCAGCTTGTAGCACATCCAGGAATAATAGGCTATTATAATGGAAGAATCCTAAAAAGTCACTGTAGATGGTGCTTTGTTGCCTCTTAAGCACTAGAACCTTTTATTATAATAATAATCATTTGATTAATAGTCTCTATTTATATGCAATACCTAGAGGTGCCCTTGATTCAGGAATTCATGAAGAAAGCAGAAGTGTTTCTTGAGAGTGAACCCATATTATACACTAAAACCTATGTACATTCTAAGATGTAAATATATAGTATATATTTGCTTTTATATAACAAACCTAAAAGATTATTCAAAGGAATCTTCAAAGGAATCTGGAAAAGATATTTAGTCCCAGTTTTCTTTAGTAAAATAGTGATAACCTTTAGAATCTGTTCAATCTAAGTGATCTTCTGTGTGTGTTAGAAAGTTCTTAAAGTTTCTGAATGCAATCAAAGTTGAATCTCTCAAAAAACACTATGCCTCTTGGTATTCACATCCTACGTAATTCCCATATCCTTGTATATGGCCTCACCCAGTGATTTGTTTTAAACAATGAACACAATGAAGTGATTCCATGAGAATTCCAAGAATAGGTCCTTAAAAAAAGCCTTAGAGTTTCCTTCAGAGTCTCAAGAAAATCTTGCTCTTTGAGTGGTTGGACAACCATGTAAGGGATCCAACTACCCTGAGGCAAATAAAGATATCCCAGACATCAAGTAAATAGTCAAGGAGAAACTTGCCTGCCTGTCTCGTGACTGCATGGGTTCATCAAAGTTCTGGCTTTTGTAGCAATTGCTAGGCGGTTCTGACATCCATTTCTCATGGACAGCACAGTGAAGCTCCCATGAGCCTTGTGTTGACAAACAAGAGACAGGAAACAGCAAGAACAGCAGATAAAGTGCTTGCTCTTCTTTCCTCTTGATGGGATATTCCGCAATGCTGCAATTTCACACAGTCTCCAGGAATATATCCTAAGAAACCCAGAAACTAGCTGTGTTTATGGTGAATGGATGGCTCCCTCAGTAATAAAACTTGTGTCACTCCTCCTGCTTACTTCTATTTTCTCAATTCTCTTTTTTACTCACTGTTATCTCTCTGATTGTCCCTCCAATAAAATGTTAATAGGCAAGCTTTGTGGGCTTTCTCTATGGCTCAACCAGTAAAGAATCCACCTGCAATGCAGGACACATATGCCATACTGGTTCAGTCCCTGGGTGGGGAAGATCCCTGGAGAAGGAATAAATCTGGTATTAGAACCTTTTATTATAATAATAATCATTTGATTAATAGTCTCTATTTATATGCAATACCTAGAGGTGCCCTTGATTCAGGAATTCATGAAGAAAGCAGAAGTGTTTCTTGAGAGTGAACCCATATTATACACTAAAACCTATGTACATTCTAAGATGTAAATATATAGTATATATTTGCTTTTATATAACAAACCTAAAAGATTATTCAAAGGAATCTTCAAAGGAATCTGGAAAAGATATTTAGTCCCAGTTTTCTTTAGTAAAATAGTGATAACCTTTAGAATCTGTTCAATCTAAGTGATCTTCTGTGTGTGTTAGAAAGTTCTTAAAGTTTCTGAATGCAATCAAAGTTGAATCTCTCAAAAAACACTATGCCTCTTGGTATTCACATCCTACGTAATTCCCATATCCTTGTATATGGCCTCACCCAGTGATTTGTTTTAAACAATGAACACAATGAAGTGATTCCATGAGAATTCCAAGAATAGGTCCTTAAAAAAAGCCTTAGAGTTTCCTTCAGAGTCTCAAGAAAATCTTGCTCTTTGAGTGGTTGGACAACCATGTAAGGGATCCAACTACCCTGAGGCAAATAAAGATATCCCAGACATCAAGTAAATAGTCAAGGAGAAACTTGCCTGCCTGTCTCGTGACTGCATGGGTTCATCAAAGTTCTGGCTTTTGTAGCAATTGCTAGGCGGTTCTGACATCCATTTCTCATGGACAGCACAGTGAAGCTCCCATGAGCCTTGTGTTGACAAACAAGAGACAGGAAACAGCAAGAACAGCAGATAAAGTGCTTGCTCTTCTTTCCTCTTGATGGGATATTCCGCAATGCTGCAATTTCACACAGTCTCCAGGAATATATCCTAAGAAACCCAGAAACTAGCTGTGTTTATGGTGAATGGATGGCTCCCTCAGTAATAAAACTTGTGTCACTCCTCCTGCTTACTTCTATTTTCTCAATTCTCTTTTTTACTCACTGTTATCTCTCTGATTGTCCCCTCCAATAAAATGTTAATAGGCAAGCTTTGTGGGCTTTCTCTATGGCTCAACCAGTAAAGAATCCACCTGCAATGCAGGACACATATGCCATACTGGTTCAGTCCCTGGGTGGGGAAGATCCCCTGGAGAAGGAAATGGCAACCCACTCTGGTATTCTTGCCTTGAAAACCCCATGGACAGAAGAGCCTGGTGAGCGATAGTCTGTGGAGTTGCAAAGAACCACACATGACTGATCACTCAAGCAAAAGGGGAAAAAAAGGCAAGCATTGGGCACAGCCTCTATTTTCTAGAGAATCCAGGTATGATCACCACGAAAGGAACATGATAAATACTAAAACTGACCTGTGTAAGGCCAGACGAGAGTACAACAGACTGAAATTTCAGGTTATAGGTGACTTGAGAAACTTTTTTTGGAAATTTCAGGTTTCTTAAAATATTGTTGGGGTCTCAAATTTACCAAGTTTAAATGTTATATCTTGGTTTTCCAGGTCCCGCTCCTGCCATGTGAATATAACTGTTGTCCATTCTGGGTTTGGCTTAAGATACAAGAGGTAAAATACTTTTGATTGTAAGTATGCTCAATTTCAACTCTGCATTTATTTTTAGGATGAATTCAAATTTAAATGTTAGTAGTATTAAAGCCATCTAAAAAAGAGTAGGCATATGTGTATGTATTAATAAAGCCGGTCCACTTTGTTGTACAGCAGAAATGAACACAACACCGTAAATCAACCAGACTCCAATAAAAATTAATAATAATAAAAAAGCAATGCAAGTTCTCATATGAAAACAACTGTCAACACTATAATGAGCTCTCATAACCCATATTAAAGGGAATGTGGCATTATGTAAGAGAGGTCACTTTCTTCTGTAAATGTAAACATTTTATGAGGGAAAGTGCTGCTCCAGAGTCTACCTCAGCATATCCAAGACCCGGGCCGAAAGTCAGGAGAATTAGCTGCAGGTGCTGAGGGTTTAGAAAGTGCTGAAGGGACGAAAGGCCGATGTGTTGGCTCCAGGTTAGTTCTTATGATCAACTATTCTTTTATCTTCCCTAAGACCACCTCTCTCATTTGCTCAATTCTCTTTTACTCACTGTTATCTCTCTGATTGTCCCTCCAATAAAATGTTAATAGGCAAGCTTTGTGGGCTTTCTCTATGGCTCAACCAGTAAAGAATCCACCTGCAATGCAGGACACATATGCCATACTGGTTCAGTCCCTGGGTGGGGAAGATCCCCTGGAGAAGGAAATGGCAACCCACTCTGGTATTCTTGCCTTGAAAACCCCATGGACAGAAGAGCCTGGTGAGCGATAGTCTGTGGAGTTGCAAAGAACCACACATGACTGATCACTCAAGCAAAAGGGGAAAAAAAGGCAAGCATTGGGCACAGCCTCTATTTTCTAGAGAATCCAGGTATGATCACCACGAAAGGAACATGATAAATACTAAAACTGACCTGTGTAAGGCCAGACGAGAGTACAACAGACTGAAATTTCAGGTTATAGGTGACTTGAGAAACTTTTTTTGGAAATTTCAGGTTTCTTAAAATATTGTTGGGGTCTCAAATTTACCAAGTTTAAATGTTATATCTTGGTTTTCCAGGTCCCCGCTCCTGCCATGTGAATATAACTGTTGTCCATTCTGGGTTTGGCTTAAGATACAAGAGGTAAAATACTTTTGATTGTAAGTATGCTCAATTTCAACTCTGCATTTATTTTTAGGATGAATTCAAATTTAAATGTTAGTAGTATTAAAGCCATCTAAAAAAGAGTAGGCATATGTGTATGTATTAATAAAGCCGGTCCACTTTGTTGTACAGCAGAAATGAACACAACACCGTAAATCAACCAGACTCCAATAAAAATTAATAATAATAAAAAAGCAATGCAAGTTCTCATATGAAAACAACTGTCAACACTATAATGAGCTCTCATAACCCATATTAAAGGGAATGTGGCATTATGTAAGAGAGGTCACTTTCTTCTGTAAATGTAAACATTTTATGAGGGAAAGTGCTGCTCCAGAGTCTACCTCAGCATATCCAAGACCCGGGCCGAAAGTCAGGAGAATTAGCTGCAGGTGCTGAGGGTTTAGAAAGTGCTGAAGGGACGAAAGGCCGATGTGTTGGCTCCAGGTTAGTTCTTATGATCAACTATTCTTTTTATCTTCCCCTAAGACCACCTCTCTCATTTGCTGCAGAGGATGGGAGAGATACGGGGAGGGGGCCAAGAAGGAGTTCGAATGTTTGATTTCAAATAGGAAATAGAATTCCTCAGATGATGGCCCTGTAGCAATGAGAAAAAGCACATTAGCTTAAGTAGACGGGGGAGGGCGGCAGAGGGTAGAGGGCACCAGAATTATTTCACATAATTTAAAGCATGAAAAGTAAATCAAGACAATGGCCTGTTCCGTGTTTAGACCGGTGCGATTTCTGGCCCCCTTTGCCCACATTTTTCTTTTGTTTATCTCCTGAGAGATGCCCACATGTGTACAATACAAAGAACTGAGTCATAAAAGCAGAGGCCTGTTAGCCTCCCTGAGGACCAATTAATGATGCTCCAAATCTTGTGGGCAGGCAGATAAAAAGGAGAGAGAGTGCGAAGGGGAAGAGGATGAATACTCAACTAGAGTAGGGCAGGATTTCTTTTTTTCAGATGTTGGAAGGAACTTCTTTAGCTATTCTTATCTAACTTCTTTGGGGTTTGTGAGTGTTCTTTTTTTCTTTCTTTCTTATTTTTTTACCCTCTCGCCACTGCTTCTGTAGTCTCTCTACTTGTAATGTGAACAGGGGGAAAAGTCGTACTTCAAACTATCAATTAGGCTTTCATCCAAACTGATGACAGCACGAGCCTGGTTGGAGGAAAAAATAAAAAAAAGGGCATTTAGAATGTTTCTGTTCCTCCTTTCATATATTGGCAGTTTTATTGATAGGTCCTTGAGTGTGTATTACCATTTGTTAAGCTGGATATTACTGTGAATGCAAGGTGCTTTTCCCTTTCAGCTTCTCATAGTCAACACTATAATGAGCTCTCATAACCCATATTAAAGGGAATGTGGCATTATGTAAGAGAGGTCACTTTCTTCTGTAAATGTAAACATTTTATGAGGGAAAGTGCTGCTCCAGAGTCTACCTCAGCATATCCAAGACCCGGGCCGAAAGTCAGGAGAATTAGCTGCAGGTGCTGAGGGTTTAGAAAGTGCTGAAGGGACGAAAGGCCGATGTGTTGGCTCCAGGTTAGTTCTTATGATCAACTATTCTTTTTATCTTCCCCTAAGACCACCTCTCTCATTTGCTGCAGAGGATGGGAGAGATACGGGGAGGGGGCCAAGAAGGAGTTCGAATGTTTGATTTCAAATAGGAAATAGAATTCCTCAGATGATGGCCCTGTAGCAATGAGAAAAAGCACATTAGCTTAAGTAGACGGGGGAGGGCGGCAGAGGGTAGAGGGCACCAGAATTATTTCACATAATTTAAAGCATGAAAAGTAAATCAAGACAATGGCCTGTTCCGTGTTTAGACCGGTGCGATTTCTGGCCCCCTTTGCCCACATTTTTCTTTTGTTTATCTCCTGAGAGATGCCCACATGTGTACAATACAAAGAACTGAGTCATAAAAGCAGAGGCCTGTTAGCCTCCCTGAGGACCAATTAATGATGCTCCAAATCTTGTGGGCAGGCAGATAAAAAGGAGAGAGAGTGCGAAGGGGAAGAGGATGAATACTCAACTAGAGTAGGGCAGGATTTCTTTTTTTCAGATGTTGGAAGGAACTTCTTTAGCTATTCTTATCTAACTTCTTTGGGGTTTGTGAGTGTTCTTTTTTTCTTTCTTTCTTATTTTTTTACCCTCTCGCCACTGCTTCTGTAGTCTCTCTACTTGTAATGTGAACAGGGGGAAAAGTCGTACTTCAAACTATCAATTAGGCTTTCATCCAAACTGATGACAGCACGAGCCTGGTTGGAGGAAAAAATAAAAAAAAAGGCCATTTAGAATGTTTCTGTTCCTCCTTTCATATATTGGCAGTTTTATTGATAGGTCCTTGAGTGTGTATTACCATTTGTATCTCCAAGCTGGATATTACTGTGAATGCAAGGTGCTTTGTAGTTCAACCTTTAACTCCAATCTCACCCCCTACGAGTCCACAGGCCTTTGAACAGCCACGGAGTGGCACTTTGAAATCAGGAGTTGAAAGTGTTTGACATGGAAAGGGGAGCTTGAAAGTCTTGCTCTTTGAACCTTTTCTTTTCAAAATCCCACAGAAAGTACAGGCAGGACAATAATAGGCAGTCTGGGGGGCTCTCTCAGTGAAGAGGAGGCTCTGTGGTAATGAGGTTTTAAGTGTTTCCCCAGCTCCCTCCCATTCTGTTTCCTCCCCGTGAGTGAATTAAAGCTGTCTCAAGATAACACAGTCACCTTTGGGTGGCGGTAGTTGGATTTCTTTAAAAAACATGTTAATTCATTGCTCAATGACTTTGTGAGAAACATCCAACCAGCCAGTGAGGACTAGAAAGTAGACATCAGAATTCTCTATGGCTCAGAGAAGTTGGAAGAATGCCGCGTAGAATGATGCTCCAAAACTTTCCAATGACCAGGCAGAGGTTGTGAAAGAGAAGAGCAAATCTGATTCCATACTGGATTTTTTTTTCACTCTAACTTTTCTATTTTATTGCTTTTGCTACAAGTTAAGAATGTGCCTCTAGCTTTCCCCATTCTCAAGGCAATGACCTTTAAAGGTATAACACGTTTCCATTCATACAGTGAAAAAATTGCAGACAGAGAGTAACTTTTGTAATTATACAAATTTAATATTATTAGAACACATTTTATAACTAAATTTTACTTTACTACAATACTGATGAGAAGCAAAACAAGCAGATAACGATTGGGCCAATTCTAGGATAGATGATATGTATGCAACATCTCAAGAAGATCCTGCATTAGAATTCTGCTTTGCAATATACCTAAAATGTGTGTGTGTGTGTGTGTGTGTGTGTGTGTGTGCACGCTTATTCAATATAAGACAGTCTACTTTAGAAGGAATATACAGACAATTTACAAACAAAAATTCACATATTTTCCTTCCCAAATGGTGATATTTGCATAACAATTGGTTAAAGCAGAGGTAGAAAGAGGTGACTATTTGGAAAATAGAGGAAGGAAAATTATAGGTCATGTGGGTGAATATATCAAAATAACTCCTGTGGAAATGACCATGTCTTTAAAATGATCAGGTATAGGCCATAAAGCTTGACAAAAATAAAATTCTCTCTCTCAGCCCTGGAGTTTCTGACTCTTTCAGTCCTAGATATAAACAAAAAATCTGCATAGCCAACCATCTTACAATTTGAATGTGTCCCTAGGCTTAAGAAACACAAGTCTCAACACTTTTTCTTCTAAAATATTTCCATAATATCTATATTCTAAGTTACTTTTAAATGACACACATTAGAGAATTTTAGTTTTCGTTGGGAATAACTTATCTTCCTACCTTCCTGCTTTACTTGCAGGCTGGAAAATAAACCAAAATGAAAGGCAAACCAAACTGAACAACTCTTCCTCAAAAGAATTTCTAGCACTAATTGAAATAAGCGACCTCATTAGGCAGAGTTGAAAGACCTCTCAGAACCCTTGGGTTTCCTAAATAAGCTGAGATGGGTGAACTCCTGAATGAATACTTTAAGTATATAAGTCTATTGATTGATTTGAGATTTTCTTGTAGTTCAGCTGGTAAAGAATCTGCCTGCAATGTTGGAGATTGGGTTTGATCCCTGGGTTGGGGACAACCCCTGGAGAAGGGACAGACTACCCACTCCAGTATTCTTGCCTGGAGAATTCCATGGCTTGTCCATGGATCACAAGAGAGTACACGTCTGAGCGACTTTCACTGACTTATCTTATTGATAGATTCAACCATCGATGTACACTCTTTTTATTTCTTTGCTATTATTGCTGCTGTAATATGGATTAGCACTTCACAATAGCCATTATTACCATGCTCAGCAGCAATTGCAAAGGATCATAACCTGAAATATTAGTCCAAGCGTTCTGAAGGTAGACTTCTTGGTTGACTCTACTCCAGAATTGCTCTGTGACTTTGGGTAAGTTGAATCATTGATTTCCAGTTTGAAAATAACAGTATAGTATCATTATCTGCCTCATAGAGTCCTAGTAAGGATCACATAGAATAATATGAAGTTCGTAGTTTATTATTTGGCAAGAAAACCATTTTAATATATATTAGTTCTATGGCTATTATTATCATATTCATGAAATGAATTACTTTAAAGAAAACCTCAAAACAAAGCTGAAATACATTTTATGACACTGCTGAGTAACTAATACATTCACTCTTTCACTGAAAAACTATTGCCACCAGAAGTGTCTATCTTTTCTGTTGTCTCAAGAGTGTATCACATTAGCATTTCATTATAATTGTTAAAAATAGTTTTGTGTACTATTTCTCGTTTAGACTTTATTTTCAAAAGTATGCATACTGATAACTTAAAGAATGACTTGGAACAAGCCACAGCAGTCCTATCCCCCTTCTGCTGGCTAATATCACAATTCCTAGAGGGGATAATTTTCTTTTTTTTTAAACCTTTATTTTGCTTTTAACTTTTTCAGAGTTTTGTTGTTTACAGATATGCATGTTCCCAGATTAGTCATGTGTATATCCCTTCCCACCCTCCCAACCATCGCACAGCACCTGAAGGATCCCTTTTCTCACAGAGCAATGACTAGAGCTATTTTCTTCACTTATAACAGTACAGGTTTCTATTCTTTAGCTGCAAAAACCCTTGAAAGACCTCTCAGAACCCTTGGGTTTCCTAAATAAGCTGAGATGGGTGAACTCCTGAATGAATACTTTAAGTATATAAGTCTATTGATTGATTTGAGATTTTCTTGTAGTTCAGCTGGTAAAGAATCTGCCTGCAATGTTGGAGATTGGGTTTGATCCCTGGGTTGGGGACAACCCCTGGAGAAGGGACAGACTACCCACTCCAGTATTCTTGCCTGGAGAATTCCATGGCTTGTCCATGGATCACAAAGAGAGTACACGTCTGAGCGACTTTCACTGACTTATCTTATTGATAGATTCAACCATCGATGTACACTCTTTTTATTTCTTTGCTATTATTGCTGCTGTAATATGGATTAGCACTTCACAGCAGTCATCATTATCATGCTCAGCAGCAACTGCAAGGGACCATAACCTGAAATATTAGTCGCAAGCGTTCTGAAGGTAGACTTCTTGGTTGACTCTACTCCAGAATTGCTCTGTGACTTTGGGTAAGTTGAATCATTGATTTCCAGTTTGAAAATAACAGTATAGTATCATTATCTGCCTCATAGAGTCCTAGTAAGGATCACATAGAATAATATGAAGTTCGTAGTTTATTATTTGGCAAGAAAACCATTTTAATATATATTAGTTCTATGGCTATTATTATCATATTCATGAAATGAATTACTTTAAAGAAAACCTCAAAACAAAGCTGAAATACATTTTATGACACTGCTGAGTAACTAATACATTCACTCTTTCACTGAAAAACTATTGCCACCAGAAGTGTCTATCTTTTCTGTTGTCTCAAGAGTGTATCACATTAGCATTTCATTATAATTGTTAAAAATAGTTTTGTGTACTATTTCTCGTTTAGACTTTATTTTCAAAAGTATGCATACTGATAACTTAAAGAATGACTTGGAACAAGCCACAGCAGTCCTATCCCCCTTCTGCTGGCTAATATCACAATTCCTAGAGGGGATAATTTTCTTTTTTTTTTTTTAAACCTTTATTTTGCTTTTAACTTTTACAGAGTTTTGTTGTTTACAGATATGCATGTTCCCAGATTAGTCATGTGTATATCCCCCCCTTCCCACCCCTCCCAACCATCGCACAGCACCCCTGAAGGATCCCCTTTTCTCACAGAGCAATGACTAGAGCTATTTTCTTCACTTATAACAGTACAGGCCTTCATGCTACTTCCTTTACGCCACCCACCTTCTGTTCCTTCCCCACAATGACCATATGCCCACTGTCCATGTCTGTCTTTCTGTTGCTTCACTGCATGTGCCATCATCACCATCCTACTAGATTCCATATATATGTGTTAATATACTGTATTTGTCCTTCTCTTTCTGACTGACTTCACTTTTGATGATACGTTCTAGATCCAGCCACCTCATTAGGGCTGATTCTTCTGCATTTCTCTTTATGGCTGTGTAGTATTCCATTGTATATATGTACCAGAGCTTTTGGATCCATTCGTTTGTCAATGGGCATCTAGGTTCCTTCCATGTTCTAGCTATTGTATAGAGAGGTGCAATGAACACTGGGGTACAAGTGCTTCTTTCAGATTTAATTTCATCAGGGTATAAGCCTAGGAGTAGGATTGCTGGGTCATAGGGTACTTCTATTTTTAGTTTTTTAAGAAATCTCCAGACTGTCTTCCATAGAGGCTGTATCAATTGACATTCCCACCAGCAATGCAGGAGTGTTCCCTTTTCTCGGCAGCCTCTCCAGCATTTATTGTAAGTTGATTTGTGGATGGTGGCCATTCTGACGGGTGTGAGGTGATATCTCATTGTAGTTTTGATTTGCATTTCTCTAATTATTAGTGAGGTTGAGCATCGTTTCATGTATTTTTGGGCCATCTGTATGTCCTCGTTGGAGCGATGTCTGTTTAGGTCCTTTTCCCATTTATTGATTGGGTTGTTTGTTTTTCCTGTGCTGAGTTGTCTGAGTTGCTTGTAGATTTTGGAGAGTAATTCTTTGTCTGTTGTTTCATTTGCTATGATTTTCTCCCACTCTGTGGGCTGTCTGTTCAGCTTTTTTGTGATTTCTTTTGCTGTACAAAAGCTTTTAAGTTTCATTAGGTCTCACATGTTCATTTGTCTTTTTAGTTCCGCTATTCTAGTAGGTGGGTCAGAGAAGATCTTGCTTTGATTTATGTCCTTGAGGGTTTTGCCTATATTCTCCTCTAAGAGTTTGATGGTTTCTGGTCTTACATTTAGGTCTTTAATCCATTTTGAGTTGATCTTTGTGCATGGGGTCAGGGAATGTTCCAACTTCATTTTTTTGCATGTAGCTGTCCAATTTTCCAGCACCATTTGTTGAAGAGGCTGTCTTTGTCCCATTTTATATGTTCGCCTCCTTTGTCAAAAATAAGGTACCCATAGGTGCGTGGGTTTATCTCTGGGTTCTCGATCTTGTTCCATTGGTCTATAGTTCTGTTTTTGTGCCAGTACCATACTGTCTTGAGGACTGTTGCTTTGTAGTAGAGTCTAAAGTTGGGGAGGCTGATCCCTCCAGCTCCATTCTTCTTCCTCAGGATTCTTCTTCCCCGAGGTCTTTCGTGTTTCCATATGAACTGTGTTATTCTTTGGTCTAGTTCTGTGAAGAATGTTATTGGAAGTTTGATAGGGATCGCATTGAATCTATAGATGACATTTGGTAGTATGGTCATTTTCACAATATTGATTCTTCCGACCCAGGAACATGGAATATCTCTCCATCTGTTTAAGTCTTCTTTAATGTCTCTCATGAGTGTCTTGTAATTTTCTGTGTGTAGTTCTTTTGTTTTTTTGGGTAGGTATATTCCTAGATATTTGATTCTTTTGGTTGAGATGATGAAGGGGATTGTCTTTTTGATTTCATTTTCTGATTTTTCATTGTTTGTGTATAGGAATGCCAGTGATTTCTGTATATTGATTTTGTATCCTGCGACTTTGCTGAGTTGTCTGAGTTGCTTGTAGATTTTGGAGAGTAATTCTTTGTCTGTTGTTTCATTTGCTATGATTTTCTCCCACTCTGTGGGCTGTCTGTTCAGCTTTTTTGTGATTTCTTTTGCTGTACAAAAGCTTTTAAGTTTCATTAGGTCTCACATGTTCATTTGTCTTTTTAGTTCCGCTATTCTAGTAGGTGGGTCAGAGAAGATCTTGCTTTGATTTATGTCCTTGAGGGTTTTGCCTATATTCTCCTCTAAGAGTTTGATGGTTTCTGGTCTTACATTTAGGTCTTTAATCCATTTTGAGTTGATCTTTGTGCATGGGGTCAGGGAATGTTCCAACTTCATTTTTTTGCATGTAGCTGTCCAATTTTCCAGCACCATTTGTTGAAGAGGCTGTCTTTGTCCCATTTTATATGTTCGCCTCCTTTGTCAAAAATAAGGTACCCATAGGTGCGTGGGTTTATCTCTGGGTTCTCGATCTTGTTCCATTGGTCTATAGTTCTGTTTTTGTGCCAGTACCATACTGTCTTGAGGACTGTTGCTTTGTAGTAGAGTCTAAAGTTGGGGAGGCTGATCCCTCCAGCTCCATTCTTCTTCCTCAGGATTCTTCTTCCCCGAGGTCTTTCGTGTTTCCATATGAACTGTGTTATTCTTTGGTCTAGTTCTGTGAAGAATGTTATTGGAAGTTTGATAGGGATCGCATTGAATCTATAGATGACATTTGGTAGTATGGTCATTTTCACAATATTGATTCTTCCGACCCAGGAACATGGAATATCTCTCCATCTGTTTAAGTCTTCTTTAATGTCTCTCATGAGTGTCTTGTAATTTTCTGTGTGTAGTTCTTTTGTTTTTTTGGGTAGGTATATTCCTAGATATTTGATTCTTTTGGTTGAGATGATGAAGGGGATTGTCTTTTTGATTTCATTTTCTGATTTTTCATTGTTTGTGTATAGGAATGCCAGTGATTTCTGTATATTGATTTTGTATCCTGCGACTTTGCTGAATTTGCTGATTAACTCTAGTAGTTTTGTAATAGTGTCTTTGGGATTTTCTATGTATAATATCATGTCATTTGCAAATAGAGAGAGTTTGACTTCTTCTTTTCCAATCTGGATTCCTTTGATTTCTTTCTCTTCTCTTATTGCTGTTGCTAGAACTTCCAGGACTATGTTGAATAAAAGTCGTGAAAGTGGACACCCTTGTCTTGTCCCTGATCTTAGAGGGAATGTTTTGAGTTTTTCACCATTGAGGATAATGTTTGCTGTGGGCTTCTCATAGATGGCTTTCACTATGTTAAGATAAGTTCCTTCTATGCCCATTTTTTGAAGAGTTTTTATCATAAATGGATGTTGTACTTTGTCAAAGGCTTTTTCTGCATCTATTGAGATGATCATGTGATTTTTGTCTTTCAATTTGTTAATATGGTGTATCACATTGATTGATTTGCGGATGTTGAAGAATCCTTGCATGCCTGGGATGAACCCGACTTGATCGTGATGTATGAGTTTTTTAACATGTCGTTGAATTCTGTTTGCTAGGATTTTGTTGAGGATTTTGGCGTCTAGATTCATCAGTGAAATTGGCCTATAATTTTCTTTTTTTGTGATGTCTTTGCCTGGCTTTGGTATCAGCGTGATGGTGGCCTCGTAGAATGTGTTTGGAAGTGTTCCTTCCTGCAATGTTTTGGAAGAGTTTTAGAAGGACAGGCATTAGCTCTTCTTTAAATGTTTGGTAGAATTCACTTGTGAAACCATCTGGCCCTGGGCCTTTATTTTGGGGTAGATTTTTGATCACAAGGTCGATTTCTCAGCTTGTGATTGGGTTGTTCATAGTTTCTATTTCTTCCTGGTTGAGTCTTGGGAGATTAATCTTCTCTAAGAAACTGTCCATTTCTTCCAGGTTGCCCAGTTTGTTGCCATAGAGTTCTTCATAACAGTCTCTTAGAATCCTTTGGATTTCTGCATTATCTGTTGTAATCTCTCCTTTTTCATTTTTGATTTTGGTGATCTGGTTCTTCTCTCTCTTTCTCTTGATGAGTCTGGCCAGTGGTGTGTCGATTTTATTTACCTTTTCGAGGAACCAGCTTTTTGTTTTATTTATCTTTACTATTGTTTCTTTCGTTTCTTTATCATTTATTTCTGCTCTGATCGTTATGATTTCCCTTTTTCTGCTGGCCTTGGGGTGTTTTTGTTCTTCTTTCTCCAGTTGTTTTAAGTATAAGGTTAGGTCGTCTGTTTGAGATTTTCCTAGTTTCTTGAGGTGAGATTGAATTGCTATAACCTTCCCTCTTAGAACTGCTTTTGCAGTATCCCATAGGTTTTGCACTGTCGTGTGTTCATTGTCGTTTTCTTCTAGGATTTTTTTTATTTCTCCTTTGATTTCCTCAATGATCAGTTGTTTTTTTAGGTACGTGTTGTTTAATCTCCATGTGTTTCTGTTTTTGGCGGTTTTTTTCCTGTAGTTGATCTCTAATCTCACTGCACTGTGGTCCAAGAAGATGGCTGATAGAATTTCAGTTTTCTTGAATTGACTGAGGCTTGATTTATGGCCCAAGATGTGGTCTATCTTGGAGAATGTTCCGTGAGCACTTGAGAAGAAAGTGTATTCTTCTGTTTTTGGATGGAAAGTCCTAAAGATATCAATGAGGTCCATTTCTTCTAGTGTGGCATTTAAAGCTTGTGTTTCTTTATTAATTTTCTGTTTGGATGATCTGTCCGTTGATGTGAGAGGAGTGCTAAAGTCTCCTACTATGATTGTGTTGCTGCCAATGTCTTCTTTTATGTCTGAAAGTGTTTTCTTATGTATTGGGGTGCTCCTGTGTTGGGTGCATAGATATTTATGATTGTTATGTCTTCTTCTTGGATGGATCCCTTAATCATGGTGTAGTGACCTGTCTTGTCTCTTAGAATTTTATTTACTTTAAAATCTATTTTGTCTGAAATGAGGATTGCGACTCCAGCTTTCTTTTGATTTCCATTTGCATGGAATATCTTTTTCCAGCCTCTCACTTTCAGTCTATGAGTGTCTCTAGGCCTGAAATGAGTTTCTGGGAGGCAGCATATGTATGGGTCGTGTTTTTGGATCCATTCAGCCACTCTGTGTCTTTTGGTTGGGGCATTGAGTCCATTGACATTCAAAGTAATTATTGATACAAATGATCCTATTGTCATCTTCTTAGATGTTATGATGGGTTTGTTTCGTGGATCTTCTCCTTTTATACTTGTTGTTTATATAAGTCCCTTTAACACTTGTTGTAAGGCTGGTTTGGTGTGACTAAATTCTTTTAATTTTTGCTTGTCTGTAAAGCTTTTGATTTCTCCATCAATTTTGAATGAGATCCTTGCAGGGTAGAGGATTCTTGGTTGCAGATTATTCTCTTTCAGCCGTTTAAATGTGTCCAGTCATTCCCTTATGGCCTGCAGAGTTTCTGTGGAAAGATCAGCTGTTAAACGGATGGGCTTTCCATTGTATGTCACTAGTTGCTTTTCCCTTGCTGCTTTGAGAATTCTGTACTTGTGTTTAATTTGTGTTAACTTCATTAATATGTGTCTTGGTGTGTTTCTTCTCGGATTGATTCTGTATGGTACTCTTTGTGCTTCTTCGACTTGAATGACTATTTCTTTTCCCATGGTGGGGAAATTTTCAACTAGAATCTCTTCAAAAATCTTCTCATAGCCTTTCTTTTTTTCTTCTTCTTCTGGAACCCCTATAATTTGAATATTGGTGTGTTTGATATTGTCCCAGAGGTCTCTGAGGCTGTCCTCTGCTCTTTTCACTCTTTGAGCTAGATTCTGTTTTTCAGCAGTTACTTCCACCATTCTATCTTCCAGCTCACTTATCCAGTCTTTTGTCTCAGACACTCTGCTCTTGATTCCTTCTACAGTGTTTTTGAGTTCAGCAGTTGAGTTGTTTGTCTCTGTTACTTTTTTGGTAAGTTATTGTATTTCTTTATTCAGTGTGTTAGTTGTGTCTTGCAATTTCTCTGAAATTCTGTTTTCAGTGTCTTTGATCATCTTTACTATCATTCTTCTGAAATCCCTTTCAGAAAGTTTGTCCAAATTCTCTTCATTAATTTGATCTCGTGTGTTTGTGGATTGTTCCTTCACTTGTGTGGTATTTCTCTGCCGTTTCTTTGTTATTATTAATTTTTAAACTGACTCTGTTTGGAATTTCCTTTTCCCAGACTTTGAGTTACATCTGTTGGTGTTTGTTGTTTGGATGGGGCTTCTTATTCTGGGTGATGCTGGTGATTGGGTGATGTCAGGACTTGCATACAAGTGATTACCTTTGTTGGCGTTCTCACTTTTATACTGCTCTTTAGTGTTAGGCGTTCTCTAGTATTGTAGAGTTTTGGAGTCAGTGGTCCCTCCCTAAAGCCCCGGGGCTTGTTACCTGACCAGGGAATGAAGATTTCGCGGCTGGTTTGTTATGGCATTAAATGATATTAAAGCATATATATGCAAATGAGAAACAGAAGGTATACCTTTGATAAATGGCAATTAAAACAAGCCATAGCAGTCCTATCCCCCTTCTGTTGGCTAATGTCACAATTCCTAGAGGGGATCATTTTCAACTACAGGCTGTCTACATATAGCATGGCACTGTTGGGCAATGGAGAACACTGTGCAAGGTGACATTATTCAAAATTATCTTCATAAGCAATGAGAAAATTATAATTCTTCTGTGCATTTCAAGACTGCCAAAACACCGAAGACTTTGACCTATCAGTTATAACTATATAAGGCTTCCCTGCTGGCTCAGATGGTAAAGGATCTGCCTGCAATGCAGGAGACCCGGGTTCAAGCCCTGGACTGATAAGATCCTCTGGAGAAGAGAATGGCAACCCACTCAAGCATTCTTGCCTGGAGAATTCCATGGACAGAAGCCTAGATGGCTAGAATCCATGGGGTTGCAAAGAGTTGGACACGACTGAGCAAATTACACTTTCACTTACTTCACTTTCATAACTATATAGGAAAATGAAAAAAAGTAAAATGAGTACTTAATTACAAAATTGTCATTTAAAACAGTAGAAATATTGAAACCAGAATTTTGTTGAAACTTATCAACAGTTTGCTTTTTATTTTGGCTGTGCTGGGTCTTCCTTGCAGCAGGCGCACTCCTCCTTTCAGAGCACAGGCTCTATCCAGCTGGGAAGAGCTTCTGAAATCCCTTTCAGAAAGTTTGTCCAAATTCTCTTCATTAATTTGATCTCGTGTGTTTGTGGATTGTTCCTTCACTTGTGTGGTATTTCTCTGCCGTTTCTTTGTTATTATTAATTTTTAAACTGACTCTGTTTGGAATTTCCTTTTCCCAGACTTTGAGTTACATCTGTTGGTGTTTGTTGTTTGGATGGGGCTTCTTATTCTGGGTGATGCTGGTGATTGGGTGATGTCAGGACTTGCATACAAGTGATTACCTTTGTTGGCGTTCTCACTTTTATACTGCTCTTTAGTGTTAGGCGTTCTCTAGTATTGTAGAGTTTTGGAGTCAGTGGTCCCTCCCTAAAGCCCCGGGGCTTGTTACCTGACCAGGGAATGAAGATTTCGCGGCTGGTTTGTTATGGCATTAAATGATATTAAAGCATATATATGCAAATGAGAAACAGAAGGTATACCTTTGATAAATGGCAATTAAAACAAGCCATAGCAGTCCTATCCCCCTTCTGTTGGCTAATGTCACAATTCCTAGAGGGGATCATTTTCAACTACAGGCTGTCTACATATAGCATGGCACTGTTGGGCAATGGAGAACACTGTGCAAGGTGACATTATTCAAAATTATCTTCATAAGCAATGAGAAAATTATAATTCTTCTGTGCATTTCAAGACTGCCAAAACACCGAAGACTTTGACCTATCAGTTATAACTATATAAGGCTTCCTGCTGGCTCAGATGGTAAAGGATCTGCCTGCAATGCAGGAGACCCGGGTTCAAGCCCTGGACTGATAAGATCCTCTGGAGAAGAGAATGGCAACCCACTCAAGCATTCTTGCCTGGAGAATTCCATGGACAGAAGCCTAGATGGCTAGAATCCATGGGGTTGCAAAGAGTTGGACACGACTGAGCAAATTACACTTTCACTTACTTCACTTTCATAACTATATAGGAAAATGAAAAAAAGTAAAATGAGTACTTAATTACAAAATTGTCATTTAAAACAGTAGAAATATTGAAACCAGAATTTTGTTGAAACTTATCAACAGTTTGCTTTTTATTTTGGCTGTGCTGGGTCTTCCTTGCAGCAGGCGCACTCCTCCTTTCAGAGCACAGGCTCTATCCAGCTGCAAAGCAAAGCATCTAGAGTGCTTGGGCTCAGTAGTTGTGCGCATGTTTAGTTGCCCTGCAGGATGTGAGATTTTAGTCCCCTGACCAGGGATTGAATCCATTTTCCCTGTATTGGAAGGCAAATTCTTAACCATGGGGTAACCAGGGAGGTCCCTCATCAACAGGACTTTGAACAGTGTTTGTCATCTCCTTGCAAAACATACAACATAGAGGGTGTATCTTTTCAATGCCTTCTGAGTGGTCATTCTCCTTTCTTAACTTGGTCAGCGTTAACAGATCACTCTTTTTTTTTTTTTTTCAATTTTGGCTTCTTTTATTGTTTTATTCATTTATGTATTTTCATCTATCTTTATTCTTTGGCCTGTGTGGGCCTGCCATTGCAGTGGTCTCTCATTGCAGAGCATCGGCTGTGGGCGCATGCACTCCAGAGTGCTGGCTCCTAATTGGACATACTGGTCCAGCTGTCCCGTGGCACATGGGATCTTTCTGGGCCAGGAATCGAACTGGCATCCCTTGCAGTGCAAGGCAGACTCTTTACCCTCTGGACCACCAGGGAAGTCCTAAAGAGTTCACCCTTTAAACTTTAAATATTATGAAATATCTCCAAGAGCTCCTTTACTATGAAATTTTTACTGCATCACTTCCTCTGACTGATCCTTTTTGTTACAACCACATTCCTATTTATGTCACTCAATTATCTTTCTGTAAATTCCTATGCTTGCAAATCTCAAGTGTCTTAAACAACAGCAGTGTTAACATTCACACTGTCAGCTATTTTACAACTTTGATTCAAAGTTCACTTCCCACCTTGTAACTCTTTGTTTACTTGTGCACTTTTATCTTGGTTAGCCATTTACCTGTTTCATTATTCACCATTGCAAAATGTCACATGTTTCACATTGGAAGACAAGGAGGTAAAGCAACTCAACACTTTTGTGTGTCTAACAAGTGTACAGTGACCAATCACCAACAGAGCTTGAAAGCTGTGATATGATCGATCACAGATCATGATGCACATCTAAAATTTACACTATTATTTGCATACTGAAGAGCAACCAGCAAAGTTTTGACATTATGCAATCACTTGCAATTATTAATAGTATATCACAATAACAAGTTTGAATCATGTCTTAGGGGACTGGTGTCATGAAACTGCGGTTAATGAAATTTGTGCGTTAGAAACCTGCAAAGTGAGGACACATTAGTATTTTGACTAGATCTTGGAACTTACTTCCAAGTATCAAAATAGCACAATTATATTTGTATGTTTTTGTTTAATTTTGAACCATTATGGAAGAGGATATAAAGGACATACACCATTCTATTATCACCATTTCATTGTTGCTTCCATGCACGCCCAGGCATGCCTGTGTGCGCATATACTATTTTATCGACATGTGCTAAGTTGCTTTTATGTTATCTTTGATTCTTTTTTGCCTGTGTGGGCCTGCCATTGCAGTGGTCTCTCATTGCAGAGCATCGGCTGTGGCGCATGCACTCCAGAGTGCTGGCTCCTAATTGGACATACTGGTCCAGCTGTCCCGTGGCACATGGGATCTTTCTGGGCCAGGAATCGAACTGGCATCCCTTGCAGTGCAAGGCAGACTCTTTACCCTCTGGACCACCAGGGAAGTCCTAAAGAGTTCACCCTTTAAACTTTAAATATTATGAAATATCTCCAAGAGCTCCTTTACTATGAAATTTTTACTGCATCACTTCCTCTGACTGATCCTTTTTGTTACAACCACATTCCTATTTATGTCACTCAATTATCTTTCTGTAAATTCCTATGCTTGCAAATCTCAAGTGTCTTAAACAACAGCAGTGTTAACATTCACACTGTCAGCTATTTTACAACTTTGATTCAAAGTTCACTTCCCACCTTGTAACTCTTTGTTTACTTGTGCACTTTTATCTTGGTTAGCCATTTACCTGTTTCATTATTCACCATTGCAAAATGTCACATGTTTCACATTGGAAGACAAGGAGGTAAAGCAACTCAACACTTTTGTGTGTCTAACAAGTGTACAGTGACCAATCACCAACAGAGCTTGAAAGCTGTGATATGATCGATCACAGATCATGATGCACATCTAAAATTTACACTATTATTTGCATAATGAAGAGCAACCAGCAAAGTTTTGACATTATGCAATCACTTGCAATTATTAATAGTATATCACAATAACAAGTTTGAATCATGTCTTAGGGGACTGGTGTCATGAAACTGCGGTTAATGAAATTTGTGCGTTAGAAACCTGCAAAGTGAGGACACATTAGTATTTTGACTAGATCTTGGAACTTACTTCCAAGTATCAAAATAGCACAATTATATTTGTATGTTTTTGTTTAATTTTGAACCATTATGGAAGAGGATATAAAGGACATACACCATTCTATTATCACCATTTCATTGTTGCTTCCATGCACGCCCAGGCATGCCTGTGTGCACATATACACAGACACGCACATATTCTGTCCGCCTAAATATGCGTACATGTGCTAAGTTGCTTCATTCCTGTCTGACTCTTTGAGACCCTTATGGACTGTAGCCTGCCAGGCTTCTTTGTCCATGTGATTCTCTAGGCAGGAATACTGGAGTGGGTTTCCATGCCCTTATCTAGGTGGATCTTCCAGACCCAAGAATCAAACCCATGTCTCTTATGTCTCCTCCACTGCCAGGCAGGTTCTTTACCATTTGAGGTTTGTCAGTTACATTAGCCTAAATTGTGCTGGCAGTAATAAACAGTATCTCCATGGCTTAAAATAAAAGGTTTCATTTTTTGTGGTTGCTGTTGTTCCAGGGAAATCCAATGCTGGTCCAGGAAATTCTCCAAGACCATTTTCATGAAGGCAATATCTCAACCATGAAGGCTGAAGCAGGTTCCATAGCTCACTAGTTGATTCCTTTGCAAAGTGTGTCCTCTTCAGCCAATCCAGCCAGGAAACAGAGTGCTAAAGGGGTGACTCAGGCAACTAGTCTTCAAACCAGAAGCGACATTGGTGACTTGTTTCCACAGCCCACTATCTAGAACATACGATAAGGCTTTGCCTAGCTTAAAGGAGCCAGGAAAATGTGATTCTTCTTTATTCCAGAGAGCAAGGAAAACTGGTTACAGCTGAATAATGGAAGCTTCTTCCTAGTTAGGTAGTAGTCACTGTTCATATTATTCGAGCTTTGTGAACACCGGTCTCACCAGAAAAAAAAAAGGACTATGCCATAAATTACTTTCTCTCCTGAAGAGTTTCCTCCCCCGCTTCAGAACTGAAAATGGTCTTTCCCTCCCTTACTTTCCTAGGTATTTTTACTAATTCAATGTGTCACACCTTTTATTTGTCTAAATCTCAATACATTAATACTCAGCAGCTATTCTTGAAAATGATCCCATATGTGAAATGTCTCCCAGATGTGTCTGGACTGCTTTTTGATGTACTGATCTTGCTTTACAACTGTTCCCATTATGGGATGTCGCTACTTCATCTTCTGTGTGTGTGTGTGTGTGTGTGTGTGTGTGTTCAATTCACTCAGTCGTGGCCAACTCTTTGCAACCCCACAGATTGTAGCCCACCATGCTCCTGTGTCCAAGGGATTATCCAGGCAAGCCTACTGGAGTGGGCTACCATTTCCTTCTCCAGGGGAGCTTCCCAAATCACAGATTGAACTTAGCTCTCCCACACTACAGGCAGATTCTTTACTATCTGAGCCACCAGGGAAGCTCTCATTTTCCATACTTTTAATTTTCTCTTGTGTTGTGCCTCAGTTTTCTGTACTCCATGTTTTTAATTTTTGTTTATATTAGCTCACTTAGGCTGGTATCTTTTTGTTTTGTTTATGGCTTCCTCTACTGTTCAAAGTCTTATAAGTTTGATTAAGTCCCATTTGTTTAATTTTGCTTTTATTTCTATTGCTTTGGTAGTCTGACTAAGGAAAGACTGGTCCAATTTCTGTCAGACAATATTTTGCCTATGTTCTCTTCTAGGAATTTTACAGTGTCATGTCTTCAGTGAATTGAAGTCTTTAAGCCATTTTGAGTTTATCTCTGTGTATGATGTGAGGGTGTGTTCTAACTTCACTGATTTACATGTAGCTGTCCAACTTTTTCAACACGACTTGCTGAAGAGACTGTCTTTTCTCCATTGTACATTCTCAATTCCTTTGTCAAAGATGAACTGTTCAAAAGTGAGTGGGTTTATGCTTTGTGGGTTCATAGAATCTTTTCTTTCCTCCTACTGTTATGAATCCTCCAATAATATTTTCCTTAGAATTGGCCAATTTCCAACCACTGTTCTGTACCTTTAGTAGGCTCTTTTAATTTAGAAACTTGAGTTTTTGATTCTACTGAAAAATTTTAAAGTGTCATTAATTTCCTCCCCTCCAGTAAGGACTGCAAAATGATCCAATATATATATTGGTTGCAAAGTGGGGATGGGTCTTAAGGGAGTTAGAAGGAGAGTAGAACTTAAGGTTCAAGGAGGAAGAGCTCAGGATCTGATATATGGCAAGAGCACCTAGAGTGAGTTCTAGTAAACTAGCTCATTGAAGCATGGGCCTGGCAAAGGCGGAGGTGCCAAGGAAGAGGTCACAAGGGCATTGCACCTGGGCAAGTAAAACAGGATATGACTCTGTCTGACTCTATTCCCTAACAGGACTTACAAACCTCTCTATTCATGCAAGTAAAGTGATTGTCTTGTGAGATGAATAGCAGCAGCATTAAATAAGCTAACAGATTGACACTTAGGCTCTCCCACCCAGGGAGCTAACAGGCAGATTCTTTACTATCTGAGCCACCAGGGAAGCTCTCATTTTCCATACTTTTAATTTTCTCTTGTGTTGTGCCTCAGTTTTCTGTACTCCATGTTTTTAATTTTTGTTTATATTAGCTCACTTAGGCTGGTATCTTTTTGTTTTGTTTATGGCTTCCTCTACTGTTCAAAGTCTTATAAGTTTGATTAAGTCCCATTTGTTTAATTTTGCTTTTATTTCTATTGCTTTGGTAGTCTGACTAAGGAAAGACTGGTCCAATTTCTGTCAGACAATATTTTGCCTATGTTCTCTTCTAGGAATTTTACAGTGTCATGTCTTCAGTGAATTGAAGTCTTTAAGCCATTTTGAGTTTATCTCTGTGTATGATGTGGGGGTGTGTTCTAACTTCACTGATTTACATGTAGCTGTCCAACTTTTTCAACACGACTTGCTGAAGAGACTGTCTTTTCTCCATTGTACATTCTCAATTCCTTTGTCAAAGATGAACTGTTCAAAAGTGAGTGGGTTTATGCTTTGTGGGTTCATAGAATCTTTTCTTTCCTCCTACTGTTATGAATCCTCCAATAATATTTTCCTTAGAATTGGCCAATTTCCAACCACTGTTCTGTACCTTTAGTAGGCTCTTTTAATTTAGAAACTTGAGTTTTTGATTCTACTGAAAAATTTTAAAGTGTCATTAATTTCCTCCCCTCCAGTAAGGACTGCAAAATGATCCAATATATATATTGGTTGCAAAGTGGGGATGGGTCTTAAGGGAGTTAGAAGGAGAGTAGAACTTAAGGTTCAAGGAGGAAGAGCTCAGGATCTGATATATGGCAAGAGCACCTAGAGTGAGTTCTAGTAAACTAGCTCATTGAAGCATGGGCCTGGCAAAGGCGGAGGTGCCAAGGAAGAGGTCACAAGGGCATTGCACCTGGGCAAGTAAAACAGGATATGACTCTGTCTGACTCTATTCCCTAACAGGACTTACAAACCTCTCTATTCATGCAAGTAAAGTGATTGTCTTGTGAGATGAATAGCAGCAGCATTAAATAAGCTAATGAAAACTTAATTAATTAAAAAGCCTCAATGGTGGCTATCTTTTTGCAAGTTAGTGCTTATGGTAGAAGTCACTGCCTTGCAATTGAATCGTCGAGTGTCAATGCAGAGCATAGGATCACAGTGTAACAGAGGTGATATAGTTGGTGGTTATAGGTTTCCAAGGAGGGGCTAGTAGTAAAGAACCCGCCTGCCAACACAAGAAACATGAGATGCTGGTTTGATCCCTGGGATGACAACATCTCCTGAAGAAGGAAACGGCAACCCACTCCAGTATTCTTGCCTGGAGAATCCCATGAACAGAGGTGGCTGGCTAGCTACAATCCGTAGGATTGCAAAGAGTTGGACACAACTGAAGAAGCTTAGCTTGAACACATCCATGGCAGCAATTAACAAGGGGAATATAATTACTGTATTGACTTCCAAACTTGAATGATAACCAGAAAAGATTTTTCAGCAGACATTTATGATGATGGTGCTAACAAACCAAGGTATCTAAAGGGACAAGAAAACCAGGCAGGCAAGTGTGGTAATCCCTCCCTTATACAACCAAGATCAAGAGCTGTAAGATGAAGGTCGATGTCAGCTGCCACAGTGTAAAAACTGTGCTACTTTCTTCAGTCGCTCTTTCTGTAGTTACAAACTAATCACCACCTGAAAAGCATCTCGTGGTACATTCTTGGGCCCTTGTAGAGACTCAGTACCTGAGATCTAACTTCCTGATGAAATCATAATTGCTCTTCATTAGCTGTGTATTTTCATGTTTACCAAGTTGGTGGAAGGGCGGTAGCAATCCCTCTGAAGATGGAAATTGAACCGTTTAGATCGGCCCTAGTCACGTCCAGAGTCGAGAATAGTACTCCTCAGCTTGTAGTCAGTTCAAGGAGGAAGAGCTCAGGATCTAAAGGCAAGACTTCTAGTAAACTAGCTCATTGAAGCATGGGCCTGGCAAAGGCGGAGGTGCCAAGGAAGAGGTCACAAGGGCATTGCACCTGGGCAAGTAAAACAGGATATGACTCTGTCTGACTCTATTCCCTAACAGGACTTACAAACCTCTCTATTCATGCAAGTAAAGTGATTGTCTTGTGAGATGAATAGCAGCAGCATTAAATAAGCTAATGAAAACTTAATTAATTAAAAAGCCTCAATGGTGGCTATCTTTTTGCAAGTTAGTGCTTATGGTAGAAGTCACTGCCTTGCAATTGAATCGTCGAGTGTCAATGCAGAGCATAGGATCACAGTGTAACAGAGGTGATATAGTTGGTGGTTATAGGTTTCCAAGGAGGGGCTAGTAGTAAAGAACCCGCCTGCCAACACAAGAAACATGAGATGCTGGTTTGATCCCTGGGATGACAACATCTCCTGAAGAAGGAAACGGCAACCCACTCCAGTATTCTTGCCTGGAGAATCCCATGAACAGAGGTGGCTGGCTAGCTACAATCCGTAGGATTGCAAAGAGTTGGACACAACTGAAGAAGCTTAGCTTGAACACATCCATGGCAGCAATTAACAAGGGGAATATAATTACTGTATTGACTTCCAAACTTGAATGATAACCAGAAAAGATTTTTCAGCAGACATTTATGATGATGGTGCTAACAAACCAAGGTATCTAAAGGGACAAGAAAACCAGGCAGGCAAGTGTGGTAATCCCTCCCTTATACAACCAAGATCAAGAGCTGTAAGATGAAGGTCGATGTCAGCTGCCACAGTGTAAAAACTGTGCTACTTTCTTCAGTCGCTCTTTCTGTAGTTACAAACTAATCACCACCTGAAAAGCATCTCGTGGTACATTCTTGGGCCCTTGTAGAGACTCAGTACCTGAGATCTAACTTCCTGATGAAATCATAATTGCTCTTCATTAGCTGTGTATTTTCATGTTTACCAAGTTGGTGGAAGGGCGGTAGCAATCCCTCTGAAGATGGAAATTGAACAGTTTAGATCGGCCCTAGTCACGTCCAGAGTGGAGAATAGTACTCCTCAGCTTGTAGTCAGTGCTCCTTGGTGAGCATTGGAGGGAAAAGGAACATATTTGGTCCTGTTTCATACATGGGTCAGCTTGATATAGCAATATAAGCTGGAATTAGATTCCTGTTACAGTGATGTGCTTAAATTATCCCAGTGGGGAGAGCCTCAAGCAGCATACTTGACTGTCAAGTTTGAATGGAGAGACAGTAATCTAAGGGAAGAATCTGCACAGTCATTTGGACAGTGGCTAAAACCATGACTATTTGGAAGGAAAAACAGTAAAATGAGGAAGAAGATTTCCAGAGAAGAGGCATAAACCTATGGAAGAATAGAAGTGTATGAATCTTTATGAGTCATGTCAATGCCATCAGAAAATACCATTTAGAGAATATGTTCAACACCATATTACTCATCACTCTTTGTTTTTTCCTAGTTATTTTGTCCCCATGTCTCTCTCTTTCATAGTTTTCTCCTTTAATAGGTGGATTTCATTTTCTGATGGCTTTCCCAAAATAGTTGCATAAAAATAATATTCCTTAAGAACATTTATATCTTTGGAATATCCTTGTGATTGATATTTAACTGGGTAGATGATTCTATGTTTAAAACTATTTTCCTTTAATTTTTTAATTTTAATTTTATTTATTTATTTTTAAAATTTTGGCCTATTTTATTGGTTTTTATTTGTTTTTTTTTTTTTTCATATGGTTTCGTTGCAGAGTACTGGCTATTTTATTGGTTTTTATTTGTTTATTTTCATCACTTTATCTTGGCCATGTGGGCCTTCCACTGCAGTGGCCTCTCTCGTTGCAGAGTACTGGCTCTGGGTGCATGAGCTCCAGAGCTCTGGCTCATAATTGGACACACTGGTCCAGCTGCCACAGTGTAAAAACTGTGCTACTTTCTTCAGTCGCCTTTTCTGTAGTTACAAACTAATCACCACCTGAAAAGCATCTCGTGGTACATTCTTGGGCCCTTGTAGAGACTCAGTACCTGAGATCTAACTTCCTGATGAAATCATAATTGCTCTTCATTAGCTGTGTATTTTCATGTTTACCAAGTTGGTGGAAGGCGGTAGCAATCCCTCTGAAGATGGAAATTGAACAGTTTAGATCGGCCCTAGTCACGTCCAGAGTGGAGAATAGTACTCCTCAGCTTGTAGTCAGTGCTCCTTGGTGAGCATTGGAGGGAAAAGGAACATATTTGGTCCTGTTTCATACATGGGTCAGCTTGATATAGCAATATAAGCTGGAATTAGATTCCTGTTACAGTGATGTGCTTAAATTATCCCAGTGGGGAGAGCCTCAAGCAGCATACTTGACTGTCAAGTTTGAATGGAGAGACAGTAATCTAAGGGAAGAATCTGCACAGTCATTTGGACAGTGGCTAAAACCATGACTATTTGGAAGGAAAAACAGTAAAATGAGGAAGAAGATTTCCAGAGAAGAGGCATAAACCTATGGAAGAATAGAAGTGTATGAATCTTTATGAGTCATGTCAATGCCATCAGAAAATACCATTTAGAGAATATGTTCAACACCATATTACTCATCACTCTTTGTTTTTTCCTAGTTATTTTGTCCCCATGTCTCTCTCTTTCATAGTTTTCTCCTTTAATAGGTGGATTTCATTTTCTGATGGCTTTCCCAAAATAGTTGCATAAAAATAATATTCCTTAAGAACATTTATATCTTTGGAATATCCTTGTGATTGATATTTAACTGGGTAGATGATTCTATGTTTAAAACTATTTTCCTTTAATTTTTTTTTAATTTTAATTTTATTTATTTATTTTTAAAATTTTGGCCTATTTTATTGGTTTTTTATTTGTTTATTTTCATCCATCTTTATCCTTTGGCCTATGTGGGCCTTCCACTGCAGTGGCCTCTCTCGTTGCAGAGTACTGGCTCTGGGTGCATGAGCTCCAGAGCTCTGGCTCATAATTGGACACACTGGTCCAGCCACTCCACAGCACATGGGATCCTTCTGGGTCAGGGATTGAAATGGTGACCATTGCAATGCAAGGCAGTGTCTTTACACACTGGACCAGCAGGGAAGCCCTATATTTTATTTTTTTATTTCAAACAAATGTTATTTGTCATTATTTTTTTTACAGGGCTTTGTTTACTATCAAACACCAACCCAAATCCGCCATCAAAAATTTTAAGGTATTAGGTTTTTTTGTTTCTGAGGTACAGTGTTGCTGATGACAAATCGAGCATCAATTTTTTTGCCCTTTCTTTGCACTTTATTCTTTTTATTTTTCTCTATGCAAGCTTTTAGTCTACTCTTGGTGTTCTGAATTGTAATGATGCAAATGTTTTTTATTTTATTAAATATTTTAAATTTTATTTACTGTTCCATGCATTCAGTGGGAACCTTTTAATCTGGAAATTTATGATCATTATTTCTACAAACATTTTAATATTATTTGATGGTTTTCTCATTCATTTTCTCTAGTCACTTCTTCAGTAAATTGTATTAATTGAATGTTAGTGTTCCTATCATGATTATCCAGTTTTATCCTATTTTCAACTCTATATTTTCTCTTTCTTTGTGATAATTTTTTCACAAAGATAACTTTGTAATCAAAGTTTCTTATTTCATTGAATATTTTGACACATAGTTAATAGAATAGGTTCTTCTTTCTCATTTTTTCTCTTTAAATTACATTTTATTATAATTTAAAATTAAATTAACGTATTTTAGTAACTTTTATTTTGCTGATGGCATATTCATTTCCCTTCAGTTTCTATGTTTTGCTTCTTTGTGAATCATCCTAGGCTCCTATTTATATTTAAGGAGAAAACATTAAGCAGCAAGAGCTGTGTTGTGAATTTTTTATGCTGTTGGATATTGTTGGGAGGATTCTGAAATTTTACCAGCTGGAATTTTTTCGCTTTGGCGATCTTCAGAAGAGAATTCTTCTTCTAGAATCCAAGATATAAAAGAGCAGCACCGGCCTTATTTTCACTGGTTTTCCCTCTTTCTTCACCAGAAGTCCCTTATCTTGATTTACAGAGATGAGCCTGAACCATCTGCTGAAATGACCATTGCCCTCAAAGTCCAGGTCTGTTCTGCTTCAATATTAGTAGTAGTCACCTGCACCTGAATTTGAACCTGGGGATATGAAGGTTTATCTTTTCATTATATAGTCTTGCATCCAGTCCACCTGTTTTAATTTTTGTGAGGTGTTCAATACTCCAATCAGCATTAGTTCAAACAACCAAAAATATCGTGTCCACAGTGTATCAGATAGAAACATTAAAAGGAAGAGCAAGTAAGCAAGCAATGTGTTCTTCATGGAATTTGGCTTAGAGAAATTTTTTTCTATTTAGGAGAAATAGAGAAAATTACACTGGATAGATAAAGAATACTCAGAGATACATAAGCAGATAGATCTAAACAGATGATACTGTTCAGTTTTTTCAGTCATATCTGACTCTTTTGTGACCCTGTTGATTTTAGCCCACCAGGTTCCTCTGTCAATGCGATTTCCCAGGAAAGACTACTGGAATGGGTTGCCATTTCCTTCTCCAGGGAATCTCTCTGACCCAGGGATCAAATCTGTTTCCCTTCTGTCTCACACATTGGCATGCATATTCTTTATCACTAACACAACCAGGAATGCTATAGATAATTATAAATACAATCACTCATGATTAATGGTTGAGTGATTCTACAGTTAGGTTCCTATACAGAAAATGCTTTAGCAATCACCAGCAAACAAAGAGAAGTTTAAATACAGAAATATGGCAGCAAGAAAATAAAAACTTAAAAGCCAATTAAAAAATACATATAAACTTTTATGGAACATATGAAAAGAATGTGAGTATAAAATCAGCATTTGCTTTTATTCTCACTGCATTTAGAGAGACAGTCTTGGCCATTAAAGATTTTTAGAAACATGCTGAAAAATACGTTTATTTTTATCAGAAAATGATATACTGGCCTCATCCTTATTGCATAAATATATTTTTCATTCATATTTCATCCAATTTGATCTTTTGGCTTCAATAGATTTAAATATCTGCCTAGAGAAAATATAAAGAAATGTCTTCCCCCATACACATTTTGTTAGTTCATTTGGCCACTTCTATTGATCTTTCATCATCCACCTTTGTTCTTTTGGCCTGTGTGGGCCTCCCACTGAGGTGGCACACATCGATCCAGCCGCTCCGTGGCACATGGGCTCTTCCCAGGCCAGGGATCGAACTGCCGCCCCTTGCACTGCAAGGTGGTGTCTTTACCCACTGGACCACCAGGGAAGCCCCTCCCCATACACATTTTAATAAACAAAAGTAATAAGTTATCATAAAATCACAGATTGTTTAAATGAATAAAATACTCATTATTAATACTTTTAATTAGAAGGAATTTTCTCATTTTTACATGTTAGGGTACTGAAACCTAGAGAAGTTCTATATGATGAAATGTCATATATCAATTACTACAGCGTCTGTTCTCCAACATACTGAGTGTGTTCTACATACAGTGTGCTATCATGTTTCAAAAATGTTAGTTTTAAGCTCAGCTATTGCTATTCATTGGGCTTTCCTGGTGGCTCAATGGGAAAGAATCAGCCTGTCAATGCAGGAGGCACAGATTCAATGCCTCGGTCAGAAAGATCCTCTGGAGAAGGCAATGGCACCCCACTCCAGTACTCTTGCCTGGAAAATCCCATGGACAGAGGAGCCTGGTAGGCTGCAGTCCACGCGGCAAAAGAATCAGACCTGACTCTGCAACAGAACAACAGCCACATGGCTGTTCATCATGCAAATCAGTACATTTTCTAGGTATGTGATTATTTCTAAGGGATTCACACAAATTTCTCAAAGTTTATTATTATTCATTCTTTGTTTACATATGCATTGTTCATAAAAATACATATAAACTTTTATGGAACATATGAAAAGAATGTGAGTATAAAATCAGCATTTGCTTTTATTCTCACTGCATTTAGAGAGACAGTCTTGGCCATTAAAGATTTTTAGAAACATGCTGAAAAATACGTTTATTTTTATCAGAAAATGATATACTGGCCTCATCCTTATTGCATAAATATATTTTTCATTCATATTTCATCCAATTTGATCTTTTGGCTTCAATAGATTTAAATATCTGCCTAGAGAAAATATAAAGAAATGTCTTCCCCCATACACATTTTGTTAGTTCATTTGGCCACTTCTATTGATCTTTCATCATCCACCTTTGTTCTTTTGGCCTGTGTGGGCCTCCCACTGAGGTGGCACACATCGATCCAGCCGCTCCGTGGCACATGGGCTCTTCCCAGGCCAGGGATCGAACTGCCGCCCCTTGCACTGCAAGGTGGTGTCTTTACCCACTGGACCACCAGGGAAGCCCCTCCCCATACACATTTTAATAAACAAAAGTAATAAGTTATCATAAAATCACAGATTGTTTAAATGAATAAAATACTCATTATTAATACTTTTAATTAGAAGGAATTTTCTCATTTTTACATGTTAGGGTACTGAAACCTAGAGAAGTTCTATATGATGAAATGTCATATATCAATTACTACAGCGTCTGTTCTCCAACATACTGAGTGTGTTCTACATACAGTGTGCTATCATGTTTCAAAAATGTTAGTTTTAAGCTCAGCTATTGCTATTCATTGGGCTTTCCTGGTGGCTCAATGGGAAAGAATCAGCCTGTCAATGCAGGAGGCACAGATTCAATGCCTCGGTCAGAAAGACCCTCTGGAGAAGGAAATGGCAACCCACTCCAGTACTCTTGCCTGGAAAATCCCATGGACAGAGGAGCCTGGCAGGCTACAGTCCACGCGGCGGCAAAAGAATCAGACCTGACTCTGCAACAGAACAACAGCCACATGGCTGTTCATCATGCAAATCAGTACATTTTCTAGGTATGTGATTATTTCTAAGGGATTCACACAAATTTCTCAAAGTTTATTATTATTCATTCTTTGTCCTTCAGCATATGCTTGTTAAGTATTGTGTGTTTAGCTAGGAATATCATTAAGAAGCAAAAGAAAAAAGTCAACTGGATACTCTTCACCAATAGTTAAATTTTTAAATAAGAAAGGAGGAGGTGTGCCGCTAAGAATCTTTCAAAATTTAATGCCTGTCTCCAACTTTTTGCTCTACATAAGAACATCCTAGGGTTCCAGCTTCAGCTACGCATGAGAAATTTATCACCATCCAGCCTATTCAGAATAATGTAAATACTATAATCAATATGTTCCATAAGGAATGGATTTTCATAATAACTACAGGTTAAATAGAGAAAGTTTTAATATTTAGAATGCTGTTCTTAGCAGAATAGAAAATTTCAGCATCAAGATATGGCTCTAGGTGACAGAAGGGAATCACAGCAATATCCTGTGCCCCCTGGAAAGAATCCTACAGCAAACCTTTGCTTATCATCAGCACTACCTAGCATAACAATCGTTATTATTAGTTGTTTAGTCATATTCAAAGGTTGCAACCCTATTAACTGGCTCTGTCTATGGGATTTCCCAGACAAGAATACTGGAGTGGGTTGCCATTTCCTTCTCTAGAGGATTTTCCCAACCCAGGGATCGAACCTGTGTATTCTGCATTGGAAGCAGGATTCTTTACCACTAAGTCACCAGGGAAGTTAAGTAGAAAGTAAGTAGATTAATAAATTTTCTTTAACCCTAATATTCATTCTCACAATCTCACCAGTTTTTTTTTTTTTTTAGCAATATCAAATATGAATATAAGTCCACCTATATAGAAGTGAAGTTGCTCAATTATGTCTGACTCTTTGCAACCCATGGAATTCTCCAGGCAAGAATACTGGGGTTACCCACCTCAGTCTTTCCCTTTTCCAGAGGATCTTTCCAACCCAGGTCTCCTGTATTGCAGGCAGATCCTTTACCATCTGAGCCACCAGGGAAGTCCAGGAACATTTGGAGTAGGTAGCCTATGCCTTCTCCAGGGGATCTTCCCAATCGAACTGAAGCCTTCAAATGCAGATAGATTCTTTACTAGCAGAGCTACAAGGGAATCCCCTATACTGAGGCCCTCTTCTTATTACTTGTAAAAAGTTATAAAATACTCACCACAACTCCAATTAATAGGTGTTGTCAAGGTCTCCATTTTAAAATAGAGAACTGGAATCACAGGTTACATAATTTGCCCAAGTTTACAATGGTAGTAAGTAACTCTACACCCTTAGATTTTAAACATTGAGTTCTGCTGTCTCTAAGCATCTAATATGATTTTATAAAGAGAATAAATTAATGCAGAATAAAAAAAGCTTTATAAATATTTCCTATTTTATTCAGGACCATTCTTAAACTTAACTTAGTAAATCTGTTACATTTTTGAACCTTATATTACATTAAAGATTTCTGAGGACTAATTATGGTTTACCAAGGAAATGACATCAGTTCACATTGTATTCAATGGTCAAACAACAAGATACTTTTCTAGATGTTTTTCACACATTCAGAGAAACTGACGGCAAGAGGAATTACTGCGCTGGGTTCTGTGAGAAGGATGCATTTTTATTTTACTTATACAGTCCTGGATACAAGCCTTCCATTCAGAGGACTCCGGCCAGACCATGAATTTAACCAAGGGTATAACAGTGGCTCATTTTTCTAACAGAGGAGAAAACATAAGTCAATAGAGCCAAAAAGACCAGCATTTAAAAATGAATGATGATCGCTGATGAATCAATTCTGCCTATTACCATGCTACAGTATTAAGATAAAAAGAATACTCAGAGCTCACGGGCAGTACATATGGAACAAATAAGCTAAAATGGTACAACAACATGCACAATCAACCTATGGAATATACTACTAGAGAATGTAATCTCACTGAATAATGTGGATGGATTCTTCAAACATTCAGGCAATTTTATGACCACTGACCACATCTGTCATCATATACGTTAAAAAGATGGTAATCCAATCTCTTGCTTCTGGAAGGAAAATGACTGCCTATTAGACATTATTTTGGATAATGTTTTTATTTGATTCCTTCTGAATTACAGGTTGGTATAGAGAGGATATTAACTTCCTTATATTCTTTTTTATTCCCCATTTGTCCCACTTCGGGGACATACTGCTCCATTACAGTCATTTAGATCCTCAAGTTAACTCCTCCATGGGAAGAACTACATTTATTCAAGCAATGTTTTCCAAATAGGTAATGAAGCTAATAACATATGATAAGGAATTATGAAGTAGATGCTATGTGTTCTTCTCTCTTAGAGAAAGAGTGAGCTTCTGGAAAGAATCAAACGCCAATTTTAATATTCTTCTGAACTGTTACTAAGGAAAAGAGAATATGTCCTCCCATATGTTACTTCTAAGTAACATTAATAACATACCCGGTTTTAATTTTTCATTGCTTTTATCACTTTATTATTTTTTTCTGAGACATAGAGTTGGTATCATACTATTATACCCAATTTACAAACGGGGAAACAGAGCACCAGGGAGTTGGTCACTCCTTCTATCTAATTACAGCAGGTGAAACCGCAAATGCAAGAAGTCAAGCCATTGATTTTAAACTCATGATTTTCCTGTATAAAAGGCTGTATCCTCAGCCATTATTTAATCCCCAGAACTGAAGTCTTACATTAAGGTAAATTAATGGAGTCCAAGGGCAAATTCTGACTTCTTCCATCAAAGTTTCAGCAGTGTGTTTACTATTTTTTAAGTACAGATTTTGCTTGGACCTTTAGACAGAACTTTTTGAGAGAAAGCTGTAAGGAGTCAGCAATCAGATGAGTAAGAATGACCTGGTTGGGTAAGACTAAAAATAATTTTGTTGCATAGGTAGGATGAGAAAATAATGAAATAGTTGAAAAGTTCTATCTTTGTATATGTATGGTAGTGTGTAAATGGGCAGTGTTCAGTTGCTCAGTCATGTCTGACTTTTTGTGAGCCGCTGGACTGTAGCCCTCCAGGCTCCTCTGTCATGAAATTTTCCTGGCAAGAGCTCTAAAGTGGGTTGTCATTCCCTCCTCCAGGGGATCTTCCCAACCTAGGGATCTAACTTGCTTCTCTTGCTTTGGAAGTCAGATTCCTTACTACTAGCACCACCTGAGAAGCCCTTGCATATATGTATGCAAATAAATAGTAAGAATTTGCAAGATTTTTCAGAAAAGCCTACATTTTACAGAAAATAGAGGCTTATGCTTTTAATGCTCTAGGGAGAAGTAAACTGTTTAGCAGCCAGTGATCACATAACCACTCTCTGGAAAATAAACTTACATATCTTACTGCCCACATAAACTCTTATCTAGAACATTTTATTTATTTTTCAACCCAAACTCCTGATATTTCATCCCAAGCCTCCTCTACCCAATTTTCATGATTTTTTTGAATAGCAATTCCATATTTTAATTTTCTCAGACCTTAAAACTTGAACTAATCTTCACTTCCTCATTCTCTCAGTCTTCATGAAATCCATTAGCAAATTCTTATAGTTTCTTTTTCAAAATTAGTCTGGAATCTAATCAAAATTAGTCTGTACTTGGAAAAGTCATCAGCCCAGAACAACCCCCATTATCCTGAACCAGTACAGTAACCTCCTAACTGGTCTCCCTACTTCTCATATGTCTCATTTTATCATCCAGAATTATCATTTTTAAAATTTTTGACCACACCATGTTGCATGTGTGATCTGAGTTCCCCCACTGGGCATCAAACCCATGCCTCTTGTAGTGGAAGCATGGAGTCTTAAACACTGGACTACCAAGAAAGTTCCCAGAATTATCATTTTATAGTAAAAGAGACACCTTCCTTTCATATCTCATATCACTTATAATGAAATCCCAAAATATATTTTTCAAGACCTGACATGATCTAATGCCTGGTTACATTTTCAACTTTATTTCCTATCACAATTTCTTCTCTTTCTTAAACCCAGAACTGTTGTTCTTCCTATGTGCTGATTCACATCAGTCTTGTCCAACACTTTGTGACTCCGTGGACCGGAACCTACCAGGTTTCTCTGTCCATGAGATTCTCCAGGAAAAACACTGAAGTAGGTTGCCATTACCTTCTCCAGCTGATCTTTCTACTATTCTGTAAAACCACCTGGAATGCTCACCTTGAATGTTCTTGTCCTAGATATTCACAAGGTTGCATAGTTCATTCTCTACAAATGTCACCCCCTCACGTAGTCTTCCATGGTTACCATTATGTTAATTAAGCAGGAATCCATCACCATGATTCCATTTTACCACTGACATTATACTTTTATTGATTTATTCTTTGTCTGAGCTTCTGACCAGAATATAATATCCTTGAGCACAGAAACTCAGTCCACTGTAACAAGCCCTCAAGATTTAAATTAATAACTGTCACACAGTGGGTACCTTCTAAAAAACACTAACCACTCTCTGGAAAATAAACTTACATATCTTACTGCCCACATAAACTCTTATCTAGAACATTTTATTTATTTTTCAACCCAAACTCCTGATATTTCATCCCAAGCCTCCTCTACCCAATTTTCATGATTTTTTTGAATAGCAATTCCATATTTTAATTTTCTCAGACCTTAAAACTTGAACTAATCTTCACTTCCTCATTCTCTCAGTCTTCATGAAATCCATTAGCAAATTCTTATAGTTTCTTTTTCAAAATTAGTCTGGAATCTAATCAAAATTAGTCTGTACTTGGAAAAGTCATCAGCCCAGAACAACCCCCATTATCCTGAACCAGTACAGTAACCTCCTAACTGGTCTCCCTACTTCTCATATGTCTCATTTTATCATCCAGAATTATCATTTTTAAAATTTTTGACCACACCATGTTGCATGTGTGATCTGAGTTCCCCCACTGGGCATCAAACCCATGCCTCTTGTAGTGGAAGCATGGAGTCTTAAACACTGGACTACCAAGAAAGTTCCCAGAATTATCATTTTATAGTAAAAGAGACACCTTCCTTTCATATCTCATATCACTTATAATGAAATCCCAAAATATATTTTTCAAGACCTGACATGATCTAATGCCTGGTTACATTTTCAACTTTATTTCCTATCACAATTTCTTCTCTTTCTTAAACCCAGAACTGTTGTTCTTCCTATGTGCTGATTCACATCAGTCTTGTCCAACACTTTGTGACTCCGTGGACCGGAACCTACCAGGTTTCTCTGTCCATGAGATTCTCCAGGAAAAACACTGAAGTAGGTTGCCATTACCTTCTCCAGCTGATCTTTCTACTATTCTGTAAAACCACCTGGAATGCTCACCTTGAATGTTCTTGTCCTAGATATTCACAAGGTTGCATAGTTCATTCTCTACAAATGTCACCCCCTCACGTAGTCTTCCATGGTTACCATTATGTTAATTAAGCAGGAATCCATCACCATGATTCCATTTTACCACTGACATTATACTTTTTATTGATTTATTCTTTGTCTGAGCTTCTGACCAGAATATAATATCCTTGAGCACAGAAACTCAGTCCACTGTAACAAGCCCTCAAGATTTAAATTAATAACTGTCACACAGTGGGTACCTTCTAAGTAGTAGATGAATTAGGGTCTATTACATTTGTTTATATTTATGTAAAATATGTTGAAAGAATAAATATATTGCTTGAGAAATTCAGTTCAATTTGAATGCATGCACATACATACAGGTGCTCCTAATTTGCTAGATGTTTAATTAGATAAGTGACAGTTTTATTGGGAGAAAAGAAGCAATATAGCAGGGTGATGATAAAATGAAGAGATGTAAATGCAGGAGAGAAGAATCTCAAGGAAAACATGAAAAGAAAACCATTGAAAATAAAGTGGGTCACTTGAGTAGCAGAAGAACAGAAGTAGTGTATGTGAGATCCATGAATAAAACAAGAGATATCTGCAAAGACAGTAAGTGGTTGTATCTACTTAACAGAGTGGATATTAGTTTGTACCAGTGGGTGAAACAGAATCAGTAGTCAGTCTGATCTGCATGATGCTAGTTAAGATGTGTTCCTTCAAGTGATGTTCCACTGGGCCACCTACTTCACCAAGATACTCTTCGTGAAACAAGTGAGGGCAGGATTACTAGCGATGCTAAATGACTCTGGCTCCTTTTCTCCCCCTAGATTCTTAATAAGGAGAGTTTTCCAGCTCTGGAAGTCAAATCATGACATCTCTTTAAATTCATACATATTATTTCCCTGGTGTCAGAAGCTGATGTGTCATGGAAAGATGGCCTACAGCTATGCCTTATAAGGCTGAAAAAAATAAAGAACACCATGTTTCTCCTGTTGTCAAGTTTTCTCCTTATAACTAACTCCAGCCATACACCTTCATTCTGTTTGTTCTGACAAGTTTGTGTGTCAGGTCATCTAGTCCCCTTCAGAGTGTCCTGTTGATTAAGTGCTTGGTCATAGGAAAAGTCCTGGAGGGCTCAACAGTGCAAGATGTTCATGGATCCAGCTGCTTATACTATCTTTCATGGCAAGTCTGCAAGGTTTAAGTGAGCAGTCATTGCCGGCAGCTGACTGTCCCAGGCAGCTGTTTTGTGGACTGTTTGTCACAGATATTCTACCAGATATGCTCAGTGCTTTGCCATCATCATACATGTACCACTTGAATCCTAGGAAAAAACACTGAAATCACTTTTTTCTTTGACTACTTAGAAAATGATCAACATCACAACTAAATTCCATTTAGTGGAATTCATTAGACACTTGATGCTATCAAGAGACATCTTTAAGAAAGTCCTTCTCATGCAGTCTGACAAGAAGAGCTGAAAAGAACAATGCTGTACTGTTTACTTACACTCACCTCTGAATATCAGCCTCAAAGTTCATGAGTCACCTGCCTCAGCAAAGTTACTATGTATTTTAGGCGATGGGCCTCTGATTTCCTGGAAATACTCAAATCGGAGAATGGTACCCTTTGAAGACATAGATTCTACCATATGGCCACTTTATGTATATCTCAGTGCTTTCGGGTGGCGCTAGTGGTAAAGAACCCACCTGCTAGTGCAGGAGGCATAAGAGATGCAGGTTCGATCCCTGGGTTGGAGAGATCCACTGGAATAGGGCATGGGAATCCACTTCAGTATTCCTGCCTGGAGAATCTCATGGACAGAGGGGCCTGTGAGCTTCAGTCCACAGGCTTGCAAAGAGTTGGACATGACCAAAGGGATTTAGCATGTATTAGTGTATCTGACTTTATCTTGTTTTCATGAATTGTGTACAGTGCTTCTAAGTTAAACCAAGAGAAGTAGAAACTAGCTATCAATTTTAAAAATTGGTGAAAAGTACTTTATTTTAGGTAAATATAGCATGAAATCAAACAAAGGCTTAGAAATTATTTGATAAATTTCACTTTTATAGGTGCCATGAAAAGTTGATTTGGTTAACCATCTCAGTTTGTATTCAAATCTTTCTCCTTATAACTAACTCCAGCCATACACCTTCATTCTGTTTGTTCTGACAAGTTTGTGTGTCAGGTCATCTAGTCCCCTTCAGAGTGTCCTGTTGATTAAGTGCTTGGTCATAGGAAAAGTCCTGGAGGGCTCAACAGTGCAAGATGTTCATGGATCCAGCTGCTTATACTATCTTTCATGGCAAGTCTGCAAGGTTTAAGTGAGCAGTCATTGCCGGCAGCTGACTGTCCCAGGCAGCTGTTTTGTGGACTGTTTGTCACAGATATTCTACCAGATATGCTCAGTGCTTTGCCATCATCATACATGTACCACTTGAATCCTAGGAAAAAACACTGAAATCACTTTTTTCTTTGACTACTTAGAAAATGATCAACATCACAACTAAATTCCATTTAGTGGAATTCATTAGACACTTGATGCTATCAAGAGACATCTTTAAGAAAGTCCTTCTCATGCAGTCTGACAAGAAGAGCTGAAAAGAACAATGCTGTACTGTTTACTTACACTCACCTCTGAATATCAGCCTCAAAGTTCATGAGTCACCTGCCTCAGCAAAGTTACTATGTATTTTAGGCGATGGGCCTCTGATTTCCTGGAAATACTCAAATCGGAGAATGGTACCCTTTGAAGACATAGATTCTACCATATGGCCACTTTATGTATATCTCAGTGCTTTCGGGTGGCGCTAGTGGTAAAGAACCCACCTGCTAGTGCAGGAGGCATAAGAGATGCAGGTTCGATCCCTGGGTTGGAGAGATCCACTGGAATAGGGCATGGGAATCCACTTCAGTATTCCTGCCTGGAGAATCTCATGGACAGAGGGGCCTGTGAGCTTCAGTCCACAGGCTTGCAAAGAGTTGGACATGACCAAAGGGATTTAGCATGTATTAGTGTATCTGACTTTATCTTGTTTTCATGAATTGTGTACAGTGCTTCTAAGTTAAACCAAGAGAAGTAGAAACTAGCTATCAATTTTAAAAATTGGTGAAAAGTACTTTATTTTAGGTAAATATAGCATGAAATCAAACAAAGGCTTAGAAATTATTTGATAAATTTCACTTTTATAGGTGCCATGAAAAGTTGATTTGGTTAACCATCTCAGTTTGTATTCAAATCATTCAATTATGAAAGGCTCATAACTAAAGTTTTAATTCAAAATTATTTAAATAATTTAGTCTCAGCTTTATGAAAACTGAACAGTTTAGTAGGTTTCAGAAAACTGTATTTAAATGTACACTAAATGAAACATTAAGATTACTTTCAGATTAAAATTCATCGAGAGTTATGTTGCATATGCTTTAAAGATCTAAGATTATACAGATTAATAACTGAAAATGTTGATATTTTCAGGGAATTTTGAGATGATAATTAGATTATGTGATTACATTAAATGTTCTAAATTGGTTCTATCTTCTAATAAAACAAGATAAATTAACCTGGAATTTTTTTTTTTGGAAGGAAATCATTTAGAAAAACTGAAAATATAAAATATTTGTTGTTCATCTAATCCAAAATTACTAGTCATTATCAATTTTTATTATTAAAACCACTCTTTAGAAGAATGAAGAAAAACCTTACTAAATTAACATATGATAACATATCCTATAATAACGTGTTTCTTAATGCTGCCTCAATAAATACAGAGTAGTCAATTGAGTTTAAGGTAGTTAAAAAGTACCCTCACTGTTTCCTCTCCTAATGTAACTTTATGAAAATCCCAGATTATGGAGAGATCAACTAGGTGTACAATCAGCAATATACAATTCATAAATCTCAGAGGCAATATAGGATTGGCATTCCAGCATTAAGTGTTTTTATCATTTCTTTGTGCAAGATAAATCACTGAAAGTGAACGTCGATCTGTTGTGTCTGATTCCTTGGAGTGGGCAGGCGTTCCTTTCTCCAGGGAATCTTCCCAACCCAGGAATTGAATCAGGATCTCCTAAATTGCAGGCAATTCTTTATCAGCTGAGTTATACTATGTCTAAAATTAGATGATAACTTTGTTCAGCCATTAAGTAATGTTCAACTCTTTGCAACCCCACAGACTGTAGCTTGCCAGTCTCCTCTGTCCATGAGATTTTCCAAGCAGGAAAATCCTGGAGTGAGTCACTATTTCCTCCCTTAGAGGATCTTCCTGACCCAGGGATTGAACTCAGGTCTCCTACAGCTTCTGCACTGATAAGACAGATTTTTTTTTTTTACCACTGAGCCACCTGGGAAACCCCACTGCACATGTAAGGAAAGAAATTTCATAACATTCACTGCCTCTGAAGAAAAGCATCAGGTGTAACCTTGTTTTATATATAGATGAACAGATTTTGAACCTGGCTTGACCTCTGTGGCAATTATGTCTTTAAACAAGACATTTTACATCTATGATTCTCTGTTTCCTTATCATTAAAAAAAAATGGGCCTAGTAATAGTAATCATTTTATAGGATTTTTTTAGGATTAAATGAGTTAATTCATGTAAAACACATAACAGGGCTCCTGATACTCAGAAAACACTTAATAGTTCTTACTAATATTTTCAAAAGTATATTGTCCTGTGCCAGAACCTGTAAGATACTGAAGCTATAAAGTATGTAGTAAAGACATAGTTTCTACTGTCATATAGATTAAAAACTTGTGATTGAGATAGACAATAGCTGAATAAACATGCATACCATATAAAACTGTGATTGTGTTCAATGATCCAAAGAAAGGTGCTAGCTTCTAGGAGAGCTTTAATAGAGATGTTTGCCATAGTGAGAATGAAAAGTTGTTTTATTTTGGGTTTTGTTGTTGTTGGGCTTTTTTTAATGGTAAAAAGAGGAGAATGGACCAAATGCTTTTAACAGAAGTATATTTAGCACAAGGTTATTTGTCATTACGTGCAAGACAGTATCCACAACTATAAAATTTTTCAATTTTTCTTTTCAATGAGGGAGATATTTGAACTTTTGCTAGTAGGAGAATATTAGAACACTCCCTCCCTTCATGCAGAAATGATAACTGTATCAGGTGAATGTAGTCCCAGCACACAGTCCTTGAATAAAAGACTGGACGCTGTAGCAGATGCTGCATTTCTCAATGTTAACGAAAAGTTCAGCATTCTACAGAAGTTTGAAAAACTGAGAACTTGTTCATGAAGAAATCTCCTTTACCGTTCAGTCCCTTGGTTCATTAGTACTCTTTTCCTTAAAACTGAAAATCAATTGAAGACGATTTCTAGAGTTTTATAAGATTTAGAATGTGTGACTTTCTCTCAATAGAATGATTTATGCAATTAAATTCTGCCAAATACTTTTAAAACTCACATCTGTGGCTTCCTTCCTGAAGGCAACCTTCATAATAATTTATGCATATAACTGCGTAGGAAGTGGTAACTCACTCCAGTATTCTGGATTGGAAAATCCCATGGACAGAGAAGCCTGCAGGCTACAGTCCATGGGATCACAAAGAGGCGGACACAGTCATGACCAAGCAACTAACACACACACACGCACACACACGCATATAATGCGTGTCCCCATTTCTCTCTTCCACTTCAGGCTGTACACTGAGAGTGTGTGTGTGTGTGTGTCTGTGTGTGTGTGTCAGTTGCTCAGTCATATCCAACTTTTTGCTACCTCACGGACTATAGCCCACCAAGCTCCTCTGTCCGTGGGATTCTCCAGGCAAGAATACTGGAGTGGGTAGCCATTTCCTTCCCCAGGGGATCTTCTCTGGGATTGAACCCTGGTCACTCAAACAGCAGGCAGATTCTTTACTATCTGAGCTGTCAGGGAAGCTCATATTTTATACATATAAAGTAGACATTTCTATGTCCATTACAGCAGACCATACACTGCAATGTTTTAAGATATTCTTCTGTTTTAATCTTTGTAACTTTTTTTTTAAACCTGTGTAGAGCAAGTAGATAGGAAAAAAGTAAGGAAATACAATCTGCCTTTTTCACAATGTTTGAGCATTTTTATTTTCATATCCCTTCAAAGAGTTTGGCTTAATTTGGGTTAGGTTTCCATCTCTATAGGTCGGCCCACCTATGCTAATTCAACTTTGCCTTAAGTAGCACAGATATCAAAAGTATCTCCTGCTGCTTAAGTATATTGCACTCTTCATTAAGGACTGAGGTATATCTGTGCAAAGGTAATGAGAACCCATGTGGGTTTCACACCCATCATGAAAATGTCTAGTTCTTCCACAATTGTGCCTTATGTGCCAGTTTCAAAGCTTCTGCCCCATGCCTCTCACCTCTCGCCTCTCTCTCTCTTTCTCCCTGCCTCAAGTTTTTAATAAAATGTTCACTCTTAAGATGACAGCAATGTATTCACATGTCAGATACCTCAAAGAGCAATTTTGTATTAATTACATTTATTCAATTTAGTTTGGAAATAGCATTTGCTACTCAGTTTGTAGCCTATTTATTAAGGAGAATTACTGAGTTAAAGCAACCACCACTTTCCTAATCTAAGCAGTTTTGTTCCATGTTTGGATTCCTGCAAGTATGTAGAAATTCCAGCATTATCTCAACTACTCTCATGGAGCAAAAAAATAATTTTTTTTTTGATTTGTCAAGATTTTAAAATTACCAAAATAAAAAAATAAATTTACCAAAATGATAGTTTTGGCCACGTTTGTTCTTTAGATGATTTAAACCTAAATGAAATGAAAGGCTGATCTATTACCTATGTACCCATCTCTAACAAATATCTTATCTGTTGTTCCTTATATTCCTTGTAACTATAATACTTTTAGGAGGAGAAAAGACTGGCAGTGTCCCAGGGAGAGACAAAGATTATCTAAAGGACCCCCAGAACACCCTGGAGTACACTATAACTATAATTCAATGCCCACTCATGTAGTCAACGGGTCAGTAATCAATATTTTATCGTTACTTTCCTAGAGAACGAAGAGATACAGCTTGATTTGACTTTGCATAGATCCAGGAGACATGCATCAGATTTCTGTGCTGAGAGGTAGCTCAAGCAGGATGCCTAAATCTGGTGTAGACTAGGTCCAAAGAGATCTCCTTAGAAACAAGAACATGGATATCATCCGAGGTACACCACATCTTAATATTTTCACTTGGATTCCACACAACTATACTTACCATAGAGTGCTTATTTTCAGAAGAGCAGTGAACAGAGGTTATCTCTTGCTGTGGACAAGAACTCACAGTCTCCCTCTAGTGTTCTCACAATTACATCACGCTAATGAATATGTTTACGAAACACCATGGTTGGACCGCATCTTCTCAAACCCAACACTTTTTACACAGCCTTTGAGAAGTGGCATCGTCAGTATTGCCACTGTATATTTCTTTTCCAGCTCCACTTCCAATTTCCTTTCCAGAAATTTGGAGAAAATATTTTCAGGTTTAGCCCTCTTGACATTATATCAAGCAACATTTGTGTGTATTCGTATGTGCATTCCCAATACTCAGTCAAGATGAACAGAAAAATGACTTTAACCAATTCCAAACCACGTTGCTATGGAAAAGCAAAGCAAAAAGGTATCACATAAAATAAATGATGTGTCCCATTACTGACTGATGGCATTTTGATATAGTAAAAACTCACTATGTATTGATAGCATAATTAATTGGTTTATCTAAATGTGTTGTTCATGATTATTATCCTTTAAAATCTTTTTATGTTAATGTACATTCTGTAGATTTATTTAGAAAGGATATGCATTACCAAATGAAATGATAGTTTTGGCCACGTTTGTTCTTTAGATGATTTAAACCTAAATGAAATGAAAGGCTGATCTATTACCTATGTACCCATCTCTAACAAATATCTTATCTGTTGTTCCTTATATTCCTTGTAACTATAATACTTTTAGGAGGAGAAAAGACTGGCAGTGTCCCAGGGAGAGACAAAGATTATCTAAAGGACCCCCAGAACACCCTGGAGTACACTATAACTATAATTCAATGCCCACTCATGTAGTCAACGGGTCAGTAATCAATATTTTATCGTTACTTTCCTAGAGAACGAAGAGATACAGCTTGATTTGACTTTGCATAGATCCAGGAGACATGCATCAGATTTCTGTGCTGAGAGGTAGCTCAAGCAGGATGCCTAAATCTGGTGTAGACTAGGTCCAAAGAGATCTCCTTAGAAACAAGAACATGGATATCATCCGAGGTACACCACATCTTAATATTTTCACTTGGATTCCACACAACTATACTTACCATAGAGTGCTTATTTTCAGAAGAGCAGTGAACAGAGGTTATCTCTTGCTGTGGACAAGAACTCACAGTCTCCTCTAGTGTTCTCACAATTACATCACGCTAATGAATATGTTTACGAAACACCATGGTTGGACCGCATCTTCTCAAACCCAACACTTTTTACACAGCCTTTGAGAAGTGGCATCGTCAGTATTGCCACTGTATATTTCTTTTCCAGCTCCACTTCCAATTTCCTTTCCAGAAATTTGGAGAAAATATTTTCAGGTTTAGCCCTCTTGACATTATATCAAGCAACATTTGTGTGTATTCGTATGTGCATTCCCAATACTCAGTCAAGATGAACAGAAAAATGACTTTAACCAATTCCAAACCACGTTGCTATGGAAAAGCAAAGCAAAAAGGTATCACATAAAATAAATGATGTGTCCCATTACTGACTGATGGCATTTTGATATAGTAAAAACTCACTATGTATTGATAGCATAATTAATTGGTTTATCTAAATGTGTTGTTCATGATTATTATCCTTTAAAATCTTTTTATGTTAATGTACATTCTGTAGATTTATTTAGAAAGGATATGCAATCACACCATAAAAAAGAAAAACTACTGCATATGAGAAAATCTTTTGTCTTTTCAGATTCTATTTTGCATATTTCATTCAAACAAAGTTATTTAGTATTAGCATGCCATCTAACTTTTTAGTCAGCTCCTAAACATTTTATATGACTATTCTGAACATTTTGTGCGGTGCTGTAGTCTATGTAGTGGCTCTAACAAGGCAGAACTTTCTTTACAGGAAAAAAAAGAAAGTGGAGGGATTCACTTGCCAATTTCTTTATATATGAGAGCCAACATGTTAAATCCTAAGCCAAAGTTGGTTTGGAAGTGGGATACTAAGGTGACACTTGCTTCTTTCTAGTGCCTTCAACTTCTGGTAGCATCAACTCACTGAGATTCCTTAATTCAAGCTCTGCTCACTAGCTTCTTTGTTCACAAAAGCAGAACATACCAACCCAAGTTTTTTTTTTTTTTTTTTTAATTGTTCCTTTTAGAAGAAATTCATGTTTTCATCTTTGTACTCTTTTCTAAAGAAACAAAATAAAACAAAACAACAAAACAAAGAAACCCCTACAACTTTGTTAACTTGCCTGAGTTGCAAGCAGCTGGGCTTTTACATTGCTGCTGCCACCTAGTGGCTACACAGTGGAAATCTACTAGCTAATTTCAGGGAATCAACTGAGGCTTCTCAAACCAGGTGCATGCTCAAGTTGAATTTTATACCCGGTTAGTCCTCATTTTACCAGAAATATGTGCTAGCGAACAGAAGAAAAATGTTTCGCATGAAAAATAATGCCAAGCCCTTCGTTAACAAACAGCAGAGAAGCTGATACATTTCAATGCATGCATAGCCCTCTTGACTTTTTAAATAAATTTCAGGTTTAGCCCTCTTGACATTATATCAAGCAACATTTGTGTGTATTCGTATGTGCATTCCCAATACTCAGTCAAGATGAACAGAAAAATGACTTTAACCAATTCCAAACCACGTTGCTATGGAAAAGCAAAGCAAAAAGGTATCACATAAAATAAATGATGTGTCCCATTACTGACTGATGGCATTTTGATATAGTAAAAACTCACTATGTATTGATAGCATAATTAATTGGTTTATCTAAATGTGTTGTTCATGATTATTATCCTTTAAAATCTTTTTATGTTAATGTACATTCTGTAGATTTATTTAGAAAGGATATGCAATCACACCATAAAAAAGAAAAACTACTGCATATGAGAAAATCTTTTGTCTTTTCAGATTCTATTTTGCATATTTCATTCAAACAAAGTTATTTAGTATTAGCATGCCATCTAACTTTTTAGTCAGCTCCTAAACATTTTATATGACTATTCTGAACATTTTGTGCGGTGCTGTAGTCTATGTAGTGGCTCTAACAAGGCAGAACTTTCTTTACAGGAAAAAAAAGAAAGTGGAGGGATTCACTTGCCAATTTCTTTATATATGAGAGCCAACATGTTAAATCCTAAGCCAAAGTTGGTTTGGAAGTGGGATACTAAGGTGACACTTGCTTCTTTCTAGTGCCTTCAACTTCTGGTAGCATCAACTCACTGAGATTCCTTAATTCAAGCTCTGCTCACTAGCTTCTTTGTTCACAAAAGCAGAACATACCAACCCAAGTTTTTTTTTTTTTTTTTAATTGTTCCTTTTAGAAGAAATTCATGTTTTCATCTTTGTACTCTTTTCTAAAGAAACAAAATAAAACAAAACAACAAAACAAAGAAACCCCTACAACTTTGTTAACTTGCCTGAGTTGCAAGCAGCTGGGCTTTTACATTGCTGCTGCCACCTAGTGGCTACACAGTGGAAATCTACTAGCTAATTTCAGGGAATCAACTGAGGCTTCTCAAACCAGGTGCATGCTCAAGTTGAATTTTATACCCGGTTAGTCCTCATTTTACCAGAAATATGTGCTAGCGAACAGAAGAAAAATGTTTCGCATGAAAAATAATGCCAAGCCCTTCGTTAACAAACAGCAGAGAAGCTGATACATTTCAATGCATGCATTGGGTAAATATAACTTAATCTAAATTGCATATACAAATAAATCTACAACAGCCTTCTTTTTGGTGTGATTTAAGATCTGCTCTTGCTATTTCAGGTAGTACGTGCACTCGCCTCCACAGACTAAAAGCAGGGAAATGGAGAAAAATGAGTTAAAAGAGAGATGAGAAGACTGAAGATTTGTCTTGTAATTAGTTGCTTCCTACTAGGTTCTGAAAGTGATGCTTATGGCTACTGTTTTTTGCTATAGGCCTTCCCTCTACTCTTCTGTTTATATTCTTTGTATTGTACAGGAAATAATTAATCTTCTAGAGATTAATGCCAGTCGTTCATCAAATTGAGCAAATGAGCCAACATGCTTAGAAATGATTAGACAAAAATAAGAGCATCCCTTATGGTCTTCTAAGTAATTTGATGTGAGAATTAATTTATTAAATAATTTTCTAAAGGAATAAGTGACCACTAGCCTGAAGTAGGATATGTGTTTGGACACAGAGGGGAAGATTAGACATGCATAATTTTAGGCAATGTAAAAATACGGGAGCCAAATCCATGGTTACATAATAAGGTAAAAGAATTGAAAAACTTATCAAAATTGCTAAAAGTATTTCAATCACTTTCAGCCTCTCATTTCATTGGTTATAATCATCAACTATTCAAGTTGCAAATACCCTAAAACTTCACTCTACATTCTGAATTTACATTACATGTATTTCCTTGTCATGGGCAATATAGTGCTGAAAGTCTATGATAGGGAGAACCTGATGATATACTTTTTTATACAGTGGAAAAGTAAAACATAGTAATAATTGAATGTAATTCAGTCAATACTTGATGGTATATCAATCAGGGGACAGTAGTAACAATAGAAATAATTCCAAGTCTGTTAAAGAGAGAATTTCATGTAGGGGATTATGATACAAGTAAGAGAATACATGTGAAACATCAATCTTAAAATGAACAGTTCTGTAAAGTTCTTACTAACGCTGTATTTCATCAAGGAAAAGAGTCAGTGTCTCAAAGGAAGAGATCAAAGCAATCCAAAGAAGCTGATACACAGAAGAGACTGCCCTTCCCTTCTTACCCTCCTGTCTTACAACAGGGCCTTTAACTGGATGAAAAAGTAAGAAGCCACATCATACAGGAACCTGGAAATGCAACCTGCAGACATGATCATCTCTCAAAATAGAGGCAAGGATAAGAGAAAAATAAATTCAATAATACACATACCTATATATATTATATGGAGAAGGAAATGGAGACCCACTCCAGTATCCTTGCCTGGATAATCCCATGGACAGAAGCCCCTTGCAGGCTACAGTCCATGGGGCCACAGAGTCAGACACTAACTGAACCAACATGACCACCATATATATTATATACCCGCACACATCTAAAATAGCCTAAAACAGACATCCATGTGATTTACAGTTGGAAAATGGAGACATTTTGGAACAAATACTATTCATTCATTGGCAACGGATCTTTGTTCTGTTTTACTGAGGCAATTTTAGAAATGTGTCCAGTTTGAAATTAGATCTGCTAAGTTGGGGTTTTGCTGCTTGAACCCTGTACGGCTTGAATATAGTTTTTCCCCTTGTGTGAAGAAACAACCACATCCCCAACAGAATAGGAGGGAAAATCTAGACCTATTTCAAGTTTTATCTTTTTTTAATAGGAAAATAAAATAATAATAAAAAATAACAAGCCAAAGACTGGCACAAGAAAGAACAATAAGAAGTAGACAAATCAAGAGTTCTGAGGGTGGCACCTGCCCTGAACCATGAAGGAAGAAAAGAACGTAGGGAGGAAAAAGAAAGGGAAGAACAAATTCAGGCAACAGACAATTCGAGACTGGATGAAGAGGAAAGTCTGTGAAGGGTGTCATCAGGAAGCAAGGAGGGGGAGACTAACGAACTGTAAAAAAAAAAAAAAAATAGACAAAAAAAAAAGAAAAAGACTTGTGGACACAGTGTGGGAAGGAGAGGGTGGGATGAACCGAGAGGGTAAGTAGGGTTGACACATAAACATCACCATATGTAAAATCAACAGCAAGTAGGAATTTGGTGTGTGACACAGGGAACTCAGCCTGATGCTCTGTGACAACCTGAAGGGGTAGGAAGGGGCAGGAGGTGAGAGGAAGGTTCAAGAGGAGTCGTGCACCTAGACCTGATTCATGTTGATGTATGACAAAATCTAGTACAATACTATAAAGCAATTATGTTCCAATTATTATTATTATTATTTTTTTTAAAGCACTGGTCATCTAGACAACCTGGTAGTGTTAGGTAGCCTTGAAAGTGAAAGTCACTCAGTCTGTCCAACTCTTTGTGACTCCATGGACGGTGGCCCGCCAGGCTCCTCTGTTCTGTGGATTGTGGAATCTCTAGGCAAGAATACTGGATTAGGGAGCTATGCTCTTCTCCAGAAGATGCTCCTGACGAAGGAACTGAACCCTGGTCTCCTGGATGCCAGGCAGATTCTTTATGTCTGAGTCACCAGGAAGTGGCCTGAGTGCTACAAAGAAAGAACATTAAATCAGTCTTCAAAGATCTGCAGTTCCCGAGAGGTGTAACATAGGATACCAATTCTGAAAGATGCTGAAAGATTTTTCTTGGGGAAAGGGTGTAATCTTCAAAAGAGTTTGAGAAAATTAAGGTTTTTGGTCTTCTATATATAAATATGTTTGTTTGAATCCATGAAGTATATATCAAAGTCAAGGTTTAAAGCTTATTTTGTGCTGATTTATTCCTTCTGTTTACTTGTTTATTTAGGTTGCATTTCATGGGCCCAGTGTTTGAGCACAAGATACTCTGGGAAAATATTTAAGAGTTTGGAATTCTGCCACTTTAGCCACGCACTAAATGAGGTGCTCATAAGGCAAGTGAACACCCAAAATTGAAGTAAGTGAAAATACTATTATAATAAACAATAACTGATTCAGATCTAACTCAGAGTTCATGATCATTAGCTAGAATTATGCTATTCGTCAAAAAGTATTTGTTTAAAACAATCAGATGTTTTAACAGATTTCAGCAGAATAGATTTGCTCTGAGAAAAACAAAGCTGATCATTACAGTCTCACTTATTCACAGAGGAACACGTGCAGGATCTTTTATGAAATCAGGAGTTTCACTTGCTAAAATAATTGTAAAAATGTTTAAGATTATCCTTATTCAAGGAATTTGGTGTGTGACACAGGGAACTCAGCCTGATGCTCTGTGACAACCTGAAGGGGTAGGAAGGGGCAGGAGGTGAGAGGAAGGTTCAAGAGGAGTCGTGCACCTAGACCTGATTCATGTTGATGTATGACAAAATCTAGTACAATACTATAAAGCAATTATGTTCCAATTATTATTATTATTATTTTTTTTAAAGCACTGGTCATCTAGACAACCTGGTAGTGTTAGGTAGCCTTGAAAGTGAAAGTCACTCAGTCTGTCCAACTCTTTGTGACTCCATGGACGGTGGCCCGCCAGGCTCCTCTGTTCTGTGGATTGTGGAATCTCTAGGCAAGAATACTGGATTAGGGAGCTATGCTCTTCTCCAGAAGATGCTCCTGACGAAGGAACTGAACCCTGGTCTCCTGGATGCCAGGCAGATTCTTTATGTCTGAGTCACCAGGAAGTGGCCTGAGTGCTACAAAGAAAGAACATTAAATCAGTCTTCAAAGATCTGCAGTTCCCGAGAGGTGTAACATAGGATACCAATTCTGAAAGATGCTGAAAGATTTTTCTTGGGGAAAGGGTGTAATCTTCAAAAGAGTTTGAGAAAATTAAGGTTTTTGGTCTTCTATATATAAATATGTTTGTTTGAATCCATGAAGTATATATCAAAGTCAAGGTTTAAAGCTTATTTTGTGCTGATTTATTCCTTCTGTTTACTTGTTTATTTAGGTTGCATTTCATGGGCCCAGTGTTTGAGCACAAGATACTCTGGGAAAATATTTAAGAGTTTGGAATTCTGCCACTTTAGCCACGCACTAAATGAGGTGCTCATAAGGCAAGTGAACACCCAAAATTGAAGTAAGTGAAAATACTATTATAATAAACAATAACTGATTCAGATCTAACTCAGAGTTCATGATCATTAGCTAGAATTATGCTATTCGTCAAAAAGTATTTGTTTAAAACAATCAGATGTTTTAACAGATTTCAGCAGAATAGATTTGCTCTGAGAAAAACAAAGCTGATCATTACAGTCTCACTTATTCACAGAGGAACACGTGCCAGGATCTTTTATGAAATCAGGAGTTTCACTTGCTAAAATAATTGTAAAAAATGTTTAAGATTATCCTTTATGAAATTATTATCTAATACAGATGGGAACCTCTATTTAGAAGGTCAAAGTGGTTCTTTATAAAAACTTTTAAAACAAACCCCATTTTCTCTTGGAATCCAGTAATAGGAAGGAAACACTAAGAAAGGAAACAGGAAATCCAGCTAAGAAGGAGTTAACATGAGACTTGTCACCAGTTCCTTCTATTTTGGGCACTGGGAAAGTGGCTGGAAGATGATTTATGTGTAAAGACATAAGTAAAGACTTACATGTAAAATTAACAGAGAACCAGTGGCAAAACACCATGAATCTTTATAAAATGTTTTAGGATGATATACCTGGTCAGTCTAGATTCTCTATTGTAGATAACATACAATTCATGGACTACAGATTGGGGTAGTCACATAAACTATGTAATTGTCACTGTTTAGTCACTAAATTGTGTCTGACCCTATAGCTACTCCACAGACTGTAGCTCACCAGGCTCTAGTGTCCATTGGATTCTCCAGGCAGGAATACTGGAGTGGGTTGCCTCTTCCTTCTATAAAGAATCTTCTCCATCCAGGGACTAAATCTGAATCTCTTGAATTGGCAGGTGAATTCTCTATCTCTGAAGATAATAAAGGCATACTGTTTCCTAGCTTCTATTATAAATGTGCTGCGCTTAGTCGTTCAGTCTTATGCTACTCTGTGCGACCCCATGGACTGCAGCCTACCAGATTCCTCTGTCCATGGAATTCTCCAGGCAGGATTACTGGAGTGGGTGGGCATTCCCTCATCCAGAAGATCTTCCAATACAGGGATTGAATCCCAATCTCCTGCAATGCAGGCAGATTATTTACCATCTGAGCCACCAGATGATCCTGATAAAATCTAGACATCTACAGGAAGACATTACAACTAGAAGGGAAGACTTTTTTCTTGATATTATAGCTGATCACAGCCCAGGATACCTCAGCTTTGAGAGGTTATTCTGTTAAGACTTGGGACACTTTATGGAGAAATACAAGCACAAACTGGACAAATTCCTGCCAGCATGAATTCTCAGAATAAATGGTCTAAAAGCAAGTCCCTAATTTCTGATAGAGCAGAATGAAAGAATTCATTTGGGTTATAGCCAATCCCTAAGTGGCTGAACACTTTTGTGAAAAGACACTTCCCGATGGTTTAATAACTATGCTGTTGCAAAGGGTGAAGGTAAGTTTTCTCAGGTTTCCGCTGGGAGAGGTAATTTCCAGACAATCTCTTTGACAAACTGATGGAATAATACTTTCAAAACAGTAAGCTGGGGCAAGCAATCTAAGACTGACTGTAAGATAATCAGAGAGATATACAAAAATGTGCATTTATGTCATTTACACAGAACATGATAGACACAAAAGTGTATAAGTAACCATGCTTTTGGAGTGGGGAATAGAGACTGGAGAGGAAGACAGATTTGGAAGACAACAGGTCTGCTAACTGGGTGGCTATGCATGTGAATAAATGATGGGGAAAAAGATTCATGCTACACAGAAAGATGGCACTCTAGGGGAAAACAGGGAAAAGAAAGAAAGAAAAGCAAAGAGATGCATTGGTATCTGACTTAGTTGGGTGACTCTGGCCATTGAAAAGTAGGATAAAAAAGAGAAGCTGATGTGGCCAGCATCATTGAGCTGATAAGACTTTACAGATTCTTGGTAGATAATAAAGCTACTTTGGGTCCTCTTGTATCTCTGTATAAGGCTCCTCAAATATATCAATATACTCTAGCCTAGAAGAATTCAAATCTAATCATGAGGATCATGATTTAGAATGGAAAATACTGAATAAAAGGCTGACTTCATCCCATCAGTTAAAGTCAGAGATTTGAAAAATATTAACAATTGGTGAAATCTATTTGCCCCATCCCAGGTAGAAGATCAAAGGCATTTTGCTTTGAAATGGTCTGGGAATGGTAGGCAAAATGTTTTGAATTACTGAATATACTCCCTTATTGTATAGAGCTTCCTATGGGGGATAGAAATAAAACATCTGAAAGGTCAAAGGTAAATAAAAATGGATGGTATAGAGATCTGACAAAGGGAGCTTTTTCTTGATATTATAGCTGATCACAGCCCAGGATACCTCAGCTTTGAGAGGTTATTCTGTTAAGACTTGGGACACTTTATGGAGAAATACAAGCACAAACTGGACAAATTCCTGCCAGCATGAATTCTCAGAATAAATGGTCTAAAAGCAAGTCCCTAATTTCTGATAGAGCAGAATGAAAGAATTCATTTGGGTTATAGCCAATCCCTAAGTGGCTGAACACTTTTGTGAAAAGACACTTCCCGATGGTTTAATAACTATGCTGTTGCAAAGGGTGAAGGTAAGTTTTCTCAGGTTTCCGCTGGGAGAGGTAATTTCCAGACAATCTCTTTGACAAACTGATGGAATAATACTTTCAAAACAGTAAGCTGGGGCAAGCAATCTAAGACTGACTGTAAGATAATCAGAGAGATATACAAAAATGTGCATTTATGTCATTTACACAGAACATGATAGACACAAAAGTGTATAAGTAACCATGCTTTTGGAGTGGGGAATAGAGACTGGAGAGGAAGACAGATTTGGAAGACAACAGGTCTGCTAACTGGGTGGCTATGCATGTGAATAAATGATGGGGAAAAAGATTCATGCTACACAGAAAGATGGCACTCTAGGGGAAAACAGGGAAAAGAAAGAAAGAAAAGCAAAGAGATGCATTGGTATCTGACTTAGTTGGGTGACTCTGGCCATTGAAAAGTAGGATAAAAAAGAGAAGCTGATGTGGCCAGCATCATTGAGCTGATAAGACTTTACAGATTCTTGGTAGATAATAAAGCTACTTTGGGTCCTCTTGTATCTCTGTATAAGGCTCCTCAAATATATCAATATACTCTAGCCTAGAAGAATTCAAATCTAATCATGAGGATCATGATTTAGAATGGAAAATACTGAAACAAAAGGCTGACTTTATCCCATCAGTTAAAGTCAGAGATTTGAAAAATATTAACAATTGGTGAAATCTATTTGCCCCATCCCAGGTAGAAGATCAAAGGCATTTTGCTTTGAAATGGTCTGGGAATGGTAGGCAAAATGTTTTGAATTACTGAATATACTCCCTTATTGTATAGAGCTTCCTATGGGGGATAGAAATAAAACATCTGAAAGGTCAAAGGTAAATAAAAATGGATGGTATAGAGATGCTGTGGTGGTAGGTAATGACCATGAGAGTCAAGCTGCAAATCAGATAATGGATTTAGAGTAAATATTAAATATTCTGTGGCTATATCACTAGCATCAGAATTTAAAGCTGGTATACATAACTTGCATGAATGATGGATTCTGCCTTTATTCCTCTCATGGAGGTATTGACTGAGTCATCTCTTTCCACTTGTATTAATTGGATGTGCTAAAATGGCATCTTTGGAATTGCTCAAATTTTTTTTGAAATTATACATTAAGATAGAATTCTGGGATGTTGTAAAAAGAAATCATTGTTCTGATAAAGGAAATGGAAATAGATGGAACAGAATGAGTATTCTTAACTCCTGCTTCAAATAGCCCTATCTGACCAGCACATAAAGCAGACACTGTTCATGGAGGCCAAGAGTGCATTATCAGAGATTAAATTGTGCACCCCTCCTCCATTTCTTTAGCCACGATCAATATGGCAAAGACTACACAGAAAGCGCCACAACGCCAACAGGTCATAAGGGACTGGAACACAATGAGGGATGTGGCTAAGACTTCTTTTCCATATTCATTATTTGTGTCCAGCCAGAAATATGGGAGTTTTAAAGAATGACCATCAATATACACACATAAATATTTTCACAAGGATAGTTTAATTTACATTTACACTATCACAATTTAATATGACAAGCTTTGAACTTGATGAACATTAAGAATAATTTACTGCACTACTACATTTGTACTGATAAGTACACATGCAAAGCATAGATGGAAAAACATAGAGAATCGACTTTACAGATTCTGGGACTTTGGGTCCTCTTGTATCTCTGTATAAGGCTCCTCAAATATCAATATACTCTAGCCTAGAAGAATTCAAATCTAATCATGAGGATCATGATTTAGAATGGAAAATACTGAAAAAAGGCTGACTTTATCCCATCAGTTAAAGTCAGAGATTTGAAAAATATTAACAATTGGTGAAATCTATTTGCCCCATCCCAGGTAGAAGATCAAAGGCATTTTGCTTTGAAATGGTCTGGGAATGGTAGGCAAAATGTTTTGAATTACTGAATATACTCCCTTATTGTATAGAGCTTCCTATGGGGGATAGAAATAAAACATCTGAAAGGTCAAAGGTAAATAAAAATGGATGGTATAGAGATGCTGTGGTGGTAGGTAATGACCATGAGAGTCAAGCTGCAAATCAGATAATGGATTTAGAGTAAATATTAAATATTCTGTGGCTATATCACTAGCATCAGAATTTAAAGCTGGTATACATAACTTGCATGAATGATGGATTCTGCCTTTATTCCTCTCATGGAGGTATTGACTGAGTCATCTCTTTCCACTTGTATTAATTGGATGTGCTAAAATGGCATCTTTGGAATTGCTCAAATTTTTTTTGAAATTATACATTAAGATAGAATTCTGGGATGTTGTAAAAAGAAATCATTGTTCTGATAAAGGAAATGGAAATAGATGGAACAGAATGAGTATTCTTAACTCCTGCTTCAAATAGCCCTATCTGACCAGCACATAAAGCAGACACTGTTCATGGAGGCCAAGAGTGCATTATCAGAGATTAAATTGTGCACCCCTCCTCCATTTCTTTAGCCACGATCAATATGGCAAAGACTACACAGAAAGCGCCACAACGCCAACAGGTCATAAGGGACTGGAACACAATGAGGGATGTGGCTAAGACTTCTTTTCCATATTCATTATTTGTGTCCAGCCAGAAATATGGGAGTTTTAAAGAATGACCATCAATATACACACATAAATATTTTCACAAGGATAGTTTAATTTACATTTACACTATCACAATTTAATATGACAAGCTTTGAACTTGATGAACATTAAGAATAATTTACTGCACTACTACATTTGTACTGATAAGTACACATGCAAAGCATAGATGGAAAAACATAGAGAATCGACTTATGGACATTCGGGAGAAGGAAAAGTGGGTCACAGATATGGAAAGAGCAACACGGAATCCTATACCATCTTATAGAAAAGAGTTAACCACTGTCAATGTGCTGTGGGACTAAGGGATTGTACATGGGGGCTATATGATGGCCTAAAGGGGTGGGATGGGGGAGAATGGGATATACATATGACTAAGCTGAAATTATACACACCTGTAAACAACAAAACTCTGCAAAATAAAATAAAAATAAATCAAAGGGAAAAACTGGTTAAAGAAAAAGAAAATGATAATTTACTGCACTACATTCATCAGATCATAATCACTTCCCCTCAGAGGAAGTGGTACAAGAGGACTTAAGACTGATATATGTAGACAGACTGAGAATCCCAAATAACATGCAGGACCTGGTTCTTTCTGTGAAACTTTAGCAAATGATGTGGGATGAGCAACCAGAAACATCTTTCAAACTCTGAATGATTATGTTTTACCCTGCAACGAAAGAAAAGGTCCTGGTAGCACCGTTTGTAGAAATCACATTACCCGACTAGGAATACTCCCAAAGTCTATGGATGAACAGGCTTGAAACTCTCAAAAGGCCTGGATTGTACTTAGAAAATGAATACTAGTTATTTGAATATGTTTACAAGTGATATTTTCACCGACAGAGAAAATAGATTGTATGTGTACAGGGAGATACTGAAAAAATAATAAAAATATACCATTCAGAGCAGAGAGGAAAAACTCCTTCAAATAGGCCTATTAACAAAGATTAAATTGTGCACCCTCCTCCATTTCTTTAGCCACGATCAATATGGCAAAGACTACACAGAAAGCGCCACAACGCCAACAGGTCATAAGGGACTGGAACACAATGAGGGATGTGGCTAAGACTTCTTTTCCATATTCATTATTTGTGTCCAGCCAGAAATATGGGAGTTTTAAAGAATGACCATCAATATACACACATAAATATTTTCACAAGGATAGTTTAATTTACATTTACACTATCACAATTTAATATGACAAGCTTTGAACTTGATGAACATTAAGAATAATTTACTGCACTACTACATTTGTACTGATAAGTACACATGCAAAGCATAGATGGAAAAACATAGAGAATCGACTTATGGACATTCGGGAGAAGGAAAAGTGGGTCACAGATATGGAAAGAGCAACACGGAATCCTATACCATCTTATAGAAAAGAGTTAACCACTGTCAATGTGCTGTGGGACTAAGGGATTGTACATGGGGGCTATATGATGGCCTAAAGGGGTGGGATGGGGGAGAATGGGATATACATATGACTAAGCTGAAATTATACACACCTGTAAACAACAAAACTCTGCAAAATAAAATAAAAATAAATCAAAGGGAAAAACTGGTTAAAGAAATGAAAATGATAATTTACTGCACTACATTCATCAGATCATAATCACTTCCCCTCAGAGGAAGTGGTACAAGAGGACTTAAGACTGATATATGTAGACAGACTGAGAATCCCAAATAACATGCAGGACCTGGTTCTTTCTGTGAAACTTTAGCAAATGATGTGGGATGAGCAACCAGAAACATCTTTCAAACTCTGAATGATTATGTTTTACCCTGCAACGAAAGAAAAGGTCCTGGTAGCACCGTTTGTAGAAATCACATTACCCGACTAGGAATACTCCCAAAGTCTATGGATGAACAGGCTTGAAACTCTCAAAAGGCCTGGATTGTACTTAGAAAATGAATACTAGTTATTTGAATATGTTTACAAGTGATATTTTCACCGACAGAGAAAATAGATTGTATGTGTACAGGGAGATACTGAAAAAATAATAAAAATATACCATTCAGAGCAGAGAGGAAATACTAACAGCTTTCAATCCACTGTAGTCCATGAATAGGCCCTATCAACAAAGAAGAGCAGGGGTGATTTGGGGTAATCAGGTAGAAGTGAACTACTGAATAACAGAAGGGCTGCCAAGGTATCCCTCTGGTTCCATATGCCTTTGTTATTCAGACTGCCTTCCATGACCAATACAGGCATCTAAATTAGACCCTTTGGTAGGAGAGCTTCACAACTGTTAAGTGAGTAATATCTCTTAGAGCATCCTATTTACATGCCCAGAGTTGTTTTCTGCAGTGCTCCTTGATAGAATGGGGTTTAGTGCTGGGGATATTTAAATTATGCCATTATCTCAGAGCAAGATGGTCTAGGAGTTTTCATTCACAGGTTTTAAAAATAAATATATGAGTGTGTATGTGTCCAGTCACTCAGTCACGTTTGACTCTCTGACCCCATGGAGTCCGCTGGGTTCCTCTGTCCATGGGATTCTCCAGGCAAGAATACTGGAGTGGGTTGCCATTTCCTTCTGCAAAGGATCTTCCTGACCCAGGGATTGGCAGGTGGATTCGATACCACCTGGGAAACACAAATGTATAGGTGGTGTGGCTGGCCAAGTTTTTGTTTTCTTAAGCAAAACATTAGGTGGATTATATTATGTGAAGGAAAATCTACCAGTTCCTGATTGTACAAACATGGTGAGTGACATGCAAAGCAAAATATGCAAAAGATCGAAAGCCATTGCTACTTAAACGTGAGACTGAACAGAACAGCAGTGTAAAGAGACTGCAGGCCCAATGTGCGATCACACTCCCTGTGCATTTTAAGGGCTGTGAACGAATATCCGATTTCTTTCTTTTTTTCCACAATCATACAGTAAATAGCTAGCACTAACAAAGTCAAATATTAATAACCAAGAACTACAGATCCTCAAATCCCCTTTCCCCCAACCAGCAAAACCCATAGAAATTTACACTGACCAAAGTAAATAGAAAATAAAAGTCAAACCACTTAAACGGTTGACATTTAGGGATGGAGCCAGACACTCGCTTTCATCCTTCTGAATCACCAGTGTGATAACCTTAACGGAAAATAAGTGATATTATGGACATGGTGTAAAAGTTAGTGTTCAGGTCCAAAGAACAATAATTTAATTAATACCTGCTGGTGATTAAGGTATTTTTAAATTTCACATTGGCATTTTCCTTTGCACTTCATAATTGTCTTATCTTTTGTTTTGTTTTCCAATAAGAAAGAACAGTTTTAAAGAAAAAATGGCTCACAGCCATGGCCACAAGGACCATGATCAGAATTAATGTTGAACTTTACTTATTAGTTGTAATGAGCATGACTGATTAGAGAATACAGAATGTCTAATTTAACAAATTTGATTTCCTCTGTTTTTCTGATATTCTGTCTTTGGAAAATATACATTTAAAGCACATGCTTTGTGAGATTATTTCAATGATCAAGAGGAAGGATAAATTTTAGCTTATTAAATTGTTATAGCATGTGCTAATACCTTTTGTTTTTCTTTTTGATAAGTGCCGAAGATAGAGGAGCATGGGCAAAAACACAATGGTTATTGCCTTTCAAAGGCTGGCATTCACCTTTTGTTAGAGAAAGAAAAACATGATTCCTCTGTCCATGAGATACTTCAGGCAAGAATACTGGAGTGGGTTGCCATTTCCTTCTGCAAAGGATCTTCCTGACCCAGGGATTGGCAGGTGGATTCGATACCACCTGGGAAACACAAATGTATAGGTGGTGTGGCTGGCCAAGTTTTTGTTTTCTTAAGCAAAACATTAGGTGGATTATATTATGTGAAGGAAAATCTACCAGTTCCTGATTGTACAAACATGGTGAGTGACATGCAAAGCAAAATATGCAAAAGATCGAAAGCCATTGCTACTTAAACGTGAGACTGAACAGAACAGCAGTGTAAAGAGACTGCAGGCCCAATGTGCGATCACACTCCTGTGCATTTTAAGGGCTGTGAACGAATATCCGATTTCTTTCTTTTTTTCCACAATCATACAGTAAATAGCTAGCACTAACAAAGTCAAATATTAATAACCAAGAACTACAGATCCTCAAATCCCCTTTCCCCCAACCAGCAAAACCCATAGAAATTTACACTGACCAAAGTAAATAGAAAATAAAAGTCAAACCACTTAAACGGTTGACATTTAGGGATGGAGCCAGACACTCGCTTTCATCCTTCTGAATCACCAGTGTGATAACCTTAACGGAAAATAAGTGATATTATGGACATGGTGTAAAAGTTAGTGTTCAGGTCCAAAGAACAATAATTTAATTAATACCTGCTGGTGATTAAGGTATTTTTAAATTTCACATTGGCATTTTCCTTTGCACTTCATAATTGTCTTATCTTTTGTTTTGTTTTCCAATAAGAAAGAACAGTTTTAAAGAAAAAATGGCTCACAGCCATGGCCACAAGGACCATGATCAGAATTAATGTTGAACTTTACTTATTAGTTGTAATGAGCATGACTGATTAGAGAATACAGAATGTCTAATTTAACAAATTTGATTTCCTCTGTTTTTCTGATATTCTGTCTTTGGAAAATATACATTTAAAGCACATGCTTTGTGAGATTATTTCAATGATCAAGAGGAAGGATAAATTTTAGCTTATTAAATTGTTATAGCATGTGCTAATACCTTTTGTTTTTCTTTTTGATAAGTGCCGAAGATAGAGGAGCATGGGCAAAAACACAATGGTTATTGCCTTTCAAAGGCTGGCATTCACCTTGTAGTGAGAATACTGAATTAGAGAAAGAAAAAAACATGATTTCTTCTCTAGCTGGCCAACACAAGACACAATGATGCTTGAGGGAGCATGGGTACTGAAGAATGTCAGAAAAAGGCGACATGAATGAATGCTAAAGCCAACTAGTCAGAACTGTGTTCTGTGAGAAAGAAAGCTTTTACAAGTTGAAAGTATTGGCTAATCAAAACTCCAAAAACAATGGGCAAATCCTTTATTTTGAACAAGACTTGCTGCTCTACTCTTTTTCTTTTCCTAAAGCGCCTTTGGTGTACTCTATGTTGCCTTAAAAAAGAGTCGACTTTCCATAGAAAATCTATAGAAAGCAGATCACCTAACCATAAGAGACTCATGGAATCCCACATGGCCATATCTCTCAATGATAAATTGAAAAAAAAAAAAAAAAAAAAAAACAACTATGTAGGAAACTATGAATTGTACATTCATTGGCCACAAGTTTTAAAAATGCTGACTTGTAAAAAGACATCTTAAATGTGGAACAAGCTAAGTTTTTACACATAGTTTATTAGAATTGCAAAGACAAATGTTGAAATTTATTACCATGTTATGGTCAAAACTCTAACGAACAAAGATTTATTTGACTACATCAAAAATATCACAAGAATTATACATTCTATAATGTACAGATCCAATAAGAACATTGTTATATCATTATCACCATTAGAGAAAAAAGAAGAAGAAGAAGGAAAAAAAAAAAAAAGGAGGAGGAGGAGGGGAAAGAAAACCAGAAGAAACAAAAGAATAAAAATGAGTAAAAGCCTAACATGTGTCCATTACTAATCTCGGCTCGTTTCCCCTTATTTTTTTTTTTTTTTCAGTTAATACAGCAATTCTAAGAATAATGTTTTTATCTCCATTTTGTGGGCTTCCCAGGTGGCACGAGTGGTAAACAACCAGTCTGCCAATACAGGAAACACAAGGGATGCAGGTTTCAGGAGATGCAAGGGATGCAGGTTTGATGCGGAAGATCCCCTGAAGGAGGGCATGACATCGCACTCCAGCATTCCTGCCTGAAGAATCCCATGGAGAGAGGAGCCTGGTTGGCTACCGCCCACGCTGTCACTAAGAGTGAGACATGACTGTAGCGTCTTAGCACGCATGCATCTGCATTTTATAGATGAGGAAAGTTAGGTTTAAAGAAGGAAACTTGTCCAAGTACATTTAGAGTAATGGGCATTTTCTTTTCAAGATTGGTTCAAACGCTCATATTTTTCCCTGTTTATAGGGCAACTCTTTTATTTATTTATTTATTTATTTGGAGTATAGTTGCTTTACGATGCACTGTTACTTTCTGTTGTAAAGCAAAGTGAGTAAACTATACCTATACATATACAGACCCTCCCCTACTAGTCTTCCTTCCCATTCACGTCACCACAGTGCATTGAGTAAAGTTCCCTGTGCTATACAGTATGTGCTCATTAGTTTTCTATTTTATACATAGTATCAACAGTGGATGTGTGACAATTCCACTTCTGTAGAGAGCAGCAGTTGAGTCAAGTTCAGAGATAAGGATCCTACAAGGAACTAAAGAATTTCTCTGAAAAAGGAAGTAAGATTCAAACATAGACACTTCTCAAATCATATATAGACACAGTTACATAGACACAGTTTAAAGTGCTTTTTCCCCTGTTATGAAATCAAATACTAAAGCAAATTAAAATCCACAGGGAACAAAAGAAAAGAACATTCCATAAGCATTGGCAGCAACTTTGCTAAGAGGTGGTTTCCAGGGAATCTTCACTGAATCTGAATGCTAAAATCTCCTTTACTCTCTCCCACATAATGTTTTCCATCACTCAAAGCCTAAACTGAGACAATCTCAGAAATACTATAAATATGACAAATGAAACCTCCCATGGAGAAGATTGTGTATCCCTTTTGGCTCTCCCCTCTTTAGTATACTAGTAAAAATGTGAAGGTGATAAGGAATATTTGTCTTTCAATGAATATGAAAAATATCAGAAAATAAACAAAATTTTATCAACAACATACTTAAATAAAAAGAAAAGATTTACTCAAATCTCCCAATTCCTCCCACCTCCCTCTTTTCCCCTTGTTGTTCTCTTCGTCTACTCTATACTATTTCCGTAGAAACCAACACAAGATTGTAGAGTAACTATACTCCAATAAAAATTATTTAACTAAAAAACATAAAATTGGGATTCAGAATGGATTTTTTGAAAGAATTAATCTCCATGTATGCAAGGATGTATCATAAAATTCCTGTAGAAAACCTTCCTTTTTAGTGTATTTAAAAACACTTGATTTGTAAAAATTCCATGTGCATTAAAATCATAGTATCTTAATAACAATAATTAAAATGATGATAAACTGTATTATATACACAAATAAGAAAAGGTTTAAAAATAAGTAAATGTTATTAAATAAAGGTATTATATTTCTTTAGAAATATTTACTCCCTGGCTCTTTCAGTAAATATTTGGCCAAAGTCTGCCCTTGAAAACACACAGATAACTCCCTCTAAAGTCACAAATTATGCATACACATTTCTAGGACCAAATTTGGCCCGATGCTTAATTAGCGTCTGGCTGTGATTACATCTGTGGTGTTGAATTTTCAATTTTATAAACATAGTATCAACAGTGGATGTGTGACAATTCCACTTCTGTAGAGAGCAGCAGTTGAGTCAAGTTCAGAGATAAGGATCCTACAAGGAACTAAAGAATTTCTCTGAAAAGGAAGTAAGATTCAAACATAGACACTTCTCAAATCATATATAGACACAGTTACATAGACACAGTTTAAAGTGCTTTTTCCCCTGTTATGAAATCAAATACTAAAGCAAATTAAAATCCACAGGGAACAAAAGAAAAGAACATTCCATAAGCATTGGCAGCAACTTTGCTAAGAGGTGGTTTCCAGGGAATCTTCACTGAATCTGAATGCTAAAATCTCCTTTACTCTCTCCCACATAATGTTTTCCATCACTCAAAGCCTAAACTGAGACAATCTCAGAAATACTATAAATATGACAAATGAAACCTCCCATGGAGAAGATTGTGTATCCCTTTTGGCTCTCCCCTCTTTAGTATACTAGTAAAAATGTGAAGGTGATAAGGAATATTTGTCTTTCAATGAATATGAAAAATATCAGAAAATAAACAAAATTTTATCAACAACATACTTAAATAAAAAGAAAAGATTTACTCAAATCTCCCAATTCCTCCCACCTCCCTCTTTTCCCCTTGTTGTTCTCTTCGTCTACTCTATACTATTTCCGTAGAAACCAACACAAGATTGTAGAGTAACTATACTCCAATAAAAATTATTTAACTAAAAAACATAAAATTGGGATTCAGAATGGATTTTTTGAAAGAATTAATCTCCATGTATGCAAGGATGTATCATAAAATTCCTGTAGAAAACCTTCCTTTTTAGTGTATTTAAAAACACTTGATTTGTAAAAATTCCATGTGCATTAAAATCATAGTATCTTAATAACAATAATTAAAATGATGATAAACTGTATTATATACACAAATAAGAAAAGGTTTAAAAATAAGTAAATGTTATTAAATAAAGGTATTATATTTCTTTAGAAATATTTACTCCCTGGCTCTTTCAGTAAATATTTGGCCAAAGTCTGCCCTTGAAAACACACAGATAACTCCCTCTAAAGTCACAAATTATGCATACACATTTCTAGGACCAAATTTGGCCCGATGCTTAATTAGCGTCTGGCTGTGATTACATCTGTGGTGTTGAATTTTCAAATCTAAAATTTCAGCATGGCAACAAAACTTTGTAAATTCCCTATAATTTCTGTAGGAGAACGCAATGTCAAGAGTAGTTTAGTATTTCACTAAAACTGAGAAAATATTTTTCCTTAGTCTGAAAACAATTCTTCTGAAATGCAAAAAGGAATAAATAGTTACTTAAACACTGAAGTACTATGAATAAATAAGCATTGGCCTCTTGAGTCTGACTTTTGAAGGTTGAGAGGTTTTTTAAGTAGCATTGGTCTATGTAATGGGTACTGCCTTTTCTTTTATCTGAGAAATAAAAATCATTTTCCTTTTTCTTCTTTTTTCTGTGTTTCTTTCCTCTATTTTACTATTCCACAAATAGCTACCTAGTAAGCACAGTTCAACTCTTGAGAACCAAATAAACTCACCTTTTCCTACACCCTTATGTCTCCCTTTCTCATTGTGTATTTGGCACATTGGTTACAAAGCTGGGTTAGAAACTGTCTCTTCTTAGAAGGGAGCAGATTACTGTTGAAGTATATATATATATATATATACACTATATATATATACACACACACACACACACACAGACATTTACATGTATATACACATATATACATATATATTTCAATAGAAATTCTATGGTGCATCATAGCATTCTAAGGAAAAAAAAAAAAAAGAATCCACCTGCAATGTAGAAAACCCAGGTTCATTCCCTAAGCTGGGAAGATCCCCTGGAGAAGAGAATGGCCACTCAGTCCAGTATTCTTGCCTGGAAAAGCCAATGGACAGAGGAGCCTATCAGGCTACAGTCAACGGGGGTTTGCAGAGTCAAACACGACTGGCAACTAACATACACACAACACACACAGACACACAGACATACACACATGCTTTGTCCTGGTATAGTCAGTGGCAATGGTTAAACTTGAGGGAAGGTAAGATACCCAGAGCCTTCCCTGGTGGCTCAGTGGTAAAGAGTTCACCTACCAATGCAGGAGACATGAGTTCAATCCCCGAATCTGGAATATCCCCTGGTGTAGGAAATGGCAACCAACTCAAGTATTTTGCCTAGGAAATTCCATGGACAGAGGAGCCTGGTGGGCTACAGTTCACAAGGTCACAAAGGAATCAGACATGAATTAGTGACTAAACAACAACAAAGAAACCCATACTATGAAAACTTTCCTAAGAACTACTTTCAGGTTTAGGTTTTATATTTGTATCCTCTACAGTTTAACTGAGTCACCATTTGCAACAACAGATGGCTTGACTATGATGCATAAAGTCTGAAAACCTGTATGGAAAGTGACCTAGCTTGTGAAGTACAGGGCTTTCAAAAAATGACCTCTGAAAACAGAAATTAGAACTACATGTATTTGAATTATCTAACCTTCCACTTATTAAGTGGGTACAAGTTAATTTGATCATGATTAGATATTTCATATTTGATAACATTAAATATCAACTCATGATTTGGGAGACCCAAGTATTTCAATGGTATCTAATGTTCAAAAAGTGTTCTTACAGTGTCTTCTCACCTCAGGGTTACCTTCCCAGCACGAAGAAGGTATACTTATAAAGCCATAGATGCTGACAGGAAAGAGAAAGATTCTTTCAACTGGTTGATACTAATTTTAAAGCATATTTTCTTTGATTTTATCATATATAATTCTTGTTGGAAAAAAATTATTTCCTGGCAGGTCATGTACTTCTTAGGAACTGAAATTAACCTTCTTAGTATAAAAATATCTCTGGTATCTGAGTAGGCTGGTGTCAATCCAGGTGGCTGGGAGACTGTTAAGTGAAATTTATTTATGTATTTATTTTTGTTAAGTGAATTTTAGACTTTGCTAAGACTCAAATGAAAAATTATCCCAATGAGTTATTAAAGTATCCCAATGAGTTAAAGAAAAGGCTTTGTGTTCAGTTCCCTGATCTGAATAAACCAAGGTCATAAGACTAGCTTCAAGTCATTATGTGAACAATAAAATATATTATTTGTCTCAAATATTAATATTTTCAATAAAAAAGCAAGATATAATTTTTTCCTGTAATTTGGTATTGAATTTTGCAACAGAAGGCAAATCTTTCCAATATTCTGTAATTTATGGTATACACTTCATATGACATGATCAAGAGCTATAACTTAACTGAAAATATCTAATTTCTAAGTTAATATGAGTGAAAATCAGTACATCTGAATTCTGATACATAGAAAAACCAGGAAAAAAAAATTACTTCCATTAGAACACTCCAAAATCTTTTTATAGACTATAATCAGTGATATGATTTACTCTTAAAGTGTCACTCTGGGACAAGGGACATTGATAAAAATTCTATTCTTCACTGCAATGGATGATGCCACTGAACCATCACCAGTATGTGCTTTCTGTCATCGTATTCACTGAATTACCCACAGCCTTTTTGTGGCTTTCCTTTATAATCAAAGCACTTGCTTTTGCAAATATAGAAAGTATCAGCACATCCACACACACACTTTCACACACACACACACACACAGATGTGTGTGTACACTTCAAATATCTTGTTCAATTAATAGAGTTCAGGTTTTCAAGATCAAGAAAAATAAGAAAATAGGTTGATGATCAATAAAATGAGAATAGAACTGTAAATTACTACCATAGATAGAAATTCTGTTGATAGCTGAACTCAATTCAGAAGTTTATTTAGACCCATTTAGAAACAAAGAATTACTATTAAATGATACCTGACAAGCCAAAGTCTGCCTTCTTTTAATCTTCTTAATTCTTCAAAAGCAAATTTACATTCTTAATATCTCATAAGGGATAAGCTTCATTGTTTAATTTATGTCTTTAAGATATAGGGAACTTCACATATGTAACTTTCTTTTTTTTTTTTTTTAAAGATTTATTTATTTATTTTTTGGGCAGGGGTCTGGTTGGGGAGGGAGGGGAGCGGGCAGGCCACTTCCATTGGTCTTTCATTTCTCTATTTTCATCCGTCTTTGTTCCTTGGTTCCTGTGGGCCTCCCATCGCGGTGGCGTCTGTCATCTCAGAACACCGGCTCTGGGCGCATGTGCTCCAGAGCTGCGGCTCGGTAATTGGACACATCGGTCCAGTCGCTCCACGGCATGTGGGATCTTCCCAGGCCAGGGATCGAACCGGCACCCCTTGCACTGCAAGGCAGTGTCCTTACCCACTGGACCACCAGAGGAAGCCCCATATGTAACTTTCTAAGGTGTTAAAGTTTCCTCTGTAATTTGAAATAATTTTAATTTCATTTAGGGTTTCTTGAGGTTTTGATTGAAAAGCAAACTGAGATTGGTTTCAATTGAACTGTCCACTTTGTGGGATGCTAATTTCTGCTTCAAGGTTTTGATATGATTTACTCTTAAAGTGTCACTCTGGGACAAGGGACATTGATAAAAATTCTATTCTTCACTGCAATGGATGATGCCACTGAACCATCACCAGTATGTGCTTTCTGTCATCGTATTCACTGAATTACCCACAGCCTTTTTGTGGCTTTCCTTTATAATCAAAGCACTTGCTTTTGCAAATATAGAAAGTATCAGCACATCCACACACACACTTTCACACACACACACACACAGATGTGTGTGTACACTTCAAATATCTTGTTCAATTAATAGAGTTCAGGTTTTCAAGATCAAGAAAAATAAGAAAATAGGTTGATGATCAATAAAATGAGAATAGAACTGTAAATTACTACCATAGATAGAAATTCTGTTGATAGCTGAACTCAATTCAGAAGTTTATTTAGACCCATTTAGAAACAAAGAATTACTATTAAATGATACCTGACAAGCCAAAGTCTGCCTTCTTTTAATCTTCTTAATTCTTCAAAAGCAAATTTACATTCTTAATATCTCATAAGGGATAAGCTTCATTGTTTAATTTATGTCTTTAAGATATAGGGAACTTCACATATGTAACTTTCTTTTTTTTTTTTTTTAAAGATTTATTTATTTATTTTTTGGGCAGGGGTCTGGTTGGGGAGGGAGGGGAGCGGGCAGGCCACTTCCATTGGTCTTTCATTTCTCTATTTTCATCCGTCTTTGTTCCTTGGTTCCTGTGGGCCTCCCATCGCGGTGGCGTCTGTCATCTCAGAACACCGGCTCTGGGCGCATGTGCTCCAGAGCTGCGGCTCGGTAATTGGACACATCGGTCCAGTCGCTCCACGGCATGTGGGATCTTCCCAGGCCAGGGATCGAACCGGCACCCCTTGCACTGCAAGGCAGTGTCCTTACCCACTGGACCACCAGAGGAAGCCCCATATGTAACTTTCTAAGGTGTTAAAGTTTCCTCTGTAATTTGAAATAATTTTAATTTCATTTAGGGTTTCTTGAGGTGTGTGTGCATTCAGAAAATGCAAACTGAGATTGGTTTCAATTGAACTGTCCACTTTGTGGGATGCTAATTTCTGCTTCAAGGTTTTGAAAATTCAAGCAATGTTAGTAAGAATTTACCAAGTACATATTACTTGTCACACACTGTGTTAGGCTCTGAGTTTCAAACCCAAAACATACTTTCTTTTCTTATAGGAGCACATAATATAATTAGGGAAATGAATGATAATCATATAATGTGAAAAATCAAAATCATCACAAGATCGCAGGTTTCAGTGGAAGCACATGGACAAGGTGGAGAGTTACGGGATTTTCCTGGTAGGACATGATAGGATTCGTTGTGATGGAAGATGCTGGCCTCAGTGGTGTCACTTCCTGGGTATATACAGATGAAACCAAACAGAAGGCGTGTTTGAAACTGTCTTTTTGCTTTATAGCCTGCCTCAAGGTTGAACTTCAAGAAAGGCAACCTATACTTATCTGATTGTAAAATTGCTTACTAGCTCATAATTCCCTGGAAACCCATATAAAACTACATTGTCTGAAGGTAGACTTAACAGTATCTTTAAACATTTATTCTTCCCACTGTGTTCTGATGTTTCTACCAATCTTACATATCGATGTTACCAGGATATCCTACTATTATTTCTTATCCAAACATGTCCAGTTTACTAGATTTGTACAGGAATGAACACAACTTGGTTTATTCAAATCATTGGAGGCAATATTTGGGTAAGTAAACATAGACACGGCTGAACCGGTGTGTCCAGTTACAAGTCAGGGGTCTGCAGTGCATGCACCCAGAGCCAGTGCTCAGCAAAGAGAGAGGCCACTGCAATGGGAGGCCCACACTTGCCAAAGAATAAAGATAGATGAAAAAAAAAATGATGACTTAGAGGAGAAAAATTAAAAAAAAATAATACTGTTGTTTTTAATTTTTATTGTAGTGTGTGTGTGTGTGTGTATGCTGACTCTTTGCAATCTCAAGGATTGCAGCCCACCAGGTTCTTCTGTTCATGGGATTTAACAGGCAAGAATATCGGAGTGAACTGTCATTTCCCCTTCCAGAGAATCCTCCTGAACCAGGGATCAAATCCTTGTCTCCTGTGTCTCCTGCACTGGCAGATTCTTTTACCACCAAGCCACCGAGAAAGCCCTATTTTATACATATATCGCCTCGTTTTTAGATTTCCTTCCCATTTAGGTCACCATAGAGCACTGAGTAGAGTTTCCTGTGCTGTTTGTATGGCCATTATAAAGCAGAGAAAGACAGGATGAACCAATTTTCAAGTGGAGGGTTGAAGGTAAGTGTGAGCCAAGTAAAATTTGAGATGTATATTAGCTATCTCCTGGGCAAGTTCTGAGAGATGGTGAGGGACAGAGAACTCTGGTATGCTGCAGTTCACAGAGTCTTGGAGAGTCAGATGCAGCTTGGAGACTGAAGAACAACAACATATGGGTATCAGAGTAGGGCTTGGTGCTTGAGTTCAACCGTAAGAGGAGCAATCAAGTCCAAGGCACTGATTTAGAAGTCACTGGTGTGAGGATGTCATCAAAGACAAAGATAAAGCTTTAACATTGAAACATTTAGAAATAACTAGAGGAAGAGAATCCTACAAAGATGACATAAAACACTCCAGGTTCAGTTATCTCCTTGAAGTTTCAATTTAACCAGAATGAGATGCACCACCTCCCTTCCTGCAAAGACAGTCTTTTCCAAAGAAATCTCTACCTAATTAAAATGTGGCCAATGTTATCCCCTCACTGTGAATGTGGAAGCTACATCTCCTTCTGTGTGACATCCTTCTGTAATATTGATTACACTCTGTGGCCCCAGCAGAAACTCAGGCTAACTTAAATCTAACAGAGGGCAACATACATTTCATTCTTCATAATTTGCTATTTTTTTATTATCTAGCTGAACATACAGATGACTACTTTGATTAGATTCTATTTAAAAACCTAAAATATTTCATAAACTTTACATTTTAAAAATTATTAATAGGCTTTAAAGAATTGATTGGTGCTTCACAATGAGAAAAATTGAAAATTTTAAGCTGTACATCATTCTAGGGGCTTGAAAATGTAAAAACAATTTGGAATGTACTAGGTTTCTTTTTTATGCCTAGTCTTAGAGATAAATGGCAAAATCAGCTTTTCTTTTAACTGCAAATCAAATAATCATAGATTAAGAATTTTACAGCCAGAAAGGATCACTTCAGAGAGAGTCTACACTAACCACTTCACTATGACTTTGACTTAAGGTAAAAAACTACAATCTTTAAATTATTTGTTAAACATTTTAAAACTGATTAGTATTAAAATGTGAGTTTACTAACAAGTCTCCTCCATAATACCATGATGTTCAGTATTTGTACAAAACTGCAAGTGACCCTGATCATCATTAAAAAGTGCTGAGGGTTTTAATTTAATGGCAGCTTTCTTAAGCGGCTCTTTTAAAACTAAATAGTATTCAAGTGCCTCAAAAATATCAGTAACTATACTTCCAGGCAAACAACTGCAACCTCAATTTAAAGATGTTTTATTGGATAGATTTTCCTCTCCTTAATGTGCTTGATATTTTTGGATAGATCCCAAAAATATTATTAGATTATAATTATTAAAGATTATTTTTCTTGGCAGGATCAAACTCCTTCTCACTTCCTTGTATTATGTTTCTTTTCCCTCTAATATGGCGAATAGATGTCATTATTAGTGTTGGTTGAATTTTGGAAGGTGTCTAGATGGGAATTTCCATCATGAAGCTCCTGGCCTCTCTGACTCTCTTAGACCTAGACATTCACTCCAGGGTAAGGAAAAAGAAATGAGAAAACACAGGATCGGGTCTGCCACTGTGTTTCCATTAACCTGAGTGGTCCCTTCACAACCTCGGAAGTGCAGAGAGTGAATGATGGCCCAAGTTCTGTGACATGACTTACTCAGGCTAACTTAAATCTAACAGAGGGCAACATACATTTCATTCTTCATAATTTGCTATTTTTTATTATCTAGCTGAACATACAGATGACTACTTTGATTAGATTCTATTTAAAACCTAAAATATTTCATAAACTTTACATTTTAAAAATTATTAATAGGCTTTAAAGAATTGATTGGTGCTTCACAATGAGAAAAATTGAAAATTTTAAGCTGTACATCATTCTAGGGGCTTGAAAATGTAAAAACAATTTGGAATGTACTAGGTTTCTTTTTTATGCCTAGTCTTAGAGATAAATGGCAAAATCAGCTTTTCTTTTAACTGCAAATCAAATAATCATAGATTAAGAATTTTACAGCCAGAAAGGATCACTTCAGAGAGAGTCTACACTAACCACTTCACTATGACTTTGACTTAAGGTAAAAAACTACAATCTTTAAATTATTTGTTAAACATTTTAAAACTGATTAGTATTAAAATGTGAGTTTACTAACAAGTCTCCTCCATAATACCATGATGTTCAGTATTTGTACAAAACTGCAAGTGACCCTGATCATCATTAAAAAGTGCTGAGGGTTTTAATTTAATGGCAGCTTTCTTAAGCGGCTCTTTTAAAACTAAATAGTATTCAAGTGCCTCAAAAATATCAGTAACTATACTTCCAGGCAAACAACTGCAACCTCAATTTAAAGATGTTTTATTGGATAGATTTTCCTCTCCTTAATGTGCTTGATATTTTTGGATAGATCCCAAAAATATTATTAGATTATAATTATTAAAGATTATTTTTCTTGGCAGGATCAAACTCCTTCTCACTTCCTTGTATTATGTTTCTTTTCCCTCTAATATGGCGAATAGATGTCATTATTAGTGTTGGTTGAATTTTGGAAGGTGTCTAGATGGGAATTTCCATCATGAAGCTCCTGGCCTCTCTGACTCTCTTAGACCTAGACATTCACTCCAGGGTAAGGAAAAAGAAATGAGAAAACACAGGATCGGGTCTGCCACTGTGTTTCCATTAACCTGAGTGGTCCCTTCACAACCTCGGAAGTGCAGAGAGTGAATGATGGCCCAAGTGGGGCAGGACAGATCGATTCCGTAATTTTTACTCACTGTTTCTCCTCAGCTCTAACTGACTATTGATTGGATGAGTTGAAGATGTGCCTCTGGGACCTTAGAACGACTAAACAGAAATTCCCTCCCTCCACCTAGCAACACCTTCAGGCTCTTGTAGTCATTCACTTTACAGAGGAGAGGAAAACAAAACTTAACAATGAAGCCATCCAAAGAGAAATAAATTATATGCTCCAGCAGGAAAATGAACTCAATTGAACATTTATTTAGTTCTCAGATTCCAATTACATATCTAGGCTAAAGAAGACAAACACTTCACATAGGTTTACAAAGTTGGAAAGTGAGTAGAGATTTTAAGATTGATCTAATCTCTACATAACAAACGTGAAAACAGAAGTTCAGAGTTAATACTGTACTTCCTTCAAGTCTTGGGAGAACTGGAGTTGTTGTTCAGTCGCTGTCATGTCTGACTCTTTACGACCGCATGGACTGCAGCATGTCAGGCTTCCCTGTCCTTCACTGTTTCCTGGAGTTTGCTCAAACTCATGTCCATTGAGTCAGTAATGCCATCCATCCATCTCATCCTCTGTCGTCCCCTTCTCCTCCTGACCTCAATCTTTACCAGCATCAGGATCTTTTCCACTGAGTCAGCTCTTTGCCTCAGGTGGCGAAGTACTGAAGCTTCAGCTTCAGCATCAGTCCTTCCAGTGAATATTCAGGGTTGATTTCCTTTGGGATTGACTGATTTAATCTTCTTGCAGTCCAAGGGACTCTCAAGAATCATCTCCAGCACCACAGTTAGAAGGCATCAATTCTTCAAAGTGCAGGCTTCTTCATGATCCAGCTCTCACGTCTGTACATGACTATTGGAAAAACCATAGCTTGGACTATATGTATCTTGGTTGGCAATGTGGTATCTCTGCTTTTTAATATGCAGTCTAGGTTAGTCATAGTTTTTCTTCCAAGGGGCAAGTGTCTTAATTTCATGGCTGCAGTCATCATCTGTAGTGATTGTGGAGCCCCTTAATTTTTCTAACCTGCAGTCCAGCAGCCTCTCTTCTTGGAAGGTTTTCTAACAGACTCACAGAGGGACAGAGTCTATTCTTACTCTGGCTCTTGTTATGTCAAATTACAACACTTCAGACTAATGTAGCCACTTATTCCCAGTGTGAAGATGTCATCAACTTCATGAATGTCAAACCAGAGAAGTGAAAAGAACCCAGGACTTGTGACCTTACTAGATCAATTCTTAGGCTTACCATACTCACATGTGCTCCAGAGCTCCAGCTCGGTAGTTGGACACATTGGTTCAACTGCTCCATGGCACATGGGATCTTCCCAGGCCAGGGATCAAACTGGAGCTCCTCACACTGCAAGGCAATGTCCTTACCCAGTGGACCACCAGGGAAGCCCTGGGTATATCATTTCTTAAAGAGGGAGATTCATTTCTCCATGGTGTTCAGTAATCATCTATTGTGAGTGTTTTTAGTTGGTCACTTGTTTATAAAGTATTTAGTTTCATATTATTCACTTGAAAGTGGCTGAAGGTGAAGGGACAAGCTTAGACATGATAGTGAGGATGGAGTTGAGAAAGGTCAAGGATCGAACCTGTGCCCACCTTACCCACTGGAGGGAAGCCCCTTGTCATACTTTCTACATTCTGAGATAAGAAATTTCCATAAGTTTAAAGGCAGTTTAAGTCAAGATTTTTTTCTTATTTCTGCTGAAAGTGTACCAACTAAAAAATTCTTCTCAACCTGATTTTTTATTTTTATCTCCAGTGGAAGAGCCATCCCTTCTTCAAGGAATGGAGAACACCATGTGATTCATTTAGCTTGAAGGATAGAAAAGATAGTGGCTATCCTTGTTCAAGAAATTCAAACAAGTCATAAGTAACTAGTCAACTAATCTAACTAGTTGGTCAATTAATATCTACTGCTAGAATGGAGAGATCTTTAATCTAGATGCAAACTCACAAGAAATTTTTCAGGGATTAGATTCTTCAGAGATGCAAAGGTTGGAGGGATTCATTCAATAGCATTATTTGTTTGCAACAGAAAGTAATGTGAGGGCCACTAGGGTTTTAGTAAGTTCTTCCATACCAGGGGTTCTAAACCAGAGATTACTCCCCTGGAAATTTGTCCTACCAGGGAACATCTGTCAATATTTGAACTCATTTTTAGTTGGCACAATTTGAGGGAGGGGTATCGGCATCTAATGAGTAGAAAGCAAGGTGCTGCTAATCATTTGCCAATGCACAGGACTGCCCCATGCAGCAAATTAAAAAGTCAAAAATGCTAATACTTCTCAGATTGAGAAATCCTGTGTATTTTGGATTATCTGCTATTCATATAATTCAGAATTCTGTCATTTTCATAGAGTTCCTATATTTCACCTAACAAATTATTAATTCAGAAAGAGAGGATGGCTTGGGTAAAGGAGGGCCTTTTTTGTGTTATTTTGCAGGAAAATGCCAGACCTTTTAATGTTTGATTTTACTACATCATAGAGTATATCATAAAACTGTCAAAAGCTTGAAGAAGAGGTCGCAGAGAGACTGAAGGCCATGATTTGGGCTTGGGGATAGTGTTTTGCCTCTTGGAAATTTAATTCAGCTTTTAACAATGCATTTATTCTTTGTGTTTTATGGTAAATGGGAATACTAACTTCTTTACTCTCCTTGAAAACTGATGAACCATGCTGCTAGTTCTACTCAACTGACTGTGGACCAACAGGGTGAAACATTTAATTTCTGGTTGGTAATTTCTCAGCTCTTTTTACCCTGGTTCCCTGATGAGCAGCACTCCAGGTAGTAACTTCTCTTTCCATTGTGGATGCCACTTGAGCAAGAAATAACTTTGTTATTCTAAGGCACTGAGACTTTGGGTTGTAAGTTATTTCAGACTAATCTAGGTCTATTTTAACAAATATAGTTAACAAAAATTTTAAGTGGGTCACTTTGAGCCACTGAAAATGCAACCCAATCAAGTATAAAGTTGGAAAGTTAATTTAAATTAACACCTTAAAAATGCTATCAATAGAAACAGGAGGAAATACATCCATTTAACCCCCACTAAACATCATGTAATTTGTTTGCTCTCATGCCATAGATAGTTACTGATCATCAACTATACAACTGACTAAATTTTAGATATTGGGAATTGAAAGATGACACAACAAAATGCTCTTATGTACCAAAGCTTTTCTCAGCCTTGCCTGCTAAGGCTCAAAACTCTAAGCTCCACTATATGAGACATGCTACGTGCTGTCTTCACTGTGGTCAATTTAGCATCTACAACATCAGCCAGCATGGTTTCCCTGGTGGCTCTGATAGGGAAGAATTCACCTGCAATGCAGGAGATCAAAGGCAAAATTTAAAAGAAAAAAGGTCAAAATGCTAATACTTCTCAGATTGAGAAATCCTGTGTATTTTGGATTATCTGCTATTCATATAATTCAGAATTCTGTCATTTTCATAGAGTTCCTATATTTCACCTAACAAATTATTAATTCAGAAAGAGAGGATGGCTTGGGTAAAGGAGGGCCTTTTTTGTGTTATTTTGCAGGAAAATGCCAGACCTTTTAATGTTTGATTTTACTACATCATAGAGTATATCATAAAACTGTCAAAAGCTTGAAGAAGAGGTCGCAGAGAGACTGAAGGCCATGATTTGGGCTTGGGGATAGTGTTTTGCCTCTTGGAAATTTAATTCAGCTTTTAACAATGCATTTATTCTTTGTGTTTTATGGTAAATGGGAATACTAACTTCTTTACTCTCCTTGAAAACTGATGAACCATGCTGCTAGTTCTACTCAACTGACTGTGGACCAACAGGGTGAAACATTTAATTTCTGGTTGGTAATTTCTCAGCTCTTTTTACCCTGGTTCCCTGATGAGCAGCACTCCAGGTAGTAACTTCTCTTTCCATTGTGGATGCCACTTGAGCAAGAAATAACTTTGTTATTCTAAGGCACTGAGACTTTGGGTTGTAAGTTATTTCAGACTAATCTAGGTCTATTTTAACAAATATAGTTAACAAAAATTTTAAGTGGGTCACTTTGAGCCACTGAAAATGCAACCCAATCAAGTATAAAGTTGGAAAGTTAATTTAAATTAACACCTTAAAAATGCTATCAATAGAAACAGGAGGAAATACATCCATTTAACCCCCACTAAACATCATGTAATTTGTTTGCTCTCATGCCATAGATAGTTACTGATCATCAACTATACAACTGACTAAATTTTAGATATTGGGAATTGAAAGATGACACAACAAAATGCTCTTATGTACCAAAGCTTTTCTCAGCCTTGCCTGCTAAGGCTCAAAACTCTAAGCTCCACTATATGAGACATGCTACGTGCTGTCTTCACTGTGGTCAATTTAGCATCTACAACATCAGCCAGCATGGTTTCCCTGGTGGCTCTGATAGGGAAGAATTCACCTGCAATGCAGGAGATCCAACTCTTGGGTTGGGAAGATCCTGGAGAAGGGAATGAAAGAGAGTGGAAAGGAATGGAATCCCACTTCAGTATTCTTGCCTAGAGAATTCCACGCACAGAGGAGCCTGGCACGCTACAGTCTATGGGATCTCAAAGAGTCAAAAACAACTGAGCAATTAACACTTTCACTTCACCTTAGCTAGCATGTAGTGGGCTTCAACGAATACATTAGTAAGTATGGCTTTTAACAACTTAAGTTCAGGGAACCATGAACTGTTGGGGCTAGTAGATCTATTTCAGTCAAATAACTATCATAACCAGGAACCAGATGGGAGATGAAAACACATAGCCACATTTCAGAGTCAAGCACTGTCTATAAAGGCTGTTTCTTCATTACAACTCCATTTGAGAGAACAAGAGGAGCCCTATGAAAATCACTATGCAACTGGAATGCCTTTCTATTAAGTTAAGGATATTAGCCATCGTACATCAGAAAGTCCCTGGACTTCTGAATAAAGCCCTTGACATTTCTGGGGCTGCAGAAAGATGGAAGTGCTAAAAAGTAGGCTTGAGGGTGTGTGCCAGAGCTGCATCCCACCTTTGGAGTTATTATGGCAAGAAAATACCTCAAAATGTGGTTATCCTCTCCATACAAATCATCTCTCAAACATCATTTACTACATTTTGAAAAACTAATATCAATAACACTGTATGTTTGCATTTGTATGTGTGCATGTGTATCTGTATGTGCCTACATCTCGGGTGGATATTAAAACCCACATGATGTCGCGTGACAGAGAATGAGATGGAGCCATCCTACCTCACTTAAGACTCTCTTGTGAGTGCATGCCAAGTGTCTTCCGTCATGTATGACTCGATGTGATCCTATGCATCTGTCAGCCTCCTCTGTCCATGAGATTCTTCAAGCAAGAACACTGGAGTGGGTTTCTATGTCCTCCTCCAGGGATCTTACCTACACAGGGATCGAACTCATGCTACGTGCTGTCTTCACTGTGGTCAATTTAGCATCTACAACATCAGCCAGCATGGTTTCCCTGGTGGCTCTGATAGGGAAGAATTCACCTGCAATGCAGGAGATCCAACTCTTGGGTTGGGAAGATCCTGGAGAAGGGAATGAAAGAGAGTGGAAAGGAATGGAATCCCACTTCAGTATTCTTGCCTAGAGAATTCCACGCACAGAGGAGCCTGGCACGCTACAGTCTATGGGATCTCAAAGAGTCAAAAACAACTGAGCAATTAACACTTTCACTTCACCTTAGCTAGCATGTAGTGGGCTTCAACGAATACATTAGTAAGTATGGCTTTTAACAACTTAAGTTCAGGGAACCATGAACTGTTGGGGCTAGTAGATCTATTTCAGTCAAATAACTATCATAACCAGGAACCAGATGGGAGATGAAAACACATAGCCACATTTCAGAGTCAAGCACTGTCTATAAAGGCTGTTTCTTCATTACAACTCCATTTGAGAGAACAAGAGGAGCCCTATGAAAATCACTATGCAACTGGAATGCCTTTCTATTAAGTTAAGGATATTAGCCATCGTACATCAGAAAGTCCCTGGACTTCTGAATAAAGCCCTTGACATTTCTGGGGCTGCAGAAAGATGGAAGTGCTAAAAAGTAGGCTTGAGGGTGTGTGCCAGAGCTGCATCCCACCTTTGGAGTTATTATGGCAAGAAAATACCTCAAAATGTGGTTATCCTCTCCATACAAATCATCTCTCAAACATCATTTACTACATTTTGAAAAACTAATATCAATAACACTGTATGTTTGCATTTGTATGTGTGCATGTGTATCTGTATGTGCCTACATCTCGGGTGGATATTAAAACCCACATGATGTCGCGTGACAGAGAATGAGATGGAGCCATCCTACCTCACTTAAGACTCTCTTGTGAGTGCATGCCAAGTGTCTTCCGTCATGTATGACTCGATGTGATCCTATGCATCTGTCAGCCTCCTCTGTCCATGAGATTCTTCAAGCAAGAACACTGGAGTGGGTTTCTATGTCCTCCTCCAGGGGATCTTACCTACACAGGGATCGAACTCATGTCTCTTATGTCTCCTGTATTGGCAAGTGAATTCTTTACCACTAGTGCCACGTGGGAAGCTTTTAGGACTCTGGAAAAAATGAAAGTAAACATCGCTCAGTCATATCTGACTTTTTGCGACCCCATCGACTACAGCCTGCCAGGATCCTCTGTCCATGGAATTCTCCAGGTAAGAATACTGGTGTGGATAGCAGTTCCCAGAGGACTTTCCCAACCCAGAGATTGAATCCAGGTCTCCCACATCGCAGATGGATTCTTCATCATCTTAGCCACAGGCAAACCCAGGAATACTAGAGTGGGTAGCCTATCTCTTCTCCAGGGGATCTTCCCAACCCAGGAACTGAACCAGGGTCTCCTGCATTGCAGGTAGATTGCTTACCAGGTGAGCTACAAGAGAAGTTCTTAAGATTCTCTTAAGTACTATCAAAATGTGCTCATGTGGATGCTCCTCTCACAGAGGGTAGCTGTAATCAGTCAATGCTACAAAAAGGAGCAATGACTTGGTAGGAAGAAGAGAGAGTTTTATTTTAAAAGATCATTAATTATTTTAAGACAGATACATCTGGGTCTTAGGAACTAGAAGTCTGTTCTCACAGAAGAACAAGCTTAAAATTAAGATTGACCAGATACTGAAGTAAACAGAGTGGTCATTAAAGGGGACTCATAACCAAATGAGAAAGTGGAAGGAGCCAACCTAGTAGGTATCAGTTACTGGAAAAATAAACCGGTTTTATGTCTCACTCCAGTAAGTTGAGTCAATTTACTAAAATTTTTTTGAAAACTAATATCAATAACACTGTATGTTTGCATTTGTATGTGTGCATGTGTATCTGTATGTGCCTACATCTCGGGTGGATATTAAAACCCACATGATGTCGCGTGACAGAGAATGAGATGGAGCCATCCTACCTCACTTAAGACTCTCTTGTGAGTGCATGCCAAGTGTCTTCCGTCATGTATGACTCGATGTGATCCTATGCATCTGTCAGCCTCCTCTGTCCATGAGATTCTTCAAGCAAGAACACTGGAGTGGGTTTCTATGTCCTCCTCCAGGGGATCTTACCTACACAGGGATCGAACTCATGTCTCTTATGTCTCCTGTATTGGCAAGTGAATTCTTTACCACTAGTGCCACGTGGGAAGCTTTTAGGACTCTGGAAAAAATGAAAGTAAACATCGCTCAGTCATATCTGACTTTTTGCGACCCCATCGACTACAGCCTGCCAGGATCCTCTGTCCATGGAATTCTCCAGGTAAGAATACTGGTGTGGATAGCAGTTCCCAGAGGACTTTCCCAACCCAGAGATTGAATCCAGGTCTCCCACATCGCAGATGGATTCTTCATCATCTTAGCCACAGGCAAACCCAGGAATACTAGAGTGGGTAGCCTATCTCTTCTCCAGGGGATCTTCCCAACCCAGGAACTGAACCAGGGTCTCCTGCATTGCAGGTAGATTGCTTACCAGGTGAGCTACAAGAGAAGTTCTTAAGATTCTCTTAAGTACTATCAAAATGTGCTCATGTGGATGCTCCTCTCACAGAGGGTAGCTGTAATCAGTCAATGCTACAAAAAGGAGCAATGACTTGGTAGGAAGAAGAGAGAGTTTTATTTTAAAAGATCATTAATTATTTTAAGACAGATACATCTGGGTCTTAGGAACTAGAAGTCTGTTCTCACAGAAGAACAAGCTTAAAATTAAGATTGACCAGATACTGAAGTAAACAGAGTGGTCATTAAAGGGGACTCATAACCAAATGAGAAAGTGGAAGGAGCCAACCTAGTAGGTATCAGTTACTGGAAAAATAAACCGGTTTTATGTCTCACTCCAGTAAGTTGAGACTCCTAAATTAATCTTTTTCAAAGGAAAAGACAAAAAAAGCTGATAAGATGCTTACAAGTAGTGGGGTGAAAAAGACAAAAATTTCAATTGGATATGGAAGTGGAGCTGTGGGGATACACCAGCTGCAGGGGTGCTCAGAGCATTTACACTCCGAGTGGGGAGACACAGGAAGACTTCCTGAGAAGACAGCATGGTGAGAACTAAAGTTTTAAGGATGAATAAGAGTTATCCAGGCAGAGAATCTGGGGAAGTACATTCAGGGCCGTTAAGCAGCATGAGTTAAAGCATAGAGCTGTGAAACAGCATGGTGCGTGCAAAACACAGCAAGTCATTTGATTCCTAGTGCATAAAATAAGAGGCAGGACAAGGCAGGAGAGAAGGTAAGAGTTAGGGCGTGAAGGGTTACACAATGTTTAATTGTAAAGAGTGCTGATTTTCTAGTGTGAGGATTTTATGGGCAAAAGGTTTCCACCGAAGTGTTCTAAAGTAGCCATGTGGCATGATCATATCTCATTTCAAACCGAATAGCAATAGTAGTGCTAATTCCATGGAGGATGGATTCGAAGAAAGAGGTGCTGTAGATAAAGACAGCAGTTATGTATCCATGGCAGGTGTGCTAAGTCACCAAGTGGTGTTCGACTCTTTGCAACACTTTGGACTGAAGCTCACTAGACTCCTCTATCCAAGAGATACTCTAGGTGAGAATACTGGAGTGGATAGCCATGCCCTCCTCCAGGGACCTTTCCAACTCGGGATCAAATCCAAGAGATTACTCTAGGTGAGAATAGCTGTAATCAGTCAATGCTACAAAAGGAGCAATGACTTGGTAGGAAGAAGAGAGTTTTATTTTAAAAGATCATTAATTATTTTAAGACAGATACATCTGGGTCTTAGGAACTAGAAGTCTGTTCTCACAGAAGAACAAGCTTAAAATTAAGATTGACCAGATACTGAAGTAAACAGAGTGGTCATTAAAGGGGACTCATAACCAAATGAGAAAGTGGAAGGAGCCAACCTAGTAGGTATCAGTTACTGGAAAAATAAACCGGTTTTATGTCTCACTCCAGTAAGTTGAGACTCCTAAATTAATCTTTTTCAAAGGAAAAGACAAAAAAAGCTGATAAGATGCTTACAAGTAGTGGGGTGAAAAGACAAAAATTTCAATTGGATATGGAAGTGGAGCTGTGGGGATACACCAGCTGCAGGGGTGCTCAGAGCATTTACACTCCGAGTGGGGAGACACAGGAAGACTTCCTGAGAAGACAGCATGGTGAGAACTAAAGTTTTAAGGATGAATAAGAGTTATCCAGGCAGAGAATCTGGGGAAGTACATTCAGGGCCGTTAAGCAGCATGAGTTAAAGCATAGAGCTGTGAAACAGCATGGTGCGTGCAAAACACAGCAAGTCATTTGATTCCTAGTGCATAAAATAAGAGGCAGGACAAGGCAGGAGAGAAGGTAAGAGTTAGGGCGTGAAGGGTTACACAATGTTTAATTGTAAAGAGTGCTGATTTTCTAGTGTGAGGATTTTATGGGCAAAAGGTTTCCACCGAAGTGTTCTAAAGTAGCCATGTGGCATGATCATATCTCATTTCAAACCGAATAGCAATAGTAGTGCTAATTCCATGGAGGATGGATTCGAAGAAAGAGGTGCTGTAGATAAAGACAGCAGTTATGTATCCATGGCAGGTGTGCTAAGTCACCAAGTGGTGTTCGACTCTTTGCAACACTTTGGACTGAAGCTCACTAGACTCCTCTATCCAAGAGATACTCTAGGTGAGAATACTGGAGTGGATAGCCATGCCCTCCTCCAGGGGACCTTTCCAACTCGGGGATCAAATCCACGTCTCCTGCACTGGCAGGTGGATTCTTCACCACTAACAATACCTGGGAAGTCCTACGTACTGATTATAAGGGCTATTCCCAAGGAAAGTCTAAAAGAAAGGAACAATGACCCAGCATAAGGAAAAATAATGAATATATAAACAATTTAGTAAGTATATCTAGTAAGGGATTTCCTGGAAGCTCGAGTAAAAGAAAAGAAAGAAATTGAAAAAAAAAGATGTTGACAATGAATCTCAAATATGGTATTTAGAAAAATACATTCAGATGATTGTTTTATCAGAGATAGGTTATACAGGACCAGGACCAATATAATAGAGAAAGACAAGTTCATGACAAGTTTGAGATAGTTTTAAAAATATCCAGCAGTAGTTGGATATATAAATTGGAACTTCAGTGTATATATTAGCACTAGAAAAACACAAATGGGACTCATAAACATTGGTTGGTAATTAAAACTAAGAGAGCAGAAAACAGTCTTCAGGGAGCATCTGTGGAGTGAGAATGACCATAGGTCAATGTTGAGATACATTGATAAGTGTGGAATTGTTGAAAGAAGTAGAAAAGGGTCAAGCAGGTAAAAGATGTGAAAAAGTCCAGAAAGTGACAGGTTTGTATATAAATTTATAGCTACAAGAATGTTCTTTTTTGTTTGCTTTCTAACTTTTTATTTTATATTGGGGTATAGCTGATAAACAATGTTGTGACAGTTTTAGGTGGACAGCAAAGAGACGCAGCCATAAACATATATGTGTCCATTCTCCTCCAAACTCTCCTCCCATCTAGGCTGCCACATAACATTGAGCAGAATTCCATGTGCTATGTAGTAGAATCTTGCTGTTGATCTGTTTTAAATACAGCAGTGTGTTGTGGCTACAGGAATGTTTAAATTGTGGTACTTCTCTAGAAATTTTGAGTAAAGCAAGTTGTTTAAGCTGTGTCAGACCCTTTTGCCCCGATGAATTATAGCTTGCAAGGCTCCTCTGTCCATGGGATTTCATAGGCAAGAATACTGCAGTGAATAGGCATTTCATCCTTCAGGGGATCCTCCTAGGGATCAAACCCACATCTCCAGCATTGGCAGGTGGATTCGTTACCACTGAACCACCTAGGAAGCCCAAAGAAGGTAGATAGTTAAATCAGTTCAGCATTGAATTTTTATCAGATAGGTATCTGTAGAGCTGAGTGCAAGACATAGAGGGCATTGGTAAAATAGCAGTTGAAGTGATTGATAAATGGATTCATATTAAAGGCAGATGATGGCAAATCTTGGAATATCTAGCTCAGGTGACGGACGCGAAGTGGGATCAAGGAACTATTAACAATTGTTTCCAGAAATATGTTTAGTGGAGGTAGTAGGCATGATACTGAGCACTAGAAGGATAGTTCAATGTATGAGCTATCAATGTTTAGGGTTAAGATGTGGACAAATTTGAGTTTAACTTCAATGTGTGACCTTGACTGTAGTAAGTTAGATATTTGGAGGTACAGAGTCTTAACCACTGGATCACCAGGGAAGTCCCCTGATATTCTGTGCCCAACTCATGACAAGGAAATTCATTTGGAGAGGCTGGGTAATTTGTCTAACATGCAACAACCATTAGTGGTTACAGCTATCATTTGATCTCCAGTTGGTGTTGTTTTTCTCTCCAAAGCTTCAGTACTTTTTACCATATTGTTCTCCACAATTTGGCTTTTCAAATACTGAAATAAAGGTATGAACCTTTGCTCACACATGCCTGTGCTATTTGAATCTGCAAAGGGATCACTGTAATTCTGACAGCCAACTATCTTAATAGCTTTGTATTATTTTGTGCATAACTGTGGATGTTTGCGCTTGGATCCATTTTGTCTGAGTCTCTGATTTGGTAACATCTTCAGAGATGCTAGGATCATTTCTATTCTGGAGATTATCAGCCCCCAAACATTTTGTTCATGAGACTGTACTGAACACATCAAAGGAACTAGCATTGGTTTCAGAATTACATATAATTAGAGAGTAAGATGTTAAACGTTAAGTCATTTTAATTCAAATTATGTGATAGTATAGATATTTTATTTATATTTTGCCAAAAATATTGTTTAATTGAGCTACCCAAATATCTTTCTTGTAAATATGCAGACATAAGAATACTGCAGTGAATAGGCATTTCATCCTTCAGGGGATCCTCCTAGGGATCAAACCCACATCTCCAGCATTGGCAGGTGGATTCGTTACCACTGAACCACCTAGGAAGCCCAAAGAAGGTAGATAGTTAAATCAGTTCAGCATTGAATTTTTATCAGATAGGTATCTGTAGAGCTGAGTGCAAGACATAGAGGGCATTGGTAAAATAGCAGTTGAAGTGATTGATAAATGGATTCATATTAAAGGCAGATGATGGCAAATCTTGGAATATCTAGCTCAGGTGACGGACGCGAAGTGGGATCAAGGAACTATTAACAATTGTTTCCAGAAATATGTTTAGTGGAGGTAGTAGGCATGATACTGAGCACTAGAAGGATAGTTCAATGTATGAGCTATCAATGTTTAGGGTTAAGATGTGGACAAATTTGAGTTTAACTTCAATGTGTGACCTTGACTGTAGTAAGTTAGATATTTGGAGGTACAGAGTCTTAACCACTGGATCACCAGGGAAGTCCCCTGATATTCTGTGCCCAACTCATGACAAGGAAATTCATTTGGAGAGGCTGGGTAATTTGTCTAACATGCAACAACCATTAGTGGTTACAGCTATCATTTGATCTCCAGTTGGTGTTGTTTTTCTCTCCAAAGCTTCAGTACTTTTTACCATATTGTTCTCCACAATTTGGCTTTTCAAATACTGAAATAAAGGTATGAACCTTTGCTCACACATGCCTGTGCTATTTGAATCTGCAAAGGGATCACTGTAATTCTGACAGCCAACTATCTTAATAGCTTTGTATTATTTTGTGCATAACTGTGGATGTTTGCGCTTGGATCCATTTTGTCTGAGTCTCTGATTTGGTAACATCTTCAGAGATGCTAGGATCATTTCTATTCTGGAGATTATCAGCCCCCAAACATTTTGTTCATGAGACTGTACTGAACACATCAAAGGAACTAGCATTGGTTTCAGAATTACATATAATTAGAGAGTAAGATGTTAAACGTTAAGTCATTTTAATTCAAATTATGTGATAGTATAGATATTTTATTTATATTTTGCCAAAAATATTGTTTAATTGAGCTACCCAAATATCTTTCTTGTAAAATGCATGCAGACTATAAAATAACAGACATCCACTAATGAGTCCGTCCAAATCTCTAGATAATTAGAATGGCCCTCAGCTTAATAATGCAAGGCCGGATCAAAATATTTTACCCATGAAGTTGTGGAAACTAGGATTCTTTAATATCACAGTATAACGTTCTTAATATCAATGTTAATACTGACATCCTATTTAACTGAATTTTTTGAAGTCATTTATTTTGCCTGATCTTCAATTAGTTGGACTACAGCCTTCCAAATGGGGAAGTGTACTTGTATTTACATAAGTGAGTTAATTTCAGAACAGCTTTTGTAGGGGCATACTTTAAAAACAAGAGTCCTGCATATATTTTCTTCTCATTACAAGGTTACATTTGAGGCATTTTATTATTTCCTAGTTATTCTTATAATATGCATTTCACACTGAAATGTCTGCCTTTAGCTGATCAGGGTGTGATGATCCCAGTATAACTAACTCATTAGAAAATTGTTTTGAAAACTGATTGTTATTATTTCTTTTTTGCAGAGAATTTTTCAGCCAAAATACACCCTCTAGTTTAAATAAAATCCTTTATTTTATAAATTAAATTGTTTACAAAAAGAAAATGCAGGAACATGGTTAAACCCTTAAGTATTAGGTCATTAAAAATCCATTCTTGCCTTCCTGCCCACAGCTACATCTCTTCTTCAGACCTGTCACCCATTTCATTTAAGCATTTAGCTCGCTTCTAATGAGTGAATTGGCATTTCATATTACCTTATTATCCTATAAAGCCAAATGCATACTCAATAACATTAACGGTAATTTCTCATAAAGACACATTATCGATCTGGGTGCTACCTGTAAGCATTGAAAATTGCAGCCTGCACACAGAGCCTTTCACATCTGGGCCTGAAGAATTAAAGAAAAATTAAATTTGACAGCAGCAAACTCACAGGCACAATCGAGGCCCCAATTTATATGCAAAATGAAATGCTTTATGAAAATTTCTTCTATTTTCTCACGGAGATTTGGGAAAAAAGATTTCACTAGATGCTTCTTTCTTTAATATCCCTCTACTTAAATATTATACTGCAGTCACTGCAGACTCTCTTTGATGTATAAATAATCAAGTTAAATTATGTGCAGCAAGGAGACTAGTGCTCTGCCATTCTTATTTTACAAAGTAATTTCTACCCTAGAGGGTCAAATTTCTCTGACAAATTCTTAATTACTATGTTGCAACAGAAGCAGAATCTATTTGTGCATAAATCCTGGGCATTCCCATGTGGCAAGTAACTAATATTACCAACCATTTCACTTGGCCTATTCACTGAACTCCATAATTAGATAATACTTTTGATGATGGTACATTTGAAGTCTTAATCCATTTAATTTTTTATGAGATTTTTTTAATTTTAATAGGGATATGTTAGTGACCACTGCCTATTTAAAAATCATTGAAATTCTGTCCACAGCAGTAATAAAGATTAAAGATTACTAATATGGCATTCATAACCTTGCTGGTTTTCCAGAAATCTAGGGCTTAAGGTAAATGTTAAAGGTCATTTAATATGTTAGTCACTAATTATAATCCTGGGTAATAGGTTCCTTTTCTAATTATCATGGTATAAGAGTTCTATTGTTTGGGTCTATGCTCCTGATTTTCATATTTAGCTTTTAGGAGGATGAGTAATCCTGGAATTAAGCTCCTGAACATTGATGAAAGTAGGTAATGCTTGATGATTAACTGGATAAAAGCTTATATTTGAATGCTGTATGATATCTTGCCTTGAAGTTACCTCCAAAAGGCACAGCATCCCTTTTCTGGCACTGAGTTCAGGGAAAAGGTCAACATAAGATTAATGCACCCATATTTTAATATCAAACTATGACAAATTTGATAACAGCCTCTTGGTACTCCTGCCAAATCATTAAGAAGAGAGGTTGAACAACCGAAACATGAAGATGTTTTAAAAAAAGTGAACTAGATTTTGTCTATCTTTTAACTTAATAATAAAACTGCAAAATTATCTAATTCACAGGACAACAAATCATCCACTCCTTATTTAAACACATACACGTATACATATGCATACACACTATACTCTAGAGAAACCACTAGAGTAACTGCCTAAAAAAATCACTAGCTGCCTTCTTGATGAATATCCTGGATCATGATAAGATAAAATTACGATGGACTAATTAAAGTCCAAATTTTTGGTCATTACATTTTACAGCACTCAAATTGTCTTGGCATGTTCCATTTATGCATACCTTTGTTTTGGAATTATTACATATTCTACTTATAGAATGTCCAGAGTTTGAGTTACATCATTAATATTTATTTCCCCTCATTTTGAAGATAATTTTCATATTCAGTCCATCAGGTTTATTCAGGTGGCACTAGTGATAAAGAACTGCCTGCCAATGCAGGAGACATAGGATACACGGGTTCTATTGCTGAATTAGGAAGATGCCCTGGAGAAGGGAATGGCTACCCACTCCCGTATTCTTGCCCAAAGACTTCCATGGACAGAGGAGCCTGGGAGGCTGCAATCCATGAGGTCGCAAAGAGTCAGGCACAACTGTAGCAACACTTTTGTCCTGCTGGTTTTCCAGAAATCTAGGGCTTAAGGTAAATGTTAAAGGTCATTTAATATGTTAGTCACTAATTATAATCCTGGGTAATAGGTTCCTTTTCTAATTATCATGGTATAAGAGTTCTATTGTTTGGGTCTATGCTCCTGATTTTCATATTTAGCTTTTAGGAGGATGAGTAATCCTGGAATTAAGCTCCTGAACATTGATGAAAGTAGGTAATGCTTGATGATTAACTGGATAAAAGCTTATATTTGAATGCTGTATGATATCTTGCCTTGAAGTTACCTCCAAAAGGCACAGCATCCCTTTTCTGGCACTGAGTTCAGGGAAAAGGTCAACATAAGATTAATGCACCCATATTTTAATATCAAACTATGACAAATTTGATAACAGCCTCTTGGTACTCCTGCCAAATCATTAAGAAGAGAGGTTGAACAACCGAAACATGAAGATGTTTTAAAAAAAGTGAACTAGATTTTGTCTATCTTTTAACTTAATAATAAAACTGCAAAATTATCTAATTCACAGGACAACAAATCATCCACTCCTTATTTAAACACATACACGTATACATATGCACACACATATACTCTAGAGAAACCACTAGAGTAACTGCCTAAAAAAATCACTAGCTGCCTTCTTGATGAATATCCTGGATCATGATAAGATAAAATTACGATGGACTAATTAAAGTCCAAATTTTTGGTCATTACATTTTACAGCACTCAAATTGTCTTGGCATGTTCCATTTATGCATACCTTTGTTTTGGAATTATTACATATTCTACTTATAGAATGTCCAGAGTTTGAGTTACATCATTAATATTTATTTCCCCTCATTTTGAAGATAATTTTCATATTCAGTCCATCAGGTTTATTCAGGTGGCACTAGTGATAAAGAACTGCCTGCCAATGCAGGAGACATAGGATACACGGGTTCTATTGCTGAATTAGGAAGATGCCCTGGAGAAGGGAATGGCTACCCACTCCCGTATTCTTGCCCAAAGACTTCCATGGACAGAGGAGCCTGGGAGGCTGCAATCCATGAGGTCGCAAAGAGTCAGGCACAACTGTAGCAACCTGGCATGCACACACTTTTGTCCTTGCAGGAAATATTTAGACAAACTTCTAATAGACTATTGAATGTGTCTTAGGTTGCTATAACCATAAGTCTATTTCATTAGAATTTTCTTTGTAGATTATACTTTGATTAATTCATAGCTGTTAATTGGCATTTGCTTTGTTCCAGACAGCTATAAGATTTTTGTTATCATGAAACTTTTACTCTACTGGCATGAGATGTACAGTAAAGAAAATAAATATATGTAGTATTCAATAATATGTCAACAGGTTAAAAGTACCACATAAAATATGTGAGACACTAACAGAAGATAAGGATTGATGATTAGGAAGAAAGATGGCATTTTAATTTTGAATAATCTTAGAAGGATTCATTTAGAAAATGACATTTGATAAAAGACTGGAAAGGAGGATTCAGGGGGAACTCCTTAAGATATTAATACCTTAATAGCAGGTATTAAGGAATGGTAAACAACATATATAAGGTGTCTGAGGCAGATGCACACCTGGTTTATTTGAGAACAACATGGAAATGTTTGATTGGTAGGAAGTGAGTAAAAGTCAGAGTAATAGGAGATTTCTTTTTAAAAAGTATTACAGGGCTTCCCTGGTGGTCCAGTGGGTAAGGACACTGCCTTGTAGTGCAAGGGGAGCCGGTTTGATCCCTGGCTTGGAAAGATCCCACGTGAAGCGGAGCAGCTGGACTGATGTGCCCAATTATCCAGCCGGAGCTCTGGAGCGCATGCGTCCAGAGCCGGTGCTCTGCAGTGACGGAGGATGCTGCAATGGGAGGCCCACACAGGCCAAAGAACAAAGACGGATGAAAATAAATGAATGAAAGACCAATAGAAGTGGCCCCCCCGCCCCTCTCCCTCCCCAACCCGTCCCCTCCCCCATCCCGCTCAAAAAAATAGCATTAAAAAAAAAATTACAGTTCAGGTCCTGAATGGCTTTTAGGCTCTTGCAGATACTTTGACCTTTTTCTGTATGAGATGAAGGCCACCTGAATATTATTTTAGTTATGTAATATTGGTTTACTTTGCTGTTCGTCAGTGTTTTCATTGGAAAATATGGAGTCCTGATACACTGGTATCAGACACGAACAAGGAAAACCTGATCTCATGTGTGGATATAGATTTGGGAGTGAAAGATATAAGGCCACCTGACTATTTAAATAAGAAATGTCCTAAGTCTATCTGGCTTTAAAAATGACAGCTCTGCCTTCTGGATTGGAAATCTGCTCATAAAAATACAGAGGCAAAGCAGGAAGACCAGTTAAGGAGCTTTAGGAATCATTCAACCAAAAGATGACAGCTTTTTGGATCAGAGGATCATTATGAACACTGAAAGTCAAGTTCTGTATACTTCGAAATTAGAGCAAAGCAACTTGATACGAGTGGAGATGCAGGTTGTTAAAGAAAGGAAATAGTAATGACACTAGGATTTTGGCTTTTAGCAACACAGTTTTCATTTGTAACCTCAATAAAAGCATTTCCAGTGTACTGTGGAGTCAAATGCCTACATGAAATGAATTTAAGGGAAAATGGGAGAAAAGGAATTGAAGATAGAAAATATAAGCAAGCTTTTGTTAGAGTTCTGCTGTTCAAGGTGAGAAGGATGGGATGGCACCTAGAGGGAAACAGAGATTTTCATTTGAAGGTAGAAGCGAAATCGTGCTTATCAGTATGATTCAGTAGAGAGAGGAAAATAATAGCTACCTGAAGTCCATGATTATGAATTTAAATTGAGACAATGAACTATATCCAGGTTCAGAAAATTGACGTAGTTTTGGTGAAGAGTTGATATTGTTGTTGAGTTGCTAAGTCATGTCCAAACCTGTGACTCCATGGGCTGTAGCATTCCAAGCCCTTCTGTCTTCCTCTATATCCTGAAGTTCATTCAAATTCATGTCCATTGAGGTAGTAATGCTGTCTAACCATCTCATCTTCTGTCACTTCCTTTTCCTTTTGCCTTGAGTCATTCCCAGCTCCAGGGTCTTTTCCAATGAGTAGGCTCTTTTCATCAGGTAGCCAAAGTATTGGAGTTTCAGCATCAGCAACGGTCTTTCCAATGAATATTTAAGGTTGATTTCCTTTAGGATTTACTGGTTTGATCTCCATGCTTCCAAGGGATTCTCAAGAGTCTTCCTCAGAAGATGGCGGCATAGAAGGACGTGCACTCATCTCTCCTGCAAAATCGCCTGAACTGCAACGAGTTCCTGAAAAACCATCGACAGGAGGAGGTTGGGTCTGATCACTGACAGGATACCCTACATCGAAGAACAAAGGAGAAGCCGCATCAAGACGGTTGGAAGGGCGCAATCATGCTTTTAAAAGTCAAACCTCATACCTGCCAGAAAGGTTGGGTGGGCCAAAGGCGCAAAGCCTATTGCAGATCAAGACCGGGAAAGGAGAGGTGACGCCCACAAGGGACTGAGCCAGACCTGCTTTGGAAGGTCCAGGTGCCCCCTTGACCTAGAAGTGCCCTTGAGCAGTCCTTGGAAGGATGGCACTCAGTTTCCTTTGGAGGAGGCTACCATTAACCCGATCACAGAGCCCCCGAGGAGGACTGGAAGCGCTGTGCGCACTGAGATCCAGGAGAGGGGAATAGCGATCCTGCATGAGACTGATCCAGACTCACCTCTGAGTAATCTGATGTCTCCCACGGTGGCGGAGGTCGACAGTGGCCTGCAGCAGGGTCGGGATCACTGTGGAAGTGCTTCCCATAGAGCACGTGGGAATAAATCCTTTGTGAGACAGAAGCCATTTTCCCTACTGTAGTTTGGCTGCTGATCAAACTGCAGGGCTACTGGTCAAGCTACAGGGAGAGAATTTAGCTCCACCCAGCAAGAATAGGGATTTGGATTAAGAAACTCCCAGAGCCAGCCTGGGCCGGCCTTTTAGTTCTAGAATAGGCCGAAATAAACAAGCAGTCAAAGAGGTCTTCAGATCCAACCACTGCCAGAGGCAAGAAAAAGACTGGTAATTCCTGAATAGTCAGCGAGAAACAGAAGAACATAAACACGATTTTCACGTTTTATCTGAAGCTGGAGTTACTGCTGGATTTTTAAAATTTTCATTTTATTTCTTATTATTTTTTATCGCTTTTTTTTTTTTGCATTGTATTTTTTGTTTTGTTTCAATTGTTTTTTTCCCTTTTTTCCAAACACACTCAGTGCACCCCCCCTTTTTTTTTCCATTTGTTTGTTTTTTTTGGGTGTGTGAGAGTGGGTGTGTTTATTTCCTCCATTGAATTCTATTGAAGCTACTAATTTTATCAGTAAGACTGAATATATTCAAGTTTACATAATTTTTTTCTTCTTCTTCTTCTTTTTCCTTTTAAACCACATTTCTATTTTGGTATAAACTTCTGGTTCCCCATTGGCCTTTTAAGGTTCTGTGGGGGTTTTGTTTGGTTTTATTGTTTTTGCTTTGTTTTTATATATTTTTCTACATATTTATCTCTGTTTTAATTTGCAAAATTTTTCATTTGTACTACTACTTCCTCTATAATTCTTTGCTTTCTCTGATGCTCCTTTCCTATAGCACTAAACTCTAATACATACAAATCTTTATCTCCCTATATTTAACTTTGCAGTGCCCCCCCCCCCTAAATTCCAATCTTTACTCCCTTTGGAGGAGGCTACCATTAACCCGATCACAGAGCCCCGAGGAGGACTGGGCGCGTGCGCACTGAGATCCAGGAGAGGGAATAGCGATCCTGCATGAGACTGATCCAGACTCACCTCTGAGTAATCTGATGTCTCCCACGGTGGCGGAGGTCAACGGTGGCCTGCAGCAGGGTCGGGATCACTGTGGAAGTGCTTCCCATAGAGCACGTGGGAATAAATCCTTTGTGAGACAGAAGCCATTTTCCCTACTGTAGTTTGGCTGCTGATCAAACTGCAGGGCTACTGGTCAAGCTACAGGGAGAGAATTTAGCTCCACCCAGCAAGAATAGGGATTTGGATTAAGAAACTCCCAGAGCCAGCCTGGGCCGGCCTTTTAGTTCTAGAATAGGCCGAAATAAACAAGCAGTCAAAGAGGTCTTCAGATCCAACCACTGCCAGAGGCAAGAAAAAGACTGGTAATTCCTGAATAGTCAGCGAGAAACAGAAGAACATAAACACGATTTTCACGTTTTATCTGAAGCTGGAGTTACTGCTGGATTTTTAAAATTTTCATTTTATTTCTTATTATTTTTTATCGCTTTTTTTTTTTTGCATTGTATTTTTTGTTTTGTTTCAATTGTTTTTTTCCCTTTTTTCCAAACACACTCAGTGCACCCCCCCTTTTTTTTTCCATTTGTTTGTTTTTTTTGGGTGTGTGAGAGTGGGTGTGTTTATTTCCTCCATTGAATTCTATTGAAGCTACTAATTTTATCAGTAAGACTGAATATATTCAAGTTTACATAATTTTTTTCTTCTTCTTCTTCTTTTTCCTTTTAAACCACATTTCTATTTTGGTATAAACTTCTGGTTCCCCATTGGCCTTTTAAGGTTCTGTGGGGGTTTTGTTTGGTTTTATTGTTTTTGCTTTGTTTTTATATATTTTTCTACATATTTATCTCTGTTTTAATTTGCAAAATTTTTCATTTGTACTACTACTTCCTCTATAATTCTTTGCTTTCTCTGATGCTCCTTTCCTATAGCACTAAACTCTAATACATACAAATCTTTATCTCCCTATATTTAACTTTGCAGTGCTATTCTATATTTCTCTTCTATCCTCCCTTTCTCTTTTTTCCCTTTTCCCACCATATTTCTTAGTCTGTTATGTCTTTATTGCCTTATCCTCAATGGGGAGCCTGCTCTAGCATTATTCTCCAATTGGTGCTCTACTTAGTTTGGTTATTAACTGATGGATATCATTCTTGGTTTTCTCTATTTGCCGTGCTAGTGTATTGTACTGTATTTTTCGTTGGAATGCTTGGTTATGTTACAGCTGTATATGTTTGTGTGTATAATTCAACACGCTAGATAGTATTTGCATAATATTTTGATTGCCATTTGTCAAAGGTATACATTCTGTTTCTCATTTGCGTATATATGTTTTAATATCATTTGATGCCATAAAAAACCAGCCGTGAAATCTTCATTCCCTGGTCAGGTAACAAGCCCCGGGGTTTTAGGGAGGGACCACTGACTCCATAACTCTGCAATACTAGAGAACGCCTAACACTAGAGAGCACTATACAAGTGAGAACGCCAACAAAGGCAATCACTTGTATGCAAGTCCTGACATCACCCAACCACCAGCATCACCCAGAATAAGAAGCCCCATCCAAACAACAAACACCAACAGACGTAACTCAAAGTCTGGGAAAAGGAAATCCCAAACAGAGTCAGTTTAAAAATTAATAATAACAATGAAACGGCAGAAAAATACCACACAAGCGAAGGAACAATCTACAAACACACAAGATCAAATCAATGAAGAGAATTTGGACAAACTTTCTGAAAGGGATTTCAGAAGAATGATAGTAAAGATGATCAAAGACACTGAAAACAGAATGTTAGAGAAATTGCAAGACACAACTAACACACTGAATAAAGAAATACAATAACTTACCAAAAAAGTAACAGAGACAAACAACTCAATTGCTGAACTGAAAAACACTGTAGAAGGAATCAAGAGCAGAGTATCTGAGACAAAAGACTGGATAAGTGAGCTGGAAGATAGAATGGTGGAAGTAACTGCTGAAAAACAGAATCTAGCTCAAAGAATGAAAAGAGCAGAGGACAGCCTCAGAGACCTCTGGGACAATATCAAACACACCAATATTCGAATTATAGGGGTTCCAGAAGAAGAAGAAAAAAAGAAAGGCTATGAGAAAATTTTTGAAGAGATTCTAGTTGAAAATTTCCCCACCATGGGAAAAGAAATAGTCAATCAAGTCCAAGAAGCGCGAAGAATACCATACAGAATCAATCCGAGAAGAAACACACCAAGACACATATTAATGAAGTTAACACAAATTAAACACAAGTACAGAATTCTCAAAGCAGCAAGGGAAAAGCAACTAGTGACATACAATGGAAAGCCCATCCGTTTAACAGCTGATCTTTCCACAGAAACTCTGCAGGCCAGAAGGGAATGACTGGACACATTTAAATGGCTAAAAGAGAATAATCTGCAACCAAGAATCCTCTACCTTGCAAGGATCTCATTCAAAATTGATGGAGAAATCAAAAGCTTTACAGATAAGCAAAAATTAAAAGAATTTAGTCACACCAAACCAGCCTTACAACAAGTGTTAAAGGGACTTATATAAACAACAAGTATAAAAGGAGAAGATCCACGAAACAAACCCATCATAACATCTAAGAAGATGACAATAGGATCATCTGTATCAATAATTACTTTGAATGTCAATGGACTAAATGCCCCAACTAAAAGACAGAGTGGCTGAATGGATCCAAAAACACGACCCATACATATGCTGCCTCCCAGAAACTCACTTCAGACCTAGAGACACTCATAGACTGAAAGTGAGAGGCTGGAAAAAGATATTCCATGCAAATGGAAATCAAAAGAAAGCTGGAGTCGCAATCCTCATATCAGACAAAACAGACCTCAAAATAAAGAAGATTAGAAGAGACAAGGCAGGTCACTACATAATGATCAAGGGATCCATCCAAGAAGAAGACATAACAATCATAAATATCTATGCACCCAACACAGGAACACCCCAATACATAAGACAAACACTTTCAGACATAAAAGAAGACATCGACACTAACACAATCATAGTAGGAGACTTTAACACTCCTCTCACACCAATGGACAGATCATCCAAACAGAAAATTAATAAAGAAACACAAGCTTTAAATGCCACACTAGAAGAAATGGACCTCATTGATATCTTTAGGACTTTCCATCCAAAAACAGAAGAATACACTTTCTTCCCAAGTGCTCACAGAACATTCTCCAGGATAGACCACATCTTGGGCCACAAATCAAGCCTCAGTCAATTCAAGAAAACTGAAATTAAATCAACCATCTTCTCGGACCACAATGCAATGAGACTAGAGATCAACTACAGGAAAAAAAACGCCAAAAACACAAACACATGCAGATTAAACAACACATACCTAAAAAACCAACTGATTACCGAGCAAATCAAAGGAGAAATAAAAAAAAAAAAAAAAATCCTAGGAGAAAATGACAATGAACACACGACAGTGCAAAACCGATGGGATACTGCAAAAGCAGTTCTAAGAGGGAAGTTTATAGCAATTCAATACTACCTCAGGAAACTAGGAAAATCTCAAACAGACGACCTAACTTTATACTTAAAACAACTGGAGAAAGAAGGACAAAAACACCCCAAAGCCAGCAGAAAAAAAATCATAAAGATCAAAGCAGAAATAAATGATAAAGAAATGAAAGAAACAATAGTAAAGATAAATAAAACAAAAAGCTGGTTCTTCAAAAAGGTAAATAAAATCGACACACCACTGGCCAGACTCATCAAGAGAAAGAGACAGAAGAACTGGATCACCAAAATCAAAAATGAAAAAGGAGAGATTACAACAGATAATGCAGAAATCCAAAGGATTCTAAGAGACTATTATGAACAACTCTATGGCAACAAACTGGATAACCTGGAAGAAATGGACAGTTTCTTAGAGAAGATTAATCTCCCAAGACTCAACCAGGAAGAAATAGAAACGATGAACAAGCCAATCACAAGCTCAGAAATCAACGTTGTGATCAAAAATCTACCCCAAAATAAAAGCCCAGGGCCAGATGGTTTCACAAGTGAATTCTACCAAACATTTAAAGAAGAGCTAATGCCTGTCCTTCTAAAACTCTTCCAAAAAATTGCACAGGAAGGAACACTTCCAAACACATTCTATGAGGCCGCCATCACCCTGATACCAAAGCCAGGCAAAGACAACACAAAGAAAATTATAGGCCAATTTCACTGATGAATCTAGACGCCAAAATCCTCAACAAAATCCTAGCAAACAGAATTCAACAACACATCAAAAAGCTCATACATCATGATCAAGTTGGGTTCATTCCAGGCATGCAAGGATTCTTCAATATCCGCAAATCAATCAATGTGATACACCATATCAACAAATTGAAAGACAAAAATCACATGATCATCTCAATAGATGCAGAAAAAGCCTTCGACAGAGTACAGCATCCATTTATGATAAAAACTATTCAGAAAATGGGCATAGAAGGAACCTATCTCAACATAGTGAAAGCCATCTATGAGAAGCCCACAGCAAACATTATCCTCAGTGGTGAAAAACTGAAAGCATTTCCTCTAAGATCAGGAACAAGACAAGGGTGTCCATGTTCACCACTCTTATTCAACATAGTCCTGGAAGTTCTAGCAACAGCAATAAGAGACAAGAAAGAAATAAAATGAATCCAGATTGGAAAGGAAGAAGTCAAGCTCTCTCTTTTTGCAGATGACATGATATTATACACAGAAAATCCCAAAGACACTGTTACAAAGCTACTAGAGCTAATCAATGAATTCAGCAAAGTCGCAGGATACAAAGTCAGCACACAGAAATCACTGGCATTCCTATACACAAACAATGAAAAATCAGAAAACAAAATCAAAGAGGCAATCCCCTTCATCATCGCAACCAAATGAATCAAATATCTAGGAATAAACCTACCCAAAGAAACAAAAGAATTGTACACAGAAAATTACAAGACACTCATGAGAGACATTAAAGAAGACTTAAACAGATGGAGAAATATTCCATGTTCCTGAGTCAGAAGAATCAATATTTGAAAATGACCATAGTGCCAAATGTTATCTATAGATTCAATGTGATTCCTATCAAACTACCAATGACATTCCTCACAGAACTAGACCAAAGAATAACACAGTTCATATGGAAACACGAAAGACCTCAAATGACCATAGTGCCAAATGACTCTACTATTTGGTCCTTCTAAAACTCTTTCGAAAAATTGCCCAGGAAGGAACACTTCCAAACACATTCTATGAGGCCGCCATCACCCTGATACCAAAGCCAGGCAAAGACAACACAAAGAAAATTATAGGCCAATTTCACTGATGAATCTAGACGCCAAAATCCTCAACAAAATCCTAGCAAACAGAATTCAACAACACATCAAAAAGCTCATACATCATGATCAAGTTGGGTTCATTCCAGGCATGCAAGGATTCTTCAATATCCGCAAATCAATCAATGTGATACACCATATCAACAAATTGAAAGACAAAAATCACATGATCATCTCAATAGATGCAGAAAAAGCCTTCGACAGAGTACAGCATCCATTTATGATAAAAACTATTCAGAAAATGGGCATAGAAGGAACCTATCTCAACATAGTGAAAGCCATCTATGAGAAGCCCACAGCAAACATTATCCTCAGTGGTGAAAAACTGAAAGCATTTCCTCTAAGATCAGGAACAAGACAAGGGTGTCCATGTTCACCACTCTTATTCAACATAGTCCTGGAAGTTCTAGCAACAGCAATAAGAGACAAGAAAGAAATAAAATGAATCCAGATTGGAAAGGAAGAAGTCAAGCTCTCTCTTTTTGCAGATGACATGATATTATACACAGAAAATCCCAAAGACACTGTTACAAAGCTACTAGAGCTAATCAATGAATTCAGCAAAGTCGCAGGATACAAAGTCAGCACACAGAAATCACTGGCATTCCTATACACAAACAATGAAAAATCAGAAAACAAAATCAAAGAGGCAATCCCCTTCATCATCGCAACCAAATGAATCAAATATCTAGGAATAAACCTACCCAAAGAAACAAAAGAATTGTACACAGAAAATTACAAGACACTCATGAGAGACATTAAAGAAGACTTAAACAGATGGAGAAATATTCCATGTTCCTGAGTCAGAAGAATCAATATTTGAAAATGACCATAGTGCCAAATGTTATCTATAGATTCAATGTGATTCCTATCAAACTACCAATGACATTCCTCACAGAACTAGACCAAAGAATAACACAGTTCATATGGAAACACGAAAGACCTCAAATAGCCAAAGCAATCCTGAGGAAGAAGAATGGAGCTGAAGGCATCAGCCTCCCTAACTTCAGACTCTACTACAAAGCAACAGTCATCAAGACAGTATGGTACTGGCACAAAAACAGAACTATAGACCAATGGAACAAGATCGAGAACCCAGAGATAAACCCACACACCTATGGGTACCTTATTTTTGACAAAGGAGGAGAAACTATAAAATGAGACAAAGACAGCCTCTTCAGCAAATAGTGCTGGGAAAATTGGACAGCTACATGCAAAAAAAATGAAGTTGGAACATTCCCTGACCCATGCACAAAGATCAACTCAAAATGGATTAAAGACCTAAATGTAAGACCAGAAACCATCAAACTCTTAGAGGAGAGTATAGGCAAAACCCTCAAGGACATCAATCAAAGCAAGATCTTCTCTGGCGCACCTACTAGAATAGAGGAACTCAAAAGAAAAATGAACACGTGGGACCTCATGAAACTTAAAAGTTTTTGTACAGCAAAAGAAATCACAAAAAAGCTGAACAGATGACCCACAGAATGGGAGGAAATCATAGCACATGAAACAACAGACAAAGAATTAATCTCCAAAATCTACAAGCAACTCAGACAACTCAGCACAGGAAAAACAAACAACCCAATCAAAAAATGGGAAAAGGACCTAAACAGACACCTCTCCAAGGAGGATATACAGATGGCCCCAAAACACATGAAACGATGTTCAACTTCACTTATAATTAGAGAAATGCAAATCAAAACTACAATGAGGTATCACCTCACACCCGTCAGAATGGCCATCATCCACAAACTGACAGACAATGAATGCTGGAGAGGGTGCAGAGGAAAGGGAACACTCCTGCATTGCTGGTGGGAATGTCAATTGATACAGCCTCTATGGAAGACAGTATGGAGATTTCTTAAAAAACTAAAAATAGAAGCACCATATGACCCAGCAATCCCACTCTTAGGCTTATACCCTGATGAAATCAAATCTGAAAGAAGCACCTGTACGCCAATGTTCATTGCAGCTCTCTATACAATAGCTAGAACATGGAAGCAACCTAGATGTTTATCGATGAAAGAATGGATACAAAAGCTCTGATACATATATACAATGGAATACTACACAGCTGCAAAGGGAAATGCAGAAGAATCAGCCCTAATGAGGTGGCTGGATCTAGAATGTATCATAAAAAGTGAAGTCAGTCAGAAAGAGAAGGACAAATACAGTATATTAACACATATATATGGAATCTAGTAGGATGGTGATGATGGCACATGCAGTGAAGCGATGGAAAGACAGACATGGACAGTAGACATATGGACATTGTAGGGAAGAAATAGAGGTTGGGAGGTGTAAATGAAGTAGCGTGAAGGCCTGTACTATCATAAGTGAAGAAAATAGCTATAGTCATTGCTCTGTGAGAAAAGGGGATCCTTCAGGGGTGCTATGTGATGGTCGGGATGGGTGGGAAGGGGGGGATATACATATGACTAATCTGGGATCACACATATCTGTAAACAACAAAACTCTGTAAAAGTTAAAAGTAAAATAAAGGTTTTTTTAATTTTTTTTTTTTTTTTTTTAAAGAGTCTTCCTCAGCACCACAGTTTGAAAGCATCAGTCCTTTGGCACTCAGCCTTCTTCATGGTCCAACTCTCACATTCGTACATCAATACTAGAAAAACCATAGCTTTGACTATACAGAACTTTGTCTGCAAAGTGATGTCTCTGCCTTTTAAATAAAATACAGTACAACACCTCTCCAAGGAGGACATACAGATGGCCCCAAAACACATGAAACGATGTTCAACTTCACTTATAATTAGAGAAATGCAAATCAAAACTACAATGAGATATCACCTCACCACCTCCAGAATGGCAATCATCCACAAACTGACAGACAATGAATGCTGGAGAGGGTGCAGAGGAAAGGGAACACTCCTGCATTGCTGGTGGGAATGTCAATTGATACAGCCTCTATGGAAGACAGTATGGAGATTTCTTAAAAAACTAAAAATAGAAGCACCATATGACCCAGCAATCCCACTCTTAGGCTTATACCCTGATGAAATCAAATCTGAAAGAAGCACCTGTACGCCAATGTTCATTGCAGCTCTCTATACAATAGCTAGAACATGGAAGCAACCTAGATGTTTATCGATGAAAGAATGGATACAAAAGCTCTGATACATATATACAATGGAATACTACACAGCTGCAAAGGGAAATGCAGAAGAATCAGCCCTAATGAGGTGGCTGGATCTAGAATGTATCATAAAAAGTGAAGTCAGTCAGAAAGAGAAGGACAAATACAGTATATTAACACATATATATGGAATCTAGTAGGATGGTGATGATGGCACATGCAGTGAAGCGATGGAAAGACAGACATGGACAGTAGACATATGGACATTGTAGGGAAGAAATAGAGGTTGGGAGGTGTAAATGAAGTAGCGTGAAGGCCTGTACTATCATAAGTGAAGAAAATAGCTATAGTCATTGCTCTGTGAGAAAAGGGGATCCTTCAGGGGTGCTATGTGATGGTCGGGATGGGTGGGAAGGGGGGGATATACATATGACTAATCTGGGATCACACATATCTGTAAACAACAAAACTCTGTAAAAGTTAAAAGTAAAATAAAGGTTTTTTTAATTTTTTTTTTTTTTTTTTTAAAGAGTCTTCCTCAGCACCACAGTTTGAAAGCATCAGTCCTTTGGCACTCAGCCTTCTTCATGGTCCAACTCTCACATTCGTACATCAATACTAGAAAAACCATAGCTTTGACTATACAGAACTTTGTCTGCAAAGTGATGTCTCTGCTTTCTAATATGCTGTCTATGTTTGTCATAGGTGAAGAGTACAGTACAACACACTTAAGAGTTTTGCCATAAGACAGTAACAAAGTGAAAGAGGGGCAAGAAAGGTGATCATGTTTGCACACAGAAGACAAATTGCAGGATTTAGATGGGTTAAGAGGGATGGGGGGTGCATGTAATACAGTGTCATAATTTCCTGTGGAGATATTCCCTTACACATGGGGGGAATGGAACATAGAATGGATAAACCAATGATCCTTTTCAGCAGGATGGTGTTCATAGAAGAGGCCAAATAATGGGTCTGGGGAAACTATGAAAGCTCACCAGCCTGAGGTGTAGAAGCACAGTGGTAAAAGCCAAGAGGAGGGAAACAGAGACAAGCAACTGAAGCATAAAACTGTTAAAACAGGGCTTCCCTGGTGGTCCAATGGGTAAAGACACCGCCTTGCAGTGCAAGGGGTGACGATTTTTATTTTTTTTATCTTTTGGGGGGTGGGGTGGGGAGGGAGGGGGATGGGTGGGCCACTTCTATTGGTCTTTCATTTCTCTGTTTTCATCCGTCTTTGTTCTTTGGCTCCTGTGGGCCTCCCATCGCGGTGGCATCTGTCGTTGCAGAGCACCGGCTCTGGGCACATGCGATCCAGAGCCCCAGCTTGGTGATTGGACACATCGGTCCAGCAGCTCCGCGGCACGTGGGATCTTCCCAGGCCAGGGATCGAACTGGCATTCCTTGCACTGCAAGGTGCTGTCCTTACCTACTGGACCACCAGGGGAAGCCCAAGGGGTGCTGATTCATCCCTGATCTGGGAAGATGCCACATGCCACAGAGCAGCCAGACCAATGTGTCCAACTACCAAGCTGGAGCTCTGGAGCGCGTGCAACCAGAGCCGGTGCTCTGCAGTAAGACAGACCACTGTGATGGGAGGCCAACACAGGTCAAAAGAACAAAGATGGATGAAAATAAGTAAATAAAAGACCAATAGACGTGGCCACAAAAAAAAAAAAAAAAAAAAAAGTTATTGCTCTGGCAGTTAAAAAAAAAAAAAGAGTGTTAAAACAGCCTTCTCATACAGATGAAAACTACAAACTCAGTGGAATTACCCGAAGATTATCAATAGAAATTAAATAAAGTGTCAATTTGATCACAGTATATTTCTTACTCATTTCAATGTCTTAGTAAGGGGTTACTGGTATCTTCTATAAGATGTCAACATTTTATTTGTTTTCTCAGATTATTTTAAAAGGATGCTTCTGTTTAACCATTTCTTATTTTTATCTTGTCATTTATAGGCTTTTGTAGGAAAATCTACACATATCTAACATTGTCCGTAGCTTTGAATTTCTTATACTCAAGTTAAAAATAAAATATAAACAAAGTGTTAATCCTCACCCCCAGGCCACCAAGGATAAAATAGAGTCCTAACTTAGTTGGGACTCTACCTCACGTGACTGGAGACAAGTCTTCAGTTTAGCAGGCACTTAGTGGTAAAGAATACACCTGCCCATGCAGAAAGGCAAGAGATGTAGGTTTGATCCCAGAGTAGGGAAGATTCCTTGGAGTAAGAAAGGGCAATCCACTCCAGTGTTCTTTCCTGAAAATTCCATGGACTCAGGAGCCTGGAGGGCTATAATCCATGGAATCACAAAGAGTCAGACACAACTGAGCAACTGAGCACACACACAAAATGAAATAAACAGGTCCCAGATTTGAGCACGGCTCTGGGCACATGCGATCAGAGCCCCAGCTTGGTGATTGGACATCGGTCCAGCAGCTCCGCGGCACGTGGGATCTTCCCAGGCCAGGGATCGAACTGGCATTCCTTGCACTGCAAGGTGCTGTCCTTACCTACTGGACCACCAGGGGAAGCCCAAGGGGTGCTGATTCATCCCTGATCTGGGAAGATGCCACATGCCACAGAGCAGCCAGACCAATGTGTCCAACTACCAAGCTGGAGCTCTGGAGCGCGTGCAACCAGAGCCGGTGCTCTGCAGTAAGACAGACCACTGTGATGGGAGGCCAACACAGGTCAAAAGAACAAAGATGGATGAAAATAAGTAAATAAAAGACCAATAGACGTGGCCACAAAAAAAAAAAAAAAAAAAAAAGTTATTGCTCTGGCAGTTAAAAAAAAAAAAAGAGTGTTAAAACAGCCTTCTCATACAGATGAAAACTACAAACTCAGTGGAATTACCCGAAGATTATCAATAGAAATTAAATAAAGTGTCAATTTGATCACAGTATATTTCTTACTCATTTCAATGTCTTAGTAAGGGGTTACTGGTATCTTCTATAAGATGTCAACATTTTATTTGTTTTCTCAGATTATTTTAAAAGGATGCTTCTGTTTAACCATTTCTTATTTTTATCTTGTCATTTATAGGCTTTTGTAGGAAAATCTACACATATCTAACATTGTCCGTAGCTTTGAATTTCTTATACTCAAGTTAAAAATAAAATATAAACAAAGTGTTAATCCTCACCCCCAGGCCACCAAGGATAAAATAGAGTCCTAACTTAGTTGGGACTCTACCTCACGTGACTGGAGACAAGTCTTCAGTTTAGCAGGCACTTAGTGGTAAAGAATACACCTGCCCATGCAGAAAGGCAAGAGATGTAGGTTTGATCCCAGAGTAGGGAAGATTCCTTGGAGTAAGAAAGGGCAATCCACTCCAGTGTTCTTTCCTGAAAAATTCCATGGACTCAGGAGCCTGGAGGGCTATAATCCATGGAATCACAAAGAGTCAGACACAACTGAGCAACTGAGCACACACACAAAATGAAATAAACAGGTCCCAGATTTGAACAATAAAATTCTGAAACTTGTTCCAAATTCCCTTGTAAAACAGGTTGTGTAATCTCATGATGTCCCTGGAGGTTTAGAAAGAGTCATTTCACTATAATATTGCCTTTTATTTCAGGTTCTAATTTTTAAACTAAAGGCTGAAGATAGGGTTGAATGTTTAAAATTAAAGTGTTTTCATCACTTAACATTCTACAGCTGTTCCTCTTCTTACAGTGTTTACTGTCACGTAGACAAACCCTGTCCCAATTACATAAGAGATTTATCATTCCTGGTCTCTGAAATAGCTCAGAATATAATTGGAGATAGAGTTGTATATACTTGTTTTTATGTGGGATTGAGAATGCACAATATATACATACCCTTCATAGGAATCTTTAATAAGAAAATGATCATTTTAGATGCTCATCCTAAGCCTATTACTCCATTTTCATATTTGTTTATTTTTAAACTCATTTAAGGAAATCTAAGGAAACATTTAGCTCACTGATATTTTGAAATAAGCTAACCTCTTATTTGGGTATCCAACACCATAATGCAGGGATATTTGAAAATGTCAAGAAGGAGTAACCAAAAAAATTACTGTTTTTTTCAATGTCTGTTTTTTTTTTTCCCTCTCCTTTACTACACTGTGCTAGGTATAGCTGTCCTATTTAATCATTGACTGAGAAATGCAAAATGTCACACTGCTAAATTAAAACGGTAGATACTGTATTCTTCTTGAACCAAAAAAATAAAATATAAACAAAGTGTTAATCCTCACCCCCAGGCCACCAAGGATAAAATAGAGTCCTAACTTAGTTGGGACTCTACCTCACGTGACTGGAGACAAGTCTTCAGTTTAGCAGGCACTTAGTGGTAAAGAATACACCTGCCCATGCAGAAAGGCAAGAGATGTAGGTTTGATCCCAGAGTAGGGAAGATTCCTTGGAGTAAGAAAGGGCAATCCACTCCAGTGTTCTTTCCTGAAAAATTCCATGGACTCAGGAGCCTGGAGGGCTATAATCCATGGAATCACAAAGAGTCAGACACAACTGAGCAACTGAGCACACACACAAAATGAAATAAACAGGTCCCAGATTTGAACAATAAAATTCTGAAACTTGTTCCAAATTCCCTTGTAAAACAGGTTGTGTAATCTCATGATGTCCCTGGAGGTTTAGAAAGAGTCATTTCACTATAATATTGCCTTTTATTTCAGGTTCTAATTTTTTAAACTAAAGGCTGAAGATAGGGTTGAATGTTTAAAATTAAAGTGTTTTCATCACTTAACATTCTACAGCTGTTCCTCTTCTTACAGTGTTTACTGTCACGTAGACAAACCCTGTCCCAATTACATAAGAGATTTATCATTCCTGGTCTCTGAAATAGCTCAGAATATAATTGGAGATAGAGTTGTATATACTTGTTTTTATGTGGGATTGAGAATGCACAATATATACATACCCTTCATAGGAATCTTTAATAAGAAAATGATCATTTTAGATGCTCATCCTAAGCCTATTACTCCATTTTCATATTTGTTTATTTTTAAACTCATTTAAGGAAATCTAAGGAAACATTTAGCTCACTGATATTTTGAAATAAGCTAACCTCTTATTTGGGTATCCAACACCATAATGCAGGGATATTTGAAAATGTCAAGAAGGAGTAACCAAAAAAATTACTGTTTTTTTCAATGTCTGTTTTTTTTTTTCCCTCTCCTTTACTACACTGTGCTAGGTATAGCTGTCCTATTTAATCATTGACTGAGAAATGCAAAATGTCACACTGCTAAATTAAAACGGTAGATACTGTATTCTTCTTGAATGCCATTCTGTTGATCAAACCCCGTATCAAACACAAATGTGAAAACAAGGGTGGAAAGATGCTATATTTCTAAATTGCATTTGTTAGGCCTAGAATCTAGACCTTGAGAGAATAAGAGAGAGACAGAGACGGAATGAGAATTAGAATCATTAAGAATGTAGGCAGAAAAGTAGAGTTGTATTTGATTACCTTAATACTCAAAGAAAAGTTGGCCCAATTATCACTGATCTCAACCTGATACTTTCTTCAGAACATATACTTTCCCCTTTCATAGCTATTGAAAATATTAAAAGTCATGATTGCAGCACTTGAAAAGAACAATGTAAGCTCATTTTTGGCTAATCTGATATCTTAAAATAGACCATCATAAAAATCACTCCAGAAAGATGAGAATCTATTTTTAAATGCTTTCAGAAAAAAAAGCAGTTTGTCTTCCTCAGTTTATCAGTCTTGACCATGAAAAAAAAGGCTGCCTAATTCTACATCTAATTTTTAATTTAGTTATTTAATGATATACTTTTATGCTGAATATTAATGAAAATGTGAACTTACTCCTCTCAAATTCTAAAAGTTTACTTTCAGCTTCTTCTAGTGAACTTATTCAAAACATATTTCTTGGACAATCTGTGTCAGAATGACCTCATATATCTTAACATGATATCAGAAAATCTACATTTGTAATATAATTTCATTTTTAACAAATGGTTAATGATATAATAGTTACTAGGGTCAAGAATCCTTTTGACATATTTTACAATCACAACCATAATTATACCTTAAATTCTCATTGTATTACCTGCATAAACAATTCATCATATTATTATGATATTAGCATAGACTTCCAATTTTGTCACAGTTGATCAAAACAGTCATTCTTCCCAATAATCTAGGTTTTTCAACAAATCCAACTCATATATATGGAGGACTTTTGCTACTGCTCTATATTTTAGGGTAACAGGAATCCAACTAATAAAAACAATAATTAATTTTCTCATGGAGCTCACTTTCCCGTGCTATAGCTGTCCTATTTAATCATTGACTGAGAAATGCAAAATGTCACACTGCTAAATTAAAACGGTAGATACTGTATTCTTCTTGAATGCCATTCTGTTGATCAAACCCCGTATCAAACACAAATGTGAAAACAAGGGTGGAAAGATGCTATATTTCTAAATTGCATTTGTTAGGCCTAGAATCTAGACCTTGAGAGAATAAGAGAGAGACAGAGACGGAATGAGAATTAGAATCATTAAGAATGTAGGCAGAAAAGTAGAGTTGTATTTGATTACCTTAATACTCAAAGAAAAGTTGGCCCAATTATCACTGATCTCAACCTGATACTTTCTTCAGAACATATACTCTCCCATTTCATAGCTATTGAAAATATTAAAAGTCATGATTGCAGCACTTGAAAAGAACAATGTAAGCTCATTTTTGGCTAATCTGATATCTTAAAATAGACCATCATAAAAATCACTCCAGAAAGATGAGAATCTATTTTTAAATGCTTTCAGAAAAAAAAGCAGTTTGTCTTCCTCAGTTTATCAGTCTTGACCATGAAAAAAAAGGCTGCCTAATTCTACATCTAATTTTTAATTTAGTTATTTAATGATATACTTTTATGCTGAATATTAATGAAAATGTGAACTTACTCCTCTCAAATTCTAAAAGTTTACTTTCAGCTTCTTCTAGTGAACTTATTCAAAACATATTTCTTGGACAATCTGTGTCAGAATGACCTCATATATCTTAACATGATATCAGAAAATCTACATTTGTAATATAATTTCATTTTTAACAAATGGTTAATGATATAATAGTTACTAGGGTCAAGAATCCTTTTGACATATTTTACAATCACAACCATAATTATACCTTAAATTCTCATTGTATTACCTGCATAAACAATTCATCATATTATTATGATATTAGCATAGACTTCCAATTTTGTCACAGTTGATCAAAACAGTCATTCTTCCCAATAATCTAGGTTTTTCAACAAATCCAACTCATATATATGGAGGACTTTTGCTACTGCTCTATATTTTAGGGTAACAGGAATCCAACTAATAAAAACAATAATTAATTTTCTCATGGAGCTCACTTTCTACAAGGAAGGGGTACAGACAATAGACATAACAAATAACCCTAATACATTAAGGACTAACATGTGCTAAGCAGAGCGAGGTGTCAGAAGGGGGTTGTGCTTTTAAATAGGGCAGTCAGACTTTCTAGTAAAATTTACATGTGATCATGAGTGTCTGCATGTTCAGTCCTGTCCAACTCTTTGCAACACTGGGGACTATAGTCCTGTAGCCCACCAGGGTCCTTTGTCCATGGAATTTCTCAGGCAAGAATACTTGACTGAGTTGCCATTTCCTCCTGCAAGGTATCTTCTCGACCCAGGGATAGAACTTGTGTCTCCTGCACTGCAGGCTGAGCCACCAGGGAAGCCCCAGACAAGATGAGGTGCAGGGGTACATCAAGCAGCTGTCTGGAAAAGAGCACCCACAACAGAGAAAGGGACAATTATGTCACTCTTGGTCAGAAATACAGATGATACACTTGAAAAATAACAAGGAAGAAACTAAGATTGCATGGAAGTAAGCAAGAGACAAATAAGAGATGCTATTATAAAGTTAGAGTCCAGATTGGGTGGTGTCTTGGGTGAGATGAAGAGCCATTGGAGAACTTTTAGTGAACTACTGACCTGGTTTGGCCAAGTTTGAAAGAATCCCTCTCTCTGCTCTGTGATAGACTGCAGGCTTGATCCCTGGGTTGGAAAGACCCCCTGGAGAAAGGAATGGCAACCCACTCCAGTATTCTTGCCTGGAGAATCCCATGGACAGAGGAACATGGTCGGCTATAGTCTGTGGGGCCCCAAGGAATCAGACATGACTAAGTAACTGACACTTGTAAAATGGTTAAAATACAGTTAAATGAGGAAAGGTGCAAACTCTTAGCCATTCAGAATTCTCTGCTTTACAGAATAAAATACTTCCAAGTATTATCTTGCCCGAAACTACAGATTAAGATTCGCTAGTATCTTAAATAATAAAATCCAATTCAAATATTCAGAGACACATCCACATTTATTATTTCAACTGTTTAATTTTCCACTGAGTGCATGTATTAATTAATTAATGTTCTGCCCTTCCTATGTGATGACTTGCTTAGAAAGGTAGAATTATTAATAAAGAATATTTTTCTTATTTTAGCATATTTAGGGCAAAGACCAAATGCTTGAGATATTTAAACTTATTTTAGCTCATGACAAGCTTAAAAAGAGCAGGAAATGTGTCCCAGATACACTCTATAAGATAAAAATTGAAAAGGCCATAATACAAAAGCTGGGCAAAAAAAAAGAAAAAAATTTGCCAAAAAAGCAAAAAAAAACAGAAAGGGACAAAGTCATTTACTATAGTCCTGTAGCCCACCAGGGTCTTTTCTTCGGAAACCATCATTCCTCCTGCAAGGTATCTTCTCGACCCAGGGATAGAACTTGTGTCTCCTGCACTGCAGGCTGAGCCACCAGGGAAGCCCCAGACAAGATGAGGTGCAGGGGTACATCAAGCAGCTGTCTGGAAAAGAGCACCCACAACAGAGAAAGGGACAATTATGTCACTCTTGGTCAGAAATACAGATGATACACTTGAAAAATAACAAGGAAGAAACTAAGATTGCATGGAAGTAAGCAAGAGACAAATAAGAGATGCTATTATAAAGTTAGAGTCCAGATTGGGTGGTGTCTTGGGTGAGATGAAGAGCCATTGGAGAACTTTTAGTGAACTACTGACCTGGTTTGGCCAAGTTTGAAAGAATCCCTCTCTCTGCTCTGTGATAGACTGCAGGCTTGATCCCTGGGTTGGAAAGACCCCCTGGAGAAAGGAATGGCAACCCACTCCAGTATTCTTGCCTGGAGAATCCCATGGACAGAGGAACATGGTCGGCTATAGTCTGTGGGGCCCCAAGGAATCAGACATGACTAAGTAACTGACACTTGTAAAATGGTTAAAATACAGTTAAATGAGGAAAGGTGCAAACTCTTAGCCATTCAGAATTCTCTGCTTTACAGAATAAAATACTTCCAAGTATTATCTTGCCCGAAACTACAGATTAAGATTCGCTAGTATCTTAAATAATAAAATCCAATTCAAATATTCAGAGACACATCCACATTTATTATTTCAACTGTTTAATTTTCCACTGAGTGCATGTATTAATTAATTAATGTTCTGCCCTTCCTATGTGATGACTTGCTTAGAAAGGTAGAATTATTAATAAAGAATATTTTTCTTATTTTAGCATATTTAGGGCAAAGACCAAATGCTTGAGATATTTAAACTTATTTTAGCTCATGACAAGCTTAAAAAGAGCAGGAAATGTGTCCCAGATACACTCTATAAGATAAAAATTGAAAAGGCCATAATACAAAAGCTGGGCAAGAAAGAAAAAAATGCACGCACACAGAAAGAATTTTTACAAGCCCAGTTCTTTTAAACTCTAAGAAAACTAAAGAGAAAAACATCATTAGAATGATAATGATAAGTTGAGTTGAATCAAAATTTCAGAATGAATATTAAAGGCACAAAGTCATTTAAAGAAATAAAAAATTAATCTATAAAGGATTCCAGGAACCTAAAGAATTTTTCTAACCCCTCATTAAATAAATACATTAGTAAAAATTTTGCAGGAGGAAGCATAGTTTAATAATCTACAATTAGCTACTAACTTTTACATACTGGACTCATGAATTGAAATAAGCCTTATTTGAAAATGTCTGAAATCAATGGGTTAGGGTTAGGGTTATCTATTGTTCAGTATCTTTTCCATATAGATATAAACAGGGTCAGTTTATCCATTAGGCATTAGCCATAGTAGGTCAAAGAAAACATCATAATGTAATATTAATATGTTATTATATCAATCTTGTCATGAAACATAATTTTGATTTTTTTATTTAGTAGAATAAGGGACCCAGAGAGGTAGAAGTGCCTCAGGCCCACAAAGTCGTAACTTGAGCCTGCATGGGAACCAAATCAAATTGAACTGAGTCCTACATTTATTCTGTCACCAAGTAGTGAGAGAAATTTCCTCCTGCCTTTTGCTGAAAGTAAGATTATACCATTTGCCTTTCAGATCTTAAGGAAACTGAAGGTAAGAACATATTCTGAAATCATATGAATATGATATTTATTTTCATTCAGAAGGTTTTTGTGTCTACTTTTGAAAAGCTCTTTGGTCATTAGACACAGCACTTTACCTTGGAATTTATGAGTAGAAAAAGTGATCCCCTCTGTGATAGAGAGTATTTTGATCAGAAACAACGTGGAATATGCAAAGATCCCACACTTCAGACTCATATGAAATATCACAGTAATGTTAGGTTTGCATGTTTGGGCAATTTTTCTGATCTTTTATTGAAATATAGTTGACATACAATATTACTTAGTTTCAGGTGTACTACACAATGATTTGACATCTATGTAAGTTATGAAATGATCACTGCACTGTCTAGTAACCATCTGTCTCCATACAAAGTCATTATGATGTTATTGACTCTGCTGTACATTATATCCCTGTGACTTATTTATTAGATAACTAGAGGTCTGTACCTCTTAACCCTCTATACCTATTGTGTCCACCCATCACCACCCTTCCTTTTAGGCAACCACCTGTTTGTTCTCTGTATCTGTTTTTTAGATTTCACACATAAGTGAGATTGTGTGAGAGTTGGCCATTTTCATTACGTCTCTATGCCAGCTTTCCTCTGTACGCAGAGAAGAGCATCATGACATGTAACAGGAAGGCTAGGATACTTCACTGGCAACCCTGAACTCATGCAGTATTTCTTCAATGCCTGCATAACAGAAAATGCCACCACTGTTCACCAGGCTGCAGATCCAAGAATCCACGGATCAATCTCACCCGCATGTTTGATCATCATCTTCATCAACTCAACTTGTCTAGACCAGCAATTTCTGTCCTGGACCATATTATTAGTTTCAAATTGCTCATCTTCTATGACTCTTTTTATCGGATAATCTATGCCACAAAGATGACTGAATTTTCTTTTTAAATTAGAAATCAAATTATTATAACACCGATGCTTAACAGAGTATACATCTCTATTAAGCTGCAATCTTCAAGACAGTCTTTGATATGGTCGCCCCTCTCTAGCTCTCTGATTTCACTTCTTAACTTTCTTGTTACATGGGTTTTTCATCTTCTATTTAAAATAAACTTTAAAATACTTTTAAATTTACAGAAAGGGCATGAAAATATAAGTTTCCATATACCCCATAACTATTTTCTCTATTACTCACACTTTTCCAACATTAAATAAACTATTTTATGAACTGATTATATAACATGATATATCATAAATACAGATTCACACAACCAATGTACACTGAGATAATCAAGTTGAATATTCACATTTATATTAATAAATCAGTGATAATGACTTAGGTTTGGCATGTTTGGGCAATTTTTCTGATCTTTTATTGAAATATAGTTGACATACAATATTACTTAGTTTCAGGTGTACTACACAATGATTTGACATCTATGTAAGTTATGAAATGATCACTGCACTGTCTAGTAACCATCTGTCTCCATACAAAGTCATTATGATGTTATTGACTCTGCTGTACATTATATCCCTGTGACTTATTTATTAGATAACTAGAGGTCTGTACCTCTTAACCCTCTATACCTATTGTGTCCACCCATCACCACCCTTCCTTTTAGGCAACCACCTGTTTGTTCTCTGTATCTGTTTTTTAGATTTCACACATAAGTGAGATTGTGTGAGAGTTGGCCATTTTCATTACGTCTCTATGCCAGCTTTCCTCTGTACGCAGAGAAGAGCATCATGACATGTAACAGGAAGGCTAGGATACTTCACTGGCAACCCTGAACTCATGCAGTATTTCTTCAATGCCTGCATAACAGAAAATGCCACCACTGTTCACCAGGCTGCAGATCCAAGAATCCACGGATCAATCTCACCCCGCATGTTTGATCATCATCTTCATCAACTCAACTTGTCTAGACCAGCAATTTCTGTCCTGGACCATATTATTAGTTTCAAATTGCTCATCTTCTATGACTCTTTTTATCGGATAATCTATGCCACAAAGATGACTGAATTTTCTTTTTAAATTAGAAATCAAATTATTATAACACCGATGCTTAACAGAGTATACATCTCTATTAAGCTGCAATCTTCAAGACAGTCTTTGATATGGTCGCCCCTCTCTAGCTCTCTGATTTCACTTCTTAACTTTCTTGTTACATGGGTTTTTCATCTTCTATTTAAAATAAACTTTAAAATACTTTTAAATTTACAGAAAGGGCATGAAAATATAAGTTTCCATATACCCCATAACTATTTTCTCTATTACTCACACTTTTTCCAACATTAAATAAACTATTTTATGAACTGATTATATAACATGATATATCATAAATACAGATTCACACAACCAATGTACACTGAGATAATCAAGTTGAATATTCACATTTATACTTAAATAAATCAGTGGATCATGATGGACAGTTGCTAACATTTATTATGAAGAAAATACATGCTAGACACTTATCTAGTGATAATCTACTGGATGGAATGTCACTTTATTAAAACATTAGCATGAAATAATTGTTACAATCAATGAATTAACACTGGCATACAACTATTAAAGTCCAGGTATATGTGGATGTTAGTAGCTCAGTCATGTTCGTCTCTTTGTGACCCCATGCATTGTAGCCCGCCAGGCTCCTCTGCCCATGGAACTTCTCCAGACGAGAATACTGGAGTGGACAGCCATTCCCTTCTCTAGGGGATCTTCCCAACCCAGGACTTACGTTAAAGCCTAAGTCTACCACATTGCAGGTGGCTCCTTCACCGTGGAGCTACCAGGGAAGCTGTGGCATCGCCAACTCAATGGACATGAGGTAGAGCAAACTCCAGGAGACACTGAAGGAGAGAGGAGCCTGGGGTGGCACAGTCCTGCAGTCCAGGGTGTCACAAAGAGTGGCATACAACTAAGCACACATGCACAGTCCCATCCTTGGCTATAGAAGCTATTCAGAGGAGTGCCCCTGTGACATATTCCCATCATTTTTTTGTATTGGTTTTTTTTTGTTTTTTGGTGAATACTTCTTTAGTTTCTGGCAGAGAAAATGCTCTAGGCTTACGTTGTGTGCTCCCAACTTCAATCCTAGAATCAACCATTTTTCTAAGGAGTTCTTATTACTCTCAATGGGGAATGGTACTGGAAACCAAGCTCTGGGCACTAGTCTTGCTCATTGCTACTAGAGTGTCATAACTACTGTACCTACAGAATGATGCCATCAGTATATGTTAATATTTTAACTCATGTGTGTACATGTAGCTGTATATATTTCTCTATGTACCAACAGTTAAATATTAAAATAAATGTAGGCCCATACAGATGTCTCCAGTTCTAATTCACACAGATCATTCTAGCCTTTTCCCCTTGCATGTCTATAGCCTGCCACTACGATAATAAGAAACGGGGCTTTGTGAGCTGTCATTCATTAATACAATTGTTTAACACCAGTGTACATGCACCGTGGTTCCAGAATAGTTAACTCATATGCCCATGGGTAGCAACTTATCAACGAAAATGTTATGTCCAGTGCCTTTTGCCTAGTCCTGCCAGACTGCACATTTCCATAGTTACCTAGGTTAGCACTCTTTGCTCCCAACACTTACATGGAGGTTATTTCATAGGTTTTTAAACTATTTTTTCACAGTTTGCATTCCATCCTGGCCTCCCTGACATCCTAAATGTTTTTTTTTTTTTTTTTTTTTTTTAATATGCATACATTAAGGTTGACTGTGCTATTCATTTTCTGGGGCTTAACTAATGCTTTAGCTATATCAGTATAGTCATGTACAGAGTAGTCTGACCACCCTAAAAGTTTCCCTTACTTTACCTATGCAACCCTTTCTTCTTCCCCCAGATTCCTGGCAGCTATTTACCTGTTTACTGTCTCTATATTTTTATCCATGCCAACATTTCATTCTTATCTTGGCTTAGACTGACAATCCATTTGTTTTTATCGCTCAATTGAATGCTATTGTATGGATGCATCACAGATTATCCATTAACCTATATCAACTTACTTTTTTAAAAACATTTTGATTGCTTCTAGTTTGGGGCCATTATGAAGAACAGTGCTATAAATATTCATGTGCAGGTTTGGAATGAACACACATTTTCAACTCAAATGGCTAAATACCATAGAACATTAGCATTGGATCATATGATAAGACTTGATTTAGTATTTTAAGAATTTGCCAAGTTGTCTTCTAAAGTGGATATACCATTTTTCATCCCCATCAGCAGTGAAATTTCCACCAGAAATAAAAGTTCCTATTGCTCTACATTGCATCAGCATTTGGTTTAGTCAGTATTTTGGATTTTAGCCATTCTGACTGATGTGTTGATTTTTTTAACTCTTATGTAGCTGTATATATTTCTCTATGTACCAACAGTTAAATATTAAAATAAATGTAGGCCCATACAGATGTCTCCAGTTCTAATTCACACAGATCATTCTAGCCTTTTCCCCTTGCATGTCTATAGCCTGCCACTACGATAATAAGAAACGGGGCTTTGTGAGCTGTCATTCATTAATACAATTGTTTAACACCAGTGTACATGCACCGTGGTTCCAGAATAGTTAACTCATATGCCCATGGGTAGCAACTTATCAACGAAAATGTTATGTCCAGTGCCTTTTGCCTAGTCCTGCCAGACTGCACATTTCCATAGTTACCTAGGTTAGCACTCTTTGCTCCCAACACTTACATGGAGGTTATTTCATAGGTTTTTAAACTATTTTTTCACAGTTTGCATTCCATCCTGGCCTCCCTGACATCCTAAATGTTTTTTTTTTTTTTTTTTTTTTTAATATGCATACATTAAGGTTGACTGTGCTATTCATTTTCTGGGGCTTAACTAATGCTTTAGCTATATCAGTATAGTCATGTACAGAGTAGTCTGACCACCCTAAAAGTTTCCCTTACTTTACCTATGCAACCCTTTCTTCTTCCCCCAGATTCCTGGCAGCTATTTACCTGTTTACTGTCTCTATATTTTTATCCATGCCAACATTTCATTCTTATCTTGGCTTAGACTGACAATCCATTTGTTTTTATCGCTCAATTGAATGCTATTGTATGGATGCATCACAGATTATCCATTAACCTATATCAACTTACTTTTTTAAAAACATTTTGATTGCTTCTAGTTTGGGGCCATTATGAAGAACAGTGCTATAAATATTCATGTGCAGGTTTGGAATGAACACACATTTTCAACTCAAATGGCTAAATACCATAGAACATTAGCATTGGATCATATGATAAGACTTGATTTAGTATTTTAAGAATTTGCCAAGTTGTCTTCTAAAGTGGATATACCATTTTTCATCCCCATCAGCAGTGAAATTTCCACCAGAAATAAAAGTTCCTATTGCTCTACATTGCATCAGCATTTGGTTTAGTCAGTATTTTGGATTTTAGCCATTCTGACTGATGTGTTGAAATATCTCATTTTGTTTTAATTAACATTAAAGTATGTTGAGTATGTTGTCACATACTTATTTGCTGTCTGTGTATCTTCTTCAGTGAAGTGTCTGTTCAGATTTTTTTCTTCTCATTGTTGAGTTTTGAAACTTCTTTGTATAATATATTTGTATCCAGCTTGTTATCATATATGTGTTTAAAAAGATTTTCTCTCAGACTATGAATTCTCTTCTTTATTCTTTTAACTGTGTCCTTCACAGATGAGAAATTTACAATTTTAAAATCTAACTTACATGCTTTTTTTTAAAAAATTCATGAATGGTATTTTTGGTACTATATCAAAAACTCAATATCTCACCCACAGTTACCTACATTTTCTCCTATGTCTTCTTCTTGAAGTTTTATACTTTTTCATTTTACACTTTATTCTTTTGCCAAAGCATAATCTCTTGCTTACTGTAGCTTTATACTAAATCTTAAAAACTCATAACTGGAGCCTTCTAATTTGATTCTTCATCTTCAATACCATGATGGCTACTCCAGATTCTTTGTCTTTCCATGTAGAATTGAAAATCAGTATTTTAAAACTACAGAATAACTTGCTAGGATTTTGACTTGAATTGCATTGAATAATAAAGTTGGTAGGAACAGACATCCTAATAATATTGATACTACCAATACATAATAATGGAATGGCTCTCCATTTTTTTGATCTTGAATTTCTTTCATCATTGTTCTTTACTTTAGGCATAGAATTCCTGTTCCTACTTGGTTATTTACACCCAAATAATTTTTTTACAGGGCCAGAGGAGGGGCTATTGTAAATAGTGTTGTTTTTTTTAATTTCAAATTACTTTTTGATGCATATATGAAAGCAATTGACTTTAATATACTGCTCTTATAGATTCACTTTCATAAATAACTCTTTATCTTTTGCAGAAATTTAATTTTAGTTTCTTTCTGCTTTTCTATTAGGAAATTTAATGATATAAATTTCCATTAAGAACTGCTTTAAGCAACCTTTCCTTTATCAAAAATATTTTCATAAATACTATTTTCATTTCTAAATTAGTTTGATAATGAAAAGAATTCTCTTGATTCTCCTTCTTTGCTTCATGAATTATTATAGAAGTTCATTGCTAATTTACAAATATTTGGAGATTATCCTGACATTTTTCATCTAACTGATTTCCACTGTAGTCCAAGAATATATTTTGTAGACGTATTTTTTTAAATTTTCAAGAGTATATTTTATGTCTCCAAATGAGATCTTTCTTGGTTAATATCCCATGCTATCCTGAGAAGACTGTGCATTCTGCTGATGCAGTATTATATAAATGTCAATTAGATTGATAGATCTGCTAAGGGCATCTACAGTCTTACTGATTTCTGCTTATCTGATCTATCTGAAAATACCTTTGTTTTCATTGGTGTATTTGGACCATTCACAATAATCATTATTGATATAACTAGATATACATCATCCCTTTAAAATGTTTCTGTTAATTGTATATTTTCTTTGGTTCTCCCTTTCCATTCACTTCTTGCCATTATTGGTTATTATTGCAGCTTTTATATCATTTAATTTTTCTCTGCTACAAGACAAGATGCAACATATTGCTTTCCATGTGATACTTATTTATAAAATGTTTTTACTTCTTTATAAAATGTTGTTATTATCTACTTGACAAGCATACAGATTAATAGCCCTGTATTAATTATATTAATTGAGTTGTCTTTATGTTAAACTTTAACCTTGATTTCAGGTCATAGATTTCAAAGACATAATTCTGCAAGACTGGCCAAATTAAGTTAGGAATTTAGGGACCTAGAAATAGACTATGAACTCATGAGTTGACACCAAATTATGTGGTGAGCATGGAAAGTATTTTTCCCAAGTGGCTCCACCTACCCTTGCCTTTTCCCTTTGTTCAGTATCAATTATCTTGACCTAAACTAAGAATCTACTGTTTTTAAGGCAAATTTTCACAAGGAAATTTTGATAAGGAAACAACGTACCTTTGTTACATAAGTAGTCTGGCTGAACCAGAAGTGCAGCATCATTTAATATCTGCTTATTTCACTTTCATAAATAACTCTTTATCTTTTGCAGAAATTTAATTTTAGTTTCTTTCTGCTTTTCTATTAGGAAATTTAATGATATAAATTTCCATTAAGAACTGCTTTAAGCAACCTTTCCTTTATCAAAAATATTTTCATAAATACTATTTTCATTTCTAAATTAGTTTGATAATGAAAAGAATTCTCTTGATTCTCCTTCTTTGCTTCATGAATTATTATAGAAGTTCATTGCTAATTTACAAATATTTGGAGATTATCCTGACATTTTTCATCTAACTGATTTCCACTGTAGTCCAAGAATATATTTTGTAGACGTATTTTTTAATTTGCAAGAGTATATTTTATGTCTCCAAATGAGATCTTTCTTGGTTAATATCCCATGCTATCCTGAGAAGACTGTGCATTCTGCTGATGCAGTATTATATAAATGTCAATTAGATTGATAGATCTGCTAAGGGCATCTACAGTCTTACTGATTTCTGCTTGTCTGATCTATCTGAAAATACCTTTGTTTTCATTGGTGTATTTGGACCATTCACAATAATCATTATTGATATAACTAGATATACATCATCCCTTTAAAATGTTTCTGTTAATTGTATATTTTCTTTGGTTCTCCCTTTCCATTCACTTCTTGCCATTATTGGTTATTATTGCAGCTTTTATATCATTTAATTTTTCTCTGCTACAAGACAAGATGCAACATATTGCTTTCCATGTGATACTTATTTATAAAATGTTTTTACTTCTTTATAAAATGTTGTTATTATCTACTTGACAAGCATACAGATTAATAGCCCTGTATTAATTATATTAATTGAGTTGTCTTTATGTTAAACTTTAACCTTGATTTCAGGTCATAGATTTCAAAGACATAATTCTGCAAGACTGGCCAAATTAAGTTAGGAATTTAGGGACCTAGAAATAGACTATGAACTCATGAGTTGACACCAAATTATGTGGTGAGCATGGAAAGTATTTTTCCCAAGTGGCTCCACCTACCCTTGCCTTTTCCCTTTGTTCAGTATCAATTATCTTGACCTAAACTAAGAATCTACTGTTTTTAAGGCAAATTTTCACAAGGAAATTTTGATAAGGAAACAACGTACCTTTGTTACATAAGTAGTCTGGCTGAACCAGAAGTGCAGCATCATTTAATAAAGACTCAATACTTTTACCAATAAAATCAGTTACCAGAGGATACAGGACGTACACTTTTAGGTCTTAGGATGGCTTTGATGACATTATTTGAATTGAGCTTTGAGAAAAATTTAAATGATATGCTTTTCTTTAGACTTATACCCATGCTCAAGGTAGCACGCACGTGAGTGTGCACACACACACACACAGACCATAAGTCTGACTGGTTAGTGCTCTGTATCGGTGTGTTATGTTTGTACAGAGGTGTATCTCTGTGTGGTGGGGAGTGAGGACTGTGTGTAAAGAGCTAGGGTGGGTCCTAATAAGAGAGAGTTAAAAACTGAGATCATGTCAATCAGATTTGCTTCCCCCAGAATAATCCCTGAACCCTAAATCTCATATACCCCATGACTTCCACTTTGGATTCTAAATGCACTTTATAGTATCACCTCGATGAAATAAGGTTGCCTCTCTGGCTTCACTTCCAAAGAGATCAAATGGAATAAGGGCAGTTATCTGTGCAGCTCATTTTAGTTACTAAAGTTACTTTTCCATGATTACTTGAATGATTTAAGCCCATTATACTGAAAGTATTTCATCTAAATATATATTGACTCAAGCTAAATTTTGGGCTGAAATATACATAGTTTTAGACACTTTTTATGTAAAAATATTATCAAATAAAAGTGTGAAGAAAAATGAGGTGGAAAATATTTGAAATATAATTTACAAACTTCTTGAAAATATATCAGATTCTTAATAATGTATTTTCTGATTTTTATATTATATTGAGTAGTTTTAAGAATGAAACATTTTCTCTTGATCAAAACAATATATAGAGACCATTTGGAAAAAATTATAAAATATTTAAAAATCTTACCTAGATTCAAAGACATTCTGCAAGACTGGCCAAATTAAGTTAGGAATTTAGGGCCCTAGAAATAGACTATGAACTCATGAGTTGACACCAAATTATGTGGTGAGCATGGAAAGTATTTTTCCCAAGTGGCTCCACCTACCCTTGCCTTTTCCCTTTGTTCAGTATCAATTATCTTGACCTAAACTAAGAATCTACTGTTTTTAAGGCAAATTTTCACAAGGAAATTTTGATAAGGAAACAACGTACCTTTGTTACATAAGTAGTCTGGCTGAACCAGAAGTGCAGCATCATTTAATAAAGACTCAATACTTTTACCAATAAAATCAGTTACCAGAGGATACAGGACGTACACTTTTAGGTCTTAGGATGGCTTTGATGACATTATTTGAATTGAGCTTTGAGAAAAATTTAAATGATATGCTTTTCTTTAGACTTATACCCATGCTCAAGGTAGCACGCACGTGAGTGTGCACACACACACACACAGACCATAAGTCTGACTGGTTAGTGCTCTGTATCGGTGTGTTATGTTTGTACAGAGGTGTATCTCTGTGTGGTGGGGAGTGAGGACTGTGTGTAAAGAGCTAGGGTGGGTCCTAATAAGAGAGAGTTAAAAACTGAGATCATGTCAATCAGATTTGCTTCCCCCAGAATAATCCCTGAACCCTAAATCTCATATACCCCATGACTTCCACTTTGGATTCTAAATGCACTTTATAGTATCACCTCGATGAAATAAGGTTGCCTCTCTGGCTTCACTTCCAAAGAGATCAAATGGAATAAGGGCAGTTATCTGTGCAGCTCATTTTAGTTACTAAAGTTACTTTTCCATGATTACTTGAATGATTTAAGCCCATTATACTGAAAGTATTTCATCTAAATATATATTGACTCAAGCTAAATTTTGGGCTGAAATATACATAGTTTTAGACACTTTTTATGTAAAAATATTATCAAATAAAAGTGTGAAGAAAAATGAGGTGGAAAATATTTGAAATATAATTTACAAACTTCTTGAAAATATATCAGATTCTTAATAATGTATTTTCTGATTTTTATATTATATTGAGTAGTTTTAAGAATGAAACATTTTCTCTTGATCAAAACAATATATAGAGACCATTTGGAAAAAAATTATAAAATATTTAAAGTATAAATATGATAGTATCTATAAATATAGAATATATATATTTATACACATTGATGCTGATGTATGTATATATATGTGTGTATGTATACATATACATGCCTGTGCATATTTATGTGTATACATATTTATTGATGTGTTGACATATATTTATATATGTATATATGAATGAATGTATTCATGTACAGACATATTTATATATGCACATAATAAATATAAAACTGACTTATTGTTTTTCCACTGATTCTTTTCACTGACGTTATGAACACTGTTATATGTCTATAATCATAGGCTTTGCATCATTATTTCTAAGGGCTCTATATTATTTTGCTAAGTAGACATATTATTTTTTTATATGTACTCACCTAGGGTAGGACACTTAACTTTTATACAATTGTTTCCTGTTAAAATAATATATTTTAGTGACTGCATACACTATAGCCATGTAATTATTTCCTCAGAACAAACTGTAAGAATTAGAATTTTTGGATCTTATGGTGTGTTCATTGTTTAACACTTGAATGTACCAATGCTACTTAAATGTACAGATGGTTCCATTTTCATTACACTCGATATTTACAAATATACATTTATTAAAAATGTTGAATTTTTGTTTTTTAAATTTGAATACAGTTTCTACTTAGGTTAAACATAAATTTCCTTTTGGGGGAAAATAATAAGCTGTAAAACCCTGATTATTTGAAAATACATACTTCTCCAGAATCTCAAGTAACACCCATAATGTGTATTTTACTTGTTTAAAGTATACACAGTGAGACCCTACAGGGCCTCTAAGTACTGCAGACACAACAGTGCTCTTAATACTTGGTTGTGACTGTTGAATGGTCAGCTATGCCCACACGTCAGCTGGTTTTTCATCTCACAGTTTATCAACAAATATTTCAATCTTGGGTTTCTCTAGGTCACTGGATACAAATTATGGGTGGAGACACTTTTTATGTAAAAATATTATCAAATAAAAGTGTGAAGAAAATGAGGTGGAAAATATTTGAAATATAATTTACAAACTTCTTGAAAATATATCAGATTCTTAATAATGTATTTTCTGATTTTTATATTATATTGAGTAGTTTTAAGAATGAAACATTTTCTCTTGATCAAAACAATATATAGAGACCTTTTGGGAAAAAAAATTATAAAATATTTAAAGTATAAATATGATAGTATCTATAAATATAGAATATATATATTTATACACATTGATGCTGATGTATGTATATATATGTGTGTATGTATACATATACATGCCTGTGCATATTTATGTGTATACATATTTATTGATGTGTTGACATATATTTATATATGTATATATGAATGAATGTATTCATGTACAGACATATTTATATATGCACATAATAAATATAAAACTGACTTATTGTTTTTCCACTGATTCTTTTCACTGACGTTATGAACACTGTTATATGTCTATAATCATAGGCTTTGCATCATTATTTCTAAGGGCTCTATATTATTTTGCTAAGTAGACATATTATTTTTTCATATGTACTCACCTAGGGTAGGACACTTAACTTTTATACAATTGTTTCCTGTTAAAATAATATATTTTAGTGACTGCATACACTATAGCCATGTAATTATTTCCTCAGAACAAACTGTAAGAATTAGAATTTTTGGATCTTATGGTGTGTTCATTGTTTAACACTTGAATGTACCAATGCTACTTAAATGTACAGATGGTTCCATTTTCATTACACTCGATATTTACAAATATACATTTATTAAAAATGTTGAATTTTTGTTTTTTAAATTTGAATACAGTTTCTACTTAGGTTAAACATAAATTTCCTTTTGGGGGAAAATAATAAGCTGTAAAACCCTGATTATTTGAAAATACATACTTCTCCAGAATCTCAAGTAACACCCATAATGTGTATTTTACTTGTTTAAAGTATACACAGTGAGACCCTACAGGGCCTCTAAGTACTGCAGACACAACAGTGCTCTTAATACTTGGTTGTGACTGTTGAATGGTCAGCTATGCCCACAGGTCAGCTGGTTTTTCATCTCACAGTTTATCAACAAATATTTCAATCTTGGGTCTCTATATAATCATAGATTACTAACTCTCCTAGGTCCACTGGATTACTCTGAAAACCATAAATACCAAATCTAGAAATGTTAGGCTACATTATTTACAACAACTTTGTTTCTCTTTAACATTACTATCAAAATAAGCAGATAGTACAAAATATTATTTACATACCAAAACATGGACTTTTTAAATTTTTTGCATAATTATTTTCTGACGGAAATAAATGCATTCTCAAGTGACTCTGAAAAAAGCCATTTTGAGATATAGAATTGAAGAATTTGTAATACCTGAAAATACAGACTATTTTAAAATGTTTCACTATTAAAAAATCATTTTTCTGACATCAGGAAGCTTTAATAAGGAATATCATCTTTTCTAATTGAATTCCTTTTGTGTCAAATCTCAACATCTTGAGTTATAAAAGACAAGACTATGTCTCATAAAGGTTTCTTTTTTTTTCACATCTGGAAACAAATTAAATCAATGGTTATATGTGGAAGAACAGAAGTTGGATAGTATATTCCACTGGGTGAAGGAAAAGAAGACACCACAAGATAGTGGTAGATGTTAACAGACTAATGATCATGTTTTAATAACAGAGGGACCTTTCTGTGAAAAAAATACCAATACATTTTTTCCGTTGCTGTCTTCTCTTTCAGCTAACCTTTGAATGAGAGAAACTTCTTCTGATGTCAAATGACCACAAGGAGAGTAACAACTCGACTTGGAGCCTGTCGGCGGCTGTTGGGTTCCTTTTTCATTACACTCGATATTTACAAATATACATTTATTAAAAATGTTGAATTTTTGTTTTTAAATTTGAATACAGTTTCTACTTAGGTTAAACATAAATTTCCTTTTGGGGGAAAATAATAAGCTGTAAAACCCTGATTATTTGAAAATACATACTTCTCCAGAATCTCAAGTAACACCCATAATGTGTATTTTACTTGTTTAAAGTATACACAGTGAGACCCTACAGGGCCTCTAAGTACTGCAGACACAACAGTGCTCTTAATACTTGGTTGTGACTGTTGAATGGTCAGCTATGCCCACAGGTCAGCTGGTTTTTCATCTCACAGTTTATCAACAAATATTTCAATCTTGGGTCTCTATATAATCATAGATTACTAACTCTCCTAGGTCCACTGGATTACTCTGAAAACCATAAATACCAAATCTAGAAATGTTAGGCTACATTATTTACAACAACTTTGTTTCTCTTTAACATTACTATCAAAATAAGCAGATAGTACAAAATATTATTTACATACCAAAACATGGACTTTTTAAATTTTTTGCATAATTATTTTCTGACGGAAATAAATGCATTCTCAAGTGACTCTGAAAAAAGCCATTTTGAGATATAGAATTGAAGAATTTGTAATACCTGAAAATACAGACTATTTTAAAATGTTTCACTATTAAAAAATCATTTTTCTGACATCAGGAAGCTTTAATAAGGAATATCATCTTTTCTAATTGAATTCCTTTTGTGTCAAATCTCAACATCTTGAGTTATAAAAGACAAGACTATGTCTCATAAAGGTTTCTTTTTTTTTCACATCTGGAAACAAATTAAATCAATGGTTATATGTGGAAGAACAGAAGTTGGATAGTATATTCCACTGGGTGAAGGAAAAGAAGACACCACAAGATAGTGGTAGATGTTAACAGACTAATGATCATGTTTTAATAACAGAGGGACCTTTCTGTGAAAAAAATACCAATACATTTTTTCCGTTGCTGTCTTCTCTTTCAGCTAACCTTTGAATGAGAGAAACTTCTTCTGATGTCAAATGACCACAAGGATATTAACAACTGGACTTGGAGCCTGTCGGCGGCTGTTGGGTATATCTCCTTTACCAAGCTGGCTCTCTTCACGACTGCCACTGACCTTGCAAACAGCTCCGACAAAGGTCGGAATGGATTCATTGATCAGCTAGACCAAGCATATGACAGTCTGTGCCTTAATTGAATCCCAAAAGGGGGCAGACTGGGTTTTTATTACAGAGGCCAGCCGATAGCACTCATTAAAAGCTCCACAGACTGTGTGGTTTACTAATTAGTTTATTATACAGACACCTTGACGATGGGCAAAGTTGTCATTTTGCCCTTTATCGCACAGGGGATGTTGTTAAAAGTTTAATCAGCTAACACTGACCAAGTTAGCTTGGCAGGCTGTGGATGGTCATTACCGAGGTCACCCCTGCTGTAGCAATTCTGACAGGGTCACAGCATGAACTTACAATAAAGAGAGTGTTACATAAGGTAAGAGAACACCTGAAAGGGGCCCCAGAAAAGAGATGTGCTCTTCGGGGGGCAGGAAACAGATGGGCTGTTAGGACAAGTGAATCCTTTTAAAGTGTATCTTTGCCTGCCCTGTTTAACATATGCTTTCTGAAAAAAATGGGGTATGCAACAATGGCTTTGATATGTTCATCAGAAGTGAAACTGGTAACCAGTTTGGTGGGGGAGGGAGGAAATATAGGGGCACCAGATTAAAAAGTTATTTCTCTGTGTTTTACTTAAACTTTCCATAGTTTCAGGGAAATAAGCAAGATACTTCATATTGTTTAAATTTACCCTAGATAGACCAAGGGAAAAGTCTTATTGCAATGTAGTACTATTTTTTGAAGATCTTTTGGGCACCTTTTTTTTTTGAAGCCAATTAAATCAATGGTTATATGTGGAAGAACAGAAGTTGGATAGTATATTCCACTGGGTGAAGGAAAAGAAGACACCACAAGATAGTGGTAGATGTTAACAGACTAATGATCATGTTTTAATAACAGAGGGACCTTTCTGTGAAAAAAATACCAATACATTTTTTCCGTTGCTGTCTTCTCTTTCAGCTAACCTTTGAATGAGAGAAACTTCTTCTGATGTCAAATGACCACAAGGATATTAACAACTGGACTTGGAGCCTGTCGGCGGCTGTTGGGTATATCTCCTTTACCAAGCTGGCTCTCTTCACGACTGCCACTGACCTTGCAAACAGCTCCGACAAAGGTCGGAATGGATTCATTGATCAGCTAGACCAAGCATATGACAGTCTGTGCCTTAATTGAATCCCAAAAGGGGGCAGACTGGGTTTTTATTACAGAGGCCAGCCGATAGCACTCATTAAAAGCTCCACAGACTGTGTGGTTTACTAATTAGTTTATTATACAGACACCTTGACGATGGGCAAAGTTGTCATTTTGCCCTTTATCGCACAGGGGATGTTGTTAAAAGTTTAATCAGCTAACACTGACCAAGTTAGCTTGGCAGGCTGTGGATGGTCATTACCGAGGTCACCCCTGCTGTAGCAATTCTGACAGGGTCACAGCATGAACTTACAATAAAGAGAGTGTTACATAAGGTAAGAGAACACCTGAAAGGGGCCCCAGAAAAGAGATGTGCTCTGCGGGGAGCAGGAAACAGATGGGCTGTTAGGACAAGTGAATCCTTTTAAAGTGTATCTTTGCCTGCCCTGTTTAACATATGCTTTCTGAAAAAAATGGGGTATGCAACAATGGCTTTGATATGTTCATCAGAAGTGAAACTGGTAACCAGTTTGGTGGGGGAGGGAGGAAATATAGGGGCACCAGATTAAAAAGTTATTTCTCTGTGTTTTACTTAAACTTTCCATAGTTTCAGGGAAATAAGCAAGATACTTCATATTGTTTAAATTTACCCTAGATAGACCAAGGGAAAAGTCTTATTGCAATGTAGTACTATTTTTTTTAACCAGAAGATCTTTTTGGGCACTTGCCAGTTGTATAAAATTCTCTAATTGACCAACTGTCTCATTTATTTCTGAAGTTCTTATTTTTCTAATAGGCTGATTTCTAAAATGTATAGTAGCTCAGGAAATTTTCCTTTGTGAGACTAAGGTTATATAGTGAGTTAAATACAAGTGAAGCTACCTGATAATATGGTTGAAGACTCATTAAAGGAATATAATAGAGTGTCCCAAACTTCATGGCAGACAGATGGGGGAAAAAATGGAAACAGTGACAGACTTTATTTTCTTGGGCTCCAAAATCACTGCAGATGGTGACTTGAAATTAAAAGATGCTGTTCCTTGGGGGAAAAGAAAAAGGTATGACAAACTTAGACAGCATATTAAAAAGCAGAGACATCATCTTGCTGACCAAGGTCCGAAAAGTGAAAGTATGGTTTTTCCTGCAGTCTTGTACGGATGTGAGAGTTGGAACATAAAGAAGGCTGAATGCTGAAGAACTGATGCTTTCGAACTGTGGTGTTAGAGAAGGCTCTTGAGAGTCCCTTGGACTGCAATGGACTGCATACCAGTCAGTACTAAAGAAAATCAACCCTGAATATTCACTGGAAGGACTGATGCTGAAGCTAATGTTCCAATACTCTGGCCACCTGATGAGACAGCCAACTCATTGGAAAAGACCCTGATGCTGGGAGAGTTGAGGACAGAAGGAGAAGGGAATAAAAGAGGAAGAGATGATAGGATGTCATCACCGACTCAACAGACATGAGTTTGAATAAACACCAGAAGATTGTGAAGGACAGGGAGGCCTGGCTTGCTGCAGTCCATAGGGCCACAGACAGATACGGCTGAGCAAGTGAACAACAGCAAGTTAAAAAGTGTTGACAAATTCAAAATATAGATAATGGGACTTCCCTGGTGGTCTACTGGGTAAAGAGTCCACCTGGCAGTGCAAGGGGTGCTGGTTCGATCCCTGGCCTGGGAAGATCCCACATGCTGAGGAGAGGCTGGACCGGTGTGTCCAATTACGAGCCAGTGCTCTGGAGTGCATGTGCCCAGAGCTAGTGCTCTGCAACGAGAGAGGTCACTGCGATGGGAGGCCCACACAGGTCAAAGAATAAAGATGGACGGAAATAAATAAATAAATACATAAAACAATAAAAGAGGCCAAAATTTAAAAGAAAAATAAAAAGTTTTTAAAAATATATAGATAATCTATAAATAAATGCATAAAATTGTCCTCTTGTCATGTCCTCTTTGGGACTCCCATAATGATCCCATTCTGTGTTCTCAGTAGAACTGGTCATGCAGTCAATCTACTTCAGGTATTAAAAATAGCCTCCTGTAACATTTTTCAAACCATAGTTTAGATTTTTGTTTCACAATCATAATGGAATCATACTGTACAAAGTAATTGCTCATGCATGTTAACAGTAAATATCAGTTCTCTGAGTGATCTATTAAGAGGCAGATAACCAGTTCAGAAACTAGTATCTGCATATTCTCTCTGTTTTATCCTAGGATTCTCAAGTCTCTAGAGGTCTGCCTGAGACTGAACTTCAGACCCAATTTATACAATATACAAATTGTGCTAATCTAAACTTGACCCTCGGAATGGAAGCTTTACTTAGCATGTAAAGTTATTTCTCAACAACAGTTGTCACATCTATATCTGATGATTTTGTGATAGTACATCCATATAGTTTAAATGATATAAGAATGTGTTCCCAAAAGTTATGCATGATAAGACCCCCAATGATGCTGGGAGAGTTGAGGACAGAAGGAGAAGGGAATAAAAGAGGAAGAGATGATAGGATGTCATCACCGACTCAACAGACATGAGTTTGAATAAACACCAGAAGATTGTGAAGGACAGGGAGGCCTGGCTTGCTGCAGTCCATAGGGCCACAGACAGATACGGCTGAGCAAGTGAACAACAGCAAGTTAAAAAGTGTTGACAAATTCAAAATATAGATAATGGGACTTCCCTGGTGGTCTACTGGGTAAAGAGTCCACCTGGCAGTGCAAGGGGTGCTGGTTCGATCCCTGGCCTGGGAAGATCCCACATGCTGAGGAGAGGCTGGACCGGTGTGTCCAATTACGAGCCAGTGCTCTGGAGTGCATGTGCCCAGAGCTAGTGCTCTGCAACGAGAGAGGTCACTGCGATGGGAGGCCCACACAGGTCAAAGAATAAAGATGGACGGAAATAAATAAATAAATACATAAAACAATAAAAGAGGCCAAAATTTAAAAGAAAAATAAAAAGTTTTTAAAAATATATAGATAATCTATAAATAAATGCATAAAATTGTCCTCTTGTCATGTCCTCTTTGGGACTCCCATAATGATCCCATTCTGTGTTCTCAGTAGAACTGGTCATGCAGTCAATCTACTTCAGGTATTAAAAATAGCCTCCTGTAACATTTTTCAAACCATAGTTTAGATTTTTGTTTCACAATCATAATGGAATCATACTGTACAAAGTAATTGCTCATGCATGTTAACAGTAAATATCAGTTCTCTGAGTGATCTATTAAGAGGCAGATAACCAGTTCAGAAACTAGTATCTGCATATTCTCTCTGTTTTATCCTAGGATTCTCAAGTCTCTAGAGGTCTGCCTGAGACTGAACTTCAGACCCAATTTATACAATATACAAATTGTGCTAATCTAAACTTGACCCTCGGAATGGAAGCTTTACTTAGCATGTAAAGTTATTTCTCAACAACAGTTGTCACATCTATATCTGATGATTTTGTGATAGTACATCCATATAGTTTAAATGATATAAGAATGTGTTCAGACCACACATTTATGTTTGATGCATGGAATTTTGATTTTGAGTATGTCATGAAAAATAAAATGTAACACTGAAAGCATCTACCTTGGAGATTAAAATATAATTTAATAGATGTGTGGTTACACTGAAGGAGGCTTTATGAAAAGAAATGTTCTGTATTGCATTCAAACTGCAGAAGAAATCTCAGTAAACACTGTGTATTATCCAAATTGGAGTGGATCCAGGACTCTAAGCCTGGTATTTAGACTAACTGTAGGGTGTGCACAAAGGAGGCATCTTCAGGGGCTCACACTTTATGGATGTCCTGAGGAAGCTTCCCACGGAGACAGATTGTTCTGTCAAGCTCACACAGGCAAATGCTTCATCATTAACTCACTTTGGAACAAAAAATAAACTGCTTTAACAGTGGAATTAAAAGAGCATTGCTATTGTGCGTGTTTTCCTCCCCACAGGCCATGAGAGAAATTATGAAAATCTTTAAGAAAGAAATCTGATAACTCATCTTTTGAAAGCATTTCATCAGCCGCATGCTAGTTTCAAATACTTCCAAAGTTTCCTTTGGTATAAAACTCTGACAAATTGAACTGTTAAAGGTAAAAATGTTTAGTACATGACACGACAGTTTAAGGTAAGTGAAAAGTTAAATTGTAGACCATGAAAAGATATCTGCAATACACATAACTTTCAGTGGTTTAATACCAATACTTTGTAAGAAATACCTATATATCATTAGGGTAAGGGAAAGTACAAATGAGAACATCAATGGAAGACAATGATAGAAATAGTTTTGGTGGAAGCAGGAAGACAAAAGACTGAATATATATGTATATATTATATAAATAACTGTGTACTTAATATGTACAACACACACACACACACACACACATAATGCATTGTGTTCGTGTGGGCTAAGTCACTTCAGCTGTATCCAACTCTGTGTGACCCTATGGACTACAGCCCGCCAGGCTCCTAAGAAGAATACTAGAGTGTATTGCTGTGCTCTCCTCCAGGGGATCTTTCCAACTCAGGGATTGAACCCACATCTGTTATGTCTAACCTGCATTGGCAGGCAGGTTTTTTTTACCACTAGTGCCACCTGGGAAGCCCCAAATATAATGCATTACATGTATAAAATATACTCACACTTATTTGTGATTTATGAAAAAAGAAATGTTCTGGTAAAATATAATTTAATAGATGTGTGGTTACACTGAAGGAGGCTTTATGAAAAGAAATGTTCTGTATTGCATTCAAACTGCAGAAGAAATCTCAGTAAACACTGTGTATTATCCAAATTGGAGTGGATCCAGGACTCTAAGCCTGGTATTTAGACTAACTGTAGGGTGTGCACAAAGGAGGCATCTTCAGGGGCTCACACTTTATGGATGTCCTGAGGAAGCTTCCCACGGAGACAGATTGTTCTGTCAAGCCCACACAGGCAAATGCTTCATCATTAACTCACTTTGGAACAAAAAATAAACTGCTTTAACAGTGGAATTAAAAGAGCATTGCTATTGTGCGTGTTTTCCTCCCCACAGGCCATGAGAGAAATTATGAAAATCTTTAAGAAAGAAATCTGATAACTCATCTTTTGAAAGCATTTCATCAGCCGCATGCTAGTTTCAAATACTTCCAAAGTTTCCTTTGGTATAAAACTCTGACAAATTGAACTGTTAAAGGTAAAAATGTTTAGTACATGACACGACAGTTTAAGGTAAGTGAAAAGTTAAATTGTAGACCATGAAAAGATATCTGCAATACACATAACTTTCAGTGGTTTAATACCAATACTTTGTAAGAAATACCTATATATCATTAGGGTAAGGGAAAGTACAAATGAGAACATCAATGGAAGACAATGATAGAAATAGTTTTGGTGGAAGCAGGAAGACAAAAGACTGAATATATATGTATATATTATATAAATAACTGTGTACTTAATATGTACAACACACACACACACACACACACACATAATGCATTGTGTTCGTGTGGGCTAAGTCACTTCAGCTGTATCCAACTCTGTGTGACCCTATGGACTACAGCCCGCCAGGCTCCTAAGAAGAATACTAGAGTGTATTGCTGTGCTCTCCTCCAGGGGATCTTTCCAACTCAGGGATTGAACCCACATCTGTTATGTCTAACCTGCATTGGCAGGCAGGTTTTTTTTACCACTAGTGCCACCTGGGAAGCCCCAAATATAATGCATTACATGTATAAAATATACTCACACTTATTTGTGATCCTTCATACATGCTCAGTCACTAAGTCATGTCCGATTCTTTGAGACTTTGTGGACTGTAGCCTGCCAGGTTCCTCTGTCAATGGAATTTTCCAGGCAAGAATACTGGAGTGGGTTGCCATTTCCTTCTCCAGGAGATTTTCCTGACTCAGGGATTGAACCCACATCTCCTGTGCCTCCTTCACTGGCAGTTGGATTTTTACCACTGAGTCGCCTGTGAATCACAACAGGGAAATGCAAATGAAGGTAACAAGGATATATCATTTTATCTATATCTTAATTGGCAAAAGCTTTAAATTCTGGTAATACCAATGGAAAAAAGCATTGTGGATACATATAATCTCATATAATAGTCATATGTTTGAAAATGGCTTGGCATTACATATAATTGAATATTCACCTATTCCTCAACACAGTAATCCTTCTCTTGGTATGTATCCCATAGAAGCTTTGTCACACATGTTTCAGGAGATCTGCATAGGATTGTTCACATGCTGGATGTTCCATGTTCACATGGACACTCATTCATGTCTATTTATTAAACAATAAACCAAACAATAAGCAGATATACAAATTATACAAATAAACTGGACTAAGCTTTTCAATTACAAATCTGAACCTACTAAGTAAAAATAATGAATGATTCTAAAAGAGAGTTATGAAATACAGGGAGGAAAACCATTTTTATTTATAGAGATTGTTTTAACAGGTTTACATAGTTGTTATATGGGCTTTCCACCTGGTGCTAGTGGTAAAGACCCCCCAACCAAGGCAGGAGCCATAAGAGAAACAAGTTTGATCTCTTGGTTGGGAAGATCCCCTGGAAGAAACATGGCAACCCACTCCAGTATTCTTGCATGGTGAATTCCATGGACAAGAAGCCGAGAAGGATACAATTCACAGGTTCTCAAAGAGCTGAACAGGACTGAAGTGACTTAGCATAGGATAGCATATATAACCAATAAGGCGTTTAATTTGTGTATCTGAAAATGAGAAAAAAATAGAGAAAATACAAAATAAGGAAAACACACATGCCCACAATGAAAAAGAAACTGAAAATGAAACCACAAGGAGATAGAGGCTGGAGCGTCCTGGGTGAGCTAAGAAGTTTTGATCTTGGTCAACTAGGCAGCTGGTTTTTATTGCCACTCAGGGACTGGACATAAATGCTTGGACCTAGGAGAGGTAGAGGGAATGAATACTGCTGTATAAATCTAATGCCTTCAAAGAATTATATGCTGTTTGTGAAAAAATGAATCAATAACTCAGGTAGATATTTAAGTCTAAAGCTTGAATTCTGGGAAGAAAAGAAGATGAGTTTTCTTGACCAGCTTAACCAAGCCCTGCTTCTCAAGACAGTTTGGAGTCTTCAATATCTGTATATCTTGGTAGCACTCATGTCCAAAATTAACATAAAAAAGAAATATATACGTCACTATGATTAAAGATTATTGACAACACATAGAACATTTGATCATGCTATAAATATATTTTAAAATATATTACTATGATTAACACGAATAAAATGTGTAATACTATACACAAACTATAACTAAAATAATAAGAGTCATATGTTTGAAAATGGCTTGGCATTACATATAATTGAATATTCACCTATTCCTCAACACAGTAATCCTTCTCTTGGTATGTATCCCATAGAAGCTTTGTCACACATGTTTCAGGAGATCTGCATAGGATTGTTCACATGCTGGATGTTCCATGTTCACATGGACACTCATTCATGTCTATTTATTAAACAATAAACCAAACAATAAGCAGATATACAAATTATACAAATAAACTGGACTAAGCTTTTCAATTACAAATCTGAACCTACTAAGTAAAAATAATGAATGATTCTAAAAGAGAGTTATGAAATACAGGGAGGAAAACCATTTTTATTTATAGAGATTGTTTTAACAGGTTTACATAGTTGTTATATGGGCTTTCCACCTGGTGCTAGTGGTAAAGACCCCCCAACCAAGGCAGGAGCCATAAGAGAAACAAGTTTGATCTCTTGGTTGGGAAGATCCCCTGGAAGAAACATGGCAACCCACTCCAGTATTCTTGCATGGTGAATTCCATGGACAAGAAGCCGAGAAGGATACAATTCACAGGTTCTCAAAGAGCTGAACAGGACTGAAGTGACTTAGCATAGGATAGCATATATAACCAATAAGGCGTTTAATTTGTGTATCTGAAAATGAGAAAAAAATAGAGAAAATACAAAATAAGGAAAACACACATGCCCACAATGAAAAAGAAACTGAAAATGAAACCACAAGGAGATAGAGGCTGGAGCGTCCTGGGTGAGCTAAGAAGTTTTGATCTTGGTCAACTAGGCAGCTGGTTTTTATTGCCACTCAGGGACTGGACATAAATGCTTGGACCTAGGAGAGGTAGAGGGAATGAATACTGCTGTATAAATCTAATGCCTTCAAAGAATTATATGCTGTTTGTGAAAAAATGAATCAATAACTCAGGTAGATATTTAAGTCTAAAGCTTGAATTCTGGGAAGAAAAGAAGATGAGTTTTCTTGACCAGCTTAACCAAGCCCTGCTTCTCAAGACAGTTTGGAGTCTTCAATATCTGTATATCTTGGTAGCACTCATGTCCAAAATTAACATAAAAAAGAAATATATACGTCACTATGATTAAAGATTATTGACAACACATAGAACATTTGATCATGCTATAAATATATTTTAAAATATATTACTATGATTAACACGAATAAAATGTGTAATACTATACACAAACTATAACTAAAATATAAGATACAATGAAATTGATAGAGAAACAATAGTTAAAACTATGGAAATAAAGGCCATCAAGAACATGGTTACTTAAATATTTTGAAATATTACTATAAAGTACAATTAAACAAATGAACTAACACAGCCAAGGAAGGAATGTGTGAATTGGAATATGGTGACTGTGGTTTTAGCTGCTAAACTGTGGCTGACTTTTGTGACCACATAGGCTATCGCCCACTAGGATCTTGTGTCCATGGGATTTCTAAGGCAATAATACTGGAGTGGGTTGCTATTTCCTTCTCCAGGGTATCTTCTTGACTCAGGGATAGAACCTGAATCTCCTGCAATGCAGGTGGAGTTTTCCCACCAGGAAACCCCTGAACTGGAATGTAAGAATGAGTAATAAAATGCAACTCAGAATCTAATGAAACAAAATATATATATATATATATATATGTATATATATATATATAAATGAAATCAAGAGATGAAAGCAATGCAGATAAGAAGCAAAGCAGATATTCAGTTGTAATTTCAGAAAGAGAAAATAAGACCATGCATTATTTGTAGTATTAACGGATGTCAAAGGATCAACCATAAAAACTGAAAATGAAAACAGATTTCCCAGAAAGAAAAAAGAGGCTAATTATTTTGTCAAATCAGATGTTTTTAAGTTTTTTTTTTTTTTTTTTTTTTTTATGACAATCAAACACACTTTAGAGAGCAAAAACTCTGAGTTTCCAAACCCTTGCAAGGAAAATTAACATGTAACATATTTTATTTCTTTATTATCTCCCACATATGCAAACAGTGTAAGAGCAGACCCTTTTATTTCTTATCCTCTTTTGCTCCTTGTTTACTTAAGAGAATATAACATAGATTGGCAATAGACATTTCAATAATGAATGAAAACTCTTGGAGACAGTGAAGGACAGGAAAGCCTGGGATGCTGCAGTCCATGGGCTCACAAAGGGTCAGACATGTCTTAGTGACTGAACAATAGAGAAAACAGCCATTTTCTCTATTTTCACTAAATAGAATAATATACCTGGTGTAAAATGGCATTTTTGCAATTTAGGAGTAAATAATTTAATTTGTTTCATAGAGTAGATGAAATTCAATAAAATGTTACCCTGAATTTATTTCTTATAGAGCTGCTGCAATGTAACATTTGTTTGATTAATATTCAAAACACTCTGAACCTAAAGATACAATTGCTTACCATATTGAAACAACGTTTTCTGTATAATTTACAAAGTGCTTTTGTTGTTGTTAGTGCAGGTCTCTAACAACAATTTTGATTCTCCTAAAAACCTCAGAACTTTTAATAACTAGCCCAGGGTACAAAACTGAAGTTTAGCAAGTCAACTTAGATTATCATTCTGTTAATTGAATCTGTTGGCAATTTTCTTCCTTTTATATGATTTCATGGTATTTGGCATAAGAAAGTGGTTTAATATAAAATTGTTTTATACCCTAATGGATAAGATCGTTACAGTCTAGTATATCTTGACCACAGAAGGAGCTCATCTTGTGATGACATAGGTGTCTGTCCCAGTATTAAGTTTCAAGACATACATACTTTTTTAAAAAAAAAAAATTGGCCTCTTTTATTGATTTTTGTTAAATTTATTTATTTTCACAAATCTTTATTCTTTGGGCTGTGTGGGCCTCCCATCACAGTGGCCTCTTCTGTGGCAGAGCACTGGCTCTGGGCGCATCACTTCAGAGCGCTGGCTCGTAACTGGACACCGGTCCAGCCATTCCGTGGCACATGGAATCTTCCCGGGTCAGGAATTGAACCGGTGTCCCCTGCATGGCAAGGCGGACTCTTTACCCACTGGACCACCAGGGAAGCCCTCAAGACATACATACATCTTAAAGTACTTGGCTATGTTGATTTTGATGCAGTGTCTGACTGAAAGACTTGGAGTAAGAGAACCATAATTGAGTGTGAGTGAAAAGAATATATCCTAATATCTTACTGGAAAGCTAAAAGAAAGTTATAAAACTTGAATAGAGAAAAAACAGGGTATCAAGAAAAGGAAATGCTCAAGAGTGCAAAACTACAGTTGGTCTTTTATGTCCACATCAGTGGATCCTATCAACTGCAAATCACTGATTTCCTTGTGATTCTTCCAACATACCAATCTGATTCCTTACTGATTTTCCTCCTGGTCATGTCTTCTGCAGGCACATGCGTGTACTTTATCTAAGTCCCTATTCAGTTGTCCTCTCTCAGGAAGAAGTGCTAATTAGCAACCTTCATCACTATTCACTCTATTATTTTTGTCATAATACTTATCTCTTCTATGCTGATATGATTGTTATTTACTCATTTATTTCAATCTCCTCTAAACTTTAAGGATAATAATTTGTCTTAAGTATAGGATTTTTCTGATTGCTGGCATTTTTCTAGTCGTATCCTCAATGCAGAGAAGAGTGCCAAGGCCGTAGAACTTATTTAATATTTATTTGTAGCGTCATTCAATGAATGAATTTATATCATAACAAGAAGAGTTTTTAAAGTCTACGAAAGTCTGGGAGGAAAATCATTGTAATCGATACTAGAAATCTTAGAGTAGATCTGTACTTCTTTTGGTTATTCAACCAATCTTTTGAATTTCATTTTTTAGCATAAACATGTAAGTCTTATATATTACATTTTCCTTTTTACCTCTAATGGAAAATATTTTCTAGGAAGATTTAATAACTCTCCTCTATGTTACCAGTCAGAGCTTTTTAGAGTAAGAAAACTGATTGTGTGACCTCTCCAGATTATTTGTATCTATGCACTATTACTGTATCTATACATTTGTTGTTTTATTGTTTCATTAATTCACATTTTTAGAAAATGGCTTACATTTATGAGGTCAAAAATGTTAATATAATTATAAGTAGTGATATTCTGAATTTTTATCTTTAAGAAGAAAATTAATATGCACTATCAAAAGAAAACCACCACAACAAATGTGATGTATAAAAGTTAGTCTTTCCTCATAATCCCTGGGAAGTGTGATCTAATGACAATGTGTTTAGGACCACCAATTTTGATCATGGAGATGCTGACTCAACTCCATGCCAGTTCTGGGGGCAGAATGAAACAGCTGAAGAGGTTATAAGGACGTAGAAAACATTATGATCTACCAATTCTTGCAAGTCCATTGAGATTCACTCGATTCAGCTGCTCCTGAACACTCTAAGGGAAAAGAAAACTCATTTGAAGATCTCGTGGATGAAGAAAACTTTTGTGGGATTTTCTGCAATTCTTTCTTTGATTCCTGACCATGGGTGAGTGGAGCTGGATGGACTGTATAATAAGGCACAGGGCTCTCTGACAGAAACTTTTGTAAAGAAGAAAAGTTAGTGATGAAAGCCAATAGACCATCTGTGTGCGCTAGTGAGCAGCTGAGGGCTCCTTGCATTTGCCGTGATGGTAGGAGGAAAGACAACAGGGGAGCAGGCCACACACTTGAACTCCCTCTGCTCCTTCCCTGAAAGTGAAGAAAGAGCATCAAAGGGAATGAAAGGAACTGAATATCCAACAGAGAAGTACTCTATATTCTTGCTTTGGGTTGCAGCCATGGTTTGCAGTGTAAAGTAAAAGCTTCTTACTGTAACATGTATGAATGTCTTTGTCATTGTCTTAGTCCAACCTTGTGAAGTTGTGAAAAATATGTTTGTGTATGGGGAGTATTATTAGCTTTGGATCAATTTCTAATATCTTTTGTGATCTGAGATGGGATATCAAATCTTTAATTGCTATTTCTTCTACTTCTTGGCTTTATTTTTTCCCTCACCCTTACTATATTTGAAAGCTTTTTCCTCTCATAATCCTACATAGCAAATGCATAATAACTCTATAATTCAAGGCAGTTACTTGCATTACCTGAAGAATGCGTTTCTGGGGGAAGGTTTATTTTTAGAATATTATATTATTATTTACGAAATAGCAGTTTTAATCCTCAAAGGGTGGTTATTAAGTTCATGTATTCCAAATAATAAGTCGCATTAACTAAATAATGGGATTTGTGTAAACTAGCTAAGAATTTCTAATTTCCTACTTGATAAAATATTATGAAATATTCTTTTTTAATTTCTCAGGCTACAGCTTCTTAGATTTACTGAGGTTATGTTTGTGACTCTACAAGTTGGAGCTCTCATTCAATATTATTGTTTTTCTAGCTTAAATTGACACAGTATAAATAAAATGCTTCCAAATTGTTTTGGCAGTTTTAACGAAGTAAATGTTTCTATTTTCCATGAAAATGGAACTAGAAACAATCTTCAGTACTTTGGACATCTTACTACCCAAGTTCTTCATTCTACCTCCTCTACATCTCTGCCTCCACCATTTTTTCACTTCTAAAAGAGTCTGCATCTGTCATCTAAACATAGCTGTAAACTGCATAGGTCAGCTGTTTTTGGCTCAGTGTTCCAAATTCAGGTTTTGATCTTTACATTTTTCTGGGGCAAATATCAGTATATATTTTCAGACAGAGTCCCTCATGACTTTGTTACAGTTACCAGAGATTTATTTTAATTTTTTTCTAAGCATAATCACAAGTGAAAAGACAGCAGAGAGCAATTTGCCAAAGTGCCAGTTCTGTGCCTTTGCTTCTGGACATGGCTTTTTTAGGTCACATGTGAGTTAAGATTGGTAGAGATTTAATGGCCTAATTAATAGAAAGCTTTAACATAGCTATCTAATTAGGTTACCCTATGCAAATGTTTCAACCAGAAAATATTGACATAGCAACAAAATTCTGGCTTGGTAAACAGTAAGAAAACACAGAGAAAAATAATATCTTTTGGACTAAGTATACGGTAAAATTGGATTATTCCAACAGAGCTGGCATTTCAGATTTTATTCAGATGATTCAATAAAAGCACAACAGAAGAACTCAGTACTTTACATTCTGGATCCATGTTGCTCCTGCCTAGCTAACTGGAGCCAGAATCATTTAACATAGAAGTGTAATTTCCCATATCCTTCCAACTATATACACAGATGTTTAATCCAGTTTTCCAGCAAAGCCACAGAATAGGAAGGGAGCACAAATGAACTTGCTTTTGTAATTGCACTCTCTCTGGTGATCATTAAACGTGTTTTATCTTTCACATTCTAAACTGTGATGATACCATGAGGGTGTACTAACTCTCACACTAACCTGTTACATTTGAGAAATCCTACAGATCTGTACTTTAAGGCTTCTTGCAAGAACACATTTCAATATTATTTTCCAAGGCATATTGCAAAGTTTTATCAGTAGAAATCCAGGAACATGACTTAAGCTTTCATGTAGGTTGTGAACCAGTGTTTTGTACTTAGAAACATTCTTTGTCATTATCAAATAATATGCAAGCAAAGTTTCCCTACATTTAATTTTAAATTCTAAAACTCAAGTAAGATATGAAGCATACTGAGATGATCCAGAAAAACATAATAAAAGAGAAAAATTAATGATGGAAAATTGGCCTGATGGCAGACACTTCTGGGAGAAAGGTAAACACTCTCTTATTTTTCATGAAGATGAATCTTGATGGTAATGATCAACTGTCTGATTTCCACAGAATATACAAATTCATTAAACTTAACCAGAAAGAGTAAGAGTTTAGGGTTGTGGAAGACACAGTTTATCAGATAGTTAAAACTAACCCAGATATGTAAATTAATCAACGACACACTTTGTGGAAACAGAAGCTATATTTCTATTTTCAGAGTGTGATACCCTAGTTGTTTAAATATTATTTGTTGACAAAATGCATGAAAGAAAAATTGAAAGACTATTTCTGCTATTCTGGCCTAATTAATAGAAAGCTTTAACATAGCTATCTAATTAGGTTACCCTATGCAAATGTTTCAACCAGAAAATATTGACATAGCAACAAAATTCTGGCTTGGTAAACAGTAAGAAAACACAGAGAAAAATAATATCTTTTGGACTAAGTATACGGTAAAATTGGATTATTCCAACAGAGCTGGCATTTCAGATTTTATTCAGATGATTCAATAAAAGCACAACAGAAGAACTCAGTACTTTACATTCTGGATCCATGTTGCTCCTGCCTAGCTAACTGGAGCCAGAATCATTTAACATAGAAGTGTAATTTCCCATATCCTTCCAACTATATACACAGATGTTTAATCCAGTTTTCCAGCAAAGCCACAGAATAGGAAGGGAGCACAAATGAACTTGCTTTTGTAATTGCACTCTCTCTGGTGATCATTAAACGTGTTTTATCTTTCACATTCTAAACTGTGATGATACCATGAGGGTGTACTAACTCTCACACTAACCTGTTACATTTGAGAAATCCTACAGATCTGTACTTTAAGGCTTCTTGCAAGAACACATTTCAATATTATTTTCCAAGGCATATTGCAAAGTTTTATCAGTAGAAATCCAGGAACATGACTTAAGCTTTCATGTAGGTTGTGAACCAGTGTTTTGTACTTAGAAACATTCTTTGTCATTATCAAATAATATGCAAGCAAATTTTCCCCTACATTTAATTTTAAATTCTAAAACTCAAGTAAGATATGAAGCATACTGAGATGATCCAGAAAAACATAATAAAAGAGAAAAATTAATGATGGAAAATTGGCCTGATGGCAGACACTTCTGGGAGAAAGGTAAACACTCTCTTATTTTTCATGAAGATGAATCTTGATGGTAATGATCAACTGTCTGATTTCCACAGAATATACAAATTCATTAAACTTAACCAGAAAGAGTAAGAGTTTAGGGTTGTGGAAGACACAGTTTATCAGATAGTTAAAACTAACCCAGATATGTAAATTAATCAACGACACACTTTGTGGAAACAGAAGCTATATTTCTATTTTCAGAGTGTGATACCCTAGTTGTTTAAATATTATTTGTTGACAAAATGCATGAAAGAAAAATTGAAATAGACTATTTCTGCTATTCTGATTGCTTCCCAGGTGAGGAAACTCTTCTCTACAACGAACGTCTGCACTTACCTGACTCTGGAAACAACCTGTACTGTGAATTCATTTTATCAACAACAAGACAGCCTAAAAGCAGAACAAGAAAGCAATCATTCTAGTGGTGCTGATTACAGGAACCACTTGACTTCTTGGGATCTTAGAATGCTTGTGTCTGGTTTCCTAGTCTTCTGTTTTTGTTTCCTATTATTGTGTGCGTGCGTGCGTGCGTGAGTGTGTGTATGTGTGTGTGTGTGCGTAGTTGGTCTCCTCTGAATAAATAAGTCTGGACATATATATCTGGGCTCCACTTCTGTGTCCCCTAGTTTAGATTTTACAACCTGATGTCAGTTAATATACTCTGAGCACAGAACTCATATATGCTAAGCATCTATGTTGGACTGAATCATTTTCCTCTACAAATCATACACCCTTGATCCAGAGACTGAGATTATACCACGTCTAGTAAATGTTCTTAGGATGGCTTAAATGGGGCTTCCCTGGTGATCCAGTGGCTAAGGACACCGCCTTGCAGTGCAAGGGGCGCTCCTTCGATCCCTGGCCTGGAAAGATCACACGTGCCGCGGAGCGACTGGACTAATGTGTCCAACTACCGAGACGGAGCTCTGGAGAGCATGCACCCAGAGCCAGTGCTCTGCGGCGAGAGAGGCCCCTGCGATGGGAGGCTCACACAGGCCAAAGAGCAAAGATGGATGAAAACAGATAAATGAAAGACCAATAGAAGTGCCCCGCCAAAATGAAAAAAAAAAAAAAAAAAAAAGGATGGCTTAAATGTCAAAACAATTGCAAATTCTTGCTAATTTTTATCAGCAGGAAAGCAAGAAGAATGTGCAGAAAAGAATTCTAAAAGGCTGATTCAAGCGGTGCCAGGCTGAATATATCCATAAGAATGTACTTATTACTACAGATTTTGCATTTCATAAGCTCACTATAGTTGTGAAAAGTGGCTCCAGCAGTCTGAATTCAATGTTGAGTTCTATGGTAGCCTACACTCAGTTAGGTCAAAATGCCAGAACTTCTCTGACATTATGAGGAGAAAGAAATCAAAAGACTAGAAGACAAGGATGCTATTTGGATGTTCACGGTTTGTCTTCTCATCTTATCCCACTGCAAACTCCTGCCCCAGAGGACTTTCCCTCACAAATCAATTGAGAAACACATTAATTTGGAATTACCAGTAGCTTACAAAATTATTAATTAGTCTGTATTTTGGGAATGTGTAAGTCTGGTTAACAGAAACCTGATTTAGATAATTTCAATTGGAAATAATTAACACTCATTTTCCAGGCTTAGCATTCTTGTGTGAAAGACAATTCTCCATGTTTCTTTGTTTGTTCTTTTTTTTTTTTGGCCATGAGACACCATGTATAGGATCTTAGTTTCCTGACTGGGGATTGAACCCAGGCTCTAATCTGGGCCCTTAGCATGAAAGATTACAATCTTTTTTATTTTTGATATAAACTTGGTATATTCCAGAAAATATTGAAAGCATACAATCTTAACCGCTGGAATACCAAGGAATTCCCATCATTTTTGGCAATTCATTTGAGCTGAGGTATAAACAGGTTAGGGGGAGGACTATCTTTATAAGGCTATGTTCATAGGAAACAACTCTGGAAAATTGAGATAGTGCATCCTTTTGAGGGAGCAAACAGATTTGTTTCCAGATCAGAAAAATAAAATAATGCTTTGTTCTGGGATAAAGTTCTGGCAGGTTTGGTTGTAATTCATCATAGAAGACAGGAGTTTCTTAAGCCTGGTATTCTTTAGCTGAGATGCAAATTCATTGAGGACCCAGTAGTTCCCTGGGTCATCATCTCACATGACTCTGTGGGAATTATGGGCACAGAGGAACAAACACAAACATAAAACTCTCTATCTGCTGTGGTAGTTTAGTCCCTAAGTCATGTCCTACTCTTGAGGGTCTTGAGACCTTGTGGATTGTAGTCCACCAGACTCCTCTGTCCATGGGATTTTCCAGGGGAGAATATTGGAGTAGGTTACTGTTTCCTTCTCCAGGAGATCTTCCAGACTCAGGGATTGAACCCAGGTCTCCTGAGCTGTAGGTGGATCCTTTACTGACTGAGCCATCCGTGAGGGTCTCTAGCTACTGGGTTTAGGAAATGAAGTCTTTTGTTTTTGACAAGGAGATGCCAGTATCCACAAGGCTGTGGCAGGTTGATCTGTTGAGCACAATAAAATCTCAGATTCCTCACCATCTGCACAACCCAAAGTTCTGTGATTGTAATGGAGACTCAGGTCCTATAATGAGAGGGGTAGTTATGTTATATGGGTTCCCAGGTGGCTCAGAGGTAATGCAGGAGTCACAGGAGACATGGGTTTGATCCCTGGGTCAGGAAGATTTCGTGGAGGAGAAAATGGCAACCCACTCCAGTCTTCTTACCTGGAAAACCCCATGGACAGAGAAGCCTGGCGGAGTACAGTCCATGGAGTTGCAAAGAGTCAGGCACTGAGCGACTCATACTTCACTTCAATAATTTCGTGAGGTCACGCTGATGAGTCCTGGTGAGCAGGAGATCACAAGTACTCTAAATGCTCTACTAAGACATTTGTGTGGCCACATTCGGCAATCAAGTTCAAAAATTTCAGAGATGGCCACTTTGATGAAGTTTCTGGGGGAGTGGCTTGAATAAGGTGTACCCCTAAAAGGTGACTGATACTGAAAAGGCTGCAAAAATGGAGAATTTACCTAAGAATGAGAGAAAATATGAATAACAGCAAAGAAGATAATTCTTAACTTTGACAAAGCTTATTTTTTAGAGGAGAGCTGTTTTCATACATGCACTTTATTTCTCTAACTAGATGCAGACTGTACCTTCCTTTCTGCTAATAAACAGTATTGAATATATGCTTGATATTTAACTTAATATTTTCAACAAGTATTTGAATGTCTCACAGTTTCATAATATTCATGGAGGTTACTAATCTTTGTTATGAATTATTATTTTGTACTATTTTTCAGACAGATGCATGTAGTTTAGTCCCTAAGTCATGTCCTACTCTTGAGGGTCTTGAGACCTTGTGGATTGTAGTCCACCAGACTCCTCTGTCCATGGGATTTTCCAGGGGAGAATATTGGAGTAGGTTACTGTTTCCTTCTCCAGGAGATCTTCCAGACTCAGGGATTGAACCCAGGTCTCCTGAGCTGTAGGTGGATCCTTTACTGACTGAGCCATCCGTGAGGGTCTCTAGCTACTGGGTTTAGGAAATGAAGTCTTTTGTTTTTGACAAGGAGATGCCAGTATCCACAAGGCTGTGGCAGGTTGATCTGTTGAGCACAATAAAATCTCAGATTCCTCACCATCTGCACAACCCAAAGTTCTGTGATTGTAATGGAGACTCAGGTCCTATAATGAGAGGGGTAGTTATGTTATATGGGTTCCCAGGTGGCTCAGAGGTAATGCAGGAGTCACAGGAGACATGGGTTTGATCCCTGGGTCAGGAAGATTTCGTGGAGGAGAAAATGGCAACCCACTCCAGTCTTCTTACCTGGAAAACCCCATGGACAGAGAAGCCTGGCGGAGTACAGTCCATGGAGTTGCAAAGAGTCAGGCACTGAGCGACTCATACTTCACTTCAATAATTTCGTGAGGTCACGCTGATGAGTCCTGGTGAGCAGGAGATCACAAGTACTCTAAATGCTCTACTAAGACATTTGTGTGGCCACATTCGGCAATCAAGTTCAAAAATTTCAGAGATGGCCACTTTGATGAAGTTTCTGGGGGAGTGGCTTGAATAAGGTGTACCCCTAAAAGGTGACTGATACTGAAAAGGCTGCAAAAATGGAGAATTTACCTAAGAATGAGAGAAAATATGAATAACAGCAAAGAAGATAATTCTTAACTTTGACAAAGCTTATTTTTTAGAGGAGAGCTGTTTTCATACATGCACTTTATTTCTCTAACTAGATGCAGACTGTACCTTCCTTTCTGCTAATAAACAGTATTGAATATATGCTTGATATTTAACTTAATATTTTCAACAAGTATTTGAATGTCTCACAGTTTCATAATATTCATGGAGGTTACTAATCTTTGTTATGAATTATTATTTTGTACTATCGGGGTGTAAAGATACAGACATTTGAAATTCTGTATAAGGATTTCAAAATTGATGTAATCAAGCATGCTACTTGTATGAAAGACCCGAAGGACAAGTCAAGCGAAATACTGAAAGCCATCATCAAATCTATACAGCTGTGTCTGAGAAGAGTTTTGGACTCAAGAGCTAAAAAAGAGAATGTTTATCCCAGCACAGTGTCTTTGCCTCTTATATAGCCGAAAGCAGCATTTAAAACTCTCTGTAGGTAGCTGAGGGGTCAGGCTTTCTCTGACTCTCCTGAGAACCACTTGACCGCCCCCGACCCTGGAAGCAGTACTATACTGATTAGAACAGAAGCTATTCCTTTTGAAGAATAAAAGAAGTTGTTGCTGCTTTTGGAATCCTCATTGTATCTTTCCTGGAGCAAACCTAGATCAGATTTTAACAAATCTATAACTCCGTGATTCTATTATTTAAATCCCAATTAGAAAAGTAGAATAGATTAGGTAGAGAAATGTCAGTCCCTGCTCAAGGCGACATTCAAAACCCTTGTCACAGGTAGAACTGGAACACAAGTCTCCCTCAGAATATCAACAGTCATATTTCCTATTTGTCATCATCTTTTACTCCCCTGAAACAGTCCTTTTTCATACTTAAATAATACATACATTTTAAAGGGCAAGAGCTACCACTTTATCATTTCGTTTGCCACCTCTTATAAGCCAGACCATCCATTCCTCACCATCTCATAAGTGATGAGAAAAATTCTTCAGATCTTGATACTGTGAATTTAATCTTATCTTTAGAAGAAGGAGTATCATGCTGAAAGCAGGTGTACTGGTATGACTACATGGCTGTCCCATATTGAAGAGCTATCTATTTCACAGTTCAGCTCTACACACAGAAATAAACAGTCATCCATATGGCAAACAAACTTACTTTTTACTGCTTCATTTTATTTGTTTCAAAATAGTGCAATGCCACAAATCCAGAATATTAACAACGCTCCATCTGGAGAAATGTACATTTTGAAGCCCCAAACCAGCACATTACATTCCCACAAAACTTCAGAACTTCAATTGACTCCAAACTTGAAACAGGCTGTATGTCAACCCAGCACGTCTTCTTAAACTTGCACCGGTGGCTTTATTACAAATGTGTATGAAATGGGAAAACTCATACTTCTGGAAATGGTTTTAAAACTCGGTTCCCTTACATACAGTTCTAATAAGCTGTGTCACAATGTTTATTAATAAATAGCATTATAAATTTAGTTATCTTTACTTACTCCTGTTTTACAACAAGAAAAAGGAATGTGTAGAGGATTCTGTGAACATGTCTCATCAGCATTTAGAATCCTAACTTGTAAGATTAGAAACAAATGACTGATATTCAACAACAAATTCAACAAAAAATTAATTTCTATGTATTTGCCTTTTTTGACATTTATTATTATTTTATTTGAAGGATAATTGCTTCTCAAAATTTTGTTGTTTTCTGTCGAATATCAACATGAATCAGTCAGAGCGGTACATGTGCCCCCGCCTCCTTGAGCCTTTTGCATTTTCCAGGCAGAGTACAAGAGAAGAAAATGAACAGAAGATGAGAAAATGAACAGAGATGAGAGATGAGAAGTCCCCGAGTTCAAGGGACTTAATATTAACATTGATAATATACTGCAACTGATCTGAAGATCTGTTAGATATCTGCTCTATTTGATGAGGAGTTAAAAGCACTAATTGCAAGTAATATCTTTTCTAACCATTGGGGAAGGTATGGAATTTGGATGGTAAAAATTAGAAAAAGAAATAAATGAAACTGAGGGTTATATGTTTATAAAAAGCCCTAGCACATCGTTGGTTTATTTCTTTGTTTTTGTTTCATTTACATTTTCCTTTAACCGATATCAAAGATATTTAAATTGTAAAGTACTTTGAAAGTGTGAGATTGACATATATATCACTATGTATAAAATATATAACCAAGATAACTAAGAATCTACTGTAAAGCAAAGGGAACTATACTCAGTGTTCTATGGCGACCTAAATGGCAAGGAAACACAAACAAAGGGTGTATGAAGGAAATGGCAACCCACTCCAGTATTCTTGCCTGGGAAGCTACATTTTGAAGCCCCAAACCAGCACATTACATTCCCACAAAACTTCAGAACTTCAATTGACTCCAAACTTGAAACAGGCTGTATGTCAACCCAGCACGTCTTCTTAAACTTGCACGGTGGCTTTATTACAAATGTGTATGAAATGGGAAAACTCATACTTCTGGAAATGGTTTTAAAACTCGGTTCCCTTACATACAGTTCTAATAAGCTGTGTCACAATGTTTATTAATAAATAGCATTATAAATTTAGTTATCTTTACTTACTCCTGTTTTACAACAAGAAAAAGGAATGTGTAGAGGATTCTGTGAACATGTCTCATCAGCATTTAGAATCCTAACTTGTAAGATTAGAAACAAATGACTGATATTCAACAACAAATTCAACAAAAAATTAATTTCTATGTATTTGCCTTTTTTGACATTTATTATTATTTTATTTGAAGGATAATTGCTTCTCAAAATTTTGTTGTTTTCTGTCGAATATCAACATGAATCAGTCAGAGCGGTACATGTGCCCCCGCCTCCTTGAGCCTTTTGCATTTTCCAGGCAGAGTACAAGAGAAGAAAATGAACAGAAGATGAGAAAATGAACAGAGATGAGAGATGAGAAGTCCCCGAGTTCAAGGGACTTAATATTAACATTGATAATATACTGCAACTGATCTGAAGATCTGTTAGATATCTGCTCTATTTGATGAGGAGTTAAAAGCACTAATTGCAAGTAATATCTTTTCTAACCATTGGGGAAGGTATGGAATTTGGATGGTAAAAATTAGAAAAAGAAATAAATGAAACTGAGGGTTATATGTTTATAAAAAGCCCTAGCACATCGTTGGTTTATTTCTTTGTTTTTGTTTCATTTACATTTTCCTTTAACCGATATCAAAGATATTTAAATTGTAAAGTACTTTGAAAGTGTGAGATTGACATATATATCACTATGTATAAAATATATAACCAAGATAACTAAGAATCTACTGTAAAGCAAAGGGAACTATACTCAGTGTTCTATGGCGACCTAAATGGCAAGGAAACACAAACAAAGGGTGTATGAAGGAAATGGCAACCCACTCCAGTATTCTTGCCTGGGAAGTTTCATGAACAGAGGGGTCTGGTGGGCTGTACTTCATGGGGTCACATCACAAATAGTTGGATATGACTGAGCCATTAACATGGCTGATAAGTATAGTTGATTCACTTTGCTGTAAGCAGAAACTAACACAATTTTGCAAAGCAACTATTTTCCAATACAATTTAATTTAAAAATCAAAAATACAATTACCCTAAAAATGGATATAAATGTATACACATGCACATGAAATAATAATTTAATATAGGTAAGAAATAAATAAATAAAGGCATGGACAGAGGTGCAGAAGCTCCCTGAATGTTATTTGGTGAGCATGAGCTCTTTCCGACAACTTCAGAAGGAAAATTTAGACATTATTTTCATATTCTTCAGTTTTGTTTTGTTTTTTTAAGGTCTAAACACACATATCCATCACTAAGTGAGAAGTTTAGTTAAGGGATCAACAAACATTTTCCATAAATGCCAGATAGTAATAGTAAGTATATTAGGTTTTGCAGGTCATCGGGGTCTCTGTTGCAACAACTCAATACTGCACAGAGAGAGTCATATGCATACATGTTCAGTCGTGTTTGACTCTTTGCGACCCCATGGGCTGTAGCCTGCCAGGCTCCTCTGACCATGGGCTTTTCCAGGCAAGAATACTGGAGTGGGTTGCCATTTCCTCTTCCAGGGGACCTTACTGACCCAGAGATCAAATCCAAGTCTCCAAGCCTCCTGCCTTGGCATGCAAATTCTTTAGCACAGAGCCACCTGGGAAGCCCCAGAAGAGCCACAGATAACGCATAAAAGAAGGAGTGTATCTGTGTTCAAATAAGACAATTTACACAAACAAATGTTTGACCATATTTGACTGATACACCATAGTCTTTGACTTCTGGTTTGGTTTTTGCTGTTTTTGAACTTTGTATAACTGGAACCATAGCTTACAATTTTGGGTTTTTAGCTTTTTGCTTTTCTCACTCAACTTTCCATTTACAAAGGACATACACTGATGTTGTAGCTTGTTCATTTTCATTGTTGTTTAATATTCTATTGCATGAATGTTTCATAATTCGTTTTTCCATTCTACTCCTGATGAGCATTTGAAGTGCCTTAAGTTTTTGGCTATTACAATGCTGCTATGAATATTCTAGTATATGGCTCCAGGTGCACATGTGAATGAATTTTAACCAGTGTATACCCTTATGGATGTAAATACTGGGCCATGGGGGATACATAACTTTGAGTATTCTAGTTAGTGCCTATCTATTTTTCGAAAGTGGTAAAATCTAAAGACACTATCACCAGAACAGTATGTGAGTTTCAGTTCTTCTCTATCCTTTTATATAGTCAATTTTTAATAGGTGTTCCACGTGTACTTAGAAATAAAGCTAGCATAATACCCCTTATTTAATTCCATTATTTTTGCTTATTTTGTATTTTATTTGTCTCTCAGAGGCAGCAATAGTGGGTGCGGTGCTCCCAAGCAATAGTGGGGAGGTGCTTGCCAGGAAACTGACACTGAGTCCATTTGCACTAAATGTAATTGTTCTTGAAATTTAGGAGTTAAATAGCTTTCCTATGTAAAATCTTACTTTCTTTCCCAACTTTCTCTCATTTCCCCTTCATTTCTTTGTTTTTGGTTTCAATCAGTATTTTGTAATCACATCCTACTTCTTATCCACTACCCATTGAGAACGCTTAAACCATATGTGTGTGTGTGTGTTAGATGATCTCATAGAATTGTTTTCCACTGAAATGTCATTGGTGAAAATTCTCTGAGATCTAGGATGTGTGTGTTTTCTGCTATAGAAGATTTTTTCCTTTGTTTTTAAATCAGTGGATAACTGTTCTACAATATTGCATTCGTTTCTGCTATACGATGACATGAATCAGCTATAAACATACATTACCCCCTTTCTTGAGCCTCCCTCCTACCTGACCCCCATCCCTCTAGGTCATCACAGAGCACAGGGCTGAGCTACCTGTGTTACACAGCAGCTTCCCACCTGCTGTCTATTTTACACATGGCAGTACACTTCCATATGTACGTCCATACTACTCGCTCAATTCATTCCACTCTCATCCTCTTCTCTGGCCCTGTCTAGAGGATTTGCATTTACTTTCCTCAGGAGTATGGGTCACTGTCAGCTGCTGACTACTGCAAACCAAATCCACTGCTTTCAGCTGGCCTACCCAAGCTATGCACTCTTGATTGCAAATCTATGTAAGGGCCACAGAGTCCTTGCATGTTTGTGTTTACCTCACCTACTAGAACTCAGCTTCTGAGTAAAATTAGCTAGTGGCTCTAAAATCTGGGAAAGGTGGGAACATTTAATTCATGTTCATCCTTAACTGAGAGCGGTCGTTTTATTTCTAGCTTACTGTGAACTTGTTCAATCACTAAGTTGTGTCTGACTCTTTGCAGCCCCATGGACTGCAGCCCACCAGGCTCCTCTGTCCCCCACTATCTCCCAGAGTTTTCTCAGATTCATGTCCATTGAGTCAATGCTGCTATTTAACCATCTCATTCTCTTTTGCTCCTTTCTTCTTCTGCCCTCAATCTTTCCCAGCATCAGGGTCTTTTCCAATGAGGCAGCTCATCACATCAGGTGGCCAAAGTATTGGAGCTTCAGCATCAGTCCTTCCAATGAATATTCAAGGCTGATTTCCTTTAGGATTGACTGGTTTGATCTTTGCAGTCCAGAGGAGACTCTCAAGAGTCTTTTCCAGCACCACAGTTTGAAAGCATGAATTCTTCAGCAGTGAGTCTTCTGCATGGTCCAACTTCATAATGAAGATGGTCTCCTAAAATGTCACATTTTCATCTCAATTTAACTTGATGTTACATACTCATGTCTGAACTATGGACAAATACCAAAACAAAAGATACTTTATTTCTCAGATGAAAAAATTTATCACTGAGGGGTTAAGTAACATGTTCAGGGCCACACTTATGTGAAACCAGGATTGTATTTTATTTATTTTTAAATGAAAGGTAATTAAGGCTAATAAATAAAAACTTATTGAAATAAAGAAATCATGACTAAAAATGGAAGAAGAGATCACTCAAAAGTGTGTAAAATGAATGTGTCATCACAGAATCCACTGAGTTCAACCTCCTCCTTTAGCATGAAATCCTTGTGGAGCCACCACAACTCTGGTGCCTTTTATGCCAATCAGACCAGGACAACCCATGAAAATACCCCAGTCCAAACCAGAAGCCAGACTCATTAGTTGATCATACCCAGTACAGAGGACTTCAGACAGAATAATTCACAGAAACAAACAGGTGTAGAAAACCAGCACAGTGAAATTTTCACATAAAACCCTACTGAGAGGTTGACGCTCCCATGATTTTCCAGCTATGTTTTTTCTAATTTTATTTTATATCTAATTATAGCCCATTAATAATGTTGTGATAGCTTCAGGTGCACAGCAGAGTGGCTCAGTCATACAATATATACATGTCTCCATTCTCCCCCAAAGACCCCCACCGCCCGATCCAGGCTGCCACATAACACTGAGCATAGTTCCCCTTGCTGTACATTTGGTCCTTTTTGGCTATCCATTTTAAATATAGTTTTAAAGCACGTAATAAAAGGTGCGAATGAAAAATAAAGATATAAGCATTTTGTCAGCCTGAGGAGATTACTTTCAACAGATGATTTTCTACAATATTTGACCCTAGGTACACATGATACTGTTAGATAATTTTGCTTAGGTCTTAAGCAACTAAAAAGAGGAAACATCAGAAATGCTTTTGCTAATTAGCTCTGGGATTTGGAACAGTTTAAAATATAAAACTAGAATTTTAATAAAATGAACATTTTTTAAATAATAGATAAAAGAAAGAAATTTAATAGGTCCAAGTTACAAAAAATTAGAAAGTTCTTCATCACAAAAAATGAATAAACATTTCCTGAAATAAAAACAGCTACCTCAGTTGGAGATTTCCATTTAGCCTCCATTGTTTTTCCAGTTTGTCTCCTTTCACCACAATCACATACATATAAAATTATGAAAGAATAAAGACATTTATAAGTACAGGCTACACTCATTCCATGTGTTACAGAAGTGTATCAGCTACTAAGTCGTGTCCACTCTGTGACCCCATGGACTATAGCCCACCAGGCTCCTCTGTCCATAGGATTTTCCAGGCAAATACACTGGGATGGGTTGCCATTTCTTTCTCCAGGGGATCTTGAGGACCAAGGGATCAAACCTGGGTCTTCTGCAATGCATGCAGACTTCACCATCTGAGCCTAGGAACTGTTAAAAACCTACATTTAAAGAAATTTCAAAAAATTCACTACAGATGCAGCTAGATTAAAGAGGAATATCTACTATAAGTGCACAAATGATCTTGCTCTTTTTAGAAAAAAAAATATACCTAAACCCCACTAATTCCCTGGGTTTAAAGAGCTAATAATACGTGGATATGTGTGTCAAGGAATATACCCTAGACCCCCAGTTCATCATATCCATACCATATTTTTCAAAACCCATTAATAATGTTGTGATAGCTTCAGGTGCACAGCAGAGTGGCTCAGTCATACAATATATACATGTCTCCATTCTCCCCAAAGACCCCCACCGATCCAGGCTGCCACATAACACTGAGCATAGTTCCCCTTGCTGTACATTTGGTCCTTTTTGGCTATCCATTTTAAATATAGTTTTAAAGCACGTAATAAAAGGTGCGAATGAAAAATAAAGATATAAGCATTTTGTCAGCCTGAGGAGATTACTTTCAACAGATGATTTTCTACAATATTTGACCCTAGGTACACATGATACTGTTAGATAATTTTGCTTAGGTCTTAAGCAACTAAAAAGAGGAAACATCAGAAATGCTTTTGCTAATTAGCTCTGGGATTTGGAACAGTTTAAAATATAAAACTAGAATTTTAATAAAATGAACATTTTTTAAATAATAGATAAAAGAAAGAAATTTAATAGGTCCAAGTTACAAAAAATTAGAAAGTTCTTCATCACAAAAAATGAATAAACATTTCCTGAAATAAAAACAGCTACCTCAGTTGGAGATTTCCATTTAGCCTCCATTGTTTTTCCAGTTTGTCTCCTTTCACCACAATCACATACATATAAAATTATGAAAGAATAAAGACATTTATAAGTACAGGCTACACTCATTCCATGTGTTACAGAAGTGTATCAGCTACTAAGTCGTGTCCACTCTGTGACCCCATGGACTATAGCCCACCAGGCTCCTCTGTCCATAGGATTTTCCAGGCAAATACACTGGGATGGGTTGCCATTTCTTTCTCCAGGGGATCTTGAGGACCAAGGGATCAAACCTGGGTCTTCTGCAATGCATGCAGACTTCACCATCTGAGCCTAGGAACTGTTAAAAACCTACATTTAAAGAAATTTCAAAAAATTCACTACAGATGCAGCTAGATTAAAGAGGAATATCTACTATAAGTGCACAAATGATCTTGCTCTTTTTAGAAAAAAAAATAAAATATACCTAAACCCCACTAATTCCCTGGGTTTAAAGAGCTAATAATACGTGGATATGTGTGTCAGGATTGGATCATATACGTCAAAATCTCTTTGGCAAAATGAGAGCAGAAAAAAAAAGTGAGAAATTATAGGTAACTGAATGAATAAATATAGTTATTAAAGGATATAAGATATGAAATTATAAAATCAGTCTTGAAATATGAATGAATAATTTTAAAAGTGATTGAATAAGTTTATTAAGCAAGGAATGAATTACCATTAGATACATAACTCTTGAAAAAACATCACTGAATGATTTAGACAAAAAGATGGAAAATTTTACAGTCTTCCTTAGAAGAAAGCAAAATAAGGTGGCCTCTTCTATATCATAAGAATCATAAAATAGAATGAACTGAAAAGAAAGCAAAAGTTTAAAATCTTTCAAATGTGGTTTAAAATATGAGAAACATTTTTGGTTTTTTCTGCTGTTGCATTTGTTCTGGCCCCTTAAAGATATCACTTAGCACAGAGAGTTAGTTAGTATATTCTCTCTCCTCTATAGTCAGTCACTACTTTTACTCCCATGTAGTCTTTTTCCTAGTCATTTTCATCCATGACTTTAGGTGGGATTTCATGTTCATGCTTACCTGTCCTATTAATATCATAAAGCTGCAAATTAAAAAAAAAATTTTTATACAACTCCCAGATTTCAATGCTGTGGCATTATCTTCTAGATCATGAAGTACCTATTTCTTTCAAGAGATATTAGCCCTCCCAGTCTTCCAGAGGCTGATAACCCTTCTTGGCCTCTCTTTTTGGTTAATGAGAAGTTCTTTTTTTGCCCGGATTAATCAACATGCATGATGATGCATAGTTTGCCTTGCTGTCTACTGCTCTTCTGTGCAAATCTAACTCTCCTTGTGACCCCAGGACTACCCGTCTGTCCATAGGATTTTCCAGGCAAATACACTGGGATGGGTTGCCATTTCTTTCTCCAGGATCTTGAGGACCAAGGGATCAAACCTGGGTCTTCTGCAATGCATGCAGACTTCACCATCTGAGCCTAGGAACTGTTAAAAACCTACATTTAAAGAAATTTCAAAAAATTCACTACAGATGCAGCTAGATTAAAGAGGAATATCTACTATAAGTGCACAAATGATCTTGCTCTTTTTAGAAAAAAAAATAAAATATACCTAAACCCCACTAATTCCCTGGGTTTAAAGAGCTAATAATACGTGGATATGTGTGTCAGGATTGGATCATATACGTCAAAATCTCTTTGGCAAAATGAGAGCAGAAAAAAAAAGTGAGAAATTATAGGTAACTGAATGAATAAATATAGTTATTAAAGGATATAAGATATGAAATTATAAAATCAGTCTTGAAATATGAATGAATAATTTTAAAAGTGATTGAATAAGTTTATTAAGCAAGGAATGAATTACCATTAGATACATAACTCTTGAAAAAACATCACTGAATGATTTAGACAAAAAGATGGAAAATTTTACAGTCTTCCTTAGAAGAAAGCAAAATAAGGTGGCCTCTTCTATATCATAAGAATCATAAAATAGAATGAACTGAAAAGAAAGCAAAAGTTTAAAATCTTTCAAATGTGGTTTAAAATATGAGAAACATTTTTGGTTTTTGCTGCTGTTGCATTTGTTCTGGCCCCTTAAAGATATCACTTAGCACAGAGAGTTAGTTAGTATATTCTCTCTCCTCTATAGTCAGTCACTACTTTTACTCCCATGTAGTCTTTTTCCTAGTCATTTTCATCCATGACTTTAGGTGGGATTTCATGTTCATGCTTACCTGTCCTATTAATATCATAAAGCTGCAAATTAAAAAAAAAATTTTTATACAACTCCCAGATTTCAATGCTGTGGCATTATCTTCTAGATCATGAAGTACCTATTTCTTTCAAGAGATATTAGCCCTCCCAGTCTTCCAGAGGCTGATAACCCTTCTTGGCCTCTCTTTTTGGTTAATGAGAAGTTCTTTTTTTGCCCGGATTAATCAACATGCATGATGATGCATAGTTTGCCTTGCTGTCTACTGCTCTTCTGTGCAAATCTAACTCTCCTCTCAGATCATCTTCCGAAGAGCAGGTTGGCAGGCACAGGTCTCAGACAATTTCCTGTCTTGCAGAAGACTGCTACTTGGAACACTTCTAACTATGAGGGTGTCCTTTGTTCAGTTTTCGATGTCTGTTCCTGTTTTAAACTAACTGAATATATAAAAACCTAAAACTCCCTTTAGACTCTTATTTCTCTGCTTCAATGAACCTACAGCTTACAGAACATATCATGTTACAATATCATTTCCTTCAAAGACATATTCGACAATTTGCAGTCTCCACTGGAATATGAAAAAAATGGTGGCATGGGCCACTCTCCTGACTACCCTTCAGACTAACATTTTAGTGATATAGTAGCTTTAAACTAGAAAGACAGAGAAGGATTTCAAAGTTAGTTTTTATTTTCCCTTCAAATTCTAAGCATAAACCAACTCCAGATACACTAAATCAGAATCAGTACTGTTGGGGGCGGGGAAGGGAGTGATACTGATCTCAGGTTTGGGGAAAGGACCATATGAAAGAGCACTAGGTAATTTTCCAGGTGAGATAAGCCCTGATTTTCTGGGGGACAAAAACGGAGAAAATAAGAGATGCATACTTTTCCCTTGATTTGCTAGAAAAAATTCAAACAAACAAACAAACAAAAACAATGGGAGATGTACACTTTTTCCCAAAGGATTTTGTGTTCCAGGAGAAGAAAGGAATAAATGATGACTTGTCAGCATCAAAGTTCATTTCTCTCTGTTTGACTGCATTTTTCTTTTTCTTAATCAGCTGTGATTTGTAACTACATTAACCACAGAGTCAGAAGTATGATTTTGAGATCTGTTCCTTTTTTGATTATAATTAATTTTAATAAAACTTGGAGAACTGTGTCAGAAGCTTCCAGATAGGATATCAAACCAGAATTTCTGAAAATTATTTTTAATGGCATTTAGAGTTATATATCGTAGCTGTCTGAAAAATTCACTTAAAGCAACATATATTTTAAATTATACAGTAAAAAGGAATGCATTTCCATTTAAATGTTATTTCCCCCTTTTACTAAGTTTCACATTTATATAAGCTTAAATATTTTAAAATTATTTTGATAGGTAAATACATGTTTTTACCTAAGGGTATGCTACTTGCTTTAATGTTAATGGTATTATGAGATAATCTCAGACTCATTTTTCCCTTTTTTTTTTCTAATTAAAGCGTTAAAAAATACTGGTTGTGTTGCAAACTATTTGAGTCTCCAACCTATACCTGGGGCTGTCCCACTTTATATTCTGAAGTAAGAAGCACACATGCTAACCAAAATGCAGAATTTCTTTCATTTCCTGCCAAAGTTTAGGTTCTATTTTTGCCAAAGTAGAAGAAAAGCACATTATACAGGATATGCCTCTCTGGTTGTTAGTTCTCCTGCCAGTTCCACTTTAGCATCATAGAGCTGAGACAGCAGATGGAGCCCCCCACGTTAGCGTTTGGAACCAAAAGGTGTTTCAAAGACTGTGGCAGTAACTGCAATTCCTTAATGAGAAATTATAAAGATGGGGAAAAGGAAAGTAATCTATTAAAATGTGCAACTTTACAGCAAATTTGAATTAATCAATAAGTATTTTCTTTTACATGGGTTTCTGATACTGGATTTGAGATAAAAAGATGACTTCAAGTCGGCTTCTCTAATCCAATAGTCAATATTCTCAGACCATATCTTGTCAGCACTTATGACAGCTGGTTATTGTTTCTTCTAAAAAAACTTTCTTCACATTTAAATAGACTACACATGAAGTTTTCTAATTTTTTTGTCCTACCTCACTATTTGTGACTTCCCAGTATCCATTCTGGAACTTTCTCATCTCTTGGAAATTCTAAATTTTGGAATGTACCCTGGCACTCAGGTGTCAGACCTCCTTATTTTTCTAGGTAATATCATTTGCCCCTATGACTTTAAAAGCACTTATATGCTGATGCCCCCCAATTTATATATTTATTTCAAACACCTTATATGAACAGTAGATTTGAATTTTTTGAAAAATGTTTAAAAACCCACTTATTAGGTCTGCTACATATTCCAAAAGCATGACTTTAGAATTTCTACTTTCCATAACCTAATCTCTTTGTTTTTTCTATCGATAAATGGTGCCACGGTTTCATTTCTATTTATGAAGGAATAAATCTTGTGTGATTTACTTCCCCATTGTAAACAAGTAGAAAACTTGACAAATTATATGAAATGGCTGTTTCTAGGCACTGAACGAAAGGTACTTAACTAAAATGGGGGGAAAGTCTTTAAAATGTATACACAGATCCAATCAGCACATGGCACACTTTAAATATCTTAGAATTTTATTTATAAACCTCAAAACTGAGGGAGAAAGAGAGAGAGATAGTATAGCAGTGTGTGGAAGCTAGTATCAAAAAGGACCTCAGTGGTTTTTCTTTTACTCATAATCGGACTGTTTGCCTCCCATATTGAATACAACTACTTAGGCAGCTAAAGCAATTTTGCAGAAATTATGGTGTGTGACTTCTAAGGCTAAGTTAAAAAGAAATTGTGGTCCCTCCCTTGCTCCCTTTTGGAAAACTTTATTTGGAAGAAGTCAGCTAAAAAGACATGAAGATAAGAGCTCAGTGGGCCCCATATTTAAAAAATGTTCAAAGACTGTGGCAGTAACTGCAATTCCTTAATGAGAAATTATAAAGATGGGGAAAAGGAAAGTAATCTATTAAAATGTGCAACTTTACAGCAAATTTGAATTAATCAATAAGTATTTTCTTTTACATGGGTTTCTGATACTGGATTTGAGATAAAAAGATGACTTCAAGTCGGCTTCTCTAATCCAATAGTCAATATTCTCAGACCATATCTTGTCAGCACTTATGACAGCTGGTTATTGTTTCTTCTAAAAACTTTCTTCACATTTAAATAGACTACACATGAAGTTTTCTAATTTTTTTGTCCTACCTCACTATTTGTGACTTCCCAGTATCCATTCTGGAACTTTCTCATCTCTTGGAAATTCTAAATTTTGGAATGTACCCTGGCACTCAGGTGTCAGACCTCCTTATTTTTCTAGGTAATATCATTTGCCCCTATGACTTTAAAAGCACTTATATGCTGATGCCCCCCAATTTATATATTTATTTCAAACACCTTATATGAACAGTAGATTTGAATTTTTTGAAAAATGTTTAAAAACCCACTTATTAGGTCTGCTACATATTCCAAAAGCATGACTTTAGAATTTCTACTTTCCATAACCTAATCTCTTTGTTTTTTCTATCGATAAATGGTGCCACGGTTTCATTTCTATTTATGAAGGAACAAATCTTGTGTGATTTATTTCCCCCATTGTAAACAAGTAGAAAACTTGACAAATTATATGAAATGGCTGTTTCTAGGCACTGAACGAAAGGTACTTAACTAAAATGGGGGGAAAGTCTTTAAAATGTATACACAGATCCAATCAGCACATGGCACACTTTAAATATCTTAGAATTTTATTTATAAACCTCAAAACTGAGGGAGAAAGAGAGAGAGATAGTATAGCAGTGTGTGGAAGCTAGTATCAAAAAGGACCTCAGTGGTTTTTCTTTTACTCATAATCGGACTGTTTGCCTCCCATATTGAATACAACTACTTAGGCAGCTAAAGCAATTTTGCAGAAATTATGGTGTGTGACTTCTAAGGCTAAGTTAAAAAGAAATTGTGGTCCCTCCCTTGCTCCCTTTTGGAAAACTTTATTTGGAAGAAGTCAGCTAAAAAGACATGAAGATATTTCAGAAGCCTATGGAGGGACATGCAGTGGGAATCTGAAATCTCCAATATGGATGATCCAAGTTCAAATCAGACTCCCCAGGACCAGCTGAGCTTCCAGACAACCAGCCTCAAACAGCATATTGACTACAGCCTCCTAAGCAACACTAAGTTTAAACCACTTGGAAATGTGGTTGCTCTATTTCTGATGGATCAAAGAAATGTGTGGAATAATACATTTCTATTATTTTCGGTTGCTACACTTGAGGATAATATTATACTCAGTAACAAATAACTAATGCAGATCTAGAAAAGTTAACAAGTAACTAAGACGGGGAGAATTTTAAATTCAGGCAATGAGTTGAGGCTGAAAGCACTCTTAGGGAAGAGTCAGTATCTTGACTGGAAGCTGACAAACTTTGGAGACACTGCCTAACTCTAAGGAAAGGGAGGAAAAATTTTCAGAGACCAGAGGAATGGGAAAACATCATTTTAGTTAAAGAAAGTTTAGCAACATAGTCATCTGCAGTAAATTGTAAAATAGAAAATTAACCTAATTAACTGGATGATTAAGGTAAGAAAACTTCCATGCATAGTGTTGTGAGTGTCATCTGGTTTCTCCCTGCTGCTAACAGGAAATAAAAGCTGAGGTCTGCTTACATAGTTACCAAACCACATCATAGTATACACACAAGCATGATTTAGTGCATCTCTGCTGATACCTATCCTCACAATCAGCTGTTTAGCAGTTTTTCTCCTAGGCACTGAACGAAAGGTACTTAACTAAAATGGGAAAGTCTTTAAAATGTATACACAGATCCAATCAGCACATGGCACACTTTAAATATCTTAGAATTTTATTTATAAACCTCAAAACTGAGGGAGAAAGAGAGAGAGATAGTATAGCAGTGTGTGGAAGCTAGTATCAAAAAGGACCTCAGTGGTTTTTCTTTTACTCATAATCGGACTGTTTGCCTCCCATATTGAATACAACTACTTAGGCAGCTAAAGCAATTTTGCAGAAATTATGGTGTGTGACTTCTAAGGCTAAGTTAAAAAGAAATTGTGGTCCCCCCCTTGCTCCCTTTTGGAAAACTTTATTTGGAAGAAGTCAGCTAAAAAGACATGAAGATATTTCAGAAGCCTATGGAGGGACATGCAGTGGGAATCTGAAATCTCCAATATGGATGATCCAAGTTCAAATCAGACTCCCCAGGACCAGCTGAGCTTCCAGACAACCAGCCTCAAACAGCATATTGACTACAGCCTCCTAAGCAACACTAAGTTTAAACCACTTGGAAATGTGGTTGCTCTATTTCTGATGGATCAAAGAAATGTGTGGAATAATACATTTCTATTATTTTCGGTTGCTACACTTGAGGATAATATTATACTCAGTAACAAATAACTAATGCAGATCTAGAAAAGTTAACAAGTAACTAAGACGGGGAGAATTTTAAATTCAGGCAATGAGTTGAGGCTGAAAGCACTCTTAGGGAAGAGTCAGTATCTTGACTGGAAGCTGACAAACTTTGGAGACACTGCCTAACTCTAAGGAAAGGGAGGAAAAATTTTCAGAGACCAGAGGAATGGGAAAACATCATTTTAGTTAAAGAAAGTTTAGCAACATAGTCATCTGCAGTAAATTGTAAAATAGAAAATTAACCTAATTAACTGGATGATTAAGGTAAGAAAACTTCCATGCATAGTGTTGTGAGTGTCATCTGGTTTCTCCCTGCTGCTAACAGGAAATAAAAGCTGAGGTCTGCTTACATAGTTACCAAACCACATCATAGTATACACACAAGCATGATTTAGTGCATCTCTGCTGATACCTATCCTCACAATCAGCTGTTTAGCAGTTTTTTCTTCTAAATATTACAAGGGATTAGCAGAGAGTGAGCGGTATAGTATTATGTAAATGGAGCTATATTAGTTGTAAACATATACTTCAATTCCTATGGCAACCAGTAATTTTTTTAGATAGATTGAAAATTGATATGACAAAATGGCAAGGAAATGGAATTATAAAGTACTCAACTAAACCAGGAAAGGCAGAACAGGGGAAGATAAAAAAAGAAACAGAGAACAAAAATAAATAGAAAACTACTACACCAAAGAAATGAAGCCAAATATACAAAGAACTCAAACTCAACAGTCCGGAAATAAAAGCAACCCAGTGTGCTAGCAGAGTCAGATACAACTTAGTGACTGAATACCAAAAACAATGAAAAAACATATGAAAGATCTGAACAGACACTTTCTCAAAATAGATATACAATTAGTAAATTAGCATAGGAAAAGATGTTCACCATATGTCATTAGGGAATAGCAAATTAGTACAACAATGAGATACCATTACACATCTATTCAGATGGTGAAAATCCAAAACACTGACAATACTAAATAAATGTGAGGATGTGGAACAACCAGAATTCCCCTTCATTGCTAGTGATAATACAAAATGGCACAGCCTATTTACAACACATTTTTTTCATTTTCTTACCAAATTAAAAATAGTCTGACCCTATCAACCTCTAACCTCCTCTCTGGTTAGAGATTCTGATTCTTTCAAAGAGTTGAAAACTTACATTTACACAACAGTGGTACATGAGCGTTTACAAGAGCTTTACTTTTAATTGCCAAAACCAAGCAACCAAGATGTCACTTAATAAGTGTGTGAATAAACAAGCAGTGGTATAAATATACGAGGGAATTCTATTCAGCAGCAATCAAAAATTAAGCTATAAAGCTACAGAAAGATACCCAGGAAACTCAGATGTATACTGCTATAATAAGTGAAAGAAAATTAACCTAATTAACTGGATGATTAAGGTAAGAAAACTTCCATGCATAGTGTTGTGAGTGTCATCTGGTTTCTCCCTGCTGCTAACAGGAAATAAAAGCTGAGGTCTGCTTACATAGTTACCAAACCACATCATAGTATACACACAAGCATGATTTAGTGCATCTCTGCTGATACCTATCCTCACAATCAGCTGTTTAGCAGTTTTTTCTTCTAAATATTACAAGGGATTAGCAGAGAGTGAGCGGTATAGTATTATGTAAATGGAGCTATATTAGTTGTAAACATATACTTCAATTCCTATGGCAACCAGTAATTTTTTTAGATAGATTGAAAATTGATATGACAAAATGGCAAGGAAATGGAATTATAAAGTACTCAACTAAACCAGGAAAGGCAGAACAGGGGAAGATAAAAAAAGAAACAGAGAACAAAAATAAATAGAAAACTACTACACCAAAGAAATGAAGCCAAATATACAAAGAACTCAAACTCAACAGTCCGGAAATAAAAGCAACCCAGTGTGCTAGCAGAGTCAGATACAACTTAGTGACTGAATACCAAAAACAATGAAAAAACATATGAAAGATCTGAACAGACACTTTCTCAAAATAGATATACAATTAGTAAATTAGCATAGGAAAAGATGTTCACCATATGTCATTAGGGAATAGCAAATTAGTACAACAATGAGATACCATTACACATCTATTCAGATGGTGAAAATCCAAAACACTGACAATACTAAATAAATGTGAGGATGTGGAACAACCAGAATTCCCCTTCATTGCTAGTGATAATACAAAATGGCACAGCCTATTTACAACACATTTTTTTCATTTTCTTACCAAATTAAAAATAGTCTGACCCTATCAACCTCTAACCTCCTCTCTGGTTAGAGATTCTGATTCTTTCAAAGAGTTGAAAACTTACATTTACACAACAGTGGTACATGAGCGTTTACAAGAGCTTTACTTTTAATTGCCAAAACCAAGCAACCAAGATGTCACTTAATAAGTGTGTGAATAAACAAGCAGTGGTATAAATATACGAGGGAATTCTATTCAGCAGCAATCAAAAATTAAGCTATAAAGCTACAGAAAGATACCCAGGAAACTCAGATGTATACTGCTATAATAAGTGAAAGAAGTCAATCTTCAAAGTCAAAACTATACAAATGTGAAAGTGATCAGTGGTTGTGCAGGTTTTGAGATGGAAGAAATGGAGACTGGGAAGAAAGGATCAACAGGTAAAGCACAGGAAACATTTACACTCCATTTACAGTGCTGAATCTATTCTGTATAATACAATGATGGTAGATAAATTATATAACTCATTTCCCAGAATCCATAGAACTCTGTAACACTAATGTAAACTATGGACTTCAGTTAAGAATAATGTAACAATATAAGTTTACCACTGAGAACAAGTGCAAAGTGTTAATGATGGGGAAATCCATTAAAGAAGGGAACTCATTGTATTATCTGTTCAATTTTTCTATAAACTTAAAACTGCTCTGAAAAACAATTTATTGATTTTTTTTTTTTTTTTTAGAAAAGATATTCTTATCCTCAAAAGGTTGACAGTTTTGTTGAGAAAGTATCTCAGAGACAAGATAACATAAAAACTATGGGTGAAGAAGAATTTTATCTTATACACAATGATATTCACTTGTAACAACAAAGGGGTTTTTAATCTGCTTGGTCTAATCATTTCTCTTTAAAAAGACAATATAATTTAAATATTTAAGGCAAAATTTCATATGTGAAGATCTTTCCAATTCCAATTAGGAAAAAAATCTGTGTCAAATATCTTATGTAAATCTTGGGTTTGGGGATATTTAAAAACTCTGAACATTAAGAAAAAACTTTGTTAAATATCCAATATAAACAAATGATAAGAAGCCTGTCTACTTCACTTTATCCCCAAACCCCTTCAAAGTATTTGACAGATTGAGAATCATGTAAGCCTCTACTTAGCATTGAGAAATAAAAGGATATTGAGGTCCTATCAACCTCTAACCTCCTCTCTGGTTAGAGATTCTGATTCTTTCAAAGAGTTGAAAACTTACATTTACACAACAGTGGTACATGAGCGTTTACAAGAGCTTTACTTTTAATTGCCAAAACCAAGCAACCAAGATGTCACTTAATAAGTGTGTGAATAAACAAGCAGTGGTATAAATATACGAGGGAATTCTATTCAGCAGCAATCAAAAATTAAGCTATAAAGCTACAGAAAGATACCCAGGAAACTCAGATGTATACTGCTATAATAAGTGAAAGAAGTCAATCTTCAAAGTCAAAACTATACAAATGTGAAAGTGATCAGTGGTTGTGCAGGTTTTGAGATGGAAGAAATGGAGACTGGGAAGAAAGGATCAACAGGTAAAGCACAGGAAACATTTACACTCCATTTACAGTGCTGAATCTATTCTGTATAATACAATGATGGTAGATAAATTATATAACTCATTTCCCAGAATCCATAGAACTCTGTAACACTAATGTAAACTATGGACTTCAGTTAAGAATAATGTAACAATATAAGTTTACCACTGAGAACAAGTGCAAAGTGTTAATGATGGGGAAATCCATTAAAGAAGGGAACTCATTGTATTATCTGTTCAATTTTTCTATAAACTTAAAACTGCTCTGAAAAACAATTTATTGATTTTTTTTTTTTTTTTAGAAAAGATATTCTTATCCTCAAAAGGTTGACAGTTTTGTTGAGAAAGTATCTCAGAGACAAGATAACATAAAAACTATGGGTGAAGAAGAATTTTATCTTATACACAATGATATTCACTTGTAACAACAAAGGGGTTTTTAATCTGCTTGGTCTAATCATTTCTCTTTAAAAAGACAATATAATTTAAATATTTAAGGCAAAATTTCATATGTGAAGATCTTTCCAATTCCAATTAGGAAAAAAATCTGTGTCAAATATCTTATGTAAATCTTGGGTTTGGGGATATTTAAAAACTCTGAACATTAAGAAAAAACTTTGTTAAATATCCAATATAAACAAATGATAAGAAGCCTGTCTACTTCACTTTATCCCCAAACCCCTTCAAAGTATTTGACAGATTGAGAATCATGTAAGCCTCTACTTAGCATTGAGAAATAAAAGGATATTGAGGTCCATTTGAAAAATTTAGTCAACTAAATCAAAGTCGTACTTTAAGATTCACTGTAAAAGCCTAAAAGGGAAAAAATGCTTACCTTATCATTTAACTAAAAATTTTTACTTTGGTCAAAGCAATGAGATTTTATTATGCCCATCTATGTAAGCAATCCAGATGAGGTTATATTATCATTGATGTTCACAGCATATTATTATTATGGCACTCGATTTAACTTTTGAAACTTCTGTTTTCGTAATTTCTTGAATAATCTACATTATCTTTTAAACAGTGTATCATAAATATCGTCCACCACAATATATTCATAGTAAGATAGTTCTTAGGCATACTTCACAATATAACAACAGATTATTTGTGAAATACAACAATGGACCAATGCAGGAAAAGAGTTATATATTCTGAATTTGATTGTGTATTTAGTTGTTTTCTAATGGGAATTTCCACAGAAGATATAATTCAACCTAGAAAAGATGGAGCTAATGAATGCTAGAGAAACAAATTAAAATTCTGCCAGACATTGATGGGTTGCAAATGTGTTTTAATTTCTAAGGAAAGAGATCCAGGTGTCACTGTGAACAACTCAATAAAGATGTCAACTTAATGTTCAACAGGAGCTAAACAAGATGTTTATTTGAATTATAAAATGCAAATTACATGGAACATAAGAAAACAAAATTATATAAAGAACAAGCAATGGTAATGTTTTAGCAACAGTGTTCATTCTTAAATATTTCCTCTTCATCAGAATATATGATTAATTTTATATTCATAAAATATATATTGAGAATGTATTTGTATAATGGGCTTCCCAGGTAGCTAGGTTGTAAGGAATCCACCTGCCAATTCAGGAGGTATGGGTTCAATCCATGAATCTTGAAGATCCTCTGGAGGAGGGCATGGCAACCCATCCCAGCATTCTTCCCTAGAGAATTCCACGGACAGGGGAGCCTGGTGGGCTACAGTCCATGCAGTCACAAAGAATCGGACATGACTGAACAACTAACACTTTCATTTTTTTTCACTTCATGTTGGGAAGGCAGCAAGTAGCTCAATAGAATTTATCTTTGTGTCACCTAAATAATAAACACAGCCAGATCACATAACTCTTAAATGTCATGGAAGAGAGGACTTGGAATTACATAATGATACACATAAAAATAATGCATTTTTGTAACTTATTATACCCTAGGTATTGTGCAACAGTCTCATAAGAATATCACACAGTCTCATAAGAATTCTATGAAGGAGATACTTATTAGTTCTATTATATAAATGAGAAAAGTAAGAAATACAAATGATAATTTGCCCAGTGTCCAAAATAGTTGATAGTAATTAGTACAGCAGGAACTAAATCCAAAATGTTTAACTTTTAAACATTACTCATAACTGAAAATAAATATCAACAAGGGAACTCATCTTATGCATTGAGAAAATTCACAGAGTATCATCCATGGATCATTTTTTCTTTCTTTCTTTTTTTTTTTTTGGCCGTACCAGGAGGCATGTGGGATCTTAGATTGGATATGGAACTAGCCCTCCCTGCACTGGAAGTGCAGAGTCTAAACCAATGGACCACCAGGGAAATCCCTAAAGAGTCTTGCTTTAATAGCTTGAAGGAAAATACCCATGACTCAGTAGCGGATCCTTTACAAGGAATTATACCTCTTTACTATTGCATATTTGCTGTTTTAATTTTTTCTCTCTCTCTGTTTTCTGAGCAATGTGACACTTTTATCTAATCTCTTGAAGTTTATCATTAATTTTTCCACCATTTTTTTTCTAATTTTTTCATTAATACTTCGGCCACCTGATGCAAAGAGCCAACTCATTGGGAAAGACCGATGCTGAGAAAGACCCATGGCAGGAGGAAAAGGGGATGTCAGAGGATGAGATGGTTGAATGGCATCATCGACTCAACGGACATGAGTTTGAGCAAACTCTGGGAGATAGCGAAGGTCAGGGAAGTAGTGCAGTCCATGGGGTCACAAAATCAGATATGACTGAGCAACTAACACTTTCATTTTTTTCACTTCATGTTGGGAAGGCAGCAAGTAGCTCAATAGAATTTATCTTTGTGTCACCTAAATAATAAACACAGCCAGATCACATAACTCTTAAATGTCATGGAAGAGAGGACTTGGAATTACATAATGATACACATAAAAATAATGCATTTTTGTAACTTATTATACCCTAGGTATTGTGCAACAGTCTCATAAGAATATCACACAGTCTCATAAGAATTCTATGAAGGAGATACTTATTAGTTCTATTATATAAATGAGAAAAGTAAGAAATACAAATGATAATTTGCCCAGTGTCCAAAATAGTTGATAGTAATTAGTACAGCAGGAACTAAATCCAAAATGTTTAACTTTTAAACATTACTCATAACTGAAAATAAATATCAACAAGGGAACTCATCTTATGCATTGAGAAAATTCACAGAGTATCATCCATGGATCATTTTGCTTTCTTTCTTTTTTTTTTTTTGGCCGTACCAGGAGGCATGTGGGATCTTAGATTGGATATGGAACTAGCCCTCCCTGCACTGGAAGTGCAGAGTCTAAACCAATGGACCACCAGGGAAATCCTAAAGAGTCTTGCTTTAATAGCTTGAAGGAAAATACCCATGACTCAGTAGCGGATCCTTTACAAGGAATTATACCTCTTTACTATTGCATATTTGCTGTTTTAATTTTTTCTCTCTCTCTGTTTTCTGAGCAATGTGACACTTTTATCTAATCTCTTGAAGTTTATCATTAATTTTTCCACCATTTTTTTTCTAATTTTTTCATTAATACTTCGGCCACCTGATGCAAAGAGCCAACTCATTGGGAAAGACCGATGCTGAGAAAGACCCATGGCAGGAGGAAAAGGGGATGTCAGAGGATGAGATGGTTGAATGGCATCATCGACTCAACGGACATGAGTTTGAGCAAACTCTGGGAGATAGCGAAGGTCAGGGAAGTAGTGCAGTCCATGGGGTCACAAAATCAGATATGACTGAGCAACTGAACAACAACAAAGACTGTATATTTCTCTCCAAGCTCTACTTCGACTGCATCCCACAAGATTTTTTACCACTCAACTCAAGATATGTTTTATTATTGATGGTATTTCAAATCAATGTCTTAAAGACCAAGTATTTCAAAATTGCCTATGATAAGTGCACTTTAAAAACATCTTTAAACTGATTTCTAGTTGCCTTTTCCTGTAATCAGAACTTCTCATGATATTCTTTGAAATTTGTAGAGATTTATTCTATGCATGAGAACTTAATCTTGCTTTGCAAATAATCCATGTACAGTACAGTAATATACTATACAGTTTGGGCTTATAGTATTGAGTATTATAACCATGACAATTACGTCAGATTTGCTTGTCATGTTATTCAAATCTTTCTTGCTGACTTTTTTGTATATTCGTAGATTAATCAATTACTGATAGAATTCTTTTGAACTTTCTCACTATAATTATGAATTTGTTTCTGTTCAAGTAACACTATACTACTATTAAAAGTCTAGTTCATCTATACTAAAAACATTTTAACTTCAATGTCATTTTCTTTACTTATTTTCTGTATTTTTTTAATTGCCTTTAGTGTTTAGAGGAGTTAGAGGCTCACAGGAAAATTTAGAAGAAAGTACAGAGATTTTTCCATCTACTTCCTGAATAGGCTCTCCGCTAGCCAACAACCCCATCAGAATGGTGCATTTATTATAACTGATGAAACTACACTGACATATCATAATCACTCAAAATTCCAAATTTACCTCAGTGTTTACTCTTGGTGTTGTAAATTCTATGGTTCAGTTATTTTCCTTCACTTTCACAGCTAATGTGCTGGTCTTTACATGATATATCATTTTCCTTCTTTGGCTTGTTTACATGTGTCTATTATAAAAGCATACTGGGGCAAGAATAGAGATGCAGATCTAGGGACTGAACATATGGACATGGTGGTGGGATGAAGAGGGATTGGCATAAATACACTCCCTGTGTAAGACATGAGTTTGAGCAAACTCTGGGAGATAGCGAAGGTCAGGGAAGTAGTGCAGTCCATGGGGTCACAAAATCAGATATGACTGAGCAACTGAACAACAACAAAGACTGTATATTTCTCTCCAAGCTCTACTTCGACTGCATCCCACAAGATTTTTTACCACTCAACTCAAGATATGTTTTATTATTGATGGTATTTCAAATCAATGTCTTAAAGACCAAGTATTTCAAAATTGCCTATGATAAGTGCACTTTAAAAACATCTTTAAACTGATTTCTAGTTGCCTTTTCCTGTAATCAGAACTTCTCATGATATTCTTTGAAATTTGTAGAGATTTATTCTATGCATGAGAACTTAATCTTGCTTTGCAAATAATCCATGTACAGTACAGTAATATACTATACAGTTTGGGCTTATAGTATTGAGTATTATAACCATGACAATTACGTCAGATTTGCTTGTCATGTTATTCAAATCTTTCTTGCTGACTTTTTTGTATATTCGTAGATTAATCAATTACTGATAGAATTCTTTTGAACTTTCTCACTATAATTATGAATTTGTTTCTGTTCAAGTAACACTATACTACTATTAAAAGTCTAGTTCATCTATACTAAAAACATTTTAACTTCAATGTCATTTTCTTTACTTATTTTCTGTATTTTTTTAATTGCCTTTAGTGTTTAGAGGAGTTAGAGGCTCACAGGAAAATTTAGAAGAAAGTACAGAGATTTTTCCATCTACTTCCTGAATAGGCTCTCCGCTAGCCAACAACCCCCATCAGAATGGTGCATTTATTATAACTGATGAAACTACACTGACATATCATAATCACTCAAAATTCCAAATTTACCTCAGTGTTTACTCTTGGTGTTGTAAATTCTATGGTTCAGTTATTTTCCTTCACTTTCACAGCTAATGTGCTGGTCTTTACATGATATATCATTTTCCTTCTTTGGCTTGTTTACATGTGTCTATTATAAAAAGCATACTGGGGCAAGAATAGAGATGCAGATCTAGGGACTGAACATATGGACATGGTGGTGGGATGAAGAGGGATTGGCATAAATACACTCCCCTGTGTAAGACAGATGGCTAGTGAGAACAGGCTGTGTGGCACAGGAGTTCAGTTTGGTGCTTTGTGATGACCCAGAGGAGTGGAACAGGGGAGCATGAGACCAAGGTCCATGAGAGAAGGATACATGTAGATACATAGCTGATTCATTTGTTTGTATAGCAGAAAACGGCAACACTGTAAACCAATTATATACCCATTTTTTCAAAAAGCATATAGTGAAATTATGTTGTTTGTTATTTTGAAATCATTATCTTCTAACTAAGGAATTTTTCAATTTCTATATAATATGCTGAATACCTTTAGGCTTAAAAAACCATTTACTATTGTTTACTATTGGTTCAGAGTATTCTATCTTCCTATTTCTCTCCTTTTCCTCCTTTTTTGTGGTGATTGTTTGCAGTGTTCCAGAGGATTGTTAGTAGTTAGATATCTAGAACCAGTGATGTCCAGAAATTACAAATACACATGATATGTTGGAGGAAATTAAATATGAAATAAAGTGAGTCAAACCAATCTGAAAAGGAAAGTAACAAGAAAAAAAAGTGAGAGAAGGTGTGCTAAACTTGACAAATAAAAAAGTCATAGAAGACTCCTTACCTCTATAAAAATATCTTGTACGCTACTCTGAATGATGAAAACACTGTTTAATGATTTTAGACTTACAGGATTGAGCAAGAGAAAGTACATATTTAATTATGCTTACAGAAGAGAGGTAGATATAATCAGCCTTGACAACATTTACAAAAAACTCGAGGCAACAGGAAGTGAGAAGATGAATTGGAAAGTCAGGAGGCAATAAGTCTGATGAAGAATAATATTCAGAGCAGTACTTTGAAATCTCTTTACATCACTGCACCTCAAATATGCCTACGGCATTAGCATTAGTGGAGCTACCCACTGTTGGAGACAATCTCCCTCTGGATCCTGGCTACTTCAGGCCTTCATGGCAGCCCAAGAGCTGATGGGATCAAAATCTCAGCAAAACTACAAATCATTGTAGGGCACTGGTTGGGAAGTTCCACTAAAGGCTACAAATGTAACAAAGAGAGGCATTGTAAAGAGTTTAGGATGTCTAAAGCTGGAACATAAAGGAATAAAAGAGGGTTTTGATCTTAGTTTTCATTTACCATAACAGGAAATCAAAATGCCATAAAATAGTATACATCTGGGATCCATGTATACGTATGGCTGGGTCCTTTCACTATCAGAACAATGTTAATTGGTTATACCCCAATACAAAATGCTTATGATGTTAAAAAATTAAAAATTAAAAACATAGTATACACCTATTATTTAAACTCTAAATATGGATATACAAAAATTGGAAAGGACTCAGAAAGAAAGACAGCTCTTTTTACTTTTACTAAGCAGAAATAAAGATGGAGAAGGATAAACACAGACCTAGAAGTTCCATTAAACATCTTTCTAGGCTTTAAAAAAATTATATTCCTATATATATATAACTTTATATATGATGAAAGACCTGTTAGATAAAATACTTTTGAAGCATGTAGCAATGTGATAAAATAAGACAATAATATAAGCTCTGCTATGGGTATACATAAAATGTGGGAAAGCAAAAGTAATTAATATAATCATTGAAATAAAATAATAGGATTAAGAACAACTCCTCGCTCATGTCTCTGGGCACTGGGAGAAAACACTGTAGAAAGCATAAGCTGATAACTTAGTTTATTTCTTGGACCAGAATAAAGCTCCTGACCTCCAGACAGCAGGAGAGAAGGAGGTACTGTCTGCCTTCATTCCAGCTTTAGAATTTACTCAAGAAACTACTGGAGATAAAGTTTCCAAGTACTGCTCTCTCACGTTCCATTTCCCAAGACAAAAAAACCAGTCTCTCAAAAGACAGAGAGTCATAGTTCTCACTGGCTTAGGAACTCAGGAATAGTGACATTTTAAAAATATTCCATCTATACCTTTCCTGTAGAAGTCTATCTACTCACGAAGACAGAAGAGGATAATTGTATAATAAAGAGTCATGGTTTCAGTCACGGTTGATAGGTTATGAAAACAGAGGTGCTTACAAACAACAGAGAGCAACTTCTGGTATTTTCACCTCAATTTTGCTTCCTTTCTTTATCTTTCTGGAGAACAGGCCAGGAGATACTGTCACTTGTCTCTCACTGAACAATTTTCTAGGAAAAGCGAATTATATTTTATTTCTTTATATCTTTTATTTATTTATTTATTCACTGGCCATGCAAGGAGACATGTAAGATCTTATTTCCCAAGCAAGGATTGAACCTATCTCCCCCTGTATTGGAAGCATGGAACAATCACCACTGGATCACTGAGGAAGTCCCATATCTCTTTTGATTTCCATCTTAATCATTTCCATTGTACTCATCATCTTTTTTATACATTGTCTTTAATAAATTTGCTTTGACTGGACCAAGCTCACCTGATAATTATTTTTCAGGCTATACATATCTATATGTATCTATATATAGTTAATGTTTCTGAAACAAGGGCTAATAACATAAATAAAGGATAGATTAAACTAAATTTTATTCTTCCTTATTGTCAAAGTGGCTTTCGACTTTAAACTGATTTTCATTTTCCATTAAATCATCAAATCTAGATTAACTTTAACAGTTCTAAAACAATATTGTAATTAAATATGATTGATCACATGTTCAAGTTTGCATGCCTGCGTGCTAAGTCATAAGTCACTTCAGTCATGTCCGACTCTTTATGAACCTAAGGAGTGTAGCCTTCCAGGTCTTTCTGTCCACGGGATTCTCCAGGCAAGAATACTAAAGTCAGTTGCCATGCCCTCCTCCAGGACATCTTCCCGACCTGGGAATCAAAGCTACATCTCTTACATCTCTTGCATTGGCAAGTGGGTTGTTTATCATTAGCGCCACCTAGGAAACCTCATGTTCAAAAAGCTACATGTGTTGGAAGAAAAGCTATGACAAACCTAGACAGTGTATTCAAAAGCAGAGAGATCACTTTGTCAACAGAAATTCGTATAGATAGCGTTTTCCTAGTAGTCATGTATGGATGTGAGAGTTGGACCATAAAGAAGGCTGAGCACTGAAGAACCGATGCCTTTGAACTGTGGTGCTGGAGATGAGTCTTGAGAGTCTCTTGAACTTTAAGGAGATCAAACCAGTCAATCCTAAGAGAAATCAGCCCTGAATATTCATTGGAAGGACTGATGCAGAAGCTGAAGCTCCAATACCTCAATTTTGCTTCCTTTCTTTATCTTTCTGGAGAACAGGCCAGGAGATACTGTCACTTGTCTCTCACTGAACAATTTTCTAGGAAAAGCGAATTATATTTTATTTCTTTATATCTTTTATTTATTTATTTATTCACTGGCCATGCAAGGAGACATGTAAGATCTTATTTCCCAAGCAAGGATTGAACCTATCTCCCCCTGTATTGGAAGCATGGAACAATCACCACTGGATCACTGAGGAAGTCCCATATCTCTTTTGATTTCCATCTTAATCATTTCCATTGTACTCATCATCTTTTTTATACATTGTCTTTAATAAATTTGCTTTGACTGGACCAAGCTCACCTGATAATTATTTTTCAGGCTATACATATCTATATGTATCTATATATAGTTAATGTTTCTGAAACAAGGGCTAATAACATAAATAAAGGATAGATTAAACTAAATTTTATTCTTCCTTATTGTCAAAGTGGCTTTCGACTTTAAACTGATTTTCATTTTCCATTAAATCATCAAATCTAGATTAACTTTAACAGTTCTAAAACAATATTGTAATTAAATATGATTGATCACATGTTCAAGTTTGCATGCCTGCGTGCTAAGTCATAAGTCACTTCAGTCATGTCCGACTCTTTATGAACCTAAGGAGTGTAGCCTTCCAGGTCTTTCTGTCCACGGGATTCTCCAGGCAAGAATACTAAAGTCAGTTGCCATGCCCTCCTCCAGGACATCTTCCCGACCTGGGAATCAAAGCTACATCTCTTACATCTCTTGCATTGGCAAGTGGGTTGTTTATCATTAGCGCCACCTAGGAAACCTCATGTTCAAAAAGCTACATGTGTTGGAAGAAAAGCTATGACAAACCTAGACAGTGTATTCAAAAGCAGAGAGATCACTTTGTCAACAGAAATTCGTATAGATAGCGTTTTCCTAGTAGTCATGTATGGATGTGAGAGTTGGACCATAAAGAAGGCTGAGCACTGAAGAACCGATGCCTTTGAACTGTGGTGCTGGAGATGAGTCTTGAGAGTCTCTTGAACTTTAAGGAGATCAAACCAGTCAATCCTAAGAGAAATCAGCCCTGAATATTCATTGGAAGGACTGATGCAGAAGCTGAAGCTCCAATACTTTGGTCACCTGATGTAAAGAGACGATTCATTGCAAAAAAGCCTGATGTTTGGAAATACAGAAGGCAAAAACAGAGGATGAAATGGTTGGATGCCACTGGACATGAGCTGAGAAAGCTGCAGGAGATTGGGAATCCTGACATGCGGCAGTCCGTGGGCTCGCAAAGAGTCAGTCATGACTGAGCGACTGAACTGACCTACTGGGATCTAGGGAGTTTCAGGTTTCAGACTGGAGTTTTAACTAAGGATTGCAGATTGACTTATTATGTATTATTGTCTTGGGATCATAAAACTAAGATGTGTACATATCTACAAAAGAATACAGAGCATCACTATTCTCATAGCAGTGATTTAAAAAGTGTATATGTTTTGCTCTATTCCTTTTAATGTCTTGTATATGCATATGAATATATGTACATATCTCAAACACACACATAAATATACATACATATGTTTTACATGTGTCTTTAAAATTATGATAATATTGAAAAAAGTGCGTCTGTGTTCACAGCAACTTCTACGATCATCTCTAATTAGAAATCTTATACCTAATCAAAAAGAATAAGTTTCAAGGTTCTTTATGTCTTTTCAATCTCTTATATGTGTACAGAGATATAATTTAAAAATTATAACAGTAAACTTAGAACCATGTCAGATTTGTAATAGAAGCTTCACATATATTATCTCATCTAATCTTCAGAAAGTTTCAGTTAGATGTAATATCAGTATCCTTCTTATACAGCTACAGAACTATGAATGTGGCTTATATAATAAAAATTTTGCATTTCATTGTTTAACAGCCCAGTAAATTAATGAACGGTAAATTACAATTACTGTTCATTAGAAAGAGAAACAGTCCCAAAACTCCTATGTCCCGAACTATCATTTTCTCAAATAAAGGCTAGTGACTTTAACGCTGTGAGAGTTGGACCATAAAGAAGGCTGAGCACTGAAGAACCGATGCCTTTGAACTGTGGTGCTGGAGATGAGTCTTGAGAGTCTCTTGAACTTTAAGGAGATCAAACCAGTCAATCCTAAGAGAAATCAGCCCTGAATATTCATTGGAAGGACTGATGCAGAAGCTGAAGCTCCAATACTTTGGTCACCTGATGTAAAGAGACGATTCATTGCAAAAAAGCCTGATGTTTGGAAATACAGAAGGCAAAAACAGAGGATGAAATGGTTGGATGCCACTGGACATGAGCTGAGAAAGCTGCAGGAGATTGGGAATCCTGACATGCGGCAGTCCGTGGGCTCGCAAAGAGTCAGTCATGACTGAGCGACTGAACTGACCTACTGGGATCTAGGGAGTTTCAGGTTTCAGACTGGAGTTTTAACTAAGGATTGCAGATTGACTTATTATGTATTATTGTCTTGGGATCATAAAACTAAGATGTGTACATATCTACAAAAGAATACAGAGCATCACTATTCTCATAGCAGTGATTTAAAAAGTGTATATGTTTTGCTCTATTCCTTTTAATGTCTTGTATATGCATATGAATATATGTACATATCTCAAACACACACATAAATATACATACATATGTTTTACATGTGTCTTTAAAATTATGATAATATTGAAAAAAGTGCGTCTGTGTTCACAGCAACTTCTACGATCATCTCTAATTAGAAATCTTATACCTAATCAAAAAGAATAAGTTTCAAGGTTCTTTATGTCTTTTCAATCTCTTATATGTGTACAGAGATATAATTTAAAAATTATAACAGTAAACTTAGAACCATGTCAGATTTGTAATAGAAGCTTCACATATATTATCTCATCTAATCTTCAGAAAGTTTCAGTTAGATGTAATATCAGTATCCTTCTTATACAGCTACAGAACTATGAATGTGGCTTATATAATAAAAATTTTGCATTTCATTGTTTAACAGCCCAGTAAATTAATGAACGGTAAATTACAATTACTGTTCATTAGAAAGAGAAACAGTCCCAAAACTCCTATGTCCCCGAACTATCATTTTCTCAAATAAAGGCTAGTGACTTTAACGCTAGAAAAAAAATGATGGATGAGAATCAGGATGGATTTGTTAGCACTACATTTAGGAAAAGAAAGGCAGTGTGAAATATTAAGTTAGAAGTTGTCCAACCAAATGGATAAAGACAATTACACATTTCTCTGCTGTGTAATATAGGGATTGATTCACACAGTGATTAGATCCCTGGGTCGGAAGATCCCCTGGAGAAGGGAATGGCTACCCATTCCAATATTCTTGCCTGGAGAATTACATGGACAGAGGAGCCTGGCAGGCTATTGTCCACGGGGTTGCAAAGAGTCAGACGTGACTGAGAGATGAGCACACTCACTTTCTTTTCTTCTTAAAATACTTTCTATAAGTTTAAATTTTCATTGAGAATAACTGTAATTCAAAAGATTAATGTGGATGTGACAAGTTGGAAAGAAGTGTACAACCTTAAAAACAACTATTAATATTTATTTAAATAAATGATTTATTTTTCTAATTTTTAAGGCTGTCAGGTAAAAATTTAGAAGTTGTTTTTCCTATGAAAGTTATAGCAATCTACCTCTTCCTTCAGCCTTTCATTCTAATAAGTCAGAATGGTTCTTGTCCTCAGGAATTTGTTGATTCCACACAGCATGGGAATATCCAATATAATAGCCACTTGGTAGTATTGCCCTTTCTGATAGAATAATTTACTCAATGACACCACCATCTGGGAAAGATGCACCCAAATTCCAAGGTTATTCCAATTAATATTCCACATGAGAAAATACTTTTTGCAGGTTTGTGAGTGAAGACAGCAAGCAAACAAAACTTGATGCCCAGAGTGTGAATAAATTAGCTAAATATGCCCACATAAAAGTACTAGCAGGGCAAAGGTTATAAGTAAAAAACCCTCAGGTACAAACTTGCATGTGTTAGAAATAAACATAATTATTCACCACCAGGTGAAATAGAAGCTTCACATATATTATCCCATCTAATCTTCAGAAAGTTTCAGTTAGATGTAATATCAGTATCCTTCTTATACAGCTACAGAACTATGAATGTGGCTTATATAATAAAAATTTTGCATTTCATTGTTTAACAGCCCAGTAAATTAATGAACGGTAAATTACAATTACTGTTCATTAGAAAGAGAAACAGTCCCAAAACTCCTATGTCCCCGAACTATCATTTTCTCAAATAAAGGCTAGTGACTTTAACGCTAGAAAAAAAATGATGGATGAGAATCAGGATGGATTTGTTAGCACTACATTTAGGAAAAGAAAGGCAGTGTGAAATATTAAGTTAGAAGTTGTCCAACCAAATGGATAAAGACAATTACACATTTCTCTGCTGTGTAATATAGGGATTGATTCACACAGTGATTAGATCCCTGGGTCGGAAGATCCCCTGGAGAAGGGAATGGCTACCCATTCCAATATTCTTGCCTGGAGAATTACATGGACAGAGGAGCCTGGCAGGCTATTGTCCACGGGGTTGCAAAGAGTCAGACGTGACTGAGAGATGAGCACACTCACTTTCTTTTCTTCTTAAAATACTTTCTATAAGTTTAAATTTTCATTGAGAATAACTGTAATTCAAAAGATTAATGTGGATGTGACAAGTTGGAAAGAAGTGTACAACCTTAAAAACAACTATTAATATTTATTTAAATAAATGATTTATTTTTCTAATTTTTAAGGCTGTCAGGTAAAAATTTAGAAGTTGTTTTTCCTATGAAAGTTATAGCAATCTACCTCTTCCTTCAGCCTTTCATTCTAATAAGTCAGAATGGTTCTTGTCCTCAGGAATTTGTTGATTCCACACAGCATGGGAATATCCAATATAATAGCCACTTGGTAGTATTGCCCTTTCTGATAGAATAATTTACTCAATGACACCACCATCTGGGAAAGATGCACCCAAATTCCAAGGTTATTCCAATTAATATTCCACATGAGAAAATACTTTTTGCAGGTTTGTGAGTGAAGACAGCAAGCAAACAAAACTTGATGCCCAGAGTGTGAATAAATTAGCTAAATATGCCCACATAAAAGTACTAGCAGGGCAAAGGTTATAAGTAAAAAACCCTCAGGTACAAACTTGCATGTGTTAGAAATAAACATAATTATTCACCACCAGGTGAAAAAATACCTTGTTTTGTGAGGTATTGGGTTTAGTAGTCTTTAAATCAAATGAGCCCACGTTTGTTTTTTAAGTTAAATTCATAAAATTTAAGACTCTCCTAAAAATCCCTTTCCCTCTCTTTTTTCTGTCTCTTCACTCTCATGATTTTCTTGCTTCATTTTTCTCTTCTTTCTTCTTATTTTTTTCCTCTTTTTCATCTTTATTTTCTCTGTTTTGTCCCTCATTTCTTTCTCTCTTTTCTTATGTCTCTCTTACCTCAAAATGGGGTTTTCAAGCATGGCAATAATTGCCCTCTCTGAGAAATTGCATAACTGCCCTCTCTGAGAAAAGAGAAGTGTGCAAATACACCTTGCAGATACAAAGAATGTAGAACAAACACCTTTCACACACACTCTCTGTTTACCTACTGGTGTCACTAAGCAACTAAAACTTCATCATATTTCTGATAGAAAAAATATATATGCTGAGGTACTGCTTTTACTGGCAAACAAACTGTACCAGGAGTTCAGTACTGACCAGATTGTGACTATCTCACTCTGATTTTCAGGCATAAGGTACAACTGTCCTTTATGAAGTTGGCTGTGGCCAAATTACTTGCTTCAGTCTATAAAACATGAGTGTAAAGTGAGATGTGCCCTTTGAACAAAAGCATGAAAACACAGGAGTGATTTGTTTTTCCTATGAAAGTTATAGCAATCTACCTCTTCCTTCAGCCTTTCATTCTAATAAGTCAGAATGGTTCTTGTCCTCAGGAATTTGTTGATTCCACACAGCATGGGAATATCCAATATAATAGCCACTTGGTAGTATTGCCCTTTCTGATAGAATAATTTACTCAATGACACCACCATCTGGGAAAGATGCACCCAAATTCCAAGGTTATTCCAATTAATATTCCACATGAGAAAATACTTTTTGCAGGTTTGTGAGTGAAGACAGCAAGCAAACAAAACTTGATGCCCAGAGTGTGAATAAATTAGCTAAATATGCCCACATAAAAGTACTAGCAGGGCAAAGGTTATAAGTAAAAAACCCTCAGGTACAAACTTGCATGTGTTAGAAATAAACATAATTATTCACCACCAGGTGAAAAAATACCTTGTTTTGTGAGGTATTGGGTTTAGTAGTCTTTAAATCAAATGAGCCCACGTTTGTTTTTTAAGTTAAATTCATAAAATTTAAGACTCTCCTAAAAATCCCTTTCCCTCTCTTTTTTCTGTCTCTTCACTCTCATGATTTTCTTGCTTCATTTTTCTCTTCTTTCTTCTTATTTTTTTCCTCTTTTTCATCTTTATTTTCTCTGTTTTGTCCCTCATTTCTTTCTCTCTTTTCTTATGTCTCTCTTACCTCAAAATGGGGTTTTCAAGCATGGCAATAATTGCCCTCTCTGAGAAATTGCATAACTGCCCTCTCTGAGAAAAGAGAAGTGTGCAAATACACCTTGCAGATACAAAGAATGTAGAACAAACACCTTTCACACACACTCTCTGTTTACCTACTGGTGTCACTAAGCAACTAAAACTTCATCATATTTCTGATAGAAAAAATATATATGCTGAGGTACTGCTTTTACTGGCAAACAAACTGTACCAGGAGTTCAGTACTGACCAGATTGTGACTATCTCACTCTGATTTTCAGGCATAAGGTACAACTGTCCTTTATGAAGTTGGCTGTGGCCAAATTACTTGCTTCAGTCTATAAAACATGAGTGTAAAGTGAGATGTGCCACTTTTGAACAAAAGCATGAAAACACAGGAGTGATTTGCCCCATTCTGATCTCCTCCCTACGGTGATGATCCGAGAATCATGTTTCCTGATAGAGCAGCTGTCAGTCCGGGAGCCTGGCTCCTACAGCGAGCATAAACCTCCTTGTTAACCTAAAACTGACAGAGAGTAAAGATGGAGAAATATCTCCTTGTGGTAAGCCTCAGATTTTTGAAGAGTTTTCTCACTGTTAATACAAACCAGGACTATTTTTAAAATATTTCTGAGCTTAAAATGCATTCACATTGGGAAATCCTTGACGTATTCTAGAAGGAATAAGTCCAAGTAGCATATACCAATATTAGATATGACCAAAAACCAAAATAAAAAAGATTCAGAAATACTATGCATTCTTCATTTGAAGGATCTTCCACACAAATGATTTAACAGAGGTCCATTATTTTTTGTGAAATTACAGTAATACTTAGTATTTTAAACACTTTGATGTTCATTCTAAATATAGACATAAAGGATAGTGATTGAATGTCAATGAAGAGTTTTGAAATTGCATAATGAATGATTTATATTAAAGGTTTTATTTTGAAGGTTGATGAACATAAACCTCAATACCAATCAAAAAGTACTTCAGAGAAGAAAGCATTTGCAGAAACTGGAAAAGAGTCACCTTTTTTCCCAAACGAAAGGAAGCCTTTTAAATGTTTAGTGAAATAGTTTTTAATGCATGTTGTACTTACTAAATAACTTTGACATGTTTAGTTTTTGTGAACACACTGAAAATGATTCATCTTCATCATTTAATTGAAAATAAATGGCTTTCCTTTACACTAAATTCATTGGCCATTTATGTTGGTAAATTGTTTATAAACCTCTCTTAATCACTTCATTTTGCAACTGTTAAAAACCACATGGTATCTCTGAAGATCACAATGTATTTTTTAAATAACAGACTTCATATTTCTGATAGAAAAATATATATGCTGAGGTACTGCTTTTACTGGCAAACAAACTGTACCAGGAGTTCAGTACTGATCAGATTGTGACTATCTCACTCTGATTTTCAGGCATAAGGTACAACTGTCCTTTATGAAGTTGGCTGTGGCCAAATTACTTGCTTCAGTCTATAAAACATGAGTGTAAAGTGAGATGTGCCACTTTTGAACAAAAGCATGAAAACACAGGAGTGATTTGCCCCATTCTGATCTCCTCCCTACGGTGATGATCCGAGAATCATGTTTCCTGATAGAGCAGCTGTCAGTCCGGGAGCCTGGCTCCTACAGCGAGCATAAACCTCCTTGTTAACCTAAAACTGACAGAGAGTAAAGATGGAGAAATATCTCCTTGTGGTAAGCCTCAGATTTTTGAAGAGTTTTCTCACTGTTAATACAAACCAGGACTATTTTTAAAATATTTCTGAGCTTAAAATGCATTCACATTGGGAAATCCTTGACGTATTCTAGAAGGAATAAGTCCAAGTAGCATATACCAATATTAGATATGACCAAAAACCAAAATAAAAAAGATTCAGAAATACTATGCATTCTTCATTTGAAGGATCTTCCACACAAATGATTTAACAGAGGTCCATTATTTTTTGTGAAATTACAGTAATACTTAGTATTTTAAACACTTTGATGTTCATTCTAAATATAGACATAAAGGATAGTGATTGAATGTCAATGAAGAGTTTTGAAATTGCATAATGAATGATTTATATTAAAGGTTTTATTTTGAAGGTTGATGAACATAAACCTCAATACCAATCAAAAAGTACTTCAGAGAAGAAAGCATTTGCAGAAACTGGAAAAGAGTCACCTTTTTTCCCAAACGAAAGGAAGCCTTTTAAATGTTTAGTGAAATAGTTTTTAATGCATGTTGTACTTACTAAATAACTTTGACATGTTTAGTTTTTGTGAACACACTGAAAATGATTCATCTTCATCATTTAATTGAAAATAAATGGCTTTCCTTTACACTAAATTCATTGGCCATTTATGTTGGTAAATTGTTTATAAACCTCTCTTAATCACTTCATTTTGCAACTGTTAAAAACCACATGGTATCTCTGAAGATCACAATGTATTTTTTTAAATAACAGACTTTATTTCCTAGAACATTCTTAGGTTTATAGAAAAATTAAGCATCCAAGCATAATGAATTCCCATACACCCCTCAATCCTCACATACATACAGATTTCCCTGCAATTGTGAGCCAATTAATGAAAAGTCCATAATTTATATTAGAATTCAGTCTTTGAATTGTACCTTTTGTGGATTTTGGCTAGTGGATTTATTATTACATTGGGCATAATATGTATCCAGCAGTACGATATCATACAGAATAAGTTCATTGCTCTAAAACTATATATATTTCATCTATTCACATTTCCCTTCTTGCAAATCCCTTATAACCACTGAACTTTTTACTGTCTCCATTCTCCTGCCTTTTTCAGAGTGTCATATAATTGAAATAATATGTTATACAGCCCTTCTCTGATTGACTTCTTTCACTTAGTAATAGAAGCACACCTTGCTTTATAATGTTTTCACAGATATTTCTTTTTTTTTTTTTTTACAAATTGAAGGTTTGTGGCAACCCTGCATGAAGCAAATTTATTGGCACCATTTTTCCAAACAGCATTTGCTCACACCTTACCTCTGTATCACATGGAGACACAAGAACAACTCTTGGAATATTTCAAACATTTTCATCATTATTATATATTTTTATGGATACCTGTGATCAGTGATCTTTGATGTTATTATTGTCATTGTTTTGGGGCATCACAAACTGTTCTAAGAACACTAGTAAATCATTCTTTCAGTGTAAGGATACTTATCTTTATCCTGTTGAAGATATTTTAATTACTATCTTAGCCAGATGATTAGTTTTCTCTAATGAAGTACAAATCTGTCTGGGTGGTCACAGAAAACACAAAAACAATGAAAACAACTACCTACTGAGGTAAATAGCTTTTGAGTACATTAGGTGAGCAATTTATGGACTGGAAAAATATCTCTAAGCATATACCCATAAGGCATTAATTTATGTTGGTAAATTGTTTATAAACCTCTAATCACTTCATTTTGCAACTGTTAAAAACCACATGGTATCTCTGAAGATCACAATGTATTTTTTTAAATAACAGACTTTATTTCCTAGAACATTCTTAGGTTTATAGAAAAATTAAGCATCCAAGCATAATGAATTCCATACACCCTCAATCCTCACATACATACAGATTTCCCTGCAATTGTGAGCCAATTAATGAAAAGTCCATAATTTATATTAGAATTCAGTCTTTGAATTGTACCTTTTGTGGATTTTGGCTAGTGGATTTATTATTACATTGGGCATAATATGTATCCAGCAGTACGATATCATACAGAATAAGTTCATTGCTCTAAAACTATATATATTTCATCTATTCACATTTCCCTTCTTGCAAATCCCTTATAACCACTGAACTTTTTACTGTCTCCATTCTCCTGCCTTTTTCAGAGTGTCATATAATTGAAATAATATGTTATACAGCCCTTCTCTGATTGACTTCTTTCACTTAGTAATAGAAGCACACCTTGCTTTATAATGTTTTCACAGATGTTGCATTTTTTACAAATTGAAGGTTTGTGGCAACCCTGCATGAAGCAAATTTATTGGCACCATTTTTCCAAACAGCATTTGCTCACACCTTACCTCTGTATCACATGGAGACACAAGAACAACTCTTGGAATATTTCAAACATTTTCATCATTATTATATATTTTTATGGATACCTGTGATCAGTGATCTTTGATGTTATTATTGTCATTGTTTTGGGGCATCACAAACTGTTCTAAGAACACTAGTAAATCATTCTTTCAGTGTAAGGATACTTATCTTTATCCTGTTGAAGATATTTTAATTACTATCTTAGCCAGATGATTAGTTTTCTCTAATGAAGTACAAATCTGTCTGGGTGGTCACAGAAAACACAAAAACAATGAAAAACAACTACCTACTGAGGTAAATAGCTTTTGAGTACATTAGGTGAGCAATTTATGGACTGGAAAAAAATATCTCTAAGCCATATATCACATAAGGCATTAATACCCCAGGTAGTTTAGAACCTCATACAACTCAAGAGAACAAAATGATTAAAGACAAGATAGAGAATCTGAAGACATTTTTAAAATTAGACATTCAGTGTATATGAGAACGGACAGACTTTTCCATGTAGGGATATGTGCACCACTTTCTACCTTAAATATGACCCTTTGTTGACATGGTGCTCCAAGTAAAACTGTGTACAGTATTTATTTCATATTCCTGTGTTTTTTTTGTATTGTTCCTTTTGCCCAAATTACTTCTTTTAAAAAGATGTTTATCAACTACCATATATTGTAAGAAATATATTAGATACTTAAGCAATAAATAAACAAAAGCTTCTTCCTTAAAATTTATTCTAATTAAATTTATTGACCTGTTTCTCACTCTTCAAATTTTGGGTTAATGTCATTTCTTCTGGGAATCCTTATTGGAACCAAGAAATTCTGCCATGTGCGTTTACTTCCAGCATCCATATATTCATATATACACTTAACAGATTTTCTTCTTTACTTAAATAACAACAGCAACAAAAAGTTCATCAATTTATCCTACCCCGAAACTTCCTTACTTCTAGCAACATTTAAGAGTAGACACTCATAAAATTCAACTGACAGTCACTGTAGAATTTGAAATGAAACTCACTCTTTTGACTGACCTATACAAACTGTGCTAAATTTTTTCAACTATATAATTTTTTCACTCAAACTCAGGGAATTTGACTCCATCAAATTTTCTCAGAAAATCTAATCAAATCTCTGTATGGTACTTAATTGCCTTATGACTAGACTGATAGGTGTGTGGAATAATGTGCAGTGACCTTTATAGGATTAATATAAATTAAAACCTAAGAAGGAAACACAGAGTTAATCTTTGGCATTAAGTTCCAAAAGTAGTTTCACAGTTTAGTTTTGATACTGTGCAGGGCTCTGTGGGGGCTCTTGGAAACAGGGCCTCTCTGTGTCCCCCATTTTCTTGATGATTATGAAACAGCCTTCATTCAGTCTCCATGACCTTCCCTGGGTTCCAATGGGCAAATTCAAATAGTTGTTACTTAGGGAAAGGAGGGGGTGTGAGACAAGGGAGAAGCAAACAGCCAAGAGCAGCCTTGGAGCAAGATCCAGTTTCCCCATCAAGGGATACACACGACAGTATCTGTTTGGTAGATATCAAAACCCTCTCCAGGAGGGAGAAGTTACTCTGCCATAAACACATAGATCCCAGACCAGTCAAACCTGGAGGTTGCTGATGCTGACTCCTACTTACCTGACCAACAACCCATGAGAAGAATGCCCATGGGCCAATCATCCTCTTTGAACAATTACTATAAAGAGACTCACCACCTTCCCCAAGTGGGACATGTTGTTTCCAGGGCATCACCCCAATGTGCCTTCCTTTGCCTGGCAAAGCAATAAAGCTATTCTTTTCTACTTCACTCAAAACTCTGCCTCTGAGACTCAATTCAGGAGTGTTGCACAGAGAAGATTAGAACTGCTATTATTTTCAGGTTTATACAGAAATTTTTTGGTATAACTGTTACACATCCTTTTTATATAGAGCATTTTCATTTAGTTGTGTTTTCCATGACACAAATTCTTATCAAATTGCAGCACTAAATCATTGTTAATATTACAATAGCAAATTATATAGCACAAAAAATTTCCTGACAGTTAAATAGATAATATTATAATATCCTTGAAAGTGTATAGAAATTATGATATGATTATGATTCCTCTATTAATACAATTATTTTATTCAATTTTCAAGCACTTTACTTCTTAACTTGAAGTAGCCAAGCTGTCAGGAATTGTAGAATAAAAATTCAATTATTATCAGTTTTTTTCCATACCAACATTTTTATACCAACAAAAATATATGCACAAGAGTAAAAACATTAGATTCATGGAACTAATAAGACATTATAGTAAGATATTCCAAGATACAAGCCTAATATACAAAAGTTAACTTCTTTCCCATATACCAACAATGAACAAGTGGAATTTGAAACTAACAAGACAATACCATTTACATTCAATCCCCCAAATGACATACTTAGTCATAAATCTAACAAAATATCTGCAAGATCTATGTGAGGAAATTATAAAACTCTGATGAATGAAATCAGAGGACAAGCAAATAAGTGGAGAGATAGTCCATGTTTATAGACAGGAAGACTCGATATTAAGATATCAGTTCTTCCCAACCTGAGTTAAGGATTCAATGCAATCGCAACCAGAACACCAACAAGTTATTTTGTGAGTATCTACGAACTGACTATAAAGTGTATATGAAAAGACAAAGGATTTAGAATCACTGACATAAACAGTAAGAAAAGAACAAAGCAGTAGATTGACATTACCCTACTTCAAGACTTACTGTAAAGCTGATGAGCTAAAGCTAAGACTCATAACACTATTGGTGAAGGAAGAGACACACCGCTTAGAATACAGAGCCCAGAAATAGACCCACTTAGATATACTCACTTGATTTTTGGCAAAAGAGCAAAGGCAATACAATGTAGCATAGTACTTTTCAACCAATAATGCTGGAATAACTGGATATGCACAAAAAAATTAGTCTGGATGTGGACCTTACACTCTTGATGAATATCAACTCCAAATGGATCAGAAACCTATATGTAAAACACAAAACTATAAACCTCCCAGAAAATAACACAAGAGACAATATAGATGAACTTGGATATGGCAATGACTTTTTAGATACAGCACCAAAACAAAAAAATGGATATGAAGAACAAAATTTCCTGACAGTTAAATAGATAATATTATATTCCTTGAAAGTGTATAGAAATTATGATATGATTATGATTCCTCTATTAATACAATTATTTTATTCAATTTTCAAGCACTTTACTTCTTAACTTGAAGTAGCCAAGCTGTCAGGAATTGTAGAATAAAATTCAATTATTATCAGTTTTTTTCCATACCAACATTTTTATACCAACAAAAATATATGCACAAGAGTAAAAACATTAGATTCATGGAACTAATAAGACATTATAGTAAGATATTCCAAGATACAAGCCTAATATACAAAAGTTAACTTCTTTCCCATATACCAACAATGAACAAGTGGAATTTGAAACTAACAAGACAATACCATTTACATTCAATCCCCCAAATGACATACTTAGTCATAAATCTAACAAAATATCTGCAAGATCTATGTGAGGAAATTATAAAACTCTGATGAATGAAATCAGAGGACAAGCAAATAAGTGGAGAGATAGTCCATGTTTATAGACAGGAAGACTCGATATTAAGATATCAGTTCTTCCCAACCTGAGTTAAGGATTCAATGCAATCGCAACCAGAACACCAACAAGTTATTTTGTGAGTATCTACGAACTGACTATAAAGTGTATATGAAAAGACAAAGGATTTAGAATCACTGACATAAACAGTAAGAAAAGAACAAAGCAGTAGATTGACATTACCCTACTTCAAGACTTACTGTAAAGCTGATGAGCTAAAGCTAAGACTCATAACACTATTGGTGAAGGAAGAGACACACCGCTTAGAATACAGAGCCCAGAAATAGACCCACTTAGATATACTCACTTGATTTTTGGCAAAAGAGCAAAGGCAATACAATGTAGCATAGTACTTTTCAACCAATAATGCTGGAATAACTGGATATGCACAAAAAAATTAGTCTGGATGTGGACCTTACACTCTTGATGAATATCAACTCCAAATGGATCAGAAACCTATATGTAAAACACAAAACTATAAACCTCCCAGAAAATAACACAAGAGACAATATAGATGAACTTGGATATGGCAATGACTTTTTAGATACAGCACCAAAGGTGTGATGCATAAAAGAAGCAACTGACACACTGGACCTCATTAAAATCAAAACATGTTTGCTCTATGAAAGATGATGTAAAGAGAGTAAGAAGACACACCAAAGACTGAGAGAAAATCTTTGCAAAAGACACATCTGATTAAGGACTGCTATCCAAATACACACACATCTCTTAAAACTCAACAGTAAGAACAGAAATAACTTGAATGAAAAATGAGTCAAACATCTTAACAGACACCTCTCCATAGAAGACATAGAGATGGTAAATGATCAAGAGAAAAGATGCTTCACATCGTTTCAAAAGCTAATTAAATGCACATTAAAGTGAGATTTTACTACATGCTTAATTGGGTGGACAAAACTCAGAACACAGAGAACACTAAATGCTGAAAAGATGTGCAGCAACAGAAGTTCTCATTCATTGCTGGTAGGAATGAAAAATATTACAGATATTTTGCAAGACAGTTTGACAGTTTCTTATGAAACTAAATGTATTCTTATCATATGATCCATATAATTGTACTCCTTCATACTTTCCCAAAGGAACTTATAAATTTTGTCTGCACAAAAAAACTGAACAGGATTATTTATAGTAGGGGCTTCCCAGGGGTCCAGTGGCAAAGACTTCTCACTCTGAATACAGGGGTCTCAGGCTGGATCCCTGCTCAAGGAATTACATCACTCATGTTGCAACTGAAAAATCTCACAAGCCACAAAGAAGGTCACAGATCCCTTGGGCTGCAACTAAGACTCGGCACAGACAAATATATAAGTACATTTAAAAAACACTTACAGTAAATAAATAAACTGCGGTACATGCAAACAACAGAATATTACTTAGCACCAAAAAGAAATGAACTTTCAAGATATGGAGGGAACATAAATGTTTATTAATTTAGCAAGTGAAAGAAGTCCATAGTATAATTCCAACTATATGACAATCTGAAAAAGGCACACTGTAAAGAAAATAAAAACATCAGTGATTTTGTTAAAGATGGCATGGGCACATAAGCAAAAATGGATGATATTTAGGGCAAAGAAAATATTCTATTATATTATACAGATGGATATAACATTATATACTTGCCCAAACCCACTGAATATATAGCCTCTAATTGAGCCCGAAGAGAAACTATGAATTTTATGTGATTATGTGTCAGTGTAGGTTCATCTTTGGCAAAAACGTACCATCCTGGTGATTGATGAAGAAAATAGAGGAAATTATGCATATGTTAGGGCAGGGAGTCTATTGAAAATATCTGTACCTTCGTCTAAACGCTGTTGTAAACCTAAAACTGCTCCTGAAAGATTATAAACTGAAGCATACACTCACACATATTAGAACTTGAATGTATTGACCACCTCTCAAATATTTCTAGTTATACCCATACTTTAAATTATACCCCTGTGAAATCTACATGTTTTATTTTAATTTGTGTCAAAATTCACAAGGAGAGTTACCTCTTCCCAAACAATGTGACAATAACATGATATAATATAAAGAAAATCAAAACAATGTTCTATACTAATATAAAAAATAATTTCTTTTCCTTCTCCTACTATTATAGATATGACTTAAATTAGACATTAGCTTATGTAAAATGAATTTTGGCCTCAAGGGTCATATAAGTCAGGTCAATTGAATATTCTCCCACTATATTTTTATGATTATAAACTAAGTTTAATGTTTTGAGCTGCTAAAGGAATATTCTAAGGAATTACAGGCTTTTGGGACTTCCCTGGTGGTACAGTGGTTAAGACATCATCTTCCAATAAAGAGAGTGTGGGTTTGTTCTCTGGTTTGGGAGCTAAGATCCCACATGCCACATGGCCAAAAATAAATAAATAAGACAAGCAATACTGTGACAAATTCAATAAAGACTTTAAAATTGGTCCACATCAAAAAATTTATTTTAAGAAAATATTGTCTTAATTTCTATCTAGCTTAATGCATATCTTCACAAAAGAAGCACAATGTATGAAAAAGTCCCTAGCCTGACATATAAGCCTGGGTTTTAATTCTATGATTCTACTTACCTCTGTTACTGATTAGAATTATACTTTTAGTCTACTATTTATGCATCAGTGATTTTGTTAAAGATGGCATGGGCACATAAGCAAAAATGGATGATATTTAGGGCAAAGAAAATATTCTATTATATTATACAGATGGATATAACATTATATACTTGCCCAAACCCACTGAATATATAGCCTCTAATTGAGCCCGAAGAGAAACTATGAATTTTATGTGATTATGTGTCAGTGTAGGTTCATCTTTGGCAAAAACGTACCATCCTGGTGATTGATGAAGAAAATAGAGGAAATTATGCATATGTTAGGGCAGGGAGTCTATTGAAAATATCTGTACCTTCGTCTAAACGCTGTTGTAAACCTAAAACTGCTCCTGAAAGATTATAAACTGAAGCATACACTCACACATATTAGAACTTGAATGTATTGACCACCTCTCAAATATTTCTAGTTATACCCATACTTTAAATTATACCCCTGTGAAATCTACATGTTTTATTTTAATTTGTGTCAAAATTCACAAGGAGAGTTACCTCTTCCCAAACAATGTGACAATAACATGATATAATATAAAGAAAATCAAAACAATGTTCTATACTAATATAAAAAATAATTTCTTTTCCTTCTCCTACTATTATAGATATGACTTAAATTAGACATTAGCTTATGTAAAATGAATTTTGGCCTCAAGGGTCATATAAGTCAGGTCAATTGAATATTCTCCCACTATATTTTTATGATTATAAACTAAGTTTAATGTTTTGAGCTGCTAAAGGAATATTCTAAGGAATTACAGGCTTTTGGGACTTCCCTGGTGGTACAGTGGTTAAGACATCATCTTCCAATAAAGAGAGTGTGGGTTTGTTCTCTGGTTTGGGAGCTAAGATCCCACATGCCACATGGCCAAAAATAAATAAATAAGACAAGCAATACTGTGACAAATTCAATAAAGACTTTAAAATTGGTCCACATCAAAAAATTTATTTTAAGAAAATATTGTCTTAATTTCTATCTAGCTTAATGCATATCTTCACAAAAGAAGCACAATGTATGAAAAAGTCCCTAGCCTGACATATAAGCCTGGGTTTTAATTCTATGATTCTACTTACCTCTGTTACTGATTAGAATTATACTTTTTAGTCTTGTTACTACTATGCAATTAGATTAATCAAATTAGCTTTTTACTTACAGTGTCTTTTTTTTACCCTGCCTTTATACTTTATCTTCGCTTTTTCCAATTTACTGTAAGGTGACATAGTACACTCAGGTCCTGAAATAATTTACACTTGACAGGTAAGACAAGTTGATTTAAAATAGTTCACATAAAACATACTAAGAACATCTATCTCCAGACCAAGTTTTAAATGAAGGCCTCACAATCACACACACAAATGGAACACAGAAAGTAAAATTCTACAAAGTATGAAGGAATACTCACCCAAAATGGAACAGAATATGTAACAACTTTAATACCATTAAGTAGGAAATGCTCCACTTTTCCAAAATAAAATATTTCAGGCAATTTCCTTTTAGAAACTTTTTTCTATAAATATGATGCACTCTGTAACAGAGCCCGTTTGCATCCCTATTCAAATTACCAAAATCAGTTCTTAGATTTTTGCTAAATGAATAATCTTTATTGTTAAAATGGGCTTTATAGTGTCATTTAAATCTTTGGTGGCTTGCCTGGGAATGTACATGTTTCACGAATATTTCAAATTAGTGAAGATGTTGATTGCTTATGCTGCATCATCTCCAGACATTCACTATTAAACAGAAAGAGAACAGCCTACTCAATGTTACATTCACCTTTCAAAAGGCTATTCAAATTCTTCACATCTTTATGGAAAAAAAAAATCATAGTTTGGTTCACAGGATATTGCAATACATTGCTAAATTTACTGGGCTATTTGCTTGAACAGCAACAAATAAAGAATAGTGAATCATAATGACCTTTGAAAAGATAACTTCCCTGGTGGCTCAAATGGTAAAGAATCTGTCTACAATGAGGAAGACTTGGGTTTTATTCCTGGGTCAGGAAGATCCCCAGAAGAAACAAATGGCCATCCACTCCAGTATTCTTTTTAGGTTTTTAATTTTGGCCTCTTTTATTGTTTTTTTAATTTATTTATTTACATCTGTCTTTATTCTTTGGCCTGCATGGGCCTCCCATTGAAGTGGCCTCTTGTCATTGCAGAGCACCAGCTCTGGGCACTGCACTCTAGAGTGCTGGCTCCTGATTGGACCCACCAGTCCAGCTGCTCCATGGCACATGGGATCTTCCTGGGCTAGGGATCAAACCGATGCCCCTTGCATTTCAAGGTCAACTCTTTCCCCACTGGACCACCAGGGAAGCCCCACTCCAGTATTCTTACCTGGAGAATTCCACGGACAAAGACCCCTGGTGGGCTAGTCCATGGGCTCTCAAACAGTCAGACACTACTTGGGAACCAACACTTTTAACACTATGAAAAGATAACAGTATGGGTATATAATCTTGATCTTCTAAACACAAAGCTTTACTATCTGTTTATATTTATTGTCCTATGATCTATATTATTGTACCTATATTTATGGCAGTTTTTTGCCTTTTGTCAAAAAATTTAGGCAACGGTTTGATAAAAAAAGTTGTTATATTTTTTCTATATTTCCAGCATATAAGATTTTATAGCCTGTTTAATAGTCTCCCATTCTGAATTTTCTCCAAATACAGGATTTGGCTCTCACCTAGTACACAAAGGGACAGACTAGCTCCATCACTCAAGAACTGTAGAAGAAATCATTTCCCATGGGGGCTGCAAGGAAAACTATTAATAAGTGGAATCCCAGTCAAATTTTGAGAGAAAAAAAGAAGAACAAATCCCCACAGACTCCTCAATGTCTACTCTTCAACTTTCCAAATTTCCCCAAGAGATATCCTCCTACACTTCTGCTGGTAACAGTGTTAATCAAACAAACAGTGTAGAGGAAGGCTTTTGTTTTTTCTTAGCTCATGGAGAAAATGTTGTCACTGTCCTAAAGAACAAGCACCTAAAGACTAGAGGTGATGTTATTTGAGGGTTTAAGTATTGTTTTCAGAAAAAAATCTTGAGGAGACAAAAGAGTATCTCTCTGGTAGTATTAGAAGCTAATTATGAGGCAACAACCTTCAAATAAATAACTCTTAAAGTAGACTAGGAAAACGAGGGCAATCGTTCTTAATCTCCACCTATAGAATACCTGCAGGGCTATGAAAAGTACCTGAAAATATCTAGCACCCTGGAGAAAACAACAACAACAAAAGATTTATATAGATACATTACAATTCAAGCAAAAAATTCAACAAAAACTTTATGTAAATTAAGAAGAAGACTTCTGTTTTTATATTGAAAAGCAAATCATTGAAAGAAACCTAAACATGCCTGACAAGAAAGTGATATGAATAAGCACTGGTCTTTCACAATGGAAGCTTAATTAAGAAAGTATATTATAAGTGTTATACCTACCTAAAGAGACAAAAGAACTGTACACAGAAAACTACAAGACACTAATGAAAGAAATTAAAGAAGACTTACACAAATGGAAAGACTTAAACAGATGTACCTGGGCTGGAAGAATCAATATCGTGAAAATGACCATACTGCTGAATACCATCTACAGATTCAACGTGATCACTATCAAATCACCAATGACATTCTTCACAGAACTAGACCAAAAAATAGCACAGTTCATACAGAAAAACAAAAGACCCCAGATAGCCAAAAACAACCCTGAGAAAGAATGCAGCTGGGGTGATCAGCCTCCCTAACTTCAGACTATACTACAAAGAAATACTCATCAAGACAGTATGGTACTGGCACAAAAACAGAAATACAGACCAATGGAACAAGATAGAAAACCCAGAGATAAACCCATGCACCTATGGGTACCTTATTTTTGACAAAGGAGGTGAAAAGATACAATGGGACAGAAAAAGCCTCTTTAATAAGTGGTGCTGGGATAATTGGACAGCTACGTGCAAAAAAAAAAGAAACTGGAACATTCCCTAACACCATACACAAAGATAAACTCGAAATGTATTAAAGACCTAAATGTAAGACCAGAAACCATCAAACTCTTAGAGGAGAATACAGGCAAAACCCTCAAGGACATAAATCAAAGCAAGATCTTCTATGACCTGCCCTCTAGAATATCGAAAATAAAAACAAACACCTGAGACCTAATGAGACTTAAAAGCTTCTGCACAGCAAAAATTACAAATAAGGTAAACAGACAACCCACAGAATGGGAGAAAATCATAGCAAATGAAACAACAGACAAAGAATTAATCTCTAAAATAAACAAGCAACTCAGACAACTCAACATCGGAAAAATGAACAACCCAATCAAAAAATGGGAAAAGGACCTAAACATACACCTCTCCAAAGAGGACATACAGATGGCCCCAAAACACATGAAACGATGCTCAACTTCGCTTATAATTAGAGAAATGCAAATCAAAACTACAATGAGATATCCCGTCAGAATGGCCACCATTAAAAAATCTACAGATAATAAATGCTGGAGAGGCTACGGAGAAAAGGCAACACTCCTGCATTGTTCGTGGGAATGTAAATTGATACAATCACTATGGAACACAGTATGGAGATACCTTAAAAAACTAAAAAACAGAAGCATCACATCACCCAGCAATCCCATTATCAGGCATATATCCTGATTAAATCAAAATCGTGAAAATGACCATACTGCTGAATACCATCTACAGATTCAACGTGATCACTATCAAATCACCAATGACATTCTTCACAGAACTAGACCAAAAAATAGCACAGTTCATACAGAAAAACAAAAGACCCCAGATAGCCAAAAACAACCCTGAGAAAGAATGCAGCTGGGGTGATCAGCCTCCCTAACTTCAGACTATACTACAAAGAAATACTCATCAAGACAGTATGGTACTGGCACAAAAACAGAAATACAGACCAATGGAACAAGATAGAAAACCCAGAGATAAACCCATGCACCTATGGGTACCTTATTTTTGACAAAGGAGGTGAAAAGATACAATGGGACAGAAAAAGCCTCTTTAATAAGTGGTGCTGGGATAATTGGACAGCTACGTGCAAAAAAAAAAGAAACTGGAACATTCCCTAACACCATACACAAAGATAAACTCGAAATGTATTAAAGACCTAAATGTAAGACCAGAAACCATCAAACTCTTAGAGGAGAATACAGGCAAAACCCTCAAGGACATAAATCAAAGCAAGATCTTCTATGACCTGCCCTCTAGAATATCGAAAATAAAAACAAACACCTGAGACCTAATGAGACTTAAAAGCTTCTGCACAGCAAAAATTACAAATAAGGTAAACAGACAACCCACAGAATGGGAGAAAATCATAGCAAATGAAACAACAGACAAAGAATTAATCTCTAAAATAAACAAGCAACTCAGACAACTCAACATCGGAAAAATGAACAACCCAATCAAAAAATGGGAAAAGGACCTAAACATACACCTCTCCAAAGAGGACATACAGATGGCCCCAAAACACATGAAACGATGCTCAACTTCGCTTATAATTAGAGAAATGCAAATCAAAACTACAATGAGATATCCCGTCAGAATGGCCACCATTAAAAAATCTACAGATAATAAATGCTGGAGAGGCTACGGAGAAAAGGCAACACTCCTGCATTGTTCGTGGGAATGTAAATTGATACAATCACTATGGAACACAGTATGGAGATACCTTAAAAAACTAAAAAACAGAAGCATCACATCACCCAGCAATCCCATTATCAGGCATATATCCTGATTAAATCAAAATTGAAAGAGACACCTATACCCCAGTGTTCATTGTTCACTCTATATAATAGCCATAACATGGAAGCAACCTCGACGTTCATTGACAAATGAATGGATAAAGAAACTATGGTACATATATACAATGGAATACGTTTCAGCCATAAAAAGAAATACAGAAGAATTAGTCCTATTGAGGTGGATGAATCCAGAACAAAGTGAAGTAAGTCAAAAAGAAAAGGACAAATACAGTATACTAATGCATATATATGGAATCTAGTAAGATGGTACTGATAAATGCACATGCAGAGCAGCAATGGGGAAACAGACTTAGAGAATAGACCTATGGTCATTGGGATGAGGGAAGATTGGATGAGAGGTACGGAAAGAGCAACAAGGAAACTTACACTGTCATATGTAATAGAGATTACCACTGTGGTTAAGCGGTAAGACTAAAGGAACCTACATGGGGACTAAGCATCAACCTGGGTGGGGGTTGAAAGGGGGGAAAGGGAGTGAGGGCTCAGGAGAGAGGGGTCAGGGATATATCTATGACTGTTTGTGGATTATGTATACCTGTAAACAAGAAAACTCTGTAAAAATGTGTAACAATAATTTCACTGTACACCTGAAGCTAATGCAATATTGTAAAACAAATAAATCCCAATAAAAAAAATAAGCAAAAAAGAGAAAGTATATTATAGGTGTTATAATAAACAAATCAACAGAAAAGAGAAATGAGTATTAGACCTATAAATGTGTAGAAATCTTATTTATGACAGAGTTTCCATGGCATTTCAGTGTGGGAAATTAAAGAGTATCAATATCTGGTCCTGAAACAATTATTGTCAACATGGAAAGAAAATCAAACTTTATGTCTACTTTACATAAAACACAAAAAGCAATCCACATGGGTTAAAAAAAGTCAAACCATGTAGCTTAAACACACTCACACAAACCTTTAGAAGACAATATAAGAAAAAGTTCTTTCTGATTTTCATAAACTTTAAATCTTTGGTAAATCTCATTGCTTTAAACTTAGGCTTTCTCTCAGCGGAAATATTCTCTAGAGAAAGTAAAATAAAAATTGAAAGAGACACCTATACCCCAGTGTTCATTGTTCACTCTATATAATAGCCATAACATGGAAGCAACCTCGACGTTCATTGACAAATGAATGGATAAAGAAACTATGGTACATATATACAATGGAATACGTTTCAGCCATAAAAAGAAATACAGAAGAATTAGTCCTATTGAGGTGGATGAATCCAGAACAAAGTGAAGTAAGTCAAAAAGAAAAGGACAAATACAGTATACTAATGCATATATATGGAATCTAGTAAGATGGTACTGATAAATGCACATGCAGAGCAGCAATGGGGAAACAGACTTAGAGAATAGACCTATGGTCATTGGGATGAGGGAAGATTGGATGAGAGGTACGGAAAGAGCAACAAGGAAACTTACACTGTCATATGTAATAGAGATTACCACTGTGGTTAAGCGGTAAGACTAAAGGAACCTACATGGGGACTAAGCATCAACCTGGGTGGGGGTTGAAAGGGGGGAAAGGGAGTGAGGGCTCAGGAGAGAGGGGTCAGGGATATATCTATGACTGTTTGTGGATTATGTATACCTGTAAACAAGAAAACTCTGTAAAAATGTGTAACAATAATTTCACTGTACACCTGAAGCTAATGCAATATTGTAAAACAAATAAATCCCAATAAAAAAAATAAGCAAAAAAGAGAAAGTATATTATAGGTGTTATAATAAACAAATCAACAGAAAAGAGAAATGAGTATTAGACCTATAAATGTGTAGAAATCTTATTTATGACAGAGTTTCCATGGCATTTCAGTGTGGGAAATTAAAGAGTATCAATATCTGGTCCTGAAACAATTATTGTCAACATGGAAAGAAAATCAAACTTTATGTCTACTTTACATAAAACACAAAAAGCAATCCACATGGGTTAAAAAAAGTCAAACCATGTAGCTTAAACACACTCACACAAACCTTTAGAAGACAATATAAGAAAAAGTTCTTTCTGATTTTCATAAACTTTAAATCTTTGGTAAATCTCATTGCTTTAAACTTAGGCTTTCTCTCAGCGGAAATATTCTCTAGAGAAAGTAAAATAAAAATCACAGACTGAAAAAGGTCTAATAAGACATGCAAATCAAAAGGAATTAATGTCCAGAATATATAAAGAACTTCCTCAAATAAACAACAGAGAAACAGGTTGGCATGTCACAATTTGGAAATACAGAATGCCATATTTCAAAAATTTTTACCATAATGCAGAACCTGAATTTAATCAAGTCATTACCTCACTTCCAATTTAAAGTAACTATAGGTCAAACAAACATATTAAAAGACACACTGAAGATGTAATTAGCACAATCTTGAATGTTGGAAACTTCACAAGACAAATGATTTGTGTACTTTTTTAAATTCAAGGATAAATAAGATGGCATATGACTCCTTAATACTAAAAGAGCTTTGAGAGAGAGAGAAACAAAATGTAATTTGGACCTTGACTGGATGCTGATGGCACTAGTGGTAAAGAACCTGCCTGCCAATGCAGGAGATGCAAGAAACACAGGTTTGATCCCTGGGCCAGGAAGATCCTGTAGGGGAGGGCATGGCCACCTACTTCACTATTCTTGCCTGGAGAATCCCATGGACAAAGGAGCCTTGAGGGTTATAGTCCACATCTCCACAGAGTCAGACAGGACTGAAGCGACTTACCACGTACCACTCAACACAAGGAAAAAGGCAAGAGATAAAGGGTACAAACACAGACTCCATTACTGACAGTAACTGCAATTTGATAATGGATAATGTAGTTAAAATCATAAAATTCTGTTATAATTTTGTTGCGGTTATGTTTTATAGTTTTCATCTTTTCAGAAATACATTTTCAAGGAATTTATAGTGAGATCATTTAAGCTTGGGGCTCTAATTAATGTGAGGGAGAGAAAGAGGGTTATTATATACATGAAACTTGATTAGCAGTATGCTAAAAATTGTAGAATCTGGGGAATGAGTGTATGGGGATGTATTTCCTATTGTGTTTTGGCTCATATACAGAATTCTCCAGAAAAAGTTAGTTACTAAGAGCTTGAAACATTTCAGCAAGCAAGTGGTGACAAATGGAAATGAATACTCTAACATCACGTATTAATAACTGACAATGTGTAAAATACCAATAATGTTCTGTTAAATAAAAAAAAGTAAGTGTGATTCATTGTTTTGGTGATGTATATGATCAGATCAACAGATAAACTCTTCTCAATGTAGTCTGTACATTGTTAGGAATGTAGGGATGCTATGAACACAGACAAGATAGGCATTTCATATATCCCCAGAAGAAAACAAAATTACAACAGTTTTCTCCTAATTTTCAGTTGTCACTTTACACCTGACATAGGAATCCTTCAGTTGTTGCAAACAGGATATAAAGGGGCAATGGAGCAGGAAATAATTTTTATCATGACCTTTCTTCACTAAGATATTCTCTGATGACAAGAGTGACATCAAAGAGTTTAGCTATAGTTAAAAAGTTTCCTACAAAAGACAAATTCAGCAGCAACAATTTTTTTTTTCCTTTCCTTATTTGTGCTGGCATTTACAGATGCATGAATATATGACATTTGTATGCAAAATAAAGATACTATGTACAACTCTTTATTTAAAATGAAGTAATACACTCTCCATATTCATTCATGTAAGTACATTCTTACTGGGTTTTTTTTGTTGTCACTTTTATTGGTGTTTCATTTATTTATTTTCATCCATCTTTGTTCTTCGGCCTGTGTGGGCCTCCCATCACAGTGGCCCCTCTCCTTGCAGAGCACTGGCTCTGGGCGTATATGCTCCAGAGCTCTGGCTCGGTAATTGGACACATCAGTCCAACTGCTCCGTGGCATGTGCGATCTTCCCAGGCCAGGGATCAAACCAGCTCCCCTTGCGATCGAACCGGTGCCCCTTGCACTGCAAGGAAGAGTCTTTACCCACTGGACCACCAGGAAAGCCCCTTATTGTATTCTTATACGTGGGTGTATGTGCGTGTTTTCACTTGTGAACATGAACTTAAAGAAAAACATACTACAAGTTATACCTGGATTGGCTATATTAACATCAAACAAAACTGAATTTAAGCAAAAAATATGCTGAATCATTTGATACACAGGACGATTTAACAATGATGAATTTAAATGCACTCTCTTCTTGCTTCCATTAATGTGCTGAGAAATGGGGTTCATCCTATTACTGTTTTTTGAAGATAAGGTTTCTTTTTTCCTCTTACTACTCTCAAACTTTTTTGTTGTTTTACATTTCAGCAGTCTTACTCTTAATTCTACTTTTTAATTTTTTTAATTGTAGTGTTACATTTTTATTTATTTGGTATGTATTTTCAATAGAACACCTCTTTGTCACTGCCATTGTAAAATTTATGCTTACTATATCTTTAAATCTTTTCTTGGCTCTCTACTTTCTTTTCAGATCACAATTTCATGTATATTATAGTTTTATATGGAATCACTAACATTTGCATATCTATTATTTTTAATGTTTTCCTTCTTTAATTTAGATGATGTGTGTGTGTGTGCATATGTGCTCAGTCATGTTCAACTCTCTGCAACCCCAGGTACTGTAGCCCTCCAGCCTCTGTCCATGAGATTTTCCAGACAAAAATACTGGAGTGGGTTGTCATTGCCTCCTCCAGAGGATCTTCTTGACTCAGGTATCAAAGCCATGTCTCTTGTGTCTCCTGCATTGGCAGATGAATTATTTACCACTGTGCCACTTGGGAAGCCCAATTTAGACAACACATATTCTATTTCTTAGTTTTTCCACTTGCAAATTCTGACTTCTGTTGTCTCTATCAATACAATTTAATTTGTTTATTAATTTCAGATATGTCTTTTAGTTTTTATGTACTTATTTGCCTTCATAGCCAATAATTCTCTGGCAAAATTATTCATCTGTCTTCAGTCTTTGGCATCTTTTTCTTTATTCCTTTAAACATACCAAACATGATTATTTTGAAGTTCTTTTCAACTTGCTCTAATATGTGAATCAACTGTGCTTATTATCTAACTTTTGCTTGCTTTTCAATCATGTGCTTCAATTATTTTGGTTTACACCGGAAAGCCCCTTATTGTTCCCAGGCCAGATCAAACCAGCCCCTTGCTTACTGCAAGGAAGAGTCTTTACCCACTGACCACCAGGAAAGCCCCTTATTGTATTCTTATACGTGGGTGTATGTGCGTGTTTTCACTTGTGAACATGAACTTAAAGAAAAACATACTACAAGTTATACCTGGATTGGCTATATTAACATCAAACAAAACTGAATTTAAGCAAAAAATATGCTGAATCATTTGATACACAGGACGATTTAACAATGATGAATTTAAATGCACTCTCTTCTTGCTTCCATTAATGTGCTGAGAAATGGGGTTCATCCTATTACTGTTTTTTGAAGATAAGGTTTCTTTTTTCCTCTTACTACTCTCAAACTTTTTTGTTGTTTTACATTTCAGCAGTCTTACTCTTAATTCTACTTTTTAATTTTTTTAATTGTAGTGTTACATTTTTATTTATTTGGTATGTATTTTCAATAGAACACCTCTTTGTCACTGCCATTGTAAAATTTATGCTTACTATATCTTTAAATCTTTTCTTGGCTCTCTACTTTCTTTTCAGATCACAATTTCATGTATATTATAGTTTTATATGGAATCACTAACATTTGCATATCTATTATTTTTAATGTTTTCCTTCTTTAATTTAGATGATGTGTGTGTGTGTGCATATGTGCTCAGTCATGTTCAACTCTCTGCAACCCCAGGTACTGTAGCCCTCCAGCCTCTGTCCATGAGATTTTCCAGACAAAAATACTGGAGTGGGTTGTCATTGCCTCCTCCAGAGGATCTTCTTGACTCAGGTATCAAAGCCATGTCTCTTGTGTCTCCTGCATTGGCAGATGAATTATTTACCACTGTGCCACTTGGGAAGCCCAATTTAGACAACACATATTCTATTTCTTAGTTTTTCCACTTGCAAATTCTGACTTCTGTTGTCTCTATCAATACAATTTAATTTGTTTATTAATTTCAGATATGTCTTTTAGTTTTTATGTACTTATTTGCCTTCATAGCCAATAATTCTCTGGCAAAATTATTCATCTGTCTTCAGTCTTTGGCATCTTTTTCTTTATTCCTTTAAACATACCAAACATGATTATTTTGAAGTTCTTTTCAACTTGCTCTAATATGTGAATCAACTGTGCTTATTATCTAACTTTTTGCTTGCTTTTCAATCATGTGCTTCAATTATTTGGTAAGCATAGTTATTCTTCCCTAAACGTTGGTCCTTATATGTAAACACAGTATTTACTTTTTAAAGACAATATTTTCTGAAAGGTATTATATACAATAATCCCTGGTGGCTCAGGGTAAAGAATCCTCCTACAATTAAGGAGCCGAAGGAGATGCAGGTTTGATCCCTGGATTAGGAAGATTCCTTGGAGGAAATGGCAACCCATTCCAGTATTCTTGCCTGGAAAATCCCATGGAAGAAAAGACTGGTGGGCTACAATTCATGGTGTCACAAAAGAGTCACACACGACTTAGCAGCAAAAAGTTATATACAATAATATGAGAGTGACTTAGGTATCTTTGATCATTGCTTTTGCTTTGGTTCCTCTCTCACTCTTATATGGTACGAATTTCTTTAGGATAATGATTTTAAGGTATTAAACCATTTTCTTGAGATTAATCTGAAATTTCTAAAGTTATAAATCAAACTTGATACCTTACTAGTAGAAATTAGTATCTCAGGGTACAAACTTAAAGTCACTTAAATGCCAAAATCAAAAAAAAAAAAAATTGAAATATTTAATTAACCTGCGGATTAGCATGGGAAAACAAACAAGCTTTTGATTTAGCCTGAATTGATTATGATAATATCTGTTTTACTTTGTTATAAGGATAAAGGAAGTTTGATTAATTTACTTTTGGCGAGGGCAGGTTGGGGAGGGAGGTGGACGGGAGGGCCACTTTTATTGGTCTTTCATTTATCTATTTTCATCCATCATTGTTCTTTGGCCCATGTGGGCCTCCCATCGCAGTGGCCTCTGTTGTCGCAGAGCACCAACTCTGGGCGCATGTGCTCCAGAGCTCCAGCTCGGTAATTGGACACATCGGTCCAGCCGCTCTGCGGCACGTGGGATCTTCCCAGGCCAGGGATCGAAGGAGTGCCCCTTGCACTGCAAGGCGGTGTCCTTACCCACTGGACCACCAGGGAAGCCCTGATTAATTTACTTTTGAAGTAACTGATTGAAAACCTAAACAGCTCTATTAATAAAGCAAAATATGAAAGATCTTTAGATATAAATGTGCATCTTAAAATTATTTAATGTTGCAGTTTGCTGCTTAAAAATTCACAAGCTAAGGAAAGAACTATTATCACAATTACTTGAATATACTAATAGAGAAACAGCTTAATTTACTTTTCATACAGTAAGCGCTAGACCGTGTCCCAGTCTGAAAAGGGGTTGTGTTTTACTTTACAGAGGGTCGGTCTGAAAAATGGGGAATGTTTGTCACATGTGCTAATTGTTCACAGAGTCCGCCTAGGTTATTTTCTCCCTTGGACACTGGACAGATTGCAGTCACTTATAATTACTTGTATGTCCCAAGACCTCAGTGTGCTTTCTTACAATACTCAAATAAAATAAAGTCATTTCCTGAAACTACATTGCTCTATTTACTTGGTCTTGATTATTCTTTACAATTGTTTCCAAAATTAGATATATTTTTAAGCTTTTTCCCCCTGCCAACATTTCAGTATCTTTGCATTTGTACATTTTCATGGCACCTTTTTTTCAAATGGCTTTATGTGTTTGCACATAAATTCTTCTCATTTCCCTTGTTAGCTCAGCTAATCTTTTTGCTATTGCTGCTGCATTTGGCATTGCAAGTTCAATTTAACTTATGAAAAGCAAGCTGTCTATTCTGCTTCATTCATCATCATCAACCAAAAATAATTTTGGAATCAAACCTTGTTTTCTATCATCTTGTTATTTTTGGGTGATGATATATGGAAGGGAAAGGAGACAGTGGCAGGGCATGGGACTGAACTGTAGTTTATAGCAAACATCTGCCTCTGCATCGTAACCTTGTGGGATTTGTGCAGACTCATATCTACAAAAATCAAAATTCAGAGAGAAGCTTTTTCTGCCAAATGTTATTAGATGCAGAACTCACTGTGTGGGTCATCAAAAGAAAATTCAAATGTCAACTATGCATAGATTACTCATATGATATGTCATTATAAGAAAGACTCAAACACCAAGGAGGTCCTAAGTGTAACTTTATGTTGAATTTAGAAACTTCTATCTATTTTGAAGTAACAAATAATTTAATAAATCTACTGTATTTTTTGATAAAGGTTTTGGGGGGCAGTTCATAGAAGAATAGTTTAGTCTTCAAACCTGGAAGAGGTATAAACTCAGATCACTGATTTTGTACAAACAGGCAGAAAGCAATTTAAGAATATGATTAAGATCATATTAAGATATGACCATTAATGCAAAATAGATAGTATTTTGTCATCCATGATGACGAAAAGAAACACACAGAAGATAATTTTCTTCTATAGACTTTGAAGGTTGCAAATGGAAAATCATTGAGAATCACTATCATGCAATTTAGCTTCCATGTTAAAATGTAATAAACTTAACTGTTATACATTGTACCAGTCTTATGAATGCTAGGTTTTAAAGCAAACATATAAAGCCTAAGTATTACAATTAATTCATTATCTGGTCAGGCTTATGAAAGTTATTGGACTGGGGCCACATTTAGTTTATTCAGGTTTTAAAGCTCTTTAAAATTGTCCGACAAAACTGAGATACCTATATTTGGAAGGAAAATACCAACTAAATGATGACAACTGTGAGCAAAAAATACACTATGAATTATGTGAATTAGTATTTAGCTCAGAAAGGTTTATTTTGATTTTAATTTTGATGATAGTTCATTCTTATTATTGCTTTGACCACCAAGTTTTTTGAAAAAAAATGATAGATATTTTATTTGTCACCATTAATAATTTTGCTATTGCTGCTGCATTTGGCATTGCAAGTTCAATTTAACTTATGAAAAGCAAGCTGTCTATTCTGCTTCATTCATCATCATCAACCAAAAATAATTTTGGAATCAAACCTTGTTTTCTATCATCTTGTTATTTTTGGGTGATGATATATGGAAGGGAAAGGAGACAGTGGCAGGGCATGGGACTGAACTGTAGTTTATAGCAAACATCTGCCTCTGCATCGTAACCTTGTGGGATTTGTGCAGACTCATATCTACAAAAATCAAAATTCAGAGAGAAGCTTTTTCTGCCAAATGTTATTAGATGCAGAACTCACTGTGTGGGTCATCAAAAGAAAATTCAAATGTCAACTATGCATAGATTACTCATATGATATGTCATTATAAGAAAGACTCAAACACCAAGGAGGTCCTAAGTGTAACTTTATGTTGAATTTAGAAACTTCTATCTATTTTGAAGTAACAAATAATTTAATAAATCTACTGTATTTTTTGATAAAGGTTTTGGGGGGCAGTTCATAGAAGAATAGTTTAGTCTTCAAACCTGGAAGAGGTATAAACTCAGATCACTGATTTTGTACAAACAGGCAGAAAGCAATTTAAGAATATGATTAAGATCATATTAAGATATGACCATTAATGCAAAATAGATAGTATTTTGTCATCCATGATGACGAAAAGAAACACACAGAAGATAATTTTCTTCTATAGACTTTGAAGGTTGCAAATGGAAAATCATTGAGAATCACTATCATGCAATTTAGCTTCCATGTTAAAATGTAATAAACTTAACTGTTATACATTGTACCAGTCTTATGAATGCTAGGTTTTAAAGCAAACATATAAAGCCTAAGTATTACAATTAATTCATTATCTGGTCAGGCTTATGAAAGTTATTGGACTGGGGCCACATTTAGTTTATTCAGGTTTTAAAGCTCTTTAAAATTGTCCGACAAAACTGAGATACCTATATTTGGAAGGAAAATACCAACTAAATGATGACAACTGTGAGCAAAAAATACACTATGAATTATGTGAATTAGTATTTAGCTCAGAAAGGTTTATTTTGATTTTAATTTTGATGATAGTTCATTCTTATTATTGCTTTGACCACCAAGTTTTTTTTGAATATTATTTTATTTTACCATACATAGTCTTCATGTAGATAGCCACTAATTTATGATTCCACTATTAGGATAACATCTCAATTTAGATAAGTCCTTTTATTCCACTATAAAGTTCCAAACACTGGGTATCCGAGGGCTCCTTAAACGTCCTCTAGTACAACTTCTGACCTTATGCAGAAAAACTCTCTAAAACATCCTAGAGATGTAGTCAATCAATTTGGAACCTCTCATGAAGGAGAAAGCCATTTCATCATAAGCAGTATGTTCTGGTTGGGGAGCTCTTCTTCATATTGAACCAAACTTCTACTACACATTCATCTAGATTTTTCTTATGGAGTTAAACCTAAAAAAAATTAATCCTATAATCATTAAAACTCTTCACATATTTGGTAATATCCATCATGTCCAAGAGCCTTCCATATATCAGATGAAAAATTCCTATTTCCTTCAACAGCTCTTCCAACAACATGGTTTTCAGACTCCCATATATCATGCACTACCATTCTATTATACTATATTTCTTAATATATCTATTAAAATGTAATTTTCAGAAGTATGTACGATTTCCAGGATGACTGAACCTATACCAAGCTTTTACCTTTTTAAAAAAAAAAATAAATGTCATATTTTCTTTAACACAACCTCAGACTTTGATAACATATTTTTTCCAGGTACATTATACTGCTGGCTCATGTTGAACACTTACTTATAAAAGACACAGTTTATTTTATTCAGTTACCCAATCTGTTAAATATTTTAAAATACACATTACATCTACTTCTGGTTAAAAGGTATGTTAAGTGCTGGGAAGATACAGACAAATAAGATAGGGATTTCAATAGAGTTGGTGAAAATGATGCATTCTTATAAAAGTTCAACAAAATGCAAACAGTATGTAATTGAATCGCAGAGGAAGATTACTTAATACATACTGAGAATCAGAGGAGGTTCGCTGGGAGGTACTATAAAAGCTACATCTTGAAAAATAAGGGGGAGGTAATTGAATCAGAAAGCACAAAGAGGTGAAATAGCCTGATTCTTTTGGAAAAGTGAAAGGATTTACAAAGCATACGAGGAAGTCCAGCTACCTCAAATAAAAGACAATGCTTGGACACTAAACTCCCCAGAGTTCTAGATTAAGTTGTTCTTTTCCATGTTTACCTTTATTAAAAACTGTTTGACACATTCCCACTTTAATTTTTGTATAAATGAAACTTCTTTTTAAAAGTTCAATGAAGAACTTCTAATAAAAGATAGTAGATTGACTACAAATTTCCTTTTGTATCCCTCCAGAAGACTAGTGAAAAATAAATAAAAAGCTCATAAGTCAGAAATAATGAAGAGTTACATGTGAGAGTGTATGAAAGTGTATTAGATTTCAATATGATTCTAGCGAATGAAAAGTAGACAAAGGAATGATAGTTGAAACAGCTGGGTAAAAGTAACAAGACCTATCGAGAATTACTAATCAGAGGGTAACCTACTTGACTCCATTCACTCCAAAAATCACTCTGAAGATGCTAGGTACTTAGTATGATAAAGGTCAGAAAGCAACCAGAACTGGAAACAGAAGGATTAAAATTAAAGTTATATATGGAAGATCCTACCATCTCTTTTCCCCACTGTCAGGTTACACTCCCTTAGGCAGAAGTCCTGAAATTTCCTTTTTAGATGAATGAGGAAGAAAAAAAACTTCTCTGTTTTAGAATCTGAAAATCCACCAAAGAAATATTCAAGACCCTACTCACTTACATTGAAACAAATCCATATGCACCAAAACCAATCTCTGGTTAGTAAATTAGAACATAGCCAAAGAATACCTGACATTTAAAAAAAAAAAAAAAAACCTTTACTATGAAATAGTTGTTGTTTGTCTCTAAGTCCTCTCTAACTCTTTGTGACCCCATGGACCTAGCTTGCCAGGCTCCTCTGTCCATGGAATTCTCCAGGCAAGAATACTTGAATGGGCTGTCATTTTCTACTGCAGGGATCTTTCCAAATCAGGGACTGAACCAGGCCTCCTGAATTCAGGCGATTTTTTACCACTGAGATACCATGGGAGTCCCATATGAAATAGAAAGACCACCAATAAGCAAACAAAATCTCATTTTTATAAGAAGAAGAAGTTATATGTGATACCAATAAACAAAAGTGTATCTTTGGATGCAGGGTGTAAGAAGATATTGCACCCAGAACAAAACATTCAGAAAACAAAAACAAGCTCTTGGAAGTTTAATTTATGATTCCTCAACTGAAAAAAATACATAAAAGATTTGGAATTATTTTAATGTAAGAAGAAACTAATAATTTTTTTTTTTTTAGAAATTAGAATAAAAAGAAAAAGTACAGAAATGTGAAAGAATGGACAAGACAGGAGGTGAATCCAAGAGTTCTAACATCAGAGCATTAGGAATCTCAGTGAATGAAAACAGCAAAACCTGAGAGAAAATTATCAAAGAAGTAGTAAGGGTTGAGGTTGCCCAGGTGGCTCCCACAGGTTTTATCCCTGGATCAGGAAGATCCTCTGGAGGAGGAGATGGCAACCCACTCCAATATTCTTGCCTGGGAAATCCCATGGACAGAGGAGCCTGGTGGGCTACAGGCCATGGGGTTAGAGTCAGACATGACTGAGCAACTGAGCAGGCCCACACACAATACTAGTTGAAGTCCCAGAACTGAAGGGCATGTATCTTCACAAAGAAGGGTCACAATTAAAATAAATGGGAAAAAATAAAGAACATTGTTATGAAATTGTAGAACACAAATCAATGGAAAATCTTAAATTTTCCTGTATATGGCATCTAAAGAACAATAAAATCATACTTACTTTGAACTTCTTAAAATAGATTGTTAATCTAGAACTCCATGTCCAAACTATCAATTATATGAGTTAGGTTATATATATTATCTACCATATAAGAATGCAAAGAAGGTAACTCCCATCCATCTTTTGTTAGCAAGTCATTTAAAATGTACTATTAAAAAATAAGAGGGTAAACTAATTCTTAAATACAGATAGTTGATCAAATATAATATCAACAGAAATGAAGCCTGAGACGACAGTGTTGAGCTGACTTAGAAAAAAATTTAGTCTAGTTTGGAGCAAGGTAACATCGAATTTTTAGAGGTAAGATCTTGGAATACAGAAACAGAGTAGATAGTGTAACAAGACATTTGAAAAAGTGTGATGATGCCAAATTGGGTGATTAATTTAGGAAGCACAGAAATGTAACTGCAATTTCAGGAGAAACATACAACCGTACCATGAACAAATTTCACCACATTATACCCTCCGACTCATCCTGAGACAACATTTACATGATCACAATTAGGTCATTGCTGATCACTGATTCAACCACAAATAGGTGTATCAGTGTTTATGACGAATGAGGAGGGAGAGAAGATATGGTATTGAAGAATACAATTGTGTGGAAGACAAAACAAAAACAACATTTTTTTTTCAAATCTGACAGATTAGGATTTGGTAGTAAAAGCATATATTTTCAACAAGTGATGGTGACTCCTGAATGTTTCTGCTTAGGGAGCTAGGACAGAATCATCAGGAAAATTCAGTGAAAGGTGCCTCTATTGGGGGCTACCCTGGTGGTCCAGTGGTTGAGACTCTGCCTGCCAATGCAGGGAACATGTGCTCACCACGTGTTGAGACACCACGGTCCGGAAAGTTTAAGTGACTTTGCAAGGTCATATTAATGAATTAGCAGAAGTGCTGAAATCAGGTCTAAAGTTTTACTGCCTTGCAATCTAGTACATTCTGTCTCCCATTTCCTCCCTCATCCCCTCCTTTGCCTTCCTTCTTCCTCTGCTTCCTATATTACATTATCATTAGGATTAAAATATTTGTGTATCAAATCAGTTCTTATGTGAAAAGGAAATCTGGTCATAAAGGTTATTTAGTCGCAGGAATGAAGGTGAACCTAAAGATTTCTTTGCTGTAATCTAATGTACCCTGTTTCTACTAGATGTATTATCATCACAATTCTTCATATATTATCATCATAAAGAATTTTGCTTTATATGATATTTGAATTTTAGGATTTAGATCAAAACAATTGGAAATATAAATGTTTCTGATATCAGAATGAATACCCGCTCTAAAAATGCAAGTTTTTGTCTATTCTGGTTATCAGAGAAACAAGCCATTTGCTTTAGGATTTAAAAATAGAGTCACTAATTCTGTAACTCTGTACATGTTTAAAGTATTGGTTGGTTGCACAGTATTCAGTACCATCCCTTTCATCACGCTATTCTGTTTCGAGTGTGAAAAACTCAGTTTGGGATCTAGAAAATTATATGTGACATAAGCATACCCAAATAAAATATTACTTATTGCTTTAAAAAAAAAAAAAAAAAAAAACTCAACTTGACCCCTTGACTGGGAACTGAGACCCCATATGCCTAGGAGGTACTGAGGTCACATGCCACAACTACAGAGTCCATGTGCCAAAACTAAGACCCGACACTCAAACACAGCCAAATACCTAAACACATTATTTTTTACTAAGTCCCTCTTTCACCTTAAATAGTTTTCAGCATTATCTCCTACATTGTCTTAAATTCAACAGCACTTCTGTGCTATCCTTATTCTTGTCTAGAATAAAACAGTGGTACAAGGAAAAGAATTCAAGTTAAGAGAAAGGTACATAGGAAAATTCCAAGGTTAACAGGTTTATCAGCAGAATGCAAGCTTCCAACATGTGATAAATTTTAATGTAGCCACCTGGACTTGAATTCTGCTGTATATCTGCTTCCATGCTTTTGGCATTCTAGTCTATCATTGTCCATATGACGTCAATTATAATGTGCTGGAGACTGTCATCTTCCATCAAGGCAGAAGAGAGAGCATATGTCTTCTCTATTACCGTTCTTGAAATGAAATGATTTTACAACCAGATCATTTGAGAAATAAAAAAGACAATTTTGCACCTTGATGGATTTTTGTTACTTTCATTTGGTTAGATGTTTGAATTTTTTTTTTTTTTTTTTTTGGAGCAACAGTGTAGGAAGTAATTATGATATTTTGGCCACGTATTTTATCTTCCTTTCAGCAATACCTCAGGTCAGTTGTAATCCACACACCACCCCACCCACACCCTTTTTTCCCAATGGTTTCTATTGACTTCAACGAATCACACCTCTATGTATGCTCTCATATTGAATAATTTAGATCAAAACAATTGAAATATAAATGTTTCTGATATCAGAATGAATACCCGCTCTAAAAATGCAAGTTTTTGTCTATTCTGGTTATCAGAGAAACAAGCCATTTGCTTTAGGATTTAAAAATAGAGTCACTAATTCTGTAACTCTGTACATGTTTAAAGTATTGGTTGGTTGCACAGTATTCAGTACCATCCCTTTCATCACGCTATTCTGTTTCGAGTGTGAAAAACTCAGTTTGGGATCTAGAAAATTATATGTGACATAAGCATACCCAAATAAAATATTACTTATTGCTTTAAAAAAAAAAAAAAAAAAAAAACTCAACTTGACCCCTTGACTGGGAACTGAGACCCCATATGCCTAGGAGGTACTGAGGTCACATGCCACAACTACAGAGTCCATGTGCCAAAACTAAGACCCGACACTCAAACACAGCCAAATACCTAAACACATTATTTTTTACTAAGTCCCTCTTTCACCTTAAATAGTTTTCAGCATTATCTCCTACATTGTCTTAAATTCAACAGCACTTCTGTGCTATCCTTATTCTTGTCTAGAATAAAACAGTGGTACAAGGAAAAGAATTCAAGTTAAGAGAAAGGTACATAGGAAAATTCCAAGGTTAACAGGTTTATCAGCAGAATGCAAGCTTCCAACATGTGATAAATTTTAATGTAGCCACCTGGACTTGAATTCTGCTGTATATCTGCTTCCATGCTTTTGGCATTCTAGTCTATCATTGTCCATATGACGTCAATTATAATGTGCTGGAGACTGTCATCTTCCATCAAGGCAGAAGAGAGAGCATATGTCTTCTCTATTACCGTTCTTGAAATGAAATGATTTTACAACCAGATCATTTGAGAAATAAAAAAGACAATTTTGCACCTTGATGGATTTTTGTTACTTTCATTTGGTTAGATGTTTGAATTTTTTTTTTTTTTTTTTTTGGAGCAACAGTGTAGGAAGTAATTATGATATTTTGGCCACGTATTTTATCTTCCTTTCAGCAACACCTCAGGTCAGTTGTAATCCACACACACGCACACACACACCCTATTTTCACAATGGTTTCTATTGACTTCAACGAATCACACTCTCTATGTATGCTCTCTGTGAGATAGAGAAGAAAGAAGTTTGTTCATAGATTCCCTGTAGCACATCACCACCATTGACTCATGGTTTTAAGGGTTTTAGTCACTAATTTCCTCCCACCAATGGGAGATCCATTGCTCACTGTGTTTAGACTCTTTTGGCTGCCCACTGTGACTTCAGTTCTTAATCTGCCTGAAAGTGTCAAAAGTCACACTGCTGTCTGGAGAGAGGGTGATTTTTTTTTCATATTCCTGCAACTGAGAGTGATGCTTTTCTTACTATTAAGATGCCCACGATAATGGAGAGAGCTCTGAAATATGTCTCCTCTGTTAATACATTAAATAAATAACCACTATAGTTCATCTACATATGTCAAAGAATGTTTTAGCCATGTAATTTCACGCAAGCATAGGTAGTATTTTTAAGAAAATTGAATAATGATTCTGTCATCAGTGTCTAAACATACATCCAAAATGTTAGTGTAATTAACAAAAGAAATCAGTTTGGTATTTGTAACATGGAAGCTTTAAAGCTCTAGGTAACTACTGTTCTGTATTATTCATACAAAGTGGGTATGCATGCAGTTTTTCTCATTAACAATGTATTTGATTTTATACAAATAGCCCAAGTGAATTAAATAGCAGAGCATATATGAAGATGTTTAACCTCACTGTTAATCAAATGAGCACAAACTGAAACATCAATGAGTTATTATTTTTTACTTTCTAAATTAGAAATATTGAAAAAGTAATACTAGTTAATGATGGAAATAGTTCTGGTCAGAGAATAAATTAGTTTATCGTTTTGGAAAACCATTTGTCCATAGGAATTTAAAACTGCTAACATGTTTATACTCACTGACACTTTAATCCCACTTTTGGGAATCTAACTTATGATACTAATCTGAGATACAGAAATAAAAATATGAACAAGTGTCTATTCCAGCATTATTTATAATTGGTAATAATCATTCCACAATATGAAGATAAATTAAACCATGATATGATCCTATTTTGTAATATTATGCAGCCATTAATATATTTTAATAAGAAGGGAAATACTTATGTTATTCTGTGTTATGCTGAGACCAACAGTTCAATCCCGATCATGACTGATATCAACTGATGTGCATTGTATCCCTGGGTTGAAAAGATCTCCTGGAGAAGGTAATGACAACAACCCATTCCAGTATTCTTTCCTGGAAAATTCCATGGACAGAGGAGCCTGGCAGGCTACAGTCCATGGGGTCGCAAGAGTCAGATATGACTTAGTAACTAAATAACAACAAGTGTTTCTAAGAATATAGAAGGAGAGAGCTGAAATAAATACATAAATATAAATAATGTAAAATGTTAATGCATTATAAAAATGGTAATGTTGCATGCTAAAATATGAGTTGTTTGGTAACATATGGGCATTTCTTGGCAGTTCTTTACATAAGCAATTAAAAAGAAATAAAGGGATTCTGATCAACTGATCCATTTGATGTTGCTGGAAGGGAAGGTAGGCAGAAATATACAACATAAATTTAAAAGAAACAAAGAGTGTGTCCCATGTTTTCACAAATGCTGAAAATATGTGGTGTCTACTGAGCAATGCTGATGTAAATTTTCTTTTCTATTGGAGAATAATTAAATAGGATGATATAAAGCAGAGTTATTCTTTCAATTAATGTGAACTTAGCAGATTTTAAAATTATCCTGACTCCACAAAAATGATTATAAAGACTCACCTTTGGACTTGATTTGTCAAACCCAGGTTACGAGACTATGAGGAGCAGGGTATTCAAAATCTATCCTGTAAAGTTTATATCTTGTTTTTCAGACACAGATTACCAGAGTGTGCCCATTCTCTTGAAACATGACCACCCAGTGTATCAAAGGTTAAGACTTTGATAAGTTGGCTTGTCTGATGGTTTCTTAAAGTTTATGGCTATAAATTTATATTATAGATCACGCACTTCCTCATATTAAAATATAAAGACCTTTTACCTAAATGTCAGGGAGAATCAATGAAAATGATAAGTTTGCACACCTTTCTCAGTGGGTTTTAAAACTTCAGTTTTAAACTTCAGTTAAACTTTTTAAATAATATAGAAGTGATTTTTTTATTGATTCCTTTAGCTACAGCATTACAAATTAAAATCTCATGAAAAGCAGGCTTTTTTTTTGATACTTCTCTGTTAAGACTTATGCTGTTTACTTGAACATGGGGACACTCTGTGGCCACATAGTGATTCATTTATATCCTTGGCATAATCCAGGACTGGTAGAAGTTTTAATGGCTGGGGAATTTGGGGGTCCACGAGATAGAGACAAATGTATTATCTTACATAAACAATTACTCACAAAATTTATATACTAGAACAACCTCATCTTCACTAGATGGTAAAGCCCAAATATTTGGTAGAAAATCTGCCCACGTCTCACAAATATTACAAAATATAAATAATGTAAAATGTTAATGCATTATAAAAATGGTAATGTTGCATGCTAAAATATGAGTTGTTTGGTAACATATGGGCATTTCTTGGCAGTTCTTTACATAAGCAATTAAAAAGAAATAAAGGGATTCTGATCAACTGATCCATTTGATGTTGCTGGAAGGGAAGGTAGGCAGAAATATACAACATAAATTTAAAAGAAACAAAGAGTGTGTCCCATGTTTTCACAAATGCTGAAAATATGTGGTGTCTACTGAGCAATGCTGATGTAAATTTTCTTTTCTATTGGAGAATAATTAAATAGGATGATATAAAGCAGAGTTATTCTTTCAATTAATGTGAACTTAGCAGATTTTAAAATTATCCTGACTCCACAAAAATGATTATAAAGACTCACCTTTGGACTTGATTTGTCAAACCCAGGTTACGAGACTATGAGGAGCAGGGTATTCAAAATCTATCCTGTAAAGTTTATATCTTGTTTTTCAGACACAGATTACCAGAGTGTGCCCATTCTCTTGAAACATGACCACCCAGTGTATCAAAGGTTAAGACTTTGATAAGTTGGCTTGTCTGATGGTTTCTTAAAGTTTATGGCTATAAATTTATATTATAGATCACGCACTTCCTCATATTAAAATATAAAGACCTTTTACCTAAATGTCAGGGAGAATCAATGAAAATGATAAGTTTGCACACCTTTCTCAGTGGGTTTTAAAACTTCAGTTTTAAACTTCAGTTAAACTTTTTAAATAATATAGAAGTGATTTTTTTATTGATTCCTTTAGCTCCAGCATTACAAATTAAAATCTCATGAAAAGCAGGCTTTTTTTTTGATACTTCTCTGTTAAGACTTATGCTGTTTACTTGAACATGGGGACACTCTGTGGCCACATAGTGATTCATTTATATCCTTGGCATAATCCAGGACTGGTAGAAGTTTTAATGGCTGGGGAATTTGGGGGTCCACGAGATAGAGACAAATGTATTATCTTACATAAACAATTACTCACAAAATTTATATACTAGAACAACCTCATCTTCACTAGATGGTAAAGCCCAAATATTTGGTAGAAAATCTGCCCACGTCTCAGTGGTCCATGGGTGCTCAGTCATGTATGACATTTTTCTACCCCATGAGCAGTAGCCCATCAGGTTCCTCTGTCCATGGAATTCTCCAGGCAAGAATATTGGTGTGGGTTGCCATTTCCTCCTCCAGGGCATCTTTCAGCAGAGATCAAACCAGCAAATCATTCATCTCCCGCACTGGCATGCAGATTCTTTTACCACTGAGCTACCTGGGAAGTCTATCCATGTCTCTACCCTATTGTTGAAGTAGGCAGAGAACATAGCTACGTGGAGTCACTATGATGGTCAAATAGAGACGAAATGGAGCTAAAAGCTAACTTTGAGAATGTGCCTATGGAACTTCCCTGGTGGTCCAGTGGTTCAGTTCAGTCGCTCAGTTGTGTCCAACTCTTTACAACCCCATGGACTGCAGCACACCAGGCTTCCCTGTTCTTCACCATCTCCCAGAACTTGCTCAAATTCATATCTATTGACACAATGATGCCATCCAACCATCTTGTCCTCTGTCATCCCCTTCTCCTTTTGTCTATTTTTCCCAACATCAGGGTTTTTTCCAATGAGTTGTCTCTTTGCATCAGGTGGTCAAAATATTGGAGCTTCAGCTTCAGCATCAGTTCTTCCAATGAATATTCAGGGTTGATTTCCTTTAGGATTGACCAGTTGGATTTCTCTGCAGTCCAAGGGACTCTCAAGAGACTTCTTGAACACCATAGTTCAAAGGCATCAATTCTTTGGCACTCAGTGTTCTTTATGGTCCAAATGTCACATCCATATGTGACTACTGGGTAAACTATAGCTTTTACTTTACAGATTTTCTTGGCAAAGTGATGTCTCTGCTTTTGAATACACTGTCTCTGTTTGTCATAGCTTTTCTTCCAAGAAGCAAGTGTCTTTTAATATCATGGTTGCAGTCACTATCTGCAGTGATTTTGGAGGGCAAGAAAATAAAGTCTGTCACTGTTTCCATTGTTTGTCCATTATTTCCCATGAAGTGATGGGACCAGATACTATGATCTTTGTTTTTTTGAATGTTGAGTTTACAAATTTATATACTAGAACAACCTCATCTTCACTAGATGGTAAAGCCCAAATATTTGGTAGAAAATCTGCCCACGTCTCAGTGGTCCATGGGTGCTCAGTCATGTATGACATTTTTCTACCCCATGAGCAGTAGCCCATCAGGTTCCTCTGTCCATGGAATTCTCCAGGCAAGAATATTGGTGTGGGTTGCCATTTCCTCCTCCAGGGCATCTTTCAGCAGAGATCAAACCAGCAAATCATTCATCTCCCGCACTGGCATGCAGATTCTTTTACCACTGAGCTACCTGGGAAGTCTATCCATGTCTCTACCCTATTGTTGAAGTAGGCAGAGAACATAGCTACGTGGAGTCACTATGATGGTCAAATAGAGACGAAATGGAGCTAAAAGCTAACTTTGAGAATGTGCCTATGGAACTTCCCTGGTGGTCCAGTGGTTCAGTTCAGTCGCTCAGTTGTGTCCAACTCTTTACAACCCCATGGACTGCAGCACACCAGGCTTCCCTGTTCTTCACCATCTCCCAGAACTTGCTCAAATTCATATCTATTGACACAATGATGCCATCCAACCATCTTGTCCTCTGTCATCCCCTTCTCCTTTTGTCTATTTTTCCCAACATCAGGGTTTTTTCCAATGAGTTGTCTCTTTGCATCAGGTGGTCAAAATATTGGAGCTTCAGCTTCAGCATCAGTTCTTCCAATGAATATTCAGGGTTGATTTCCTTTAGGATTGACCAGTTGGATTTCTCTGCAGTCCAAGGGACTCTCAAGAGACTTCTTGAACACCATAGTTCAAAGGCATCAATTCTTTGGCACTCAGTGTTCTTTATGGTCCAAATGTCACATCCATATGTGACTACTGGGTAAACTATAGCTTTTACTTTACAGATTTTCTTGGCAAAGTGATGTCTCTGCTTTTGAATACACTGTCTCTGTCATAGCTTTTCTTCCAAGAAGCAAGTGTCTTTTAATATCATGGTTGCAGTCACTATCTGCAGTGATTTTGGAGGGCAAGAAAATAAAGTCTGTCACTGTTTCCATTGTTTGTCCATTATTTCCCATGAAGTGATGGGACCAGATACTATGATCTTTGTTTTTTTGAATGTTGAGTTTTAGCCAAGCTTGCATTCCTATGCAGGGGGTACAGATTTAATCCTTAGTGGAGGAGGTAAGCTACCACATGCATCTCCACCAAAAACACATAAAGAACAGAAGCAATATTGTAACTGATTCAATACAGACTTCAAAAATGGTCCACATCAAAAAAGTCTTTTAAAAAAAGAGTGTTTGTGCCTAAAAGCCCAGGAGTGTTCACAGAAACCTTTTTTGCCTTACTCCATAATTTCACTCATAAATAAGTCATAAAAAGAGGAAGAATATATCAACATACGAATAGTCATGCCTAAACAACTCCCCTCTGCTTACAAAATTTATCTCCCATTTTCAGAGACTAATGAGCCAGAAATAAGTATCTTGGAGTCACATAGCGGGCACATTCAAGGTATGTAATTTAAGTGACTCTTCTGATCAAAGTCTGTCATTAGTTTCTCATTGTGTAGTTTCTACACATGTTAGTACATATTGAACATGTGATTATTCCAAAGACAGAAGTCTCCTACGATTCAGTCCTTGGACTTTAGTGGAGCCAACGAGTCAGGGGCAGCCTCAATCATCAGTCGGGCAACGGAGTCCTATGCTGCAGAGGACAGCAACCAAAGAGGCCCTGCCATGGAAAAGATGCTCCTCACACAGTGAGATAATACATACCTTGAATCACTCTAAAGACTTCATATGAGTCTACTAAACACTGGCTATAATATGGCCAATGAGTAGGTTGGACAGAATTACTTATTCAAATTACATAAATCCACAATAGGTTCTTCTACAACAATCTCTCACTCTTTCATGCATGTACAAAATCTGTTCATATATTTACATCACTGTGAGAGCATTCATTTATACGAACTTGAAACAACAGGGTCAAGGGCCATTCCAAGTACAAGACTCTGTTCATTTGACAGAATAAAATAGTAAACTCCCATTGGAGCTCTGTGGTTATTTAGACAGTGCTGCTGATACTGTTTTGGCTTTTCCTTTGTCAATCTTGTCACTAATTCGGATAACATTTACTTTGCCAAAACACATCGTGCTGGATTCAGTTGTCCTTTTCTTCTCTGCTATTCCTTTTTAGTGAATAAGAAAAATTACTCCTTTCACAGTTTAATTAACTTATATCTTACTATTCTGATGATGCAACTATTTTGTGTCAACTAAAAGGTGATTGATTTTATCCTTCATTTAACTCCTTGGGGTCCCTATCACTAATCAATATTGAGTACGAGAAGAACAAAAAAATGGACCAGGGAGTGTTTCAGTTCTAATCATAGCCTTCATAGACATTGTATTAGCTAACATTTGATACTTAGAATACACAGAAAATGTGTGCTTATGACTATCTGCTGTTAACCTCAAAGTAATACTCCAAATCCAGGTATTTCTCTGGAACCTTAGACTTCTATACAGCTCTCCATTTGACATCTGCACTTGGAGGTTTCATGGGCATTTTAAATTAAACAAATCCAAAGCAAGACTCCAAAATCTGCTATTTCATCTGTCTCCATTCAGTTCTGCAGGTCGAAAGCTAGAAATGGCAAACTCACTCCAGTATTCTTGCCTAGAAAATTCCATGGATAAAGGAAACTTTCAGGTTATAGTCCAAGGGTTCTCAAAAGAGTTGAACATGACAGCAACGAAACAACAAAAATTACCCTGTATATTTTTCCTTCAGATATTGTTAGGTTCCCTCACCTCCTTTGATCTTTGCTAAAAATCAAAATCTTGGGACTTTCCTGGTAGTCCAGTGGTTAAGACTTTACCTTTCAATGCAGTGGGTGTGGGTTTGATCCCTGGTCATGAAGCTAAGATTCCACATGCCTGGTGGCCAAAAAAACAAAACATAAAACAGAAGCAATACTGTAACAAATTCAATAAAGACTTTAAAAATGGCCCAGAACAACAAAAAAATTCTTTAAAAAACACCCAGCATTTCAATTAGGCTTTCCCTAAGAAAATTACTTAAAATTGCAGGGCTCCAAAATGCTTCCAACACTTTTTTTTGTTTTTTACCCAATCATGATGTCTTTTTCTTAAGACTTATCTGACCTACTAGACATATCAGGTTAAATTTCTCCCATGGTAGATATTTAGACAAGGATTTGATTGCAAGTAGTACTTTATTAGGAGAGTAACCCCAGAAAGTACCAGTAGAGAAATAGAGAAGTGAGGTTGGAAAGCGAAAACTGCCAACACAGGATACATTAAAGAGGAGGTTACAGTTGTGGCTAACTAGGGCTCAACAGTCATGGGAACATACGGGTAATCTTAGAGAAAAGATGTGTGTTGTCTTGCACAAGCTACGGGGAAACTGCTGTGTTTAACTGTCACTTCACTTATGGCACCTCCTTCTTTCTGCAGGCATATGCAGAATGCATTCAGGCAGCCATAGAGAGCCCTCCGACAATTTGTTGAAAGTGTCTGCAGTAAGAATCCATTGCTTAGTGTGACAAACAGGGAAAGAACTTGCTACAGATACCATCTGCTCCAGTGTGCCTTTTGCACAACTCATATCTACTCATTGCCCTATTAGGTTCATTCATTTTATCTCTCACTGATTCTTTAAGGTCATGGTTAGTCCTCATTTATTAATTTATGTATGTGTGTATTTATTTCAGACTGTGCTGGGTCTTCATTGCTGTGGGCTTGTTTTCTCTAGTTGTGGTTCACAGGCTTCTCACTGCAGTGACTTGAGGGCTCTTATGTCCCCTGCATTGGTGGGTGGATTCTTAACCAATGGACCTCCAGGGAAATCCATTCTAATTTCTAAATAAATAAATACAGTGTTAAAACAGGAGTGTTCCAGAGGAAAGTTATGGATCCTGACTATTACAGCTGGTTCCCTAGGCAATAATCTAATTTCTTGACAAGTGGGTCACATCTGATCTTCATTCCTGAAGGAATTGAGGCCTCATGACCTCATGTCCTTGTTTGGATTTCACTGTCTCAATCATCCTTCCAAGGCTATTGCCAGGGCAAGAGCACCTCCCAGTGAATTTCTCAGTACTTCAGACTTTAAAATGGCCCAAAAAAAAAAAGCATTTCAATTAGGCTTTCCTAAGAAAATTACTTAAAATTGCAGGGCTCCAAAATGCTTCCAACACTTTTTTGTTTTTACCCAATCATGATGTCTTTTCTTAAGAGCTAAAAAAGAATTTCTCCCATGGTAGATATTTAGACAAGGATTTGATTGCAAGTAGTACTTTATTAGGAGAGTAACCCCAGAAAGTACCAGTAGAGAAATAGAGAAGTGAGGTTGGAAAGCGAAAACTGCCAACACAGGATACATTAAAGAGGAGGTTACAGTTGTGGCTAACTAGGGCTCAACAGTCATGGGAACATACGGGTAATCTTAGAGAAAAGATGTGTGTTGTCTTGCACAAGCTACGGGGAAACTGCTGTGTTTAACTGTCACTTCACTTATGGCACCTCCTTCTTTCTGCAGGCATATGCAGAATGCATTCAGGCAGCCATAGAGAGCCCTCCGACAATTTGTTGAAAGTGTCTGCAGTAAGAATCCATTGCTTAGTGTGACAAACAGGGAAAGAACTTGCTACAGATACCATCTGCTCCAGTGTGCCTTTTGCACAACTCATATCTACTCATTGCCCTATTAGGTTCATTCATTTTATCTCTCACTGATTCTTTAAGGTCATGGTTAGTCCTCATTTATTAATTTATGTATGTGTGTATTTATTTCAGACTGTGCTGGGTCTTCATTGCTGTGGGCTTGTTTTCTCTAGTTGTGGTTCACAGGCTTCTCACTGCAGTGACTTGAGGGCTCTTATGTCCCCTGCATTGGTGGGTGGATTCTTAACCAATGGACCTCCAGGGAAATCCATTCTAATTTCTAAATAAATAAATACAGTGTTAAAACAGGAGTGTTCCAGAGGAAAGTTATGGATCCTGACTATTACAGCTGGTTCCCTAGGCAATAATCTAATTTCTTGACAAGTGGGTCACATCTGATCTTCATTCCTGAAGGAATTGAGGCCTCATGACCTCATGTCCTTGTTTGGATTTCACTGTCTCAATCATCCTTCCAAGGCTATTGCCAGGGCAAGAGCACCTCCCAGTGAATTTTGCGTGTTCAACACAAATTGTTTCCTGCACTGTTAGGTAGCTTCAGCCTTATAATTTCATGATAATAAAGATCAATTACGGCTTTCAGTAAATGTACATCTCTTTTTTAACCATTAGCCTTCTGGCAGCAGAACCCGAAAGAGCAGTCATAATTTTAGTTGTAACTGTTACAGAAATGTTCCCTAACCCCCAAGAACCAAAATATTTAATCACATGAATCCTTAAGATGCATGAAATAGAAAGCATGGATTGCTTTAAGAGGAATAGAGGGAAGTGTGAGTTTACACACCTATCTTCAACATGTGGTTTCTGGACCTATGTAGTCTGGCTATCAAGAACACTGAACAAGCCATTTCTGCTTGTTTTGTTTTTAATATATAGCTTATCTTGAAGGACAGCAGAATGTTACCCTCAAGTTAAAGCCTTAACTGTGCCTTTAAAAGGCTGTTCCAAAGTTCATCAGATTGTCAACTTGTGACTTTGTATAGTCAACTACACAAATATTTCCTGAGTTATTTTATGTGTAAATTATCTTGGTTTAGTAATATTAACATGATGGAGTTTTGCTTTCAATAAATTAAATATCTTTTTATATCTGGGTCTCATTTTCCTCCCATATGACAGAAGAAGATTGAGCTGGGTGATTTATAAGAACTTTTCCAGTTTTCATTTATTCTCTATCTTCTCCAGATAGGCAGAAAGCTATTTCTGCATCATTTTGGTATTTGTACTATGGAGAAAATACATCGCTGTTGACCTTGTGATGGCCACTGAGTGCTAATAGTATGTACCCAGATGCTATTTTCTCAACACAAAGCATCTTCTTAATTTATATCTACTTGAAATGTCCTAGGAGGCACTTTTAAAACAAAACTTTAAAATTATAGGAGCATCAGATCTCATAAAGAAATTGGTAAAGCTAAGGAAATGTAACAAACTAAAATTGAGTAAATTTCTTGACAAGTGGGTCACATCTGATCTTCATTCCTGAAGGAATTGAGGCCTCATGACCTCATGTCCTTGTTTGGATTTCACTGTCTCAATCATCCTTCCAAGGCTATTGCCAGGGCAAGAGCACCTCCCAGTGAATTTTGCGTGTTCAACACAAATTGTTTCCTGCACTGTTAGGTAGCTTCAGCCTTATAATTTCATGATAATAAAGATCAATTACGGCTTTCAGTAAATGTACATCTCTTTTTTAACCATTAGCCTTCTGGCAGCAGAACCCGAAAGAGCAGTCATAATTTTAGTTGTAACTGTTACAGAAATGTTCCCTAACCCCCAAGAACCAAAATATTTAATCACATGAATCCTTAAGATGCATGAAATAGAAAGCATGGATTGCTTTAAGAGGAATAGAGGGAAGTGTGAGTTTACACACCTATCTTCAACATGTGGTTTCTGGACCTATGTAGTCTGGCTATCAAGAACACTGAACAAGCCATTTCTGCTTGTTTTGTTTTTAATATATAGCTTATCTTGAAGGACAGCAGAATGTTACCCTCAAGTTAAAGCCTTAACTGTGCCTTTAAAAGGCTGTTCCAAAGTTCATCAGATTGTCAACTTGTGACTTTGTATAGTCAACTACACAAATATTTCCTGAGTTATTTTATGTGTAAATTATCTTGGTTTAGTAATATTAACATGATGGAGTTTTGCTTTCAATAAATTAAATATCTTTTTATATCTGGGTCTCATTTTCCTCCCATATGACAGAAGAAGATTGAGCTGGGTGATTTATAAGAACTTTTCCAGTTTTCATTTATTCTCTATCTTCTCCAGATAGGCAGAAAGCTATTTCTGCATCATTTTGGTATTTGTACTATGGAGAAAATACATCGCTGTTGACCTTGTGATGGCCACTGAGTGCTAATAGTATGTACCCAGATGCTATTTTCTCAACACAAAGCATCTTCTTAATTTATATCTACTTGAAATGTCCTAGGAGGCACTTTTAAAACAAAACTTTAAAATTATAGGAGCATCAGATCTCATAAAGAAATTGGTAAAGCTAAGGAAATGTAACAAACTAACAACTGTGAGTAAATTCATTTTGTAAAGAAGTCAACATGCCAAGAACAAGTAATTGCCATATTTGGGTATTATTCTCTATATTTCTTTTAAAAAGATCAGTGAAAAACTTGTTATAGAATTCATACTGCTGTATAAATGCTGAATAAATCAGATAATTTTCTGAACCCAAAACAACTTGATATAATTTTGTAATTTCAGTCTTGATTGGGGAGCTAGAAAACCATTTTTCTAGATATGTTTTACCCTGTTATGCCAAGATATCTGATTGTATTTATGAAGTGATAAAAAACTATCAAAGGAAGGCATATTCTTCTACTTGGAGTAGATGAATCACCCTTCATTTTGTTTATAGGAATCTTGCATGAATAATTATCACAATTTGAGGCAGATCTAATTCTTCTAAATAGTTAAGTCTAGCCTTTTAAGATTAATCAGTGTTAAGAATTACATGGTCAATAACCTTGGAGCTATGATAATCTTAAAAACCCTAAGAGTAACAAGATTGCTACTAATACCTTCAAACAATATGATTATTTCAAATATAGGAATTAAAAGTTATATTATAGAAAATATACTGGGAATCAGAAAGCTGAAGTCATTATTTATTATTAGAATTTTTGTAGTTGATGTTTTATATTAAATTTAAATTTTTTAAGCCTCTAAGTCATTATTTTTTATCCAGCTTTATTCTTAGGCCTGTTTGGGTCTCTCATCACAGTGGCCTCTCTAGTTGCAGAGCACAAGCTCTGGATGCATGCACTTCAGAGCGCTGGCTGGTAATTGCACACACTGGCCCAGCTGTTCCTCGGCATGTGGGATCTTCCCAGGCCAGGGATCGAACCAGTATTCCCTGGGCCCCCCTGCCCCGAAGTATATTAATTTATTTATTTAGCAACTATTTACTGAGTTTCTGATGTGCTAAAATAGTATGTACCCAGATGCTATTTTCTCAACACAAAGCATCTTCTTAATTTATATCTACTTGAAATGTCCTAGGAGGCACTTTTAAAACAAAACTTTAAAATTATAGGAGCATCAGATCTCATAAAGAAATTGGTAAAGCTAAGGAAATGTAACAAACTAACAACTGTGAGTAAATTCATTTTGTAAAGAAGTCAACATGCCAAGAACAAGTAATTGCCATATTTGGGTATTATTCTCTATATTTCTTTTAAAAAGATCAGTGAAAAAACTTGTTATAGAATTCATACTGCTGTATAAATGCTGAATAAATCAGATAATTTTCTGAACCCAAAACAACTTGATATAATTTTGTAATTTCAGTCTTGATTGGGGAGCTAGAAAACCATTTTTCTAGATATGTTTTACCCTGTTATGCCAAGATATCTGATTGTATTTATGAAGTGATAAAAAACTATCAAAGGAAGGCATATTCTTCTACTTGGAGTAGATGAATCACCCTTCATTTTGTTTATAGGAATCTTGCATGAATAATTATCACAATTTGAGGCAGATCTAATTCTTCTAAATAGTTAAGTCTAGCCTTTTAAGATTAATCAGTGTTAAGAATTACATGGTCAATAACCTTGGAGCTATGATAATCTTAAAAACCCTAAGAGTAACAAGATTGCTACTAATACCTTCAAACAATATGATTATTTCAAATATAGGAATTAAAAGTTATATTATAGAAAATATACTGGGAATCAGAAAGCTGAAGTCATTATTTATTATTAGAATTTTTGTAGTTGATGTTTTATATTAAATTTAAATTTTTTAAGCCTCTAAGTCATTATTTTTTATCCAGCTTTATTCTTAGGCCTGTTTGGGTCTCTCATCACAGTGGCCTCTCTAGTTGCAGAGCACAAGCTCTGGATGCATGCACTTCAGAGCGCTGGCTGGTAATTGCACACACTGGCCCAGCTGTTCCTCGGCATGTGGGATCTTCCCAGGCCAGGGATCGAACCAGTATTCCCTGCACTGCAAGGCAGACTCTTCACCCACTGGAACACCAGGGAAGCCCCTATATTAATTTATTTATTTAGCAACTATTTACTGAGTTTCTGGTATGTGTCAAGTAACGTTCTAGATGCTTCCCAGGTGGTGCTAGTGGTAAAGAACCTGCCTGGCAATGCAGGAGACATAAGAGATGCAGGTTTGATCCCTCAGTAGAGAATATACCCTAGAGAAGGAAATGTCAACCCATTCCAGTATTCTTGCCATGGACAGCGGAGCCTGGCAGGCTATAGTCCATGGGGTCACAAAGAGTCAGACATAACTGAAATGACTTGGCACATAGTACATCCTTCTAGCCACTAATCCCTACTGACACTAATTCCTGGATCTTATAGACTGAGAATGTCTTACAGGAGAAAAATACGGTATTGTGTTGATAAATTATAGAATATGTAAAATGATGTGATAAACCTATAAAAAGTAAAGATAAAGACAAGTACAGTAAATGAAGAGGATAAAGAGTGTTGCATTTTTTCTAAAAGATGGTCAGTAGGGAGCACACTGAGTTAATGTGAGTAAAAGTTGAGTGACACAACAAACCATCTGAGTATTCAGAGAAGAGCGATCCTGGATGTAAGAGGAGGATGTGCAAAGGTTCTAGCACAGAAATACACCTGACAAGTTCGAGAGTAACAAGGAAGACAAGTGTGGTGGAGGTGAATGAGCAAGGAGGCGAATCAAAAGAGGCAAGGTCAGCAAATCTCAGAGAACAGATCATGTGAGACCTTCAAGTTCATAATCCACTCAGAGCAAGATGGGAAGCCACTGGTGGGCTCTGAGGGGAAAAAAAGGTGGCATGATCTAACTCAGGTACAACAGCTACTGCCTTTGCTGTGTTTAGAAGAGACAGAAGCAAGCTTGGATGGAAATGGGAGGACTAGCCAAAAAGTTGTAGTGAAAATCTAGAAAAAGAGATTGGTCCAAGAGTGTGTTCCATCGAAGGTAGTGAGAAAAGGTTTTATTCTTTAGTTGTTTTTATTTTCTTTGTTTGGCCACATAGCATGCGGCATCTTAATTTCCCTACTGGTGAGGGACTGAAACAAACAATGACCCTTGCATTGAAAGCACAGTCTTAACTACTGGACAGCCAGGGAAATCCTAGGTATGTTGAAAATGGAGGATAATGGATCTTTTTGTAGAAAGATGGGGTTCTCATTTAATGATACCAGAAATCACATGTTTTGAAGATAATATAAGGCGTGTTACTCTGATATGCAAAATCTGAGAGGTTTACCTGTCAAGCACATGGAAATACTGAGTAGGCCCTTGGCTGCACTGATCTGAAATCCATGACAGTGGTAAACTTAGAAGCAAAATTTAAACTATTAGAACAGTGAAATTACAAAACTATATAGGGGTCACAAAGAGTCAGACACGACTGAGCGACTTGGCACATAGTACATCCTTCTAGCCACTAATCCCTACTGACACTAATTCCTGGATCTTATAGACTGAGAATGTCTTACAGGAGAAAAATACGGTATTGTGTTGATAAATTATAGAATATGTAAAATGATGTGATAAACCTATAAAAAGTAAAGATAAAGACAAGTACAGTAAATGAAGAGGATAAAGAGTGTTGCATTTTTTCTAAAAGATGGTCAGTAGGGAGCACACTGAGTTAATGTGAGTAAAAGTTGAGTGACACAACAAACCATCTGAGTATTCAGAGAAGAGCGATCCTGGATGTAAGAGGAGGATGTGCAAAGGTTCTAGCACAGAAATACACCTGACAAGTTCGAGAGTAACAAGGAAGACAAGTGTGGTGGAGGTGAATGAGCAAGGAGGCGAATCAAAAGAGGCAAGGTCAGCAAATCTCAGAGAACAGATCATGTGAGACCTTCAAGTTCATAATCCACTCAGAGCAAGATGGGAAGCCACTGGTGGGCTCTGAGGGGAAAAAAAGGTGGCATGATCTAACTCAGGTACAACAGCTACTGCCTTTGCTGTGTTTAGAAGAGACAGAAGCAAGCTTGGATGGAAATGGGAGGACTAGCCAAAAAGTTGTAGTGAAAATCTAGAAAAAGAGATTGGTCCAAGAGTGTGTTCCATCGAAGGTAGTGAGAAAAGGTTTTATTCTTTAGTTGTTTTTATTTTCTTTTTTTGGCCACATAGCATGCGGCATCTTAATTTCCCTACTGGTGAGGGACTGAAACAAACAATGACCCTTGCATTGAAAGCACAGTCTTAACTACTGGACAGCCAGGGAAATCCTAGGTATGTTGAAAATGGAGGATAATGGATCTTTTTGTAGAAAGATGGGGTTCTCATTTAATGATACCAGAAATCACATGTTTTGAAGATAATATAAGGCGTGTTACTCTGATATGCAAAATCTGAGAGGTTTACCTGTCAAGCACATGGAAATACTGAGTAGGCCCTTGGCTGCACTGATCTGAAATCCATGACAGTGGTAAACTTAGAAGCAAAATTTAAACTATTAGAACAGTGAAATTACAAAAACGAGTGGGGTGGGGGGAGGGAAAGCTGTAGTAATACTAGAGTAGACTTATCATGAAATGGCCTTTTTCTTTAAAATTATAGCTTTTACATTAAAAGTATCACTTGATCTCCCAGTCGATAGCTAAGCCAATAAAGTAGTCGTTCATCTCCTAGCTATTAGTTAATAATTTAGTCATGTTCAGCTATCATAATAATTCAACTATATTTTAATAATTCAGTGAAAATCCGAGATGGTGTTTTTAATGCTTTCAGTTCGCCCTTAGGGTAAATAATCCATACAACATGCATAGCATAATCAGGAAGGAGCAAACCCGCTTTTGAATCTCTGATGAAAGCCACCAAGGATATACGTCGTACACAACACTGCATCATTGGACTCAGGAATCACTACATGCAATGTTAATGCATGAAAATACGTAAATTCATGGCTTCTATAATATGCTTTTCCTAACTCACATGTGTAATGGGCAAAAAAGCAATATTTAGAATTTTTCTAGGAATAGAGTGACATTTTGCAGATTTTAAAATTTTATTAACGTCACATAGGGAAAAAGTCAGGTCCCCAGAGTGAAACTGAGGCTGTACTCAAAAGTGGGTAATTTGGGGTCACATTTAATAAAGGGGAAAACATAACAGCAAGATTCAGAGGGGTAACCTGGTAGATGTCATAATACTAGGAAGTTCTATAACTTGTCATTTAAAACTTAACTCTTTCTCAGACTTCACATTCACAGATTTAACATGATAATATACTTTTAACATTTGCCTTCACAGTTTGGAATGGACAAGTCAGGGGAAAAAGGCCCTAACCTCAAAATATTTCACCACACCTGTTCACATACATAAAGTGTTGTAGATTAATGCTTTAGAGCAGGAAATATAATAATTAGAAGAGAATAATAAAAGTCAAGAGTCTTCAAGGAATTTAATACAATTAGAATTACTGATAAGAAAATGCTCTAAAATACTTTGTGTTCTTTATTTATGGGGAAAGAAACTTTCTTACTAAATATGATGTAAGCATTTAATTAGGGGGACCAATAATTAATTATAAACACTGGGGGGCTTCTCTGGTGGTCCACTGGCTAAGAATGTGCCTTCCAATGCTGGGGACCCAGGTTCAACCCCTGGTTGGGAAACTAAGATCCATATGAAGTGAAGTGTGTCACTTAGTCGTGTCTGACTCTGCGACCCAATGGACTGTAGCCTGCCAGGCTCCTCTGTCCATAGAATTCTCCAGACAAAAAGACTGGAGCGGGTTGCCATTTCCTTCTCCGGGGTATGTTCTCAACCCAGGGATCAAACCCAGGTCTCCTGCATTTCAGGCAGATGCTTTACCATCCATCCCAGCCACCTGGGAAGCCCATATGCCACAGGACAAACATGCCTGTGAGCCTCAACTAGAGAAGCCTATGCACCACAACATAAAGCCCATGGATCACAATGAAGACCCAGCACAGCTTTAAAAAAAAAAAAAAAAAAAAAAAAGGGAATAAAATCTCAGAGGAAAATCACTATTTACCATGTTGGGCATTGCTGGCTAACTTTAGCACATAAGCCCCCATGTACATTTTTTAAAAATGATGAACACTGGGATATTTCAGGAGCATCCAGGATATTGTATATTTGTGTGCTCATGGTCATTCTGCAGTCTGCTTCCTTGGTGCTCCATGCCTTTGTCCCTTTCTTTCTCTTCTCATTATCCTAACTCATGGTCAGACTCACACCATCTCTCAGAGCTGGGGGAAAAATTCAGACTTTTACTCACATTATCCTCAGTATTTACAGATTCAGGGAATCCTACACATATGAAACTGCTAGTGCTAATTACTTTCCTAGTCCTATGGTCAGTTAAATCTAACACGTTTTACATGAACATTATCATTCTTTACCACCCAGTATAAAAGATCATTCCTCATTTATCTTCTCCTACACTATGTTGTGTACAATGTTTTGAGTTTCCTTTCCCTGATCAAACTTAGAACTTCTCGTCACCATCAAATCACAATTGAGAAAACTTCCGAAAATTGTAGAACCAAAATGTGCATCTCCCTCCAGCACTGAGTAGCAAAATAATATCTCGTACAAAATAAGGTTACTTACTATGTAACATTGCTTTGGAAACTTCAGTAAGGAAACTAATATCAATTTTTAAAAGACACAAATGTTAGAATAATCTTCAATTATTAAATCATCAAACAAATCTCTCTTAGGTCTCTTGCACTGACAGGTGGGTTCTTTACCACTAGTGCCACCTGGGAAACCTTTAGGTATACATAGTGCCCTTTATTTCACTTTTTTATTTGTGTTTAAATTCTATTCAGACGATTATAATTTTCTCTTGGAATTGCAGGTTATTTCCTCATTTCAGTCAAGAGTTTTCATTTGTTTAAAGACTAACATGCATATCTCTGTGTGTGTTTATCCCTAATATAAAGGGATTTTTTCCATGTATGTATCGCCTTCTTAGTGTTCCGTACAATTGGTTGGTAAGCTGTTTATATTTTACTTTCTCACAGATTTCTCAGACTACACTTGTGCTTCAAAGTATGTAAATAACATGCCAAACACATTGAAGGTGTGTGTTCCTTTTGGCCTGTTTAGTTGCTAGGCACCTCTTTCATACCCCTGTGCATCAGTTTTCAGTGGTGTAATTGAATCTACCTTTAAAGTTTGTTGTGAGAATCAATACATTCATAGATGTTGAGTATTCCTGATCAATGATAAGAAAGCTAAACTTAAGCTAATAGTTGTCCTCAGGTGACCAATGCCTTGCTATCTACCAGAAAGACATGAAAAAAAAAAATATACTATCCAACTAAAATGTTTAAACTAGTTGATTTCTGAAGTAGGCTGTATTGACAAAGTTTTTCTTTTTATTCATTTGAATATGTGTAAGTGACATTTAGATCAATGCCTTGATAATCTATCAACATATCATAAAGTTGCTTAGGGCATTATTACATCCTTCGGTCTTATGAATTGCTACTGCATCCTACTTTTTTATAATAAATTGTTTTTGGTTACTTAGATGTAATATTTAAACATTTAACTGATACTTCCTATAACATCGAAGACCTTCCACATTAATCTCTCAAAACGTTCAATCTCTGACACTCAAGATATTTCCTAATTTTGACTCCACCTTATCTTTCCATCCAGTTTCTTAAGGCAACCTAAACTTCTTGCTGCTTCCAATTCATATATCGATACCTAAGATTTCTGCCCCTCAGATAAACAACGCTTCCTCGCAAATTGATAGTCTGGAGATTCTCAGAGAAATGCTAACTCCATGCCATATGCAACTAAGTCCTGATCTCAATTATGTGCCAATTTTCAGAAAAAAAACGAATCGCTCGCAAATTGATAGTCTGGAGATTAGAAACATACCTGGGAAACCTTTAGGTATACATAGTGCCCTTTATTTCACTTTTTTATTTGTGTTTAAATTCTATTCAGACGATTATAATTTTCTCTTGGAATTGCAGGTTATTTCCTCATTTCAGTCAAGAGTTTTCATTTGTTTAAAGACTAACATGCATATCTCTGTGTGTGTTTATCCCTAATATAAAGGGATTTTTTCCATGTATGTATCGCCTTCTTAGTGTTCCGTACAATTGGTTGGTAAGCTGTTTATATTTTACTTTCTCACAGATTTCTCAGACTACACTTGTGCTTCAAAGTATGTAAATAACATGCCAAACACATTGAAGGTGTGTGTTCCTTTTGGCCTGTTTAGTTGCTAGGCACCTCTTTCATACCCCTGTGCATCAGTTTTCAGTGGTGTAATTGAATCTACCTTTAAAGTTTGTTGTGAGAATCAATACATTCATAGATGTTGAGTATTCCTGATCAATGATAAGAAAGCTAAACTTAAGCTAATAGTTGTCCTCAGGTGACCAATGCCTTGCTATCTACCAGAAAGACATGAAAAAAATATACTATCCAACTAAAATGTTTAAACTAGTTGATTTCTGAAGTAGGCTGTATTGACAAAGTTTTTCTTTTTATTCATTTGAATATGTGTAAGTGACATTTAGATCAATGCCTTGATAATCTATCAACATATCATAAAGTTGCTTAGGGCATTATTACATCCTTCGGTCTTATGAATTGCTACTGCATCCTACTTTTTTATAATAAATTGTTTTTGGTTACTTAGATGTAATATTTAAACATTTAACTGATACTTCCTATAACATCGAAGACCTTCCACATTAATCTCTCAAAACGTTCAATCTCTGACACTCAAGATATTTCCTAATTTTGACTCCACCTTATCTTTCCATCCAGTTTCTTAAGGCAACCTAAACTTCTTGCTGCTTCCAATTCATATATCGATACCTAAGATTTCTGCCCCTCAGATAAACAACGCTTCCTCGCAAATTGATAGTCTGGAGATTCTCAGAGAAATGCTAACTCCATGCCATATGCAACTAAGTCCTGATCTCAATTATGTGCCAATTTCCTCAGTAATATACCACATATACAGAGAGCTACGTAGATTATTATTCCAGACTTGGTGGTATCTATAAAAAGGCTTAGCTAAAAAGGTTCCAACTAGCACATGAAGTGGGTGAAAACTATTACAGCTTTATCCAAGACCCATTCCAGTGGCAGCTTAGAAACACATCATCTTGGATGAAATAATGAGGTAGTAATGAAGAAAGCTACTACTGAATAAGTGAAAACAAAACAAGTTTCTTACAGCCAGGATATGACTGATAGAGAATGGATAAATAGCTGAAACAACCTTAGATGTCATGGAAAAGGGTTTCATCAGTTATATAAACAGTATCAAGAATGAAATTTGTGTCTCAGAGCTTTTTTCCTACCAAAATGTTCACACTCTCATTGAGTGGTTCCAATTCCAGGTAAAGTGAAATAAACACATGTTATCCTTTCTCTTCACTGGAAACTACTATAAAATCTGTACAGAATGCAGAATTTAGCTATCTGAGGACTCTAAAAACAAGATAGCAATAGGGAGTTTGGGGAAGACCAGACTCCAAAGATTCAATGTTCTACCAAATCTGTGTTGAGTTTACCTTTTTTCTTCCTTCTGTCCCTCTCAACCTGAAGTCATTTCAGTTAAGAACTCAAAGTAAGTAAAAGGACAGGCAAAGAGAGAGTTACAAAAGTGTTATCTTGAGGGTAGAAAAAGGAACCCGTACATCTCAGAGTGAGGAAAAAATCCCATTTTTCTTTTGTCCTTTCTCTCCATTCTTTTATGCTCTGACTCCCAAGGAATTGCAAGCTGGCAACAGGAGTCTATAGGAAACAATTCTAAGGGATAAAACTCTTCTCTCCGTTCAGTACAATTGGTGTCCCATGAGCACAGGCAAAACTAACATTCTCTCTCTTTCTCCCTCTCTCTCTTTTTCTATTGCTCTCTTTCTCTGCTTCTTGACTGAGGGTGCAGTGCAATCACAGAAGTGAACATTATTCAGCTAGTACACCAACGTGTGAACCCTTTGGAAACAAGAAGTATTTGGGAGAAAGCAGGGCAAGAGAAGCTTGGGAAATCTTCTCTAGGAAGGTAAATACAAATTCCTGAGTTCACCACTGTGAACTGAAGTATTTCCTGCCATATTGGTGGGTAAGAAACATCACAGCTATCCACGATTCCAGTCCTCTGAATGTGCCTTTCTGAACCATGCTGACAAGAGTGCCACTACTTCCTACATAAGGAACTTATAGGATGCCACAGTCATCAGTGACTACAGCCTTCCCGTGTGAGCCAGACTGACACTGAAGCTGGAAAAGATCCTGATGCTGGGGAAAATTGAAGGCAGAAGGCAAAGGGGATGACAGAGGACAAGATGGTTGGATGGCATCACCGACTCAATGGACATGAATTTGAGCAACCTCCGGGAGATGGTGAAGGGCACAGAAGATTGATGTGCTGCAGTCCATGGGCTCTCAGAGTCAGATACAACTGAGTCATTGAACTGAACTGTGAGTGAGCCTTAAGGGAATTCAAGAAAGAGAAGAATGCCTCTATAAATGGAATTCAAGAAAGAGAAGAATACCTCTATAAAAAATGCAAGATGCTGGCCCTTGATAGCTGACATGCATATCAAAAGAATGACTTCAATAATTCTAGATTCTTGAATCTTCCCATACATAGAAGAAGCCTAAATCCCTTAACTTGATATCCAGTGGTCCTTACTTAACAATAATCTTTGATATTCAGACTGCCTACCCTCTTTGTTGCAAAGTTGTATATCAACTGACTTCCTCCCATCCTCCACCTCCTTGGAGCAGTCTCTCAGGGCTGAGATATCCTCTCCCTGGCTTAAAGTCCTAAGATTTTCCCATCAAATAAAACTCTCTTTACTTTCAATCTACTTTCACGTTGCACCTATAGATCTAACCTAGCGTCACCTATCAGAGATTCCGAGAACTAAACTAATGATGGCTGCAGGTCTCGGACTGACCTGGGTAACTCATAAATAGGCAGATCTGAATAGCACCACAAAGCTTCAAGACTAAATTGACATTAGAGTATTGGTTCAAAGAATGTAGGATGGAGTTTTTAGCCTAAATCTATCAAGGTCAGCTGCCCACTAGAACAAAAATATCAAACAAACCATTAGATCTGAGCAAAGCCCAGCTTCTCATAATGCAGTATTCAAATATCCAATATAATCCAAAGCTACCCAGTATACAAAAACCTATGAAACTATCAAGTTACATGATAAGAAAACTGGCAATGAACATACATGACAAGATGACATATGTGTTGGAATAATCTGACAAAGACATAAAAACAGTTCTTACAAAATTCTTTGAGAGAATAGCTACAAACATTTATTGAAAGAAATCTTTAAAATAGAAGGTATCAGCAAATGGAGATATAAGGAAAAACCAAATGAAAATTTTAGATATGAAATATATAATAAGCCAAAAAAAAGTCACTGAATGGAGTCAATAGCAAAATCAAGATGACAGAAGAAAGAATTAGCAAATTACAGATAAATCGATAGAAACTAACCAGCATAAACAACAGGAAAAACAATGAAAAAAATGAATCAACAATCTCAAAGACCTTTGGAACAGAAGATCTAACATTGGTGTGATTGCAGTGCCAAAAACAGATGATACTGACTACAGTTCAGGAAAAAAAATATTTTAAGACATAATGACATAAAATTTGACTGATTTGGCAAAAGACAGAAACCTATGGATTCAAGAAGGTAAGTAAATCCTAAATAGAATAAGCCTAAGGAAACCCACGCCAAGATACTCTGAAATCAAACTGCTCAAACACAAAGACAAAGCAAAATAAATTAATTAATTTACCTTAAAAACAACAAGAAAAAAAATAACACAATACCTACAGAAGAATAACAATTACAATGGCTGTAAATTTATCAGAACATTAGAACCTAGAAAAGTTAGCATAGCATGTTTAAAGTGTTGAAACAAAACAATTATAAACCCAGAATTCTGTATCTAGTGAACAACACATCCTTCGAGAATAAAGGGGAAGTCATGACATTCTCAGAAGAAAGAATATTAATAGAATTCATAGCCAGAAAACTTTTTCTAAAAACAAAAAAAAACATAATGTTAAATGAAGCACTTCAGAAAATAGGGTAATGGTATCAGAGAGATAGGACACACCCAAAATAAGGGCTAATAGAAATTATAAATGTGTGGGTAAATAAAGCTTTTCTTCTCAAGTTGAGTTATTTACATTTTATGTGAAGATTGAAAAAAAAGTATAGTACCACACTGGTTTTTCAATGTATATAGATATAATACATTGGTTAGGTAGCCCTGAGATGGTTAGATAAACACTGCTGAGTCAATGGACATAAATATTAGGAAATTCCAGGAGATAGTGGAGGACAGGGAAGCCTGGCATGCTGCTTTCCATAGGGTCACAAAGAATCCAATATGACTTAGCAACTCAATAACAGATGTAATAGAAGACCAATACAGCATTAATAGGAGAACAAAGGAACCTATACAGGTAGTAAGATTTCTACATTAAGTTGAAGTGATAAAAGGCTATTTCTAAAAAGTCTTTCGAAAGGGAACTACGTATTTTGTAATCCCTAAAGCAACCCTTAAAACTGCTAACAGAAGAGATTTTGCTAAAATCACAGGCTTTTATGTTACAAATAAGAAACTAACCAGCATAAACAACAGGAAAAACAATGAAAAAAATGAATCAACAATCTCAAAGACCTTTGGAACAGAAGATCTAACATTGGTGTGATTGCAGTGCCAAAAACAGATGATACTGACTACAGTTCAGGAAAAAAAATATTTTAAGACATAATGACATAAAATTTGACTGATTTGGCAAAAGACAGAAACCTATGGATTCAAGAAGGTAAGTAAATCCTAAATAGAATAAGCCTAAGGAAACCCACGCCAAGATACTCTGAAATCAAACTGCTCAAACACAAAGACAAAGCAAAATAAATTAATTAATTTACCTTAAAAACAACAAGAAAAAAAATAACACAATACCTACAGAAGAATAACAATTACAATGGCTGTAAATTTATCAGAACATTAGAACCTAGAAAAGTTAGCATAGCATGTTTAAAGTGTTGAAACAAAACAATTATAAACCCAGAATTCTGTATCTAGTGAACAACACATCCTTCGAGAATAAAGGGGAAGTCATGACATTCTCAGAAGAAAGAATATTAATAGAATTCATAGCCAGAAAACTTTTTCTAAAAACAAAAAAAAACATAATGTTAAATGAAGCACTTCAGAAAATAGGGTAATGGTATCAGAGAGATAGGACACACCCAAAATAAGGGCTAATAGAAATTATAAATGTGTGGGTAAATAAAGCTTTTCTTCTCAAGTTGAGTTATTTACATTTTATGTGAAGATTGAAAAAGTATAGTACCACACTGGTTTTTCAATGTATATAGATATAATACATTGGTTAGGTAGCCCTGAGATGGTTAGATAAACACTGCTGAGTCAATGGACATAAATATTAGGAAATTCCAGGAGATAGTGGAGGACAGGGAAGCCTGGCATGCTGCTTTCCATAGGGTCACAAAGAATCCAATATGACTTAGCAACTCAATAACAGATGTAATAGAAGACCAATACAGCATTAATAGGAGAACAAAGGAACCTATACAGGTAGTAAGATTTCTACATTAAGTTGAAGTGATAAAAGGCTATTTCTAAAAAGTCTTTCGAAAGGGAACTACGTATTTTGTAATCCCTAAAGCAACCCTTAAAACTGCTAACAGAAGAGATTTTGCTAAAATCACAGTGATAAACTGAAAATGAAATGTTAGAATGTCCAAATCACTCAAAAGAAGCAGGAAAGGGGAAAGCGGGAAATAAGAACAGAGGGAGCAAACAAAATGAATAGTGTTAGACCTAACTCCACACATAGTAATAAGTAGACATGGTTTAAACACACCTATTAAAAGACAGAGATTGTCAGAATGGATTAAAAATAAGATGACTCAAGTATATACCACTCAGAAGAAACTTACTTCAAATATAATGATATGAATAGACTAACAGTAAAATAATAGAAAAAGATACACTGTGCAAATGCTAATTAAAGGGAAGCTGGAGTGGCTATGTCATTATCAAAGGAGACTTCAGAGCAAATACGTTTACCAGAAATAGGGAGATTGTGTATCAAAGAAAGCGTCAATTCATTAAAATGGTATAACAGTATTAAATAGATAATGAACTAACAAGAAAGTTTCAAAATACATGAAGCCAAAACTGACAAAACTGAAAGGAAAAATAAACAAACCCATGATAATATTTGTACTTTTCAAAACTGTTCTCAATAATAGAAGTAATAGGAAAAAAAATCAAGTTTATAGAAGAGCTGAACAACGCTATCAACTGACTGGATCTGATTGGCACTGATAGAAAATTCAATTATTAGATAACTCATTCATTTCAGGGGCAAAGAGAAAATTCAACAAAACATACTATGTCCTGAGACAGAAAACAAATCTCAACATAAGTAAAAGACTTTAAAAAATTTATGGATAAAGCTTAGGAAGCTTTAAAGAAAGTTAGAAAATCTTTTTAACTGAATGGAAATGAAGACAAAATATATCAAAATGTGTATGATTAAAATTACACAGTACTTAGAGAAAAGTTATAGAATCTAATGTCTATACCAATCAGAAGAAACTTACTTCAAATATAATGATATGAATAGACTAACAGTAAAATAATAGAAAAAGATACACTGTGCAAATGCTAATTAAAGGGAAGCTGGAGTGGCTATGTCATTATCAAAGGAGACTTCAGAGCAAATACGTTTACCAGAAATAGGGAGATTGTGTATCAAAGAAAGCGTCAATTCATTAAAATGGTATAACAGTATTAAATAGATAATGAACTAACAAGAAAGTTTCAAAATACATGAAGCCAAAACTGACAAAACTGAAAGGAAAAATAAACAAACCCATGATAATATTTGTACTTTTCAAAACTGTTCTCAATAATAGAAGTAATAGGAAAAAAAATCAAGTTTATAGAAGAGCTGAACAACGCTATCAACTGACTGGATCTGATTGGCACTGATAGAAAATTCAATTATTAGATAACTCATTCATTTCAGGGGCAAAGAGAAAATTCAACAAAACATACTATGTCCTGAGACAGAAAACAAATCTCAACATAAGTAAAAGACTTTAAAAAATTTATGGATAAAGCTTAGGAAGCTTTAAAGAAAGTTAGAAAATCTTTTTAACTGAATGGAAATGAAGACAAAATATATCAAAATGTGTATGATTAAAATTACACAGTACTTAGAGAAAAGTTATAGAATCTAATGTCTATACCATAAACACAATTTCAAAACACTAATGTAACCTTTAGAACTAGAAAACAAAGGACAATTTAAAATTAACTGAGAAGAAAGAAAATAATAAAGAGCAGATATCAATAAAATCAAAAAGAAAAAATAAAAGAAAATCACAAAACTTAAAATGGAGTTCTTTGAAAAGAGCAATGAAACTGATAAACTCCAGCAATACTAACAAAATAAAAAGAGAAGTAGTAAATTATAAATATCAAAAATAAAAAATATTTTATTATATTTCCCGAAATGATGTTGCTAAAAAGATCAGAATATTACTGCAGAGCACACAAAACATTATTGAAAAGATAATGAGAATACTACAAACAACTCTATGCTTATAAATTTGAAAAATTACATAAAATAGACTAATTTCTTCAAAACCGCACACTACTAACTCTCATGAAGATAAAAGATTATCTGAATAGCCTTATAATTATTAAATAAACTGATTTTCTAGGTGAAATCTCAAAAGAAACCTCCATGTACACTGAGTCTTACTGATAAATTGTACAAAATATTTAAAGAACAGCTTCGATACTTTCACATTTCTTCCAGAAAGAGATAAAGAGGAAATACCTGACAACTCATTTTTAACAAAGCTGTGATCACTTTGACATCTAAGGCCAACAAACCAATCACAAAACCAAAAAACAAAGAAACAGAAAAATGGCAGGTCAATTTCTCTCACAAACATAGAAATAAAAATCCTCAACAAAACATTATCAAATTAAAGTGAACAATATGTAAAAAGAATATTACAGCATGAAACACTAAAATTCATCTCAGGAAGGCAAGGCTGAGTCAATAATCAAAAATCAATCAACATGCTGGACCATATTCATTCTACAAGAAAAAAAACACATGGTTTTCTCAAGAAATACAGAAAAACATCTGACAAATACAACTTCAGTTACTGATAAGAATTCTCAACAAATTAGGAAAAAAAGGGTACTCTCTCAACCTGAAGAAAAGCATGGATACAAACTTACAGTACCAGTCTATTAAATGGTGAGAGACTGCTTACCCTCTAAGGTTTGGTATAAGGCAGGGTATTAATTCTCACTGCTTTTATTAAAACTCAATATTCAATATTCACTACTCTTAGGATACAGTATACAATGATGTATTCATAATTCTATTTCTCCAATATTGATAAGTCTCTTTTTCCACACTCTCGCAGGGAGAGCTAAGGAATTAACAAAGGTGACTGGAACCCCATAAGGAAGACAATAACAGGTTGAAGGACTAAGATGTCACCACCTGATCTCCACATCTCTAAATTCTGCCTATCCTTAAAGTATCCCAATGCCCCACCACCATGATCTCCTCTGTTGATGAAGTTTCACCATCTTAAGAACCACATTAGTTATTTTTATGTTTTTCTTTTGTATTAAAATTGATTTAACTGATAAATATTGTTTTGAATATTTACAGGCTTCCCCTGTGGCTCAAAAGGTAAAAAATCCGCTGCAATGAGGGAGACCCAGGTTCGATCCCTGAGATCAGGAAGATCCCCTGGAGAAGGGTACATTCTCTCAATGTCTTACTGTTTTAAGCATTTCAAGGGCTAAAGCTACACTAATCATTTCTAGTACCTAAAATAAGCATTGGGGACTGAATTAGCAGGCCTTTATATTATTTAATGATCAATAAATGAATACAACTAAGACCTTTCTCTGACTCCCTTCCCCAGGTACATTCCACAGGTACATCCCTTCCACAGACACATTCCATCTACAGAGTTTGATCTCTTATATTTCCCATCTCTACACCGTTTATGTCTTTCACCTGCAATATTTATCCAAAGATGCATTACAAGCAATTAAAATAATTGACCTATCCTTTAAGAATGGCCTCCTCCATGATGACATTACATTTTGTGTAATATTATTTAAACATCAAATGGGAATAAGATAAGTTTTTCTTTGCTACATGTATCTCTCTTCCCAGCTTGAGTATGTACTGTGCTTAGTTGTTCAGTCGTGTCTGACTCTGCAGTCAAACATATGTAGCCCACCGGGCTCCTCTATCCATGGGATTCTCCAGGCAAGAATACTGGAGTGGGTTGTCATGCCCTCCTCAGGGAATCTTCCCAATCCAGGTCTCCTGCATTGCAGGTGGATTCCTTTACCATCTGAATCATGAGGTAATATAAGCTCCTTGAAAACAAGGACTATGGTATGGGGATGGGGGCTTGGCGGTGGGGGGGTGTATGTGTGGGGGTTGGGGTTGGGTATGTCCTTACAGGGAAGTTGACAGCAAACATATGTTGGATAGTTGCATGATTTTTCTTACCACTCTAATACCTGAAAATAGATGAGAAATATTAGGGATCAAATTCTGTAGATGGAATGTATCTGCGGAAGGGATGTACCCGAGTATTTTCAATCTTCTTCCTGTTGTTCTGTTTAGATTTAGCCATTGAACTTAAGAGACCAACTATTTGTTAGAGTGAATATGATCATAGCATAAATTATTCATTTTCAGAGATACTGCCTTTTATTCTTTGTTCCTCAGATATGGTCTTTGCTCTAAGCATATTTTTACTAGTATAAAAAAACACAAAATATGCCTTTCTCTCACACGTTCTAAAAGTGTACTTACTAATAAAAGAGCATCTTGTCAAGAATGTGAATAATCAAAAGCATACTTTTATCCTCCCCCCAAAAAAGTTAATTTTGATAGCCTTATTATTTAAAATTTTCCTAAGCCGTTTTTTTCCTGCCTCATGGTGGAGACAAATTCCTATTAATAAGCAAAATAACTGCTAGCATCTTTGTTACTTTCTTGAGCTAAGCCAAGTTGAACTATTTTTGCAATTAAAATAAATGCATTGATAGCCCACCATGTGGTTATCTGCTAGGCAAGAAAATAATTACTTTTTATGGGTAAGTAGGAATTATAGAAATAATATTTTTAATACTTTTCTAAAATTTATATTGATGCTAAAAAATTCTGATGCTAATTTCTATACTGTATAATTAGAATTTTAAAAATCATTGACTTTATCAAAAGTTATTCTCTCTTTTTTTTTCCACGTACAAAAACTAAAGTCAAATTAGGCTTAATAGGCTTAAACTCTTAACTGGAGTCTATAAGACTATTCAAAATTCAAAGTTGCTTTCTGAACAGATTGCACCAGCTAGTTGATGAAACTTGAGCTAATTACACTAATGTTGACAAAAGCAATGGCACAAAACAAATGTCACTTTTTTTAAAAAATTACACCTCTTCAAAAGATGCTAAATAGATTCAGTGATTTGTGGGTGTAACTGAACTATTTATGAAGAAACAGTTTTGCAAATTCTGAATAAAGATATAAAAAGTCTAAGTACAGTATGAGTGCTTATATACCATTTTCAAATGTATTTTAATGAAATATTTGAACTTTTGGAACAATAAAGAAATTACTATATTTGGCACTGAAACACTTTCCCTAAATTGTTTACTTTAAATTTTGTACCATATACAAAAATAAAACCTTTTTTGGAATGCCTTTATTATAAAGAGTTGGTATGGATATCTGAAATTTAGATTTAGCCATTGAACTTAAGAGACCAACTATTTGTTATAGTGAATATGATCATAGCATAAATTATTCATTTTCAGAGATACTGCCTTTTATTCTTTGTTCCTCAGATATGGTCTTTGCTCTAAGCATATTTTTACTAGTATAAAAAAACACAAAATATGCCTTTCTCTCACACGTTCTAAAAGTGTACTTACTAATAAAAGAGCATCTTGTCAAGAATGTGAATAATCAAAAGCATACTTTTATCCTCCCCCCAAAAAAGTTAATTTTGATAGCCTTATTATTTAAAATTTTCCTAAGCCGTTTTTTTCCTGCCTCATGGTGGAGACAAATTCCTATTAATAAGCAAAATAACTGCTAGCATCTTTGTTACTTTCTTGAGCTAAGCCAAGTTGAACTATTTTTGCAATTAAAATAAATGCATTGATAGCCCACCATGTGGTTATCTGCTAGGCAAGAAAATAATTACTTTTTATGGGTAAGTAGGAATTATAGAAATAATATTTTTAATACTTTTCTAAAATTTATATTGATGCTAAAAAATTCTGATGCTAATTTCTATACTGTATAATTAGAATTTTAAAAATCATTGACTTTATCAAAAGTTATTCTCTCTTTTTTTTTCCACGTACAAAAACTAAAGTCAAATTAGGCTTAATAGGCTTAAACTCTTAACTGGAGTCTATAAGACTATTCAAAATTCAAAGTTGCTTTCTGAACAGATTGCACCAGCTAGTTGATGAAACTTGAGCTAATTACACTAATGTTGACAAATGCACTGGCACAAAAACAAATGTCACTTTTTTCAAAAAAATTACACCTCTTCAAAAGATGCTAAATAGATTCAGTGATTTGTGGGTGTAACTGAACTATTTATGAAGAAACAGTTTTGCAAATTCTGAATAAAGATATAAAAAGTCTAAGTACAGTATGAGTGCTTATATACCATTTTCAAATGTATTTTAATGAAATATTTGAACTTTTGGAACAATAAAGAAATTACTATATTTGGCACTGAAACACTTTCCCTAAATTGTTTACTTTAAATTTTGTACCATATACAAAAATAAAACCTTTATATCTTAAGGAATGCCTTTATTATAAATTGAGTTGGTATGGATATCTGAAATGAAAATGCAAATTTTAGAGATTTAAGCCTTATACTATTTCAGGAAAAGTGTCTCTTTAAATTCAGCCACAAACACACTTATACTTTCTATTACTTGGCACAACAGCTACTTCGTGCTAAAAGTTTTACACTAGGAATTCACTAAAAGTTTTAAGTAAATGATATAATTACACCTTTCTAATAGTCCTGCAAAGGAAAAATGATCAAAATGAAGTTATCTGGGAATCGAAGAGATTAGATAACTCTTAATAGTTAATGAGCCTAGATTTCAATCCAAAGACTCCTTGACTCTCAGACTTCCACTGTTCCTACTGTCCCACCAGGGATCTCAAATGGAAAGTTTTTATCTGAATATCATAGATTCAAAATGATCAGCTTCCTTCTATTTCACATTTGAGAGAGTGTTCCAATGATGTTCCCAAAATAGGTCAATGCTTCTTTTAGAGTTGGGATTTGTCTTTAAGTGGCTGTTTTGAACAACCCCAAACTGCTGTTTTGCCACCTCTGAAACCTGGGCTAGATATATTCACTGAATCTCAAGGAATCAATCTCATCTGATTTATTAATAATTTTTCATTTACAAGATTAAAATGAATTAGAAATACTGATGACAGAAGTCAAGCTAGTCATTAGAAAATTAGTGAGTTTAAATTACTGGAGTTCTGTTAGTCATGTGGAGAGATGAGGACCCTTGTTGACAAAGATTCTTACACAGAAACAGAAGAGTTAAGATTAAACCATTTAGAGTATCTTCAGCCTTTGTGATCAGGGTTCAAAATGGTCCTTCCCATAGCCTCAGTTAAAAACTACCAGTCATCAACAGGTCAGGCTGGAGTCACCTATACACATGACTGTTTCATCTTTAAATGCCATCTACCAACCAACATTAAAGTTATAAAGGAAAATCTAGTTTTTAAGGTAGACATAAAGAAGTAATACCTAAATAAATAAACCCTATAAACCCTAAATACTGTAACCCAATACTTTTTATTATTCTATCACCTATGATGAGGCAATTAAAATTTTCTATTTATTAAAATTAATCCTCAGTAGATCTTGCTCTTGGATGACTGATACCTTATCTTTTCCTACCTGACTCTCTGACCCCTAACTTAATTGAAAATGTGTTTACTCTCCACTAGCTACAATTTCTTGTCATCCAGACTCTCGTCCCTTTGACACATCCAGTTTGTCCCATTCTGCGGGAACACTGAGGCTTCTCAAATATTCCTCAGCACATTTACCTTCCGGGGGTTTCTCTAAGTTTTACTCATTTACCAACTAGTTGCCTTAAGCTCAAACATCTTTCTGGTTGCCAGGCATACAAGACATCACTCGTCACCTTAAACAATGTTGTTGGGACTAGAGATGACTAAGGGCTTCTCAAGTGGCGCTGGTGGTAAAGAACCTGCCCTGTACTTCACAATGTCCTGGAGTTTGCTCAAATTTATAACCATTGAGTCAGTAATGCCATCCAACCATCTCCTCCTAGGTTGCCCTCTTCTCCTGCTGCCTCATTCTGATGGGTGAATGTAGATCAAAGAGCAAAGACCTATGCAAAACAAAAACAAAACTGGGTTTAAACTTAGGAAAGTGACCTACGAGGTACTAGACATCAAGTTGGCTATTTGACCCTCTTTGTGTTCTATTTTACTTGTATAAAAATAGAATACTATTCCCTGCCTAAATTTTAAATACAGAAGAGTCTTCACAAACTATAACATTCAGCATATTGAGAACTATCATCCTCAATTAACAGTATACAGCTTTAATGGGATGCTAATGGGAAACTACTGAACTGAGGAATTTTGTTTTCAAATAGCTAAAAGGTAGAATGAAAGCTTATGATTGATATGAATTCAGGTGTATCTCTGGGACAGCTTGCATTTCACAACTGTTTCATCAGGTTAGCGGCAATCACATTCTTTGTCTTTGTTCTTTATTATTTCCCTGACTTGGTGTAAGTATTTTGAGTAAAGGTGAATTCTCACATTTAGTCTGCATGAAAAATATATATGAAATAGCCTTTTTTAAAGGTTTACCAGGCAATTTGGAACCAAAGACAAGCTTAAAAGATCCCTAAATACTGTAACCCAATACTTTTTATTATTCTATCACCTATGATGAGGCAATTAAAATTTTCTATTTATTAAAATTAATCCTCAGTAGATCTTGCTCTTGGATGACTGATACCTTATCTTTTCCTACCTGACTCTCTGACCCCTAACTTAATTGAAAATGTGTTTACTCTCCACTAGCTACAATTTCTTGTCATCCAGACTCTCGTCCCTTTGACACATCCAGTTTGTCCCATTCTGCGGGAACACTGAGGCTTCTCAAATATTCCTCAGCACATTTACCTTCCGGGGGTTTCTCTAAGTTTTACTCATTTACCAACTAGTTGCCTTAAGCTCAAACATCTTTCTGGTTGCCAGGCATACAAGACATCACTCGTCACCTTAAACAATGTTGTTGGGACTAGAGATGACTAAGGGCTTCTCAAGTGGCGCTGGTGGTAAAGAACCTGCCCTGTACTTCACAATGTCCTGGAGTTTGCTCAAATTTATAACCATTGAGTCAGTAATGCCATCCAACCATCTCCTCCTAGGTTGCCCTCTTCTCCTGCTGCCTCATTCTGATGGGTGAATGTAGATCAAAGAGCAAAGACCTATGCAAAACAAAAACAAAACTGGGTTTAAACTTAGGAAAGTGACCTACGAGGTACTAGACATCAAGTTGGCTATTTGACCCTCTTTGTGTTCTATTTTACTTGTATAAAAATAGAATACTATTCCCTGCCTAAATTTTAAATACAGAAGAGTCTTCACAAACTATAACATTCAGCATATTGAGAACTATCATCCTCAATTAACAGTATACAGCTTTAATGGGATGCTAATGGGAAACTACTGAACTGAGGAATTTTGTTTTCAAATAGCTAAAAGGTAGAATGAAAGCTTATGATTGATATGAATTCAGGTGTATCTCTCTGGGACAGCTTGCATTTCACAACTGTTTCATCAGGTTAGCGGCAATCACATTCTTTGTCTTTGTTCTTTATTATTTCCCTGACTTGGTGTAAGTATTTTGAGTAAAGGTGAATTCTCACATTTAGTCTGCATGAAAAATATATATGAAAAACTAGGGAGACTCTCTTCTAATTGATTATTTTAGAACTGATCATTTCTGATTATTTCAAAAGTTCACCAGGCAAATCATTTGGAACCAAAGACAATGACATTCTGTAGAAATAAATTGTGACTTCCAAGATCACTTAGGATGTTCCACTATCTCATAAATAGATTCAGAATTACTCAATTATAGACTGATTAATGCATCTAATTATAGTAGTGATTTCACATTTATAAGAAAGACGAAAGATTGTCACCCAGATGTTTTCAAATATTTATCATCGTGTTCGGAAAATATCTGGATGAGTCAGGTTCTGTTCTGGGAGTTGCTGTTTGCTTCTTTTACTTTTCCTCCAAATATTTCAGCATGTTATAGAGATAGAAAGTGAAAGTTTTAGTTGCTCAGTTGTGGACTCTGTGCGATCCCTAGCCTGCCAGGCTCCTCTGTCCAGGAAATTCTCCAGGCAAGAATACTGGAGTGGGCAGCCATTTCCTTCCCCAGGGGATCTTCCCAACCCAGGGATTGAACCGGGGTCTCCTGCATTGCAGGCAGATTCTTTATGATCTGAGCCACCAGTAAAGCCTTATTATAGAAGTAATCTAGATATAAATCAAAATAGGCACATTTCAGAAAGATTAGTGTTATCTTAACTGGATGTTAAAAATCTTTCACCTGTTGATTTATACAAATGTAAATAAAGACTACATATTTAGTTTGATAGTTTGATAAAATACCATAAATATTATTATGAAATTTCATTACATAAAACATGGTATGTTTTTAAAAATCTCTAAACGTTTATTAGCAAAGGCTTAGCAGAATGGGATCCACTTTGCTTTGAGCTGTATACTTGTGGTCATATGTAGGTTATGCCTATCATTAAATGGAAAATTGTTTCTATCTTTAAATTTGAATTTTAATGACCTATATTGCTAAATATACACATTTTAAAGAATATCAGAAATAACACCTTTGCATATTTCATCTTTGATAGCCCAGAGAGAGTAGATACAAGCTGTCTCTACCTCTATCCTTGTCCTTTCACTAATTTCTTTACCACTAAATTTGATTTTATGATTAGAGAGCAGTAAAGGTGTAGATTTCAATCTTATAGATTCAAAGTCTGCATGAAAAATATATATGAAAAACTAGGGAGACTCTCTTCTAATTGATTATTTTAGAACTGATCATTTCTGATTATTTCAAAAGTTCACCAGGCAAATCATTTGGAACCAAAGACAATGACATTCTGTAGAAATAAATTGTGACTTCCAAGATCACTTAGGATGTTCCACTATCTCATAAATAGATTCAGAATTACTCAATTATAGACTGATTAATGCATCTAATTATAGTAGTGATTTCACATTTATAAGAAAGACGAAAGATTGTCACCCAGATGTTTTCAAATATTTATCATCGTGTTCGGAAAATATCTGGATGAGTCAGGTTCTGTTCTGGGAGTTGCTGTTTGCTTCTTTTACTTTTCCTCCAAATATTTCAGCATGTTATAGAGATAGAAAGTGAAAGTTTTAGTTGCTCAGTTGTGGACTCTGTGCGATCCCTAGCCTGCCAGGCTCCTCTGTCCAGGAAATTCTCCAGGCAAGAATACTGGAGTGGGCAGCCATTTCCTTCCCCAGGGGATCTTCCCAACCCAGGGATTGAACCGGGGTCTCCTGCATTGCAGGCAGATTCTTTATGATCTGAGCCACCAGTAAAGCCTTATTATAGAAGTAATCTAGATATAAATCAAAATAGGCACATTTCAGAAAGATTAGTGTTATCTTAACTGGATGTTAAAAATCTTTCACCTGTTGATTTATACAAATGTAAATAAAGACTACATATTTAGTTTGATAGTTTGATAAAATACCATAAATATTATTATGAAATTTCATTACATAAAACATGGTATGTTTTTAAAAATCTCTAAACGTTTATTAGCAAAGGCTTAGCAGAATGGGATCCACTTTGCTTTGAGCTGTATACTTGTGGTCATATGTAGGTTATGCCTATCATTAAATGGAAAATTGTTTCTATCTTTAAATTTGAATTTTAATGACCTATATTGCTAAATATACACATTTTAAAGAATATCAGAAATAACACCTTTGCATATTTCATCTTTGATAGCCCAGAGAGAGTAGATACAAGCTGTCTCTACCTCTATCCTTGTCCTTTCACTAATTTCTTTACCACTAAATTTGATTTTATGATTAGAGAGCAGTAAAGGTGTAGATTTGATTTTTGCTTATCATATTTTTTTTTCATTTTCAAAAACAAATCTGCCACTACTGTTGCTCTAGTGTTCTTTTGGTAGTTTAAAATTGGATTAAAAAAGATTAATAAAACACCTTAAACTTTCTTCTGATGGTATTAATCCAACCAGTGTTTAGGAAGCCCATACACTGACTGATAGAAAAAAATATATCTTTATTCCAGGAGACATTTGTTATAAATTATATTGGAAAAGTGAAACCAGATCTTGTCCAAGAAGTGCCCCTGCAATTGTTTTGCCTTTTTTTTTTTTTTTTTAATTTATTTTGGGTGGGGGTGGGGTTGGGGAGGGAGGCGAGCGGGCAGGCCACTTCTATCGGCCTTTCATTTATTTATTTCTCATCCATCTTTGTTCTTCGGCCCATGTGGGCCTCCCATCACGATGGCCTCTGTTGTCGCAGAGCACCGGCTCTGAGCACATGCGCTCCAGAGCTCCGACTCGGTAATTGGACGCATCGGTCCAGCCGTTCCGTGGCACGTGGGATCTTCCCAGGCCAGGGCTCGAACCAGCGCCCCTTGCACTGCAAGGCGGTGCCCTTACCCACTGGACCACCAGGGGAAGCCCACCCCTGCAGTTTTGAGGATACAGGAATCCTTTTTGCTTTTAGGAAAATTAAATTTAGTTTGCAAATGGTTAATCTGGCTAAAATATCCAAGTTAAAAGTTACATATCCCAACTTATTGATCTTATATGCAGATCACTAAGTAAACCTTCAAAGTCTGTCCCATGTTTTGAGTAATGCTGCAGTGATAGTCAAAGAATAAAGCCAACTTTGAAACAGTTAAATTTTGTCAGTGTCTGCTAAGAGAATGAAGGTGCTTCATTAACCAGTCTAGATATTTTGTGAATTATTTGTTTTAATAATAAATAATACTACCCTAATTTATTAGACTAATCAAGATACTAGAAAAATAAATGAGGAAACCTTCTTTTCCTTGTCCCAGAGAGAGTAGATACAAGCTGTCTCTACCTCTATCCTTGTCCTTTCACTAATTTCTTTACCACTAAATTTGATTTTATGATTAGAGAGCAGTAAAGGTGTAGATTTGATTTTTGCTTATCATATTTTTTTTTCATTTTCAAAAACAAATCTGCCACTACTGTTGCTCTAGTGTTCTTTTGGTAGTTTAAAATTGGATTAAAAAAGATTAATAAAACACCTTAAACTTTCTTCTGATGGTATTAATCCAACCAGTGTTTAGGAAGCCCATACACTGACTGATAGAAAAAAATATATCTTTATTCCAGGAGACATTTGTTATAAATTATATTGGAAAAGTGAAACCAGATCTTGTCCAAGAAGTGCCCCTGCAATTGTTTTGCCTTTTTTTTTTTTTTTTTTTTTTTTTTTTTTTTTGGGGGGGGGGGGGGGTTGGGGAGGGAGGCGAGCGGGCAGGCCACTTCTATCGGCCTTTCATTTATTTATTTCTCATCCATCTTTGTTCTTCGGCCCATGTGGGCCTCCCATCACGATGGCCTCTGTTGTCGCAGAGCACCGGCTCTGAGCACATGCGCTCCAGAGCTCCGACTCGGTAATTGGACGCATCGGTCCAGCCGTTCCGTGGCACGTGGGATCTTCCCAGGCCAGGGCTCGAACCAGCGCCCCTTGCACTGCAAGGCAGTGCCCTTACCCACTGGACCACCAGGGGAAGCCCACCCCTGCAGTTTTGAGGATACAGGAATCCTTTTTGCTTTTAGGAAAATTAAATTTAGTTTGCAAATGGTTAATCTGGCTAAAATATCCAAGTTAAAAGTTACATATCCCAACTTATTGATCTTATATGCAGATCACTAAGTAAACCTTCAAAGTCTGTCCCATGTTTTGAGTAATGCTGCAGTGATAGTCAAAAGAATAAAGCCAACTTTGAAACAGTTAAATTTTTGTCAGTGTCTGCTAAGAGAATGAAGGTGCTTCATTAACCAGTCTGGTGAGATTATTTTGTGCTTTTCAATAATAATAATAAATACTACCCTAATTTTATTAGACTAATCAAGATACTAGAAAAATAAATGAGGAAATCAGAATTCAAGGCATATTTATTCAAACACACCAGTCACATAAAGCAAAGAAAGATAACTGGACCCACTCTGTATGTCCCTGAAAGCTAAGGTAATACATGGATTCAAAGAAAGTTCAGTGAAGACCCTGACCCCTGCAAGGACTGTCATATTGGTCCACATCGTTTAGTGTCCCCTCCTTAATTAGCAGTTGTCTACCGTTTTGATATAAATCTCTAGAGAAAAATGGAATGTAAACTCTTTCAGCCACTGTTAATGCTTGTTTTATAGATGATGAAGTATAAAATGATTGATCATGTAGTATAATGATGGATAAGGACAATTTCTGTAAAGGTCGAACCTATTAAATAAATCTTAGGATATATTTAAAAAACATCATATCTGCCTCACTGGAGCCTGGTAACTCTTTTCAATGACAGGTGGCCTTCACATCAGAGGAATAACAGCCGGGTAAACAAAAGACATTCACACTTCACTAAGAGAGTGGGAGGAAAAGAGTGAGATTGTGACATGACCACCGCTAATGTAGAGCCTGTCCTGAACAGAACAAAATAAAGACCTTGACTACAGCTGCATAATCCTGGAACAGTTTAACGAAAAGCAGTGCAAAACAAATGAACGAACAACAACAACAAATCATCCTTTTCAACACCTAGACATTTGTGGACACAGTAACATACAAATATTGGAAAAAAATTCTTTTCATTCATACCATGCAAAAAGAAAAGAAAAAGAAAAAAAAAAAAACTCACACTAATAATATGTTCTTTAAAAATTAAAGAAAACACAACCTTTGCATTAAACCTGTACTTTTCCCCTACAATGTGCTGAAAAGCTTTCTTTCTATCAGTTTAGGAACTTAGAGAAAAAGTTTCATTTAGATTTAACAGAATTATGGAAGCATATAGCTGAAAGGAACATCAGCTCCTCCTGAAACAACAGTGCATATTTTTTAAACTTGTTTTCATTCTCTTATACCACAAATGTACCATTCCACCCACCTTCATGTATAATGCAAAAATTTTCTTATCTTTAAATTATGGGAAGCCCTATTAAACCTGAAAGGAAAAACATTCAGCTCTACCTAATTTTATTGCAATAGATACTAGAAAAATAAATGAGGAAATCAGAATTCAAGGCATATTTATTCAAACACACCAGTCACATAAAGCAAAGAAAGATAACTGGACCCACTCTGTATGTCCCTGAAAGCTAAGGTAATACATGGATTCAAAGAAAGTTCAGTGAAGACCCTGACCCCTGCAAGGACTGTCATATTGGTCCACATCGTTTAGTGTCCCCTCCTTAATTAGCAGTTGTCTACCGTTTTGATATAAATCTCTAGAGAAAAATGGAATGTAAACTCTTTCAGCCACTGTTAATGCTTGTTTTATAGATGATGAAGTATAAAATGATTGATCATGTAGTATAATGATGGATAAGGACAATTTCTGTAAAGGTCGAACCTATTAAATAAATCTTAGGATATATTTAAAAAACATCATATCTGCCTCACTGGAGCCTGGTAACTCTTTTCAATGACAGGTGGCCTTCACATCAGAGGAATAACAGCCGGGTAAACAAAAGACATTCACACTTCACTAAGAGAGTGGGAGGAAAAGAGTGAGATTGTGACATGACCACCGCTAATGTAGAGCCTGTCCTGAACAGAACAAAATAAAGACCTTGACTACAGCTGCATAATCCTGGAACAGTTTAACGAAAAGCAGTGCAAAACAAATGAACGAACAACAACAACAAATCATCCTTTTCAACACCTAGACATTTGTGGACACAGTAACATACAAATATTGGAAAAAAATTCTTTTCATTCATACCATGCAAAAAGAAAAGAAAAAGAAAAAAAAAAAAACTCACACTAATAATATGTTCTTTAAAAATTAAAGAAAACACAACCTTTGCATTAAACCTGTACTTTTCCCCTACAATGTGCTGAAAAGCTTTCTTTCTATCAGTTTAGGAACTTAGAGAAAAAGTTTCATTTAGATTTAACAGAATTATGGAAGCATATAGCTGAAAGGAACATCAGCTCCTCCTGAAACAACAGTGCATATTTTTTAAACTTGTTTTCATTCTCTTATACCACAAATGTACCATTCCACCCACCTTCATGTATAATGCAAAGATATAGTTTTCTTATCTTTAAATTATCTGTGAAAGACAGCAGAGGGGTAGCATTCCATTACATGCCTTCAACAGCCTAAGAGTCATGTTTGTAGCCACCCTTTGGGGGATCAATTTCCAAATTCTAATCTTCTGCAGTTGTTTGAATAAGCTTAAATTCTTCATATTGCCATATTTTGTACTTGCTCTTTTTTTGCCTAGAATTTCCTATTTAAACGTAATATCCCTGGAACATTTCTTCTGATTCTTTGCAACTTAACCCAAGCATCATCTCTTCTGTGAAGTCTTTCTAGCCTTTCCCAAACAAAGTCAGGTTCTCTCTCAGCTTCTGACAGCATAAAGGTTTCCACATGCTCCTTGATGCATGCCTTTTTTATAGGATCGGATTAGAAAGCCCCAAGTCTTTTCTTCTGTGTGGCTCCCTTATTCTCACATTATTACCAGATTACCAACACTTCTGACATCAGAGGTATGAGGCTTAGGGATGCCATTTCTTACACTAGCAATTCTCTGCAACATCAGCTCAGTATCCTACAGTTTAACTCTATACCTGGAGAGAATATCATATCCCACAGCTGAAGGGCTCAGTCCCACAAGACTAATTCTACCCTATTTTAGATGCCACTCAATAAAACAGGTTGTCACCTGTGTTTCTCCTTAGTTTTGCAAACCTTTGTTACATCATCAGGTTTTCTATTAGAATTTTTGAATTTCTTACCCAGTTCAGAGACTGGTATTTATCCAAAAGTCTTTTTTATAGATTTGCTTGAAGAAGAAGCATTTTGTGAAACTTGGTTAGTGCTATGCCAGTATTTTAAGATAGTAACTAGGATTATGACTGATAACATTTTACCCAAACATATCAGAATTTAGGGAACTCCATATAGGTTCTAGGATATCTACATTAGTCACATTTAACCAGAGACTTATTACCCACTTGACAATACACGTACAATTCAACATATGAAATGAGCTTAATTAGTGTAATTTCTCTTTGGGATGTATCAGCATCCCAAATGTACCATTCCACCCACCTTCATGTATAATGCAAAGATATAGTTTTCTTATCTTTAAATTATCTGTGAAAGACAGCAGAGGGGTAGCATTCCATTACATGCCTTCAACAGCCTAAGAGTCATGTTTGTAGCCACCCTTTGGGGGATCAATTTCCAAATTCTAATCTTCTGCAGTTGTTTGAATAAGCTTAAATTCTTCATATTGCCATATTTTGTACTTGCTCTTTTTTTGCCTAGAATTTCCTATTTAAACGTAATATCCCTGGAACATTTCTTCTGATTCTTTGCAACTTAACCCAAGCATCATCTCTTCTGTGAAGTCTTTCTAGCCTTTCCCAAACAAAGTCAGGTTCTCTCTCAGCTTCTGACAGCATAAAGGTTTCCACATGCTCCTTGATGCATGCCTTTTTTATAGGATCGGATTAGAAAGCCCCAAGTCTTTTCTTCTGTGTGGCTCCCTTATTCTCACATTATTACCAGATTACCAACACTTCTGACATCAGAGGTATGAGGCTTAGGGATGCCATTTCTTACACTAGCAATTCTCTGCAACATCAGCTCAGTATCCTACAGTTTAACTCTATACCTGGAGAGAATATCATATCCCACAGCTGAAGGGCTCAGTCCCACAAGACTAATTCTACCCTATTTTAGATGCCACTCAATAAAACAGGTTGTCACCTGTGTTTCTCCTTAGTTTTGCAAACCTTTGTTACATCATCAGGTTTTCTATTAGAATTTTTGAATTTCTTACCCAGTTCAGAGACTGGTATTTATCCAAAAGTCTTTTTTATAGATTTGCTTGAAGAAGAAGCATTTTGTGAAACTTGGTTAGTGCTATGCCAGTATTTTAAGATAGTAACTAGGATTATGACTGATAACATTTTACCCAAACATATCAGAATTTAGGGAACTCCATATAGGTTCTAGGATATCTACATTAGTCACATTTAACCAGAGACTTATTACCCACTTGACAATACACGTACAATTCAACATATGAAATGAGCTTAATTAGTGTAATTTCTCTTTGGGATGTATCAGCATCCCAAATTCATCTAGAAGTTGAAAACGCTTCATTAGAATGATTTAGGAAGTTTTATCAACAAATATAAAAAGATTTCAAACACTTAGTCAGTTTTATCAACAAATATAAAAAGATTTCAAACACTTAGTCAGATAGAATTATAGGCCATTGTGAAACAACAGTTATTCACATAGCCAAATTAACAAGAAAGGATTTCAGAGGCAAATACAGGTTAGATCTTTTAAGGGGTAAATAAACTTAAGTCTGTTATCAAAGGCAGATCAACATCTGAAGAAAGTATGTCTTCTTAACAGAAAAAGTCAAATTCAAGTTTTTGCACCAGATTAAATTTAAAGGTAAACAATTAAATTTATTTTAAACAAAGTCAGTCCTGAACACACATAAACCTTTTTTCTCAGGGTCTACTTTCCACAAACCTTCTTATCACTTCATGTTCCCATTACTTTGTTTTCCCATCTTGAATCAGGCACCTGTAAGTCAGACCTACTTCCTTTTTCCTTGATAAAATGCAATTCCATTCCTCATACTTCTTTACTGAAAACATACATCCTACTTTCCTTAAGCAACCAAGAATTAACCTTTATATTAGTATTCTAATAGGTGAGCATAAATACCAGTGATGATTTCTACAAACATTTGGTTTTTATAGAGAACACCTCAAGATGGCACCAAACATTATTCATTAACAGTCCCAAATCTCTAGTTTCTCTGTAAGAGGAAAGTAGGGCCCAGTAAGGAATGTTTCAAAACTTTATTTTATTTGGAAATAGCCAATTAAATTAGAGCTCATTTACAAGATGATCTCAGCAATCTGCAATATTATCCACAAAAACAAAGGCACACACTGAGACATATATATATCCAAATAGATACAGCAAAAGATCCTATAGCTTTGTTTCCAAACTTAGTTATGAATCTGATATTAAAATATAAAATTCACCAGTTGTAAATGACAGTCGGAAAAAGAAAATTTTAAAAAGACATCACTCCCCCCGCTTTTATTTTCCTTAGGAATTAGAGATTGTCTAGATAAGTGTCCAGAGAGCTCTGATCTCAAGGCCTAGAAGGCCTTCCTTCCTCAGAGCAAGAATTCTTTAAGAGATAACTGTATTTTCCATGGTAATAGTTTCATAACCAAAAGCCAGAGCAGAAAGTGCTGAAATTGGCCCTAATAACAAGGGCGGATTGGGCTCAGTAGGGATTGACTCTCTGGGAAAGCAGGAGTCTTAGCTTGATCAAAACAATCTGAAGGGATAAGGGAATTTACAGGAGTGGGGGAAGCTTGAGACAACTGGTCTCTTCAAGGATTCTGAGGCGGAGGGAGTAGTGGTCTCTTCAAAGCGAGGCAAATACAGGTTAGATTTTAAGGGAAAAATTTTTTATGGTCTTTCTTAACAGAAAAAGTCAAATTCAAGTTTTTGCACCAGATTAAATTTAAAGGTAAACAATTAAATTTATTTTAAACAAAGTCAGTCCTGAACACACATAAACCTTTTTTCTCAGGGTCTACTTTCCACAAACCTTCTTATCACTTCATGTTCCCATTACTTTGTTTTCCCATCTTGAATCAGGCACCTGTAAGTCAGACCTACTTCCTTTTTCCTTGATAAAATGCAATTCCATTCCTCATACTTCTTTACTGAAAACATACATCCTACTTTCCTTAAGCAACCAAGAATTAACCTTTATATTAGTATTCTAATAGGTGAGCATAAATACCAGTGATGATTTCTACAAACATTTGGTTTTTATAGAGAACACCTCAAGATGGCACCAAACATTATTCATTAACAGTCCCAAATCTCTAGTTTCTCTGTAAGAGGAAAGTAGGGCCCAGTAAGGAATGTTTCAAAACTTTATTTTATTTGGAAATAGCCAATTAAATTAGAGCTCATTTACAAGATGATCTCAGCAATCTGCAATATTATCCACAAAAACAAAGGCACACACTGAGACATATATATATCCAAATAGATACAGCAAAAGATCCTATAGCTTTGTTTCCAAACTTAGTTATGAATCTGATATTAAAATATAAAATTCACCAGTTGTAAATGACAGTCGGAAAAAGAAAATTTTAAAAAGACATCACTCCCCCCGCTTTTATTTTCCTTAGGAATTAGAGATTGTCTAGATAAGTGTCCAGAGAGCTCTGATCTCAAGGCCTAGAAGGCCTTCCTTCCTCAGAGCAAGAATTCTTTAAGAGATAACTGTATTTTCCATGGTAATAGTTTCATAACCAAAAGCCAGAGCAGAAAGTGCTGAAATTGGCCCTAATAACAAGGGCGGATTGGGCTCAGTAGGGATTGACTCTCTGGGAAAGCAGGAGTCTTAGCTTGATCAAAACAATCTGAAGGGATAAGGGAATTTACAGGAGTGGGGGAAGCTTGAGACAACTGGTCTCTTCAAGGATTCTGAGGCGGAGGGAGTAGTGTGTGTACTCCTCTCCTAAATCAAAGGCCTTGAATCCTTAGGGAATCTTGTTCCCCTCCCTGTATTTCCCTCCCTGCGTCGGTGGCGCAAGGACAAAGGGTGGGTGCCACCTCAGAGAGGAGACCATTCAGATGCCCACCTGGCCGGGAGCGTAGGATGCCTCTTAGCTATAGTAGATGCCTCTTAGCCATAGACTGAGTCCAGAGCCACCCTAGACCATATGAGGTCGCTACGGAACCGGAGGTTAGAACCCACTCGAACTCCGTAGCCGCGAAGGCCGAGGAGTCACACAATCGCCCTGGAACAAGGAGGGGAACCAGGGCGCTCGCTCACGCACGCACTTAGACCAGAGTTTATCACAGTGCCTCCCACCTCCGGGAAGCTCCCGAACTAGTGGCCTTCTTACTGGAGACCCTAGCCGGTGATCATGCTCTTCTTTCGTCCAGAGATGGGACCCGACTGGGTTGTGTGCCCCGGGGTCTTACCTTGTCCTGTGGCTGCTCCAGGAGAGTCGGTCCGTCCTCCAACGAGTTCGGCTCGGCGGTCTGGAGAGTTGGAGCACCTGTTCAAAAGAGAACCCGGAAAACCATTAGGTGGCGCTCCTCCTCTTTCGCCCCAGTTTCCCTCCTCCCCGACCCAACTAAACCACAAGTCTGGCAGCTCAAAGGGCCGGCGAGGTTGGACCTCCAGAAATGCTGCAGAAATCAAACCATCAAGAAACCAAGCACCACACTCAGAGGATGGGAGAACTCAGGTTTATTATGCCGGCGGCTGTAGATGAGCTATTGCTCAAAAATTTCTGACCCTGGGCTAAGGGCGAGCTCTTCTTCTATAGGATTAACATATGCAGCTGCAGTTGGTGATTCCTGATTACATTCAAATCTGCAGCTACAGAGCACAGGAGTTAGTTGTTAGGAACTACAGGTAAGCAATCTTTAAACAAAGACCCATAGAGGCAGGAACGGAGCATTCTGGGCTTATCAGAACATCGTGCAATTACAGTGATCTCAGCACCACAGGCATACCTCAGGGGGGCAAGAAAAACGTTATAAGAAATCATTATTGAACAAGAGTCTCAGTTTTCCTCTTCACTGAGTCTGGAAGATCACCTGGAAGAGGGCATGGTACTCCAGTATTCTTGACCGGAGAATCTCATGAACAGAGGAGCCTGGCGGGCTATAGTTCATGGGGATGCAAAGAGTCAGACACAACTGAAGCAAGTTAGCATGCACACGTGCATCAACTATGAGATTACAGACTCAGACTTACAACATGGAATTCATCTCAGATGGTTTAGTTTATTTTGTCTACTACAAGATTTTAAAGAAACTAAAACAATGAGAATCACACTTAAACACAAGGCAGAGATTCTACAAATTAGTATTAGATATAAATCTAGTTTTTCAAATATACAAACTGTCTCAATGCACTTAAGTATTATTTAAATATGTTCATTTAGTAATTTCAGAAAAGATTCATATTTAATATGAATAGTTTTTCTTTCCATTAACACAGGCCATTTCCTCACGCATATATGCATTTTAGGTTTTGAAGTTACAGATACAGGATCTCTATATAATTTTTTTGTATTTCAAAATCACTCAAATCTCTTTTGGCCTCAAAACAACTCTGTCAAGTATGTAGGCCAAGTGTATTTACAGATATAAAAATCTCATTTCCAGGAAGTCAAATGTTTTCTCACTAAGCAGTTATGATTAATTCCTTCATGTTTGTAATCATACTATCTTAAAGAAGTTATTACCGTTAAGAAGAAATGAGAAAAATTTGTCTGAGGAAGCAGTACAGACTCAATCTTTTCAAGTAATTTTACCAATTTAACTAACAATATAGTCCATATGGCTTCATATCCATAACTCACATCATAGATATATGTTGATGTCAAAATGTATTATTTAGAAAATCTGTATTTTTGACTATATATAGTTATTTTCATATGTACAGCTGATTAGACAGTTCAACGCAAAGGACTTAATGTGATTAGCAACTGAATTATGACTCTTTTTCTACTTCAGCTAAAGGGTAAATCTGATGATCTTTAAAGAAATTTGTAACACACATGAGTGAAAAAGAAAAAGGCAGGAACGGAGCATTCTGGGCTTATCAGAACATCGTGCAATTACAGTGATCTCAGCACCACAGGCATACCTCAGGGGCAAGAAAAACGTTATAAGAAATCATTATTGAACAAGAGTCTCAGTTTTCCTCTTCACTGAGTCTGGAAGATCACCTGGAAGAGGGCATGGTACTCCAGTATTCTTGACCGGAGAATCTCATGAACAGAGGAGCCTGGCGGGCTATAGTTCATGGGGATGCAAAGAGTCAGACACAACTGAAGCAAGTTAGCATGCACACGTGCATCAACTATGAGATTACAGACTCAGACTTACAACATGGAATTCATCTCAGATGGTTTAGTTTATTTTGTCTACTACAAGATTTTAAAGAAACTAAAACAATGAGAATCACACTTAAACACAAGGCAGAGATTCTACAAATTAGTATTAGATATAAATCTAGTTTTTCAAATATACAAACTGTCTCAATGCACTTAAGTATTATTTAAATATGTTCATTTAGTAATTTCAGAAAAGATTCATATTTAATATGAATAGTTTTTCTTTCCATTAACACAGGCCATTTCCTCACGCATATATGCATTTTAGGTTTTGAAGTTACAGATACAGGATCTCTATATAATTTTTTTGTATTTCAAAATCACTCAAATCTCTTTTGGCCTCAAAACAACTCTGTCAAGTATGTAGGCCAAGTGTATTTACAGATATAAAAATCTCATTTCCAGGAAGTCAAATGTTTTCTCACTAAGCAGTTATGATTAATTCCTTCATGTTTGTAATCATACTATCTTAAAGAAGTTATTACCGTTAAGAAGAAATGAGAAAAATTTGTCTGAGGAAGCAGTACAGACTCAATCTTTTCAAGTAATTTTACCAATTTAACTAACAATATAGTCCATATGGCTTCATATCCATAACTCACATCATAGATATATGTTGATGTCAAAATGTATTATTTAGAAAATCTGTATTTTTGACTATATATAGTTATTTTCATATGTACAGCTGATTAGACAGTTCAACGCAAAGGACTTAATGTGATTAGCAACTGAATTATGACTCTTTTTCTACTTCAGCTAAAGGGTAAATCTGATGATCTTTAAAGAAATTTGTAACACACATGAGTGAAAAAGAAAAAAGTAATAAAAAGATAGCAAGTATGGATTTAAACTGGTTTGTACAGGATGATTTTGAATTTTTTGCATCAGATGAATGACATAACCAATACTATATGTTGGAGATACTAATTTTACCTAATATTTCAACTCAATATAGTCTTCCCTGGTGGCTCAGTGGTAAAGAATTAATCTGCCAATGCAAGGGATGTAAGAGACATAGGTTCAATTTGTGGATCGGGAAGATCCCCTGGAGGAGGAAATGGCAACCCACTCCAGTATTCTTGCCTGGGAAATCCCATGGACAGAGGAGCCTCATGGGCTACAGTCCATGGGGTGGCAAAGAGTCAGATATGAATTAGTGACTAAACAGCAGCAGGAACAGATTCAATACTGGCTTCCTATCAACACAGCTAAGATTCTGGAACATGTTTTTCAGCCTATGAAGGATTTGCAAGTGTTGGAATGGATCTATTGTAGACAATTTTCTCTGCCATTTCTTAAAATATTTTCCCTTAACAAAAGCACTAAGGAAGAACATTTATGGTTTAGGACCAGAATTTTTTTATATAACACTCTTTGGTGGCTTCCCACTGTAAACTGAAGATGGCCACAGTAGACTGTGCCATTTAGTTGAGGTCCCCAATTTCAATGTAAATAAGGGAACCTAAAGTTGTAGAAGCTGGGTAGTAGAGATACTCAAAATGAGAGATAAGAGAGACAATTACCACAATAGGCTGAAGGGCCAAAGGGACATTCAAAGAATTTTAACTGTCAGATTTGCAGCAATGGTTAACTGATGGTTAACTATTGCTATGCATGAAAGAGATCGGTGGTCATTTTGATGTTGATTGACCTTTATATTCAGAAAAAAAAATGTTATCTATTAACTGGAGTCTCAATGAGTTCCAGACCTTAGCCAGTTTGTATAACTGGAGCCTTTTATTTGTAGGGAAAAATCCAGCTCACTGTGAATAGACTACCTGCAATCTTCCTTTAAATCATTACCAGAGAAACTTTGCTACATTAGTCACTCAGTCATGTCTGACTCTTTGTGACCCTACGGACTGTAGCCCACAAGGCTCCTCTGTCCGTGGAATTCCCCAGTCTAGAATAGTGGAGTGAGAAGTAATTCCCTTATCCAAGGGATCTTACTGACCCAAGGATAGAACCAGGATCTCCTGCATTGCAGATGGATTCTTTACTGTCTGAGCCACCAGGTGAGCCTGAGATGGTGTTTATAAACAGCTAAAATGGAAATACGTAGGACCTCATGGGGATTATTAAACAATCACTCAGAAGTAGCATTAACTCCCATGGAACCAAAATATTACCCTGATTCAATCATCAGTAGTACGATTTGTCTACAGAGGTTAGGTGACAGATGAAATCATATCCCAAGTTCAGTCCACAGTGGCTCAAACAGCTACTTCTCTAGTATCTGAAACTACAGCTACAGTAAAAATATGTGGCAATGAGCAGAATCCTTACATCTGTCCCCTGACCTGATGGAAATCTACTCCAGTATTCTTGCCTGGAAAATTCCACGGACAGAGGAGCCTGGAGGGCTATAGTCCATGGGGTCACAAAGTCAGACATGACTGAGCGACTTTATAATAAATAATAAATACTTGTAAAAATATTCAAGACAAATGAAGAAAAATCCCCTGAATGTCAACTCCCTTCCACCACTACAATAATAATCTAAAAATATATCAAATTGACATAGCTCCTGACATTGAACATACACATAACTCCTCAGCAGACTTTTTTTAAAATTCCAAGTAAACAATCAGAAATAGTTTGTCTTAATCTAGCACGGACCCCTGTACCCCTCACTGTCTTAAATCCGAGTTAAGTCAAATCTATTGCATTCTGTCAGGTTATAATCTATAAAGCACACCTCTTGAGCTTTACATTGGTAACATCATTCTACTTTACAAGCAGAAGTAGTAAGTACCATAGATGGTAGATGCCATAGTAACTAACATCTTTGTTAGAAGGTGAGAAAAAAAATACCCACAAATTTGAGGTCTGACACATTAGTGAAGCTTTATGGGTACAGTGGTCTAAGAATGCCAAGACGTTTCTCTAAAATGAGTGACAATTCACAGTATTCTGGAACACTCACCATGAAGGAGGATGCACACCAGATGGTGAGCCTATTTAGGTTTGATGTCTGCTATCGTGATCCACTTATTTAGTAATCAATAAGTCTCCTAGCTTTAACTAGACCCAATGCAAAATGTGGCTCATGCAGTTATGGGTCTCATATCAACCACTGTGAGAAGTGCATGCTAAAGTTACTTGCTGTTTATAGGAGAAATGTAAAGCAGACCTGAATATAATATGTAGAATGAAGACTCATCAGTGAAATAAAAGCATGTTCATCCAAATCTAAAGAGTTATCACAGCAACAGCAGAATAATATGATGGGTTTTGAGGTCTTGCTTAGAAGGAAGAAATGCTTTTACCAGGAAGTGTATTTGTGGAAACTGAGATTGATCATGGACATTTTGGGTTTTATATGTCCTGGAATCAGCAGGCATCAAGAAGGCATTGTTATGGTAAGAGCATCATTTCCCTATTACCAAGGGAAAAAAGAGCCTGCATTCATAGTTGGAAGCAAGAATGCTACATTATATTGGAACCTAGGGGATTCAATAAGATGACTCTTAAAACCCTCCAGTCCATGAATAATAGTAAACAGAAAAGCAGCAGGACAAACAATAAAGACAGAATTGACTTAAGATCTAAATTGTGTTAGAATGGTCAATTAGGGAACCCATCAGATAGGGTGATCCTACCAGACAGTAGAGGCTAAGGTGAACATAAAATAGATAATAGTGAAAGTCATGATTTCTAATATTGGCCTCATGACCTGAAAGAGTCAAGGACTATAGAAATTTTACTCATCTTTTTCAATTATTTCTGTTCCTCCTTTTCCATCCCAATGGTGTGAAAAGTAATAACTATATGTATTATTATCGTTAAGGTCTTAGATAAGAATAAAGTGATCTGACATCAGCCTATGATACTGAGTCTGATGGTGGTTTCCTCTGCTTTGTAAATAAGAAGTGCTTCATTTAAGTAAACAGTAAAAGAAGTAGTTTATACTGGGTATGTGCCATCTTCCCCAATTTTAACCCATGCATTTCCTCCCTGTTCAGCGCTCCAGGTGGTGGACACCGTGGCACCAGTTTGTTTTTAGCAAAGTTTGGCAAATGACAGGCACAGGCGTTAGAGATTAAAAGAAAGAGAAATAGAGAGTTCAGGGTATTTTCTTCCTCGGTACTTCAACTGTGACCCTCACAACTATAGCTCTTCAAAGAGCTGATCCTTCTTCAAGTTCCAGCTTCCACTGGATTCCAGTAACACTATTTCCCTATTTTCTTCTTCAACCCCGTGGGTAATGATGACCCTTTCTAATGTTGGTCTCTGAATGCCTCTAAAATCTTTGTATTTCTTTGCATACAATTGCCTCACTAATTCTCTGTAAATTTTAGTCATGTAACTGGTTGTTACGACATTCCAGTGCCCTAGATGACAGAACACACATTCCTCAGACCCTTCACTCCTGAAGTATAGATGACGTATTTGCTCCATATTCTTCTATGGCCGGTTCACTGTAAAATCCTGCTGGTAACCCTTAACACATGGTTTTGTCATTGTTTGTCTTCTTTGGATTTTTAAAAAAAAACATACTTGAAAGAAACCTAGGATATTTTTCTCTTTACCACTGAGCCACCAGGGAAGTTCATAGAGGGCTGAGTATAGGCTCAAATAATCATCCAAGAAAATTCTTAGAGCATTCCAAGTGCTTAAGCAAAGAGAGGATGGGGAAGAGAAAGATAGAAACAAGTAAAGGAAGATGCGTGTCTTCTAACGGGAGAAATTTCAGGGTGATCCTACCAGACAGTAGAGGCTAAGGTGAACATAAAATAGATAATAGTGAAAGTCATGATTTCTAATATTGGCCTCATGACCTGAAAGAGTCAAGGACTATAGAAATTTTACTCATCTTTTTCAATTATTTCTGTTCCTCCTTTTCCATCCCAATGGTGTGAAAAGTAATAACTATATGTATTATTATCGTTAAGGTCTTAGATAAGAATAAAGTGATCTGACATCAGCCTATGATACTGAGTCTGATGGTGGTTTCCTCTGCTTTGTAAATAAGAAGTGCTTCATTTAAGTAAACAGTAAAAGAAGTAGTTTATACTGGGTATGTGCCATCTTCCCCAATTTTAACCCATGCATTTCCTCCCTGTTCAGCGCTCCAGGTGGTGGACACCGTGGCACCAGTTTGTTTTTAGCAAAGTTTGGCAAATGACAGGCACAGGCGTTAGAGATTAAAAGAAAGAGAAATAGAGAGTTCAGGGTATTTTCTTCCTCGGTACTTCAACTGTGACCCTCACAACTATAGCTCTTCAAAGAGCTGATCCTTCTTCAAGTTCCAGCTTCCACTGGATTCCAGTAACACTATTTCCCTATTTTCTTCTTCAACCCCGTGGGTAATGATGACCCTTTCTAATGTTGGTCTCTGAATGCCTCTAAAATCTTTGTATTTCTTTGCATACAATTGCCTCACTAATTCTCTGTAAATTTTAGTCATGTAACTGGTTGTTACGACATTCCAGTGCCCTAGATGACAGAACACACATTCCTCAGACCCTTCACTCCTGAAGTATAGATGACGTATTTGCTCCATATTCTTCTATGGCCGGTTCACTGTAAAATCCTGCTGGTAACCCTTAACACATGGTTTTGTCATTGTTTGTCTTCTTTGGATTTTTAAAAAAAAACATACTTGAAAGAAACCTAGGATATTTTTCTCTTTACCACTGAGCCACCAGGGAAGTTCATAGAGGGCTGAGTATAGGCTCAAATAATCATCCAAGAAAATTCTTAGAGCATTCCAAGTGCTTAAGCAAAGAGAGGATGGGGAAGAGAAAGATAGAAACAAGTAAAGGAAGATGCGTGTCTTCTAACGGGAGACATTTCAGGAGACTATATCCTTGGACCACTGTCTTCCTTGCGACAATATTTTTCTTGTAAAACCCATCTGCAAATAGAAATGCCTCAGTTATGACTGTGTAGCTGATTTCCACCCTATCCTTCCAATTAAAGTCTTAATTTTTAAAGAAAATAATCCAGCCTCACATTAGCAGTCACAGGCTATTTCTACTTAGATCGAACACTGATTTCTGAAACAAGGCATATTTTAAGTGAACCCATTTCCCTTTCATTGTACTTCTATCCTTTTTTTCTTCTTTTTACAGTTACATATTTCTAGGATATTAATTTCTCGGATAGTTTCTGGCACAGACCAACCATTCAAAAGATCTTGTTAAATGAATGAATTACTAAATGAAGACTGACAGAATCTCAAGCAGTCCTTACATCATTCAGTGATAAGTGAAAATTCTGATCTCCTAGGAAATCCAAGAGAGAATTACATTTTAAGAAAATGGGATACATGAAAAAAAGTCAAAAGAAGAACAAAACAATGATTGTGTAGATATCTCAGTTAAAGAAAGATACATAGTGTAAACACAAAGACAAGAAAGAAAGAGACAGACCATCACTTTTTCAGTATCAGGATAGGGGTGAAAAAGGTAGATGGCAATTGGACACAAAATAAGCCAAACTTCAAAACATGGAATGAGGGAATAAAAAGCTTTTCTAATGACTTTTGTACGTAAATACCAGAACATGGGGCAATAATAAATCCAGATGTTATCAGAATCAGAGAAGTATGTTTAGAGGAATGAAAGAAAACGTATGAAGACAGGAAGATATTAATTTGGGGGATTTGAAGTAACTAACCAAAAATAGTAGGAAGTAAGAAATCAAATGAGAGCAAGTATCTGCCTGGTGGGACAAATGATTTAAAAAGAAGAGTTGATGCTGATCAAATGGGAATTGTTGAACATCTGCAAATTGTAATGAGAATAAAGAAAATGCATTGTGAGTTTAGAGAGAAAGATAATATGAAATAAAATGATATATTTTATACCTGGGTGGGACAAAAATGATTTAAGAGACTTGAATCTTAAGCAAAGAGAGGATGGGGAAGAGAAAGATAGAAACAAGTAAAGGAAGATGCGTGTCTTCTAACGGGAGACATTTCAGGAGACTATATCCTTGGACCACTGTCTTCCTTGCGACAATATTTTTCTTGTAAAACCCATCTGCAAATAGAAATGCCTCAGTTATGACTGTGTAGCTGATTTCCACCCTATCCTTCCAATTAAAGTCTTAATTTTTAAAGAAAATAATCCAGCCTCACATTAGCAGTCACAGGCTATTTCTACTTAGATCGAACACTGATTTCTGAAACAAGGCATATTTTAAGTGAACCCATTTCCCTTTCATTGTACTTCTATCCTTTTTTTCTTCTTTTTACAGTTACATATTTCTAGGATATTAATTTCTCGGATAGTTTCTGGCACAGACCAACCATTCAAAAGATCTTGTTAAATGAATGAATTACTAAATGAAGACTGACAGAATCTCAAGCAGTCCTTACATCATTCAGTGATAAGTGAAAATTCTGATCTCCTAGGAAATCCAAGAGAGAATTACATTTTAAGAAAATGGGATACATGAAAAAAAGTCAAAAGAAGAACAAAACAATGATTGTGTAGATATCTCAGTTAAAGAAAGATACATAGTGTAAACACAAAGACAAGAAAGAGAAAGAGACAGACCATCACTTTTTCAGTATCAGGATAGGGGTGAAAAAGGTAGATGGCAATTGGACACAAAATAAGCCAAACTTCAAAAAATGGAATGAGGGAATAAAAAGCTTTTCTAATGACTTTTGTACGTAAATACCAGAACATGGGGCAATAATAAATCCAGATGTTATCAGAATCAGAGAAGTATGTTTAGAGGAATGAAAGAAAACGTATGAAGACAGGAAGATATTAATTTGGGGGATTTGAAGTAACTAACCAAAAATAGTAGGAAGTAAGAAATCAAATGAGAGCAAGTATCTGCCTGGTGGGACAAATGATTTAAAAAGAAGAGTTGATGCTGATCAAATGGGAATTGTTGAACATCTGCAAATTGTAATGAGAATAAAGAAAACATGCATTGTGAGTTTAGAGAGAGAAAGATAATATGAAATAAAATAAATGATATATTTTATACTATTAGATATCATGAAGGATACAGAACAAATTAGCAATATTCATCTCAAGGCTTTACTTATTAAAAAGCACACTGAAACTAACAAATGTGAAAGAAAGACCTCATAGAAAATTTCTTAAGGCTCAGTTAAGAATTGATACACAGCCTTCTTCAGATGTAATTTTTATTGACCTAAACTTGGTTTGTAGACTCAGAAAAGATCCAAGGCTACTAAATTTCCAGAGATGTGGAGTTGATTTGAAGAGTTCTCCAGGGAGTTTCTATTTTTTTGTACAAAACTCATGAGCGTTTCCTAAATCCAACTGTGTTCAAGAATCATTTTAGTGCACCACATTTTTTTCATGGTTTTTCAGATATCTGGTCTGTATCTATTTGGTTTTGCCATTACTATCAGTATTTAGGGTCTTGTTGTTTTAATATTATCTAATTATAATAAATTGAACATCAGAATCTCTGTGGAGAAATATCCATTAAAATCAGTTTCTTTTTTAAATTCTGGCCTTTTTTATTGGTTTTTTTATTTGTTTTCATCCATCTTTATTCTTTGGCCTGTGTGGACCTCCCATAGCAGTGGCCTCTCTCACTGCAGAGCACCTGCTCTGGGCGCATGCATTCTGGTTCTTAATTGGACACACCAGTCCAGTCGCTCCACAGCACGTGGGATCTTTCCAGGCCAGGGATCAAACCTGTGCCCCTTGCACTGCAAGGCAGACTCTTTACCCACTGGACCACCAACGAAGCCTAAAATCAGCTTTGATGAAAAAAAAAAAAAAAGTTTGGTCATTCAAAGCAGACCCAACAAAACTGACAATTTTCCTCTAGTCTCTTACTTTTTATTTAAAAAGTTTTTGCCTATATCATTGCATTCAACTCAATATTAAAATTAAAATTACCAAAGTTTATTATCAGTATTGACTTCATAGCATTTTATAATGTAATAAAAGAATATGCAATCAGAAGTTAATCATCGTATCCTGAGTCTTACAGGTGGAATATTTTTTTCTTTTATTAATTAATTAATTTATTTTTTTACATGTATGTTCCCAGATCATTCATATGCATATCCCTGGACCCTCCCCCCATTCAGTTCCCCCCCTCCCATCCCTCCAGACCATGGCCCCAAGTGGTTGTAGGTACTCCTATTCCCCTAGCACAATGACAATAGCTATCTTTTCCACACATGACAGTATAGGCTTCCATGTTACTCCCTCCATGCCTCCCTCGCACTGATCGGTCTCCACAATGTCTTTATGTCTATTCTCTGTTTTTTCATGAGTTCACTGCGTATGTTATCATGACCATCTTACTAGATACCATATATATGAGTTAGTATACTATACTTGTCTTTCTCTTTTTGACTTACTTCACTTTTTATGATAGGTTCTAGAGCCAGCCACCTCATTAGGACTGAGTCTTCTGCATTTCTTTTAACAGCTGAGTAGTATTCCATTGTATATATGCACAAGAGCTTCAGGATCCATTCATTCATCGATGGACATCTAGGCTGTTTCCATGTTCTGGCTATTGTATAGAGAGCTGCAATGAACATTGGGGCACAGGTGCCTCTTTCAGTTTTGATTTCATCAGGATATAGGCCTAATAGTGGGATTGCTGGGTCATAGGGTGCTTCTATTTTTAGTTTTTTAAGGAATCTCCATATTGTCTTCCATAGAGGTTGTATCAATTGACATTCCCACCAGCAATGCAAGAGGGTTCGCTTTTCTCCACACCCTCTCCAGCACTTGTTGTCTGTCGATTTATTGATGATGGCCATTCTGACAGGTGTGAGGTGGTATCTCATTGTGAGTTTAATTTGCATTTCTCTGATAATAAGCGAGGTTGAGCATCATTTCATGTATTTTTGGGCCATCTGTCCTCTTTGGAGAGGCGTCTCTTTAGATCTTTTCCCCATTTTTTGATTGGGCTGCTCATTTTCCCTGTACTGAGTTGTCTGAGTTGCTTGTAGATTTTGGAGATTAATTCTTTGTCTGTTGTTTCATTTGCTATGACTTTCTCCCATTCTGTGGGGTGTCTGTTCAACTTTTTGGTGATTTTTTCTGTGTGTCCTGAGTCTTACAGGTGGAATATTTTTTTCTTTTATTAATTAATTAATTTATTTTTTTACATGTATGTTCCCAGATCATTCATATGCATATCCCTGGACCCTCCCCCCATTCAGTTCCCCCCCTCCCATCCCTCCAGACCATGGCCCCAAGTGGTTGTAGGTACTCCTATTCCCCTAGCACAATGACAATAGCTATCTTTTCCACACATGACAGTATAGGCTTCCATGTTACTCCCTCCATGCCTCCCTCGCACTGATCGGTCTCCACAATGTCTTTATGTCTATTCTCTGTTTTTTCATGAGTTCACTGCGTATGTTATCATGACCATCTTACTAGATACCATATATATGAGTTAGTATACTATACTTGTCTTTCTCTTTTTGACTTACTTCACTTTTTATGATAGGTTCTAGAGCCAGCCACCTCATTAGGACTGAGTCTTCTGCATTTCTTTTAACAGCTGAGTAGTATTCCATTGTATATATGCACAAGAGCTTCAGGATCCATTCATTCATCGATGGACATCTAGGCTGTTTCCATGTTCTGGCTATTGTATAGAGAGCTGCAATGAACATTGGGGCACAGGTGCCTCTTTCAGTTTTGATTTCATCAGGATATAGGCCTAATAGTGGGATTGCTGGGTCATAGGGTGCTTCTATTTTTAGTTTTTTAAGGAATCTCCATATTGTCTTCCATAGAGGTTGTATCAATTGACATTCCCACCAGCAATGCAAGAGGGTTCGCTTTTCTCCACACCCTCTCCAGCACTTGTTGTCTGTCGATTTATTGATGATGGCCATTCTGACAGGTGTGAGGTGGTATCTCATTGTGAGTTTAATTTGCATTTCTCTGATAATAAGCGAGGTTGAGCATCATTTCATGTATTTTTGGGCCATCTGTCCTCTTTGGAGAGGCGTCTCTTTAGATCTTTTCCCCATTTTTTGATTGGGCTGCTCATTTTCCCTGTACTGAGTTGTCTGAGTTGCTTGTAGATTTTGGAGATTAATTCTTTGTCTGTTGTTTCATTTGCTATGACTTTCTCCCATTCTGTGGGGTGTCTGTTCAACTTTTTGGTGATTTCTTTTGCTGTACAAAAGCTTTTAAGTTTCATGAGGTCCCACGTGTTGACTTTTCTTTTCAGTTCCACTATTCTAGTAGGTGGGTCAGAGAAGATCTTGCTTTGATTGATGTCCTTGAGGGTTTTGCCTATATTCTCCTCTAAGAGTTTGATGGTTTCTGGTCTTACATTTAGGTCTTTAAACCATTTTGAGTTGATCTTTGTGTATGGGGTCAGGGAATGTTCCAACTTCATTTTTTTGCATGTAGCTGTCCAATTTTCCCAGCACCATTTGTTGAAGAGGCTGTCTTTCTCCCATTTTATAGTTTCTCCTCCTTTGTCAAAAATAAGGTACCCATAGGTGCATGGGTTGATCTCTGGGTTCTCAATATTGTTCCATTGATCTGTAGTTCTGTTTTTGTGTCAGTACCATACTGTCTTGATAACTGTTGCTTTGTAGTAGAGTCTGAAGTTAGGGAGGCTGATCCCTCCAACTCCATTCTTCTTCCTCAGGATTGCTTTGGCTATTCGAGGTCTTCTGTGTTTCCATATGAACTGTGTTATTATTTGGTCTAGTTCTGTGAAAAATGTCAATGGTAGTTGAATAGGTATTGCATTGAATCTGAAGATGATATTTGGTAGTATGGTCCTTTTCACAATATTGATTCTTCCGACCCAGGAACATGGAATATCTCTCCATCTGTTTAAGTCTTCTTTAATGTCTCTCATGAGTGTCTTGTAATTTTCTGTGTACAGTTTTTTTGTTTCTTTGGGCAGGTTTATTCCTAGATATTTGATTCTTTTGGTTGCAATGGTGAAGGGGATTGCCTCTTTGATTTCATTTTCTGACTTTTCATTGTTTGTGTATAGGAATGCCAGTGACTTCTGTGTGCTGATTTTGTATCCTGCGACTTTGCTGAATTCATTGATTAGCTCTAGTAGCTTTGTAACCGTGTCTTTGGGATTTTCTATGTATAGTATCATGTCGCTGCAAAAGAAGAATTAGAAGCTGAGTTGTTAGCTTAGATTTTGGAGATTAATTCTTTGTCTGTTGTTTCATTTGCTATGACTTTCTCCCATTCTGTGGGGTGTCTGTTCAACTTTTTGGTGATTTCTTTTGCTGTACAAAAGCTTTTAAGTTTCATGAGGTCCCACGTGTTGACTTTTCTTTTCAGTTCCACTATTCTAGTAGGTGGGTCAGAGAAGATCTTGCTTTGATTGATGTCCTTGAGGGTTTTGCCTATATTCTCCTCTAAGAGTTTGATGGTTTCTGGTCTTACATTTAGGTCTTTAAACCATTTTGAGTTGATCTTTGTGTATGGGGTCAGGGAATGTTCCAACTTCATTTTTTTGCATGTAGCTGTCCAATTTTCCCAGCACCATTTGTTGAAGAGGCTGTCTTTCTCCCATTTTATAGTTTCTCCTCCTTTGTCAAAAATAAGGTACCCATAGGTGCATGGGTTGATCTCTGGGTTCTCAATATTGTTCCATTGATCTGTAGTTCTGTTTTTGTGTCAGTACCATACTGTCTTGATAACTGTTGCTTTGTAGTAGAGTCTGAAGTTAGGGAGGCTGATCCCTCCAACTCCATTCTTCTTCCTCAGGATTGCTTTGGCTATTCGAGGTCTTCTGTGTTTCCATATGAACTGTGTTATTATTTGGTCTAGTTCTGTGAAAAATGTCAATGGTAGTTGAATAGGTATTGCATTGAATCTGAAGATGATATTTGGTAGTATGGTCCTTTTCACAATATTGATTCTTCCGACCCAGGAACATGGAATATCTCTCCATCTGTTTAAGTCTTCTTTAATGTCTCTCATGAGTGTCTTGTAATTTTCTGTGTACAGTTTTTTTGTTTCTTTGGGCAGGTTTATTCCTAGATATTTGATTCTTTTGGTTGCAATGGTGAAGGGGATTGCCTCTTTGATTTCATTTTCTGACTTTTCATTGTTTGTGTATAGGAATGCCAGTGACTTCTGTGTGCTGATTTTGTATCCTGCGACTTTGCTGAATTCATTGATTAGCTCTAGTAGCTTTGTAACCGTGTCTTTGGGATTTTCTATGTATAGTATCATGTCGTCTGCAAAAAGAGAGAGCTTGACTTCTTCCTTTCCAATCTGGATTTCTTTGATTTCTTTCTCTTTTCTTATTGCTGTTGCTAGAACTTCCAGGACTATGTTGAATAAGAGTGGTGAACATGGACACCCTTCCTGATCTTAGAGGGAATGCTTTCAGTTTTTCACCATTAACAATAATGTTCGCTGTAGGCTTCTCATAGATGGCTTTTATTATGTTGAGATTGGTTCCTCCTGTGCCCATTTTCTGAAGAGTTTTTATCATAAATGGATGTTGTACTTTGTCGAAGGCTTTTTCTGCATCTATTGAGATGATCATGTGATTTTTGTCTTTCAACTTGTTGATATGGTGTATCACGTTGATTGATTTGTGGATGTTGAAGAAGCCTTGCATGCCTGGGATGAACCCGACTTGATCATGATGTATGAGTTTTTTGATATGTCGTTGAATTCTGTTTGCTAGGATTTTGTTGAGGATCTTGGCATCTAAGTTCATCAGTGAAATTGGCCTATAGTTTTCCTTTTTTGTGTTGTCTTTGCCTGGTTTGGGTATCAGGGTGATGGTGGCCACGTAGAATGTGTTTGTAAGTTTTCCTTCCTGTGCAATTTTTTGGAAGAGTTTTAGAAGGACAGGCATTAGCTCTTCTTTAAATGTTTGGTAGAATTCGGCTTTGAAGCCATCTGGCCCTGGGCTTTTATTTTTGGGTAGATTTTTAATCACAAATTTGATTTCTGAGGTTGTGACTGGGTTGTTCAAAGTTTCTGTTTCTTCCTGGCTCAGTCTTGGGAGATTAATCCTGTCCAAGAAACTGTCCATTTCTTCCAGGTTGTCCAGTTTGTTGCCATAGAGTTGCTCATAATAGTCTCTTGTCATCCTTTGGATTTCTGCATGATCTGTTGTAATCTCTCCTTTTTCGTTTTTGATTTTGTTGATCTGGTTCTTCTCTCTCTTTTTCTTAATGAGCCTGGCCAGTGGCTTGTCAATTTTGTTTACCTTTTCAAAGAACCAGCTTTTTGTTTTATTTATCTTTACTATTGTTTCTTTGTTTCTTTTGTTTCTTTCTCATTTATTTCTGCTCTGATCTTTATGATTTCTCTTCTTCTGCTGGCTTTGGGATGCTTTTGTTCTTCTTTCTCCAATTGTTTTATGCGGAGGGTTAGGTCATCTGCTTCATATTTTCCTAGTTTCTTGAGGTGGGATTGTATTGCTATAAATTTCCCTCTTAGAACTGCTTTTGCAGTATCCCATAGGTTTTGCATGGTCGTGTGTTCATTGTCATTTTCTTCTAGGAATTTTTTAATTTCTCCTTTGATTTCCTCAATGATCAGTTGTTTTTTTAGGTATGTATTGTTTAATCTCCATGTATTTGTGTTTTTAGGGTTTTTTTTCTGGTAGTTGATCTCTAGTCTCATTGCATTGTGGTCCGAGAAGATGGTTGATATAATTTCAGTTTTCTTGAACTGACTGAGGTTAGATTTGTGGCCCAAGATGTGGTCTATCCTGGAGAATGTTCCGTGAGCACTTGAGAAGAAAGTGTATTCTTCTGCTTTTGGGTGGAACATCCTAAAGATATCTATGAGGTCCATCTTTTCCAGTGTGGCATTTAAGGCTTGTGTTTCTTTATTAATTTTCTGTTTTGTTGATCTGTCCATTGGTGTGAGAGGAGTGTTAAAGTCTCCTACCATTATTGTGTTATTGTTGATTTCTTCTTTTATGTCTGAAAGTACCTGTCTTATGTATTGAGGTGCCCCTGTGTTGGGTGCGTAGATATTCATGACTGTTATGTCTTCCTCTTGGATAGATCCCTTAATCATGATGTAGTGACCTGCCTTTTCTCTTGGAATCTTCTTTACTTTAAAGTCTATTTTGTCTGATATAAGGATTGCTACTCCAGCTTTCTTTTGATTTCCATTTGCATGAAATATCTTTTTCCAGCCTTTCACTTTCAGTCTGTGGGTGTCTCTAGGTCTGAAGTGGGTCTCTTGTAAACAGCATATATATGGGTGTTGCTTCTTGATCCATTGAGCCAGCCTGTGTCATTTGGTTGGAGCATTTAGTCCATTTACGTACAAAGTAATTATTGATACGAATGTTCCTATTGTCATCTTCTTAGAAATTTGGGGTTTGATTTGTAAGGCTTCTCCTACTCTTGTACTTATTGGCTATATCAGGCCGTTTAACACTTGTTGTAGGGCTGGTTTTGTGGTACAGAATTCTTTTAGTTTTTGCTTGTCTGTGAAGCTTTTGACTTCACCATCGATTTTGAATGAGATTCTTGCTGGGTAGAGAATTCTTGGTTGGAGGTTGTTCTCTTTTAGCCGGTTCAATGTATCTTGCCATTCTCTTCTGGCCTGTAGGGTTTCTGTTGAGAGATCCGCAGTTAAACGTATGGGTTTTCCTTTATATGTTATTTGTTGTTTGTTCCTAGCTGCTTTTAGTAATCTGTCTTTATATTTAGTCTGCGTTAGTTTGATTAGAATGTGCCTTGGTGTGTTTCTTCTGGGGTGTCTCCTGTATGGAACTCTTTGTGCTTCCTGGACTTGGTTGACTATCTCCTTTCCCATGCTGGGGAAGTTTTCAACTATAACCTCTTCAAGAATTTTTTCATAGTCTTTCTTCTCTTCTTCTTCTTCTGGAACTCCTATAATTCTAACGTTGGTGCGTTTGATATTGTCCCATAGGTCTCTGAGGCTATCCTCAGTTCTCTTAATTCTTTGGGCTTTGTTCTGTTCTTCAGCACTTATTTCCACCATTCTGTCTTCCAGCTCACTTATCCGTTCTTCAGCCTCTGATACTCTACTGTTGAGACCTTCTATAGTATTTTTCAGTTCAGCAATTGAGTTAGTTGTCTCCATTTGCTTATTTTTCATTTCTTGCATGCCTCTTCTCAATGCACTAATTTCTTCTAATATTCTGTTTTCGGTGTTTTGCATCCGCATTAGTATAGCTTTTCTGAATTCTCTTTCAGATAATTTGTCTATCTCCTCCTCTGTCATTTGAAGTGGTGTTTCTCTAGCTTGGTCCTTCATTTGTACAGTGTTTCTCTGACGTTTCATTATTAGGTTAATTTTTGTTTCTTTTTGTGTGTGTGGAGTTCTTATTCCCACCAGGCTTCTTGGTTGAGTTCTCCTTCCTTTGGGTTAGTCTTACGAAAGTAATTATTGATACGAATGTTCCTATTGTCATCTTCTTAGAAATTTGGGGTTTGATTTGTAAGGCTTCTCCTACTCTTGTACTTATTGGCTATATCAGGCCGTTTAACACTTGTTGTAGGGCTGGTTTTGTGGTACAGAATTCTTTTAGCTTTTGCTTGTCTGTGAAGCTTTTGACTTCACCATCGATTTTGAATGAGATTCTTGCTGGGTAGAGAATTCTTGGTTGGAGGTTGTTCTCTTTAGCCGGTTCAATGTATCTTGCCATTCTCTTCTGGCCTGTAGGGTTTCTGTTGAGAGATCCGCAGTTAAACGTATGGGTTTTCCTTTATATGTTATTTGTTGTTTGTTCCTAGCTGCTTTTAGTAATCTGTCTTTATATTTAGTCTGCGTTAGTTTGATTAGAATGTGCCTTGGTGTGTTTCTTCTGGGGTGTCTCCTGTATGGAACTCTTTGTGCTTCCTGGACTTGGTTGACTATCTCCTTTCCCATGCTGGGGAAGTTTTCAACTATAACCTCTTCAAGAATTTTTTCATAGTCTTTCTTCTCTTCTTCTTCTTCTGGAACTCCTATAATTCTAACGTTGGTGCGTTTGATATTGTCCCATAGGTCTCTGAGGCTATCCTCAGTTCTCTTAATTCTTTGGGCTTTGTTCTGTTCTTCAGCACTTATTTCCACCATTCTGTCTTCCAGCTCACTTATCCGTTCTTCAGCCTCTGATACTCTACTGTTGAGACCTTCTATAGTATTTTTCAGTTCAGCAATTGAGTTAGTTGTCTCCATTTGCTTATTTTTCATTTCTTGCATGCCTCTTCTCAATGCACTAATTTCTTCTAATATTCTGTTTTCGGTGTTTTGCATCCGCATTAGTATAGCTTTTCTGAATTCTCTTTCAGATAATTTGTCTATCTCCTCCTCTGTCATTTGAAGTGGTGTTTCTCTAGCTTGGTCCTTCATTTGTACAGTGTTTCTCTGACGTTTCATTATTAGGTTAATTTTTGTTTCTTTGTGTGTGTCGTGTGTATGGAGTTCTTATTCCCACCAGGCTTCTTGGTTGAATTCTCCCTTCCTTTGGGTTTCTGTCCTGGTAGAAGGGTTCAGTGGTTTGTGTCTTGGGTGGTGTTAGGCCTTGTTTACAGGTGAATAATTTCTAGTGTTGTATGTTCTTTGATAGTGTGGGGTCTTGGAATCAGGGCTTCCGCTTCGAGGATCCTTGGTTTGATGATTGGTCAGGGGGTGTAGGCTCTATGTCTGGTTTGCTATGGTGTTCCGTGATACTAGTTCATACACTAGCATCTGAGGAACAAGAGGTGCATCCCTGATGGGTGACAGTCATAAAAGCATGCAGATGTTTTCTAACATAATCGTAAGATATACATACATACACAGCAATCCCCACAACTGACCAGTTTTACAGAGATAAGGCACAGGAAATCTTTCTAGCAATTCATGCAATCACAGATGATACTTGCCCGTTGAGCTTTGAATTGATTGAAATAGTTCCTGAATAATAGATCTAGCACAAGGTCCTCGCTTGGATCATTACAATGAGAGCAATTTTAAATTAGGACATGTGTTTGGGGTGACAAGGAGGAGAGTCTATAAGTAATAAAAAGGAAAAGATTCATCTTGGAAGTATTTTATAGGATTAGGTAGCAAAGATTAGTGTGTGTATTGTTTAGTGTATTTGGAAGTGAATAGTGGAGACAGGAAGATAGGAAATAATTTATCTAGAGGATATTGGTAGCTAGGAAAATGTTTTACATTTAGAACATAGAGGAAGAAAGCAGTGGGAAAGAGGAAAGAGAAAAGAGAATTAGAGGTTTTCAAGAATTAAAATTAAAGTTAAAAAAAATACAATAAAATCAAAAAAAGTTAAAAATTAAAAAGAGCAGAAAAAATTAATAAGAGACCGAAAAACTAAGAAAAAACACATAAAACAAATCAAACAAATGAAAACAACTACAAAAAAAAAAATCCCCCAATAAACAAAGAAACTAATAAACCCCAAACAAGACCAATCAATTGGATAAGCAAAATAGTCCACCACAAACAAGCATAAGAAAAGGAAAAAAAGAAAGAAAAAAAAAAAAAAAAAAGGTAAATACTGTCCTTGGTTTTTATCTTCTCATCTGCCTGTTGGAAACCAATCTGCTCTTGATGGTGGTGTCTTGATGGCATAGTCTTTCCCTTATAGTGCCGGTTGCTCTGGTTTCTGTTTTTGTGTTCAGCAAAATGAGGGCTTTGCTGCCATACTGGGTGCTGGCCGGGACGGTGGGCTGATCCCAGTCAGTCGGGCGGAGGCCGCGGCGCGCGCAGTCCCGTGTTGGAGGGGGGCGCCCCAGCTTGACCGCGCACCCGCCTGTAGTCTCCAATCCCTGCTCTTTCCCCAGCTTCCTCCGCTGCTACTGCACCTCTAGGGGAGCGCAGGCTCCTCCGCCACTGGCACACGCGCACTGCCGGTTACGTGTCTAAGTCCCAAAGGCGGGCGCGAGCTTTCCCGTCCAACTCGTGCCCGGTCCCTGGTCAGCAACCCGTGGACGACTTCCCCTCTCTGTTCAGCAAGCCCTCCAGTTGGAGTGGCTGAACTTACCCGCGCCGCGGCTTTCCTCGCGGCGTCCGCGGCTTTCCTCGCAGCGTTGCGGTGGCAGGTTCCGGCGGCTCCTCGCGGCGGCGGGTTCCGGCAGCTCCGGAATATTTCAAGTAAGCATACAATGTTACATAGGTTTTCTTCATAAGTGGTTGAAATAGATTGAACATTGTAGTTTAATTATAGTTAACAAGTGTTAAAGATACAAGTTAACAAGTGTTAAAGACACAAAGAATTAGGCCAAATTGTCCAGAGAAGTATAAACTTTGTACTGTAGCTTTTGTGATTCATAATATTTAGAATAACAAGTTTGTTGTTGTTTAGTTGCTAAGGCATGTTTGACTCTTTGCAATCTCATGGACTGCAATCCACTAGGCTCCTCTATCCATGAGATTCTCCAGAAAAGAATACCGGAGTGGGTTGCCATTTCAGGGGATCCTCTTGACCCCAGGGATCAAACCCATGTCTACTGTATTGATGGGCGAATTCTTCACCACTGAGCCATCAGGGAAGTCCCTGATAGTACATTAACTAAATACCTACTATGTGCCAGCAATTATAGGATGCATTTTGGGAAACATATGTGATAGTTCAAGAGTACTATAAATAGAAATTATTGACCCATAATCAATGCACAATATGCTCTAGTTCTTGTAGGAAATTCTGTTGATCTGAATCAAGTTTGATAGATTTTAGTTGGGCTCATCTATGTGTTTGTAGCCAGCTGACTAGTACACTTGGAACTAGCTCACAAAGATGATCTCAGCTGAGATGATTCATCTCTGGTGCTTGTGATCTGCATCCGCTGAGTTTGTTATCATAGCAGAAGTGAAGTTCTGAGAAAGAAGTGTCTTGAACCTAGTCTAGAGACTGGTCAGCTCTCATTCTCCCACATCTTATTTTCCAAAACAATATATAGACGTGGAAAAGTTGCTACACCCTTGAGGGGGTAAGCTGCAGAGTCATACTGCAAAGAATATTTGAATGAAAGTCATTAACTGGAGTTACCAATGCAAATAATCAATCACAATACCTGTTGGGAAAATACTGGAGCTAGAAAGACAGGGCTAAAAGACATCAATCCTAATGGGCTTTACCCTAACACCAATGTGCAGTCTATCCCACCACCAATGATGAATGAACCAAGAGGAAAACTGTGAGCCAATATGGGAATAATCTAGATGATGATGAGCAACAATATTGGGTATTGGGAAAGGTATAAGCAAGTGATACAGAATTCAGTAGAAACACAAAACTGGCTTATCTCGGCCTACCACTAATAGGAATATATGAAAAGAGCCACATTCACTGGAAATTTGGGAAGTAAACAAAAGGAAGGGGGAGATGAGTGTCTGTGAAAGAAAACATAAGGTAAACACTAAAGGTTTGATAATAAAATTTGATTCTTGGTCTAAAAAATAGTTGAGTTTGTAGAGAGGGCTGCAATGGAAATGCAGTAAGAATTTTAAAAAAGAGGACACATAAGCATTATGTTTAAGCAATATACAGTGGAAAAAATTGTCTTCCTACAAGGTTGTATGTGAATATAAATATATCATTAAAATGAACTGGCGGTTTCTGTTGAGCCATCAGGAAGTCCCTGATAGTACATTAACTAAATACCTACTATGTGCCAGCAATTATAGGATGCATTTTGGGAAACATATGTGATAGTTCAAGAGTACTATAAATAGAAATTATTGACCCATAATCAATGCACAATATGCTCTAGTTCTTGTAGGAAATTCTGTTGATCTGAATCAAGTTTGATAGATTTTAGTTGGGCTCATCTATGTGTTTGTAGCCAGCTGACTAGTACACTTGGAACTAGCTCACAAAGATGATCTCAGCTGAGATGATTCATCTCTGGTGCTTGTGATCTGCATCCGCTGAGTTTGTTATCATAGCAGAAGTGAAGTTCTGAGAAAGAAGTGTCTTGAACCTAGTCTAGAGACTGGTCAGCTCTCATTCTCCCACATCTTATTTTCCAAAACAATATATAGACGTGGAAAAGTTGCTACACCCTTGAGGGGGTAAGCTGCAGAGTCATACTGCAAAGAATATTTGAATGAAAGTCATTAACTGGAGTTACCAATGCAAATAATCAATCACAATACCTGTTGGGAAAATACTGGAGCTAGAAAGACAGGGCTAAAAGACATCAATCCTAATGGGCTTTACCCTAACACCAATGTGCAGTCTATCCCACCACCAATGATGAATGAACCAAGAGGAAAACTGTGAGCCAATATGGGAATAATCTAGATGATGATGAGCAACAATATTGGGTATTGGGAAAGGTATAAGCAAGTGATACAGAATTCAGTAGAAACACAAAACTGGCTTATCTCGGCCTACCACTAATAGGAATATATGAAAAGAGCCACATTCACTGGAAATTTGGGAAGTAAACAAAAGGAAGGGGGAGATGAGTGTCTGTGAAAGAAAACATAAGGTAAACACTAAAGGTTTGATAATAAAATTTGATTCTTGGTCTAAAAAATAGTTGAGTTTGTAGAGAGGGCTGCAATGGAAATGCAGTAAGAATTTTAAAAAAGAGGACACATAAGCATTATGTTTAAGCAATATACAGTGGAAAAAATTGTCTTCCTACAAGGTTGTATGTGAATATAAATATATCATTAAAATGAACTGGCGGTTTCTGTTGGCTAATCAGATGCATGTACCATTTCCTCTCCCAAAGCCCCATTCAATACTTATATGAGATCTTTAAAAAGGACATCCTAGCTAAAGAATGAGACGGAAGGTATAAGAAACAAAATCTTAGACAAATCAATTGTAAATTAGTTCAAAGTAGTCGATTTAGGAGCAAAGAAAGCCAAGGACTGATTTTATCCCTAAGTTGAGAACATACCAGAAATGTGATCACATAAAGTGAGGAACAGTTTAATGTAAATAAAAAGAGCAGCCAGGGGAGAACTGGAAGAATACTTATGTCAAATTATTGAATGTCACCTTAAGTGGTATAGCATTGCTGAAGATAGATTGTGATATGTTAAAGATGCTAAAACCTCCAAAGCCATCAACAATAAACCAAAAATTACAGCAAATAAGTCAACAAAAAATGAAATGGAACTCTAAAATTGTTCCACTGATAGAAAAGATGTACAAAGGAAAGAAAAAGAGACAGGATAAATTAAAAATCAATTGGCAAGATGGTAGATACAGATCCAATTGTATGGATAATAACATTAAATGTAAACAGAACCACACAAAAATTAAAAAGCAAAACTTATCAGATTGATTTTTTTTTTCAAAAAGCAAGACTGGACTATATTTTCCTTATACGAAATATATTTTAAGTTTGAAAATATGAGTAAAACAAAAGAAAAAGGAAAAATATACTATGCTAGCAGTATCCAGAGACAAATGGAGAGGGCGTGTTAATATTAGATTGGTATAACTTAGAGCACAAAGTGGGCTTCCCCTGGTGGTCCAGTGGGTAAGGACACCACCTTGCAGTGCAAGGGGCACCGGTTCGATCCCTGGCCTGGGAAGATCCCATGTGCTGCAGAGTGGCTGGACCGATGTGTCCAATTACTGAGCTGGAACTCTGGAGCGCATGCGCCCAGAGTCGGCGCTCTGCGACGAGAGGTCACCGTGATGGGAGACCCACACGGGCCAAAGAACAAAAGACGGATGAAAATGGAGAAATGAAAGACCAATAGAAGTGGCCCGCCCGCCCCCCGCCCTCCACAACCCGACCCCCGCCCAAAATAAATAAATAAAAATAATAATAATAAAAAATAGAGCACAAAGTATCAGTATGGTTAAGAAGTGGTTTTTCATAATAGCTGAGGTCAATTTGAGGGTGCATAAAAATTCTAGGCATTTCTGTACCTAATAACATACTTCAAAACATAAGAGGCAAAATTTCAGAACCAGAGAAGAAATAGATAAATCCACCATTATAACCAGAGAGTTTTGCACTCTTATCCAATCACTGATGGACTAAGTAGACAGCAAGTCAGTAAGTATGTAGAAAATTTGGACATGAGTAACAACCAATACGATTTACCATATATTTATAAAGCATCTCTGCCAACAGAAGCAGAAACCATGCTGTCTTTGATTAAACACAGATTATTTGCCAGGACAGGCGATATTTGGGGCCATAAAATAAGTATCCATAAATTAATAATTTCAAGCCATACATTGTATATTCTTTACACATCATGGAATTAAATTAGAAGGCAACATCTGAAAGATACCTGGAAATATGGACAACTAATTACCATCTAAAGAAAACATTTCTAAATAGCCCACAGATCAATTAAAATAATTAAGGTAGTATACAAAAGTTTTTAACTAAAAAAAAAATGAAAACATAGTATAAGAAATTTTCTAGGACCAAGCTAGAGCAATACATAGAGGAAAATTATAGCAGCACATATCAGAAGAAGAAAAGTTTCAAATCAACTATATTAGCTTCCCAGGTGGTACAGTGGTGAAGAACCCACCTGCCAATGCAGGAGACGTGGGTACCATCCCTGGTCAGGAAGATCCCCTGGAGAAGGAAACGACAGCCCACTCCAGCATCCTTGCCTGGGAAATCCCATAGACAGAAGAGCCCAGAGGGCTACAGTCTGTGGGGTCATAAACAAGTGGGACAGGACTGAGCGTGCCAGCACAAAGAAGTGAGGGGATGGAACATGATCTCATCTCACCTTTCAATAGGAAGGGAAGTTCTTAACTTTCCTTTGCTGGTGCTCCACATTCAGATATGCTGGGCACACCGGGGCGCTGCTGTTCTTCGGAGTAGAACAGGTTTTTGTTTCCTCTTAGAGCAGAGATTTATGTCCTAGAGGGGCCTCTCTCCTTTCGGTGTCTCAACCACAGTGCCCAAGCCATACCTTTCAGAGTGGCAGACATGGCTAATTCAGATGGAAGCCTTGCTCAGAAGATCCCGAGAGATTTAATCTGCTTCACTAAGATGTTTGTGTTCTCAAAGGTTACCAGCTGCTCTGATCCCCACTCCCATGCATGTCCTCTCTTTGGCAGCTGGTATAAGGAATGGAGGCACTGTTCCAGGTGGGGAGTAAAAGTCCTCAAAAACCGCAGATCCCTCTAAACCTTATGCTTCTTCCACACTGAACAGGCTTGCACCTAAGCAATCACAGCTTCAGAGATGACAGACATCTTAACTCGACCACAAGACTCCCCAGAACTTTACGGCAATATCCTCTACTTTGGATTTTCTGTGGGTTCACTGCCCATCCTCTCCCTCAATGACGTTCCAGCCAAGTCTGCATAGGGTTTTGCAGCAGAGGCAAGTCTTCACATGTTAACTCCATATCCACAAGGCAGTCTGCTGAAGGAGACAGGCACAAGTCCTGTTCTACCATCTCCTGACATTTTGTGAGGTTGTACAGGTAACCAAGCAGAAGCACTTGAAAGGTCCCCTGTTGCTCTTCCACAGGAAGGCAAATCTGTCTTGTGACTCTGTGGCCAAGGGTGCCCTGAAAAATAAAACTTCATAAGTTCAATGTAGCACGGTATCCTCCTAGAACACTGGACAAGTAATATAAGGAATATACGTTGGTGGCAGAATTGGGCTCAGTTGCATAGATGAGGGGAAGGGGGACGACCTTCTTCAGTTCTCAGTTCAGGGTCATCGGCCATGGGGCTTAGTTATCCATCCTACTTGACTGTCGAAAACACTATGGGCAGGGTATATAATCCCCACTAGATGTAGTTCTTGGATAGGCGGTTCTATTTCGTTACACCCTCTGGTTCCCACTTGTGGTTTTCTCTTAGCACTGGCTTGATTTTCTAACCCTGGAATTCACTAATTAAACTTGACCTTGTAGCAAAACTATGGCTACCTCAATTAAGGAAGGAAGTTCTTAACTTTCCTTTGCTGGTGCTCCACATTCAGATATGCTGGGCACACCGGGGCGCTGCTGTTCTTCGGAGTAGAACAGGTTTTTGTTTCCTCTTAGAGCAGAGATTTATGTCCTAGAGGGGCCTCTCTCCTTTCGGTGTCTCAACCACAGTGCCCAAGCCATACCTTTCAGAGTGGCAGACATGGCTAATTCAGATGGAAGCCTTGCTCAGAAGATCCCGAGAGATTTAATCTGCTTCACTAAGATGTTTGTGTTCTCAAAGGTTACCAGCTGCTCTGATCCCCACTCCCATGCATGTCCTCTCTTTGGCAGCTGGTATAAGGAATGGAGGCACTGTTCCAGGTGGGGAGTAAAAGTCCTCAAAAATCGCAGATCCCTCTAAACCTTATGCTTCTTCCACACTGAACAGGCTTGCACCTAAGCAATCACAGCTTCAGAGATGACAGACATCTTAACTCGACCACAAGACTCCCCAGAACTTTACGGCAATATCCTCTACTTTGGATTTTCTGTGGGTTCACTGCCCATCCTCTCCCTCAATGACGTTCCAGCCAAGTCTGCATAGGGTTTTGCAGCAGAGGCAAGTCTTCACATGTTAACTCCATATCCACAAGGCAGTCTGCTGAAGGAGACAGGCACAAGTCCTGTTCTACCATCTCCTGACATTTTGTGAGGTTGTACAGGTAACCAAGCAGAAGCACTTGAAAGGTCCCCTGTTGCTCTTCCACAGGAAGGCAAATCTGTCTTGTGACTCTGTGGCCAAGGGTGCCCTGAAAAATAAAACTTCATAAGTTCAATGTAGCACGGTATCCTCCTAGAACACTGGACAAGTAATATAAGGAATATACGTTGGTGGCAGAATTGGGCTCAGTTGCATAGATGAGGGGAAGGGGGACGACCTTCTTCAGTTCTCAGTTCAGGGTCATCGGCCATGGGGCTTAGTTATCCATCCTACTTGACTGTCGAAAACACTATGGGCAGGGTATATAATCCCCACTAGATGTAGTTCTTGGATAGGCGGTTCTATTTCGTTACACCCTCTGGTTCCCACTTGTGGTTTTCTCTTAGCACTGGCTTGATTTTCTAACCCTGGAATTCACTAATTAGCAGAGCTTGACCTTGTAGCAAAACTATGGCTACAACTATATTGGAAATATAAAGAAGCACAATTTATGAGGGCTTCACAAGTGGTAAAGAATCTGCCTGCCAATGCAGGAGACCAGGGTTCAATCCCTGGATCTGAAAGATTCCCTGGAGGAAGAAATGGCAACCCACTCCAGTATTCTTGCCTGGAATCTTCCATTGATAGAGAAATCCTGCAGGCTAGAGTCCACGGGCTTGCAAAGAGTCGGACACAACTGAGCAACGGAGCATGCATGCACTCCTACATTTATGAACATGGATACACAGAAAACCTGCAGTAGGAAGTCAAAAGATAAATCTAACATTGGAAAATCAAAACTAAAAAAATAATTATGCCATTCATCATGTTATACACATAATATATTAAACTACAGGAATGAAACGTATCAAATATCTACTCTGATGAGCAGGAATTTTTGATTTTTAAGGGTATGTTAAAAGCTTTTTTTTATTATTATAAACTTTGTAGAACTATTTGACTTAAAAGTATGCATATAGATGGATGTGGTGAAGAAAAATTAAAATGGGAAAGGTCTAGCTCTGATAATATACTCATCACCATTAACAGCATGATAGTTTAACATTAATGGTAACAAAATTTAATAGTCTTGGAGTAAAAACAATTTTGAGGTTTACTCTGAAAGTATCAAGTTACTAACTCCTTAGGATGGAAATTACAGTACTTGTCTGATTAGGTTGTTCTCATAAGATGGCCAGTTTCTCTATAAGGCATTCTCTCTATCTCTCTGATTCTCTCTCCCTCTCCCTCTCTTCTCTTAACCTATGACCTCCTGATCCAGAGTGTTTAACCTAAATTCTTAGAAATGCCTATTTGTTACACAAAAAAAAGACTACCAGAGTCTCTTAGCTGCTAGGCAACTGTCGGTTTTCACTGGGTCCAATTATCATTGGGAAAATGCCTATTTTTGCTTACATTTAAAATAAGTAGATATCTTGGATAGGCGGTTCTATTTCGTTACACCCTCTGGTTCCCACTTGTGGTTTTCTTAGCACTGGCTTGATTTTCTAACCCTGAATTCACTAATTAGCAGAGCTTGACCTTGTAGCAAAACTATGGCTACAACTATATTGGAAATATAAAGAAGCACAATTTATGAGGGCTTCACAAGTGGTAAAGAATCTGCCTGCCAATGCAGGAGACCAGGGTTCAATCCCTGGATCTGAAAGATTCCCTGGAGGAAGAAATGGCAACCCACTCCAGTATTCTTGCCTGGAATCTTCCATTGATAGAGAAATCCTGCAGGCTAGAGTCCACGGGCTTGCAAAGAGTCGGACACAACTGAGCAACGGAGCATGCATGCACTCCTACATTTATGAACATGGATACACAGAAAACCTGCAGTAGGAAGTCAAAAGATAAATCTAACATTGGAAAATCAAAACTAAAAAAATAATTATGCCATTCATCATGTTATACACATAATATATTAAACTACAGGAATGAAACGTATCAAATATCTACTCTGATGAGCAGGAATTTTTGATTTTTAAGGGTATGTTAAAAGCTTTTTTTTATTATTATAAACTTTGTAGAACTATTTGACTTAAAAGTATGCATATAGATGGATGTGGTGAAGAAAAATTAAAATGGGAAAGGTCTAGCTCTGATAATATACTCATCACCATTAACAGCATGATAGTTTAACATTAATGGTAACAAAATTTAATAGTCTTGGAGTAAAAACAATTTTGAGGTTTACTCTGAAAGTATCAAGTTACTAACTCCTTAGGATGGAAATTACAGTACTTGTCTGATTAGGTTGTTCTCATAAGATGGCCAGTTTCTCTATAAGGCATTCTCTCTATCTCTCTGATTCTCTCTCCCTCTCCCTCTCTTCTCTTAACCTATGACCTCCTGATCCAGAGTGTTTAACCTAAATTCTTAGAAATGCCTATTTGTTACACAAAAAAAAGACTACCAGAGTCTCTTAGCTGCTAGGCAACTGTCGGTTTTCACTGGGTCCAATTATCATTGGGTCCCACTCTAAGTTAATTTGTTACCTGATTTGTTTCACTGCATTGCCAGACCTGTTTTACTTGCTCTTATGACAGATTTATTTCTGCCATTTTAGTACCTGAATTGAATTGCGGAAGGCAATTGATAATTGAGGAATGATAACTCAGCTACACAGCAGCACCATCTTTTGGCCTTTGAAGGAAAATGATCCAAACTTGGCAATTTTGAAGCCTGTTTTTCTGGCATGTTTGCTTTGTGAATGACCTTTGCACTTTAATTAAAGTAAGAAAGCAGTTTCAAAAAGGAATGAAATCAACATTTACATGACATAGGATACTCACAAACACAGTCTTCTGAAAGGAAAAAAAATCTGTACTTTATTCATTTTACACAAAAATAAAAGATCCCCTGGAAAAGGAAATGGCAACCCAAGCTAGAGTATTTAACAACAAGTTTTTTGCTGGGAAAATTCCATGGACAGAGGAGCCTGGCATGCTACTATCCATGGGTCGCAAAAAGATGGACATGACTGAGTGACTTAACACAGCAGTAACAATAAACTAAAGTATTACTTCAGAAAATATTTACCTTTGGAAAAGTATATTTCCTTGATTTTACTTATGAGCTGAGTATATGTTATTTATGTATGATTCATTAATATTGAGATTTTAAATGTATTTACATTTTTGATTTAAGGAAAGGACTTTCTATAATTTACTTGCTTCCTGGAATACTGGCCCCAAGACATTCTTTCTTGCATTTATCTCTAGAGTAGTGATAATACATTTCTTCTCAAATACTCATGATTTTAATGTGTATTTATCAAAGTTTGTATTTTCACAATTTATTATCAAGTGCCTTCTGAAAAAAATTTGCAGGAAGTACATATCCTATGAAAACTAGATTTTAAGTCTATTAAAAAAATCTTATATCTATGAATGTCACTTTGTTTTCCAGTTACTAATTTAGCTACAGAAATTGAATATATGAAATAAACAGAATGCAGTATGAGAAAATATAAGTTTTATTCTGGTCTTAAAAATGACATAGGAGAGTTGTGTTGGAATCTTTCTGTTATATATAGAAAAACAGTTTCTAATATTATCTAAAAATTGCCTTTCTAACACATAGATGTTTCCAGAGTATTTTTATGCTGCTAATTTTTGTATCATAGTTTCTTTATTTCACAAAATTAAATATTGTGAAATATTTATTAATGCTCTTTCCTCTATTCCGTCAGTCCTTGAAGGTCACTTTGTCCACTGAGCTGGATAATATTTTTTTGGTCATGCAGCTTACATGATCTTAGTTCACTACCAGGGCCTGAAACAGCGCCAACAGCAGTGAAATCCCAGAGTCCTAACCACTGGACCTGCAGGAAATCCCCAAAATAATTAAGTTTATTTTCAAGTTATCTAGATTTAGATCTAGATCTGTGCTTATTAATGTAATAGCTGCTAGGCTTAAATGACTGTTTAGATTAAAATTAAAGTTTAAGGTCTTCCTTGGTGGCTCCGTGGTAAAGAACCAACCTGCCAATGCTTGAGATGTGGGTTCAGTCCTTGGGTTGGGAAGTTTCCTTGCAGAAGGAAATGGGAACCCACTCCATTATTCTCCTCTGGAGAGTCCCATGGACAGAAGAGCCTGGTGGGCTACACTCCATGGGGTCACAAAAGTGTTAGACACAACTGAGTTTAAAAGCAAATTTTAAAATTCAGCTCTTCAGTCACACTATCCACATTTCAAGTGCTCAGTAACTACAAGTGTCTCGTGGTTTGGGCATTGAAAATAAAGAATTTTTCTACCATCACAAAAGTACTCTTGGGCAGCCCTAATGATTTATCATGAAATGTTATTATTTAAAATGTTAGTGGAGAGCTAATGATGTTATCAGAGTTTCAACAACAAGCTAAAGTATTTAACACCTATAAACCTTTAAATAGGTGTTTTAAACATCATGCTAAGCATTCAATAAACTGGGCAACAGAATTTTAGCAAATGAAGAAATTAAGCTCATTTCTTAACGCTACTTTCTGTATTACAATTTCCAAGGCTTTTTACAAATATCAGAGAACATGGATATTTCAGGTAAAAAGTACATTTTCCTTTATTAAATGAAAATTGCTTGGTTGGGAAGTTTGTGGCAAAAATAAAGCTACTATATGATCCAGCAACACCACTGTTGGCCATATATCTGGAGAAAATCATAATTCAAGAAGATTCATGCACCCCAGTGTTCACTGCAACACTGTTTAGAATAGCCAGGACATGGAAACAATATAAATGTTCCTTAAGGGAGGAATGGATAAAGAAGACATGGTACATATACACAATGGAATATTACCCAGCCATAAGAAAGAACAAAATAACATCATTTGCAGCAACACAGATGGACCTAGAGATTGTCATACTGTGAGTGAAGTGTCAGGCAGAGAAAGACAAATATCATATGATACAGCTTATACACAGAATCTGAAAATGGGTATACATGATCTTATCTACAAAGCATAAACAGAGTTACAGATGAGAAAACAAATTTATAGTTACCAAAGGGTAAGGAAGGCAGAGGGATAAACTGGGAGATTAACATATACACACTATTACATAGAACATAGATAACTAATAAGGACCTACTGCAAAGCACAGGGAATTCTACCCCATAGAAAAGGAATCTAAAAAAGAGAGGATATATGCATATATATATATAATTGGTTCACTTTGCTGTACACCTGAAATTAACACAACATTGCAAATCAGCTATATTCCCATAAATAATTTTTTAAAAAAGAAAGTTAGTTGTAAGAGTTGCAAGTCAAATAGGTAGGTTTTCAAAGAAATTTGCTAAGGCCTGCCTGAAAAAAAAAAATCAGTATAAAAAACAGGTTTTATACTTATCTTTACGGAACATCTCACTCAAACCATAATCAGATGGGTAAAAAATTATACAGAACACTGTTGATTGTGCTAACTGGTTGGGAGGAACTCTAGGTCTCTTTTTGATTCAATGTGCTTCGGTTTGCTACAAAAAGATAATGACAGAGTGAGAGTTGGTTATTCCTAAACCACACACAAATTCTTAATTAGTGATCTATGAATGTAATACATTTGAGGTCTTCAGCTTCCCTTGCTTAGCTAGATTTATATGATCAGTATCTACCTATGTGTTTACATTCCGTGTTCTCCTAATATCAGAGAACATGGATATTTCAGGTAAAAAGTACATTTTCCTTTATTAAATGAAAATTGCTTGGTTGGGAAGTTTGTGGCAAAAATAAAGCTACTATATGATCCAGCAACACCACTGTTGGCCATATATCTGGAGAAAATCATAATTCAAGAAGATTCATGCACCCCAGTGTTCACTGCAACACTGTTTAGAATAGCCAGGACATGGAAACAATATAAATGTTCCTTAAGGGAGGAATGGATAAAGAAGACATGGTACATATACACAATGGAATATTACCCAGCCATAAGAAAGAACAAAATAACATCATTTGCAGCAACACAGATGGACCTAGAGATTGTCATACTGTGAGTGAAGTGTCAGGCAGAGAAAGACAAATATCATATGATACAGCTTATACACAGAATCTGAAAATGGGTATACATGATCTTATCTACAAAGCATAAACAGAGTTACAGATGAGAAAACAAATTTATAGTTACCAAAGGGTAAGGAAGGCAGAGGGATAAACTGGGAGATTAACATATACACACTATTACATAGAACATAGATAACTAATAAGGACCTACTGCAAAGCACAGGGAATTCTACCCCATAGAAAAGGAATCTAAAAAAGAGAGGATATATGCATATATATATATAATTGGTTCACTTTGCTGTACACCTGAAATTAACACAACATTGCAAATCAGCTATATTCCCATAAATAATTTTTTAAAAAAGAAAGTTAGTTGTAAGAGTTGCAAGTCAAATAGGTAGGTTTTCAAAGAAATTTGCTAAGGCCTGCCTGAAAAAAAAAAATCAGTATAAAAAACAGGTTTTATACTTATCTTTACGGAACATCTCACTCAAACCATAATCAGATGGGTAAAAAATTATACAGAACACTGTTGATTGTGCTAACTGGTTGGGAGGAACTCTAGGTCTCTTTTTGATTCAATGTGCTTCGGTTTGCTACAAAAAGATAATGACAGAGTGAGAGTTGGTTATTCCTAAACCACACACAAATTCTTAATTAGTGATCTATGAATGTAATACATTTGAGGTCTTCAGCTTCCCTTGCTTAGCTAGATTTATATGATCAGTATCTACCTATGTGTTTACATTCCGTGTTCTCCTATGTTGTGCTTCTTCTCTGTCCGAAAGGTACACGTGAGATGAACTCAGTAATATTAGGTAGGGTGCCCATCCAGTCTAGAGGTATCACCATCGCCATGCATGGAGACCTACACTCGGCAGCCACGTTTGTGTTCAATGGCACCGTCACAGTCAATTGTACTAGGGTTTTACCAGCTGTATCCACTGAGCATGAGTTAGGTCCACCAAATAATCTCAGATTTGAAAACAAATTCAAAGATAATTATCATTTCCTGTGTCTGCTTAGGACTCTGGAACATTAAATTTGGTTCACTGAGACCCAAAACAAAATATTTGGTTTCTGATACAAATAATAGTCACATAAGGATTAGAAAGCCAATACACTAGGTTCTTATACAAATTCATTATCTTAAATTGAATTGGTCAGTATAATTTCAGCTATGCTGCCGTAGGAATGGCTCTATAATCATGGTAATTTGTCAAAAGTTGTGAGATGCAATTGAAGCACTGTTCAGAGGAAAATTATTAGAAAAAAGGAATATCTACAATGAATAACTTAGTTCGTATCTGAGGAAGCTGGAGAGAGAAGAGAATTTAAGATTTAAATAAGAGAAAATAATAGTAAGTAATATGAGGGCAAAAGTAAACAAAACTGAAATACAGGGGCTTCCCCTGGTGGTCCAGTGGGTAAAGACACCGCCTTGCAGTGCAGGGGGCGCCGGTTTGATCCCTGGCCTGGGAAGATCCCACGTGCCGCAGAGCGGTTGGACCGATGTGTCCAATTACCGAGCCAGAGCTCTGGCGCGCATGCGCCCAGAGCCAGTGCTCTGCGACGACAGTGGCCACCGCGATGGGAGGCCCACAGGAGCCGAAGAACAAAGACGGATGAAAATAGAGAAATGAAAGATCAATAGAAGTGACCCGCCCATCCCCCTACCTCCCCACCCCACCCTCCAAAAGATAAATAAATAAAATTAATAATAAAAAAAAAACCCTGAAATACAGGCCCCCCCCCCAAAAAAAAAAAATGAGAGAGAGACACTATCAGCCACACTAAAACCTGATTATTGAAAATATTGATAAAATTAATTGACCTCTAGTCAGACTAATCAAGAAAACAGAGAGAGGACACAAATTACGAGTGTCAGAAAGGAAGGATGATGAGCCATCACAGTTGAGCCCATGCATACTAATAAGAAAGAAAAATATCAGCAATTCTATGCTCATGAAGTTTACAACCAATTTCTTAAAGTGTACGAACTACCAAAATTCATATAGAAGAAACAGATGCAATCTGAATAGCCCTATAACTATTAAGTAAATTGAACTGTAATTCATAATCTTCTCATAAAAGATAGCATTAAGTCTAATTGGTTTCACTGATGAATTCTACCAAAGAAATAGTAAAAGTTCTCCATGATATCCTCCAGAAAACAGAAGCAGAAAGAACACTGCTGTAAGGTCACTATTACCTTAATATTAAAACCAGATAAAGACATTATAAGATAGGGAAATTATACACCAAGGTCATCAAAAACAGAATAATCTGAGAAACGGTCAGAGCTAAGAGGAGACTGACAAGACATGATAACTAAAAATATTGTATCCTTGAAATGAAAAAAGATATCAGGTTAAAATTAAGGAATATAGCATGTCTATCAAGCTTTGCTGGTAGCTCAGCTGGTAAAGAATTTGCCTGCAATGCAGATCTAGATTTGTTCCCTGGGTTGGGAAGATCCCCTGGAGAAGGGATAGGCTACCCACTCCAATATTCTTGTCTGGAGAATTTCATGGGTCGCCCATGGAGTTGCAAAGATTCAGACATGATTGAGCGACCTGAAGGAAAAAAAGTCTATATTCTAGTGAATATAGACAGTAGTTAGTGTCTCAAATTGGTTTACAGCTTGTGAGAAATCTACCATATTAATATTATATATTAGTAATATGAGTCTGAGTGTGGGTACACAAGAGCTCTGTGCCACAACTTGAACTGCTAAGGATTTTCTTTGGCGTCTGATGAAAACGCTCTGAAATTAAATAGTAGTGATGGTAGCATAACTCTGTGAATATGTAAAAAATCACTGAACTCTACACTTAAATAGGATGAATTTTAGGATATGTAAATTACATCACAATAAAGTTATTATAAGTTTTCTAGTAAAAAGGAAATAGGTGCATGAACTACCCATTTAGAGACTAAGTTCTACTTCATTACCTTTATGATATATTTGAATTTAATTGGATTGATACATTCACATCACCAATACTCCCAAGTAGAGACTTAATATTTGTTGAAAAAAATCAAACACGGTGTAAATTTTCTTCATTATAGAGCCTTAAACAGAGAATTCCTCTCTTTTTCTTATAATTTAAATATTGTTGAATTCCACCTTGATGCAAAATTATTCAATCAACAGATTCCTGTAGGTACAATCACAGAATACACTACTTCTCCGTTCTATCACTAAGTTAATTCCTTGTTGGTTTGGAGAGGCACCCCTTTTATAGCTTAGTTTTCCTGCCAAAGTTTTATTGCAATGATGCCAGTCTCAACATTGCTTTAAGCAAAAGTGTGACTGTGCTACTTCATAGATATTCAGAACCTTTCAGGTTTGGGATGAAGAGGTCTGATTGAAAATCAGATACAGACACATACGGAGAATTCCAAGTTCCCAGTTGCCTTGAAGTTAACTGGAGTGGGCACTTGATTATTATGAAGGCTAGAATTGGATTGAAGAATCACACTTCAAGGTGTAATAGAGCTCAGAAAGTGCCAGACCTTAGAAGTACCTGGCCCTTGATTGGAGCAGCTGGAAGTGATTTAACAAGCACTTGAGGTGACAGAATCAAATGCTTTATATGATGAATGGGCTGTTTCAATATAGTAGATTATTTTGCTCTTTAAAAATCAGAATTAAATAGTTTATGTTTTCTGGGTGTGCTTGCAGGGGGGTGAAGAGCTCCAGCAGAAGGGCACAGAATCATCTACATAACAAATGGGGGTCTCAGATCACAGAAACATGAACATGTTTTTCTCTGGCTTTATGTTCTGTATTCACTATGTGTGTGTGTGTGCTCAGTCATGTTCTACTCTTTGCCACACCATGAACTGTAGCCCACCAGGCTCCTATGTCCATGGGATTTGCCAGCCAAGAATACTGGAGAGGGTTGCCATGCCCTCCTCCAGGGAATCTTGCTGACTCAGGGATCCACCTCCCCACCCCACCTGCACCCCCCTCACCCTCCCCGCCCCGGTCTCCTGCATTGGCAGGCATACTCGTGACCACTGAGTCACCTGGGAAGCCCTAATATATATATTTTAAATTTCTTCACCATCATGCCTCTCTTTTTTATTATTTATATTTATTTCCATCCATCTTTTTATTCTTTGGCATGTATGGGCCTCCCATTGCAGTGGACTCTCTCACTGCAGAGCACTGGCTATGTGCGCATGAGCTCCAGAGCACGGGCCCCTAATTGGACACACCAGTCCAGCCATTTCAAGGCATGTGGGATCTTCTCCGGTCAGGGATCGAATTGGTGCCCCTTGCACTGCAAGGTGGACTCTTTACCCACTGGACCACCAGGGAAACCCAGCCCTAACATATTAACTATATGCTCCTTTATTAACAAAAGGAAATTATTATATCTCAGTGTTTATCTCTTGCAGAATTTGTGAATGCTCTATCCTTTGAAGAAATTATATTGACTGGCAGTTTAAAAGCAGGTTGATACTGCTTTGAACTTCCAGACACATTTAAAAGTTATTTAATGTATTAAGGTATCAATTTCCATTTATTTCTGAAATCCATTTACTGGATGGAGTGATGCTGTTTGTATCTTTCATCCATTTATTCATTCATTCATGTGTTCCTGACCACTAGTCACTTTCTAGGCACTTACACAACTATACCCCAGGAATAGAATCATGACTAAAAGACTCCTTGCTCTTGTGAGAAACTATTATATATAGACAGCACTCACTTTAAATAGGAACCTTCTCACTATGAAAAAGAGCAATATGACTTTGAGGAGTATGTACTGCTGCCAAAATTTCCTTTTCTTTTTTCTTGAAAGTTTTACTAAACTCTAAGCATTCATGTTCCTTGATCTGACTAGTTTTGTGCCATCCAAGTTTCTGCTCTGCTACTCTTATTAGCATGTTCTAAAATAAAAAAGTAAAAGTCAGTAAAGGTCCCCCCAAATTAATTTCCCCCAAGAATGTATAGAAGACATCCTTCTATAAAAGGTAAATTGAACAATACATGATGTAAATAAATATAATGGGCTTTTATTTTACTGAATTACAACATGTCTTTTCTTAATAGCATTTCTTTGCCCTTACTGTCAAAACAAACATACACATGCACTGGCAAATCAATTTCTATTAAACATTTTAATTAAATAATAGTATTAATAAAGAGTTATAAAAGATATATTTTAATGATGGAATTAAGTTGTGTGTGTGTCTATGCACTCACTCACTAAGTCCTGTCTGACTCTGGAATTTTCCAGGCAGGAATACTGGAGTGGGTTGCCATTTCCTTCTCCATGAGATTTTCCTGACCCAGGGATGGAAACTGCATTTCTTACATCTCCTGCATTGGCAGGCAGAATCCGTACCACTGGGTCACTTGAATTAAGTTACCTAAGCAATTATTTTTTTTTTTTTCCCTAAGCAATTCATTTTACTCTGAAGTTTCAGAATTGAAAATGGAAGGAACTATCAAGGAAATTTAGGTGACACTAAACCAACAAAAACAAATTCAGGAACAACTATATATTTAAATAAAAAAATTGGTTAAGGACGTGATTTATCACTGTTTCTGATTGATTAAATCAACATGCATACTTAATCTATGGAGATTACAACTTTATTCTTCATTTGGAGTTCCAATTATGCCCTGTATTTCTCTATTTTTATTTTGATATTTTAAAATTCATAATCCAGGAATTATAGAATTAATAGTGAATTTACTTTTATTTGGATTTATTGATTTTATAGCACATAATATAGAACCTCAAATCTATTACATACTAGAGGGTTTTAGTAAATAAATGAAATTGGGACTGTTCTAAAAATAATGATAGTTATGTCTGTGTAATAGAGAAAAAAATCTGAAAATGAATGTAGTTACTGATTATTCATTCTCAACCACAAATATTGTAATTTTATTATTTGCATAATTCTCTATTACTCTCTAAAATTATTTGCAGATATGCCTTCTTCACTCAAACTACGTCTGAAAGTTGTGCCATCCAAGTTTCTGCTCTGCTACTCTTATTAGCATGTTCTAAAATAAAAAAGTAAAAGTCAGTAAAGGTCCCCCCAAATTAATTTCCCCCAAGAATGTATAGAAGACATCCTTCTATAAAAGGTAAATTGAACAATACATGATGTAAATAAATATAATGGGCTTTTATTTTACTGAATTACAACATGTCTTTTCTTAATAGCATTTCTTTGCCCTTACTGTCAAAACAAACATACACATGCACTGGCAAATCAATTTCTATTAAACATTTTAATTAAATAATAGTATTAATAAAGAGTTATAAAAGATATATTTTAATGATGGAATTAAGTTGTGTGTGTGTCTATGCACTCACTCACTAAGTCCTGTCTGACTCTGGAATTTTCCAGGCAGGAATACTGGAGTGGGTTGCCATTTCCTTCTCCATGAGATTTTCCTGACCCAGGGATGGAAACTGCATTTCTTACATCTCCTGCATTGGCAGGCAGAATCCGTACCACTGGGTCACTTGAATTAAGTTACCTAAGCAATTATTTTTTTTTTTTTCCCTAAGCAATTCATTTTACTCTGAAGTTTCAGAATTGAAAATGGAAGGAACTATCAAGGAAATTTAGGTGACACTAAACCAACAAAAACAAATTCAGGAACAACTATATATTTAAATAAAAAAATTGGTTAAGGACGTGATTTATCACTGTTTCTGATTGATTAAATCAACATGCATACTTAATCTATGGAGATTACAACTTTATTCTTCATTTGGAGTTCCAATTATGCCCTGTATTTCTCTATTTTTATTTTGATATTTTAAAATTCATAATCCAGGAATTATAGAATTAATAGTGAATTTACTTTTATTTGGATTTATTGATTTTATAGCACATAATATAGAACCTCAAATCTATTACATACTAGAGGGTTTTAGTAAATAAATGAAATTGGGACTGTTCTAAAAATAATGATAGTTATGTCTGTGTAATAGAGAAAAAAATCTGAAAATGAATGTAGTTACTGATTATTCATTCTCAACCACAAATATTGTAATTTTATTATTTGCATAATTCTCTATTACTCTCTAAAATTATTTGCAGATATGCCTTCTTCACTCAAACTACCTTGGTGAAATACCAAATTCCCTTTCTCCTTAACCTCTATCATTTCAACTGAACTAATTGTATAGCAAACATTCAAAAAGTGTCTATGTACAAATGAATAAAAATAATACATCACAACCATATTTATTAAATACTCTGATATTTCAGAATAAGTATATTTTTTCAGAAATAATTTTATAATAAGGGTATATTTAATAAAGCTTTGTCAATGATTTCCATCTATAGCCACAAAAACTTAAATAAATGTCTTAGAAAATGTTCCCTGTGACTTTGCATTTATATCATAATTTATGATGTTAAACTTAAACTTTGGTTAAGATTTTCTGGATATAAAGCTTAAAATTTTACTTTTTCATTATATTGGCATCTTTACTTTTTAATATAATTTTTAATGAGAGATATTTGCCCTCTGGTTCATGATGCTTTACTTATCATATAATAAATTACTTTGAGTAATAGGTCCAAGTTAATGGCAATTTTTTATAGGTATAGAGTCTCTCAATCTATGTATTTATATTGTACATTATAAAATAGCATTATATTCTGGGTGGCTACACTCGTTTCTCTGACTCTGTTTTCAAAATGGTCCTAGTTGTTCTTAATATCGTACTTATCAGATAACTTTTCAATACACTTGGTGTGTGTTGAAATTACAATAAATATATGATACAATTCTGCAAGCATCAAACTGTTTATAAACACCTAGTCCTACAGTTTAGGAACAACAAAATATCTTGCTCAGTTTTCCAAGACTTCTCATAATCCTCTAAATAGACTGAAGTGTATGCCTTCATTAACTTTCCATTAATTCTTATTAAGGTGATTTACTATTTTGCTACTTGGTTCACAATTTTATTGTACAGAGGTTTGCCCTTTGCTCTTTTATTTTGCTTTCTGTTTAAAATTTTGCTTATAGAAAACTACAGAATTTAAAAATTTTAATCTCAGCATATTAATAGAGAAAAAAATCTGAAAATGAATGTAGTTACTGATTATTCATTCTCAACCACAAATATTGTAATTTTATTATTTGCATAATTCTCTATTACTCTCTAAAATTATTTGCAGATATGCCTTCTTCACTCAAACTACCTTGGTGAAATACCAAATTCCCTTTCTCCTTAACCTCTATCATTTCAACTGAACTAATTGTATAGCAAACATTCAAAAAGTGTCTATGTACAAATGAATAAAAATAATACATCACAACCATATTTATTAAATACTCTGATATTTCAGAATAAGTATATTTTTTCAGAAATAATTTTATAATAAGGGTATATTTAATAAAGCTTTGTCAATGATTTCCATCTATAGCCACAAAAACTTAAATAAATGTCTTAGAAAATGTTCCCTGTGACTTTGCATTTATATCATAATTTATGATGTTAAACTTAAACTTTGGTTAAGATTTTCTGGATATAAAGCTTAAAATTTTACTTTTTCATTATATTGGCATCTTTACTTTTTAATATAATTTTTAATGAGAGATATTTGCCCTCTGGTTCATGATGCTTTACTTATCATATAATAAATTACTTTGAGTAATAGGTCCAAGTTAATGGCAATTTTTTATAGGTATAGAGTCTCTCAATCTATGTATTTATATTGTACATTATAAAATAGCATTATATTCTGGGTGGCTACACTCGTTTCTCTGACTCTGTTTTCAAAATGGTCCTAGTTGTTCTTAATATCGTACTTATCAGATAACTTTTCAATACACTTGGTGTGTGTTGAAATTACAATAAATATATGATACAATTCTGCAAGCATCAAACTGTTTATAAACACCTAGTCCTACAGTTTAGGAACAACAAAATATCTTGCTCAGTTTTCCAAGACTTCTCATAATCCTCTAAATAGACTGAAGTGTATGCCTTCATTAACTTTCCATTAATTCTTATTAAGGTGATTTACTATTTTGCTACTTGGTTCACAATTTTATTGTACAGAGGTTTGCCCTTTTTGCTCTCTTTTTTAATATTTTGCTTATAGAAAAACTACAGAATTTAAAAATTTTAATCTCAGCATATTAATTCATTACCATGTTCCAATGGATTCTCTTAGGTTCGAGACACATGATCATATCTATGCTAAAGAAAACATACCTTCTCTCCTCCTTGAAGCCATAGCTATTCCTTGTGCTTCATAATATTTGATTGGCCAATAGAATGATGCAGTAACCATGTTAATGATTAGAAGAGTTCTTTTTAAAATCATGTTTTAACAGCCTAAAAAAATAAAACTGTAATACTGATTTACAGACAAAAGATCACCCTGATATTTAATGGACAGCACTGTAGTCCAGACTATGAGGTATGGTTTTTCTCTCCAGAGATTTCATTGTGTAGTTTATTCAGGCCACTTGATTATTTTTGCTGAATACACTATTAATCACAATCTGATGACTACTAGAAAATCAAAAATTTTAAAAACAAAATAGGAAAATTATGCTAATGGATTGTCTACTACTTTTTCTCTTTCTTGCTAGCAGAATGCTAATTTTGGAGGGATAGCCACACACACAATCACAGACACTCTCCCTAGAATCCTTTTGTTGTTTGGTCACTCAGTCATGTGTGACTCTTCATGACCTCATGTACTGTAGCACGCCAGGCTTCCCTGTCCTGAACCATCTTCCTGGAGTTTGCTCAAACTTGTGTTCATTGAGTTGATGAAGCCATCCAACCATCTTATTCTCTGCTGCCCCCTTCTCCTCCTGCCCTCAATCTTTCCCAGCACCAGAGATTTTCTAGTGAGTAGTCTCTGCATTAGCTGGCCAAAATATTGGAGCTTCAGCTTAAGCATGTCTTTCCAATGAATATTCAGGGTTGATTTTCTTTAGAATTGACTGGTTACCCTTACAATTATAAAAATCCACTCCTTTTGTCTCCTGATAAAAAGTTCAAGAGACATGTATTTTACCCATTGCTCATGCCTCCGTTTTTTTCTGTATAAAACATGGGCATAGAGCCTAGAGCTTGAGTAAACATCTTGCTACACACAAGAAGAGGACAGCTTTGTATTAAAGTTAGTGGAGGGCTTCCCTGGTAGTCCAGTGGGTAAAGACTCCGCCTTGCAGTGCAAGGGGCTCCGGTTCGATCCCTGGCCTGGGAAGACTCCAAGTGCTGTGGAGCAGTTGGACCGATGTGTCCAATTATGGAGCCAAAGCTCTGCAGCACATGTGCCTAGAGCCAGGGCTCTGCAGTGAGAGAGGCCACTGCAATGGGAGGTCCACATGGGCCAAAGAACAAAGATGGATGAAAATAAATACATGAAAGACCAATAAAAGTGGCCAAAAAAAAAAAAAAGTTAGTGGATTGGGGGAGGGAGAATTGGAGGCAAGAGGCTAAAAGGTACAAACTTCCAGTTATAAGATAAAGAAGTACCAAGATTTACCATGTAGCATGATGCCTGTAGTAGTTAACATTGCTGTATGATATATCAAGGGCTTTCCAGGTGGCTCAGTGGTAAAGAATCTGCCCGCCAAAGAAGACAAGGGTTCAGTCCCTGATTAAGAAGATCCCCTGGAGAAGGAAATGGCAACACATATCAGTATTCTTGTCTGGCAAATCTCATGGACAGAGGATTCTGGCAGGTTACAGTCCATGGGGTCACAAAAGAGTTGGACATAACTTAGTAGCTAAACCATGATGATGATAGACAAAAGAATTAACAGGGTGAATCATCACAAGGTTTTTTTCTTTTCTTTTCTTCTCCCTTTTCTTGTCACTGTACCTATAGGAGAGGATGGATGAGAGCTGAACTTACTGTGGTAATTATTTCACAATGTATGTCAGTCAATCAAACCATCATGCTGTACACTTCCAACAGTGATGTGTGTCAGTCATTTCTCAATAACATGGGAAAAAATAGCTTTAAAAATTAAACAAAAAATAGCAGACCAGTAAGGAGAAGTATGCTTATCCCTTGATAAGAAGAATAACTGAGCATTTTCTCTTCTTTCTTCTTAAAGTTTATTATTCTGCACACCAAAATAAAATGCCCCATTAACTCACTGTATGCAAAACTTTCATAACTGAAGCAACATATACCTAGAGATAGTAACTTCAGTGAACCATGTTAGGTAAGACTATCCATATCCCTTTACACAGGATCTAGTGTTTAAAGGCTCAGTATTGCTGACTTCCTCAAACCATATTCTTTGGCATTTTATTCTCCAACTGAAATGGGAATTTCAGAAAAATTGCCCATACATGATTTGGTTTCTGTCTCTAACATGAGTGTTCAGATGTGAATAAAAGCTGAAATGTCATATGAGCTATAAGAAATAAACTCTTTCAAACTGGAAATGAAAATCGAATTTTTTCCTCCTAGTTTACTAAACAATTAAGCTAAGAAAAAGTTTATAAAATATGCAATCCAAAAGGATAAAATTAGACAAATGCATATCTTTTTAATAACCTAAATTAAAGAATATTTAAGAATTAATTATCTATTAAAAGATTTAAAATACTCTAATTGACATAATAAAAAGTAGAGCTCATTAATTTATATTGGTGAACATCTGTTACTAGTTATAATAAAGTCTGAGTGACTGCAGAATATATCTTCACTTTTTCTGTCATCTAAAATCAAATCCTTTGAAAAACTTTAAACATACTAAGCTTGGTGATAGATACCACAGTCTTGGGGGAATTTTTTCATTTTGTATTATACATACTTTGGCCACCTGATGAGAAGAAATGACTTGTTGGAAAAGACCCCAATACTGGAAAAAATAAAAGGCAGAAGGAGAAGGGGATGACAAAGCATGAGATGGGTAGATGGCATCCTTGACTCAATGGACACGAGTTGGAGCAGGCATCAGGAGATGGTAAAGGACAGGGAAGCCTGGCATGCTACCATCCAAGGGGGTCACACAGAGTTGGACGTGACTGAATGACTGAACTGCACTGATTATATACATACTGTGAAAAACAGACGTTACATGCAGATGAAATCAATATATAGAAAAACTGAAATAAAGTTGGCATATATTAAGACATGTAACATTAAGGCTCATGAAATGTCTTATAATAGCATATCTACTAGTATATAACCTTTCAAATTTTCAAGTTTTATTTCCTATGTACCAAGAAAGGGTTGGTGTATTTGACTCTATAGAAACCTCGAAATTGTTGTGGAATGCAAAATCTAAGTGTAGTTTTCAAATCTGTCAAGTTAACCATGTTAGGTAAGACTATCCATATCCCTTTACACAGGATCTAGTGTTTAAAGGCTCAGTATTGCTGACTTCCTCAAACCATATTCTTTGGCATTTTATTCTCCAACTGAAATGGGAATTTCAGAAAAATTGCCCATACATGATTTGGTTTCTGTCTCTAACATGAGTGTTCAGATGTGAATAAAAGCTGAAATGTCATATGAGCTATAAGAAATAAACTCTTTCAAACTGGAAATGAAAATCGAATTTTTTCCTCCTAGTTTACTAAACAATTAAGCTAAGAAAAAGTTTATAAAATATGCAATCCAAAAGGATAAAATTAGACAAATGCATATCTTTTTAATAACCTAAATTAAAGAATATTTAAGAATTAATTATCTATTAAAAGATTTAAAATACTCTAATTGACATAATAAAAAGTAGAGCTCATTAATTTATATTGGTGAACATCTGTTACTAGTTATAATAAAGTCTGAGTGACTGCAGAATATATCTTCACTTTTTCTGTCATCTAAAATCAAATCCTTTGAAAAACTTTAAACATACTAAGCTTGGTGATAGATACCACAGTCTTGGGGGAATTTTTTCATTTTGTATTATACATACTTTGGCCACCTGATGAGAAGAAATGACTTGTTGGAAAAGACCCCAATACTGGAAAAAATAAAAGGCAGAAGGAGAAGGGGATGACAAAGCATGAGATGGGTAGATGGCATCCTTGACTCAATGGACACGAGTTGGAGCAGGCATCAGGAGATGGTAAAGGACAGGGAAGCCTGGCATGCTACCATCCAAGGGGGTCACACAGAGTTGGACGTGACTGAATGACTGAACTGCACTGATTATATACATACTGTGAAAAACAGACGTTACATGCAGATGAAATCAATATATAGAAAAACTGAAATAAAGTTGGCATATATTAAGACATGTAACATTAAGGCTCATGAAATGTCTTATAATAGCATATCTACTAGTATATAACCTTTCAAATTTTCAAGTTTTATTTCCTATGTACCAAGAAAGGGTTGGTGTATTTGACTCTATAGAAACCTCGAAATTGTTGTGGAATGCAAAATCTAAGTGTAGTTTTCAAATCTGTCAAGTTACATGTAAAATATTTCTGTTTTTAAATAAATGTCTTTAAATCATTTTGAAGAAGAAAGGCATCTGCTGATTCACATAGGGTTATTGAATGCCATCAATCACTGGGCGAGGGGCAGGGGATGCAGTAAGAAACAAAACATCTCTCATACTTGTGTGCATTTTAATTATCAGGTTGCATTCTAATAGAAATAAAAGAGCCACGGGACAAATTTTATATTAGCACATGATACCCAACTGTACACATGTTTTACATATATCATCTTGTTCTGCTTAGATTTAAGTCGTATCTTCTCATTTTTTTATCTAGAGGAACCTACTCAGCCTTTAAATTCTAGTTCAAAGTCGACTTCTTCGAAGCCTCCTTTTATACCATTTCCATCCCTTTACCCTGTGTTAAACCAATTACTTCTTCTGAATTCTGATAGTAGAAATGGCATTATATACATGTTCACAATATTGCTTTATTATTAATTACATACTTGAATGTGAGCTTTTTTTTAATGATCTTACTTTTTTAAAAAATTTGGCCTCTTTTACTGATCTTTCATTTATTTATTTTCATGCATCTTTATTCTTCTGCCTGTGTGGGCCTCCCATTCAGCGGCGTCTCTCACTGCAAAGCACTGGCTCTGGGCACACGTGCTCCAGAGCGCTGGCTCACAATTGGACACACTGGTCTAGCCGCTCTGCCGCACGTGGGATCTTCCCAGGCCAGGGATCGAACTGGCGCCCCTTGCACTGCAAGACAGTGTCCTTAACCCACTAGACCAACAGGGAAGCCCAAATGTGAGCTTTTTAACAGGCCATATCTTTTGTTTTCACAGTTTCTATACCTAATACAACACTAGATATATGTCAGCTTTAAAATATAAATACATATACATAATACATATAACATATATAATATATATTTAAAGCCTATATATATTAAAACTATATAAAGGGAAAAAGCAGATAGAAAACGAATGGAGCAATTTCAGGATGTCGTCATAGACAGCGTATCAAAAGGACAAAATGGGTCAATGAGGAACTAATATTCTATTTGACTCTATTTGCTGCTGTAACAAATTACTACAAACTTACTAGCTTAAAATATTATAAATACAATACCTTGCAGTTCTATAGGTTAGAAGTCTGACGTGAGTGTCACTGGGCTAAAGGCAAGGCAAGGCCACATCTCCTTTCCTGGAAACTCAAGGGGAGAATCTCCTACCTTGCCTTTGCCCATTTCTAGAGGCTGCCTGCTCTCTGGCTTGTAGTCCCTTCCCTCTTTCTTCAAAGCCAGCAATACCTCATCTGTTCCCAGCCAAGAAAGTTCCTCTGTATTTACTTTTTTAAAAGTTGATACTTTATTTGAAAACTATCCTTAACAATATGCAAAATATAACACCGAAATCAAAATAGTTGCTCTACACTAGCATCTGGTAAAATAAATATGGGGATAAATTATTGACTCAACAAATATCTTAAGCACTTGTTTTATGTGTTACATGTACTCCAATCCAAGGGAAAATACTAAGGTTCCAAGCACAGATTTATGAAGGGAACTAGGAAACTTATATGCAATGTTACAATGCAAGAAAGACTATAAATCCATAAAACAAAGACAAAATTCCCTGGAACTTCAGAAGAGAATGAAAACCTTTCATTAGTTCTTTATGTACTATGTTTAACGAGATTAGTATATTTTCCATTAATTTATTGGCCTCTGTATTTCTTATATGTGTCAACTGAATTGGTATATGTTTCATAAAAGCTTTCCTTGATTCGCCAGTTTCTCTGCTTTTAAAGATTTCTGTGACCAGACTGGCAAACTGAAAACTCAGAACAACCTGCCCATACCAAGATCTTTGTGCTGTACTGTGCTTAGTCACTCAGTCGTGTCCAAGTCTTTGCAATTGATGGACTGTAGCCCACCAGGCTCCTCTGTCCATAGGGATTCTTAAGGCAAGAATGCTGGAGTGACAGCTGTAAGAACAAGTGGAGAAGAATCAGCCCTAATGAGGTGGTTGGATCTAGAACCTATCATAAAAACTAAAGTCAGTCAAAAAGAGAAGGACAAGTACAATATACTAACACATACATATGGAATCTAGTAGGACGGTAATGATAACACATGCAGTGAAGTGATGGAAAAACAGACATGGACAGTAGACATATGGACATTGCAGGGAATGAACAGTGGGTGGGAGGCGTAAAGGAAGTAGCATGAAAACCTGTACTATCATATGTGAAGAAAATGGCTATAGTCATTGCTCTGTGAGAGAAGGGGATCCTGCAGGGATGCTGTGTGATGGTCTGGAGGGGTGGGATGGGGTGGACATGCATATGACTAATCTGTTTACATATCTGTAAACAACAAAACTCTGTAAAAGTTAAAAAAAAAAAAAAAAGAATACTGGAGTGAGTTGCCATGCCCTCCTCCAGGGGATCTTCCCAAGCCAGGGCTCAGACACATGTCTTCCACATTGCACATTCTTTACCATTTGAAACACTAGGGAAGCCCAAGAATAGTGGAGTGGGTAGCTTATCCTTTCTGCAGGGGATCTTGGCAACCCAGGAATTGAACAAGGGTCTCCAGCATTGCAGGTGGATTCTTTACCAGCTGGGCTACCAGCTTTCATCATATCTGTAAAATCCTCTTTCCATATAAGGTAAAACATTTACAGGTTCCTGGGATTAAGATGTGGACATTTTTCTTTTGGATCGGGAGCATTATTGTGTTCTTGACAATGAAAAGCTTACATCAGCTTGGTACAAGGGTTGTAGTAACTGCTAGTAATATAGAAAAATAAAAATGGCCAGTAATATAGCAAGTTGTAATAGCCAAATTTAGACATTGAACAAATGTATCGAGAGAAGATATTTTCTTCATACTTGCTGTAGAATTAAATAAGTATTTAAATCAGTAAATGAAGTCAAGGAAAGGTATATAAAGACGTAAGCCAGTAAAGAAATTTGACCAATTAAATATAAGCCCAGAAGCATCAAAGCCAAAATCAAGTTTTTTGGGGTTTCTGTTTGGTAGAAAATTAGTTTCAGAAGTATAACGCTCTATCAGTTGAGAAACAGCAAATACCAGGAGGAATTCAGAAGCCTGTTTTCTCCACATCAACTTCAGTTGCCAGATATCCTATATGTTTTCAATGTACTAAAAACAAATAGATCTTTTGGAATTTCCCCTAGAGGTCAAGGTACTGTTAGGGAAACTGTCCTGATGGCCACGCTGTGATTTCAGTGTCTCAGTTTTGCCTCCTCACTTCTACTTACGTTCCCAGGAGCCACCCACAGTAATTCCTCACCATTTTGGTAAACACATCCGTCAAATTCTACCACTTGTCAATGACATCAATTTAATTTTATTGGAGATAGGGTCAGGAGCAAATATCCAAGAGACTACCATCCTCTAAATCAGATATAAAAAGACCCATATTTGTTGTTGTCACTGCCGTTTATTTGAAGGAGAGAAAGGGGAAGAAAGAACATTTACCCTTGTAAATGTCAGTGAGGAACAAAAATTGGATAAAAGGAGAGTGCTGAACTCTCAAGAAATGATTTGTTTAATATTAAGCTACTTTCTGAATTCTGATCTCATTCAAGTTGAAAAGATATTCTTCCGATTCTGATTTGTAGTCCACTCATTTGGCTTTTTCTAACAAAACTGCCATTCAGACAATATGCTTATTCTCATAAGAATGTGAGGTTTGCATATTTCCATAAATTAAGCAATTAATTCATTTGTATAGAATACAGCTTCAAACCTGGATTTTGTTATAGGAGCAAAGGTTGTGTTAGTCTTTTTATTTTATAATATAATCAGAGGACTTTAGGGTAACACTGTGCTTTAAAAATTCCTTAATTTAAGTCCACACTTTAGAGATGACCCCACTGGAGGGGCTTATTGTTTGTTGAAGGTCACATAGCTGGTTGGGGGCATATTAGGAAGTTACACTGAATTTAAATGTCAATATTCTTCCTCACAACCAAGCTTACTTTCAGAATTTCTCCTTTTCCCTAGCAACATCAACATTTGCATTCACAGTGTTCTACAATATACATGTATTCTCTCCGTAATTAATGGTAAATGGCCAGAATGGTACTGTCAGGCAACATCTGCCATGATGATATTTGCATTTCTAAAAGATCACTCTGAGTTTGGAAACTAACTATCCTGATGGCAAAACGGGCCTGTTTCCTCACATCAACTTCAGTTGCCAGATATCCTATATGTTTTCAATGTACTAAAAACAAATAGATCTTTTGGAATTTCCCCTAGAGGTCAAGGTACTGTTAGGGAAACTGTCCTGATGGCCACGCTGTGATTTCAGTGTCTCAGTTTTGCCTCCTCACTTCTACTTACGTTCCCAGGAGCCACCCACAGTAATTCCTCACCATTTTGGTAAACACATCCGTCAAATTCTACCACTTGTCAATGACATCAATTTAATTTTATTGGAGATAGGGTCAGGAGCAAATATCCAAGAGACTACCATCCTCTAAATCAGATATAAAAAGACCCATATTTGTTGTTGTCACTGCCGTTTATTTGAAGGAGAGAAAGGGGAAGAAAGAACATTTACCCTTGTAAATGTCAGTGAGGAACAAAATTGGATAAAAGGAGAGTGCTGAACTCTCAAGAAATGATTTGTTTAATATTAAGCTACTTTCTGAATTCTGATCTCATTCAAGTTGAAAAGATATTCTTCCGATTCTGATTTGTAGTCCACTCATTTGGCTTTTTCTAACAAAACTGCCATTCAGACAATATGCTTATTCTCATAAGAATGTGAGGTTTGCATATTTCCATAAATTAAGCAATTAATTCATTTGTATAGAATACAGCTTCAAACCTGGATTTTGTTATAGGAGCAAAGGTTGTGTTAGTTTTTTTATTTTATAATATAATCAGAGGACTTTAGGGTAACACTGTGCTTTAAAAATTCCTTAATTTAAGTCCACACTTTAGAGATGACCCCACTGGAGGGGCTTATTGTTTGTTGAAGGTCACATAGCTGGTTGGGGGCATATTAGGAAGTTACACTGAATTTAAATGTCAATATTCTTCCTCACAACCAAGCTTACTTTCAGAATTTCTCCTTTTCCCTAGCAACATCAACATTTGCATTCACAGTGTTCTACAATATACATGTATTCTCTCCGTAATTAATGGTAAATGGCCAGAATGGTACTGTCAGGCAACATCTGCCATGATGATATTTGCATTTCCAAAAGATCACTCTGACTTTGGGAACTAACTAGAGTGAGGGTCAGACAGTACACATAGGATGAATTTGCACAGTAGGAGTAGATGTAGAGAAAGGACTTGTGGATACAGTGAGGGACGAACTGAGAAAGTAGCATTGAAGGGGGCTCAGACGACAGAATACCACGCATAAAACAGACAGTAGAGGAAAGTTGCTGTACAAGATTGAAACCCAGCTTGGTGCTGTGTGATGAATTAGAGGCTGGGATTGGGGTGGGGTAGTGGGAGGGAGGTTCCAGAGGGAGAGGATATATGTACACTCACAGTCGATTTGCATCTTTGTACAGCAGAAGGCAATACAACATTACAATGTAGCAACTGCCCTCCAATTAAAAATTCTGAAAATAGGGCTTCCCTGGTGGTCCAGTGGGTAGAGAGTCCACCTTGCAGTGAAGGGGGCACTGGCTCAATCCCTGGCCAAGGAAGATCCCAGGTGCCATGCAGTGGCTGGGCCGGTGTGTCCAATGACAAGCCAGTGCTCTGGAGCACATGCGCCCAGACTCCGTGCTCTGCAACAAGAGAGGCCACTGCAATGGAGACCCATACAGGCCAAAGAATAAAGATGGATGAAAAATAAATAAGTAAATAAACAATAAAAGAGGACAATACTTTTTAATTAAAGAAATTTCTGAAAATATTTATAAGTTAAAAAATACATTGCAGTAGTATAGGTGGGAGATGATGGTAATTTTGTCAACAGGACTGTCCATGTAGAAGCACGGGAGATGATTACAAATCAGTTAAAATTTATATGATAATGTGACAGGACAGTCGTGATGAAAGAGGGAGAAGGGGATGACAAAAGTGACTTCCAAATTTTTGGATTACATAATTAAAAAATACGTCAATATTGGGCTTCCCTTGGTGGTCCAGTGGGTAAGGACACCGCCTTGCAGTGCAAAAAATATGGCAATATTATTTACTTAGATAGGAAATACTAGAGGAGAGATAAAGTATTAAGCAAAGTTTGTTAAGTTACAATGCATTAAAACAATTCCTCAATTTTAGTAACCTACAAAGTTTAATTTTCCTTCATCATTAGAAATGCAGACTTTGGAATCAGACTATCAGATTATGAATCCCAGCTACTACACTTACTAAACAAATATCCATGCAAAGCTACAAAACCACTCTCTCTCAGTTCCCTTATTTGTCAAATGAGAATTTCAGATGTAAAAATTAATTGTAGTTCCTTCCTACAGTTGTTTAAATAATTATATATATATTTTTAAGCAAGACTTGACACAAAGCAGGATTTCAATAAGTGTTAGCTAATATTATTACTATTCCTTTTCTCATTCCAGTGAAGAGATTATTGAAATATAATAATTAGTCCAAGACAGCACTAATAGTTATAGGGTAGTCTTACTGACTTCATATTCAATGGCCTTAATACAAAATGCTAGGTATTTCTAGTCACACTTTAATTAGAAGTCTTTAAGGCTAAAACAAACTCTAATTGCATTACCTAAAAAACATATTTTTACTTTGATATTTGGATTCTTATAGATTTCCTATGAAAATTCAGGAATATTTTTTAAATGTACCTTTAAATAACTCCATAATTCTCTTCCTGAACATGTGAAACACTGCCAAAAAAGACAATCAGTCTGGTGAAGGAAATGGGACTTTATGACATCACACTTTGAAGAATGAACAAATTTGTAATCGTATCTCTCTGACAGTTACAAAGGACATTCCAAAAACTGACTGTATCTACTCTGATATTTAAGAGTGTTAACATACAACCCACTTAGAAGTGTAAGAGATGCTATTTTTACTTTACACATACTGTCAACTGTTCCTTCATATTCAATACAGATTACTATAAAATGTCATTGTCTACTACTCAAAGATGGAATATCTTATTATATGTATAGAGTCAACTTTTTTCAATATATTATATAAAATAAACATAAATTCTAATTTCTGAAGCTTCAGTGTCTTTGTGTTTTGTGTTATCTATTCTGTTATACAAATTTAAACACGTAATTTTCATGTTTTATAGTAATAAGTTTTTTTTATGAGTCTTTAACTTTTTACAAATATATTAGAATAAAAAACAATTCCTCAATTTTAGTAACCTACAAAGTTTAATTTTCCTTCATCATTAGAAATGCAGACTTTGGAATCAGACTATCAGATTATGAATCCCAGCTACTACACTTACTAAACAAATATCCATGCAAAGCTACAAAACCACTCTCTCTCAGTTCCCTTATTTGTCAAATGAGAATTTCAGATGTAAAAATTAATTGTAGTTCCTTCCTACAGTTGTTTAAATAATTATATATATATTTTTAAGCAAGACTTGACACAAAGCAGGATTTCAATAAGTGTTAGCTAATATTATTACTATTCCTTTTCTCATTCCAGTGAAGAGATTATTGAAATATAATAATTAGTCCAAGACAGCACTAATAGTTATAGGGTAGTCTTACTGACTTCATATTCAATGGCCTTAATACAAAATGCTAGGTATTTCTAGTCACACTTTAATTAGAAGTCTTTAAGGCTAAAACAAACTCTAATTGCATTACCTAAAAAACATATTTTTACTTTGATATTTGGATTCTTATAGATTTCCTATGAAAATTCAGGAATATTTTTTAAATGTACCTTTAAATAACTCCATAATTCTCTTCCTGAACATGTGAAACACTGCCAAAAAAGACAATCAGTCTGGTGAAGGAAATGGGACTTTATGACATCACACTTTGAAGAATGAACAAATTTGTAATCGTATCTCTCTGACAGTTACAAAGGACATTCCAAAAACTGACTGTATCTACTCTGATATTTAAGAGTGTTAACATACAACCCACTTAGAAGTGTAAGAGATGCTATTTTTACTTTACACATACTGTCAACTGTTCCTTCATATTCAATACAGATTACTATAAAATGTCATTGTCTACTACTCAAAGATGGAATATCTTATTATATGTATAGAGTCAACTTTTTTCAATATATTATATAAAATAAACATAAATTCTAATTTCTGAAGCTTCAGTGTCTTTGTGTTTTGTGTTATCTATTCTGTTATACAAATTTAAACACGTAATTTTCATGTTTTATAGTAATAAGTAATATCTAATTTTTAAATATAAGATTTCAATGAGAATTCAATTTTGTTGATATTTCTTGGTTAATTTACTCCTACTTTGTAGAAAGTATATTGAGTTCAGCCACATATCCTTTTCTTTTTCTTTACCCTGAACCTGTTTATCATAATCCAATTCTCAAAAATTGAATTTGTGCAATATGAAAAAATATTTTGGAATTTGGAAATAGTATTTTTTTTATTAGCATCTCTATTTTGAATGCTAGAGACATTATCTTTTGCAAACAGAATAAAGGCATTGGTAACTTCAGTATCTAGCAGAAAAAAATGATCAATTTCAGGTTATCTCAGTATAAGATTTGCAGCTGAACTAAAATCATTTGATTATATTTTGAAAAAAAGTATTTCCTAGTGTTGGAGATTCATAGGGCTTCCCCCGTGGCTCACGTGGTAAAGAACACAACAGCGAATGCAGGAGGCACAAGTTTGATCCCTGGGTCGAGAAGATCTCCCAGAGAAGAAAATGGCAGCCCACTACAGTATTCTTGCCTGAGAAATACCATGGACAGAGGAGCCTGGAGGGCTACAGTCCCTGGGGATCACAAAAGTCACACGACTTAGCAACTAAACAACAACAAATGCTTACTTTATCACATATCATTTGTTCCAAAGCCTAAATCTGTGCAGAGCTTTCTCTGGCTCTATAGCCTATTCTATACCAGTGGTCTTTGCAGTCATTATGCTATTTATGTCCCCAGTATCCAGAAAGGACGGCAAAGCACTGTGAATCTTTCTTAAGATACAGGGGTTCCAAAGAGCAAGGACTTGTTCTTTACCTTGGATGGGATATAGCAGGTCACTCTACCTCTATAATAGTCACTAATAAAAGAGGCCCCTGTATCTCTGTAGGGTTTGTTTTGTATCCTTTCATGTCCATGTCTCTTACTTTGTCATAATTCTTCCCATTTCCTGTCTCCTAAATACAATTAAAATAATGTCATCACTATAAGAGAACCATTTGTGATTTCATAGAATATCCAGATGATTATTTTTTTGGAATGCCTTAAAAAATTAGTAACAAATTTTAAAAATTCTTTCCAAGCTTCAGTGTCTTTGTGTTTTGTGTTATCTATTCTGTTATACAAATTTAAACACGTAATTTTCATGTTTTATAGTTATTTTTTTGATTTCAATGAGAATTCAATTTTGTTGATATTTCTTGGTTAATTTACTCCTACTTTGTAGAAAGTATATTGAGTTCAGCCACATATCCTTTTCTTTTTCTTTACCCTGAACCTGTTTATCATAATCCAATTCTCAAAAATTGAATTTGTGCAATATGAAAAAATATTTTGGAATTTGGAAATAGTATTTTTTTTATTAGCATCTCTATTTTGAATGCTAGAGACATTATCTTTTGCAAACAGAATAAAGGCATTGGTAACTTCAGTATCTAGCAGAAAAAAATGATCAATTTCAGGTTATCTCAGTATAAGATTTGCAGCTGAACTAAAATCATTTGATTATATTTTGAAAAAAAGTATTTCCTAGTGTTGGAGATTCATAGGGCTTCCCCAGTGGCTCACGTGGTAAAGAACACAACAGCGAATGCAGGAGGCACAAGTTTGATCCCTGGGTCGAGAAGATCTCCCAGAGAAGAAAATGGCAGCCCACTACAGTATTCTTGCCTGAGAAATACCATGGACAGAGGAGCCTGGAGGGCTACAGTCCCTGGGGATCACAAAAGTCACACGACTTAGCAACTAAACAACAACAAATGCTTACTTTATCACATATCATTTGTTCCAAAGCCTAAATCTGTGCAGAGCTTTCTCTGGCTCTATAGCCTATTCTATACCAGTGGTCTTTGCAGTCATTATGCTATTTATGTCCCCAGTATCCAGAAAGGACGGCAAAGCACTGTGAATCTTTCTTAAGATACAGGGGTTCCAAAGAGCAAGGACTTGTTCTTTACCTTGGATGGGATATAGCAGGTCACTCTACCTCTATAATAGTCACTAATAAAAGAGGCCCCTGTATCTCTGTAGGGTTTGTTTTGTATCCTTTCATGTCCATGTCTCTTACTTTGTCATAATTCTTCCCATTTCCTGTCTCCTAAATACAATTAAAATAATGTCATCACTATAAGAGAACCATTTGTGATTTCATAGAATATCCAGATGATTATTTTTTTGGAATGCCTTAAGACAAAGAACAAGAAAGGAATTCAAGCTGTAGCATAAAGCAATGAAGATGTATTGCCTTCTTTTCCAAAGGAACACCAATTGTTCTGTTCCTCTTTCTCTATAAGGAGGAAAAGAACAGATTTATCAGATCAATAGTCGTGTGAATGCCAGAGACTTTGCTGATTTGTTCTTGTACCAGATCCATATTCAACATGTCATCTGTGATGCAGACCATCACTGGGCTGCCTTAACAGCATCTTCTGCCATTTGCTAATGTAGAGGGTATTTTGATTAGTGGAACTGTGACATGAATTCCCAGATGGCTCAGTGGTAAAGACTCCACCTGACAATACCACAATGATCCCTGGGTTAGGAAGATCCTCTGGAGGAGGAAATTGCAATCCACTCAAGTATTTTTTTTTTTTTGGCCACTTTTATGATCTTTCATTCATTTACTCTCATCCACCTCCACTCTGTGGCCTGTGTGGGCCTCCCATTGCAGTGCCCTACCCCCCTGCCCCCAGCAGCAGAGCACCTGCTCATAATCGGACACACCGGTCCAGCCTCTGTAGCATATGGAATCCTCCTGTGCCAGGGATCGAACTGGTGCCCCAAGGAGTGCAAGGTGGACTCCCTACCCACTGGAGCACCAGGGAAGCCCCCATTCAAGTATTCTTGCAGGGAAAAGTCCATAGGGTTGCAAAGAGTCAAACACAACCACCACATAATCAGACTGCCATACCTAATTCCTCTAAGTCTTTGAAAATAGACTAACTGCTGCCATTCTACTTAGAATAATTGTCTTGCTTCTGATTTTTTGACTGAGCCAATGGTATGTGAACAGCATCAAAGCTGTCCTCTTCAACTTCCCCCCAGTAAAGTCTCGGTTCTTACTCCACAGGAAGCCAGTGTGAACATGTTAGCATCTGCTAAGTGTTTTTATCCTTACCAGGTACTTGTGAGTGGTAAAATATCCACTGGTTAGGGCTCTTACCCACTGGATCCACTATGAGGCAAACTGAGGGCAGGAATCCATTTAGAACCTGACCTATATCTCCTCTACAATAAGTGGCTGTCATGGTGTTTTAGTTTCCTTGGTACTCTTGAAGTTCCTGACTTATATCTGCCCTTGGAATACCTATCACGAGACAGGAAACTGGGTTATGATTTTCCACTGTGAAAATCACAGACTCACATCAACCTTCTATTCACCAGTTTTTACTGTTGTTGATGTTTAATCAAAGAATAACCTCATTGGTGGCCCATCGTTTTTAGGTCTAATGACTTAATGGTTTATCCCACCTTATCATGCATTCCAAGGTGTCAGTATCCTATGCTGACCATTCTAGTCTTGCTGCTCATTACAGTAACTGCCTCCATGTTGGGGCTGACAAATATATGCTGGTACCTGGCTTCTGCTGTTCTCAAACCCAATCAATCGCATGGACTCTGTGTTTTTTTTTTTTTTTAAACTTTTTTTTTTTTTTTGCCTCTTTTATTGTTTTTATTTATTTATTTATTTTCCTCCATCTTTATTCTTTGGCCTGTGTGGGCCTCCCATTGCAGTGGCCTCTCTCACTGCAGAGCATCTGCTCTGGGCGCATGTGCTCCGGAGTGCCAGCTCGTAAATGGATACATCGGCTCAACCACTCTGTGGCACGTGGGATCTTCCAGGGCCAAGGGATCAAACCGGTGCTCCTTGCACTGCAAGGTGGACTATTTACCCACTGGACCACCAGGGAAACCCTCTGTTTCTTTTTTAAAATTATTTTTAATTGGAGAATAATTGCTTTACTGTATTCTGTTAAGTTCTGCCATATATCAACATTAATCAGTCATAGGCATACAAAGGTCCCCTCCCTCTTGAACTCCCTCCCACCTTCCACCCCATCCCACCCCTCTAGGTTATCACAGGGCACAGGATTTGAGCTCCCTACATCATACAGCAAACTCCCACCAACTACCTATTTTACCCATGGTAATGTATGTGTTTCAGTGCTACTCATTAGCTTGCTCCCTCCCTCTCTTTCCCCCACAGCATCCACAAGTCTGTTCTCTGTCTGTGTCTCCATCCCTGCCTTGAAAATAGATTCATCAATACTGTCTTCCTGGATTCTATATCCATTAATGTACATTCCATTAATACACAGTATTTGTTTTTTTTAAATTTTGACCTATTTCATTGGCTTTTATTTTCATCCATCTTCATCGTGGGCCTCCCATTCCAGTGGCCTCTCTTGTTGCAGAGCACCAGCTCTGGGGCATAGGAGCTCCAGAGTGCTGGCTCCTAACTGGACACACCCATCCAGCCATTCGGCTGAACTTGGGATCGAACCGGTTCCCGTTGCACTGCAAGAAGGACTCTCTACCCACTGGACCACCAGGGAACCTCCCACCCCCTCCACCCAGTATTTGTTTTTCTCTTTATGATTTACCTCACTTTGATGCTGTATTCTGAAGTGTTACATCTGCAAAAAATTGCCCCTTTGGAATTCCTGCCTTTTAGCCGCCCAATGCTATCCTAAGTATCTATCCTTCTAGGCCCATATTAAATCTATTTCTCTGTCATAAGGCTTTTTCAGATTCCCTAGTCAGAATGAGTCACTTCTATACTCTCCTTGTTATTTAGTTTGTAGTAGACCATCATTATCTTCTCAGGGTCTGTTTTAAAAGTAGTCATGTATTTTATGGACCATAATAAAGCCAGAGCCTTTAAGAACTGATACTTTCAAATTGTGGAGCTGGAGAATACTCTTGAGGGACACTTGGACTGCAAGAAGATCAAACCAGTCAATCCTAAAGGAAATCAACCCTGAATATTCATTGGAAGAACTGACGCTAAAGCTGAAGCTTCAATACTCTGCCCACCTGATGCAAAGAGCTAATTCACTGGAAAAGATGCTGGTAAATATGTGGGGCAGGAAGAGAGGGGTGTGACAGAGGATGAGGTGGCTGGATGGCATCACCAACTCAATGAACACAAGCTTGAACAAACTCCAGGAGATGGTGGACAGGGAGGTCTGACAGGCCGCAGTTCATGGAATCGCAAAACGCTGGACATGACTGAGCAACTGAACAACAACAACAATGCATTTTACTAAAGTAAAGTGATAGATGGAAACCACTGGCCTACTTATGAAGTCTACCTATTCACCCCTTTCATTAGGATCTCTAAGCACAGAACTTTCTCCAGCTTATCACTGCTTAATCTGAAGCTCTTTTCCTGAAAGTCTGCTGGCCTCCTTTTTGGCATAGTCACTCGAGCAAAATTAATAGATCATTTCAGAAAATATGAAATATATAGTAAAAAGATCCTACATCTTATATATTTCACAAGTTAATACTCTCTGAGCACCAGCTCTGGGGCATAGGAGCTCCAGAGTGCTGGCTCCTAACTGGACACACCCATCCAGCCATTCGGCTGAACTTGGGATCGAACCGGTTCCCGTTGCACTGCAAGAAGGACTCTCTACCCACTGGACCACCAGGGAACCTCCCACCCCCTCCACCCAGTATTTGTTTTTCTCTTTATGATTTACCTCACTTTGATGCTGTATTCTGAAGTGTTACATCTGCAAAAAATTGCCCCTTTGGAATTCCTGCCTTTTAGCCGCCCAATGCTATCCTAAGTATCTATCCTTCTAGGCCCATATTAAATCTATTTCTCTGTCATAAGGCTTTTTCAGATTCCCTAGTCAGAATGAGTCACTTCTATACTCTCCTTGTTATTTAGTTTGTAGTAGACCATCATTATCTTCTCAGGGTCTGTTTTAAAAGTAGTCATGTATTTTATGGACCATAATAAAGCCAGAGCCTTTAAGAACTGATACTTTCAAATTGTGGAGCTGGAGAATACTCTTGAGGGACACTTGGACTGCAAGAAGATCAAACCAGTCAATCCTAAAGGAAATCAACCCTGAATATTCATTGGAAGAACTGACGCTAAAGCTGAAGCTTCAATACTCTGCCCACCTGATGCAAAGAGCTAATTCACTGGAAAAGATGCTGGTAAATATGTGGGGCAGGAAGAGAGGGGTGTGACAGAGGATGAGGTGGCTGGATGGCATCACCAACTCAATGAACACAAGCTTGAACAAACTCCAGGAGATGGTGGACAGGGAGGTCTGACAGGCCGCAGTTCATGGAATCGCAAAACGCTGGACATGACTGAGCAACTGAACAACAACAACAATGCATTTTACTAAAGTAAAGTGATAGATGGAAACCACTGGCCTACTTATGAAGTCTACCTATTCACCCCTTTCATTAGGATCTCTAAGCACAGAACTTTCTCCAGCTTATCACTGCTTAATCTGAAGCTCTTTTCCTGAAAGTCTGCTGGCCTCCTTTTTGGCATAGTCACTCGAGCAAAATTAATAGATCATTTCAGAAAATATGAAATATATAGTAAAAAGATCCTACATCTTATATATTTCACAAGTTAATACTTTGTTAACTTGTAGATATTAGAAATTAAGAAAAAAAGCAATTCAGAGTTGTGATTCTCTAGACCTATGTAAGCAGGTACTAAGACATATTGTATAAAAGTGTATGTATTGGGCTTCCCTGGTGGCCCAGTTGGTAAAGCCTGCCTTGAAGTGCAAGGGCCACTGGTTTAATCCCTGGCCTGGGAAGATCCCTTGTGCTGTGGAGCAACTGGACCGGTGTGTCCAATTACGAGCCAGCTCTCTGGAATGCATGTGGCAAGAGCCACAGCTCTGCAACAGGAGAGGCCACTAGGATGGGAGGCCCACACAGACCAAAAGAATGAAGATGGATGAAAATAAATGGATAAAAAAATCAATAAAAGAGGCCCAAAAAAAGGGTATGTATTGTATATGAGAATCTTATCCATAAAGAATGGCAGGTGAAAAGGAAATTTATTAATTTAAGTGGAACAATTGATATATATTATACTGAAATCCTTCTACATATAGTATATTGCATTTTCCAGTGACTAATTTAAATAAAGTGACATGGATGAAGCACTTGTAGTGATCCACTTATAGATATATTTATATATTTTATATACTTATATGTGTATACAGATAGCTCTTGAAATGGTTAGAGGAAGAAATATAACAATAGTGACTTATCTATGTTAGTATTCTGTGCTAGTTTACTTTATCTAAAGATCTCGAGGGCTTTACAAACAGTAACATCTCCTTCTTATCTGAGAGATAAATATCATTATCCAAGTGTTATATGAAGTGATGGAGTCACAAAGAGATTAAGTGACTTCTTCAAGGTTATTGTCAGTTGTGACAAGAAAAGGAATGAAGTTAGATTTATGAATCTCAGTCTTATACTTTAACTCTCCTTGGCTCTGCATGAATTACACAAAATATCCAGATAAAAAAAAATGAGATGACAATGAACTAAGACCATATAGGCAAAACCTAAGTATTTGGATATTCAACATTGCTGATTAGATAAGCAAAATCTGGAAAGCAAATTTCACTGAAAAGGAGGTTGTCCATAGTTTGTAATGAAGGAAGTTTTGAAGAGACTGTGTTTCCTTATATTCCAATCAATTTGTAAAGAAGGGTATACCACTGTGCTTTGAGAAAATTCTAAAGCTATGTATCAAGCAAAGCATTTTAATGTTTACATCACTTAAACTCATCACTATGGCCTATAGAAACCTGTAGACATAAAAACTATTTCGGGTAGCATATTTTCATTGTTGTTTAGCAACTCAACCTATCAGATTATAAAGGCTACAATTAAGTGACCTCTACGCAATGTATTCTACTGTGAAGGCTGGACAGAATTTCAGAACCAGAAAATGAATTGTCTTTGTACAGACTGCCTGAGGGAATTTCATCTGTAATATATATTTGTTTATCCAATGACTATTGATAAGAAATATGAAATGTCAATCCTTTTTTCCATAAAGAATGGCAGGTGAAAAGGAAATTTATTAATTTAAGTGGAACAATTGATATATATTATACTGAAATCCTTCTACATATAGTATATTGCATTTTCCAGTGACTAATTTAAATAAAGTGACATGGATGAAGCACTTGTAGTGATCCACTTATAGATATATTTATATATTTTATATACTTATATGTGTATACAGATAGCTCTTGAAATGGTTAGAGGAAGAAATATAACAATAGTGACTTATCTATGTTAGTATTCTGTGCTAGTTTACTTTATCTAAAGATCTCGAGGGCTTTACAAACAGTAACATCTCCTTCTTATCTGAGAGATAAATATCATTATCCAAGTGTTATATGAAGTGATGGAGTCACAAAGAGATTAAGTGACTTCTTCAAGGTTATTGTCAGTTGTGACAAGAAAAGGAATGAAGTTAGATTTATGAATCTCAGTCTTATACTTTAACTCTCCTTGGCTCTGCATGAATTACACAAAATATCCAGATAAAAAAAAATGAGATGACAATGAACTAAGACCATATAGGCAAAACCTAAGTATTTGGATATTCAACATTGCTGATTAGATAAGCAAAATCTGGAAAGCAAATTTCACTGAAAAGGAGGTTGTCCATAGTTTGTAATGAAGGAAGTTTTGAAGAGACTGTGTTTCCTTATATTCCAATCAATTTGTAAAGAAGGGTATACCACTGTGCTTTGAGAAAATTCTAAAGCTATGTATCAAGCAAAGCATTTTAATGTTTACATCACTTAAACTCATCACTATGGCCTATAGAAACCTGTAGACATAAAAACTATTTCGGGTAGCATATTTTCATTGTTGTTTAGCAACTCAACCTATCAGATTATAAAGGCTACAATTAAGTGACCTCTACGCAATGTATTCTACTGTGAAGGCTGGACAGAATTTCAGAACCAGAAAATGAATTGTCTTTGTACAGACTGCCTGAGGGATGGTAAATTTGCATCTGTAATATATATTTGTTTATCCAATGACTATTGATAAGAAATTAAATTGTCCCAGGCAACTACTACAAAGTACAGGGCATTCTTTTGGTATAAACAGTTTTGAAGGCAAACTATGTTACAAAATGAAGCAAGTTGGGTGAAGTTTCCTCACTGTAAACTGCGCTTTCACTTTTGCAAATGGAGGGTGTATGCAGATGCCTTAATATCTGCAGTAGGAGTTCTTTTATATCCTTCAATTTCTCATCCCACTAGCTGTCTTCCCACCTAGTATACCAGGACCCTCACCTAGGCCTCCTGGCTGAAGAGTGCTCCTGCCAATTAAGAGATGTGGGTTTGATTCCCAGATCAGAAAGATGCCCCGGAGTAGGAAATGACAACCCACTCCAGCATTCCTGCCTGGAAAACTGTATGGACAGAGGAACCTGGTGGTTCCTCTGGGGTCCATAGGATCACAAAGAGTTGGATGGACTCTGCATGAAAGTACCCTTATCTGTTCTTAGTCAAATGTGAAAGGACGACAAAAGGGACAGAGGATACTTGTATCAGAGTTCCGTGGATTACCCAGTCTCTGATGATGTGCTGTTTTCCTTCAAATCCTTTGACCCATATTCCTCTGCAAGCGACATAAAATGCACATATTTTAGGTGTATATTTTGATAAACTGTGGCACATACATACACCCCAGACACTATTGCCACTGTCAAGATAACGAAACGTCCATCATTCTCCAAGCTTCCCCACTGCATTTTCCTCCTCTCATGCCTAGCCCCACCCCTAACCAGCAGCCAATTCTCCCACAAACCAAGGGCACTAAATTGCCACTGTAATAAGAAGGGTATACCACTGTGCTTTGAGAAAATTCTAAAGCTATGTATCAAGCAAAGCATTTTAATGTTTACATCACTTAAACTCATCACTATGGCCTATAGAAACCTGTAGACATAAAAACTATTTCGGGTAGCATATTTTCATTGTTGTTTAGCAACTCAACCTATCAGATTATAAAGGCTACAATTAAGTGACCTCTACGCAATGTATTCTACTGTGAAGGCTGGACAGAATTTCAGAACCAGAAAATGAATTGTCTTTGTACAGACTGCCTGAGGGATGGTAAATTTGCATCTGTAATATATATTTGTTTATCCAATGACTATTGATAAGAAATTAAATTGTCCCAGGCAACTACTACAAAGTACAGGGCATTCTTTTGGTATAAACAGTTTTGAAGGCAAACTATGTTACAAAATGAAGCAAGTTGGGTGAAGTTTCCTCACTGTAAACTGCGCTTTCACTTTTGCAAATGGAGGGTGTATGCAGATGCCTTAATATCTGCAGTAGGAGTTCTTTTATATCCTTCAATTTCTCATCCCACTAGCTGTCTTCCCACCTAGTATACCAGGACCCTCACCTAGGCCTCCTGGCTGAAGAGTGCTCCTGCCAATTAAGAGATGTGGGTTTGATTCCCAGATCAGAAAGATGCCCCGGAGTAGGAAATGACAACCCACTCCAGCATTCCTGCCTGGAAAACTGTATGGACAGAGGAACCTGGTGGTTCCTCTGGGGTCCATAGGATCACAAAGAGTTGGATGGACTCTGCATGAAAGTACCCTTATCTGTTCTTAGTCAAATGTGAAAGGACGACAAAAGGGACAGAGGATACTTGTATCAGAGTTCCGTGGATTACCCAGTCTCTGATGATGTGCTGTTTTCCTTCAAATCCTTTGACCCATATTCCTCTGCAAGCGACATAAAATGCACATATTTTAGGTGTATATTTTGATAAACTGTGGCACATACATACACCCCAGACACTATTGCCACTGTCAAGATAACGAAACGTCCATCATTCTCCAAGCTTCCCCACTGCATTTTTCCCTCCCCTCTCATGCCTAGCCCCACCCCTAACCAGCAGCCAATTCTCCCACAAACCAACTGGAGAGCAGGCATAAAATTTAAAATAAGCAAGTAGCTTATTTTCTTGTAATTAATAAGGTAATTGATTAAGTACAGATCTAAAAGCTCATGTGATCATCTATTACTCACAAAATATTGCTTTTTGATATAATAAAAAACAAAAGTAAATGCATATTATCTCCACACAAACTCAATTCACAAAATCCTGATTATAATATTTATGAATCAAAAATATTTCTACAAACTTTAAAAATATTTATAAAATGTCATGTTTGTGCCGTGTCAGAAGTTTATGAGGTATTTTTGGATAGCTATTTTTGTGTCTGTTTTTTTTTTCTATTTCCAGCATTGTGCATGTCAAAAATGTCAAAGGTTTTATAAACTGTGGTGAATTTCTTTCTTTTAACACATTTTCAATTCAGCTTGTGTCTTTTCTACTCTATGATTCTTTCTACAAATTTCTACTAATAGTTAAAAGTTCTTGTTCTCTATTCATTTGTAGTATACAGGTTTATAATATAGAAAGGACATTCCAATTAGGATCATTGTTTTAAAATGTCAGTGGTGCATACTTTGTACTGATTCAAAAAATTCTCAACACACAGGAAAATAAAACCCTTCCTTATATCAAATATTGACACACATAATAGGTCAATATTGTATATGCAATATGCGATTTTAAGTTATCTTAGGTGTGTGAATAATCATGTTCAGACCAAATTGTCATCCAGTATTCTGACAAGTCAAGCTTGATTTTACTAAGTGTGTATGTATTTCTCTGTGCACACATGCCTATGACGGATACCAAAAATCATATGGGAAAAAACTATATCCATTCTCAGCACCTCCTTTCTTTCCTATGTTTCTTAAGATAGGAAATATAGTGCATCTGAAATTCACAAATTTCAACAATTTTCTGTGAATCAGTAATTCCTCCCATTGGAATTTTTGACAAGTTTTGTTTTTTTAAGCAAATTGCTCTTGAAGTAGGAGATGGCATTATTATTCAACACTTTTCAGAAACTTGACATAGAGTAAAATCTTTATAGCATGACCTCATTGATGACTACAACCGATTCTGATAAATTGGTTAAGGGAAGTTTCTCTTTATCCTCTGAGTGATGCATATGTAGACTGATTTTCAGATTCGTCTATTTTCAAATTTTAAACTTTACACACCAACTGGAGAGCAGGCATAAAATTTAAAATAAGCAAGTAGCTTATTTTCTTGTAATTAATAAGGTAATTGATTAAGTACAGATCTAAAAGCTCATGTGATCATCTATTACTCACAAAATATTGCTTTTTGATATAATAAAAAACAAAAGTAAATGCATATTATCTCCACACAAACTCAATTCACAAAATCCTGATTATACTATTTAAAAATAAAAAATATTTCTACAAACTTTAAAAATATTTATAAAATGTCATGTTTGTGCCGTGTCAGAAGTTTATGAGGTATTTTTGGATAGCTATTTTTGTGTCTGTTTTTTTTTTCTATTTCCAGCATTGTGCATGTCAAAAATGTCAAAGGTTTTATAAACTGTGGTGAATTTCTTTCTTTTAACACATTTTCAATTCAGCTTGTGTCTTTTCTACTCTATGATTCTTTCTACAAATTTCTACTAATAGTTAAAAGTTCTTGTTCTCTATTCATTTGTAGTATACAGGTTTATAATATAGAAAGGACATTCCAATTAGGATCATTGTTTTAAAATGTCAGTGGTGCATACTTTGTACTGATTCAAAAAATTCTCAACACACAGGAAAATAAAACCCTTCCTTATATCAAATATTGACACACATAATAGGTCAATATTGTATATGCAATATGCGATTTTAAGTTATCTTAGGTGTGTGAATAATCATGTTCAGACCAAATTGTCATCCAGTATTCTGACAAGTCAAGCTTGATTTTACTAAGTGTGTATGTATTTCTCTGTGCACACATGCCTATGACGGATACCAAAAATCATATGGGAAAAAACTATATCCATTCTCAGCACCTCCTTTCTTTCCTATGTTTCTTAAGATAGGAAATATAGTGCATCTGAAATTCACAAATTTCAACAATTTTCTGTGAATCAGTAATTCCTCCCATTGGAATTTTTGACAAGTTTTGTTTTTTTAAGCAAATTGCTCTTGAAGTAGGAGATGGCATTATTATTCAACACTTTTCAGAAACTTGACATAGAGTAAAATCTTTATAGCATGACCTCATTGATGACTACAACCGATTCTGATAAATTGGTTAAGGGAAGTTTCTCTTTATCCTCTGAGTGATGCATATGTAGACTGATGCCTTCCTCTACTTATTTCACCTCAAGATAAGGTCCAGATTCGTCTATTTTCATAAACTTTCCCTAATTTCTTTAGAATATACTCTCTATTAATACATACTGTTGTATTGCCTATCACTCCAAAACACTATAAATTTCCTGACTTCAGGTATGGTGTTTTTTTCATATTGATATGATTATTACATATGTATAAATAAAGTGTTAGTTGCTCAGTAATGTCTAACTCTTTGCAACCCCATGGACTACATATAAATTCATAAATACTACTATTACTATTAACTACTAATTTTTATTCTCAGTGTGCAGAAATGAAAAATAAAGTATCTTTCCTTAAGTTTCTTTATAGTTTAGCTGAAAAAAATTAGACAGCAATGTAATAACCTCTGACAGACATATGTGTGTGTACGTTACATGTTCACTTACTATGTCATTTCTGACTTTCTATGACCGCACGGGCTGTAGCCTCCTAGGCTCCTCCGTCCATGGGATTCTCCAGGCGAGAATACTGAAGTGGGCTGACCATTTTCTTCTCCAGGGGATCTTCCCAAGCCAGGGATTGTCCCTTACTTTGGAAGGTGGATTCTTTCCCACTGAGTCACCTGGGAAACAAACGAAGGCAAGAAGGTGGGGAAAATTATAGCATGTGTTCTCTGGTGATGGAACAGTCAAAAATAGATAAAGCAGGAAATGTGCGTAGAAGTAATTGTAAGATAATTCTGACCGAGTTTCTTGGACACCAGACAACTTCAAGGTCAGCTATGTGAAGTGTAAGACTAGAGAGAAGCATAGAATAATCTGGAGGTCATCTGGCTCAAACATGTGGGGTGGTGGGGACCAGTTACCAAGATCTATAATAATCTCTAGGTATCAGCTGCCCAGTGAGTTAGGGTCAGAACCAGTAAGTCAGCTGGAATCTGGTTAACAATTTATCATTGGCGCTAAAGGTTGAGAACAGATTAAACAGGCTGAGGATACAACAGGTAATCAGCCTCAAGCAGGTAGGAACAAGGTCCAGAACTCCGACTAAGAACTTTATAGCATGACCATTGATTACAACCGATTCTGATAAATTGGTTAAGGGAAGTTTCTCTTTATCCTCTGAGTGATGCATATGTAGACTGATGCCTTCCTCTACTTATTTCACCTCAAGATAAGGTCCAGATTCGTCTATTTTCATAAACTTTCCCTAATTTCTTTAGAATATACTCTATTAATACATACTGTTGTATTGCCTATCACTCCAAAACACTATAAATTTCCTGACTTCAGGTATGGTGTTTTTTTCATATTGATATGATTATTACATATGTATAAATAAAGTGTTAGTTGCTCAGTAATGTCTAACTCTTTGCAACCCCATGGACTACATATAAATTCATAAATACTACTATTACTATTAACTACTAATTTTTATTCTCAGTGTGCAGAAATGAAAAATAAAGTATCTTTCCTTAAGTTTCTTTATAGTTTAGCTGAAAAAAATTAGACAGCAATGTAATAACCTCTGACAGACATATGTGTGTGTACGTTACATGTTCACTTACTATGTCATTTCTGACTTTCTATGACCGCACGGGCTGTAGCCTCCTAGGCTCCTCCGTCCATGGGATTCTCCAGGCGAGAATACTGAAGTGGGCTGACCATTTTCTTCTCCAGGGGATCTTCCCAAGCCAGGGATTGTCCCTTACTTTGGAAGGTGGATTCTTTCCCACTGAGTCACCTGGGAAACAAACGAAGGCAAGAAGGTGGGGAAAATTATAGCATGTGTTCTCTGGTGATGGAACAGTCAAAAATAGATAAAGCAGGAAATGTGCGTAGAAGTAATTGTAAGATAATTCTGACCGAGTTTCTTGGACACCAGACAACTTCAAGGTCAGCTATGTGAAGTGTAAGACTAGAGAGAAGCATAGAATAATCTGGAGGTCATCTGGCTCAAACATGTGGGGTGGTGGGGACCAGTTACCAAGATCTATAATAATCTCTAGGTATCAGCTGCCCAGTGAGTTAGGGGTCAGAACCAGTAAGTCAGCTGGAATCTGGTTAACAATTTATCATTGGCGCTAAAGGTTGAGAACAGATTAAACAGGCTGAGGATACAACAGGTAATCAGCCTCAAGCACAGGTAGGAACAAGGTCCAGAACTCCCTCACTGGACCTGGGAAACAGAGCTGAGACAATTGTTAAGACGAGATGACCATATGTGGATAGAACTGACAAATACGTAGTTGAAAGCCTGCTCCTGACCACAGAAGCCGGAAGAATGACAAGGCAAGAACCAGGCAGAGGTAAGACAGCATAATTGAGTATTCACTCAGTGAGGGTAAATTTCACCCCTAAAGGCAAACTGTCAAATGTTACTACTTAACAGGATCCATCAGAGGATCCACAAGCAACTCCATCCCAGAGTATTCTATCCAAGGGCAGATGGTTTTGCTAGAGCTGTGGTCATTTAATATTTTACATGCAATGAGAGCAATTAAAAAATAAAATAATAAAAAAATGAGATGATAAAATACGTGCTGGTAGCTATATGAGAAGGCCTATGCTTTACAAGCTATCTGGAAAAGTCTAAGTTATAATTAGTTTATATTTTATAGAGGCATACGTACAAAGTTAAACAGCTCTGTGTATTATCATGGGACTGAACGTTTTCAGGGGAAAAAAGTTATGCCAGTTAAAAATTTCTCTTCTGAAAGAATAACTGAGCTTATAGATACCCTTACTGATGATGTTCACATCAACAACTCTCACTTTTTTCAAAAAATTGGGATTTTTGCTCCTTCTCAAAAACAGTTTTCTTTAAAATGAGGTGTTCTATTGAGTGACAATCACAATGAATAATCAACAGGAAGCAAATGGGGTACAAAAAGCTATCATGACACTAAGATTTTGAAATAACAACTTTCAAAGTGGTTACAAGAAACAACATAATATGTCTAACCATAAATACCTGCTTAAAATAAGGATGTTCAATTACTGTTTATTTATGTTCTTTGTGTGTGTTTTCCATCATATCCAGGTGAACACTGGCAAAATGTGACCTACCCTCTTACTGAACAGACACTATATTAAACTGAAACCAAATGCCAAATCACCTCTTGTACCATAATCTGGAGATCATCTGTTTCAGAAATAACTATTTGTAGATCTATGGTTAGGGACAATTGCATACACTGACTGGATATGTTAAGGAGCAATAAAGACAATAACTATGAATATAATCTGTAAAGAGTCATTATAATTAGTATTTGCAAAATCAAGTGCTTATTTTAAAATGGGGTTAATAGGATTTAAGCAAATCAAGTTACTATTTAATTCTGAGTTTTTATAAGTAACATAATTAATATGTCATTAAAGCCCCTTGTTATTTCCACTGGGAAATTATCTTTTCATTGCATTTGTCCAGGTTGAATACAATTCATTTTACAATCTCCCATAACTCACCTCTTCTGGTTTTATGAAAGCACATGTAGCAGTTTTACCTCTGGCTCTCGCCTGTGGCATACTTCATCGCATGCTCATTTAAATCGTGATATTAATGATTTTAGAAATCACTACCAACGGCTGGTGGCATTGTTGTCGTTAATGTCTCAGGGGAACCATACATGTGAGTTTTATCAGCTTGAGGCTGAGGAAATGAGAGATAAAATTTACGTGTGTATATAGGGGTGTTTAAGTTAAATAATAAAAGTTTATATTTTATAGAGGCATACGTACAAAGTTAAACAGCTCTGTGTATTATCATGGGACTGAACGTTTTCAGGGGAAAAAAGTTATGCCAGTTAAAAATTTCTCTTCTGAAAGAATAACTGAGCTTATAGATACCCTTACTGATGATGTTCACATCAACAACTCTCACTTTTTTCAAAAAATTGGGATTTTTGCTCCTTCTCAAAAACAGTTTTCTTTAAAATGAGGTGTTCTATTGAGTGACAATCACAATGAATAATCAACAGGAAGCAAATGGGGTACAAAAAGCTATCATGACACTAAGATTTTGAAATAACAACTTTCAAAGTGGTTACAAGAAACAACATAATATGTCTAACCATAAATACCTGCTTAAAATAAGGATGTTCAATTACTGTTTATTTATGTTCTTTGTGTGTGTTTTCCATCATATCCAGGTGAACACTGGCAAAATGTGACCTACCCTCTTACTGAACAGACACTATATTAAACTGAAACCAAATGCCAAATCACCTCTTGTACCATAATCTGGAGATCATCTGTTTCAGAAATAACTATTTGTAGATCTATGGTTAGGGACAATTGCATACACTGACTGGATATGTTAAGGAGCAATAAAGACAATAACTATGAATATAATCTGTAAAGAGTCATTATAATTAGTATTTGCAAAATCAAGTGCTTATTTTAAAATGGGGTTAATAGGATTTAAGCAAATCAAGTTACTATTTAATTCTGAGTTTTTATAAGTAACATAATTAATATGTCATTAAAGCCCCTTGTTATTTCCACTGGGAAATTATCTTTTCATTGCATTTGTCCAGGTTGAATACAATTCATTTTACAATCTCCCATAACTCACCTCTTCTGGTTTTATGAAAGCACATGTAGCAGTTTTACCTCTGGCTCTCGCCTGTGGCATACTTCATCGCATGCTCATTTAAATCGTGATATTAATGATTTTAGAAATCACTACCAACGGCTGGTGGCATTGTTGTCGTTAATGTCTCAGGGGAACCATACATGTGAGTTTTATCAGCTTGAGGCTGAGGTATTTGATGAAGTAATAACAAACTAGCTCTGAATTGTCTTTCATTACCCTTTATCTCACCTAGAGAGAATATAATCTTATTCAAATTATAATGGTCTCTGTTATCAATGAGCTTTCCTATTTATTTACCTACATCCCCACATGCAAATGCACATGCATTCAGCTTTTTCAACCTACCTGTAATGAAATTTCTTCACTATCAGAATCATGCACAATCACAAATTACAAACTACTTACTAGTTTGTTTAGCATAAAAGAACCCTACTCATTCTTTTAATATACTATCTTGATTAAAGGAGGAAAATCCAATCATTAGGGTTGAAATACAGTATATGCTAAACAACTTTTAAAAGAAGATCACTGTTTCAATTAAAAAGGAGTTCTGTTTGGTTTTTCTCTTAAGCAATGTATGAAATTAACTTGCATGGAGGCTAACTTAGGTTAAGTAGAGAATTGGGGTTTTTGTTTGTGTTACATTTTAGTCTGCATGCGGGATGGTTTCCCCACCTGGAATTGAACCCAGGCGTCTGCAGCAAAAGTACCAAAGCTTAACCACCAGGTTACCAGGGAGACCCTTCTAAGCAAAGATCTGTTAAAAACTGTGTTTGGGGGGCTTCCCTGGTAGCTCAGTGGTAAAGAGTCTGCCTGCCAATGCAGGAGACACTAGTTCGATCCCTGATCTGGGAAGACCCCACATGCTGCAGAGCAACTAAGCCCCTGAACCACAACTATTGAACCTGTGCTCCAGAGCCTCGGAACCGCAACTATGGAGCCCATGTGCCACAAATGCTGAAGCCCTTGTGCTCTAGGGCCCGAGTTTCACAAGAGGAGTCACTGCAACAAGAAGCCTGCTCACCTCAACCAGAGAATAGCCCCCACTCCCTACAACTAGAGAAGAACCTGTGGCAGCCGTGAAAACCCAGAACAGCCAAAAATAAATATTTTTTTAAAAAATTACTAAAAAAAGAAAACTGTGGTTTTCCTATTTGGCACAGATTACCTGGTATTACTTTTTGTTTCAGTGTATCTCTCTTTATGACAATATCCTATTTGTATAACCTGGATACTTTCAAAGAGCTTTCATATTCCATATCAGTCGCAGTTAATTGGCCAATCTGTAATGCAGAGAAAGGAGCTATCACTACGTATAGTTGATAGAGAGGAATTACAGTTCAGAGAAAGGCTGAGATGCCATATGAAGAGAACTGAGGCAAGAGCATCCGCTGGGCCATTTCACTTTCTCTCTACCTGGTCTGCTTTCTACCTTGAGAATCACTCTGTCTTCCGGTGTCTTTTAACATATGCCAACAATGTCAAAAATAATTCTTACAATGAAGTTAATGGTGATCTGTAAACTAAACCCTTTTTAAAGGGTCACTGATGCAGTAAATATTTACTGACCACTCACTCTGAGCCATGTACAAGCCTAGACATGGAGGATGATGCAGTGCTGATGCAGGCATGGATTCTCCCCTCAGTCTATGACACTGAAGGTGGTAAGTCTGTAAGTGCTATGGAAACAATATCAAATCGTGTGAGGCGAAGAGAGACTGATAGGGATTGCTTTTAAAGTTCAAAACTGTAATAGTGTAGACCTTAGAGAAATAGTAATGGACTAGAAGACAATGAGAGAGTATACCACCATATACAAAAAAATCAGGTATCTGTAATAACAATTTCCAATGACTTACCCCCTTATAGCAAAATCTTCTTGATATAACATCAGATTCAAACTTATCAGTAACCTTATCAAGTAGACAGGACAACTCTGACTAGCGCTGTCTTACAGAGAGAACACACTGGAAGAAGTTCAGGGTCATAAACAATACCTACAATAATATTCTCTTACCAGGCCTCATTTGACCCTTTTAATTTAATATTTGGAGGGCAATGCACCAGCTTAATTTGGGATTCTTTCAAACCAATTAGCTTTCCTAAATTTAAAAGATGAATATTGTGCTAGACAATAACATCCAGAAAGGTGGAGTCAAGTCTATTATTCACTAATAGCTTAAATTAATGTCCAGAGACACTAGAGTTTCTCCTGGTACTCAAATACACCTCTTCACTATTTTCTCTTCTGTGTCTCTGACAGGAAAGTAGTTACACACTTGCCCACATAGTCTCTTTTTCCATCTGTCCATCTGACATCAGATCTTTTATGCACTGTTGCTGTTTTCTCATTTTTGCCTGCATGCATGCTCAGGCATATTTGACTCTGCGATCCCATGGACTGCAGCCCATCAGGTTCATCCGTCCATGGAAATTTCCCAGTCAAGAACACTGGAGTAGGTTGCCATTTTCTTACTCCAGGAGATCTTCTCAGCCCAGGGACTGAATGTATCTCTTGTGTCTCCTGCATTGGCAGGAGGATTCTTTAATATGATGCCAACTGGGAAGCTCATTTTCTCATTTTAACAGAGTCTCTTTATGCTTATATATATATATATATATATATATATACATATATATATATATATGTCTTTTAATTCTTCTTAGAATTAATTATGATTCATATGTATTATGTATTACATTTAAAAGATTTATTTTAAAAAAAATTTGTTGATTGAAAAAAGCATGTGTTTCTTACAGGCTCTATTTTTTAGGTTAGTGACAAATTTAGTTTTTTAGACCTTAGTTTATTCTAAGAATGAACACCATTTTATAAGTAGCAGTTTTTCACAAGTGTAAGTATTGGTGTGCCTAGAAAGATGCAGCATCTGATGTTCTAATCTTGTATACTTAGTCTATAAAGTAGTAGAACATTTGGGAGTAAAATTCACTAAGTAGGGCTCTCCCTGAATCTAGGATATGTAACAAATAAAATACAGAAGATATGAGTATGAAACTTATTTCATAGAATTTTTCAAGCCTTGGAAATAAAGAGGATGATGCCAAATAAATGAAAGATCAAATGACAAATAAATAAAAGATCAAATAAATGAAAGATCAGATGAGAATACTGTTACCTCCTGCTTCCCACCTGGCCACAAGCAAGCCTACAGGCTTCTTTAAGCTAAGGCCCAAAGCAAATATCTTAAGGGATCTCTTCCCTTAGAAGACTGGATGTGACCTCCAAAGTAATTAAAGATAAATGGGGATGCCTGGCAGAATATTAGAGGCTTTGAAGGTAGGAAGGAAAATATGGTCAAAGAAAGGGAGGATTCATAGAGCTTCATGAAGGAGTTAATACAAATGTGGCATTTGGTGAATTTTTTTGGAATTTCTAAAATATATTTTACTGAATGATAACATACAAAAAGAGCAAAGAGTAGATAAATCATTAATGTGCAGTGTAATGAGTTGTCATGAAGAGAACACAGCCAGGTAAAACAGAGAACATTACTAAAGCCAGAAAAACATACTTGAAGCCCTGCCAAATGTAAGTCTCCCTCTCTTTGTCAAAGGAAACAGCATCGATTTTTTGGGTCTCCTTTTGAATCTTACATAAATAGAATCTTATATTGGGTACTCTGCTTTCACTCAACATTATGAGATGCAACCATGCCATGCCATCAGTGAAATGACTATACGGACTTGAACTTTTAAAAAATAACCACACTTAGGCATTGTAAATCATAGAAGTGATTTCTTCTATGTGATTTAAGAAAAAATGTTCACTTGGGCAAGCCAATGATTTTTTCCCCTTTATTTCAAATACAGAGCTGATGATTAACAACTAAATGCAATTCTTTGGGTTCCCAAAAGTTTTTAGACCTTAGTTTATTCTAAGAATGAACACCATTTTATAAGTAGCAGTTTTTCACAAGTGTAAGTATTGGTGTGCCTAGAAAGATGCAGCATCTGATGTTCTAATCTTGTATACTTAGTCTATAAAGTAGTAGAACATTTGGGAGTAAAATTCACTAAGTAGGGCTCTCCCTGAATCTAGGATATGTAACAAATAAAATACAGAAGATATGAGTATGAAACTTATTTCATAGAATTTTTCAAGCCTTGGAAATAAAGAGGATGATGCCAAATAAATGAAAGATCAAATGACAAATAAATAAAAGATCAAATAAATGAAAGATCAGATGAGAATACTGTTACCTCCTGCTTCCCACCTGGCCACAAGCAAGCCTACAGGCTTCTTTAAGCTAAGGCCCAAAGCAAATATCTTAAGGGATCTCTTCCCTTAGAAGACTGGATGTGACCTCCAAAGTAATTAAAGATAAATGGGGATGCCTGGCAGAATATTAGAGGCTTTGAAGGTAGGAAGGAAAATATGGTCAAAGAAAGGGAGGATTCATAGAGCTTCATGAAGGAGTTAATACAAATGTGGCATTTGGTGAATTTTTTTGGAATTTCTAAAATATATTTTACTGAATGATAACATACAAAAAGAGCAAAGAGTAGATAAATCATTAATGTGCAGTGTAATGAGTTGTCATGAAGAGAACACAGCCAGGTAAAACAGAGAACATTACTAAAGCCAGAAAAACATACTTGAAGCCCTGCCAAATGTAAGTCTCCCTCTCTTTGTCAAAGGAAACAGCATCGATTTTTTGGGTCTCCTTTTGAATCTTACATAAATAGAATCTTATATTGGGTACTCTGCTTTCACTCAACATTATGAGATGCAACCATGCCATGCCATCAGTGAAATGACTATACGGACTTGAACTTTTAAAAAATAACCACACTTAGGCATTGTAAATCATAGAAGTGATTTCTTCTATGTGATTTAAGAAAAAATGTTCACTTGGGCAAGCCAATGATTTTTTCCCCTTTATTTCAAATACAGAGCTGATGATTAACAACTAAATGCAATTCTTTGGGTTCCCATGTTAAAATGGAGACAGAATAGAGATGAACTATTTTTATCCTCAGAATATTATCAAAAGCCCAAGAAATAATCCTGAGTACTTCACACAAAATTATAATAAAAATTAAATACAATATCACATGAACATCAGGATTTTCTCATGCACATAGGAAATGTGACAATGTCGTTGCTGTGGTTCAGTCACTAAGTCGTGTCTGACTCTTCTACCCCATGGACTGTAGCACACCAGGTCCTCTGTCCTTCACTGTCTCCGAGTTTGCTCAAATTCATGAGCACTGAGTCAGTGACACTATCTAATCATCTCATTTTCTGCTGACCCCTTCTTCTGCCTGTAATCTTTACAGCATCAGGGTCTTTTCCAATGAGTTGGCTGTTCCCATCAGGGGCCAGACTATGGGAGCTTCAACTTCAGCATCATTCCTTCCAATGAATATTTAGGGTTTACTTCCTTTAAGGTTGATTAGTTTCATCTCCTTGTTGTCCGAGGGACTCGCAAGAGTCTTCTCCAACACCACAGTTTCAAAAGGTTTAATTCTTCAGTGCTCAGTTTGTGGTCCAACTCTCACATCTACAAATCACACCACAACTTCAATGTAGTGAGAGTGATTTTCCTATATGGTTTAGAGAATACTTTTGTTTCTCAGCCTTTGAATCATGGAACCTTTTGAGAATCTGAAGATCATCTACATTGGAAGATTATTCACTGGACAAGTTTCCACATAGACCCAAAATTCTGCAGTCGATTCTTTGGGCCAAATGTAAGTCTCCTCTTTGTCAAAGGAAACAGCATCGATTTTTTGGGTCTCCTTTTGAATCTTACATAAATAGAATCTTATATTGGGTACTCTGCTTTCACTCAACATTATGAGATGCAACCATGCCATGCCATCAGTGAAATGACTATACGGACTTGAACTTTTAAAAAATAACCACACTTAGGCATTGTAAATCATAGAAGTGATTTCTTCTATGTGATTTAAGAAAAAATGTTCACTTGGGCAAGCCAATGATTTTTTCCCCTTTATTTCAAATACAGAGCTGATGATTAACAACTAAATGCAATTCTTTGGGTTCCCATGTTAAAATGGAGACAGAATAGAGATGAACTATTTTTATCCTCAGAATATTATCAAAAGCCCAAGAAATAATCCTGAGTACTTCACACAAAATTATAATAAAAATTAAATACAATATCACATGAACATCAGGATTTTCTCATGCACATAGGAAATGTGACAATGTCGTTGCTGTGGTTCAGTCACTAAGTCGTGTCTGACTCTTCTACCCCATGGACTGTAGCACACCAGGTCCTCTGTCCTTCACTGTCTCCGAGTTTGCTCAAATTCATGAGCACTGAGTCAGTGACACTATCTAATCATCTCATTTTCTGCTGACCCCTTCTTCTGCCTGTAATCTTTACAGCATCAGGGTCTTTTCCAATGAGTTGGCTGTTCCCATCAGGGGCCAGACTATGGGAGCTTCAACTTCAGCATCATTCCTTCCAATGAATATTTAGGGTTTACTTCCTTTAAGGTTGATTAGTTTCATCTCCTTGTTGTCCGAGGGACTCGCAAGAGTCTTCTCCAACACCACAGTTTCAAAAGGTTTAATTCTTCAGTGCTCAGTTTGTGGTCCAACTCTCACATCTACAAATCACACCACAACTTCAATGTAGTGAGAGTGATTTTCCTATATGGTTTAGAGAATACTTTTTGTTTCTCAGCCTTTGAATCATGGAACCTTTTGAGAATCTGAAGATCATCTACATTGGAAGATTATTCACTGGACAAGTTTCCACATAGACACAAGATTCTGTGCTTAGTTTCAGAGTGTCAGGGACTTCCCTGGTAGCTCAGATGGTAAAGAATCCACTTGCAATGCAGAAGACCTGGGTTTGATCCCGGGGCTGGGTAGATCCTCTGGAGAAGGGAATGGCTATCCACTCCAGGCTTCTTGCCTGGAGAATTCCATAGCTTGTCCATGGGGTGACAAAGAGTCGGACACGACTCAGCAACTTTCACTTCACTTCACTTCCGAGTGTCAGAGACCATGTGAGGGAATTCACCAGTGGACACAGATGAAGAACGTTTATTTTGAGTCACACTTGCAAATGTTTCTTTACGAAATCACTAAAGACTCTTTAGAACAATACTCTTAGTCTTCTGTAGAGAGGAAAGTCACAGAGACTGTTGTCATCTTTTAAAACATAATAATAAGTAGCAAAGAGTTTGCTTTTCTGAGAACTGAAATGAGTCCCTGAGGCAGAACGGGTCTTGCCTTTTAGTCCCCTCGGAGTTATCTCCTATTACTGTGTGTGTGTGTGTGTGTGTGTGTGTGTGTGTGTGCTCATTCATGTCTGACTCCTTGCCACTCTGTGGACTGTCCCACCAGGCTCTGATGTCCATGGAATTTTCCTGACAAGAATACTTTGTGGCGCCCCAAGGATGAAAGAACAAGGCGCACACAGAGGGTCTTGAAACTCGGGAAGAGAAAGGAATGTGATGTTCAAAGGAACTTAAAACAAGACAAAGAAGACAAGCCAAACAAGGAAGGTCTAGGAATGAAAAAAGATACAAACCACACCCTTATTGTCCTTCCCTCTCCAGGGCTGCAGTTATCACTCTACCTACACTATCCAATCAGCAAATGATCCTTAAGACCCCTCTGCAACTCCTGGGATGTTAGCTATAAAATGGATCAAAGACCCCTGCTTAAAGTTGGTTCTCCGTTGAGCAGGCCTGCTGAACTGACAGCAACTCTCCCATTCTAATAAACTTTACTTTCCTTTCATTCACCTGGAACAAATTACCTTGTTCTACTCTAGTCCCCAGATACAAATAAATCAATGTAGTGAGAGTGATTTTCCTATATGGTTTAGAGAATACTTTTGTTTCTCAGCCTTTGAATCATGGAACCTTTTGAGAATCTGAAGATCATCTACATTGGAAGATTATTCACTGGACAAGTTTCCACATAGACACAAGATTCTGTGCTTAGTTTCAGAGTGTCAGGGACTTCCCTGGTAGCTCAGATGGTAAAGAATCCACTTGCAATGCAGAAGACCTGGGTTTGATCCCTGGGCTGGGAAGATCCTCTGGAGAAGGGAATGGCTATCCACTCCAGGCTTCTTGCCTGGAGAATTCCATAGCTTGTCCATGGGGTGACAAAGAGTCGGACACGACTCAGCAACTTTCACTTCACTTCACTTCCGAGTGTCAGAGACCATGTGAGGGAATTCACCAGTGGACACAGATGAAGAACGTTTATTTTGAGTCACACTTGCAAATGTTTCTTTACGAAATCACTAAAGACTCTTTAGAACAATACTCTTAGTCTTCTGTAGAGAGGAAAGTCACAGAGACTGTTGTCATCTTTTAAAACATAATAATAAGTAGCAAAGAGTTTGCTTTTCTGAGAACTGAAATGAGTCCCTGAGGCAGAACTGGTCTTGCCTTTTAGTCCCCTCGGAGTTATCTCCTATTACTGTGTGTGTGTGTGTGTGTGTGTGTGTGTGTGTGTGCTCATTCATGTCTGACTCCTTGCCACTCTGTGGACTGTCCCACCAGGCTCTGATGTCCATGGAATTTTCCTGACAAGAATACTTTGTGGCGCCCCAAGGATGAAAGAACAAGGCGCACACAGAGGGTCTTGAAACTCGGGAAGAGAAAGGAATGTGATGTTCAAAGGAACTTAAAACAAGACAAAGAAGACAAGCCAAACAAGGAAGGTCTAGGAATGAAAAAAGATACAAACCACACCCTTATTGTCCTTCCCTCTCCAGGGCTGCAGTTATCACTCTACCTACACTATCCAATCAGCAAATGATCCTTAAGACCCCTATGCCACTCCTTGGACCATAGCTATAAAATGGATCAAAGACCCCTGCTTAACGTTGGTTCTCCCTTGAGCCAGCCTGCTGAACTGACAGCAACTCTCCCATTCTAATAAACTTTACTTTCCTTTCATTCACCTGGAACAAATTACCTTGTTCTACTCTAGTCCCCAGATACAGTGTATGAGGATTCTCACGATCTCTTCATCCTTCTCCCTCTCTTTCTTTCTCTAATTGATACTACGTCCTAATAGGTAATTTTTGCAATGGTCTTCAGAAATTCCTCATTTTAAAATAATTTTATCACTGAAGTATTTTGTGAAAACAGCATCAATCAGGGTCCTTTTCATGCACAAAAGGTACTTGAATTAAATGCTAACAAAAATCAATGTTTGGGACAATTTGGATAACTTCAAAATCATAGCACAGAAATGACCACTAAACTGCCTGTGACAAAATAAGGAAATGAACACAGGACACTGCTTTCCCGCGTTCTGACTTCAGGATCACAAGATCTTAGCTGGAATACACACATCAGAGAGCTCCACTGTTGGTTCGAGAACACAGCCGCCTGTGACCCAGGAATAAAGAGTCTTCACTGGAAGGGCTGGGTGCTGGCTCTGCTTCTCTGGCCAGGGTGGTGCCCGGGCCCCTCTCTTCACTTAGGACAGCTCTGAATTCAAGACATGAGTGCCCATGATCAGTAAAACTCAAATTATATCCAAAACTCTTGCTGCGAGATAGTTTTGAAAATACCTTTCCACCTCTGCACAATGAAGGAAAGGCCTCAGGAAGAGGAAGAAGTGTTAATAAGATTATTTAAGTGCCATGAATACTCCGCAGCCTTCAACACTGGTTTCAAGATCATTAAAATGTGATTATCATAACAACAACAACGTGATTATCATAAGAACAGCCATAAAACTCCAAAGTAAAGTTGACTTAAAGGCTATTCATATATATATTTTTTTTTTTTAAAAAAAAAAGGTTTGCTGTATTTAAATATCAGGACTATTATACAACTGTAAAGCCTTGCCTACTGAATCCTATCCAGTGAATCGCAGAGATTACTCATAACATCATGTTCTACTTAAATTATTTTTGGGTTAAATTTTGTTTGAAATAAGACAGCTTGCAATCTGTTAGGACTCACCTTTTCTTTTTTTTTTTTTTTAAGTGTGTGTGTGTGTGTTCTGCTTACAGAAGGGTTGGTTTTTCATGTCATTAGCAAGTTTGTTAATAGAATTTGGTATGTACATTCCACATATCTAGAAAGACAAGAGGATAAACAGAACATTCTTCTTTTTTTGGTATTTAACCTTTTTCCTTACACAAGCTAAACGAAATATTGTATTTTAAATGCTATATATATTTTTTAAACATTTGCCTCAGTAATGCTCTATAAATGTAACATCATGTATACATTTCCAGATGGCGGCTGTTTTGTTTTTAGTGGATAAAATGAGATCAAAAATTGTTTTATTCTTTCTTTGAACAATGTAGCTGATCTGAGTGTCAGACTGCTTTTGAATTCTAAAGAAACAGCACATGAATTAGTTCCTTTTTTTGGTAATTTATGCACAATAAAAACAATTCTGATTATGATCCATAGCTAGAAAAGCTTTTGTACTCCAGTATGGTACAATATAAGGAAAATAAGAGATATTTATCCTATGTCAAATATAAGGTGTAAATTACATCCTTATATCTTTCATTCATTAAGATGAAAAGAAAACTCTTTGCAGACTTCCCTGGTCCATCGGCTAAGACTCCTCACTTCCAATGCAAGGGACCCAGCTTCGATCCCTGATCAGGGAACTAGATTCCACATGTACTACCCAAGATCCCATGGGCTGTAACTAAGACATGCCTCAGCCAAATTAATTAATTAATCAAATGTTAAAAAGAAACCTCTTTGCTGTACTGATACAGAAATTTTTAGGACATTTCTCTGTCAAATAGACTGTTACAAATAGGCCCTGTTAGTAGATGATAACACTATTTAATATATGATCTCACTTGATGTTGAATTCTACCCAGAAAACTAGGAAAAATACCATTTTGAAGAATCCCAAGCTACACATGCATAGACGCTGGTAAAGTAAGATTATAGATAATAATACAGCAAACAAAAACACATGGAGTGTAATGGAAGCTCAGTGCATCCAGGCCTTGGATTATAAAAAATACCTCTGCATTTCTCACAAATGCAGAAAGCATACGTATCTTCACCTCCAACCCTGCTTCTCTACACGCCAACTTTCAGTGATAATTACTCTATTTTCAGCTGGAGGTGAGACACCCACCATAGGAGACCTCTGGCCAGGCAGTCTTGCAAGTGGGTCCCCTGATTCCACTCTGGCAATTTCTGGTCTGAGAACTTTTTTTTTTTTTAAAGATTTATTTATTTATTTATTTTTGTTGGGGTGGGGTGGGGAGGGAGGGGAGGCAGGCAGACCACTTCTACTGGTCTTTCATTTGTCCATTTTCATCCATCTTTGTTCTTTGGCCCTTGCGGGCCTCCCATCGCGGTAGCCTCTGTTGTCGCAGAGCACTGGCTCTGGGCGCATGCACTCTAGAGCCCGGGCTTGGTAATTGGACACATTGGTCCAGCCGCTTTGTGGCATGTGGTATCTTCCCAGGCCAGGGATCAAACCGGTGACCCTTGTGCTACAAGGCGGTGTCCTTACCCACTGGACCACCAGGGAAGCCCTGGTCTAAGAACTTTTTGATCTTTGTGTGTCTATGTCTGTGTGTTGGTGGGAAAGGGAGTGTCAGAAAGTGCTGAGGGGCTTCCCTGGTGGTCTGATATTCAACATCTGTGAATATCAGAAAGGCTGTCATTCATACAGACAGCCAACAAACACATGAAAAGTTGCTCAACATCGCTCACTGTTAGAGAAATGCAAATCAAAACTACAATGAGATATCACCTCACACCAGTCAGAATAGCCATCATCAAAATTCTACAAACAGGCCTTCCCTGGTATTCCAGAGGGTAAAGAGTCCGCCTTGCAATGCAAGGGGCACCTGTTCGATCCCTGGCCTGGAAAGACCCCATGAACTGTGGAGCGGCTGCACCGGTCTGTCCAATTAGGAGCCAGCGCTCTGGAGCATATGCAACCAGAGCCAGTGCTCTGCAGTAAGAGAGACCACTGCAATGGAGGTCCACACAGGCTGAAGAATAAAAATGGATGAAAATAAATAACAAAAAATCAATAAAAGAGGCAAAAATTTTTAAAATTAAGACCACTTAAAAAAAAAAGTCTACAAACAATAAATCCTGGAGAAGGTGTAGAGAAGAGGGAACCCTCTTGCATTTTTGGTGGGAATGTAAACTGATACAGTCACTATGGAAGACAATATGGAGATTTGTCTAAAAACTAGAAATAGAACCACCACATGACCCAGCAATACCACTACTAGGCATATACTCTGAGGAAGTAAAAACTGAAAAAGACCCATGTAGCCCATTGTTCATTGCAGCACTATTTGCAATGGCTAGAAGATGGAAGCAACCTAGATGTCCACCGACAGATGAATGGATAAAGCAGTTGTGATACATATAAATACAATGGAATATTACTCAGTCATAAAAAGAAAAGGATTTGAGTTAGTTCTAATGAGGTGGATGAATCTAGAACCTATTATACAGAGTGAAGTAAGTCAGAAACAGAAAGATAAATATTCTATACTGACACATATATACAGAATTTGGAAAGATGGTACTGATAAATGTATATGCAGAGCAGCAGTGGAGAAACAGACATAGAGAACAGACCTGTGGACATTGAGGTGAGGGTGGGAAATCTGCTGTAAGACTAAGGGAAGTCAAATAGGGGCTCTGCAACAACCTAGAGGGGTGGCAGGGGGAGGAAATAGGAGTGAAGTTCAAGAGGACATATGTATACCTATGGCAGATTCAGGTTGATCTGGGGCAGTAAACAACAAAACTGTAAAAAATAAAAAAATAAAAAAATGCATAAGAAAAAAACTAAGTATGGAAATCTTATCTTCAAAGCTACTGTAAGAAGTACATAATTGCATGTAAAAATTATATATATGTACATATATATATATATATATATACACACATATATATGTATAAATTCCAGTTCTCAAGGTTGTGGAAGAGTAGATTCTCAGTACATATGCATCCCTTTCCTGTCTCCCCAGCTCACAGGAAGCTGACTTTTTTTGCCTTCTAGAGGCAGACTTCCCCATGAACTTTTTGTATAAATTACTCACACCAAATACTGTTTTACTTGCAACGCTCCGCCCCAAAGGTCAAAAGATGAGACAATATTATGTCCAAATTAACATCATGGAAAACAAACAAACTGCGGACCTTCTAGAAATAAAAAGAATACAAATACTAAGTACAGTATTTCTTTTAGCCAGAAAAGAAGATAAAGATGAGAAGATATAAACAGCGTAATCACAGAGAAGGAAGCACACGTGCAGCCTCCCCAGACTGGATGTAATTTTTGGCTCTGGTTGTCACAAATTACCAGTTAAGCAGTGTTATATTGTTCATGCTTAATTTACTTCTGGGCTGTTGGAAAGGACCAGCTCTCAGTGCTGTTTTTATTTATTTTTTGTGCTGGCACATCTGTTGACAATGCCGCCATCTTAGAGTTAAACTGCAGAAGTTGATGAAGATTAGGAATTCCAGACTTTGCCTGGGGAAAAAACACTGCTTTGTAAGAAACATTTCTTTCTGTACCACACTAGTCTCTTCTGTAATGTCAAATACATTTTTTTTTCTTTTTTTCCCTCTATATTCTTATTTTTTTTTACTGTAATTTCATTGGTCATGTTTTAAGCATTAGACACAAGGTAACTCCTTTGTTCTTATTGCATATAACATTGGCAAACATCTAGTCATCCACAGATGCCTTTTATTTTTAATTTACAAACACGAAAAAAAATCGGATTTTAAAATTTCTAACTGGTATGAATGGCTCAAAATATTCATCTACTTGTGAGTTTGAAAAAGTTTTATTCAAGAGAATACATTTTCACCTGAGCATACTTTGGAAAAAAAAAAAAAAAAGGAAACACTGCTGTAGCACCTGTTATATCTATGTTCAAATCTCTTAATCACCCTGGAAATAGAACTAATGTTTATTAATTAAAGATTTCTTGAAAAATAGTTCTAGGAGATAATTAACATTGAAGTTACAGATTTAGCTATTTGGTGGTGATTTCTTTTCCCATTTTCCTCTTTTTTAACTCCAGCTATCTTCATTTGTTGTCTTTTGCAGATAAGAAACATTCAGGTCAACCACATCAATAGGTTTTATTACAAAAAAACCACAGATGTTATCATCTCCTATTCTGTCAGTTTAATTAGAAATATTGAAATGTGTTATATCTCTGTTAAGCTTAAGACTGTGGAAAATGGCTTATTTGCCAAGTCCTTCATATCCTTGTACAGGAACTACTGCAAAAAAAGAAAAGAATCATTTTTCTAATTTTAATGGGATAAGTGTGCATACATGCGTGTTCAGCTGCTCAGTCATGTCTGACTCTTTGCAGCCCTCTGGACTGCAGTCTGTCAGACTCTTTGGTTCATGGATTCTCCAGGAAAAAACAATGTAGTGGATTGCTATTTCCTCTTTCATCTTCCTGACCTGGAGATAGAACCCATGACTTTTGCATTGGCAGGCAGATTCTTTACCACTGATCCACCTAGGAAGCCCCTTAATAAACGGGATGAGAGGAGAAATACAATTTTAGTGTCTTTAAATTTTTTAAACAAATAATCTAGAATGTTCAATGTAAGGTCTGATAATATTTTAAGAGTGATTTTAATTCTACAGATTATGACACTATTTTAGAGGCAAAAGCCACACAGAGAAGAATTTTAACAAACAGACTTTTGCAAGCGTTTCCTCCCTAATATCTAGTTCAGGTTATAATGCTCTAAGGGAAGCTCCTTTCCTAGAAAAATCCTCTAAATTGTTCTCCTAGACAGTTAAGGGGTAAGTCAAAGTTTCTTCATGACTCTTTTGGGCCTTCAAAAAATCAGCCTAAATAAATTTTCATGCCAGAGAGACACCATTTGGGGCACCAAATTTTTGTCCCCTGTCCTTCAATGTACAAGCAGCTACCCAGAAATAATGAGGTCATCTAAATAGTGGGCTTAAAAGGGAAAGCACACTCTCTGTTCATGAGTTTGTGATTATTTAATATATACCTGAGAGAATTCTTCATTGTGCTTCTGATTCACAGGTACTTTGAATTAGGTAATTTGAATTAGTGAAGCTGTTAAATAGGAAAATTTTGATTAGAAAGTATAGTTGTGCATTTTCCTCTTTTTTAACTCCAGCTATCTTCATTTGTTGTCTTTTGCAGATAAGAAACATTCAGGTCAACCACATCAATAGGTTTTATTACAAAAAAACCACAGATGTTATCATCTCCTATTCTGTCAGTTTAATTAGAAATATTGAAATGTGTTATATCTCTGTTAAGCTTAAGACTGTGGAAAATGGCTTATTTGCCAAGTCCTTCATATCCTTGTACAGGAACTACTGCAAAAAAAGAAAAGAATCATTTTTCTAATTTTAATGGGATAAGTGTGCATACATGCGTGTTCAGCTGCTCAGTCATGTCTGACTCTTTGCAGCCCTCTGGACTGCAGTCTGTCAGACTCTTTGGTTCATGGATTCTCCAGGAAAAAACAATGTAGTGGATTGCTATTTCCTCTTTCATCTTCCTGACCTGGAGATAGAACCCATGACTTTTGCATTGGCAGGCAGATTCTTTACCACTGATCCACCTAGGAAGCCCCTTAATAAACGGGATGAGAGGAGAAATACAATTTTAGTGTCTTTAAATTTTTTAAACAAATAATCTAGAATGTTCAATGTAAGGTCTGATAATATTTTAAGAGTGATTTTAATTCTACAGATTATGACACTATTTTAGAGGCAAAAGCCACACAGAGAAGAATTTTAACAAACAGACTTTTGCAAGCGTTTCCTCCCTAATATCTAGTTCAGGTTATAATGCTCTAAGGGAAGCTCCTTTCCTAGAAAAATCCTCTAAATTGTTCTCCTAGACAGTTAAGGGGTAAGTCAAAGTTTCTTCATGACTCTTTTGGGCCTTCAAAAAATCAGCCTAAATAAATTTTCATGCCAGAGAGACACCATTTGGGGCACCAAATTTTTGTCCCCTGTCCTTCAATGTACAAGCAGCTACCCAGAAATAATGAGGTCATCTAAATAGTGGGCTTAAAAGGGAAAGCACACTCTCTGTTCATGAGTTTGTGATTATTTAATATATACCTGAGAGAATTCTTCATTGTGCTTCTGATTCACAGGTACTTTGAATTAGGTAATTTGAATTAGTGAAGCTGTTAAATAGGAAAATTTTGATTAGAGTTCTATATAGAAAGTATAGTTGTGCAGATGCATATACTTATATGTGTGTGTGTGTGTGTGTGTGTGTGTGTGTGTGTGTGTGTGTGTGCATATCAGCTTTCCAGGTGGCACAAGTGGTAAAGAACTCACCTTCCAACATAGGAGACCGAAGAGACACAGGTTCAATCCCTGGGTCAGGAAGATACCCTGATATAGGAAATGGCAACCCACTTCTGTATTCTTGCCTGAAAAATTTCACAGACAGAGGAGCCTGGCGGGCTATGGTCCATGGGGTCGCAAAGAGTTGGACGTGACTGAGTGACTGGACACACACACACACACACACACACACACACACACACACACGTGCATATACAGAAGAACTGGTGTACAGGTATTTAGATGTAAGTGCATATTTCAGAATATCTCATTAATATTCTCCCTAGTTCAAGTTAAACCTTATCCAGTGGGCAATGTTTTTCCCTGTATGTATCAGTGTGCACTCATGTAAGGTTAGATACAGGCTGGAAGAGACCAGTTCATTCAACTTTAAAGAGTTTTCTAATTCTCTGTTGCTGTCTTAAGCAGGAAAACAAGTGACTTAATGGACTCAAGCCATTGAAGCTACAAGAGAGCTGGAGAACCCACTGACAAATAAGGGAAGGACTTTTCACATAAGTACAGCATAGGTCTGATACTTTGGGCTTGCTAGGTGTAACAAATGGCAAATTAAAGTTTGAGATCATCAGAAATACATTATTTATGAAACAATAAAATTCTAACACACACACATATTCAAGCTTCAACAAAACTGCCAAATACACTTAAACAAACTAGAAAATAATTCTCCTAGACAGTTAAGGGGTAAGTCAAAGTTTCTTCATGACTCTTTTGGGCCTTCAAAAAATCAGCCTAAATAAATTTTCATGCCAGAGAGACACCATTTGGGGCACCAAATTTTTGTCCCCTGTCCTTCAATGTACAAGCAGCTACCCAGAAATAATGAGGTCATCTAAATAGTGGGCTTAAAAGGGAAAGCACACTCTCTGTTCATGAGTTTGTGATTATTTAATATATACCTGAGAGAATTCTTCATTGTGCTTCTGATTCACAGGTACTTTGAATTAGGTAATTTGAATTAGTGAAGCTGTTAAATAGGAAAATTTTGATTAGAGTTCTATATAGAAAGTATAGTTGTGCAGATGCATATACTTATATGTGTGTGTGTGTGTGTGTGTGTGTGTGTGTGTGTGTGTGTGCATATCAGCTTTCCAGGTGGCACAAGTGGTAAAGAACTCACCTTCCAACATAGGAGACCGAAGAGACACAGGTTCAATCCCTGGGTCAGGAAGATACCCTGATATAGGAAATGGCAACCCACTTCTGTATTCTTGCCTGAAAAATTTCACAGACAGAGGAGCCTGGCGGGCTATGGTCCATGGGGTCGCAAAGAGTTGGACGTGACTGAGTGACTGGACACACACACACACACACACACACACACACACACACACACGTGCATATACAGAAGAACTGGTGTACAGGTATTTAGATGTAAGTGCATATTTCAGAATATCTCATTAATATTCTCCCTAGTTCAAGTTAAACCTTATCCAGTGGGCAATGTTTTTCCCTGTATGTATCAGTGTGCACTCATGTAAGGTTAGATACAGGCTGGAAGAGACCAGTTCATTCAACTTTAAAGAGTTTTCTAATTCTCTGTTGCTGTCTTAAGCAGGAAAACAAGTGACTTAATGGACTCAAGCCATTGAAGCTACAAGAGAGCTGGAGAACCCACTGACAAATAAGGGAAGGACTTTTCACATAAGTACAGCATAGGTCTGATACTTTGGGCTTGCTAGGTGTAACAAATGGCAAATTAAAGTTTGAGATCATCAGAAATACATTATTTATGAAACAATAAAATTCTAACACACACACATATTCAAGCTTCAACAAAACTGCCATACACAAAACTGGCACAAACAAAATTATATAAAATCTATTTCTACACCATAGAAAATAATTCCAAACTGTCCCCTAACTTCCCAACAGGAAAATTAGCCTTTTCCATGGAGTGTGATATTAAAACTGTGTCCAAGGAGAGCAATTCATGCTCAGAGAATGGCATATTTGTCTTCTGTTCCCTTATGCATGAAGACATCGCATTAAAATGTCAGAGCTGGAAACAGCTACCAGAAACCAAGAATTCATTTCTCCAGCCTCAAGTGCTAGTTAGGAAAATTAACTTCAAATTCTTATCAGTAAAAATAATTTTTACAAAGTTAATAGTAAAATTTTGCAATGAATTGTTTTCTAGTGATTGATATTTACCATGTCATTTAACCCATTAAGGGATCCCGACAGCTACTTAAGATCAGTTCTATACAATACTATTTTTTAAATTATATAATTTTGTGTTAAAAATTGGTTTGTGATTTGTTCTACTGCCCTATAAAAACAGCTTGACAAAAGAACTGATAATGAGAGTGTGTCCATTGTCAGGACAAGTCTGGAAGAACTACCTTCCCAAATGGTATCTATAGGCTCAAGTAAGACAACAGATAACAATAAATAAAACCATACTGATGGAACATGATCAAGAAGACAGTTGAGAGTGAAATTCCTCTAAAACAACCAACAGGTGGATTTGGAAATCAGAAAGTAATTATTGCTTCACTTTTCTGCAACATAAATAAACTGATTTTTTCTTCTTATCACAGGAGTACTGACTTGCTTGGCTCAGTATCTTGATCTGTAAAATGAGACAACACTAAAACAAGTTTAGTACTTATTATTTAGTACATGCTGGTATGAGTGAACAAAGATGTGAATATAATTCAAACATATAATAATTTTCATGCTTGAATATGTCACTTTTCTGAAGTGTATGCAGAACTTCCTGTGTGCCCTTCCTAGATGAACGAGGCTGAGTCATGTCTCTGAGTCTGGCATCCGAGAAAGAAAGAAAATCATCACTTTCCTACAAGGATGCTCTCAGGAAGGATCAGAAATGCCCCAGGTTGAGTGAGGTTATTGAGTCCATTAATTGCTTCAATGCCTGGTTACAGTAACTGATACCAAGATGCACATGTGTGTGCTAAGTTGCCTCAGTTATGTCAGAATCTTTGTGACGCAATGGACTGTAGTGTCACAGGCTCTTCTGTCCATGGGATTCTCCAGGAAAGAATACTGGAGTAGGTTGTCGTTCCCTCCTCCAGGGGATTTTCCCATCCCAGGGATTAAGACCAGGTCCCCCACATTGCAGGTGGATTCTTTACCAGGAAAGCCCAAGTATACTGGAATGGGTAGACCATCCCTCCTCCAGAGCTTCCCAATTCAGGGATCAAACTCGTGCCTCTTGTATCTTCTGCACTGGCAGGCAGACTCTTTACCACTGATAGACAATTATAAAAAGATACTAATGTGTTAGGCTCTCAAAGATAGTTTTAGAAGGAAAGAGTCACATTAAAATTATGTACATTATTATTTCTGTCTTTTGTCTGAGAACTTTGGTGCTACTTTTTTTTTTTTTTAAAGATTTATTTATTTATTTGCGGGGGGTGGGGTGGGGAGGGAGGGGAGCAGGCGGGCCACTTCTATTGGTCTTTCATTTGTCCATTTTCATCCATCTTTGTTCTTTGGCCCGTGTGGGCCTCCCATTGCGGTGGCCTCTGTTGTCGCAGAGCACCGGCTCTGGGCGCATGAGCTTCAGAGCTCCGGCTTGGTAATTGTACACATCGGTCCAGCCGCTTTGTGGCACATGGGATATTCCCAGGCCAGGGATCCAACCGGCGCCCCTTGCACTGCAAAGCGGTGTCCTTACCCACTGGACCACCAGGGAAGTCCTTTGGTGTTACTTTGCAACTCTGAGAGTCCATGAAATTAAATCTGTTTTTTTCCCCATCTTTTTGTGAAACCAAAGCTGAGGCTGGTCCTTAAAGTGCTGCCTCATCTATGTTAATAGAGTGCAGATTACTACTATAATAATCACAGAGAAATTGATAATGACTTGAATCATTGTCTTGCTTGTTAGTTATAAATTTTTCACCATAAAAAGAAATTATTTAACAACTGCACTTAACTAGTTACGAAGCTTTATTAGAAATAGAGATTTATGGTTCTTATGATATCTAGCAAAGGATCTAAAGCATCCTTGTGTTTATGGTAGAACTGTGATCTTCACATATTGATAATTTATAGCCAGGTAAAATCATAATGTGTCATTTTCTTCATGATTATATTTTTAAATTATTTTACTGGCAATAATACAGTGACAGAAGTTTTGTAATACTGAGCCAGCTAGTCAAGTTTAGTTGGCCCTTGAACAACAGATCTGAACTGCACAGGTCTACATATATACAGACTTTTTTCCAATGCTGGATATATTATACTACTGTTATGACACACAATTGGTATACTCCATGGATGTAGAAACTTGGAAGCAGAGAGCCAACTGTAAAATTAGGCATGGATTTTTTTTATTTCACAAGAGGTTGGCATCCCTAACTCTTGCCATTGTTCAGGACCCAAACCCAACTATATTATCACCTCCTACAGTTAGGACTTTCTAAAAGAAATTTCATCTCTATCATACCAGCATAAATGCTTTAGAATCCCCTTTAATACAGAACAAGTCTGATCCTTTACTATTACATACAATGCTCAAAATATGAAGGCTTTCAGAACAAGCAATTCACTAACAAACCGTGCTTGCATGTAACTTCCTGATATTAGACCCTTTCAGGAAAATATGTTTTAATAAAGAAAAGCAAATGAAGAGGCAAGAAACACTTATAGGCTGGTTTTTGCTTACTGTACAGTACACCAAGCGCCTTAAATGTGCTAGATAATTTCATGTCTTCAATTTTATAAAGTAGATATTTTTATTTTCATTTCAAAATGTGACCATTGCCAGAAAGAAAGGTTAGTACCTTTCCATAAGCCTTGAGACTACTGAGTGTGAAGCTTTAATTTGAAAAGCACATGTGTCCAAATGTTCCCACCCACGAGACATTGAAAGTAAACATAACAGACAAATAGAAGGTGGAAAGTCTTAAAGAAAAAGAGGAGAATGAGTGCCTAAAACCAGCTTCATTATCTTCATTAACTTATAGTAAGACAGCACTGTACCCATGACTATTTTTCCCATCTTTTCTATTTCACATACAGTTCATTCTACGGCTTAGAAGCACCTGTTAGGAGTGACCAAAGAGAAGGAGGTGGAGAGAGAAAAAGAGACAGATTAAGAGAAAAACAGTACTTTGATCATTTGATATGATTACAACATATACCATCATCCAAATTAACCCTAAGAATTAATTGAAGTCCTTCTCAATGTTTTCTTGGGGCGTCCCTGGTGGTTCAGGGGTAGAGAATCCACCTGGCAATGTGGAAGACACAGCTTGATCCCTGATCAGAGAAGATCCCACATGCCAGAGCAACTAAGCCAGTGAGCCACAACTATGGAGCCTGTGCTCTAGAGTCGGGAGCCACAACTACTGAGCCTGTGCACCTCAGTTACTGAAGCCCCTGCACACTAGAGGCCGTGCTCCAAACAAGTGAAGTCACGGCAACAAGAAGCCCACAAATGCAACTTGAGAGCCGCCCCTGCTCTCTGCAACTAGAGAAAAGCCCACGCACCAATGAAGGCCCATCACAGACAAAAATAAACACAAAATTATTTTTTAAAAATACCTTTTTGTCTGTAACTAGGCTGACAGAGAGCATCACAGGTCAGGCTTAGAAGTATAAGAAAGCTACTGGAGAAATGGCCCATTTGTATTTCACTTTGTGAAACCTTTCCTGACCTCTACAAAAATAAATGAATAAATAAAGAGAAGAGAGCAAGAAAAAGAGAAAAAGGAGAGAAAAAGAATAAGAAATTAAATGAAAAAGAAAGGAAAGGACAGAGAAAAAAATTAATGAGAAGACAAGAAAAACTTCTCTATAATCCAAGGAACTCTTATACCACTAGGGTAACACAGATAAATAGCAAATATTTTCCCTTACTCTATTTTATAAGGAGATTTGTCACTGTAACTTTTTTTTTTGGCCACCTCTATTGGTCTTTCATTTATTTATTTTCATCCATCTTTGCTCTTTGGCCTGTGTGGGCCTCCCATTGCAGTGGCCTCTCTCGCAGCAGAGCACCAGCTCTGGGTGCATGCGCTCCAGAACTCCAGCTTGGTAGTTGGACACATAAGTCCAGATGCTCCGACTCACGTGGGATCTTCCCAGGCCAGGGACCGAACAGGCACCCTTTGCACTTCAAGGCTGTGTCCTTACCCACTGGACCACCAGGGAAGCCCTGTCACTGAAACTTTAGAGTTATTTACGACAATAGAGGAAGAGGTGCTAAGTCAGGAGCTGATTAAACCAGTCTATAAAATAATGCAAAAGAAAGAGGAGATGACATGACCAAGTTGAAGCTACTGTTTTAAGAGAGAAAAAGACGTTTAGAAAAAGACTTCTATCTTTAAGATAGAATTACAGAGACCTGTAGGGGGAGCACTGCTCTAACATTTCGGACTCCAAAGAGATTAGCAATGGTAAACGGTAAGGGCATTTTGCATGTGATATAATTTCTTTTGCCATTTATTTGAGAATTTCAGTGAAAATGTAAATGGCTTTCCAGTGCTTTGCAGACTTCAAAATTGGTGACTCTTCTGAATATACATTGATGCTGAAAATGACTTCATGATAGCTCATCAACTAGATCAGTAGGATCGATGTTATGTTAGCATTAGTTCTACATGTTTCCACGGATAGTGAATTCCTCCAAAATAGGTGGCATATGCCTATTTTCCTAAAATAGGTGCCTATTTTCATAATCCTTTTCCTTCTACCCTACAGGTGGCACAATTCCCTTTTGCAGGCATAGGTATATCCATATGCAGCCCTGACCGTGACCTTGGCCAACAGAAATTTAGGAGCCAGACAAACGTCTCTTATTCCTATGTGAGAGAACTACACACAAGCATATCATCTGTTCTTTATCTAGTTTGCAGCTGCTTATGTAACTCACTATGTCTTCCTCCTTGTACAGCTAATGACCCTTATATCAAGCTATTCTTCTAAAGGTCTAGTGAATCTGTTAGTCCTAGTATGAATGAGACCATAAACAAGGAAACACATACAACAGCTACCACAAGATTTCTTTTGTGAAAGTAGTATATAAGATTTTAATGAAGATGCAGTGAATGTGTAGATCATATGAGTTCTGGGCATTTGTTCTGTTCTTTAATTCCAGGCCCTCAATTCTTATAGATACATACATTAACAAATAGCCTATATAAGATATCAATATATACTCATAATAAAAGTCAGTCTCATTTGCAAGAAAGCCCCTTCATTAGGCTGTGTCCTTACCCACTGACCACCAGGGAAGCCCTGTCACTGAAACTTTAGAGTTATTTACGACAATAGAGGAAGAGGTGCTAAGTCAGGAGCTGATTAAACCAGTCTATAAAATAATGCAAAAGAAAGAGGAGATGACATGACCAAGTTGAAGCTACTGTTTTAAGAGAGAAAAAGACGTTTAGAAAAAGACTTCTATCTTTAAGATAGAATTACAGAGACCTGTAGGGGGAGCACTGCTCTAACATTTCGGACTCCAAAGAGATTAGCAATGGTAAACGGTAAGGGCATTTTGCATGTGATATAATTTCTTTTGCCATTTATTTGAGAATTTCAGTGAAAATGTAAATGGCTTTCCAGTGCTTTGCAGACTTCAAAATTGGTGACTCTTCTGAATATACATTGATGCTGAAAATGACTTCATGATAGCTCATCAACTAGATCAGTAGGATCGATGTTATGTTAGCATTAGTTCTACATGTTTCCACGGATAGTGAATTCCTCCAAAATAGGTGGCATATGCCTATTTTCCTAAAATAGGTGCCTATTTTCATAATCCTTTTCCTTCTACCCTACAGGTGGCACAATTCCCTTTTGCAGGCATAGGTATATCCATATGCAGCCCTGACCGTGACCTTGGCCAACAGAAATTTAGGAGCCAGACAAACGTCTCTTATTCCTATGTGAGAGAACTACACACAAGCATATCATCTGTTCTTTATCTAGTTTGCAGCTGCTTATGTAACTCACTATGTCTTCCTCCTTGTACAGCTAATGACCCTTATATCAAGCTATTCTTCTAAAGGTCTAGTGAATCTGTTAGTCCTAGTATGAATGAGACCATAAACAAGGAAACACATACAACAGCTACCACAAGATTTCTTTTGTGAAAGTAGTATATAAGATTTTAATGAAGATGCAGTGAATGTGTAGATCATATGAGTTCTGGGCATTTGTTCTGTTCTTTAATTCCAGGCCCTCAATTCTTATAGATACATACATTAACAAATATGCATTCACATACATTAATAAAAGATATCAATATATACTCATAATAAAAGTCAGTCTCATTTCAAGACAACAGCTAAATTATTGCAGGATAGAGTTTATTTTGTGGCAACTTCACTAGTTGTTCATTTCTTTTACGGTTGTGTTCAGGGAATAGTTTTGCAAAAGTATTTCACTTGATCTGCTTTCCTGGTGGCTCAGACGTTAGAGAATCTGCCTGCAATACAGGAGACTCGGGTTCAGTCCCTGGGTTGGGAAGATCCCCTGGAGAAGGGAATGGCTATCCACTCCAATATTCTTGCCAGGAAAGTTTCACAGACAGAGGAGCCTGGTGGGCCACAGTCCATGGTTTCAAAAAGAATCTGACACGACTGAGTGACTAGCACTTTCACTTCAAGAGTCTTGGGACTTTAATTTTAGTATGTAACTGTCAAGTCCCTCTTACAGTTTGAACAGGCAAATGAATATTATATGGTGCCTATAGAGATAATAATATTTCTCACTACATACCTAGACAATTATTCTTCCCAAGTCAAGACAGTCACTTGTGTGCCCATGGACTGTCCTTCTCACTTGCCATACTGGTGAGTACTTTATCCTCTGTGCTTCCTAATCTCCATACAGGACACATACATCATGGGATGATTCTCGAAACCTCTTCTAACACATTCTGCTTGCTTCCTGGTAACCCACAGAAGTAAAGAAAGAATCCAGAATGATTCCTTCTGCCTCATGTATCAGTATACTCACTGTGAAACTATTTAAGATTAAGAAGCTTCCTTGAAAACAGCCCTCTCTGACTACACAGAACACAAACATGTTTCATGAGTATAGCAGTTATGCCACAGGATAAGGGAGAAAGTCCTCTATCCTTGTTTCAAAATGTGCTTTTAAACAGCTTACTGTGGTACACATTCAGAAAGCCAAGAACACAACAGTCAGGGAAGTTGCTGTGTAACACAGGGAGATCAACACGGTACTTGGTGACAACCTAAAGTGGTGGGATGGGGTGAGGAGTAGGGAGGAGATTCCAGAAGGAAGGATACGTGTATACTTATAACTGATACATGTTCTATGGCAGAAAAGTACAAAAACTCATAATAAAAGTCAGTCTCATTTCAAGACAACAGCTAAATTATTGCAGGATAGAGTTTATTTTGTGGCAACTTCACTAGTTGTTCATTTCTTTTACGGTTGTGTTCAGGGAATAGTTTTGCAAAAGTATTTCACTTGATCTGCTTTCCTGGTGGCTCAGACGTTAGAGAATCTGCCTGCAATACAGGAGACTCGGGTTCAGTCCCTGGGTTGGGAAGATCCCCTGGAGAAGGGAATGGCTATCCACTCCAATATTCTTGCCAGGAAAGTTTCACAGACAGAGGAGCCTGGTGGGCCACAGTCCATGGTTTCAAAAAGAATCTGACACGACTGAGTGACTAGCACTTTCACTTCAAGAGTCTTGGGACTTTAATTTTAGTATGTAACTGTCAAGTCCCTCTTACAGTTTGAACAGGCAAATGAATATTATATGGTGCCTATAGAGATAATAATATTTCTCACTACATACCTAGACAATTATTCTTCCCAAGTCAAGACAGTCACTTGTGTGCCCATGGACTGTCCTTCTCACTTGCCATACTGGTGAGTACTTTATCCTCTGTGCTTCCTAATCTCCATACAGGACACATACATCATGGGATGATTCTCGAAACCTCTTCTAACACATTCTGCTTGCTTCCTGGTAACCCACAGAAGTAAAGAAAGAATCCAGAATGATTCCTTCTGCCTCATGTATCAGTATACTCACTGTGAAACTATTTAAGATTAAGAAGCTTCCTTGAAAACAGCCCTCTCTGACTACACAGAACACAAACATGTTTCATGAGTATAGCAGTTATGCCACAGGATAAGGGAGAAAGTCCTCTATCCTTGTTTCAAAATGTGCTTTTAAACAGCTTACTGTGGTACACATTCAGAAAGCCAAGAACACAACAGTCAGGGAAGTTGCTGTGTAACACAGGGAGATCAACACGGTACTTGGTGACAACCTAAAGTGGTGGGATGGGGTGAGGAGTAGGGAGGAGATTCCAGAAGGAAGGATACGTGTATACTTATAACTGATACATGTTCTATGGCAGAAGCCAACCCAATATTGTAAACCAATTATCCTTCAATTAAAAATAAATTAAAATATCCAATCCCGGGATTCCCCTGGTGGTCCAGTGGGTAAGAACACCGCCTTGCAGTGCAAGGGGCGCCGGTTCCATCCCTGGCCTGGGAAGATCCCACGTGCTGCGGAGCGGCTGGATTGATATGTCCAATTACCGAGCCGGAGCCCTGGAGCATATCCCAGAGCCGGCCCTCTGCGACAACAGAGGCCACAGCGATGGGAGGCCCACAGGAGCCAATGGAACAAAGACGGATGAAAATAGAGAAATGAAATACCAATAGAAGTGGCCCACCCATCCCCTTACCTCCCCACCCCACCCCCCAAAAAGGGTAAATTAAAAAAAAAAAAAAAAATCCAATCCCTTACTCTTGTATATCATGTTATGCCATTCAAAACATGAGTGCACTCTTTTTTTGGCGGGGGGTGGGGGGGGTGGAGGGGGTGGGCAGGCCACTTCTACTGGTGTTTGATTTGTCTATTTTCATCCATCATTGTTCTTTGGCCCGTGTGGGCCTCCCATCGCAGTGGCCTCTGTTGTCGCAGAGCACTGGTTCTGGGCGTATGCGCTCCAGAGCTCCGGCTCGGTAATTGGACACATCGGTCCAGCCGCTCCGCGGCACATGGGATCTTCCCAGGCCAGGGATCGAAGCAGCGCCCCTTGCACTGCAAGGTGGTGTCCTTACCCACTGGACCACCAGGGAAGCCCCATCAGTGCATACAGTGAATTCTTTTTGCATACCTATTATGTTCTTAAACCATGCATGTAAATGTCTTCCAGCTTTCTGGCTTTGCAGTATTATTAGGGACAAAAATATATCTATCAAAAGATTAACTTTTCTGTACATATGTTTACAAAACTTCGACTGTAGCCACAATAAAATAAAAACACCGTGATGAACTGGAAATATTTCACATGCTAAAAGACATGCTTGAGTGTGCCAAGAATTACTAAAAAGTATATTCAAACTGATTCTTATCATATATCCACAGATTTTCATTTAGTGAATCCAGGGTGACGCTCAGGACTCTGCGTTTTCAAATTAACTTTACCTCCTTCTCCTCCCTCCGCCCCAAGAAATGCTGATGAGAAAGCACAACTTTGGAAACTTTGGAGTGTTGTATGATACTCCAAAGGAGCTATTCAGCATTTTTTGCCTAACTGCCTCATTTTACTTTTTACTCATCTTAGAAGTCATTGTTTTCCAAGGAAGCAATACGATGTTGGGTTTCTTTGGATTCTATGCAGAATAGCAAACTCCTGAGATTGATTTGGTCTTTCTTGGTATAATTGCTTTACAATGTTGTGATAGTTTCTGCTGTACCACGGAGTGAATCAGCCATAGGTATGCATACATTCCCTCTCTCCTGGATTGCCCTCCTGCCACCTTCTCCCATCCCACCCCTCCAGGTCCTCACAGAGCACTGAGCTGAGCTCCCTGGGCTGTAGAGCAGCTACCTGTGTTATGTGTGGCAGTCATGTACGTCACTCCATCTCACCACCCTCTTCCTCCTCTGTGTCCACATATCACTTCTTTAAGTCTACATCTCTATTTCTGCCCTGTAAACAGGCTCATCTGTACCATTTTTCTAGATTATATACGTACATCTCCGCAACAGGTTCCCCTGTTGAGAAGCTAACGTTGAGATGTTAAAGGTTACTACATGCCGTCAGATTATATTAATACTTTGCCCCCTAGTGCAGCTGTTTCTCAGGAATCTGATCAGCATGAATATAACATTCCTGAAATCTGAACATTGTCGGGCAAAGCAGTGAAACGGAGATAATTAATATTTAGAACTGAAGAGGAAGTCTTGAAATAAAATATATCTTGAGAAGTATCATCTAAAAACAACAGAAAAGGACACCCATCTCTTAGGCTGTCTGCTGTACTAAGTTGCTTCAGTCATGTCTGACTCTTTGCAATCCTCTGGACTGCAGCCCACTAGGCTTCTCTGTCTATGGGATTCTCCAGACAAAAGTACTGGAGTGAAGAAGTGCCCTGAGCTCTACCAGGGGACCTTCCTGACACAGGGACTGAACCTGAATCTCGTGTGGCTCCTGCTCTGCAGGCAGTTTTCACCATGTGAGCCACCAGAGAAGCCTGCCCATCTGAGGTCTGGCTTGTTTTCAACTACATCTGAGATCAAACGTTAACTGTTATCCCTCTATAAATAGTAGCTTTATAATTTAGGTCATAATCGTGGTGTTTCTAGTTACTGGAATACTCATCCATTTCACGTAAGACGCAAAGTTTAAGAGAAGTAATAATCTTTAATGTTATTTTCCTCCTTTCACAGTGAGTCATCCCTTCCATGGTTTTAATTTCATTTAAATTTTACTTTTTCATCTGTGTGTTTATTTTTCTTCAAGTTATAAGTACCCTGATGGCTAGGTGTGTACACGCATGCGTGCATGTGTGTGTGTGTGTTAAGAGAGGGGGAGATAGAACAAGAGAGAGAGAGAAAGAGAATTTGTATCGTGTGCTTTATTCTTTTAAACTCTTCTCAGTAAAATCAGTAAGATTTGGCCTCTTTTTTTCTCCTCACGTTTGACAGATATAGACTTAAAGATAAGAATCATGATAGGCTGTTGAATAGTTTATCTGTTTGTAGTTTAGCTTCAAATATATGACTCTAAATTTCAGAATAGATACATCACTTGGTGTAGTTCAGATAATTGATTCATAAGTCAGCTACATCAGGCAGGTTTTGATGGTATCTTTATAAATAGGCCGGAGCTTTCAAATGCCTGATCGTATCTCTCATGCTGACATGAAAGGCATTTAGAGGTTGGAATATGCTAGCAGTACAACTTGTATTCTAGATACAGTTCATGAGGCCTATTAGCTTCCTATGGTACAAGTAACAAAATATCACTGAGACATAATAAATTGAATGAGAATCCCAGGAATGCTTTGCTAATTGCATTTTGAAGGAGCAACGTGAGATATGACTCTTACATTAGATGTTTAGAAATAAAAACGTAAGCCATTTTAATGCATTTAAAGCAAAAAACAGCATGATAACAAAACACAAAGATTAAAAAGTTCAGAGCCTTATCTGCCAGCGCATACCACTAAGGTAATTTCTCCTCCATATGGGAGTCAGATGGAGTCTGCCTTTGCAAAGTGCATCCACTCAATCTGTCTTCATAATTCCAGATGCATGCACACACATCTTCCATCCTAAGATTATGTATAGGATTAGGAACTTGCATGGTGAGATATTTGTGAAACAACTGTAAACATACAAGATTCTGACCTAAAAGTAGTATATTAGACAAATTTGTCTGGTAATTCTAACCAGATCCTCTGTACACTTTGCAAATTTCTTTACATTTTTCACAAGCATGGGGGCCAAACATCCTATCCCACACATTACACATCATTTCCCTGATGGCTGTTTTATTCTTTCAGGTCAGTCATGTATACAGAGGAATTTTTTTTTCTTTTTTTAAACAGGCTTAAAATACTTCATTCTAGGGCTTCCCAGTTGGCACTAGTAGTAAAGAATCTGCCTGACAATGCAGGAGATATAAGAGACATGGGTTCAACCCCTGGATTGGGAAGATCCCTTGGATGCAAGTATGGCAACTGACTTCAGTATGCTTGTCTGGAGAATCCTATGAACACTTACGTCTATGGAAATATGGCAAACATTCCCAAGTAGGCAGTTTTCAGAATGATGGAAATGTTTTCTATCCTGATCTGACAGCAGTTACACAGGTGAATACATTTGTTAAAATTCACTGAACTATGCACTTAAAATGTGTGCATTTTCTTGCATGTAAATTATCTTAATAAAAAAAGCAAATGTATGAAGTCTTTGTTTACCAATTTATAACACCCGGTCTTGTAGAAAACTAGAGCAAGGTAAGCTACCTTTAAAATAGAAAATCAATAAATTTGATTAATAAGCCTTGGGATTTGATTTAGATTGACAAATAAAAATCTACAGATAGTAGTGATAAAAACTAATATCTTAGTGGAAATATTTTAGAATCCACATAAAATTTTGACCATGCAAATCAATCGAACAGACTCAATATTTGTGAATATGAAACTGTTCTTAGTTGTCCTTTGATTACAAAGTTAATGTTTATTTACAAAAAGTTTGGAAAAGACAGAAAATGGGTAATCTTGATATTCTATTGCAATGCCTTATCTGCCAGCGCATACCACTAAGGTAATTTCTCCTCCATATGGGAGTCAGATGGAGTCTGCCTTTGCAAAGTGCATCCACTCAATCTGTCTTCATAATTCCAGATGCATGCACACACATCTTCCATCCTAAGATTATGTATAGGATTAGGAACTTGCATGGTGAGATATTTGTGAAACAACTGTAAACATACAAGATTCTGACCTAAAAGTAGTATATTAGACAAATTTGTCTGGTAATTCTAACCAGATCCTCTGTACACTTTGCAAATTTCTTTACATTTTTCACAAGCATGGGGGCCAAACATCCTATCCCACACATTACACATCATTTCCCTGATGGCTGTTTTATTCTTTCAGGTCAGTCATGTATACAGAGGAATTTTTTTTTCTTTTTTTAAACAGGCTTAAAATACTTCATTCTAGGGCTTCCCAGTTGGCACTAGTAGTAAAGAATCTGCCTGACAATGCAGGAGATATAAGAGACATGGGTTCAACCCCTGGATTGGGAAGATCCCTTGGATGCAAGTATGGCAACTGACTTCAGTATGCTTGTCTGGAGAATCCTATGAACACTTACGTCTATGGAAATATGGCAAACATTCCCAAGTAGGCAGTTTTCAGAATGATGGAAATGTTTTCTATCCTGATCTGACAGCAGTTACACAGGTGAATACATTTGTTAAAATTCACTGAACTATGCACTTAAAATGTGTGCATTTTCTTGCATGTAAATTATCTTAATAAAAAAAGCAAATGTATGAAGTCTTTGTTTACCAATTTATAACACCCGGTCTTGTAGAAAACTAGAGCAAGGTAAGCTACCTTTAAAATAGAAAATCAATAAATTTGATTAATAAGCCTTGGGATTTGATTTAGATTGACAAATAAAAATCTACAGATAGTAGTGATAAAAACTAATATCTTAGTGGAAATATTTTAGAATCCACATAAAATTTTGACCATGCAAATCAATCGAACAGACTCAATATTTGTGAATATGAAACTGTTCTTAGTTGTCCTTTGATTACAAAGTTAATGTTTATTTACAAAAAGTTTGGAAAAGACAGAAAAATCAGGAGCTAATAATCATTTGGCATATTCTATTGCAATCATTTTTAAAAGATACATTTGTATCTTGCTTTTATATTTATTATCAAAACACAGGCATCTCCACCCAAATTAAAAACCATTTGTAGATATGATTTTTAATGTGTCTATTATTCTGTAGTATTAAGGGAGTGTGGTGTCCTGAAGAGGTCAATATAGACCAAGCTACATTCATTTCTGAATCCTAGCTCCAACAACAGCTAGCCTCTGATCTAGATTAATCTTTTGGTCTATGTTGAGGTTTTGAAAAATATAACTAAATTGGGCAAAATGAGACAATATCTTCTTTGCAGGGTGCCTTTATATATTTATATAAAATATATTTAAATTATCTAACTGTGTCATATACCTGGCATGTACTCAATATGTGATTATATTAATTCACATACTATAATTATTTTATATTATTTATCATATTTTTAGATAATATTATTGTCTAAACTTTTCTCTAGTTTTATAAAGTCTACCTGAAATAAGTCTGTTTTTCTGATTAGGCATGGCCTGGATGTCTAGATGCACCCACTTAGGGTCACTTATGGTAAATAATATCACATATATCATTCTATGCATATAAAATTAGTCTTATCACTAGCCTTCTAGCTTTTAAACTCTTAATTTTGATTATTCTGTGAATTAAAACACTGACAATCTTTCAGTAACACTTATGTACATATTATTCGAGCATTTGTATATCTGAAATTATGTTTGTCTTCATATTTCAACCAGAATTTTTGTCTTTACAACTAGAGTTTTGCAAAAGTTTCCCTCAAAACTCTTAAGACCTTTCACTTTTCATAACTAATTTATCACATAGTTCCAAAGAAATCTAAGCCAGGCTAACTTTTTCCACTGATTTTTACCTGCTTCTTCTTTCTGGGAGACCAGACTATGTATTTCTTTTTCTTTCTGAAACACACTGAATCATATTTGAGATTTATAATTCTATCTATCTCCTTGTTCTACAAGGATACAGACTGTTGTTTCTAGTATACATTTCAGATTTTATAGCCCAGGAATATGTATTATAAGGTTAGAGTCTAATCTTCATGCCTATAATATTTATTCATATCATCCTATGCTTTGTATGTATGTCTTTGTCTGTCTTTAGATTCTTTAAAATCTCTTGTTTTACATTAATATCATTGAATTGATTTTCTGTAATGCCAGTTCAACTCTTCATTGCATAAAATGCTGATTTTAAAATCTATTCTAAACTTCCTACTTATTTTTCATTTAAGAATTATTTCTGGATATATACTTTTCCATTTCAAATTAATATTTCCATATTCTTGTCTTGAGTAATAATTTCAGAAATCCACTATTACTCACGTATATATATATATGGTGGGGCATTTACCTGTTCTATGTTGCTTGATCTTTATAAAAAGAAGGACATTTTAACAGTCTGGTTTGCCAATGTATGGTGCTTCCACTTGTATCCTTATCGTCATCATCCTCTCTATCAGTGTTTTAGAAAAGGATAGTGTAGCTCTACCAGATCTCAAACTTTAAGTCTGGTTGGTTTGTCCTCCTTAGCATAAATTCTGTACATGTTAGTCGCTCAGTCATGTCGGACTCTTTGGGACCTCATGGACTATAGCCCATGAGGCTCCTCTGTCCATGGGCTTTTCCAGGCAAGATTTCTGCAGTGGGTCACCATTCCCTCCCCAGGAAATCTTCCTTACCCAGGGAACACACTTGGGTCTCCCACATTGCAGGCAGTGTCTTTACCACCTGGGCAATTAGGGAAGCCCCCAATTCTACACACCAGCAGAATTTATTTAGTTTGACTATGCTTAATGGAGTGGAGATGATGCCCAAACTTGCTGTTTTTCACTACAAAGAAGAGATATAATAAATAACCTGATACAAATTGTTCTGATTTTTTTTTTTGATTTTTAACAAATGCTATCCATGAATAACTCTAAACCACAGCTCTTTAAGCCTCTGCTCCATTTCCAACAACCAAATCTCTACCTCATCTATGTTTGCCTTAATCCATGAGTACAATACAGATGAAGAAAGTTTGCCATGACTCCTTTTCTCGTTCCTCTCACTGAGCATGTTTAAAGAAAGACAGGTGTTGGTAGTGGGTCCAGAGCAAGAAAAGATAATGGTTGCCTACATATGTATTTAAAGGTCTTTTAGATTTCTTTATAGCCCAGGAATATGTATTATAAGGTTAGAGTCTAATCTTCATGCCTATAATATTTATTCATATCATCCTATGCTTTGTATGTATGTCTTTGTCTGTCTTTAGATTCTTTAAAATCTCTTGTTTTACATTAATATCATTGAATTGATTTTCTGTAATGCCAGTTCAACTCTTCATTGCATAAAATGCTGATTTTAAAATCTATTCTAAACTTCCTACTTATTTTTCATTTAAGAATTATTTCTGGATATATACTTTTCCATTTCAAATTAATATTTCCATATTCTTGTCTTGAGTAATAATTTCAGAAATCCACTATTACTCACGTATATATATATATGGTGGGGGCATTTACCTGTTCTATGTTGCTTGATCTTTATAAAAAGAAGGACATTTTAACAGTCTGGTTTGCCAATGTATGGTGCTTCCACTTGTATCCTTATCGTCATCATCCTCTCTATCAGTGTTTTAGAAAAGGATAGTGTAGCTCTACCAGATCTCAAACTTTAAGTCTGGTTGGTTTGTCCTCCTTAGCATAAATTCTGTACATGTTAGTCGCTCAGTCATGTCGGACTCTTTGGGACCTCATGGACTATAGCCCATGAGGCTCCTCTGTCCATGGGCTTTTCCAGGCAAGATTTCTGCAGTGGGTCACCATTCCCTCCCCAGGAAATCTTCCTTACCCAGGGAACACACTTGGGTCTCCCACATTGCAGGCAGTGTCTTTACCACCTGGGCAATTAGGGAAGCCCCCAATTCTACACACCAGCAGAATTTATTTAGTTTGACTATGCTTAATGGAGTGGAGATGATGCCCAAACTTGCTGTTTTTCACTACAAAGAAGAGATATAATAAATAACCTGATACAAATTGTTCTGATTTTTTTTTTTGATTTTTAACAAATGCTATCCATGAATAACTCTAAACCACAGCTCTTTAAGCCTCTGCTCCATTTCCAACAACCAAATCTCTACCTCATCTATGTTTGCCTTAATCCATGAGTACAATACAGATGAAGAAAGTTTGCCATGACTCCTTTTCTCGTTCCTCTCACTGAGCATGTTTAAAGAAAGACAGGTGTTGGTAGTGGGTCCAGAGCAAGAAAAGATAATGGTTCAGAAAATCATTCTCATGGAGAGAAGGGACAGATGGCCTCTTTTCTGGTTGTGCAAAGCTTGTGTGAAACTAGGACCTGAGAAAAGTGTAATACAGCCAAATGGCATTCTTAGCCCAGAAGGTAGCTCAAAGATAGCTCTGATTTTATCTCTCATTTCTATTCTCAGTTCTGTAAGTAAAACACGACTTTTTGTTACCTGACCTGTGTTATATGAGACTGCAAAGCTATGGTAAATTTTCATTATTCACTTTAAAAAAAAAAACTGAATTTTAACAGAAAAATTGAGAAACGGCAGATTCAGTCCTTTTAACTAGTCAATGTCTCAAATAAACCTTCATGATTAAATAATGCATGCTAATATGTGTCCAATATTAAAGTTTCTAGTGGTTCAGTAAAGATAAAGTAAAATCATTAAACCTATGTTGTTTTATAGTTTTATAGATGAATTCAACTTGTTTAAATATATTTCATGAAAGAACATCATTAGAGCAAGATCAATACAGATATACAGATATATAGTATAGCTCTGCAGCCTATTTATCTACACAGATATGTAGGTTAGTTTTAGTATACCAACAAATATGCTTATCTTCAAAAAAATGTTATTAAGAAATGAATAAATTGTAAATCAGAATGACCAAATTCCGTAATATTTAAACTATTTTTGGGCAGGTTTTGCTCAAAACCTCTCTGCTGTGGAGAACAAACAAACAATGAGTAAAATATAGACCTCTTTTCCTTAAACCCTCAAAATCTTCTGATAAATGTCAACCAGCTGGTTATCTTGTTTTTAACTGTTGTTTGAATTAATTAAACTTTCTGTCTTCAACTCAGCATCAAAATTTTAACCCCAATTGGTTTGTACATAGAAATAACCCCAAATTTTGTAAACCTAAATTATTTGTTACCTTGACAGTAAATTTATATCTGGAAAAAAATCAGTTTAATCTAATATGTGTTTTGAAATATTTTCATGTGTGTAGTTGTCTAATACTCAATTTTAAAGCTGAGTTGACTAAACAACTGAGTTGTTAAACACTCTTATCTGAAAACTAGAGAGTTAAGTCATGGACATACTTCCACATAATGACAAATAATTCAATTTCTTACTCTTCAATTTCCTGTTATTTTCTGAATTCTTATGTCTGTAGTTTTTTCAAGATTACTAAAGCGTTGGTCCAATTTCACATTGCAACTGATACTTTTCACCTGTTAATCCCCTCCTTACAGGAACTAATAGCTCCATTATTAATAATAAATTATATCTCTATCCAAAGGAAATAAAACAACGTTTGGTGGGTTATACATTTGAAAACTATGATAAACTACTTCTTCGCTTTGAAATAATGTTGTCACTATAGAGTATATTCCCAATTTATAGTGTCTTTGTCTTCCTTGGGAATTTAAAATATTTTAAATAATTTGGACTTTGTCTGATTCCCCCAGAATTGTAGAGTATGACTGATAACTGCCTTTAGAATCCCTAATAGCTAAATTACAATTATTATGCAAAGTCCTACAATAGACAGTTATATGGATTGTTAAATGACTTTGCCTTTTTTGCAAACTATAATCATTTTCCTTTATTAGCTGAAGGATTTCATAATTTAAGGAAGATGAGAAACCTATAAGTCACACTTTCAAATAAGGAACATGGATATTGCAAACATTAAATTCCTCCATAAAAACGTTAAGGCATCATTAAACTAGGTTCAGATTAATACAATTCAGTCAACTCTAGATAGATATCTCCCATAATAAGCTGAAACAATACCTAGTGATCTAAGATGTAAAATATTTTACTACAGCCAATTCATAAACCTATAAAACATACAGGTATCATTCAACTTCTTTATTAATAGTGCATGCCTTGTCTTAAATCAAAACCATTTCAGAGGCCCTCCTCTCGCATTCTCTTCCTCAGCTGTTGCCCCTCATTCTGTGTTCTCTCACTGAAGCCCATCAAACCTAAATTATTTGTTACCTTGACAGTAAATTTATATCTGGAAAAAAATCAGTTTAATCTAATATGTGTTTTGAAATATTTTCATGTGTGTAGTTGTCTAATACTCAATTTTAAAGCTGAGTTGACTAAACAACTGAGTTGTTAAACACTCTTATCTGAAAACTAGAGAGTTAAGTCATGGACATACTTCCACATAATGACAAATAATTCAATTTCTTACTCTTCAATTTCCTGTTATTTTCTGAATTCTTATGTCTGTAGTTTTTTCAAGATTACTAAAGCGTTGGTCCAATTTCACATTGCAACTGATACTTTTCACCTGATTAACCCCCTCCTTACAGGAACTAATAGCTCCATTATTAATAATAAATTATATCTCTATCCAAAGGAAATAAAACAACGTTTGGTGGGTTATACATTTGAAAACTATGATAAACTACTTCTTCGCTTTGAAATAATGTTGTCACTATAGAGTATATTCCCAATTTATAGTGTCTTTGTCTTCCTTGGGAATTTAAAATATTTTAAATAATTTGGACTTTGTCTGATTCCCCCAGAATTGTAGAGTATGACTGATAACTGCCTTTAGAATCCCTAATAGCTAAATTACAATTATTATGCAAAGTCCTACAATAGACAGTTATATGGATTGTTAAATGACTTTGCCTTTTTTGCAAACTATAATCATTTTCCTTTATTAGCTGAAGGATTTCATAATTTAAGGAAGATGAGAAACCTATAAGTCACACTTTCAAATAAGGAACATGGATATTGCAAACATTAAATTCCTCCATAAAAACGTTAAGGCATCATTAAACTAGGTTCAGATTAATACAATTCAGTCAACTCTAGATAGATATCTCCCATAATAAGCTGAAACAATACCTAGTGATCTAAGATGTAAAATATTTTACTACAGCCAATTCATAAACCTATAAAACATACAGGTATCATTCAACTTCTTTATTAATAGTGCATGCCTTGTCTTAAATCAAAACCATTTCAGAGGCCCCTCCCCTCTCGCATTCTCTTCCTCAGCTGTTGCCCCTCATTCTGTGTTCTCTCACTGAAGCCCATCCAAAGTGAATGACGGCCTCTTTTTTTCACTAGAAGCAGCATAGGCAATTCCCAGCCTAGTGCCACAGCTTAACTATCTAGGAGATTTATAGACACAATTGCTATATTCAACCTACAACACTCTATGGCCTAGTGTTGATGCATGTATTTCTGTACTGGAAGAAGATGTGGTTTTTCTCATTTTGGAAGACAGCAATTTGTTATTTTTAGGTTTTTACAAACTGCTTTACATGTGAATGATATTCACAAGGAAACCGATACTGGGATTACTTTATGTTGTAGATAATTTTGAGTCTGGTTTGGAAGATCCTTTCTCTCATCTTATTTTTGCCCAATAAGAAAGCCAAACATTTCATACTGTTTGGGGATTTTAAAGAATTATTGATTCTGATTGTCTATTGCCACGTAAGAATGCTCCCTGCTAGAAAAAAAAAAAAAAAAACAAAAAACAAAAACGAGGATATATTCTGGGCTTACAATTCTGTAAGTGTGAATAACTTATCCCTACTCCACTTGGCATGGGTTTCCTTGGTGGCTCAGATGGTAAAGAATCTGCCTGCAGTGTAGGAGACCTGGGTTTGATCCCTGGATCAGGACGATCCCCTGAAGAAGCACATAGGAACTCACTCCAGTATTCTTGTCTGGAGACTCCCTACGGACAGAGGAACCTGATGGGCCATAGTCTGTGCTGTAGCAAAAAGTTGGACACGACTGAATGACTAACACACACACTTGGCATGGGCTCGAGTAGCTCCAGTTAGAGGCTGAACTCACCTGAGGATTCGCTTATGTGTTTGGGAGCTGCATGGTAACTAACCCCAAGTGGTATGGTATCTCTGGTCTGGGCTCTTCAGAGCAGCCAGATTCATCCATGCGGATTCTGAACAATGCAGAGTCCTAGGAAAAGATGGGAGTGCTAGCTCTTTTCCAACCTGGTCTCCTAAGGCCTTTCCATTATTTCCACCTCATCCCATGTATTAAAAGAGAGTCAGCAAGGATGGTCCATAATCAAGGGGAAGGGAATTAGAATCAATCTTATGATGGGAGAAGTGTCAAAAAAATGTATGAGTATGTTTCGTAATGATCACATTATAAAAGGGAAAATTAACCTAGTACCTTTAAATATCACTCTGAAAAATAATCAACAGTCCATCAATGGTTCATTTATTATCACATGGAAACTAATTTTAAAATAGACATTATATTTTTTTAAATGTAAAACATTTTTTCAGCTTTAATAAGGTATAAATGAAAAAAAACTGTACTATATTTACAACATAAATATTTCATACACGTATACACTGTGAGGGCTTCCCAGATGGTGCTTCTGATAAAAAAAAAAAAAAAAAAAAACACTGCTAATGTAGTCAGGAAGATCCCTTGCAGAAAGAAATGGCAACCCACTCCAGTGTTCTTGCCTGGAGAATCCCAAGGACAGAGGAGCCTGGCGGGCCGCAGTCCACGAGGCAGCAGAGTCAGACGAGATCTGAGCGACTGAGCACAGAGTCATCAGGAACATCACAGATGATGTTAATGAGAGAAACCTGATATTCAAAGTTAGTTACTGTTTTCCTACGTATAGGAAAATGCAAGAATCTGGGCTCACTGAAACTGTGCCTTTGATATGCACCTCAGCTACCAGGGGCCAGTCTGCTATTGCTTTCACAGCCTGAGTTCCCTGGGGCTCACCACAGCAGGGAGCAGCTGCCAGAAAGCAGGTGTTCTTTTTCTTCCTGAGGACCCTTAGGGCTCACCAGCTCACACTGGAGGGTTGTGATTGCTGATGGAGACATCTTTGTTTAATGATAAGACAGGAAATATTCCATTTCTCAATGTTAACTGAGCATGTGTGCAGCATTGTGTGTCCACCCAGGTTATTTCTCCCGATATCTAACATTACTTATCAGCAATTTGGTTGAAGTCAGGCCTAGACCTGCAACTTGAAATGCAGCAGGTGGCAGGCTCATCAACGACAGCACAAGGCAAGGGAACAGATGACTTCAGAGGGAAATCCTACCTGATGTAATGCAAAAGGCCCCAAATGCCTGAATCTCATACACCATTTATTTCAGGACAATGAGGCCTTCACGGTTAAGTATTTACCAACCAGTCTTTATTTTTTTATTCCCCTATGATGTATAGATTTCTAAATGAACTTTAAAGGCCTAATCTTTTAATCTAAAAAAGATCTTAGCTGTATAGTTCATTTCTCTATGGTAACTGCCCTTGTTAGCATAGCATACAATAAGGAAAGGCAGATCTTTAAATATCACTCTGAAAAATAATCAACAGTCCATCAATGGTTCATTTATTATCACATGGAAACTAATTTTAAAATAGACATTATATTTTTTTAAATGTAAAACATTTTTTCAGCTTTAATAAGGTATAAATGAAAAAAACTGTACTATATTTACAACATAAATATTTCATACACGTATACACTGTGAGGGCTTCCCAGATGGTGCTTCTGATAAAAAAAAAAAAAAAAAAAAACACTGCTAATGTAGTCAGGAAGATCCCTTGCAGAAAGAAATGGCAACCCACTCCAGTGTTCTTGCCTGGAGAATCCCAAGGACAGAGGAGCCTGGCGGGCCGCAGTCCACGAGGCAGCAGAGTCAGACGAGATCTGAGCGACTGAGCACAGAGTCATCAGGAACATCACAGATGATGTTAATGAGAGAAACCTGATATTCAAAGTTAGTTACTGTTTTCCTACGTATAGGAAAATGCAAGAATCTGGGCTCACTGAAACTGTGCCTTTGATATGCACCTCAGCTACCAGGGGCCAGTCTGCTATTGCTTTCACAGCCTGAGTTCCCTGGGGCTCACCACAGCAGGGAGCAGCTGCCAGAAAGCAGGTGTTCTTTTTCTTCCTGAGGACCCTTAGGGCTCACCAGCTCACACTGGAGGGTTGTGATTGCTGATGGAGACATCTTTGTTTAATGATAAGACAGGAAATATTCCATTTCTCAATGTTAACTGAGCATGTGTGCAGCATTGTGTGTCCACCCAGGTTATTTCTCCCGATATCTAACATTACTTATCAGCAATTTGGTTGAAGTCAGGCCTAGACCTGCAACTTGAAATGCAGCAGGTGGCAGGCTCATCAACGACAGCACAAGGCAAGGGAACAGATGACTTCAGAGGGAAATCCTACCTGATGTAATGCAAAAGGCCCCAAATGCCTGAATCTCATACACCATTTATTTCAGGACAATGAGGCCTTCACGGTTAAGTATTTACCAACCAGTCTTTATTTTTTTATTCCCCTATGATGTATAGATTTCTAAATGAACTTTAAAGGCCTAATCTTTTAATCTAAAAAAGATCTTAGCTGTATAGTTCATTTCTCTATGGTAACTGCCCTTGTTAGCATAGCATACAATAAGGAAAGGCAGACTTTATCATCATCAGACCAACTATAAACTATGTACTTATGAGTAAGAAATTTTTAATTTGGGGAAATTAGCTTTACAATGTTGTGTTGCTTTCTGCACAGATCAGCCATAGGTATAATATATCACCTCCCTCTTGAGCCTGCCTCCCCTCCCCCAACTCCATCCCTCAAGGTCATCACAGATGCTAGGCGGGGTCCCTGTATTGTTATATAGTGACTCTCACCAGCTGTCTATTGTATACATGGTAGTGTGTATGTGTTGATGCTACTTTCTCCATTTATTCGACTCTCTCCTTCCCTGGAATTTAACTTCCTAAGGCCTTAGTTGTAAGAAAAAGATATGTCACATTAAATAATCCACTGGTTTATTGTAAAGACACTTTCAAAATTAATTTCATGCATTTGTCTTAAATAGACCTTGAATTTCACAAATTGGTTAGTTAAAATCTACAATGTATTAACTATATGAATACTACTATACATTTCATTTAAAAGATATAAAATAAAGGTAAAATGAGGTCTACAGAATGGTAGTTTAATAAATCTACATAAGCAGAGTTTATCTGGAAAGGTAAACTGTATGGTAATTTACCAATAAGTTACACTCAGATTATTCTGTGTAATAAAAATAAAAGCCAAGGTGTGAAGCAAAGTGTAAAAGTGTAAAAGGAAAACTGTATACTTGAAAACAGTGTGGTTCATGGTCAATTACTTCATCTCTAAGCACTGTGAGACTTTTTTTTGTTCTGCTTTTACAGTTTTATTTTCTATAGCCCTATATAATCCCAAACCTGTCACAGGTGTACCTTTGACCCCTCCCACCTGTGCCCCCTCCCAGGCCCTCACCCAATCCCTCTCCTGCCCCAAGCCTCCAGGTTGTTGCCTGGCCCCCATGCAAGACCCCTTAGTTCAGGACAATGAGGCCTTCACGGTTAAGTATTTACCAACCAGTCTTTATTTTTTTATTCCCCTATGATGTATAGATTTCTAAATGAACTTTAAAGGCCTAATCTTTTAATCTAAAAAAGATCTTAGCTGTATAGTTCATTTCTCTATGGTAACTGCCCTTGTTAGCATAGCATACAATAAGGAAAGGCAGACTTTATCATCATCAGACCAACTATAAACTATGTACTTATGAGTAAGAAATTTTTAATTTGGGGAAATTAGCTTTACAATGTTGTGTTGCTTTCTGCACAGATCAGCCATAGGTATAATATATCACCTCCCTCTTGAGCCTGCCTCCCCTCCCCCAACTCCATCCCTCAAGGTCATCACAGATGCTAGGCGGGTCCCTGTATTGTTATATAGTGACTCTCACCAGCTGTCTATTGTATACATGGTAGTGTGTATGTGTTGATGCTACTTTCTCCATTTATTCGACTCTCTCCTTCCCTGGAATTTAACTTCCTAAGGCCTTAGTTGTAAGAAAAAGATATGTCACATTAAATAATCCACTGGTTTATTGTAAAGACACTTTCAAAATTAATTTCATGCATTTGTCTTAAATAGACCTTGAATTTCACAAATTGGTTAGTTAAAATCTACAATGTATTAACTATATGAATACTACTATACATTTCATTTAAAAGATATAAAATAAAGGTAAAATGAGGTCTACAGAATGGTAGTTTAATAAATCTACATAAGCAGAGTTTATCTGGAAAGGTAAACTGTATGGTAATTTACCAATAAGTTACACTCAGATTATTCTGTGTAATAAAAATAAAAGCCAAGGTGTGAAGCAAAGTGTAAAAGTGTAAAAGGAAAACTGTATACTTGAAAACAGTGTGGTTCATGGTCAATTACTTCATCTCTAAGCACTGTGAGACTTTTTTTTTTGTTCTGCTTTTACAGTTTTATTTTCTATAGCCCTATATAATCCCAAACCTGTCACAGGTGTACCTTTGACCCCTCCCACCTGTGCCCCCTCCCAGGCCCTCACCCAATCCCTCTCCTGCCCCAAGCCTCCAGGTTGTTGCCTGGCCCCCATGCAAGACCCCTTAGTTCCACAGTGCATTCACAATGGTTATCTCGTTTACATATGATAGTGTAGGTTTCCATGTTACTCTTTCCAAACTTCTCACCCACTCTTCCCTCCCCACAATGTCCATAGGTCTGTTCTCTATTTCTGCTTCTCCATCACTGCTGTGTGTGTATATTTATCGGTACCATCTTTCTAGATTCCATATATATCTGTCAGTATGCTAAATTTGTCCTTTGCTTTTTGACTTACTTCACTTTGTATAATAGGTTCTAGATTCATCCATCTCATTAGGACCAATTCTTCTGCCTTTCTTTTTAAAGCTGAGAAGTACTTCATTATATATATATATATATATATATATATATATATATATATACCAGAGCTTCTTTATCCATTCATTCACTAATGGACATCTAGGCTGCTTCCACGCTCTAGCTATTGTATAGAGAGCTGCAATGAACACTGGGGTACAGATGTCTCTTTCAATTTTGATTTCATCAGGATATAAGCCTAATAGTGGGATTGCTGGGTCATATGGTGCTTCTATTCTTAGTTTTCTAAGGAATCTCCATACTGTGTTCCACAGTGGTTGTATTAATTTACATTCCCACCAATAATGCAGGAGTGTTTCCTTTTCTCTGCATCCTCTCCAGCATTTATTATCTGTAGATTTTTTTTGATGATGGCTATTCTGACTGATGTGAGATAATATCTTATTGTAGTTTTGATTTGCATTTTTCTAATAATAAGCAACACTGAGCATCGTTTCATGTGGGTTTTGGCCATCTGTATGTCTTCTTTGCAAAGATGTCTCTTTAGGACTTCTTCCATTTTGTGATTGTGTTGTTTGTTTTTTTAGTGCTGAGTTGTCTGAGCTGATTGTATATTTTGGAAATTAATTCTTTGTCAGTTGTTTCATTTGCTATGATTTTTTCCCATTCTGTGGGTTGCCTGTTCACCTTGTTTGTAGTTTATTTTGTTGTGCAAAAGCTTTTAAGTTTCATTAGGTCCCACAGGTGTACCTTTGACCCCTCCCACCTGTGCCCCCTCCCAGGCCCTCACCCAATCCCTCTCCTGCCCCAAGCCTCCAGGTTGTTGCCTGGCCCCCATGCAAGACCCCTTAGTTCCACAGTGCATTCACAATGGTTATCTCGTTTACATATGATAGTGTAGGTTTCCATGTTACTCTTTCCAAACTTCTCACCCACTCTTCCCTCCCCACAATGTCCATAGGTCTGTTCTCTATTTCTGCTTCTCCATCACTGCTGTGTGTGTATATTTATCGGTACCATCTTTCTAGATTCCATATATATCTGTCAGTATGCTAAATTTGTCCTTTGCTTTTTGACTTACTTCACTTTGTATAATAGGTTCTAGATTCATCCATCTCATTAGGACCAATTCTTCTGCCTTTCTTTTTAAAGCTGAGAAGTACTTCATTATATATATATATATATATATATATATATATATATATATATATATATACCAGAGCTTCTTTATCCATTCATTCACTAATGGACATCTAGGCTGCTTCCACGCTCTAGCTATTGTATAGAGAGCTGCAATGAACACTGGGGTACAGATGTCTCTTTCAATTTTGATTTCATCAGGATATAAGCCTAATAGTGGGATTGCTGGGTCATATGGTGCTTCTATTCTTAGTTTTCTAAGGAATCTCCATACTGTGTTCCACAGTGGTTGTATTAATTTACATTCCCACCAATAATGCAGGAGTGTTTCCTTTTCTCTGCATCCTCTCCAGCATTTATTATCTGTAGATTTTTTTTGATGATGGCTATTCTGACTGATGTGAGATAATATCTTATTGTAGTTTTGATTTGCATTTTTCTAATAATAAGCAACACTGAGCATCGTTTCATGTGGGTTTTGGCCATCTGTATGTCTTCTTTGCAAAGATGTCTCTTTAGGACTTCTTCCATTTTGTGATTGTGTTGTTTGTTTTTTTAGTGCTGAGTTGTCTGAGCTGATTGTATATTTTGGAAATTAATTCTTTGTCAGTTGTTTCATTTGCTATGATTTTTTCCCATTCTGTGGGTTGCCTGTTCACCTTGTTTGTAGTTTATTTTGTTGTGCAAAAGCTTTTAAGTTTCATTAGGTCCCACATGTTTATTTTATTTTTTTATTTACCTTTTTCTGGGGGAAAGAGGGGGGTTGGGGAGGGAGTGGGGTGGGCCACCTCTATTAGTCTTTCATTTGTCTATTTTCATCCATCTTTGTTCTTTGGCTCCTGCGGGCCTCCCATCGCGGTGGACTCTGTTGTCGCAGAGCACTGGCTCTGGGCGCATGTGCTCCAGAGCTCCTGCTTGGTAGTTGGACACATCAGTCCAGCTGCTCTGCGGCACGTGGGATCTTCCCAGGCCAGGGCTCAGAACCGGCGCCACTTGCACTGCAAGGTGGTGTCCTTACCCACTGGACCACCAGGGAAGCCCTATTTTTGTTTTTATTTCTGTTATTCTAGAGGGTGGGTCATAGAATTTTCCATTATTCTTGAGGGCTGATGAGAATTTTTAAATTGCACACAAATGGTATATTTAATTGCCATAAATGTTTGAAACTCTCTGATACTGTAAGTGTCCCAGAATCACATGTCTACTAAACAGATTTCCTTCTCTTTCCAAACACATTATTGATCAGCTTGGCCATGGATTTTGATTCACTGGGTCTTCTCTTTTCTTTGAGTTTGAAGTTGGTCAGGATGTCCCTGATAATTCTGAGAAACATCATTTCCACTTCCAGCGAATGCTCTGCGGCCGACAGTTCACAGAACTGGCACTGGTTATCCAGTGCCAGCCTGTGCCCTTCTTCCCAGCCAACCTCATGGGGTGACAGAGATCTTGCTTGTTACCCACCAAAAGCACTGCTGATTCCACAGCTCTGAAATACAGACACATACTTTTGGCAAGACTGTTTTAGCAACTCTTCTTTTAAGGAGGTTTATAGACAAAAGACATCAAATTTTAAGGACCAAAATCTGTTTTATCTGATTTTTTTTCTGAGTCTTTGCAAAGATGTCTCTTTAGGACTTCTTCCATTTTGTGATTGTGTTGTTTGTTTTTTTAGTGCTGAGTTGTCTGAGCTGATTGTATATTTTGGAAATTAATTCTTTGTCAGTTGTTTCATTTGCTATGATTTTTTCCCATTCTGTGGGTTGCCTGTTCACCTTGTTTGTAGTTTATTTTGTTGTGCAAAAGCTTTTAAGTTTCATTAGGTCCCACATGTTTATTTTATTTTTTTATTTACCTTTTTCTGGGGGAAAGAGGGGGGTTGGGGAGGGAGTGGGGTGGGCCACCTCTATTAGTCTTTCATTTGTCTATTTTCATCCATCTTTGTTCTTTGGCTCCTGCGGGCCTCCCATCGCGGTGGACTCTGTTGTCGCAGAGCACTGGCTCTGGGCGCATGTGCTCCAGAGCTCCTGCTTGGTAGTTGGACACATCAGTCCAGCTGCTCTGCGGCACGTGGGATCTTCCCAGGCCAGGGCTCAGAACCGGCGCCACTTGCACTGCAAGGTGGTGTCCTTACCCACTGGACCACCAGAGAAGCCCTTGGCTGGTTTTTATTTCTGTTATTCTAGAGGGTGGGTCATAGAATTTTCCATTATTCTTGAGGGCTGATGAGAATTTTTAAATTGCACACAAATGGTATATTTAATTGCCATAAATGTTTGAAACTCTCTGATACTGTAAGTGTCCCAGAATCACATGTCTACTAAACAGATTTCCTTCTCTTTCCAAACACATTATTGATCAGCTTGGCCATGGATTTTGATTCACTGGGTCTTCTCTTTTCTTTGAGTTTGAAGTTGGTCAGGATGTCCCTGATAATTCTGAGAAACATCATTTCCACTTCCAGCGAATGCTCTGCGGCCGACAGTTCACAGAACTGGCACTGGTTATCCAGTGCCAGCCTGTGCCCTTCTTCCCAGCCAACCTCATGCGCGTGACAGAGATCTTGCTTGTTACCCACCAAAAGCACTGCTGATTCCACAGCTCTGAAATACAGACACATACTTTTTGGCAAGACTGTTTTAGCAACTCTTCTTTTAAGGAGGTTTATAGCAAAAAGAATCATAGACCAAAATAAGATAAAAGAAAAGAATACTGTATGCATATTATTTGTAATTGTTTGTGTATATCCTCATTTACTATTAAAAAACATTTTAGATTAAATGTAGTAAATGATACAGACCCAACACAACTCTTTAAGCATAAGATTTGAAGTGGCACAGATCTGCTCTTGGAATTATGGCTTTATTTACTAAGAAGACATGAATGTGACATTTTCCACTTTCAGTTTCCTTATATGTTAAAAAAAAAAAAGGATATAATTGTCCTCATCACACAGAATGATGATGTACATAAAAAACCTAGCCTAGTGCAAGGTTATAACAAAAAAAAGTATCTTACTAGAGATGCTTACTATGCACTATTTTTCATTTTCTTATCAATTGAAATAGAAGGGCTAACTACTGCTTTTGTACTAATTAAACAATTGAGATACAATTTTCCTAAGGAAAAACATTATTCAGTACTCATTGCTGTTTATTCTCAGTTAATATTATAACATACTTTAGAGAAAATCTTACCATCTTATGACTTTGTACAATGTTTCTGTTTATTTAAGAAATATATTTCTTTGTTAAGGTAATATCTTTGGGAAATATCAGTATAACCTCTTTGGTTACAGTACAACATTCCTGAAGAAGAGTTTCATTTGAAGAATACAGTATGACTGCTAGTCCTTAAATGGCATAAAACAGAGCCAAGATGCCTACTCTAGGGAAGAACTGGGAAAGTGAGAACAGTCTTCAGCACTGTCTTTAGAGACACTGTATGTGCCGTGCTCGGTCGCTCGTCTCTCAGTCATGTTCAATTCTCTGTGACCCCATGGCCCGCCTGGCTCCTCTGTGCATGGAATTCTCCAGGCAAGAATATTGAAGTGGGTTGCCGTACCCTCCTCTAGGGGATCTTTCCAACCCAGGGATCAAACTCAGGTGCCTTGCATTGCAGGTGGATTCTTTACCAGCTAAGCTACCGGGAAAGCATGAGATACTGTATAAAAACCATCAAAGAATGTTTCATTCACATGATGGTTTGAGCCATTAAGGAAAAAACATTAGACTCTCGAGGAGACTAATTGTATCTTTTCATACAGTTCAGAAGATTACTGTGATGAATTACTGGGGAAGAATAAATGAAATATTTTGAAGGATAAGTCACAAATATCAGATACAATTTTATAAAACAATACCATATTTCACTTTATATCTACAGATAAGACAGCTGGAAATAGCAAAGTAATTTTAATTACTTACCCTTACCTAAGTTATGGTGTTTAAATATACGGCATTTAACACTTGAAACAATGGAGTTCCCTCAAAATTAGCAATCTTATAGGAAATCAGAGCTCTGAGGTTTCTTTGTAAAATCATATTCCTTTCTCCTACCATGTTTCCATCAGATTTATAATCAGAAAAAAAGAAGGTCTAGAGATTAAAGAGTTTACCTAAGCTCAACTAGATATAAACAAGAATCCACATCAAATTACTCCCAGGGAATAGCCCTTATCAATTATTATCTGATTATTTCTTGATAGTGGGCATTTAAAATAGATATGAAAATCACAGACACCAATTTTCAGAAATGATATTGTGTTTTTTTCCTTCCCAGATTAGAACGCTGTTTGAGAGGTGAAGGGCAAATCTGGTCAAGAGCACAAAGAATCCTGTACATCAGCATGTTGAGGAAGAATAAATATTTCAAAGGGAAAGATAAAACAATAAAAAGAAAACTAAAATGGGACAGTCATAGTTTAGATACATATCTAACAATGTAGAAACAGTTTAAAGAGTAGCTCTGTTCTCCTGCATAATGACTTGTGTCAAGACATTAACAATAGGAATCACTGACTGGCTCTTTATTTTAGGAGGTGAAATGGAGAAAAATGTATTCTCCTACTTAGAATTTGTAACGGTTTGATTATTCAGTCTACTTTGCTTTGATAGATCGAACAACCCAATGACTAGGAATTGGATGCCAAGGGTAATATATCCGGATTTATTTAGTACCCGTAACATTTTTTGTGGGAATGAAAAAGAAAGGTGGAAAGGGAACTATACTATGTACAAAGGACCATTATTTTGCAAGTGAGTGTCATGTTCACAATAGAAGCTGTCTTGTAAAATAGCCATTTACACAGGGCAAGTAACTGTTTATGTCATTCAGGATATAAAGTATTCTCATCTTATTCCTTTTACTGCATGTGGAACTGCTGTGGAATGGTAGGTGGCTTGTTCAAGGGCTGTTAAATTTTGTAATTGGAAGCCTGTATTAAACTCTTCCTAATGATGCTTACAGCTCTATGATGATTTACTAAAATGAAAAGAGAGAGGAATAAAAACACCTCACCTTTGCAATGACTTGTCTGTGGCTCCCGGATTCTGAAGAGGAGCGCCTTTGCAAACGCAAACGAAGACCTGTCACTGATGTCATACACGATAACAAACCCTTAAAAGTTACCTACTCCTAGATATAAACAAGAATTCCAAAAAATCAAAATTACCTTTCTCCTACCATGTTTCCATCAGATTTATAATCAGAAAAGAAGGTCTAGAGATTAAAGAGTTTACCTAAGCTCAACTAGATATAAACAAGAATCCACATCAAATTACTCCCAGGGAATAGCCCTTATCAATTATTATCTGATTATTTCTTGATAGTGGGCATTTAAAATAGATATGAAAATCACAGACACCAATTTTCAGAAATGATATTGTGTTTTTTTCCTTCCCAGATTAGAACGCTGTTTGAGAGGTGAAGGGCAAATCTGGTCAAGAGCACAAAGAATCCTGTACATCAGCATGTTGAGGAAGAATAAATATTTCAAAGGGAAAGATAAAACAATAAAAAGAAAACTAAAATGGGACAGTCATAGTTTAGATACATATCTAACAATGTAGAAACAGTTTAAAGAGTAGCTCTGTTCTCCTGCATAATGACTTGTGTCAAGACATTAACAATAGGAATCACTGACTGGCTCTTTATTTTAGGAGGTGAAATGGAGAAAAATGTATTCTCCTACTTAGAATTTGTAACGGTTTGATTATTCAGTCTACTTTGCTTTGATAGATCGAACAACCCAATGACTAGGAATTGGATGCCAAGGGTAATATATCCGGATTTATTTAGTACCCGTAACATTTTTTGTGGGAATGAAAAAGAAAGGTGGAAAGGGAACTATACTATGTACAAAGGACCATTATTTTGCAAGTGAGTGTCATGTTCACAATAGAAGCTGTCTTGTAAAATAGCCATTTACACAGGGCAAGTAACTGTTTATGTCATTCAGGATATAAAGTATTCTCATCTTATTCCTTTTACTGCATGTGGAACTGCTGTGGAATGGTAGGTGGCTTGTTCAAGGGCTGTTAAATTTTGTAATTGGAAGCCTGTATTAAACTCTTCCTAATGATGCTTACAGCTCTATGATGATTTACTAAAATGAAAAGAGAGAGGAATAAAAAACACCTCACCTTTTGCAATGACTTGTCTGTGGCTCCCGGATTCTGAAGAGGAGCGCCTTTGCAAACGCAAACGAAGACCTGTCACTGATGTCATACACGATAACAAACCCATCTGCCCAAGGCAGCTCGCTTGTTAGGGAAAATTTTGCTTTCTGTGGCTGAAAATAAATCAAGCATATTGGAAGTGGGGGGATCAGATCCCTGTATTTTATATCTTAGACAATTACTGGAGACACATTTCACCTGGAAGAGAGGTCGGTAAGCTAAATCCTGTAGTTTTTAAAATGTAGCTTCTTTGTATCACCGTCTTTCTTTAATCAAAAATGACCAATTTTTTTTTTTCCAGAAGAGAAACTTAACCTAATTTACATACTTCTAGGTACATCGATAATCCAAATGTGACCACTGAAAAAAAGTTAAAAGGTCAGTCTTGGCCCCCAGTTTCTAGCTGGCCGAGGATTGTGAAATAAAAAGATCCACATTCCTTATTCTCTACACAAAACACGTTTCTTTAAAAAGTGGAAGTTCTAGAGAGCTACACAGAGAAAGCAGCAGTGATAAGAGGGAGGTGGGGGTGAGGGTGGGGAAGGAGAGTTTCCACCTCCACACCCTCCCAGGCCCTAGAGCCACCAAGGCTCTTGGGGGGCCTTGACATGGCATGAGGCAGGGTCAGCTCTGAGCTCTTCCTGGCCTGAGAAAGGCCCCTCTGGCAAGAATGGGGGAGGCAGTCAACAAGGATTTCCATGGCACTATGGGCTCAGTCAGGGGCTCTTGGGCCCCAGCAGCAGGCCTTAGAGAGAGCGTGCCTTCCTCAGAGCAAGCACTGTGGCATGATGTGGTCATCGTTCGACTCAGGAACTGAAGAACTGCAGCAGGTTCCCAGGTCTCATGAGGTCCATGTAGGTGTGCATCTGTGATAGGTGTTCACAAGGGCAAGAGGGACGCAGGACAGGGGTACCTGGAGCTTTGCAAGTGGCCACAGATGTCAAACATAGCCTGCCTGGCTGCTGACACGGGAGAACACTGGCCTTCCTCCCACCAAAACAGACTTGGCCGCTGCCCTGCTGAATCAAATCTTACACTCATATGTCAAGGGGCACCTCACCTTTGCAATGACTTGTCTGTGGCTCCGGATTCTGAAGAGGAGCGCCTTTGCAAACGCAAACGAAGACCTGTCACTGATGTCATACACGATAACAAACCCATCTGCCCAAGGCAGCTCGCTTGTTAGGGAAAATTTTGCTTTCTGTGGCTGAAAATAAATCAAGCATATTGGAAGTGGGGGGATCAGATCCCTGTATTTTATATCTTAGACAATTACTGGAGACACATTTCACCTGGAAGAGAGGTCGGTAAGCTAAATCCTGTAGTTTTTAAAATGTAGCTTCTTTGTATCACCGTCTTTCTTTAATCAAAAATGACCAATTTTTTTTTTTCCAGAAGAGAAACTTAACCTAATTTACATACTTCTAGGTACATCGATAATCCAAATGTGACCACTGAAAAAAAGTTAAAAGGTCAGTCTTGGCCCCCAGTTTCTAGCTGGCCGAGGATTGTGAAATAAAAAGATCCACATTCCTTATTCTCTACACAAAACACGTTTCTTTAAAAAGTGGAAGTTCTAGAGAGCTACACAGAGAAAGCAGCAGTGATAAGAGGGAGGTGGGGGTGAGGGTGGGGAAGGAGAGTTTCCACCTCCACACCCTCCCAGGCCCTAGAGCCACCAAGGCTCTTGGGGGGCCTTGACATGGCATGAGGCAGGGTCAGCTCTGAGCTCTTCCTGGCCTGAGAAAGGCCCCTCTGGCAAGAATGGGGGAGGCAGTCAACAAGGATTTCCATGGCACTATGGGCTCAGTCAGGGGCTCTTGGGCCCCAGCAGCAGGCCTTAGAGAGAGCGTGCCTTCCTCAGAGCAAGCACTGTGGCATGATGTGGTCATCGTTCGACTCAGGAACTGAAGAACTGCAGCAGGTTCCCAGGTCTCATGAGGTCCATGTAGGTGTGCATCTGTGATAGGTGTTCACAAGGGCAAGAGGGACGCAGGACAGGGGTACCTGGAGCTTTGCAAGTGGCCACAGATGTCAAACATAGCCTGCCTGGCTGCTGACACGGGAGAACACTGGCCTTCCTCCCACCAAAACAGACTTGGCCGCTGCCCCTGCTGAATCAAATGGGTGATTGGTTGTAGGATGGAGGAAGATGCTCTGTGTGGGGCCTCAGAGTTCTCGGGCTATGGCTTGCAGTGCCCCAGCTGTAGTGTGCCCAGCCCGTGAAAGGTGCCGGTTTTGTTTTGGCTTGCTCCCTTGGAAATGGAGAAGAAAGAAACCGGAGAGGCAGGAGGAGTCCTAGGAGGAGGAGGAGAGGTGGCAGAGAGGGGATCTTGAACTGCTTCTGTGTTAGGGCGCCTCTGCCACCACTGTCTGTGCCTGTGGGCCTGAGGCTTCTCTGGCGGGGGTCCGCTTTGGAGAAATGTGTCTCTGGGATGGGCCACTGTAAGTGCTGTACCGCTCCTGCTGGGTGGTGAGGGGTCCCTTGAATTCCACCTCACAGACCTGCACTTGAGGATGTACATGTGGCCAATGAAATGACGAGTGATGTCTGGGGGATCTAGGCACCAGGGAGGGGACTAGCCAGACCTGGGGCAGAGGTTGCCACACCTCCACCAGCTTCTAGGTGAGGTTCAGAGGCCCCTCGTCCTGAGACGGGGGCCACTGTGCCTTTGGAGGCTGGTCGGGGGTGCAGGGACAGCTAGGGGGTCTTGTCCTCAGGATTCTTATGGGTAGGGGAGCCCGCTAGGGCCAAAGATGCCTTCTTGAGGAGTGGAGAGCTGGGCTGGTAGGCCAGGCCCTTAGCCAAGAAGCGACTTGTGGACCTGTTGACATCCGGGGTGTCAAGGGGCTTGGCCAAGGCACAGTCACAGGGCTCCAGAGGTAGCTAGACTGCTTCAGGCCCTTCTGCTTCACGAGCTCCTGCGGGGGGGACGGGGGCACTGCAACTCTCCAACTTGGCCACCCCCAGCTGCCACGGGTGGGGGTGCATGGCTGGACTGGCCCTTGCATGTCTCAAAGAAAGCATCACAGACCCCGCAGGTGGTCAGGCTCTGGGCCTTGAGGGCCGGCAGTGCCTGCTTACTGCCATGAGGAGCCTGGTGGAATACAGTTATTGGGGTCACAAAGAGTCAGATACAACTGAAGCAACAGCACACATCCATATATTTATCACAAATGAATATTTTTAAAAGGATAATAGCATCCGGTCCTATCACTTCAAGGCAAATAGATAGGCAAACATTGGAAACAGTGACAGACTTTGTTTTCTTGGGCTCCATAAACACTGCCAATGGTGACTGCAGCCACAAAATTAAAAGGCGCTTGCTCCTTGGGAGAAAAGCTATGACAAGGCTAGACAGCATATTCAAAAGTAGAGACATTACTTTGCCGACAAAAGTCCATATGGTTAAAGCTCTGGTTTTCCCATTACTTATGTATGGATCTGAGAGGTGGACCATAAAGAAGGCCGAGTGCCAAAGAATTGATGCCTTTGAACTGTGATGTTGGAGAAGACTCTTGAGAGCCCCCTGGACAACAAGGAGATCAAACCAGTCAGTCCTAAAGGAAATCACCCTGAATATTCATTGGAAGGACTGATGCTGAAGCTGAGCTCCCAATACTTTGGCCATTTGATGCAGAGAGACAACTTACTGGAAAAGAGCCTGATGTTGGAAAAAAATAGAAGACAAAAGGAAAACAGGACCACAGAGGACAAGATGGATGGATGGTATCACCGAGTCAATGGACATGAGTTTGAGCAGGCTCTGGGAGACGGTGAAGGACAGGGAAGCCTGGCATGCTGCAGTCCATGGGGGTCACAAAGAGTCAGACATGACTGAGCGACTGGCTGATTGATGAGTTACAAATGCAACTTAGCAAACATATAAACTGAATTAATAAGTCGTTCAACTATTAGCTGCTGACAGCTACACTGTGACATAATAGAAATATATTATGAATGCGTTATAACACGACTTTTAAAATAGGGCTCCAGAGGTAGCTAGACTGCTTCAGGCCCTTCTGCTTCACGAGCTCCTGGGGGACGGGGCACTGCAACTCTCCAACTTGGCCACCCCCAGCTGCCACGGGTGGGGGTGCATGGCTGGACTGGCCCTTGCATGTCTCAAAGAAAGCATCACAGACCCCGAGGTGGTCAGGCTCTGGGCCTTGAGGGCCGGCAGTGCCTGCTTACTGCCATGAGGAGCCTGGTGGAATACAGTTATTGGGGTCACAAAGAGTCAGATACAACTGAAGCAACAGCACACATCCATATATTTATCACAAATGAATATTTTTAAAAGGATAATAGCATCCGGTCCTATCACTTCAAGGCAAATAGATAGGCAAACATTGGAAACAGTGACAGACTTTGTTTTCTTGGGCTCCATAAACACTGCCAATGGTGACTGCAGCCACAAAATTAAAAGGCGCTTGCTCCTTGGGAGAAAAGCTATGACAAGGCTAGACAGCATATTCAAAAGTAGAGACATTACTTTGCCGACAAAAGTCCATATGGTTAAAGCTCTGGTTTTCCCATTACTTATGTATGGATCTGAGAGGTGGACCATAAAGAAGGCCGAGTGCCAAAGAATTGATGCCTTTGAACTGTGATGTTGGAGAAGACTCTTGAGAGCCCCCTGGACAACAAGGAGATCAAACCAGTCAGTCCTAAAGGAAATCACCCTGAATATTCATTGGAAGGACTGATGCTGAAGCTGAGCTCCCAATACTTTGGCCATTTGATGCAGAGAGACAACTTACTGGAAAAGAGCCTGATGTTGGAAAAAAATAGAAGACAAAAGGAAAACAGGACCACAGAGGACAAGATGGATGGATGGTATCACCGAGTCAATGGACATGAGTTTGAGCAGGCTCTGGGAGACGGTGAAGGACAGGGAAGCCTGGCATGCTGCAGTCCATGGGGGTCACAAAGAGTCAGACATGACTGAGCGACTGGCTGATTGATGAGTTACAAATGCAACTTAGCAAACATATAAACTGAATTAATAAGTCGTTCAACTATTAGCTGCTGACAGCTACACTGTGACATAATAGAAATATATTATGAATGCGTTATAACACGACTATGTTAAAGATAGCCAGAATAAGACAATTTTGTGATAATTTTACAGAGAAGATAGATAATGGGATTTATAACACTAAAATAAGTTCTTTAATTTTTAATACTTAAAATTGTGAAGTAATTTCAATATTAAGGCTAGCAACTGCCCATATTATCCTTTCTTCTTCAAACTATGATTAAAAACATAAAAGTATTTTGTTTTGCTTACCTGAGAGCAAGGGTCGTATATTTCTAGATTCAGTTGCTTCCCTTCCAAACATAAACGCTTGTTATAGATAGACTCTGCAAAATAGGCATACATTCATTATGAATATGGAATGCTCCAGAATTTAAAAAATGGATTTATACTTGTATCACTGTGCTACAAAATTCGACAAGCCATATTTTAGTTGAGTAGTACAGTGGCTTTTCTTTATTTCCAGTGGTCAAAAACATGTATTTGCTATATTTGTATAAATGAACTTCACCACTGTACCTATTTAGCGACATGATTTTGTGCATATATATTTGTTCATTACTATAGCCTCTATAACAGCACCTGTCACATGTCAGTTGTTCAATAAATATTTCTTGAACGCATGAAGGACTTCATTTATGTAACTTCCTCCAGTGTTTTCATACAAGACCTGCTTCTCTCCAAAACTGCATACTGGCACAAAACCATGACCCATTCTGGCGAATACTCCATAAACGATGGTTAGAGGGATGTGGCAGACATTTGGGAAAGCTGACTTCAGGGGGATTAAGGATGACATTATTTTATATAAATAAAAAATTATTTTATATAATTTACTTTATTTATTTTTGGCTGTCTGGGTCTTCATTGCTGTGGGGGCTACTCTCTAGTTGTGGTGTGTAGGCTTCTCATTGCTGTGGCTTCTCTTGTGAAGCACAGGTGCTAGGATACTCACACTTCAGTAACTGCAGCGTGTGGGCTCACCAGTTGTAGCTCCTGGGCTCTAGAGCACAGGCTCATGGCACATGGGCTTAGTTGCTCTGAGGCATGTGGGATCTTCTGAAATCAGTGGTTGAACCTGTTGTGTCTTGCACTGGCAGGTGGATTCTTTAGCACTGAGTGACCAGGGATGCCCAAATTTAAAATTTTAAATCCTTCTAGGTTACACAGAAAGAAATTTGTTACTGTTTCATTGAATCTTAAAATATGTTTTCTGACAGTTTATTCTAAACTTTGTAAGTTTACCATGAGCTACCAGCAGTAAAGGACCCAACTGCCAATGTGGGTCCAATCCATGGATTGGGAAGATCCCTGAAGAAGGAAATAGTAACTCACTCCTACATTCTTGTCTGGGAAATCCCATGGACAGAGGAACCTGGTGGGCTACAGTCCATGGGGTCACAGAAGACTCAGACATAACTGAGAGAATAAACAACAACAACGACAACCGTGAGCTATACAATTTCCTTCTGGAACATTTTAAAATACCCAATTTCAAAACTCAAAAAATTCCAGCAGGGGTCACCAGCTCTTAGTATCTCAGAATTGTATTATTTCCCCTTTTAGACTGTATTTTCAGATGGGGTCATTTTTCTGCTAATTAATCCTCATACAGTGGTGAGCTTTCACTCATTTGGTTGTTTTTAAAATGTCTCTAGGTCTTATTTTTTAACAGAGATGTAACAGCCAGAAACGTGTGCACCTCATTTGCTTAGATAACTATCCTGTATTAAAGATTAAGGTGACATTTTTATTTTGTGCTGCTGTTACTGCGTGAGTGTACTGTTGTATTTTGTTTTATAGTTCTGAAATACTTTCTGATGCGTTACTCCTTGTCTGTGCGCTATCATGCCCTTTATGACTGGGATTGTTCACCTGATAAATGAAACAATAAGAATTTCTTTCTATATATTTTTTTTTCTCTAATCAGTTTTCAAGTGCTTGCCCTAAATCATTCACAGCATCATATGAACCAAAATATTATGTTGGCTACATGCAGGAGACAACACAATGTAATACTTCAAAGTTAATTTCTAAAGTAACAATGCTACCTCATAAATGGATAATAAAGATTTTCACTGGTGCTTATTTCTCATGAAAAACACTTATAATCATAACTTCTTACTCAAATTAATACTGAACACAAAAATTTCCTCTCTCCCAATTCTGTTCCTCAAAATCTTCATTCTTGTTAAAAAAACAAAGACCTTTTCCCACCAGACCTTCAATCAAGAATCAGTACCATTATACAGATTAATTGTTGAGCCAAAAATATATTCAAACCTCTGGCAAAATTCCCCACTTTTTATTAATTCCCCATTTCCCATATGCCATGCTAATTTTGATGAAAATAACAAATTTATAGTAGAGTTAGTGAAATTATCCTAAGATTATATCACGATGCCCTGGCATCTGTTTTAGAATTTCTCTGAAACTTACATAAGCAACCTGGATAATTATGGTATGATCTTTAATCAAGGCATAATTTTCCTGTTATTTTCATATGGTTTTGCAATAAAAATAAGCATTTATTCTGTAGTTACTTGTGCTTTTATAATTAATTTGTCTTTATCTTTCAGCAGATGTTGCTTTAATTTCAAAATACTTCATCGCTTACAAAACCCCCACACTGACGTGCTCTACAACACTTGGTGCCGAGGGGCTGGGCCTAGCTTTAAGGTTTTTCTGGTTCTCGACTGAAGCCAACTGGATTTCTAATGTACCTCAGTTGGCATCAAACTGGATAAACTTTATCATAAAATAATATTTATTTCAAATACTTTATTTGTGCTTTAAAAAAAAAAAAAAACATTTATTTTATTTATTTATCTTTTTGGGGAGTGGGGTGGGGAAGGAGGGAGACGGGTGGGCCACTTCTATTGTCTTCCTTTTCTCTATTTTCATCCGTCTTTGTTCTTCCGCTCCTGTGGGTCTCCCATCGCGGTGGCCTCTGTCGTCGCAGAGCGACGGTTCTGGGCGCATGCGCTCCAGAGCTCCAGCTCGGTAATTGGACACATCGGTCCAGCTGCTCCGCGGCACATGGGATCTTCCCAGGCCAGGGCTCAGAACCGGCGCCTCTTGCACTGCAAGGCGGTGTCCTTACCCACTGGACCACTAGGGGAAGCCCTATTTGTGCTTTTTAAAACCAGAGTCCATGAATAAACAAGTTGCTTAAAAGTGCAAAAATGGAAAAGCATTTTCTTTGAAAATGCTTCTCTGTGTTAATTTGAACAGGGAATTGGCAACCCATTCTAGTATTCCGTCTGGAAAATCTCATGGACAGAGGAGCCTGATAGGCTGTAGTTTATAGGGTTGCAAAGAGTCAGATAAGTACTTAAGGAACTGAGCACACACACATACACTTATGTTAACTGATGATGCTTAAGGGTTCAAGTGAAAAAGTCTACAGTACTGACTTACCAAAATTAGAAGCATATTCTCCAATAAATCGCTTGGTAAGAAACCTTACTGTAAGAGCTGCAAAACAAAATGAGCTGTATTTAGGATCTTATCTGTTTTAGGATACAAGTAACTTTATCTCTTGGCTCAAAAATTACCAAATATTAACGAAGACCTTAAAGCTTTACTAAATTCAGAAAGAGTGATCTTACTGTACCGTCCACTCCAATTTCTGTGTAAGTAATTTACAAATGCAGACGCAGAAGACAACTCAGCTTTGTTACGCAGACAGATTTCTTATTAAATCTGAGATGGAGTAACTACAGTATCTTTTTATTTTATCAAATTAATTGTGGCTCCAAAGTGCCACATGCTAACAGTGGCCAGGACAGCGTCAAGCGTTTGCAAGGAAACAGGCTTCAAAAATCCAAGAAACAGAAGACTGCCCTCTAGTGTTGATTTATCTTATTGCAGCTCCTGGGTCTGGTCAGTCCTTAGGATACCTTAGGTTCAGGCGGCTCTATTGGTAGCCTCTTCACTACCAACATGTGATTAAAAATATATATATATATAATGTAGCTTCCAAAGCAATAGCACCTTGTTGCTCAGTTCCCAGGCATTTAAAAAACCATGTCCCCTTTTCCCTTCAAAGGTTTTCTTTTTTCCCCTCCTCGGTAACATGGCATTTAAAAATAATACACACGTCTCCACACATCTCTCTCCACACTTATTCTCAGGGCAAAGAAATCTTTTCAAGGCCACTGTTAGGCCACTGGGGCTTCCCAGGTGGCACTAGTGATAAAGAACCCGCCTGACAGAGCAGGAGACATAAGGGACGTAGATTCAGTCCCTAGGTTGGGAAGATCCCCTGGAGGAGGGCGCAGCAACCCACTCCAGTATTCTTGGTTGGAGAATCCCAAGGACAGAGGAGCCTGGTGGCCTATGGTCCGTAGGGTCACAAAGAGTTGGACACGACTGAAGCAACTTAGCACGCATGCAGGTGTGGGGGAAGGTGTGATGCAGTGAGAAGTAAGTGGGATCCTGATAAAGGGCTTCCCTGTTAGTCCTATGAATTTTCAACATCAGCTGAACAAGATACAAATACTTCAAACACTTATATTCTTCAACCTTACATACATTTTATAAGTATAGTTAATTGCTTGCTTATAAAATGAAAACTCCTACTGAGAAATACTATATAGTTATATCAAATCTCTCTCTATATATATAGTTACATATATAGGTACACACACACACACACACACATATATAGTCCACAGATTTCTCTTTTTGTACTCTACAGCATGCCAGAGGAAAAAACACCTACCAGATTTGCCTGTTCCTTCATGTCCTAAGACAGCAAGTTTCACATCATTCATCTTGCTTTTCTGATCCTCTTTGGTCCCTCCTGTCTGCTGCAGTTATCTTGAGCAGACCCAGTGTGTGTTTTCCTAAGTCCTTTTTATTATTGCTGCTTTCATTTTCCCAAGGTCAACTCCACCCCGTACTCCTACCATCCAATAACAACTTTATAAATAGTTTCCTCCCTCAAGTAGTTTTGAACTTGTCCCATTAAAAAAAAAAAAAACAAAACAGTGGACTGGCTATTTTGACAAAGATTTATTTAGTCAACAGTGAAGAGTGTCACAAAAATGTAGCTCCTTATATTCTGCTTTGGTGTACAAGAAATCTACCTTCTGCTAGAACCTAGAAAAATGATCTCTCTTCATTAGACAAGCTTTTAGAGGATGGGAATCATTCCTGTCGATTTCCTCTGATTGGATCCATTTTGCTTTTTATTTTAAAAGCTGAGCCTACACCTTCTTGCGTTTTCCCTGTTAACGACAAGGTGGAACAAAGTAATCCTGAGAAAAACCATGAGGGAAGAAACAGAATGGCTCCCTGGGATGGATTAGTTTAGGACTGACAGTAATGCACATGAATATCCAGCCCATGGTTCTGAGTCACAGGAGATTCTCAAGGAGAAATACGGACACGCCAGAGTTTCAGCTTTCTGATGTCTTCCTTAAAAAGTAAATTTTCTTTCTCTTTTCAAAAAAGTATTATACCAATAGACAAGAGTATGACTTCTGGCAAAAAGAAGCAAACAGCCTCGTGTTGTTTAAATCAACACTAAAAGGAACATATTATGTTTCCTTACGTGAATGTGGATGTGCTAAGTCGCTTCAGTTGTGCCCATCTCTAAGCGACCCTATGGATGGTATTCCACCAGGCTCCTCTGTCCATGGGATTCTCCAGGCAAGAATACTGGAGTGGGTTTCCATGACCTCCTCCAGGGAATCTTCCCCATCAAGGGATCAAACCTGTCTCCCTTATGTCTCCTGCACTAGCAGGCAGGTTCTTTACCACTAGTGCCACCTGGGAAGCCCTTATGTGGTACTTTATAATTAGGAAAAAGAAATTCAAAAAGAAAAGAACATTTGGAAGGGCAGTTCTGACATAATTCCTGTTTATGAAGTACAAGGGTAAATCTGATATGCACAATTACCACGCTATTTTGCTTCTCTTTGTCAATGGTCCCTGCTATTCCAAGTCCCCAAATTGCTCTCTTCCCTTTCTTTCTCCTCATTTGTATATGTATAAATTTGAGAGTTGAGAAAAAGAGTACAACAAAAGAAAGATTTCAACCTTTGTGAACTACAGTTTAAGACCCAGGTTAAAATAGTTGGTCTATTTTGACAAAGATTTATTTAGTCAACAGTGAAGAGTGTCACAAAAATGTAGCTCCTTATATTCTGCTTTGGTGTACAAGAAATCTACCTTCTGCTAGAACCTAGAAAAATGATCTCTCTTCATTAGACAAGCTTTTAGAGGATGGGAATCATTCCTGTCGATTTCCTCTGATTGGATCCATTTTGCTTTTTATTTTAAAAGCTGAGCCTACACCTTCTTGCGTTTTCCCTGTTAACGACAAGGTGGAACAAAGTAATCCTGAGAAAAACCATGAGGGAAGAAACAGAATGGCTCCCTGGGATGGATTAGTTTAGGACTGACAGTAATGCACATGAATATCCAGCCCATGGTTCTGAGTCACAGGAGATTCTCAAGGAGAAATACGGACACGCCAGAGTTTCAGCTTTCTGATGTCTTCCTTAAAAAGTAAATTTTCTTTCTCTTTTCAAAAAAGTATTATACCAATAGACAAGAGTATGACTTCTGGCAAAAAGAAGCAAACAGCCTCGTGTTGTTTAAATCAACACTAAAAGGAACATATTATGTTTCCTTACGTGAATGTGGATGTGCTAAGTCGCTTCAGTTGTGCCCATCTCTAAGCGACCCTATGGATGGTATTCCACCAGGCTCCTCTGTCCATGGGATTCTCCAGGCAAGAATACTGGAGTGGGTTTCCATGACCTCCTCCAGGGAATCTTCCCCATCAAGGGATCAAACCTGTCTCCCTTATGTCTCCTGCACTAGCAGGCAGGTTCTTTACCACTAGTGCCACCTGGGAAGCCCTTATGTGGTACTTTATAATTAGGAAAAAGAAATTCAAAAAGAAAAGAACATTTGGAAGGGCAGTTCTGACATAATTCCTGTTTATGAAGTACAAGGGTAAATCTGATATGCACAATTACCACGCTATTTTGCTTCTCTTTGTCAATGGTCCCTGCTATTCCAAGTCCCCAAATTACTCTCTTCCCTTTCTTTCTCCTCATTTGTATATGTATAAATTTGAGAGTTGAGAAAAAGAGTACAACAAAAGAAAGATTTCAACCTTTGTGAACTACAGTTTAAGACCCAGGTTAAGGAAGTTTCATTTCTAAGTTGGGTCTATTACAGAAACACATGCTTCTTAAAATGCACTTATTTAATAAATATTGATTAACTGCCACTCATTGTTAAAGTTATATTGGGTTTAATTAATAGGTCAACAATTAAAAAATGAATTTTCTTCTTTGATGGTGTCTCCAATCTACTTGGAGAAAAATGGGCAATAAAATTATAATAAATATTATCATTGATAAAATGGGGCTTTGATCAAGAGCTGGAGAAAGCAGATCAGTAGATAGAAAGGTCTTCAAACAGTAGGTAAAGTTTGAAACATGAACAGGACCTATGGAGAGAGGAAGGAAAAAGTGATTGGGGATCAGGGAGACATGTCTATTCTAAAGGAAGAAACAGACTTTGTAAAGAAGGAAGGGCAAGATACAATAGGTCAATTTGTGGGATCAACAAGATAACAACTGAATAACTTAGATTGTTTCCTTTTATTGCAAATTAAAAAAATGTTTTTAAAAAGCAGTGTTCTCTCTTTAATCTATGCCAATTAAGAATGTTTACCAGCTGATTTATTATACTACAGAATTAAATGTTCTTCCTCTTTGGGGAGAAATTCTATTCTTATCTTCCTAAGAAACTTCTGATCGATATCTTAAGAAACTTTAGTATATCTATAATAGGAAGAAAAAACATAACTTTATAACATGCATGAGATTGAAAATAACATATGAAGGACTGGTATCAACATACCAGCATTCTTTCACCATAGCATGTTTTTTGCTTGATCCTAAGTCTCCTGCACTAGCAGGCAGGTTCTTTACCACTAGTGCCACCTGGGAAGCCCTTATGTGGTACTTTATAATTAGGAAAAAGAAATTCAAAAAGAAAAGAACATTTGGAAGGGCAGTTCTGACATAATTCCTGTTTATGAAGTACAAGGGTAAATCTGATATGCACAATTACCACGCTATTTTGCTTCTCTTTGTCAATGGTCCCTGCTATTCCAAGTCCCCAAATTACTCTCTTCCCTTTCTTTCTCCTCATTTGTATATGTATAAATTTGAGAGTTGAGAAAAAGAGTACAACAAAAGAAAGATTTCAACCTTTGTGAACTACAGTTTAAGACCCAGGTTAAGGAAGTTTCATTTCTAAGTTGGGTCTATTACAGAAACACATGCTTCTTAAAATGCACTTATTTAATAAATATTGATTAACTGCCACTCATTGTTAAAGTTATATTGGGTTTAATTAATAGGTCAACAATTAAAAAATGAATTTTCTTCTTTGATGGTGTCTCCAATCTACTTGGAGAAAAATGGGCAATAAAATTATAATAAATATTATCATTGATAAAATGGGGCTTTGATCAAGAGCTGGAGAAAGCAGATCAGTAGATAGAAAGGTCTTCAAACAGTAGGTAAAGTTTGAAACATGAACAGGACCTATGGAGAGAGGAAGGAAAAAGTGATTGGGGATCAGGGAGACATGTCTATTCTAAAGGAAGAAACAGACTTTGTAAAGAAGGAAGGGCAAGATACAATAGGTCAATTTGTGGGATCAACAAGATAACAACTGAATAACTTAGATTGTTTCCTTTTATTGCAAATTAAAAAAATGTTTTTAAAAAGCAGTGTTCTCTCTTTAATCTATGCCAATTAAGAATGTTTACCAGCTGATTTATTATACTACAGAATTAAATGTTCTTCCTCTTTGGGGAGAAATTCTATTCTTATCTTCCTAAGAAACTTCTGATCGATATCTTAAGAAACTTTAGTATATCTATAATAGGAAGAAAAAACATAACTTTATAACATGCATGAGATTGAAAATAACATATGAAGGACTGGTATCAACATACCAGCATTCTTTCACCATAGCATGTTCTTTCCTATGTCCACTGGATCCCAAGTAAATCTCATTAAGAAAGCAGTCTGGGGCTGGAATAGAGTGAAGTTATAAACCAGAACAAAGATAATATAACTGTGCACAAACTTTCCTAAGAAACAGAGTGCCTATGTACATATATATATATATGTGTATATATATATATATATATATATATACACACACACATATACATATATATGTATATGTTTAGGCACTCATGTAAAGGGTGCTAAAAAATTCATATTCTGACAGATTACACTACCTAAAACTTTCTCACATTTCCCTAAAGAAACATCCATTTCCAATGAAAGCAAAATCATTTGTTACTTTATTCATTTATTGAATGAACAAAAATTTACTGAACGTCTACTATGCATTTGACACTATTCTCAGCACTAAAAATCTACCAGTGGACAAAGTACTCTCAGATTCTGGTTACAGGAGATAGACATGTAACATGACAAAAAGCAACTAATTCATATCAGGTGTTCATAAATGCTGTAGTTTTATTTATTTAGTTCTGTTTCACTGAAGTAAGGTTAACCAGCTAATCTCACTTCCCTATAGTTTTTGTTAGAGTTGGGGTGTGTGTGTGTGTGAGAGAGTGTGTGTGTGCGCGCACATGTGCACACACTCATGCTTTCATGTCCGACTCTGCAACCCTATGGACTTAGCCCGCCAGGCTGCTCTGTCCAGGTAAGAATACTGGAGTGGGTTGCCATTTCCTCCTCCAGGGAATCTTCTTGACCCAGGGATCAAACACTTGTCTCTTAAGTCTCTTCCACTGGCAGGAGAATTCATTACCAGTAGCACCACCTGGGCATAATTTCCATCAAAAGCTTCAGATTCACAAGAGTGACTCAAACAAATATTCAAGGAGAGAGAGAGAGAGAGTATCTTTGTTGCATTATCCTGTTTCAGATCTTGAAAAGATGATATACTTCCCAACTCATTTCTCTGTCTATCATAACCTAATTCAGACATAAATGATACCACAGTAAACAAAGAAATAACCACTGTTGCTTATGAATATAGATCCCAGCTCCCAAGTGTACAAGCAAATCAAATCCAGAAATCTAACTAAAGAGCAAAGCATCATGAGCCAGTAGAACATATATGCTAAAAACAGAGTGGCTGAACACCAGGACATTTGGTACACTACTAAATACATTACCAAGATAAAGGAGAAAAACTACTCACTCCCAAACGTATTTCATGAAATTAAACAGTTACTTAAAAAAAAAAAAAAAAAAAAAAACTTTTGTAATCTAAAAATGGGGGATGTCTTAACGTTATAAAGGATATAATTTTAAAAAATCCAAATATCAAACAAATAAAATGCCTATAGAATTGTTGCTCCTAATTTTCCTCTAGAAAAGAACATATTGTCTGTTACTTTTTAGCACGGAATTGGTAGCCCTATCCAACACAATGAGGAAATGGCACATACAAGAAAGAGGAGACAAAAATGATAATTATCTACAAATGATAGTTTTCTATAGTTGTATTACCTACATTATTAGCTTGCAATAAAGCCATTCAGTAAGGTGGCCAAAAAAAATTGAAAATTCTGAACAGTAAAAATACCAGGTGTTCATAAATGCTGTAGTTTTATTTATTTAGTTCTGTTTCACTGAAGTAAGGTTAACCAGCTAATCTCACTTCCTATAGTTTTGTTAGAGTTGGGGTGTGTGTGTGTGTGAGAGTGTGTGTGTGCGCACATGTGCACACACTCATGCTTTCATGTCCGACTCTGCAACCCTATGGACTTAGCCCGCCAGGCTGCTCTGTCCAGGTAAGAATACTGGAGTGGGTTGCCATTTCCTCCTCCAGGGAATCTTCTTGACCCAGGGATCAAACACTTGTCTCTTAAGTCTCTTCCACTGGCAGGAGAATTCATTACCAGTAGCACCACCTGGGCATAATTTCCATCAAAAGCTTCAGATTCACAAGAGTGACTCAAACAAATATTCAAGGAGAGAGAGAGAGAGAGTATCTTTGTTGCATTATCCTGTTTCAGATCTTGAAAAGATGATATACTTCCCAACTCATTTCTCTGTCTATCATAACCTAATTCAGACATAAATGATACCACAGTAAACAAAGAAATAACCACTGTTGCTTATGAATATAGATCCCAGCTCCCAAGTGTACAAGCAAATCAAATCCAGAAATCTAACTAAAGAGCAAAGCATCATGAGCCAGTAGAACATATATGCTAAAAACAGAGTGGCTGAACACCAGGACATTTGGTACACTACTAAATACATTACCAAGATAAAGGAGAAAAACTACTCACTCCCAAACGTATTTCATGAAATTAAACAGTTACTTAAAAAAAAAAAAAAAAAAAAAAAACTTTTGTAATCTAAAAATGGGGGATGTCTTAACGTTATAAAGGATATAATTTTAAAAAATCCAAATATCAAACAAATAAAATGCCTATAGAATTGTTGCTCCTAATTTTCCTCTAGAAAAGAACATATTGTCTGTTACTTTTTAGCACGGAATTGGTAGCCCTATCCAACACAATGAGGAAATGGCACATACAAGAAAGAGGAGACAAAAATGATAATTATCTACAAATGATAGTTTTCTATAGTTGTATTACCTACATTATTAGCTTGCAATAAAGCCATTCAGTAAGGTGGCCAGTAAAAGATAACCATAACAATAGCAATAATTCTGAACAGTAAAAATACCAGTTAACACGTGTTTTGACATAGCAAAGTAATAGGAAGTTTTAAAAAGTGTTTTCTAGGTACAGGGCATTTAATTCTTTGAGAAACTTCAAGAGGTTAAGTATCATTAATAACTTTTAACACGATAGAAATACAGTCCTTTTCACAAAGGAGAATGGGGGAATGAAGGATTCAAAGAAGAACAAAACTAAAAGGTTTAAGAACTAAAAGATTTTAGTTTTAAAACTAAAAGAAGAAAACTATCATACATTCTTATCATATTTATATTATGAATTCTCATTCTTTCATGAAGATTATAAAACAACTCTTGAATATGTAATAAACATGAATAGAAAGACTCAATGTTATAATTATTATTGAATTAATCTGAAAGCAAAATGTAATGACAATTAAAATCCCAACCAACATGGGATTGATTAATTAATTAATTGAATGTGGACAACCTGGTTTGGAAAAGGAAATGTGTATGAATAACTGAAAATATTTTAGGTAAAATACTAAAAAATATCTCTTATGAGCCAAATCATATGAAAAATAATTAAATGCTATTTTATTAAAAGTGGATAGACATGCTCACTAATAGAATACATTTTTAAGTATAGAAATTGAGTACATATTTTATTATGAATATAAAGGTTTTACTGTGTGCTATCATTAAGCTTATAGATATCAGGACTATTAGAAAATTTCACTGAATAATAAATTATGTTTGTACCTTACATGCAGAAAAATAAATTATGACATTAAATCTTAGCATAAAAATCCAAATATCAAACAAATAAAATGCCTATAGAATTGTTGCTCCTAATTTTCCTCTAGAAAAGAACATATTGTCTGTTACTTTTTAGCACGGAATTGGTAGCCCTATCCAACACAATGAGGAAATGGCACATACAAGAAAGAGGAGACAAAAATGATAATTATCTACAAATGATAGTTTTCTATAGTTGTATTACCTACATTATTAGCTTGCAATAAAGCCATTCAGTAAGGTGGCCAGTAAAAGATAACCATAACAATAGCAATAATTCTGAACAGTAAAAATACCAGTTAACACGTGTTTTGACATAGCAAAGTAATAGGAAGTTTTAAAAAGTGTTTTCTAGGTACAGGGCATTTAATTCTTTGAGAAACTTCAAGAGGTTAAGTATCATTAATAACTTTTAACACGATAGAAATACAGTCCTTTTCACAAAGGAGAATGGGGGAATGAAGGATTCAAAGAAGAACAAAACTAAAAGGTTTAAGAACTAAAAGATTTTAGTTTTAAAACTAAAAGAAGAAAACTATCATACATTCTTATCATATTTATATTATGAATTCTCATTCTTTCATGAAGATTATAAAACAACTCTTGAATATGTAATAAACATGAATAGAAAGACTCAATGTTATAATTATTATTGAATTAATCTGAAAGCAAAATGTAATGACAATTAAAATCCCAACCAACATGGGATTGATTAATTAATTAATTGAATGTGGACAACCTGGTTTGGAAAAGGAAATGTGTATGAATAACTGAAAATATTTTAGGTAAAATACTAAAAAATATCTCTTATGAGCCAAATCATATGAAAAATAATTAAATGCTATTTTATTAAAAGTGGATAGACATGCTCACTAATAGAATACATTTTTAAGTATAGAAATTGAGTACATATTTTATTATGAATATAAAGGTTTTACTGTGTGCTATCATTAAGCTTATAGATATCAGGACTATTAGAAAATTTCACTGAATAATAAATTATGTTTGTACCTTACATGCAGAAAAATAAATTATGACTATTAAAAATCTTAGCATAAAAATTAAACTAGGAAAGTGTCAAATTGACATGTATATGGAATATTCCAAATACTCTTGAGGAGAGGAAAGTCTTCCTAGGCAAAAAAAATAATAATAATGCAAAGACAAAGAAAAAATACACATATAAAAAACAATCCAATAATTTTTCATAGTTGAACTTTAAGTGTCAGTCCTGTTAGTCCCATGGGATTATTTACCAAAATGAGTGTATTTGTATATTTATTCATAGCAATAAATTAAGTAACAGATTGGATTTCCTTGTAGCTCAGCTGGTAAAGAATCCTTCTGCAATGCAGAAGACCCAGGTTCAACCCCTGGGTCAGAAAGATCTAGAGAAGGGACAGGCTAACCACTCCAGGATCTTTTGGGCTTCATTGGTGGCTCAGATGGTAAAGAATCCACCTGAAATACAGGAGAACTGGATTCGATCCCTGGGTCTTGAAGATCCCTGGGATAAGGGAAAGGCTACTCCCTCCAGTATTCTTGTCTGGAGAATTTCATGGCTCATCCATGGGTTGCAAAGAGTCGGGCATGACTCAGCAACCTCAGTTTTACTTTCATACAGTAACAGTCTATATAAAAATGGATTGTTTAAAATCAGACTCAAGGTACTCATCTCACCTCCAATTATAATGCAAGTTACTTATGCAGTTAAAGGCCTAGAAGCAACAAATGTTTTCAGGATGGAATTACTCCTGAATACTTTTACATGCTACTATCAAAATCACCGTGGAAGAGTAATGTTTTTTTTTTAAGAAGAAGAAAATGATAGTCTAATCTCACAAAGTACATGTTTTCAAACAGCTAATGCATGTATTATAATGAAATGCCTTATATGTTCATTTCAATTTACAGAAAAGTAAAGTTTGATAACTTCTGCAGTAGAATTTGCAACACATAAATTGCATCTAAACAAGGTAAAGATGTTTATATCATCACCAAGCAATTAAAATATTCAATTGATATCATTAATATGATCGACCTATGACAGTTATGTCTTTACAGTTTGAAATCACTTTTAGAACAAGTTTTGAGAGAGAATTTTTCACTTGGGTATCATATTCTAAAGAAATGTTTTATTCAATATGTAATGGCAGTAATTAACTAAATTACATGGGCTTTTTGTGGCAAAAGATCAATGATGAATACCTCCCCAATTTTCAAGGGTTTTCAAAGCATACATGAGACTAAATAATTGAATGGCTTTGGTAATTTTTCTCAGCATGTATACACTTATAATTGCAATTATCTTTTCAAGGCAATGATTCAGTATTTACTTTACTCTTTTAAATTATTCTTGAGGTGTTCATTGCTTCATAAGGCCTTAGTTTCCAGCTACGTTCATATAATAGTTAAAACAGGATAGCAAATAGTAATTATGACTCTGCTAGTCATCCTTTTTGTCTCTTCTAAAACTTTAGGTCCTTTTTCTACAGACACAAGAAATCTTTGAAGCTACTTTAGTTTTTCTCAGAAGTTGTAAGTAGGTTAAAATTTTAGTTATGTCTTTCTTAATCACTTGAAGTTGGTGAGTACACAGAAAAGTGACTGGGACCTTAAGAAACAGATTTTCCTTTGTAACACAATTACTCCAACAGGAAGTCTGATTGAGTCCATATTCTCCAAAAATAATGTTTTAAAAGCTGAGCAATCTAGATGTGAGAAAGATATGTTGCTCATGTTGTTGTTCTCAATTGCTTTCATTACCTGTTAGAAATAAGTATTCCAAAATCAAAATAAAAGTTTCAGAATTAACATGGATGTGAGTATTGTGATAAAATCACATTCACATTAATAGAAATGCTAAGTTAAAAAGGCTTCTTAAGCAAAATTTTTAAAACCAAAGCTACTATCAAAATCACCGTGGAAGAGTAATGTTTTTTTAAGAAGAAGAAAATGATAGTCTAATCTCACAAAGTACATGTTTTCAAACAGCTAATGCATGTATTATAATGAAATGCCTTATATGTTCATTTCAATTTACAGAAAAGTAAAGTTTGATAACTTCTGCAGTAGAATTTGCAACACATAAATTGCATCTAAACAAGGTAAAGATGTTTATATCATCACCAAGCAATTAAAATATTCAATTGATATCATTAATATGATCGACCTATGACAGTTATGTCTTTACAGTTTGAAATCACTTTTAGAACAAGTTTTGAGAGAGAATTTTTCACTTGGGTATCATATTCTAAAGAAATGTTTTATTCAATATGTAATGGCAGTAATTAACTAAATTACATGGGCTTTTTGTGGCAAAAGATCAATGATGAATACCTCCCCAATTTTCAAGGGTTTTCAAAGCATACATGAGACTAAATAATTGAATGGCTTTGGTAATTTTTCTCAGCATGTATACACTTATAATTGCAATTATCTTTTCAAGGCAATGATTCAGTATTTACTTTACTCTTTTAAATTATTCTTGAGGTGTTCATTGCTTCATAAGGCCTTAGTTTCCAGCTACGTTCATATAATAGTTAAAACAGGATAGCAAATAGTAATTATGACTCTGCGAGTCACCCTTTTTTGTCTCTTCTAAAACTTTAGGTCCTTTTTCTACAGACACAAGAAATCTTTGAAGCTACTTTAGTTTTTCTCAGAAGTTGTAAGTAGGTTAAAATTTTAGTTATGTCTTTCTTAATCACTTGAAGTTGGTGAGTACACAGAAAAGTGACTGGGACCTTAAGAAACAGATTTTCCTTTGTAACACAATTACTCCAACAGGAAGTCTGATTGAGTCCATATTCTCCAAAAATAATGTTTTAAAAGCTGAGCAATCTAGATGTGAGAAAGATATGTTGCTCATGTTGTTGTTCTCAATTGCTTTCATTACCTGTTAGAAATAAGTATTCCAAAATCAAAATAAAAGTTTCAGAATTAACATGGATGTGAGTATTGTGATAAAATCACATTCACATTAATAGATAAGCATGTATAGGCACTGTTGTTTAGTCTAAATGACTTCGTCTCTGACTCTTTCTGACTCGATGGATTGTAGCCCACCGGGCCCCTCTGTCCATGAAATTTCCCAGACAAGAATACTGGGAGTGTGTTGCCATTTCCTTTTCCAGAGGATCTTCCTGACTCCAGGGTTCAAGTCCCCATCTTCTGCTGGGCAGGGTGATTCTCTACCACTGAGCCACCTGCGAAGCTCATAACTTGTTTAATGTGGTAACCTACTGTTTAATCTAAGTGCACCATAGAATTCTATTGGCCAGTTATGCCTTGGAATATTTCTCCTAATAAAATGAATTTGCAAACCAGCATTTGAAAAATGAAGTGTCTCTATTTGCATTAATTTTATTATCGAGGCTCAGGAACGTTAGCCACACTGGCTATCAGATGCTCCAGACATGAGAAAAGCACACACACTCTCTCTTGTTCTTTCTGTTCAAGTATGTCATCCATTCTGTAAATAAAAGAGTTGGGTTGACTTCATTTCCAAAGCTCAAGAACTCCGCATGAATCACCTCCCATGTGGCAGACACCCTAAAACGGCATAGAGAATAAGAAACTAAAGAAATTCACTCATCCTCTCATCTCACATGTGTGTGGGCCCAGTTGCTGCAGGCATGTCCGACTCTCAGAGGCCCTATGGACTGTAGCACTCAAGGCTTCTCTGTCCGTGGGATTCTTGAGGTAAGAATACTGGAATGGGTTGCCATGCCTTCCTCCAAGGGATCTTCCTGACCCAAGAACTGAACTTGTATTTCCTGCATTCCAGGCAGACTCTTTATGTACCTAAGTCACCGGGAAGCCCCTCTCACCTTAAGGAAAATCTAAAATATATATTAGGTTGGCCAAACAGTTCACTTGAATTTTCTTTCCATAACAGAAAAACCCAAATGAACTTCATGGTCAACTCCATATACGAAGTGTAAATTGAAGTAAACATAAGGTGCCTTGGGTACACAGATAATAGAAACCTAACTAAATTATAGTACAATAATATTTGTCATTGTTTAGTCACTAAGTCATTTCTGACTCTGTTGAGACCCTATAGACTGTTGCCAGGCTCCTCTGTCTGTTGGATTTCTCAGGCATGAATACTGGAGTGGGGTGTCATTTCCTCCTCCTGGGACTCTTCCCGACCCAGGGACTGAACCCTTGAATCCTGTGGCTTCTGTATTGGTAGGTAGATTCTTTACCACTGCTGGAACCACCAGGAATCCCAACAGGCTGTATTAATGTCCCCTAAAGATATCAGGTCCTAATTAACTTCTGGAGCCTGTAAATGTTAACTTACACAGGAAAAGCATACCTGCATCTGTGATTAAGAATCTTGAGATGACCCTGGGTTATCAGGGAGAGCCCTAAATAGAGTCACAAGTAACCTTATAAGAAGGAAGCAGAGGGATACTCCATAGAAGAGGAGAAGAAAATGAGACCAAGGAAGCAGAAATTGAAATAATGCAAGCACAGCCCAAGGAAGGCTGGCAGTCACCAAAAGCTGGAAGAAGCAAGGAAATGACTCTCCCCTTCATGACTAAGAAAGAGCAGGACCTGTGGAGACCTTGATTTCAACCCAGTGAGACTGCTTTTCGATTTCTGCCCTAAGAAGCTCTAAGAGGGTATATGTATGTTGTTTTATGCCACAACATTTGTAGTTTATTGCAAATTACTTCAAGTAGGAAACTAGTAGAGAAGGTATTATAGACAGAAAAGCCCAAGCCCAGTCGTAAAAGGAGGAAGCAGATGAGAGATGCTGGGTACCGACAAAGCTCTGCATTACCTGAGAGCAAAGAATGGGTGAAGATAACGGGATCTGAGGCTCATTTAAAAGCCAACAAGGTCAATGGTCCTGTGGCAGTCTGAATTGAAGGGGAGTCTGGGGAGAACGGATAGATGTATATGTATGGCTGAGTCCCTTCCCCTGTTCACCTGAAACTCTTCTAACACTGTTAATTAGCTATACCCCAATGCAAAAGAAAGAAGCTAAATAAAAAGATATGGAGACATTTAGGTTGCTTTCATGATCTGCCTATTGTAAATAGTGCTGCAATGAACACTGGGGTGCACGTATCTTCCTGAATTACAGTTTTCTCTGGATATACAAAGAAGATGCAGTATACAGATACAATGGAATGTTGTTCAGCCATAAACAGGAACAATACTGTGCCTTTTACAGAGATGTGGGTGGCCCTAGAGACTGTCATAAAGACTGAAGTAAGTCAGAAAAATAAAAACAGATATCACATACAAATGCATTTCTAGAAAAACGGTATAGATGAACTTATTTGCAAGGAAGAAACAGAGACACAGATGCAGAGAACAATATGTATACATAAATAAAACCTGTACCCCTAAAGATATCAGGTCCTAATTAACTTCGGGAGCCTGTAAATGTTAACTTACACAGGAAAAGCATACCTGCATCTGTGATTAAGAATCTTGAGATGACCCTGGGTTATCAGGGAGAGCCCTAAATAGAGTCACAAGGAACCTTATAAGAAGGAAGCAGAGGATACTCCATAGAAGAGGAGAAGAAAATGAGACCAAGGAAGCAGAAATTGAAATAATGCAAGCACAGCCCAAGGAAGGCTGGCAGTCACCAAAAGCTGGAAGAAGCAAGGAAATGACTCTCCCCTTCATGACTAAGAAAGAGCAGGACCTGTGGAGACCTTGATTTCAACCCAGTGAGACTGCTTTTCGATTTCTGCCCTAAGAAGCTCTAAGAGGGTATATGTATGTTGTTTTATGCCACAACATTTGTAGTTTATTGCAAATTACTTCAAGTAGGAAACTAGTAGAGAAGGTATTATAGACAGAAAAGCCCAAGCCCAGTCGTAAAAGGAGGAAGCAGATGAGAGATGCTGGGTACCGACAAAGCTCTGCATTACCTGAGAGCAAAGAATGGGTGAAGATAACGGGATCTGAGGCTCATTTAAAAGCCAACAAGGTCAATGGTCCTGTGGCAGTCTGAATTGAAGGGGAGTCTGGGGAGAACGGATAGATGTATATGTATGGCTGAGTCCCTTCCCCTGTTCACCTGAAACTCTTCTAACACTGTTAATTAGCTATACCCCAATGCAAAAGAAAGAAGCTAAATAAAAAGATATGGAGACATTTAGGTTGCTTTCATGATCTGCCTATTGTAAATAGTGCTGCAATGAACACTGGGGTGCACGTATCTTCCTGAATTACAGTTTTCTCTGGATATACAAAGAAGATGCAGTATACAGATACAATGGAATGTTGTTCAGCCATAAACAGGAACAATACTGTGCCTTTTACAGAGATGTGGGTGGCCCTAGAGACTGTCATAAAGACTGAAGTAAGTCAGAAAAATAAAAACAGATATCACATACAAATGCATTTCTAGAAAAACGGTATAGATGAACTTATTTGCAAGGAAGAAACAGAGACACAGATGCAGAGAACAAATGTATGTATACCAAGGTGGGGAAGAGGGGTGTGGGATGGGATGGAAGTTTGGGGTCGACATATATCCTCTACTGATACTTATATAAAACAGACAACTAAGGAGAACCCCCCCGTATAGAACAGGGAACTCTACTCAACATTCTCTGGTCACCTAAAGGAGAACAAAATTCAAGGAAGAGGAGGTATATGTATATACATGGGTGATTCACTAGCCTGTACAGCAGAAAGTAACACATCATTGTAAAACCACTATAATCCAATACAAATAAATAAGACAAGGAAAACTCAGGGTGGCCTTATATGGTATGCTAAAGACATTATCCTGTAGGCATAAAGAGCTATCAAGAATATTTAAGTAGGAGGGTAATAATTTATTATTTTTTGTTTATATATTATTTATTATTATTATTTATTATTTATACTCCACTCTGGAAAGTAATATAAAATACAGTTTGAAGACAGTGCAATAAAGGAGATAAGAGAAGCTGAAGAAGGAGAAGCAGGGACACTTAAAAGGCTATCTTACATTCTCAAAGTTTCCAAATTAGAGTAGCAATGAGATCAAGGGAAACTTGCTTTGAGAAATTTCAATACAGAGCCAAAAAGAATCAGAAAGTTTGGAGAGATAATATGAGGAAAGGACAGTAAACCTTAGATGAGTAGTACAATTCTGATTTAAATGATTAGGTTCAGACTGGTATCATTAACAGGTTTCTGCTGGTGTTCAGTTTCCCTGTGGGGCTGTCCTGATGGCTCAGTGGTAAAGAATCTGGCTGCAAATGCAGGAGGCATGAGTTTGATCCCTGATCTGGGAAGATCCCCTAGAGACAAAATGGCAACCCACTCCAGTATTATTGCCTGGGAAATTCCATGGACAGAGGAGGCTAGGGGTTACAGTCGGACATGATTTAGCGACTAAACTGTAACAACAAATGTCACTATAAGAAGTAGTTTGCTGGAGCAGATGCTTCCATTTTTAGACATGTTAATCTGAAGATACCCTTTGGGGCTGCCCAGGACTGATTTGGCTGTACAAGTCTAACGCTAGTGAGAGAAGACTCAGATAGAACATGCAGTTTGTGTTATCTATAGGTTTTCAGTGCAGAATTAAGTTTTTGCTGTTGTTTGTGTGTGTGTGTGTATGTGTGTGTGTTTCTCACAAAAAGGATTTCAGCTTGATGTATGAAATATTTTTTGTAAAACATCCACTTGGACCTCTGGAGAAAAGAAAAAATTGTTTACATTGATTTTTCCACATTTGGTTTATTTTTATTTATTCATTTTTTAACTAGAGGATAATTGCTTTCCAATGTTGTGGTAGTTTCTGCTGTACAACAATGTGCATCAGCTGTACGTATATACCTACTTCCTACCCCTTAAGACTCCCTCCCACTCCCACACTAGCATTTTAAGATGGTTTCTTTTTCCATTTGTTTTTTTTTTTTTAATTTTTTATTTTACTTTTAGAGAGTTTCATTGTTTACAGATATGTATGATCCAAGATCAGTCATATGCATATTCCCCCCATCCCACCCCTCCAGGCTGTTGCACAGCACCCCTGAAGGACCCCCTTTTCTCACAGCACAATGATAATAGCCATTTTTTTCACATATGACAGTATAGGTTTTCATGCTACTTCCTTTACGCCTCCCACCCACCATTAAGCCAAAGTGTCTTACATATTTTGGAAATTCTAAACAACATATTAAGTAAACTATTTCTGCTTGTCTGAACAACTGCATGCATAGGCATTACAAATAGTATTCTTCCCAGTTTATAGACATGCATGCTGAGACTTAGAGGAGATTTTAAGCATGTAATCCAGAGAAATACGTTCCTGGTAAGCAGACATTAGAATCTAAGGTACCATTTCTTTGATAACATCATCCCAGTGTTCTTTCTACTCTGACCTGCTATGTCTTGGCTTTAAGATATTTCATCTCAAAGTTAAATAACTCCTATTACAACATTTGTGCAGCTGTTTTAAAATCAGCTGGTCAGTGCTATACAACAAAGCCAAGTATGCCACAGAAATCAATTTTAAAAAATTACAGTCCTATCATATTTCAGTCATCTGATGAGAAGAGCTGACTCACTGGAAAAGACCCTAATGCTAAGTAAGATTGAAGGCAAATGGAGAAGAGGGCATCAGAGGATGAGATGGCTGGAGGGCATCACCGATTCAATGGACATGAACTTGGGCAAACTCCTGGAGATGGTGAGGGACAGAGAGGCCTGGTGGGCTGCAATCAGTGGGATCACAAAGAATCGGACATGACTTAGTGACTGAACAACAGGCCTATAACAAATAGCATAGCACTTCATCCTGTAGCAGGGTTTATAGTGGTTATTCATTGATTTGTTGTTTGGTAATTTTGAGTTCACAATCAAACCAAGGTTAATAGGTAAATTTTTCTTTAAGAGATGAGATGTATATAGCCAACTTATTATTATAACTTCCATTAGAGAAAGATCCTTCATTTTTGATAGACATTATTTATTTATCTCCACAAATATTTGTGCTCTGTCACTCAAATTTAAATTTATCAGAAACCTTTTTCCTGAGAGTTTCATTGTTTACAGATATGTATGATCCAAGATCAGTCATATGCATATTCCCCCCATCCCACCCCTCCAGGCTGTTGCACAGCACCCCTGAAGGACCCCCTTTTCTCACAGCACAATGATAATAGCCATTTTTTTCACATATGACAGTATAGGTTTTCATGCTACTTCCTTTACGCCTCCCACCCACCATTAAGCCAAAGTGTCTTACATATTTTGGAAATTCTAAACAACATATTAAGTAAACTATTTCTGCTTGTCTGAACAACTGCATGCATAGGCATTACAAATAGTATTCTTCCCAGTTTATAGACATGCATGCTGAGACTTAGAGGAGATTTTAAGCATGTAATCCAGAGAAATACGTTCCTGGTAAGCAGACATTAGAATCTAAGGTACCATTTCTTTGATAACATCATCCCAGTGTTCTTTCTACTCTGACCTGCTATGTCTTGGCTTTAAGATATTTCATCTCAAAGTTAAATAACTCCTATTACAACATTTGTGCAGCTGTTTTAAAATCAGCTGGTCAGTGCTATACAACAAAGCCAAGTATGCCACAGAAATCAATTTTAAAAAGTTACAGTCCTATCATATTTCAGTCATCTGATGAGAAGAGCTGACTCACTGGAAAAGACCCTAATGCTAAGTAAGATTGAAGGCAAATGGAGAAGAGGGCATCAGAGGATGAGATGGCTGGAGGGCATCACCGATTCAATGGACATGAACTTGGGCAAACTCCTGGAGATGGTGAGGGACAGAGAGGCCTGGTGGGCTGCAATCAGTGGGATCACAAAGAATCGGACATGACTTAGTGACTGAACAACAGGCCTATAACAAATAGCATAGCACTTCATCCTGTAGCAGGGTTTATAGTGGTTATTCATTGATTTGTTGTTTGGTAATTTTGAGTTCACAATCAAACCAAGGTTAATAGGTAAATTTTTCTTTAAGAGATGAGATGTATATAGCCAACTTATTATTATAACTTCCATTAGAGAAAGATCCTTCATTTTTGATAGACATTATTTATTTATCTCCACAAATATTTGTGCTCTGTCACTCATAATTAAGTTTTTCCCAAAGGAACTTTAGCTGATATCAGAAACCTTCCCATGAGAATCTGAAATAGAATTTCCTTTTGCAAATCTGTATAGTCTCATAGTCCTTATTCTTAGACTTGTTTTTCTCATTCAATGATGACATTATTTAGCTATGTTCTATATAAGCTGCAAAGCAAACTGTATTGTGTTAATAGGAGTCTTCGAAAATGCAACTGTAACAAGTATATTTGACCAAGGAACAACGTTGACAATGGTCTTTCTCAAGAAATTGTTTTTTTACACATTACCAGTGCCTTGTTTCATTTTCTGACCTATATGGACACATTTTTAAAAACCATTTCTACCATTAGCCTGGTTCCTAAGAACATGGATTTGTTCCCACTCTTCCCTGTCCACCAGATTTAAAGTGGTCATAGTGACCATTTGGAGAATTAAAGTTGAGCAGTAGTTCCTCACTGGACCAGGCCTGGACAAGCCAACTGCTTCTCAGGGACTAGTCTCTATAGCTGGAGTTCACAAACCCACCTCCATCCTAACCAAGTGTAGCCCTCAGTCTGGAGTGCTCTATTTTTCAGTGATCATTCATAATAAGTAAGCTTTAATCAAGTCCTGTTGAATCTGAACAGAATTAACATATAGAAACAAAAGATGTTCAAAGATGTTGAGGACGCCATAGATGGTGATAACCCTGGAGCTAATCAGTGGTAATGAAACTGAGTGAGAAATTTTGAGAAATATTTGTGAACATCTGTTTGCAGAAATGGAATGGACTGAGGATAATAAAACAGCTTTCAGGTCTGTGATACCAGGATACTAGCTGCCTTATTAACAGGAGTGGAAAAATTAAGAAGAAAAGATCACTTAAATTCAAGATACATTCTACTTGAGAGTGAGCTGATTATTTCAACAGCCATTCTATTTATTAAATAAGAAATACACTGCATTCACTGATTTAATCTCCTTGCTGTCCAAGACGGTCCAATCAATCTTGAGGGAAATCAACCAGAATACTCGTTTGAAGAACTGATGCTGAAGCTGAAACACCAGCGTTTTGGCCATCTGACACAGTTGACTCAGTGGAAAAGTCCCTGATTTGGGGAAAGACTGAGGGCAGAAGGAGGAAGAGGGCATCAGAGGATGAGATGACTGGATGGCATCATCGATGCAATGGACATGAACTTGGGCAATCTCCAGGAGATGGTGAGGGACAGGGAGGCCTGGTGTGCTGCAGTCAATGGGGTCGCAAAGAGTCAGACACGACTGTGTGACTGAACAATATTGTGCAAGATCTCAGTGATCTTATACATTTATAGAATTTCCAATGATTCAGATAGGTGCCATCTTGTAAGTCACCAATCAAGTACTCAAATGCATTTAAGTATTAGGCAAGTAAAACAAATGTTGTGAAATGACATGAAATGGACTGATATAGAGCAAAAAGCGTTCTGCCAATGGTGGTTACCTGAGGAGGGAGTACCTATGTCCATCTTAAGATACTCAAGCACAAACTTAGAAAAAAACAAGATAAAATTCCCTGGCTGGATATATGCCCTGAATCACCAGCTTTAAAACCTCTGGTAAGTAATCAAATTATATTTGGGGGGCAAATTTTTGATTTTTTAAATGACATAAACATAATTAGATTATGAGTTTCAATCATTTTGAATGCTCCCAAACACAAGAAATTAAGACTTATGCTTTCAAACTACTCACTTGTTCAATCCAGGACTAAAATATCTCAAAGGAAAAAGCAAAAAAGAAAATGAATACCTTACCAAAAATAAAGTTGAAGATAAATTATAAGACAAGCTAAAAATAAAACATTTGTGAACTTTTTTTCTGTTTGCAGAAATGGAATGGACTGAGGATAATAAAACAGCTTTCAGGTCTGTGATACCAGGATACTAGCTGCCTTATTAACAGGAGTGGAAAAATTAAGAAGAAAAGATCACTTAAATTCAAGATACATTCTACTTGAGAGTGAGCTGATTATTTCAACAGCCATTCTATTTATTAAATAAGAAATACACTGCATTCACTGATTTAATCTCCTTGCTGTCCAAGACGGTCCAATCAATCTTGAGGGAAATCAACCAGAATACTCGTTTGAAGAACTGATGCTGAAGCTGAAACACCAGCGTTTTGGCCATCTGACACAGTTGACTCAGTGGAAAAGTCCCTGATTTGGGGAAAGACTGAGGGCAGAAGGAGGAAGAGGGCATCAGAGGATGAGATGACTGGATGGCATCATCGATGCAATGGACATGAACTTGGGCAATCTCCAGGAGATGGTGAGGGACAGGGAGGCCTGGTGTGCTGCAGTCAATGGGGTCGCAAAGAGTCAGACACGACTGTGTGACTGAACAATATTGTGCAAGATCTCAGTGATCTTATACATTTATAGAATTTCCAATGATTCAGATAGGTGCCATCTTGTAAGTCACCAATCAAGTACTCAAATGCATTTAAGTATTAGGCAAGTAAAACAAATGTTGTGAAATGACATGAAATGGACTGATATAGAGCAAAAAGCGTTCTGCCAATGGTGGTTACCTGAGGAGGGAGTACCTATGTCCATCTTAAGATACTCAAGCACAAACTTAGAAAAAAACAAGATAAAATTCCCTGGCTGGATATATGCCCTGAATCACCAGCTTTAAAACCTCTGGTAAGTAATCAAATTATATTTGGGGGGCAAATTTTTGATTTTTTAAATGACATAAACATAATTAGATTATGAGTTTCAATCATTTTGAATGCTCCCAAACACAAGAAATTAAGACTTATGCTTTCAAACTACTCACTTGTTCAATCCAGGACTAAAATATCTCAAAGGAAAAAGCAAAAAAGAAAATGAATACCTTACCAAAAATAAAGTTGAAGATAAATTATAAGACAAGCTAAAAATAAAACATATGTGAACCAAACAAATACCCTTACCATGAAAGGGATCTGATTTGGAACTAGTACATTTTGAAAATATTTTTTAGGTAAAGATATAATCCAAACTCTTGCAAACTCTATATCTTTTTAAACCTCACAATAATGAAAGTTCTTTTTCTTAATCTTTAAAATCACATGGTATTACTATGATCAGTTTCTATAATCCAAGGCATTTTTTTTCTGTTTATCTTCATCATACAAATGTTCACCATTGCCTGCTATATTTCAGACCTTCCCTGAGAAATAAATTCATTCTATTGAAATTACATCCTTATTAAGTTCCTTTAATGACAATCCATTGGAAGTAAGTCCTATGCCTACTTTGTCCGAAATTGTGTTTACTTACTTCTTGTTCTTGAGAGAAAATTTCTTTGAATATATTGGTTGGTATGTATTTGCCCTCTGAAATGATAATACCATTTTATTATGCCTTTCACTGTTGCTGTCACTACTGTCAGACTTTTAAAGTAATTTCTGTTGCTTTCTGGCTTTTTTTTCCTCTAAAATCTTTATCTTGCATTTGCTATTTTCAGTTTTATGATACTGTGTGTATGTGTGTATTTTGTTTAGCTTCTTTTTGTTTTATATTTTTATTCAATTATACAAAGTCCTCAATTGCTATTTACTTAATGACAGCCTCTCAAATTTCTATTTTATTCTTCTGGAACTCAACTGGATATGTGTTCACATTCTTTTTAGATGTACTATCACATTTAACCTCTATTTCATGTATTTATTTTTTAATTTTTGCAGACCATACAGTATTCTGTGTAGCTCCTTCATATCTCTATTCCACTTTACTGATTTTCTCTTCAGCTTCTATTTATCCAGTTCACTAAAATATATTTAATATTAAAATGAATGATATATGACATATCAATAAAGATACTGCTTACAGGATTTAAGGTAAACAACAAAGAGTGGTGTAGTATCTTAGGGAAGAAAATCTGGAAACAGTTACTCTATCTAAGCCTGAAAGCATAAGAGGAGAGGGCAGTCGTAAGAAGCTGAAAAGAAAGCTGCTTATTCAGTGCTACCTAACAAGATTTCTGATCTTTGTAGAATGATATAGCCAAACCAAAGTGACCCACCAGAAAGTGCTATTGGACAGTACCTCAGCCTCATTCTCCTGCCACCCTCCAACCCTTGGTGCAATCCAATCCAAAGCCAAAGGTCAAAAAAGCAAGTCAATACAACTCATTTTAGTCAGTATCTCAGGGCAGAGAACAAAGCAGAGGAAGATGAAAGAGCAAAGACAAAACATCCAGCACAATGGGACGTGCATGACTATCTTAGTCCAGACGGTATTTCTGATTAAAGTTCTACAGATGACTGCTTTTTAAATTGTTTTTTCAAAAGAAGAAAGAAAGAAAACGCAGGTGCTACCATCATATCTTACGATAGGGTGCTTCTTCCAAAATGCATTAGTCATTCAACACAGAGATCTAAAGTCAAGAGGGTCATTAAAGTACTGGGGGAAAATATATATTAGTCTTAGTCATTAAGGCATTTAGTTTGGGAATGAATGTGGCAAAATTTTCTTTTTCAGAAAGATGAAAGTCTGATACTCACCTGCTTCACCTTTATTTTTTTTCATCCCTTCAGTTGCAATTATCATCATTGTTATCATCATCAAAACCTCTGTGTGTGACTGAATTTAAACTTAAGAAACACATTTCAATACTTTTTTTTTTTCATGTTAGATCAGCTAGAACAATGCCAGGCAAAAAATCAGGATAATTACTTTTATTTTTTGACTTAAATTCTAGTTTATGGCAGTACACTAGTTTAAAACTGTAATCCTTAACTGTTCTCAGCGCAGCTTCATAAATCCAAAGAACGGGACTCGTGAAACCAACTGCTCTTTCCTTCTTCTCTTAGTCACTGTAACTCTGATCCAAATAAACAATTCAAATATATCTGTGAAGATATAACCATACCAATCAGATTCAGACGATCTAAAAAAAATTTAGAGCCCATTAAATTAGTCCTTATATATTGCTATCCAAATGTTCTGTAATTTTTAGAGTTTAATTTATATTATTTTGAGCATTTTAACTTAATTTTTGTAAGAAGAGAGGGGTAAAAGTCCATTGTTTTTAATAGGACTCATTTGTCATTGTGCTCCATCATGTTTGACTCTTTGGGGCTCCATGGACTGTAGCCTGCCAGTTCATGGAATTTTGCTCTGTGCATGGAATTTTCCAGGCAAGAATACAGGAGTAGGTTGCCATTCCCTACTCCCGGGTATCTTACCAACCCAGGGATCAAACCCATGTCTCTGGCATCCCCTGAAATAGCAACACTAACATCACCTGGAAAGCCCCCATTCCTGCTTAGTACAGGATTTCCAGGTAGCTTAGCGGAAAAGAATCTGCATGCCAATGCAGGCGACACAAGAGATGCAGGTTCAATGCTTTGGTCGGGAAGATCCCCTGGAGCAGGAAATGGCAACCCACTCCAGCATTCTTGACTGGAGACTTCCACGAACAGAGGAACCTGACAGGCTATCACGTATGGGTCCACAGAAGAGTCAAATTGAGCACATACACATCTCTGAGACATACACTCAGATAAGAGCCAAAGAACATGAGTAAATTCCAGAATCCATTATTCTAAAAATGAATTATAAACATTTTAATACTTATTTATACCTTCCCCTTTTTTCCTGACTATTTAGTATCAAGCCTCCCACTTCCTCTTTCCTGCAAACCGCCAACTTTTAAAAATTACTTCTGCTTCTGGCCTTGGCTCTCATATATGTAGTTTCTGACCTGGTTTTCACATTCTGGCTCATAGTCTGTCTCTATTCAGAGTATGTTTATATTTGAGTCAAATTCCAATGAATTCACGTATCAAATTAGGCCATAATCAAGTCTCCTGAGTTGTTCTTAGACTGGCTTCTGAGAAAACAGACCACCATGTTTAGAACCAAAATCTCTCCCAGCTTTATATCTGGTAGATTCAGATTCTTAACATTAGCAAGTCCTCTCTTCTGTAGACTGACAATAACTGGAAAACAAATAAAAACCATTAATATCATTCCAAATGAGCAACTTGACTATTCCATAGAAAGTATACGATCTGTGGGTGGAAAATATCCTTTTAAGTGGCTTACAGAAAATATGCTGATAAAGTTGACCTTTTCTACATCAGGACGGTCTCAAGAGTATGCTGGGTTTCACAAAACGACCTCTGAGACAATCGAAGATCAACAAAAATGTGTAGAGGTTAAACATGTTATATATGTATATGTGAGTCACTTTTCTGTAGAGCAGTAATTAACACAACAATGTAATTCAACTACACTTCAATAAAAAATAAAGTAAAAAAGAACTGGAAGCAAAAAAAAATCCTATACGTACTATATCTCTTGAAGTTTTTATCTCATTGTGATTCAGTTGGTAAAGAACCTGCCTGTAAGGCAGGATACCTGGGTTTGAACCCTGGGTCAGGATGAGACCCTGGATAAGGAAATGGCAACCCACTGCAGTATTCTTGCCTGGCAAATTCCATGGGCAGAGGAGTCTGGAGGGCCACAGTCCATGGGGTTGAAGAGATGGACACAACTAAGTGACTAAACCACCATGAAACATAAAGCAGAAATCTATAAAGTCTCTTCTGTAATACAAAAAAGTATAGAAGTTAACAGAGTAAATTGAATTTTAAGCATCTACTAATTATAATTATATAAACCTGGAAATTTTTCTGAACCATTTTTGTGTTTGTCTTTCATGTTTAAAATGGGTATAATAAGGTTGATCCTGTCAAGGGGCTGCTGGAGGAATAAGTTAATGCATAGAAGTAAGCACTCAAAAGTTTCACCTCACTATCATTTCACAGTTCTTTTCAATTTAGGAAACATGTTTCTTTAAGCCTCCAGTTTCCTATGACAGGCTGAGAGACCCTTCCTGGCCTTGGCTCTCATATATGTAGTTTCTGACCTGGTTTTCACATTCTGGCTCATAGTCTGTCTCTATTCAGAGTATGTTTATATTTGAGTCAAATTCCAATGAATTCACGTATCAAATTAGGCCATAATCAAGTCTCCTGAGTTGTTCTTAGACTGGCTTCTGAGAAAACAGACCACCATGTTTAGAACCAAAATCTCTCCCAGCTTTATATCTGGTAGATTCAGATTCTTAACATTAGCAAGTCCTCTCTTCTGTAGACTGACAATAACTGGAAAACAAATAAAAACCATTAATATCATTCCAAATGAGCAACTTGACTATTCCATAGAAAGTATACGATCTGTGGGTGGAAAATATCCTTTTAAGTGGCTTACAGAAAATATGCTGATAAAGTTGACCTTTTCTACATCAGGACGGTCTCAAGAGTATGCTGGGTTTCACAAAACGACCTCTGAGACAATCGAAGATCAACAAAAATGTGTAGAGGTTAAACATGTTATATATGTATATGTGAGTCACTTTTCTGTAGAGCAGTAATTAACACAACAATGTAATTCAACTACACTTCAATAAAAAATAAAGTAAAAAAGAACTGGAAGCAAAAAATCCTATACGTACTAGATCTCTTGAAGTGGTTATCTCATTGTGATTCAGTTGGTAAAGAACCTGCCTGTAAGGCAGGATACCTGGGTTTGAACCCTGGGTCAGGATGAGACCCTGGATAAGGAAATGGCAACCCACTGCAGTATTCTTGCCTGGCAAATTCCATGGGCAGAGGAGTCTGGAGGGCCACAGTCCATGGGGTTGAAGAGATGGACACAACTAAGTGACTAAACCACCATGAAACATAAAGCAGAAATCTATAAAGTCTCTTCTGTAATACAAAAAAGTATAGAAGTTAACAGAGTAAATTGAATTTTAAGCATCTACTAATTATAATTATATAAACCTGGAAATTTTTCTGAACCATTTTTGTGTTTGTCTTTCATGTTTAAAATGGGTATAATAAGGTTGATCCTGTCAAGGGGCTGCTGGAGGAATAAGTTAATGCATAGAAGTAAGCACTCAAAAGTTTCACCTCACTATCATTTCACAGTTCTTTTTCAATTTAGGAAACATGTTTCTTTAAGCCTCCAGTTTCCTATGACAGGCTGAGAGACTTTCCTGTTCTATTCTTCTAGCAAAGGGGAAAAACACATTGCATCAAAAGACGATTACATAAATGGATGTTGTACTTTGTTGAAGGCTTTTTCCGCATCTATTCAGATGACCATGAGATTTTTGTCTCTCAATTTGTTGATATGGTGTATCACATTGATTGATTTGTGGATATTGAAGAATCCTTGCATGCCTGGGATGAACCTGACTTGATCATGATGTATGAGTTTTTTGATGTGTCGTTGAATTCTGTTTCCTAGGATTTTGTTGAGGATCTTGGCATCTAAGTTCATCAGTGAAATTGGCCTATAGTTTTCCATTTTTGTGTTGTCTTTGCCTGGTTTGTTTTGGCATCAGGGTGATGGTGGCCTAGTAGAATGTGTTTGTAAGTTTTCCTTCCTGTGCAATTTTTTGGAAGAGTTTTAGAAGGACAGGCATTAGCTCTTCTTTAAATGTTTGGTAGAATTTGGCTGTGAAGCCATCTGGCCCTGGGCTTTTATTTTTGGGTAGATTTTTAATCACAAATTCGATTTCTGAGCTTGTCATTGGGTGGTTCATAGTTTCTATTTCTTCCTGGCTCAGTCTTGGGAGATAACGCTTCTCCAAGAAATCGTCCATTTCTTCCAGGTTGTTCAGTTTGTTGCCATAGAGTTGCTTATAATAGTCTCTTATAATCCTTTGGATTTCTACATTATCTGTTGTAAACTCTCCTTTTTCATTTTTGATTTTGTTGATCTGGTTCTTCTGTTTTTTTTTTTCTTGATGAGTCTGGCCAGTGGCTTGTCAATTCTGTTTACCTTTTCGAAGAACCAGCTTCTTGTTTTGTTTATCTTTACTATTGTTTATTTTATTTCTTTTTCCTTTATTTCTGCTCTGATCTTTATGATTTCTCTTCTTCTGCTGGCAACTCTTAAAAAAAATGGGCATATAAGGAACCCATCTTAACATAGTAAAAGCCATCTATGAGAAGCCCACAGCGAACATTATTGTTAATGGTGAAAAACTGAAAGCATTCCCTCTAAGATCAGGAACAAGACAGGGGTGCCCACTTTCACCACTACTATTCAACATAGTCCTGGAAGTTCTAGCAATAGCAATAAGAGAAGGAATCCAGATTGGAAAAGAAGAAGTAAAGCTCTCTCTTTTTGCAGACGACATGATATTATACATAGAAAACTCCAAAGACAATATTACAAAGCTACTAGAGCTAATCAACAAATTCAGCAAAGTCGCAGGATACAAAATCAATATACAGAAATCACTGGCATTCTTATATACAAACAAGGAAAAATCAGAAAATGAAATCAAAGAGGCAATCCCCTTCACCACTGCAACAAAAAGAATCAAATATCTAGGAATAAACCTACCCAAAGAAACAAAAAAACTGTACACAGAAAATTACAAGACACTCATGAAAGAAATTAAAGAAGACTTAAACAGATGGAGAGATATTCCATGTTCCTGGGCTCAATTTAAAAAAAAGAATGCATGTTTTGGGATAGAGTTTTAAGTGCACAGGCATTAGCTCTTCTTTAAATGTTTGGTAGAATTTGGCTGTGAAGCCATCTGGCCCTGGGCTTTTATTTTTGGGTAGATTTTTAATCACAAATTCGATTTCTGAGCTTGTCATTGGGTGGTTCATAGTTTCTATTTCTTCCTGGCTCAGTCTTGGGAGATAACGCTTCTCAAGAAATCGTCCATTTCTTCCAGGTTGTTCAGTTTGTTGCCATAGAGTTGCTTATAATAGTCTCTTATAATCCTTTGGATTTCTACATTATCTGTTGTAAACTCTCCTTTTTCATTTTTGATTTTGTTGATCTGGTTCTTCTGTTTTTTTTTTTCTTGATGAGTCTGGCCAGTGGCTTGTCAATTCTGTTTACCTTTTCGAAGAACCAGCTTCTTGTTTTGTTTATCTTTACTATTGTTTATTTTATTTCTTTTTCCTTTATTTCTGCTCTGATCTTTTTTATTTCTCTTTTTCTGCTGGCAACTCTTAAAAAATGGGCATATAAGGAACCCATCTTAACATAGTAAAAGCCATCTATGAGAAGCCCACAGCGAACATTATTGTTAATGGTGAAAAACTGAAAGCATTCCCTCTAAGATCAGGAACAAGACAGGGGTGCCCACTTTCACCACTACTATTCAACATAGTCCTGGAAGTTCTAGCAATAGCAATAAGAGAAGGAATCCAGATTGGAAAAGAAGAAGTAAAGCTCTCTCTTTTTGCAGACGACATGATATTATACATAGAAAACTCCAAAGACAATATTACAAAGCTACTAGAGCTAATCAACAAATTCAGCAAAGTCGCAGGATACAAAATCAATATACAGAAATCACTGGCATTCTTATATACAAACAAGGAAAAATCAGAAAATGAAATCAAAGAGGCAATCCCCTTCACCACTGCAACAAAAAGAATCAAATATCTAGGAATAAACCTACCCAAAGAAACAAAAAAACTGTACACAGAAAATTACAAGACACTCATGAAAGAAATTAAAGAAGACTTAAACAGATGGAGAGATATTCCATGTTCCTGGGTCGGAAGAATCAATATTGTGAAAATGACCATACTACCAAATATCATCTACAGATTCAATGTGATCCCTGTCAAACCACCAATGACATTTTTCACAGAACTAGACCAAAGAATAACAGAGTTCATATGGCAACACAAAAGACCCCAAATAGCCAAAGCAATCCTTAGAAAGAAAAATGGAGCTAGAGGAATCAGTCTCCCTAACTTCAGACTACACTACAAAGCAACAGTCCTCAAGACAGTATGGTAAGTACTGGCACAAAAACAGAAATATCGACCAATGCAACAAGGTAGAAAACCCAGAGATAAACCCACACACCTATGGGTACCTCATTTTTGACAAAGGAGAAGAAAATCTAAAATGGGACAAAGACAGCCTCTTCAACAAATAGTGCTGGGAAAACTGGACAGTTACATGCAAAAAAATGAAGTTGGAACATCCCCTGACACCATGCACAAAGATCAACTCAAAATGGATTTAAGACCTAAATGTAAGACCAAAAACCATCAAACTCTTAGAGGAGAATATAGGCAAAACTTTCAATGACTTAAATCAAAGCAAGATCTTCCCTGACCCACCTACTAGAATAGTGGAACTCAAAAGAAAAATGAACATGTGGGACCTAATGAAACTTAAAAGCTTTTGTACAGCAAAAGAAATTACAAAAAAGGTGAACAAACACCCCACAGAATGGGAGAAAATCATAGCAAATGAAATAACAGACAAAGAATTAATCTCCAAAATCTACAAGCAACTCAGACAACTCAGCACTGGAAAAATGAACAACCGAATCAAAAAAATGGGAAAAATATCTAAACAGACACCTCACCAAAGAGGACATACAGATGGCCCAAAAGCACATGAAACGATGCTTAACCTCGCTTATAATTAGAGAAATGCAAATCAAAACTATAATGAGATACCACCTCACATCCATCAGAATGGCCATCATCCACAAATCGACAGACAATAAATGCTGGAGAGGGTGCGGAGAAAAGCGAACACTCTTGCATTGCTGGTGGGCATATAAATTGTTACAGCCTCTATGGAAGACAGTATGGAGATTCCTGAAAAAACTAAACCTGAAGCACCATATGACCCAGCAATCCCACTCTTGGGCTTCTTTCCTGTTGAAATCAAAACTGACAGAAGCACCTGTACCCCAATGTTCACTGCAGCTCTCTATACAATAGCTAGAACATGGAAGCAACCTAGATGTCCATTGACAAATGAATGGATAAAGGTCTGGTATATATACACAATGGAATACTAAAGAAAAATGGAGCTAGAGGAATCAGTCGTCCCTAACTTCAGACTACACTACAAAGCAACAGTCCTCAAGACAGTATGGTAAGTACTGGCACAAAAACAGAAATATCGACCAATGCAACAAGGTAGAAAACCCAGAGATAAACCCACACACCTATGGGTACCTCATTTTTGACAAAGGAGAAGAAAATCTAAAATGGGACAAAGACAGCCTCTTCAACAAATAGTGCTGGGAAAACTGGACAGTTACATGCAAAAAAATGAAGTTGGAACATCCCCTGACACCATGCACAAAGATCAACTCAAAATGGATTTAAGACCTAAATGTAAGACCAAAAACCATCAAACTCTTAGAGGAGAATATAGGCAAAACTTTCAATGACTTAAATCAAAGCAAGATCTTCCCTGACCCACCTACTAGAATAGTGGAACTCAAAAGAAAAATGAACATGTGGGACCTAATGAAACTTAAAAGCTTTTGTACAGCAAAAGAAATTACAAAAAAGGTGAACAAACACCCCACAGAATGGGAGAAAATCATAGCAAATGAAATAACAGACAAAGAATTAATCTCCAAAATCTACAAGCAACTCAGACAACTCAGCACTGGAAAAATGAACAACCGAATCAAAAAAATGGGAAAAATATCTAAACAGACACCTCACCAAAGAGGACATACAGATGGCCCAAAAGCACATGAAACGATGCTTAACCTCGCTTATAATTAGAGAAATGCAAATCAAAACTATAATGAGATACCACCTCACATCCATCAGAATGGCCATCATCCACAAATCGACAGACAATAAATGCTGGAGAGGGTGCGGAGAAAAGCGAACACTCTTGCATTGCTGGTGGGCATATAAATTGTTACAGCCTCTATGGAAGACAGTATGGAGATTCCTGAAAAAACTAAACCTGAAGCACCATATGACCCAGCAATCCCACTCTTGGGCTTCTTTCCTGTTGAAATCAAAACTGACAGAAGCACCTGTACCCCAATGTTCACTGCAGCTCTCTATACAATAGCTAGAACATGGAAGCAACCTAGATGTCCATTGACAAATGAATGGATAAAGGTCTGGTATATATACACAATGGAATACTACTCAGTTGTTAAAAGAAATGCAGAAGAATCAGTCCTAATGAGGTGGTTGGAGCTAGTACCTATCATAAAAAGTGAAGTAAGTCAAAAAAAGAAAGACAAATACAGTATACTACTAACACATATATATATGGAATCTAGTAAAAGGGTAATGATAACACACGCAGTGAACCCATGGAAAAACAGACAGAGAATAGACATATGGACATTGTGGGGAATGAATAGTGGGTGGGAGGCATAGAGAGTACATGGAAACTTATATTATCATGTGTGAAAAAGATAGCTACTGTCATTGCACTAAGGGAATAGGAGTACTTACAATGGCTTGGTGCGACAGTCTGGAGGGGTGGGATTGGGTGGCCTGGGTGTGGGGGAACCAGGGATATGCATATGACTCATCTGGGAATATGCATGTCTCTGAACAACAAAACTCTGTAAAAACTTTAAAATAAAGAAATACATTAAAAAAAAAAGACATTTACAGGGCCTCCCTGGTGGTCCAGTGGGTGAAGAGTCCACCTTGCAGCACAAGGGGCACCAGTTCAATCCCTGGCCCAGGAAGAGCCCACATGCCATGGAGCAGCTGGACTGGTATGTCCAATTATGCTATGAGTCAGCGCTGTGAAGCACATGTGCCCAGAGCCGGTGCTCTGCAACGGGAGAGGTCACTGCGATGGGAGGCCCACACAGCCCAAAGAATAAAGATGGATGAAAATAAATTTAAAAAGAGGCTAAAATTAAAAAAAAAAAAAATACAATTACAGACATTTACTCTGAGTTCTGGATTCTGAGTGTTTCTACAGGGTCTACACATATACTTAAAGTGGTAAAAGACATGGATGACACATCTGAATCATATGTCCCCAAGGAGAGTGTAATACATGCAACTTCTTCTGGCATTTGGAGTAAAAGTCTTACAAACTTCCATGCAGTACATCTACCCTCTCAAGCCAAGATAATACCTGGAATAATGATTTTCTCTTAAGAAGGGATCTAACTGAGGGCTTCCCTCATGGCTCAGATGGTAAAGAATCTGCCTGCAGTTTGGGAGATCTGAGTTCGATCCATAGGTTGGTAAGATCTCTGGAGAAAGAAATGGCAACCTACTCCAGTATCCCAAGAACAGATTAGCTGGGCGGGCTACTGTCCACGGGGCTGCAAAGAGTTGACACAACTGAGTGACTAACACTTTCACCTTTTTTCAGGGATTCAACCACTTTAGTGCATCTAAACACCTAGAAAAATTGCTAAAATGCAATTCTCAGGGATATAACCCAGCCTATTCAATAAGAATTTTTGTGGAGGTTGACCTCAAGGAAATGTATATTATCCCTGGGATTGGTACACACAGTTTTAAAAATTATATTTATTTTAAATCTGTTGATGGGGACACACAGTTTTAAGGGCAATAGTCTGCTGTGGCCCTCTTTGCAAAGCAATAAAGCTCTTCTTTTCTACTTCACCTCCTTCCTCCCAAAATGCATTTTAACATGTGCCTTAGGTATCTTGAACCAGATGGTAGTGGCTATAACACAACTGGAAAACATTTCTCCAGGTGATATAACCGTAACAAAGCCAACTTGGAGAACACCATTTACAGGGCCTCCCTGGTGGTCCAGTGGGTGAAGAGTCCACCTTGCAGCACAAGGGGCACCAGTTCAATCCCTGGCCCAGGAAGAGCCCACATGCCATGGAGCAGCTGGACTGGTATGTCCAATTATGCTATGAGTCAGCGCTGTGAAGCACATGTGCCCAGAGCCGGTGCTCTGCAACGGGAGAGGTCACTGCGATGGGAGGCCCACACAGCCCAAAGAATAAAGATGGATGAAAATAAATTTAAAAAGAGGCTAAAATTAAAAAAAAAAAAAATACAATTACAGACATTTACTCTGAGTTCTGGATTCTGAGTGTTTCTACAGGGTCTACACATATACTTAAAGTGGTAAAAGACATGGATGACACATCTGAATCATATGTCCCCAAGGAGAGTGTAATACATGCAACTTCTTCTGGCATTTGGAGTAAAAGTCTTACAAACTTCCATGCAGTACATCTACCCTCTCAAGCCAAGATAATACCTGGAATAATGATTTTCTCTTAAGAAGGGATCTAACTGAGGGCTTCCCTCATGGCTCAGATGGTAAAGAATCTGCCTGCAGTTTGGGAGATCTGAGTTCGATCCATAGGTTGGTAAGATCTCTGGAGAAAGAAATGGCAACCTACTCCAGTATCCCAAGAACAGATTAGCTGGGCGGGCTACTGTCCACGGGGCTGCAAAGAGTTGACACAACTGAGTGACTAACACTTTCACCTTTTTTCAGGGATTCAACCACTTTAGTGCATCTAAACACCTAGAAAAATTGCTAAAATGCAATTCTCAGGGATATAACCCAGCCTATTCAATAAGAATTTTTGTGGAGGTTGACCTCAAGGAAATGTATATTATCCCTGGGATTGGTACACACAGTTTTAAAAATTATATTTATTTTAAATCTGTTGATGGGGACACACAGTTTTAAGGGCAATAGTCTGCTGTGGCCCTCTTTGCAAAGCAATAAAGCTCTTCTTTTCTACTTCACCTCCTTCCTCCCAAAATGCATTTTAACATGTGCCTTAGGTATCTTGAACCAGATGGTAGTGGCTACAACACAACTGGAAAACATTTCTCCAGGTGATATAAGTAAAGGCCCAAGTAAACAAGAGGCCTATGGAGACTTAATGAGACCAGCTTATCCAAATAATCTACCTGTAAACAGAGATGGGCCCACCATTTATACATGCTTGCCATTTCCCAAAGTAACACCTGCCCAAGTGTTATTCTATGGCCAGAGCCCTAGAAGATGATACAGTGGTTGGTGGCCTGGGATAGTTGTCACTTGTACTTTAGACAGTGAGTAAAGGAGAGATGGCACGATGGGCTATTCTCCATGTTTGGTGCATTGAAGGAACTGAGAATTCATACTACTAAATGTAGTAAATCAAGAGGAAGAATTTTATTTGATGATGTGCAAATAGGCATGGAATAATGTGGAGGTTAAAGCAATGATTCTGAATTGTATTTTGAGAACTAGAGGTCTTTACAGATGAATTATGGGAAGCAAGAGTGGAAGCACAGAGATTAGACAGAAGGTCAACCCAGCAGTCTAGGCAGGAAAGAACACCTTGGTTAAAATAAAGCAACAAGGGACTTCCCTCCAGTGGTTAAGACTTAACCTTTCAATGTAGCCGCTATGGGTTCCCACACGCCTCATGGTCAAAAAACTAAAACATAAAACAGAAGCAACATTGTAACAAATTCAGGAAAGACTTTTAAAAATGGTTCACATAATAAAAAGTGAAGCAACAAAAATGAAGAGGAGAGTTTAGATTCAATATGTATCAAGACAGAATAAATAGAAATTGGAAATAAATTTAAAATATTGAAAAAGGTAAAGGAAGAAATAAAGATTCTTCAAGAATTTTGGATTGGGGCAAATAGGATTTATGGTACCATTTACTAAGATTAAAAAAAACATGTTGACAGGACATGGGTACAACTTGGAACATATGAAGAACCAAGAACTTCATTTTGAGGCTCTCGAAATTTCAGATATTAGATCTGAGTCAGCTTCTCAGAGAAGATTCTGGATAAGGATACAGTTTTTGTGATCATCAGCATAAAAAATGGAGGGCTGACATGACAGGAAACAATTCGGCTTGTCGACAGAAATTTAAACTGCCTGAGAAATACTTTCTGCCATCTATCAAGTTCATATATTATTGTCTCTTGAAACTGAGTTTGAAAGGAGAGTTTTCGAAGAATCTTTTGTATTGAACCAGAAACACCAACAGAGCCTGGGTGCATGTTAGTATATAGAATTGCAGGTGACAGTCCTACCTTACTGAGTCAGTATCTATTATTTCAACAAAATTCCTCGGTGATACATATGCACATAAAAGAACGAGGTAGTTGTATACCACTTTAGTTTATAGAATGACAGGAAGAAGGAAAAGATTTAAGGAAAGACAGTAAATATACTGCTATACATAGGAATCTAAGGCAAGTGACCTGGCCTCTAGTGTTTTGAAATATCTCTTTAACATGCATTTGTGGGACCTCCCCAGTGGTGTAGTGGCTAACACTCCTCATTCCCAAAGCAGGAGGCTTGGGTTCAATCCCTTATCAGGGAACTTGATCCCACTTGCCACAATTAAGGATCCCACATGCCACAACTGAAGACTGAGTATTCTGAGTGCTGCAATTAAGACCTTCCACGGACAAATAAATAAATACATTTTTCAAAATGCATTTTTGTGCTCCTACTGCTGCTACAAGGATTATACAAAAGAATTCACCAACCTATATAATAAGAACAGGGCTTAGTTTTCAATGAGGTCAAGAGTAATATTTCATGATAGGTTCTAGAGCCAGCCACTTCATTAGGACTGAGTCTTCTGCATTTCTTTTAACAGCTGAGTAGTGTTGCATTGTGTATATGTACCAGAGCTTCTGTATCCATTCATTCGTCGATGGACACCTAGGTTGCTTCCATGTTCTGGCTATTGTATAGAGAGCTGCAATGAACACTGGGGTACAGGAGCTTCTTTCAGTTTTGATTTCATCAGGATATAAGCCTAATAGTGGGATTGTCAAAAAGAGAAAGACAAATACAGTATACTAACACACATATATGGAATCTAGTAGGACGGTCTTGACAACACACACAGTGAACTCATGAAAAAACAGACAGAGCATAGACATATGGACATTATGGGGAAGAAATAGGGAGGGGGAGGCATGGAGACAGTAACATGGAAACCTATACTGTCATGTGTGGAAAAGATAGCTATTGTCATTGTGCTAAGGGAATAGGAGTGCTCACAATGGCATGGAGAGATGGTCTGGAGGGGTGGGATGGGAGGAACTGGAGGGGTGGGGACCAGGAATATGCATATGACTGATCTGGGAACATACATGTCTGTGAACAATAAAACTCTGTAAAACCTTTAAAATAAAGAATTAAAAAAAAAAGAATAATATTTCACTTACTTAGGATTTATAATGTAAATGTCAGTAAATAGTACCTCCAGAGAAAAGTGGAGCAAGTGAAGGCAAGTGACCAAACTCAGACAAATTTTTCACCTAGAACCATAAATATGTAACTAAGGGGGTCTCCCCAGGTGACGATAGTGGTAAAGAATTCCCCTGCCAATGCAGGAGAGCCAGGAGATACAGATTCAATCCTTGGGTTGGAAAGATCCCCTGGAGGAGAAAATGGCAACCCACTCCAGTATTCCTGCATGGAATAGCCCATGGACAAAGGAGTCTGGTGTGTTACAGTCCACAGGGTCGCAAAGAGTTGGACACAACTGAGCACACACAAACAAGGGAATCTCAGAGCTCACTTAGTTCAGCCCTTTTCGTCAATAGGCATTTTAAAGGAGGCTCTTTGTAGAATTTTCTCAGTTTATTATTTGATCTTACATGTCTATATCACTCTAATTCCAGACCACTTTTTCTTATTATTTTGAAATTTGTTGGATGGAGCCTATGTAAGTCAATATGTTTCCCAGCACTCTCTCAATTACTTTTATTATTTCTCCTTCTCTAAATACTTTTATTACTGTTCCTTAAGATTATAATGAGGGCTTCACAGGTGACTCAGTGGTAAAAAGTCCGTCTGTCATTGCAGGAGACTCAACAGATATGGTTTCAATACTATTCCTGGGTTGGGAAGATCTCCTGGAGAAGGAAATGGCAACCCGCTACAGTATTCTTGCCTGAAAAATCCCGTGGACAGAGGAGGCTGTTGGGCTACAGTCTGTAGGGTTGCTAAGAGTTTGACATGATTTAGCACACATGCATCAATATTACAATGTAATTTGAACCCTATAAATAGATTTGTGTCACTTTAACATTCTTTTTAAACTAAAAACTATACTTTAAGACTGAATGACCACTGAATGTGTGTATACTAATAGTTAAAATAAATACATCAAAACGAGTTACAGACTGATTAGCTTAAGAGCATTCAAAGAGTTATAATGCTGTATGGATGTGAGAACTGGATCAGAAAAGAAGGCTGAGCACCAAAGAATTCATGCTTTTGAACTGTGATGCTGGAGAAGACTCTTGAGAGTCTTTTGGACAGCAAGAAATTTAAACCAGTCAATCCTAAAGGAAATCAACCTTGAATATTCAATGGAAGGACTAATCCCGAAGTTCCAATACTCTGGTCACCTGATTCAAAGAGTTGACTCATTGGAAAAGACTCTGATATTAACAAAGCTTGAGGGCAGAAAGAGAAGGAGGCAACAGAGGATGAGACTGTCTCACTGACTCAATGAACATGAGTTTGAGCGAACTCCAGGAGATAATGAAGGACAGGGAATCCATGGGGCTGCAAACAGTTGAATTCAGTGACTGAATAACAACATAGATTTATGAAAACTTTTATTCGTAAACAAGTACTGTAGTTATCCTTACAGGTACAAATGCACCTCTAGCTCAAAATTTGGCTTACGCGTTCAAACAGCACACATGAAGAGGTTGTGTAAAGGTCTGCTACTCTTGTAACAAGGTTTTCTGGGGAGAGCAGTGCAGGCTCCCTAGTGGATCCTAAATGACTCGGGAAAGGAGGGAAAGGAGAGGATCTTAACTTTTATAATGGCTGAAGAGTGGGTCTGGGGTGGTGTTCAAAAATGAAGAAGGACCAGTGCCTTCTTATAAGCTTGTGCAGATGTGGGGCAGAGAGGACAGAGTGGTATGATGTGAAAGCTATCAGCAGTCAAACTTTAAAACTTCAGTCCGTCTTATCTTTCATCTTATTATATCGGGTTGGCCAAAAAGTTCATTCGGATTTGGTTGTAAGCTGGCCCAGAAAAAACATGAACGAACTTTTTGGCCAACCCAGGACTAGGCAATAACACATTTTTATTTTAAATATTTAGGGGTACTGATAAAACTAAGGCAAGTATAATTTTGAGGCATCTTAAATATATGCATTATGCATTTCTCCAATAATTTAACTAACTGCAATCAATACTTACCAAGGAGTTGCTAGAAATTTTCAACTGGAAATTAAATAATTCCTATATATTTCACCTTTGTTGCCATGTTGCAATTTATTTCTCACGGTTTATGGTCGTTCTCATAGTTTGGAGGTTTATAACTTAAAACAACAACATGTGAATATGTATATTGGCTTAAACAGTTCAATTTGTATTTGATTCTTTGAAATTACTTTAAATATTTTCTATCCTTTAAAAAATTTTATTCTTTTAACTAATGTTCTTATTTATATATATGACATGTGCTATAAAGTAAAACAGTTATAAATCCATATACAGAAAAGTATATTCTAAAATTCATGAGGTTTTATCATAATTTAAAAATGTTACATGATTTGACTTTCTAATATTAACTCATCCTCTGACCTGAAGAAGCCCTTACTGTGTTAGCAGAGGGTCATCGTAACACCTCAGCAATTCTACTATAATGAGAGAACAGAGGCTGAAAAATCTGGAGCCTACTCATGACTTAGCTGTTTCTACTTTTAGAGCAGTATTGACCTTTCTCAGGCACAGGATTTGAAGAAACATTCATGTGACTTCTGGGGACTTTAAAAAGTTAGAAACTTTCACCCTTGAGCTTCATATGACGGATGTCCATCCATTCCAGAATTTATTGCTGTGGTGCACAACTATGATGAAAATCAATGTTATTTTGACAATTTGGTGTTTAAAAAAATGTTCTTTTCTAAAAATACCACAAAATATCTATTATGGGAATAGGAGACTGGTTACACAAAAGCTCCTTAACTAGAAATGATCATTTCTATTATATATTCATTTTGTGTGTGTGTGTGTCTCTCTTCCTTGGCTGGGATCTAAAGGTGTATGTGAAAGAACAGTGACTTACATATATGTCAACTGGCATTATGTTAAGAGAACACTGTGAAGCTGGAATATGCATTTCCTCTTTTTAAAAAGAGCAAGAATATTTCTTCTGTGGAAAATTTTGTACCCATCAGGCCCAGGTTCTTCATATTTATCCTGGCTCACCCAGATATGGGTTTTCCAAGTGGCGCTAGTGGTGAAGAACCCACCTGCCAATGCAGGAGACACAAGAGGTGAGTTTGATCCCTAGGTTGGAGAAGATCTCCTGGAGAAGGGACTGGTTACCCACTCCAGTATTCCTGCCTGGAGAATCCCACAGACAGAGGAGCCTGGTGGACTGCAGTCCATGGAGTCACAAAGAGTCAGACACAACTGAAGTGATAGTACGCACACATGCACCCAGATATTTACTTTCCCCTCTACTAAAGATCTCACCAATAGAAAACAAGCTCACAGATGTGGAGAAGAGAGTCGTAGTTGCCAGAAACAAGGGATAGAGGGTGAAGAAAATGGATGGGGAGACAAAGGGACAAACTTCCAGTTATAAATTAAATAAGTTATAAGGATGTGCTATATTTTTAGAGTAGATTTTTAAAGCCTCACCATAAGAATAATACATAAATATGTATGGGGACTGATATTAATTAGACCTATTGTGATCATTTCATAATATGTATAAATACTGTATCATTATGTTGTACATTTGAAACTAATATAAAGTTACATATCAGTTATACCTCAAAAAAGATGTGTATTTATCATTTAATTACAGCATTTAGTCAGATTCTGCCTTCACTATTTCTCTATTCATTGCCGGGACTTAAAAGTTAGAAACTTTCACCCTTGAGCTTCATATGACGGATGTCCATCCATTCCAGAATTTATTGCTGTGGTGCACAACTATGATGAAAATCAATGTTATTTTGACAATTTGGTTCTTAAAGAAATGTTCTTTTCTAAAAATACCACAAAATATCTATTATGGGAATAGGAGACTGGTTACACAAAAGCTCCTTAACTAGAAATGATCATTTCTATTATATATTCATTTTGTGTGTGTGTGTGTCTCTCTTCCTTGGCTGGGATCTAAAGGTGTATGTGAAAGAACAGTGACTTACATATATGTCAACTGGCATTATGTTAAGAGAACACTGTGAAGCTGGAATATGCATTTCCTCTTTTTAAAAAGAGCAAGAATATTTCTTCTGTGGAAAATTTTGTACCCATCAGGCCCAGGTTCTTCATATTTATCCTGGCTCACCCAGATATGGGTTTTCCAAGTGGCGCTAGTGGTGAAGAACCCACCTGCCAATGCAGGAGACACAAGAGGTGAGTTTGATCCCTAGGTTGGAGAAGATCTCCTGGAGAAGGGACTGGTTACCCACTCCAGTATTCCTGCCTGGAGAATCCCACAGACAGAGGAGCCTGGTGGACTGCAGTCCATGGAGTCACAAAGAGTCAGACACAACTGAAGTGATAGTACGCACACATGCACCCAGATATTTACTTTCCCCTCTACTAAAGATCTCACCAATAGAAAACAAGCTCACAGATGTGGAGAAGAGAGTCGTAGTTGCCAGAAACAAGGGATAGAGGGTGAAGAAAATGGATGGGGAGACAAAGGGACAAACTTCCAGTTATAAATTAAATAAGTTATAAGGATGTGCTATATTTTTAGAGTAGATTTTTAAAGCCTCACCATAAGAATAATACATAAATATGTATGGGGACTGATATTAATTAGACCTATTGTGATCATTTCATAATATGTATAAATACTGTATCATTATGTTGTACATTTGAAACTAATATAAAGTTACATATCAGTTATACCTCAAAAAAGATGTGTATTTATCATTTAATTACAGCATTTAGTCAGATTCTGCCTTCACTATTTCTCTAAATTTATTTAATTTACTGAAGTGTCTACTACAAAAATCCAGTCTTGCATTAATATGACTCAAAGAAATATACATACATACACACACATATATATATATATACATATAATCTTTGCAAAACTGAAACACAGATGAAAAAGTAATCTTAAGGAAAAACACATGAATAGATCTCTGGGACTGAGCACAGTATATAAGGATATTTGTCCCCCAAAATATGCTGAACTATGGGTGGAGGTTAGTAACACTGTACAGGAGGCAGTAATCAAAACCTCCCTCCGCCTCAAGAAAAAGAAGTACAAAAAGGCAAAATGGTTGCCAGAGGAGGCCTTACAAATAGCTGAGAAAAGAAGAGATGTGAAAGGCAAAGGAGGGAAGGAAAGACACATCCATATGAATGCCAAGTTCCAGAGAACAGCAGGAAGAGACAAGAAAGCCTTCTGAAGCAAACAATGCAAAGAAATACAGGAAAACAATAGAATGGGAAAGACTAGAGATATCTACAAGAAAATTATAGATACCAAGGTTTCATACATGTTTCATGCAAAGATAGGCACAATAAAGGACAGAAACAGTATGGACCTAATAGAAACAGAAGATATTAAGAAGAGGTGGAAAGAATACACAGAACTATGCCAAAAAAGATCTTAATGAGCTGGATGATCACGATGGCGTGAACCCTCAACTAGACCCGGACATCTAAATGTATAGTTTCCTTCACCAATGCTGACAGTCCAAGTACAAAAGCTCACAAAAATGTGAGAAGAGAGTCGTAGTTGCCAGAAACAAGGGATAGAGGGTGAAGAAAATGGATGGGAGACAAAGGGACAAACTTCCAGTTATAAATTAAATAAGTTATAAGGATGTGCTATATTTTTAGAGTAGATTTTTAAAGCCTCACCATAAGAATAATACATAAATATGTATGGGGACTGATATTAATTAGACCTATTGTGATCATTTCATAATATGTATAAATACTGTATCATTATGTTGTACATTTGAAACTAATATAAAGTTACATATCAGTTATACCTCAAAAAAGATGTGTATTTATCATTTAATTACAGCATTTAGTCAGATTCTGCCTTCACTATTTCTCTAAATTTATTTAATTTACTGAAGTGTCTACTACAAAAATCCAGTCTTGCATTAATATGACTCAAAGAAATATACATACATACACACACATATATATATATATACATATAATCTTTGCAAAACTGAAACACAGATGAAAAAGTAATCTTAAGGAAAAACACATGAATAGATCTCTGGGACTGAGCACAGTATATAAGGATATTTGTCCCCCAAAATATGCTGAACTATGGGTGGAGGTTAGTAACACTGTACAGGAGGCAGTAATCAAAACCTCCCTCCGCCTCAAGAAAAAGAAGTACAAAAAGGCAAAATGGTTGCCAGAGGAGGCCTTACAAATAGCTGAGAAAAGAAGAGATGTGAAAGGCAAAGGAGGGAAGGAAAGACACATCCATATGAATGCCAAGTTCCAGAGAACAGCAGGAAGAGACAAGAAAGCCTTCTGAAGCAAACAATGCAAAGAAATACAGGAAAACAATAGAATGGGAAAGACTAGAGATATCTACAAGAAAATTATAGATACCAAGGTTTCATACATGTTTCATGCAAAGATAGGCACAATAAAGGACAGAAACAGTATGGACCTAATAGAAACAGAAGATATTAAGAAGAGGTGGAAAGAATACACAGAACTATGCCAAAAAAGATCTTAATGAGCTGGATGATCACGATGGCGTGAACCCTCAACTAGACCCGGACATCTAAATGTATAGTTTCCTTCACCAATGCTGACAGTCCAAGTATCAAGATTAAGGCTCTGATCAGCAACAGAAAAAGCAAATTCTGAGATTTTCATCTGGCACTATATCCTGGCAGTACCAGACATGGCGTCAAGCTGTTGCTACCATCATGGAAAAAGGAGTGATAGATCCTCAGCTGAATAGATTCATATACTAGACTAATGCTCAGGTTTGCCTTTCCAGTCTGAAACATTTCTGTCAGCACCACCATTCATGCTTTATCTGCCATTTTGCCATTGTACATATTATTGTGGGACTCACAGCATGGCCAAGGAATGGCAGAATAACCTACTGGAGGCTCAATGATAAAATTGCCTGTGATATGTCAATTACACATTAGGGATGCTATTCTATGAGATGTGGTATATTCCTCCAAGCAGAGGCCATATCTCGTGCCATCTACTCTAGAAGCATCTGCCCACTGGCAGCAAACATACCACCATTCCCTATCTGTAAACTTGGTCAGTTGGCTGGGAAGTTTTAGTGATGGAACAATAGTATTGACTGATGGGACTGATTTCAAATCAGAGCAAACTGAGCCACTATTATTCAATGAGGATAAGGAGAGTATACTGACGACCAGACACTATCACTGATGCACTGCTTAGTATTCCTTTTAAGAGGATGTTAGTCAAGAAGAGGGTGGCAAGAATACATCCTAGACAAAAGATCTAGACAAAAAGGTCTTAATGGCCCAGATAACCACAAGGGTGTGATCACTCACCCAGAGCCAGACATCCTAAAGTGGGGTATCAAGTGAGCAATAGGAAGCATTTCTATGAATAAAGCTAGTGGAGGTGAGGCAATTCCAGCTGAGTGATTTAAAATCCTAAAAGATGATGCTGTTAAAGTGCTGCACTCAATATGTCAGCAAATTTGGAAAACTCAGCAATGGCTGCAGGACTAGAAAAGGTCAGTTTTCATTCCAGTCCCAAAGAAGGGCAATGCCAAAGAATGTTCAAACTACTGCACACTTGCACTTATTTCCTATGCCAGCACAGTAATGCTCAAAATCCTCCAAGCTAGGCTTCAACAATACATGAACTGAGAACTTTCAGATGTATGAACTGGATTTAGAAAAGGCAGAGGAACCAGAAATCAAATTGCCAAGATCCACTGGATCACAGAAAAAGACAGAGAATTCCAGAAAAACATCTACTTCTGCCTCAGTAACTATGCTGAAACCTTTGACTTTGTGGATCACAACAAACTTGAAAATTCTGAAAGGGATAGGAATGCCAGACCACCTAGCCTACCTCCGGAGAAACCTGTACACAGGTCAAGAAGCAACAGTTAGAACTGGACATGGAAAAATGGACTGGTTTCTTACAATGTATATTGCACCCTGCTTATTTAACTTCTATCAGAAACATATACACCACCATTCATGCTTTATCTGCCATTTTGCCATTGTACATATTATTGTGGGACTCACAGCATGGCCAAGGAATGGCAGAATAACCTACTGAGGCTCAATGATAAAATTGCCTGTGATATGTCAATTACACATTAGGGATGCTATTCTATGAGATGTGGTATATTCCTCCAAGCAGAGGCCATATCTCGTGCCATCTACTCTAGAAGCATCTGCCCACTGGCAGCAAACATACCACCATTCCCTATCTGTAAACTTGGTCAGTTGGCTGGGAAGTTTTAGTGATGGAACAATAGTATTGACTGATGGGACTGATTTCAAATCAGAGCAAACTGAGCCACTATTATTCAATGAGGATAAGGAGAGTATACTGACGACCAGACACTATCACTGATGCACTGCTTAGTATTCCTTTTAAGAGGATGTTAGTCAAGAAGAGGGTGGCAAGAATACATCCTAGACAAAAGATCTAGACAAAAAGGTCTTAATGGCCCAGATAACCACAAGGGTGTGATCACTCACCCAGAGCCAGACATCCTAAAGTGGGGTATCAAGTGAGCAATAGGAAGCATTTCTATGAATAAAGCTAGTGGAGGTGAGGCAATTCCAGCTGAGTGATTTAAAATCCTAAAAGATGATGCTGTTAAAGTGCTGCACTCAATATGTCAGCAAATTTGGAAAACTCAGCAATGGCTGCAGGACTAGAAAAGGTCAGTTTTCATTCCAGTCCCAAAGAAGGGCAATGCCAAAGAATGTTCAAACTACTGCACACTTGCACTTATTTCCTATGCCAGCACAGTAATGCTCAAAATCCTCCAAGCTAGGCTTCAACAATACATGAACTGAGAACTTTCAGATGTATGAACTGGATTTAGAAAAGGCAGAGGAACCAGAAATCAAATTGCCAAGATCCACTGGATCACAGAAAAAGACAGAGAATTCCAGAAAAACATCTACTTCTGCCTCAGTAACTATGCTGAAACCTTTGACTTTGTGGATCACAACAAACTTGAAAATTCTGAAAGGGATAGGAATGCCAGACCACCTAGCCTACCTCCGGAGAAACCTGTACACAGGTCAAGAAGCAACAGTTAGAACTGGACATGGAAAAATGGACTGGTTTCAAATAGGGAAAGGAGTACATCAAGGCTGTATATTGCACCCTGCTTATTTAACTTCTATGCAGAATACATCATGTGAAATACTGGGCTGGATGAAACTAAAACTGGAATCAAGGCTGCCAGGAGAAGCATCAGTAACCTCAAGTATGCAGATGACGGACACCACACTAATGGCAGAAAGCGAAAATTACATAAAGAGTCTCTTGATCAAGGTGAAAGAGGAGAGTGGAGAGCTGGCTTAAAACTCAACATTCGAGGAGAAGCCAAGATGGCGGAGGAATGAGGGGAAGATTTCACCAGCTCCCCAACAGAATCACCAGAACTAATCAAGAAAAGAACCACCAACAACAAACCAGCCGCTAGACGACAGAAGAACTCCACAGGTCCGCGAGAATAGAAGAGTGAATAGCCAGAAATTTCCCGGAGCTAGGGTTCTAAGAATCCTCTGTCCTAACCCCACACCGGACCGCACCGACGGAGAGCGCACCAGCAAGTGCCCTAAAAGGGGGCCTAAGCAGAGCCTCGGGGGAGAAAGGGCAGCGCTCAGCGTGAAAACACCAAGAATCCGCCCGGATGGCCGGCAGAAATTAAGACACTGCGAAGATAGGATACAGCAGGGCCGAGCAGAACACGCTTGCTGCCTGGCGACCTCAGGCCGGACTGAACGAGACGGGAGAGCGCCCAGTGTGAGGATCGCAGCGCTTGGCCGCCGGGCGAAAATTGCGACTTTCCGCCTGGCACCGGGTGAGTTCAAACACTCCTAGTGGGGGACTGGCTGAAGGGGAAGTCGCCCGCAGATTGCTGACCAGGGACCGGGCTCGAGCGGGACGGGGAGACTTGTGCCTACCTTTGGGACTTGGAGGCGCAACCGGCAGTGCGCGCACCAGTGGCGGAAGAACCCCTGCACCCCCATAGCTGCACCCCCATAGCTACACCCGCAGCGGCGGAAGCCGGGAGAAGGGCAGGTATCACGCCCAACACGGGATTGCGCGCGCACCACTGTCCCCCGCCCGACGGACTGGGATCAGCCCGCGCCCCCGCCCAACCCGGGACGGCGAGCGCACCGCGGTCCCCCGCCCAACGGACAGAGATCAGCCCGCCGTCCCCGCCAGCATCTGAGCTTGCAGACCGGTGCCATAAGGAAAAGGCTGCATCATCAAGACAACACCATCGAGAGCAGACTGGCTTCCAGACAGATGAGCGGATAAAAACCAGGGACAGTATTTAGCTTTTTTGTTTATCTGTTGTGGACGGTTCTGCTTATTCGTTTAATTGGTCAGGTTTGGGTTTGGTTTTTTTTTGTTTTTGTTTTTGTTTTTTTCTCTCTCTCTCTTTGATCTCTTCTTATTAAGTTTCTCCTCGTTTTTTTTTTTTTTTTGTAATTTTTAATTTTTTGATTTTTAATTATTAATTTTTTATTATTATTATTTTTTTAAATTTTAATTCTTGAACTTCCAATTTTCTTTCCTCTTTCCCACTCCTTCCTCCCTCTATGTTCTAAATCTAAAACTTTCTCCTATATACCACTACCCCCTAGATAAATATTTCCGACCTTCCTGTCTCCACTATTCTCTCCCAGCTGCACTAAACAAAACAACACACTAATCTTGGCTACATAACCCTATAAAATCCTTCCAAGTTGAATCTATTCCTTCTCATTACCCATACATTTTCCACCTTCTCACTCCCAACACATGTCTTAGTTAAAAATTGCTTTCAATGACGAAATAGTCCAAGCCAGAACCCTACCCAAGATCTATTTTTCCAGGCACTATTCTAATTAACTCAGAGCTTAATGGGCAAGTACTATCTTTGATTGTGTCGTTTGCCAGGAAAATTTCCTGTGCTTTATCACTGTAAAACTGGTTAGATGTGGTTATTGCTGTGTATGTATATATATCTTATGACTAGGTTAGAAAACATCTGCATGCTTTTATGACTGTCACCCATTAGGGACACACCTCTTGCCCCTCAGTTGCTAGTATTTGAACTAATAACACGGAACACTATAGCAAACCAGGCACAGAGCCTACATCTCCTGACCAATCATCAAACCAAGGATCCTCGAACTAGAAGCCCTGATTCCAAGACCCCACACTATCAAAGAACATACAACACTAGAGATGAAACGACAGAGAAACACTGCACAAATGAAGGACCAAGCTAGAGAATCACAGCCTCAAATGACAGAGGAGGAGATAGACAAATTATCTGAAAGAGAATTCAGAAAAACTATTCTAATGAGGATGCAAAACACCGAAAACAGAATATTAGAGGAAATTAGTGCATTGAGAAAAGACATGCAGGAAATGAAAAATAAGCAAATAGAGACCAGCAACTCAATTGCTGAACTCAAAAATACGACAGAAGGCCTCAACAGTAAACTATCTGAGGCTGAAGAATGGATAAGCGTGCTGGAAGATAGACTGGTGGAAATAACTGGTGAGGAACAGAACAAAGCCGAAAGAATGAAAAGAACTGAGGAAAGCCTCAGGGACCTATGGGACAATATCAAACGCACCAACATTAGAATTATAGGAGTCCCAGAAGAAGAAGAAGGGAAGAAAGGTTACGAAAAAATTCTTGAAGAGGTTATTGTAGAAAACTTCCCCAACATGGGAAAGGAAATAGTCAGCCATGTCCAAGAAGCACAAAGAGTTCCATACAGGATAAACCCTAGAAGAAAAACACCAAGGCACATTCTAATCAAACTAACACACATACTAATCTTGGCTACATAACCCTATAAAATCCTTCCAAGTTGAATCTATTCCTTCTCATTACCCATACATTTTCCACCTTCTCACTCCCAACACATGTCTTAGTTAAAATTGCTTTCAATGACGAAATAGTCCAAGCCAGAACCCTACCCAAGATCTATTTTTCCAGGCACTATTCTAATTAACTCAGAGCTTAATGGGCAAGTACTATCTTTGATTGTGTCGTTTGCCAGGAAAATTTCCTGTGCTTTATCACTGTAAAACTGGTTAGATGTGGTTATTGCTGTGTATGTATATATATCTTATGACTAGGTTAGAAAACATCTGCATGCTTTTATGACTGTCACCCATTAGGGACACACCTCTTGCCCCTCAGTTGCTAGTATTTGAACTAATAACACGGAACACTATAGCAAACCAGGCACAGAGCCTACATCTCCTGACCAATCATCAAACCAAGGATCCTCGAACTAGAAGCCCTGATTCCAAGACCCCACACTATCAAAGAACATACAACACTAGAGATGAAACGACAGAGAAACACTGCACAAATGAAGGACCAAGCTAGAGAATCACAGCCTCAAATGACAGAGGAGGAGATAGACAAATTATCTGAAAGAGAATTCAGAAAAACTATTCTAATGAGGATGCAAAACACCGAAAACAGAATATTAGAGGAAATTAGTGCATTGAGAAAAGACATGCAGGAAATGAAAAATAAGCAAATAGAGACCACCAACTCAATTGCTGAACTCAAAAATACGATAGAAGGCCTCAACAGTAGACTATCTGAGGCTGAAGAATGGATAAGCGTGCTGGAAGATAGACTGGTGGAAATAACTGGTGAGGAACAGAACAAAGCCGAAAGAATGAAAAGAACTGAGGAAAGCCTCAGGGACCTATGGGACAATATCAAACGCACCAACATTAGAATTATAGGAGTCCCAGAAGAAGAAGAAGGGAAGAAAGGTTACGAAAAAATTCTTGAAGAGGTTATTGTAGAAAACTTCCCCAGCATGGGAAAGGAAATAGTCAGCCATGTCCAAGAAGCACAAAGAGTTCCATACAGGATAAACCCTAGAAGAAACACACCAAGGCACATTCTAATCAAACTAACACAGACTAAATATAAAGACAGATTACTAAAAGCAGCTAGAAGCAAACAACAAATAACATATAAAGGAAACCCCATACGTCTAACTGCAGATCTCTCAACAGAAACCCTGCAGGCCAGAAGAGAATGGCAGGACACATTTAAACGGCTAAAAGAGAATAACCTCCAACCACGAATTCTCTACCCAGCAAAAATCTCATTCAGAATCGATGGAGAAGTCAAAAGCTTCTCAGACAGACAAAAACTAAAAGAATTCTGTACCACAAAACCAGCCCTACAACAAGTGTTAAAGGGCCTGATATAGCCAATAAATACAAGAATAGAAGAAGTCCTACAAACCAAACCCCAGACTTCTAAGAAGATGACAATAGGAACATTCGTATCAATAATTACTTTGAATGTAAATGGATTAAATGCTCCAACCAAACAACACAGGTTGGCTGAATGGATCAAGAAACATGACCCATATATATGCTGTTTACAAGAGACCCACTTCAGACCTAGAGACATTCATAGACTGAAAGTGAAAGGCTGGAAAAAGATATTCCATGCAAATGGAAATCAAAAGAAAGCTGGAGTGGCAATCCTCATATCAGACAAAATAGATTTTAAAGTAAAGAAGATTCTAAGAGACAAGGCAGGTCATTACATCATGATTAAAGGATCCATCCAAGAGGAAGACATAACAGTCATGAACATCTACGCAGCCAACACAGGGGCACCTCAATACATAAGACAGATACTTTCAGACTTAAAAGAAGAAATCAATAATAACACAATAATAGTAGGAGACTTTAACACTCCTCTCACACCAATGGATAGATCATCTAAACAGAAAATTAATAAAGAAACACAAGCCTTAAATGCCACACTAGAAAAGATGGACCTCATCGATATCTTTAAGACGTTCCATCCAAAAGCAGAAGAATACACTTTCTTCTCAAGTGCTCACGGAACATTCTCCAAGATAGACCACACCTTGGGCCACAAATCTAACCTCAGTCAATTCAAGAAAACTGAAATTATATCAACCATCTTCTCAGACCACAATGCAATGAGACTAGAGATCAACCACAGGAAAAAAATCACTAAAAATACAAACACATGGCGATTAAACAACACTTACCTAAAAAACCAACTGATCACTGAGGAAATCAAAGAAGAAATTAAAAAATTCCTAGAAGAAAATGACAATGAATATACGACCGTGCAAAACTTATGGGACACTGCAAAAGCAGTCCTAAGGGGGAAATTTATAGCAATACAATCCCACCTCAAGAAACTAGGAAAATATGAAGCAGATGACCTAACCCTCCGCTTAAAACAATTGGAAAAAAAAGAACAGAAACATCCCAAAGCCAGCAGAAGACGTGAAATTATAAAGACTAGAGCAGAAATAAATCAGAAAGAAATGAAAGAAACTATAGTTCAAATAAATAAAACAAAAAGCTTGTTCTTTGAAAAGGTAAACAAAATCGATAAGCCTCTGGCGAGACTCATCAAGAAAAAGAGGGAGAAGAACCAGATCAACAAAATCAAAAACGAAAAAGGAGAGATTACAACAGATAATGTAGAAATCCAAAGGATGACAAGAGACTATTATGAGCACCTCTATGGCAACAAACTGGACAACCTGGAAGTGAAAGGAGTATTCCATGCAAATGGAAATCAAAAGAAAGCTGGAGTGGCAATCCTCATATCAGACAAAATAGATTTTAAAGTAAAGAAGATTCTAAGAGACAAGGCAGGTCATTACATCATGATTAAAGGATCCATCCAAGAGGAAGACATAACAGTCATGAACATCTACGCAGCCAACACAGGGGCACCTCAATACATAAGACAGATACTTTCAGACTTAAAAGAAGAAATCAATAATAACACAATAATAGTAGGAGACTTTAACACTCCTCTCACACCAATGGATAGATCATCTAAACAGAAAATTAATAAAGAAACACAAGCCTTAAATGCCACACTAGAAAAGATGGACCTCATCGATATCTTTAAGACGTTCCATCCAAAAGCAGAAGAATACACTTTCTTCTCAAGTGCTCACGGAACATTCTCCAAGATAGACCACACCTTGGGCCACAAATCTAACCTCAGTCAATTCAAGAAAACTGAAATTATATCAACCATCTTCTCAGACCACAATGCAATGAGACTAGAGATCAACCACAGGAAAAAAATCACTAAAAATACAAACACATGGCGATTAAACAACACTTACCTAAAAAACCAACTGATCACTGAGGAAATCAAAGAAGAAATTAAAAAATTCCTAGAAGAAAATGACAATGAATATACGACCGTGCAAAACTTATGGGACACTGCAAAAGCAGTCCTAAGGGGGAAATTTATAGCAATACAATCCCACCTCAAGAAACTAGGAAAATATGAAGCAGATGACCTAACCCTCCGCTTAAAACAATTGGAAAAAGAAGAACAGAAACATCCCAAAGCCAGCAGAAGACGTGAAATTATAAAGACTAGAGCAGAAATAAATCAGAAAGAAATGAAAGAAACTATAGTTCAAATAAATAAAACAAAAAGCTGGTTCTTCGAAAAGGTAAACAAAATCGATAAGCCTCTGGCGAGACTCATCAAGAAAAAGAGGGAGAAGAACCAGATCAACAAAATCAAAAACGAAAAAGGAGAGATTACAACAGATAATGTAGAAATCCAAAGGATGACAAGAGACTATTATGAGCACCTCTATGGCAACAAACTGGACAACCTGGAAGAAATGGACAGTTTCTTGGGGAAGATCAATCTCCCAAGACTGAGCCAGGAAGAAACAGAAACTTTGAACAACCCAATCACAAGCTCAGAAATTGAATCTGTGATTAAAAATCTACCCAAAAATAAAAGCCCAGGACCAGATGACTTCACAGCCGAATTCTACAAAACATTTAAAGAAGACCTAATGCCTGTCCTTCTAAAACTCTTTCAAAAAATTGCACAGGAAGGAAAACTTCCAAACACATTCTACGAGGCCACCATCACCCTGATACCCAAACCAGGCAAAGTCAACACAAAAAAGGAAAATTACAGACCGATTTCTCTGATGAACTTAGATGCCAAGATCCTCAACAAAATCCTAGCAAACAGAATTCAATGACACATCAAAAAACTCATACATCATGATCAAGTCGGGTTCATCCCAGGCATTCAAGGCTTCTTTAACATCCGCAAATCAATCAATGTGATACACCATATTAACAAACTGAGATACAAAAATCACATGATCATTTCAATAGATGCAGAAAAAGCCTTCGACAAAGTACAACACCCATTCATGATAAAAACTCTTCAGAAAATGGGCATAGAAGGAACCTATCTCAACATAGTGAAAGCCATCTATGAGAAGCCCACAGCGAACATTGTCCTCAATGGAGAAAAACTGAAAGCATTCCCTCTAAGATCAGGAACAAGACAGGGGTGTCCACCTTCACCACTACTATTCAACATAGTCCTGGAAGTTCTAGCAACAGCAATAAGAGAAGAGAAAGAAATCAAAGGAATCCAGATTGGAAAGGAAGAAGTCAAGCTCTCTCTTTTTGCAGATGACATGATATTATACATAGAAAATCCCAAAGAATCTATTACAAAGCTACTAGAGCTAATCAATGAATTCAGCAAAGTCACAGGATACAAAGTCAACACACAGAAATCACTGGCATTCCTATACACAAACAATGAAAAATCAGAAAATGAAATCAAAGAGGCAGTCCCCTTCACCATTGCAACCAAAAGAATCAAATATCTAGGAATAAACCTACCCAAAGAAACAAAAGAACTGTACACAGAAAATTACAAGACACTCATGAAAGAAATTAAAGAAGACTTAAACAGATGGAGAGATATCCCATGTTCCTGGGTCGGAAGAATCAATATTGTGAAAATGACCATACTACCAAATATCATCTACAGATTCAATGCAATACCTATCCAACTTCCATTGACATTTTTCACAGAACTAGACCAAAGGATCACACAGTTCATATGGAAACAAAAAAGACCTCGAATAGCCAAAGCAATCCTGAGAAAGAAAAACGGAGCTGGAGGGATCAGCCTCCCTAACTTCAGACTCTACTACAAAGCAACAGTCCTCAAGACAGTATGGTACTGGCATAGAAACAGAACTATAGACCAATGGAACAAGATCGAGAACCCAGAGATAAACCCACGCACCTATGGGTACCTTATTTTTGACAAAGGAGGCGAACATATAAAATGGGACAAAGACAGCCTCTTCAACAAGTGGTGCTGGGAGAATTGGACAGCTACATGCAAAAAAATGAAGGTGGAACATTCCCTGACACCATACACTAAGATCAACTCAAAATGGATTAAAGACCTAAATGTAAGACAAGAAACCATCAAACTCTTAGAGGAGAATATAGGCAAAACCCTCAAGGACATCAATCAAAGCAAGATCTTCTCTGACCCACCAACTAAAATAGCAGAACTGAAAAGAAAAATGAACATATGGGACTTCATGAAACTTAAAAGCTTTTGTACAGCTAAAGAAATTACAAAAAAGCTCAACAGACACCCCACAGAGTGGGAGAAAATCATAGCAAATGAAAAACAACAGAAAGAAATCAAAGGAATCCAGATTGGAAAGGAAGAAGTCAAGCTCTCTCTTTTTGCAGATGACATGATATTATACATAGAAAATCCCAAAGAATCTATTACAAAGCTACTAGAGCTAATCAATGAATTCAGCAAAGTCACAGGATACAAAGTCAACACACAGAAATCACTGGCATTCCTATACACAAACAATGAAAAATCAGAAAATGAAATCAAAGAGGCAGTCCCCTTCACCATTGCAACCAAAAGAATCAAATATCTAGGAATAAACCTACCCAAAGAAACAAAAGAACTGTACACAGAAAATTACAAGACACTCATGAAAGAAATTAAAGAAGACTTAAACAGATGGAGAGATATCCCATGTTCCTGGGTCGGAAGAATCAATATTGTGAAAATGACCATACTACCAAATATCATCTACAGATTCAATGCAATACCTATCCAACTTCCATTGACATTTTTCACAGAACTAGACCAAAGGATCACACAGTTCATATGGAAACAAAAAAGACCTCGAATAGCCAAAGCAATCCTGAGAAAGAAAAACGGAGCTGGAGGGATCAGCCTCCCTAACTTCAGACTCTACTACAAAGCAACAGTCCTCAAGACAGTATGGTACTGGCATAGAAACAGAACTATAGACCAATGGAACAAGATCGAGAACCCAGAGATAAACCCACGCACCTATGGGTACCTTATTTTTGACAAAGGAGGCGAACATATAAAATGGGACAAAGACAGCCTCTTCAACAAGTGGTGCTGGGAGAATTGGACAGCTACATGCAAAAAAATGAAGGTGGAACATTCCCTGACACCATACACTAAGATCAACTCAAAATGGATTAAAGACCTAAATGTAAGACAAGAAACCATCAAACTCTTAGAGGAGAATATAGGCAAAACCCTCAAGGACATCAATCAAAGCAAGATCTTCTCTGACCCACCAACTAAAATAGCAGAACTGAAAAGAAAAATGAACATATGGGACTTCATGAAACTTAAAAGCTTTTGTACAGCTAAAGAAATTACAAAAAAGCTCAACAGACACCCCACAGAGTGGGAGAAAATCATAGCAAATGAAACAACAGACAAAGAATTAATCTCCAAAATCTACAAGCAACTCAGACAACTCAGCACAGGGAAAACGAACAACCCAATCAAAAAATGGGAAAAAGACCTAAAGAGACGCCTCTCCAAAGAGGACATACAGATGGCCCAAAAGCACATGAAACGATGCTCAACCTCACTTATTATTAGAGAAATGCAAATTAAAACTACAATGAGATATCACCTCACACCCGTCAGAATGGCCATCTTCAAGAAATCTGCAGACAATAAATGCTGGAGAGGGTGCGGAGAAAAGGGAACCCTCTTGCATTGCTGGTGGGAATGTAAATTGATACAGCCTCTATGGAAGACAGTCTGGAGATTTCTTAAAAAACTAAAAATAGAAGCACCCTATGACCCAGCAATCCCACTCTTAGGCTTATATCCTGATGAAATCAAAACGGAAAGAAGCACCTGTACCCCAATGTTCATTGCAGCTCTCTATACAATAGCCAAAACATGGAAGCAACCTAGATGTCCATCGACGAATGAATGGATCCAGAAGCTCTGGTACATATATACAATGGAATACTACTCAGCTGTTAAAAGAAATGCAGAAGACTCAATCCTAATGAAGTGGCTGGCTCTAGAACCTATCATAAAAAGTGAAGTAAGTCAAAAAGAGAAAGACAAATACAGTATACTAACACACATATATGGAATCTAGTAGGACGGTCTTGATATCACACACAGGGAACTCATGAAAAAAAAAAAAAAAAGACAGAGCATAGACATAGGGACATCGTGGTGAATAAATAGGGAGGGGGAAGCATGGAGGAAGTAACAAGGAAACCTATAGTGTTATGTGTGGAAAAGATAGCTAGTGTCACAGTGCTAATGGAATAGGAGTGCTTACAATGGCTTGGGGCAAAGGTCTGGAGGGGTGGGATGGGGACCATGGATATGCATATGACTGATCTGGGAACATACATGTATGTGAACAACAAAACTCTGTAAAACCTTTAAAATAAAGAATAAAAAAAAAAATAATAAGTGATATCATTTAAAAAAATAAATAAATAAAACTCAACATTCAAAAAATGCAGATCATGATATTTGGTCCCATTACTTCATGGAAAATATATGTGGAAAAATGGAAACAGTGACAGATTTTATTTTCTGGGCTCCAAAAATCACTGCAGATGGTGACTACAGCCATGAAATTAAAACACATTTTCTTCTTGGATGAAAAGCTATGACAAACCTAGACAATGTATTAAAAACCGGAGACATCACTTTGTCATCAAAGGTTCGTACAACCAAAGCTCTGGTTTTCCCAGTAGTCATGTATGGATGTGAGTGTTGGACCATAAAGAAGGCTGAATGCCAAAGAGTTGATGCCTTTGAACTGTGGTGTTGGAGAAGACTCTTGAGAGTCCCTTGGACAGCAAGGGAATTAAACCAGTCAATCCTAAAGGAAATCAACCCTGAATATTCACTGGAAGAACTGATGCTGAAGCTGAAACTAAAGCTCTAATACTTTGGTCATCTGATGCAAAGGTCTAGCTCACTGGAAAAGACCCTGATTCTGGGAAAGATTGAAACCAGGAGAAGAAGAAGAAATGAGGAAAAGATGGCTAGATGGCATCAAAGTCAATGGACATGAGTTTGAGCAAACTCTGGGAGATGTTTAAGGACAGGGAAACCTGGCATGCTGCAGTCCATGGGGTCCCAAAGAGTCACACACAACTGAGCAACTGAACAACAAGTACACTGGAAACTTTTACATGGAAATCTGACACAGATATGACCACCAAGGATTCAATCTATGTAAATACAAAAGTTTGGGTCAGATCACAGAAGAAGAATCTTATTTAGTTGAGATACAGATAAAAGGTAATCCTCAACCACAATCACTGAGAATAATTATTTCATTTTTACTCATTACAATCTTAATTGGTCCCAAAATTATCCTGATTCACAGTGTTTTCGTGTATTTTAACAACAATAAAATATTTTTCCATCAGAAGATTAGGCATATAATTACTTAGATAGACGTAATTATTTATGGATTTTTTAACTTCGACTCTTGGTCCATTTGAAATTTGATGCATAGTTTGAGGTATTTATATGTTCCTGCCTTAACAATTAATAATCTTACCATTATTGAATGGCTTTAAATTCATTTATTTTAATTATAATAAATAATGAAGTATTTCTCAGATGGGTGAAGCATAATCTTTATTACTTATAAATATTATTTATTTATATTTATCTTGTATGAAGTAAAACAAATATGTACTATGTTTACTGCTGGCAACAGAAATCCTTTTCATATGGAACACTCTTTGAAAAGAAGCACATATTGGATAAATTAATAAAATAATGTAGAAAATTTTCTAATGAGAAGTCAGAACTGGTGAACACTGTATCACAGTTCAGTACAAATAGCTCTTACTTTCCTCTTTCCTCCTTCCTCTTGCACGTGCCCCTTGCAAATTTGGCATTTCTCTTGTTCATTCTGTTCTTTCTCTCTGTTGCTCATTAAAATGTTACATTTTATACCCAGTATTGCTCACATTTTACAAGGTTTTTATTATTTAGATAGAAGCAAACTACTTGTGCATGGCTGGTTTTCAGTGTACTCACTGCTTCAGTGATATGTCTCAGGCACCTAATGCCATACAGTGCATTATGAGTTTCCCGTAAGTAAATTATATTACTTGGAGATAATCTTCTTTTATAACAAAAAGATATAGCTCATTTAGTGAGATATCTAACAGCAAATTTCACTGAAAATGTGCCTGCAATCACTAAATATTTTCCATTGTGTATATCATATCCCTGATTTATTTTTTATCATATATTTCTACAACATAACCTTGTTTATGACTACTGAGGTTTTAAATGTTCATACCCAATTTTATGCTTTTATTTTAGTGATTTCTGATTGCATGACTCAAAATTTGTAATCAAGGAAGTTCAACTCTGCTGTACTTTTTGTTTGGTTTTCATGGTTATTTTATTGTTGTTAATATACAGCGTATCACTTAAAGTCCATGAACCTGTGTTTCTGAAAATTGGCTAATTGGTTTTAACTTCACATCCTGCTTCATTTTCAAGAGATGGAAGCTTTGTTGAATGGCTTCAGCTTTTTTTTTTCAATGGCTTATTATGATAGACGTAATTATTTATGGATTTTTTAACTTCGACTCTTGGTCCATTTGAAATTTGATGCATAGTTTGAGGTATTTATATGTTCCTGCCTTAACAATTAATAATCTTACCATTATTGAATGGCTTTAAATTCATTTATTTTAATTATAATAAATAATGAAGTATTTCTCAGATGGGTGAAGCATAATCTTTATTACTTATAAATATTATTTATTTATATTTATCTTGTATGAAGTAAAACAAATATGTACTATGTTTACTGCTGGCAACAGAAATCCTTTTCATATGGAACACTCTTTGAAAAGAAGCACATATTGGATAAATTAATAAAATAATGTAGAAAATTTTCTAATGAGAAGTCAGAACTGGTGAACACTGTATCACAGTTCAGTACAAATAGCTCTTACTTTCCTCTTTCCTCCTTCCTCTTGCACGTGCCCCTTGCAAATTTGGCATTTCTCTTGTTCATTCTGTTCTTTCTCTCTGTTGCTCATTAAAATGTTACATTTTATACCCAGTATTGCTCACATTTTACAAGGTTTTTATTATTTAGATAGAAGCAAACTACTTGTGCATGGCTGGTTTTCAGTGTACTCACTGCTTCAGTGATATGTCTCAGGCACCTAATGCCATACAGTGCATTATGAGTTTTTCCCGTAAGTAAATTATATTACTTGGAGATAATCTTCTTTTATAACAAAAAGATATAGCTCATTTAGTGAGATATCTAACAGCAAATTTCACTGAAAATGTGCCTGCAATCACTAAATATTTTCCATTGTGTATATCATATCCCTGATTTATTTTTTATCATATATTTCTACAACATAACCTTGTTTATGACTACTGAGGTTTTAAATGTTCATACCCAATTTTATGCTTTTATTTTAGTGATTTCTGATTGCATGACTCAAAATTTGTAATCAAGGAAGTTCAACTCTGCTGTACTTTTTGTTTGGTTTTCATGGTTATTTTATTGTTGTTAATATACAGCGTATCACTTAAAGTCCATGAACCTGTGTTTCTGAAAATTGGCTAATTGGTTTTAACTTCACATCCTGCTTCATTTTCAAGAGATGGAAGCTTTGTTGAATGGCTTCAGATCATGTTTAAGTTTTAAATTGAAAATTTCAAGTTTAGTGCCATAATTAATTAAATGTTGGCATCCTTTTATATGTGAAACACTTCTCATTTTAATCTTATGAAGCATTTTGGAAAAAAGTACATAGGCAAGGAGCAGCAATAAAATCAAGTAATGGCTCTACTGAAAGTTTAACATAATTACCTCCATCTTTCATTTTAGAAATTGGGTTTTGGTGAAAAAAAAAATTCATGTTTACTACACCCATTACTCTGTATTAACTTACTTTCATGAAATATCAAGCAGAAGCATGGGGTGGTTTGGAACTAGTAGGAGAGAGACATTTTTCAGGAAAAATGAAATGAAACCACTGAGAAAGACTTATTCTTAATGTATTGAGACCTATGAATCTGACACTTCTGAGGGAAAAACAAAGCCCATCTCCAGAAATTGTAAAACCTTAAACACTAACACCTTTTACTCGGGTTTAAATAGTCATGAATGCTATTTGCTGACATACTGTCCTATCCTATCCTATCAATGCAAACATATGAAACGTTTGCCTATAAATTACAAGAAGTAATAGTACCTTATAGGATCTATATAGTTTTGCATTTTCAATATAAAACCACTTAAAGTCAACTTTTTAAAATTCTAAGAAATGTAAAATTGCCAGATCTATATATATCGACAAAAGAAATCCATGAGTACTGGAAGCAATCAAATAGTCCAGGGGACAAAAACAGAACTAAAAAAAAAAAAAAAGGCAAACTGTCAAGGACTAGATCAGACCTAATCAAGTTCTAGAAGCATCACATGAGAAAAATTCAATAGGGTATAATCACCAAGAAAGAGCATAGAATATATGTGTTATATTCGTGCATGATGTCTTTAAAGATATAGGGACAAAATTTAGAAGCATTAAATGTGCAATATGTAGCCATTCTTGAAAGAATTTAATCAAACCACATTCTAAAACATTTGCTCTGTTTTAAGGCTTTCCAGGAGGCTCACTCAGTGGTACAGAACCTTATGCCAATGCAGCAGACACGGCTTCAATCCCTGGTTCTGGAAGACCCCCTGGAGAAGGAACTAACAATCCAACCCAATATTCTTGTCTGGGGAATTCTATGGAAATTTACATGAACAGATAGCAAGAGTAAACCACACCCTAAAAATAACCCTTCTTATGTCAAATGCAAAACTTACTAACACAGTTGAAATCTGCTAAGAATGGTAATAAATTTCTCAGTAAATGTCTACTTGTAATTTACGAAAACAGAAAATATGGGATAACCAAAGCAAACATGTTTGGCATGATTATAAAGGAAACTGTTACTTGACATGGATGAACTCACCTTGTTTGAAGTGTCCTTTAGGACAACAAAGAAATTTACGTCATCACCCTGTATTGTGTTATGGAGGTTACTTTTCTTTTTAAATGATATTCATGCTTGGTGAATATTGCACAAATTATTTTAAATCAAGTAGCTGAATATCCAATTGCCCTCCAGAACAGTCCGACATTGATCTTATGATCAATGGTGATTGTGATGTGCTACTTTTTCAATTTTTATTCAATAAAAAAAAATTTTGAGAGTTTAATATACAATTACTTAAGTGATTCATTGTGTCAATATGAGCAAGAAAGTTGAAAAAAAGATAAAATCTACTGATTGAATTAATGTCAGGCACTATTTATTTCTCCAGCTGTGACTATGCTTAATAAAACCAAATAATACTTTGACAACAATCAAGAAAGAAATTCCAATAAACGACAAAAGAAATCCATGAGAACAGGAAGCAATCAAAAAGGCCAGGGGAAAAAAACAGAACAAAAAAAAAAAAAAAAGGCAAACTGTCAAGGACTAGATCAGACCTAATCAAGTTCTAGAAGCATCACATGAGAAAAATTCAATAGGGTATAATCACCAAGAAAGAGCATAGAATATATGTGTTATATTCGTGCATGATGTCTTTAAAGATATAGGGACAAAATTTAGAAGCATTAAATGTGCAATATGTAGCCATTCTTGAAAGAATTTAATCAAACCACATTCTAAAACATTTGCTCTGTTTTAAGGCTTTCCAGGAGGCTCACTCAGTGGTACAGAACCTTATGCCAATGCAGCAGACACGGCTTCAATCCCTGGTTCTGGAAGACCCCCTGGAGAAGGAACTAACAATCCAACCCAATATTCTTGTCTGGGGAATTCTATGGAAATTTACATGAACAGATAGCAAGAGTAAACCACACCCTAAAAATAACCCTTCTTATGTCAAATGCAAAACTTACTAACACAGTTGAAATCTGCTAAGAATGGTAATAAATTTCTCAGTAAATGTCTACTTGTAATTTACGAAAACAGAAAATATGGGATAACCAAAGCAAACATGTTTGGCATGATTATAAAGGAAACTGTTACTTGACATGGATGAACTCACCTTGTTTGAAGTGTCCTTTAGGACAACAAAGAAATTTACGTCATCACCCTGTATTGTGTTATGGAGGTTACTTTTCTTTTTAAATGATATTCATGCTTGGTGAATATTGCACAAATTATTTTAAATCAAGTAGCTGAATATCCAATTGCCCTCCAGAACAGTCCGACATTGATCTTATGATCAATGGTGATTGTGATGTGCTACTTTTTCAATTTTTATTCAATAAAAAAAAATTTTGAGAGTTTAATATACAATTACTTAAGTGATTCATTGTGTCAATATGAGCAAGAAAGTTGAAAAAAAGATAAAATCTACTGATTGAATTAATGTCAGGCACTATTTATTTCTCCAGCTGTGACTATGCTTAATAAAACCAAATAATACTTTGACTTTTGTACAGTTCAACGGTCATATGTGCAGCAAAACAGAAGTAAAGTATCTAAAATTTTAAGATGTATAGAATGTAGTTTGAAAAATAACATATGCACTCAAGACAGGAAATTCCATGGCCCAGGATCTGTAATTGTAGTGAATACACTGGTAGAGATATGTGTGTGTGTGTGTGTGTGTGTGTATGTGTGTGCACACACATGTCTTGGAGAACTGCTAGGTGGTATTCAAAATGAGGAGCTTTATTTATCTGAAGGAGACTGTGAACTTTCAAAGTTTTGCACTGCACTATGAGGCAGCATGGTATGTCTGAGCACAGATTCTGTCTTTAAATTGGCATATAGTTTTTCTACTTTACAATGTGTTGTGTTAGTTTCTGCTCTACAATGAAGTGAATCAGCTATATGTATACATATATTCCTCCCTCTTGAAGCTCCCTCCCCTCCACATCCCTCATGAGTGGGATGGCCTCGGAGTCATCACTGAGCACCAACCTGAGCTCCCTTTTGCTCTACAGCAGGTTCCCATATCTGTTTTACATGTGGTAATCTATACAGGTAGAATCCCACTTGGCCAATTCATCAAGCAGCCAACACACTCAGGAACTGAGGGGCTGCTGTGATCCTTCCACAGGGGAACCACAAAAGGTGGGCTCCACATTGACCTGACCTTATCCATGAGGCCATTTTCCAGTTCACTGTACTGTAGTGGCACAGGGCCAAACAGGAGGAAGGGACACATGAGCTGATGATACAAAATTCCCTTACTGGCATTTCAGTTTTCAAAGTAATGCTGTACAGACAGTAACTATCTATCTATCTATCTATCTATCTATCTATCTATCTATCTATCTATCTATCTATCTTTGTTCAGTTGCTAAGTTATATCTGACTCTTTGGGACCCCACGGACTGCAGCACACCAGGCTTCTTTGTCCTTCACTATGGCCTGGAGTTTGCTCAAATGCATGTCAATTGAGTCGGTGAGGCATCCAGCAATGTCACTTCTGAGCAAGAAAGTTGAAAAAAAGATAAAATCTACTGATTGAATTAATGTCAGGCACTATTTATTTCTCCAGCTGTGACTATGCTTAATAAAACCAAATAATACTTTGACTTTTGTACAGTTCAACGGTCATATGTGCAGCAAAACAGAAGTAAAGTATCTAAAATTTTAAGATGTATAGAATGTAGTTTGAAAAATAACATATGCACTCAAGACAGGAAATTCCATGGCCCAGGATCTGTAATTGTAGTGAATACACTGGTAGAGATATGTGTGTGTGTGTGTGTGTGTGTGTGTGTATGTGTGTGCACACACATGTCTTGGAGAACTGCTAGGTGGTATTCAAAATGAGGAGCTTTATTTATCTGAAGGAGACTGTGAACTTTCAAAGTTTTGCACTGCACTATGAGGCAGCATGGTATGTCTGAGCACAGATTCTGTCTTTAAATTGGCATATAGTTTTTCTACTTTACAATGTGTTGTGTTAGTTTCTGCTCTACAATGAAGTGAATCAGCTATATGTATACATATATTCCTCCCTCTTGAAGCTCCCTCCCCTCCACATCCCTCATGAGTGGGATGGCCTCGGAGTCATCACTGAGCACCAACCTGAGCTCCCTTTTGCTCTACAGCAGGTTCCCATATCTGTTTTACATGTGGTAATCTATACAGGTAGAATCCCACTTGGCCAATTCATCAAGCAGCCAACACACTCAGGAACTGAGGGGCTGCTGTGATCCTTCCACAGGGGAACCACAAAAGGTGGGCTCCACATTGACCTGACCTTATCCATGAGGCCATTTTCCAGTTCACTGTACTGTAGTGGCACAGGGCCAAACAGGAGGAAGGGACACATGAGCTGATGATACAAAATTCCCTTACTGGCATTTCAGTTTTCAAAGTAATGCTGTACAGACAGTAACTATCTATCTATCTATCTATCTATCTATCTATCTATCTATCTATCTATCTACTCTTTGTTCAGTTGCTAAGTTATATCTGACTCTTTGGGACCCCACGGACTGCAGCACACCAGGCTTCTTTGTCCTTCACTATGACCTGGAGTTTGCTCAAATGCATGTCAATTGAGTCGGTGAAGGCATCCAGCAATGTCATCTTCTGTTGCCCCCTTCTCCTCCTGCCCTCAATCTTTCCCAACATCAGGTTCTTTTCCAATGAGTCAGCTCTTCACATCAGGTAGCCTTCAATGTATCTATCTAATTCAGGGTTTTTCTTACACTAACAAGAAATAGAAAATAATTGATTTTGTTTTATTAAAACAAGTATATTTGGTTTAATGTGACTTACTCCAGTCCAAAATTTCCTATTCCTATTTCTTATTACTTCCTTTAAATTCAACTTGGGTCTAATTGTCAGAAAAATGCATATGAAAGAAACCCAGCACAAATTTGGTCTTATTATCTAGCTGCCTTAAATTACATTGGAATCAATATGGGAAAATCACAGAAAAGAAGAGAGATGGCCCTCTGATGACCCATAAAGATAATTTCAGTATGTGTTAATATTTATTATTGTGAAAACCTGTGATCATTTAATTAAGTTGCCTTATCTTTTGCCTTAAATTCTTAAAAAAAAAAAAATTCATTCAGTCAAATAAGCACTTCAGAATTTTAAAAGTCTATTGATTTCTTTTTTCTTCTAAAAACTCCTCAATGAGATTTGTCCCTAGAGAATTCTATAAAAGGGCAAACTGTGTCCCTGCAGCCTTGGTTCTTTCAGAGTTGGCAGTTTAACGACTCACTGTACTTGTAAATGTTCCTGATTAAGCTCTTTTCATTTTATTCTGTAATTTAGTGGAAATCATTACATTTCACATAGAGTTTCTCATTTCTGCTACCAGACTCACCTATCATTAAATGTCCACTTGTGCAGCTGATACCCTCTTGTAAACATCAAGTGTGTTTCCTCTACTCAACCATTGGTAACCTTCTATAACAGCTCTTTGCTTTCAAATGGGCAGAAAGGACTTTCTGTATGTAAGTTATCTCTCACACAGTGTGTAAAATCATTTATCTTAAAATCTAACTTCAACGGTGCAGACATTGATGTTGAGAAAAAGCACTACAAGATGATGCTAGAAATTAATGAAGTCCCTTGGGTTTAGTTTTATCCAGATCTTGAAAAAGATGTAACACAGAAACAGCTGTTTGCTTATGAGAGTATATGAAAGTTTCCCATAGCAGAGCTAGATGCTTCAGATCAGAAGATGTACAACTGAGTGTTAAAATATAATTTGACATCAAAGCAGAAGCTCTATTAGGTATGAAATTCCACCGTAAATTGCCAAACCAAAATACGATCTTCCAAAAGATAACTTGGTCTAGGATTCTTGAACCATTGCACTGACTTTCAGAATATAAAATAATCAAATGAAGTATCACAAAGTAAATTGTCTTTGATGAGGGCTTTTGCCTTCCCCTTGCCAAATGGGAGGTATTAGGTCCTTTCTCCATTTCAACCCACAAAGGGGGTCCTCCATGAATTCCACAGATTCTCAAGTTAAAATCTACTCCTAAGGTTTGTAGACATAGGTGAATGGAGCCTGACTAATGTCTGAGAAAGCCAACACCGCCTTTGAACTGGGGTATGACTCCTACATGGAAAATCTAGAGACCAAGGAAAAGCCAGATATTTTGGGGGAAGATTTAAGGAATATCATTGCCATATGATAGGTCGGCACTCAGGGCTTTCAGACATGAGCTGCACAAACGTTTCCCAGTGATAGGGGTGTCACAAAACTGAGGAGAAGAAAAATGCTGGATGTATAATTTCTGATAGCCTGGGAGTCACAATCATGTACATCAGGGAACTTCAAGGGAGAAAGCAGAAGTTCCCAAAGAGCCCTGCAGAGAATTGGCTTAAATCAGCTGCCAGGGCTGGGAAACTGGAAGTGTTATTAGCACTCAGTCATGTCTGAGTCTTTGCAACTCCATGGACTGGAGCCCACCAGGCTCCTCTGTCCATGGAATTCTCCAGGCAAGAATACTGGAGTGGGTTGTCATTTCCTATTCCAAGGGCTATTCCTAACCCAAGGATTGAACCATAAAGGTCTCCTGCATTGCAAGCAGATTCTTAAAGTCCGAGCCACCTGGGAAGCCCTGAGAAGCTGGAAAGGGTCTACAAACAGAGATGATCCAGTCACATTACTTCTCTTCCTGCCCTCTTAGCTTGACTGTGATAGAAGCCAAAATGCAAGTCAGCTGGAAAATCTGGAATAGCACAGAAGCAAGAAAAACAAATTCTAAATTAAGTCTGATATATTTATTTTTGTAAAGAATTTGACTTTCCCAATACTGAGTTAAGATAGCATTTACAAATTAAAATGTCTTAAAAAACTTTCCTAGGAGCAAGTAGGAAGAAAACTAAAAAGCATAGGGGACCCACCAAAGCTTTCATACATGCCAAAGAGTGTTTCCTATGCGTTTCCTGATAGGTCCAGTTGTAAAGAACCCACCGGCTAATGCAGGAGACGTAAGAGATGAGGTTTGATCCCTGGGTTGGGAAGATCTCCTGGAAAAGGGCATGACAACCCACTCCAATATTCTTGTCTGTAGAATCTCCTGGGGAATAAGAGGCAAATGACAACGAACACATCCATATAGTTATCACATAGGTGAATGGAGCCTGACTAATGTCTGAGAAAGCCAACACCGCCTTTGAACTGGGGTATGACTCCTACATGGAAAATCTAGAGACCAAGGAAAAGCCAGATATTTTGGGGGAAGATTTAAGGAATATCATTGCCATATGATAGGTCGGCACTCAGGGCTTTCAGACATGAGCTGCACAAACGTTTCCCAGTGATAGGGGTGTCACAAAACTGAGGAGAAGAAAAATGCTGGATGTATAATTTCTGATAGCCTGGGAGTCACAATCATGTACATCAGGGAACTTCAAGGGAGAAAGCAGAAGTTCCCAAAGAGCCCTGCAGAGAATTGGCTTAAATCAGCTGCCAGGGCTGGGAAACTGGAAGTGTTATTAGCACTCAGTCATGTCTGAGTCTTTGCAACTCCATGGACTGGAGCCCACCAGGCTCCTCTGTCCATGGAATTCTCCAGGCAAGAATACTGGAGTGGGTTGTCATTTCCTATTCCAAGGGCTATTCCTAACCCAAGGATTGAACCATAAAGGTCTCCTGCATTGCAAGCAGATTCTTAAAGTCCGAGCCACCTGGGAAGCCCTGAGAAGCTGGAAAGGGTCTACAAACAGAGATGATCCAGTCACATTACTTCTCTTCCTGCCCTCTTAGCTTGACTGTGATAGAAGCCAAAATGCAAGTCAGCTGGAAAATCTGGAATAGCACAGAAGCAAGAAAAACAAATTCTAAATTAAGTCTGATATATTTATTTTTGTAAAGAATTTGACTTTCCCAATACTGAGTTAAGATAGCATTTACAAATTAAAATGTCTTAAAAAACTTTCCTAGGAGCAAGTAGGAAGAAAACTAAAAAGCATAGGGGACCCACCAAAGCTTTCATACATGCCAAAGAGTGTTTCCTATGCGTTTCCTGATAGGTCCAGTTGTAAAGAACCCACCGGCTAATGCAGGAGACGTAAGAGATGAGGGTTTGATCCCTGGGTTGGGAAGATCTCCTGGAAAAGGGCATGACAACCCACTCCAATATTCTTGTCTGTAGAATCCCATGGATAGAGGAGCCTGGCGGGCTACAGTCCATGGGGTCACTAAGAGTCAGACATGACTGAAGCAACAGAACACATCCATATAGTTATCACAAATGAATATTTATAAAGGGATAATGGCATCCGGTCCTACCACTTCATGGCAAATAGACAGGCAAGCATTGGAAACAATGACAGACTTTATTTTCTTGGGCTCAAAAAACACTGCCAATGGTGAGTGCAGCCACAAAATTAAAAGGTGCTTGCTCCTTGGAAGAAAAGCTATGACAAACCTAGACAGTGTATTCAAAAGCAGAGATACCACTTTGCTGACAGAAGTCTGTACAGTCAAAGCTCTGGTTTTCCCAGTAGTCATGTATGGATGTGAGAGCTGGCCCATAAAGAAGGCTGAGTGCCAAAGAATTGACACCTTTGAACTGTGGTTTTGGAGAAGACTCGAGAGTTCCTTGGACTACAAGGAGACCAAACCAGTCAATCCTAAAGGAAATCATCCCTGAATATTCATTAGAAGGACTGATGCTGACGCTGAGCTCCAATATTTTGGCACCTGATGTGAAGAGCTGACTCACTGGAAAAGACTCTTATGCTGGGAAACGGAGAAGGGGTCGACAGAGGACAAGAAAGTTGGATGGCATCTCAATCAATAGACATGAGTTTGAGCAAGCTCTGGGAAATGGTGAAGGACAGGGAAGCCTGGTGTGCTGCTGTCTATGAGGTCATAAAGAATCAGACATGACCAAATGACTAAACTGAACTGAACAGCAGGCAAAAAAAAAAAAAAAAAAGGATGCAATCATGGGAGTTCTGTTTACTCAGCTTGTTCACAATCTAATTTTGAGGGATTAAAGAAAAGTACTTTGTATGATTGAAAATATTATTAAAAATAATGACATTTTATGTTTCTAAGATATGGTACTAAAGCATTAATTACTTATATTAGTTAAAACTTGTTTCAATAAAATGTCAGGGTTTGGACCTAATTGGAGTTTCAATCCAGAATAAATAATATGAATTTACTGTTCCTAAATATTTTCAAGGAGACGTAAGAGAGGAGGGTTTGATCCCTGGGTTGGGAAGATCTCCTGGAAAAGGGCATGACAACCCACTCCAATATTCTTGTCTGTAGAATCCCATGGATAGAGGAGCCTGGCGGGCTACAGTCCATGGGGTCACTAAGAGTCAGACATGACTGAAGCAACAGAACACATCCATATAGTTATCACAAATGAATATTTATAAAGGGATAATGGCATCCGGTCCTACCACTTCATGGCAAATAGACAGGCAAGCATTGGAAACAATGACAGACTTTATTTTCTTGGGCTCAAAAAACACTGCCAATGGTGAGTGCAGCCACAAAATTAAAAGGTGCTTGCTCCTTGGAAGAAAAGCTATGACAAACCTAGACAGTGTATTCAAAAGCAGAGATACCACTTTGCTGACAGAAGTCTGTACAGTCAAAGCTCTGGTTTTCCCAGTAGTCATGTATGGATGTGAGAGCTGGCCCATAAAGAAGGCTGAGTGCCAAAGAATTGACACCTTTGAACTGTGGTTTTGGAGAAGACTCGAGAGTTCCTTGGACTACAAGGAGACCAAACCAGTCAATCCTAAAGGAAATCATCCCTGAATATTCATTAGAAGGACTGATGCTGACGCTGAGCTCCAATATTTTGGCACCTGATGTGAAGAGCTGACTCACTGGAAAAGACTCTTATGCTGGGAAACGGAGAAGGGGTCGACAGAGGACAAGAAAGTTGGATGGCATCTCAATCAATAGACATGAGTTTGAGCAAGCTCTGGGAAATGGTGAAGGACAGGGAAGCCTGGTGTGCTGCTGTCTATGAGGTCATAAAGAATCAGACATGACCAAATGACTAAACTGAACTGAACAGCAGGCAAAAAAAAAAAAAAAAAAAGGATGCAATCATGGGAGTTCTGTTTACTCAGCTTGTTCACAATCTAATTTTGAGGGATTAAAGAAAAGTACTTTGTATGATTGAAAATATTATTAAAAATAATGACATTTTATGTTTCTAAGATATGGTACTAAAGCATTAATTACTTATATTAGTTAAAACTTGTTTCAATAAAATGTCAGGGTTTGGACCTAATTGGAGTTTCAATCCAGAATAAATAATATGAATTTACTGTTCCTAAATATTTTTCAAGTATAAAAGTAAGTACTTGAAAATGAAGACCTACTATGACACCTGACAAACTGCATCACCCTTAAATATTTAGTGACTGATTCACATGGGGGTTTTGAGTAATTCAAATTAATAAAATTAATTAAAATTATAATCAAGTCAATAAATGGTCCCGGGCTTCCCTGGTGGTCCAGTGGGTAAAGAGTTCACCTTGCAGTGCAAGGGGCACCGGTTTGATCCCCGGCCAGGGAAGATCCCACGTGCCACAGAGCAGCTGGACGGGTGTGTCCAATTACAAGCCTGTGCTCTGGACCACAAGCACCCAGAGCTGGTTCTGCACAGAGAGAAAGGCCACTGCAATGGAAGGCCCACACAGCTGAAGAATAAACACAGATGAAAAATAAACGAATGGAAAACCAATAAAAGAGGCCAACATTTAAAAATAAAGTAAAATAAACGTCCCATCTCGAGTCTATCTATGTGCTGTGAGAGAGGTTATTATCATATCTAGTACCAAAAGAGAAACATTAATAAGGCTCAGACAATTTGTTAGTTTCCCCAGATCACAATAGCAGTAAAGCTAGAAGTAGAAACTGGCCTTATCGGATTCCAAAGGCTACACTTTTCCCACTACACGGTATCACCTGGGGGGCCAAATAAATCCAGTAACAAGCCTACATGTTTTCCAAATATAATTAGTTAAAATCAAGTTATCAATATATTACTGAACTAGGTCACTTTACAAAATCCTTGATGAAATACAAAAACAAATACCTCAGCATGTACCAATTTGGCTGCTTAAAACAACAAAACCAAAAATAAGTTCTTATTTGCTTAAGTTTGTTACAAAACCAGGAAAATTTGGGAACTGATTTATCTTTAAATATTTAGAATAGACAGAAAGCATTCATTCACTCACGTTTGCATTCATCGATTCGTCAGGCGTTTCCTGGCTGACTGTGCACTTCTCTAGACTCTGGAGGTTAATCTGTGAACAAGACAGTGTCTCTATTTTAGGCATTTTTTAAAACTCAATGTTACTAACTGTTTGGAGTTTCAATCCAGAATAAATAATATGAATTTACTGTTCCTAAATATTTTTCAAGTATAAAAGTAAGTACTTGAAAATGAAGACCTACTATGACACCTGACAAACTGCATCACCCTTAAATATTTAGTGACTGATTCACATGGGGGTTTTGAGTAATTCAAATTAATAAAATTAATTAAAATTATAATCAAGTCAATAAATGGTCCCGGGCTTCCCTGGTGGTCCAGTGGGTAAAGAGTTCACCTTGCAGTGCAAGGGCCCCGGTTTGATCCCGGCCAGGGAAGATCCCACGTGCCACAGAGCAGCTGGACGGGTGTGTCCAATTACAAGCCTGTGCTCTGGACCACAAGCACCCAGAGCTGGTTCTGCACAGAGAGAAAGGCCACTGCAATGGAAGGCCCACACAGCTGAAGAATAAACACAGATGAAAAATAAACGAATGGAAAACCAATAAAAGAGGCCAACATTTAAAAATAAAGTAAAATAAACGTCCCATCTCGAGTCTATCTATGTGCTGTGAGAGAGGTTATTATCATATCTAGTACCAAAAGAGAAACATTAATAAGGCTCAGACAATTTGTTAGTTTCCCCAGATCACAATAGCAGTAAAGCTAGAAGTAGAAACTGGCCTTATCGGATTCCAAAGGCTACACTTTTCCCACTATACGGTATCACCTGGGGGGCCAAATAAATCCAGTAACAAGCCTACATGTTTTCCAAATATAATTAGTTAAAATCAAGTTATCAATATATTACTGAACTAGGTCACTTTACAAAATCCTTGATGAAATACAAAAACAAATACCTCAGCATGTACCAATTTGGCTGCTTAAAACAACAAAACCAAAAATAAGTTCTTATTTGCTTAAGTTTGTTACAAAACCAGGAAAATTTGGGAACTGATTTATCTTTAAATATTTAGAATAGACAGAAAGCATTCATTCACTCACGTTTGCATTCATCGATTCGTCAGGCGTTTCCTGGCTGACTGTGCACTTCTCTAGACTCTGGAGGTTAATCTGTGAACAAGACAGTGTCTCTATTTTAGGCATCTTACATTTCCATGGGAGAAGTAGATAATAATCACACACAAAAAAAATTTAAATGATACTAAACATTACTAAAGTATTCCAGGTAATAAATATTTCCTAAAACAAAATTTTAAAATCTATTTTGAAGTAGTTATTTACGTAAAGATTGAAACAAAAGTGCTCATCCACTGGCTAAATACATTTTCTCCTACTGAGAGGGCTTCGCTAATGGCTCAGTGGGTAAAGAATCTACCTGCATTGCATCCCCATCGATCTCTGGGTCAGGAAGATCCCTTGGACGGGGAAATAGCCACCCCCTCCAGTGTTCTTGCTTTAAAAATCTCATGGACAGAGGAAATGGCGGACTACAGTCCAAAGGGTTGCAAAGAGCTGGAAATGACTGAGCGACTAAGCATGCACAGACAAGATGCAAGTACTGAAAAGCATAGTACTTTCCTGTTTATTCACAGATAAAAAATACGCTTTAGTATTATTTAGCAGCAGTATCTTAAAATACCACAAGAGGGAGACATTACTCTTTAAAAACAAATCTTTGGTTCCACTAGTCCAAATATCCTTCAATGTTCTAAAGCAAAAATTGAAGTGTTCTTGCTTTTGTTTTTGCTTGTTTTTAGTGTTTTAAAAACAAATGGAGGATTCTAAAAAATATATATAACTGTTGAAATCACATAAAAGAGTAATTTTCCAAATTAACATGTTATAATCTATGAGCTTTTTTAAAATAACAGTGTGAATAAATGAATGAACTAGAGCTTTGGCAAGCATTGACATTTCACTCTTAAGATTTTTGACCCAAAGTTATTGTGGCTTATCTGTTATTCTTACACACAATATTCTTTTTTTGTGAAGTTTCACCATCTGGACTTCCCCTTGGCTATCCTTGATATTTTCAGAATGATTATATATCAAAATAATTTAGAATGTCTTAATATCAAAAGAGACGGCATTGATGATTTCTAATTATATTAAGGAGATAACTTGTTTCAGGTTTACATTCGTGTCAAATGCTAAGAATTTGAACTAAAGTAACCATGCGTGTCTTCTGTCAACCTCAAATTTTTTATTTTCCCTCATTATCAGATGTCTTGTTGTTAACTCTACATTCTAATATTCCTGACATTTTCCTCTGAATCATAGGAGAATTCTTTCCCAGTGTTATTAAGTCAAGATCTAACGATGAGAGATTCTCACTTGAGATTTTCAAAGGCGAAGAAAAACAAAAACCTTTATTTTCTGATGGCAGTTGCAACCAGGAATATAAGTAGGCAGTAGAGAAGTTTGCAGAGACTTTCAAAATGATGTCCTGTAAAACCATCAACCCCAGTGTTATAAGTACATGGAACAGGCAGGTTTTCCTCGTATCATTCACATTGATAACATCTAAGTGATTTTCTGCAAATACCCATTTGACGGTTGTAGGCAGCTAAAATCACTGACAGCAATGCAATTTTTGTAACTTCTACTGGCATTTTTTCTGACCTTCACTTCCCAGTCCAGGTCATTGGATGTGTAAACTTTCAATTCTTTGTATTAAAACTAATATCTCTTAAAATACATAGAGTGGCTAACCCAGACTGATGTGCTCCGCAGACCTCTCAGGTGGCACCAACGGTAAAGACTCCACCTGCCAATTCAGGAGATGCAAGAGATGTGGGTTCACTCCCTGGATCAGTAGGATTCCCCTGAAGAAGGGCATGGCAACCCACTCCAGTATGTTTGCCTGTAAAATCTCATGGACAAAGAAGCCTGGGGGGCTACATTCCATAGAGTCGCGAAGAGTCAGACACGACTGAAGCAGCATGGCACATACGCACACATGGTATGGATATCAGAACATTTTTGCATGCATCTTTTTCAGTAGCAGATGTATATTTCACCAAAGCAAGCATTTCTCTAATAAACTGCATTTTCTAATGCAATTTATCTGATGCTAGACAATGAAAACAAAGTTAAAGTTTTGATGGATATTTTGTTTCAATTACGATATTCGTGATTATATATCAAAATAATTTAGAATGTCTTAATATCAAAAGAGACGGCATTGATGATTTCTAATTATATTAAGGAGATAACTTGTTTCAGGTTTACATTCGTGTCAAATGCTAAGAATTTGAACTAAAGTAACCATGCGTGTCTTCTGTCAACCTCAAATTTTTTATTTTCCCTCATTATCAGATGTCTTGTTGTTAACTCTACATTCTAATATTCCTGACATTTTCCTCTGAATCATAGGAGAATTCTTTCCCAGTGTTATTAAGTCAAGATCTAACGATGAGAGATTCTCACTTGAGATTTTCAAAGGCGAAGAAAAACAAAAACCTTTATTTTCTGATGGCAGTTGCAACCAGGAATATAAGTAGGCAGTAGAGAAGTTTGCAGAGACTTTCAAAATGATGTCCTGTAAAACCATCAACCCCAGTGTTATAAGTACATGGAACAGGCAGGTTTTCCTCGTATCATTCACATTGATAACATCTAAGTGATTTTCTGCAAATACCCATTTGACGGTTGTAGGCAGCTAAAATCACTGACAGCAATGCAATTTTGTAACTTCTACTGGCATTTTTTCTGACCTTCACTTCCCAGTCCAGGTCATTGGATGTGTAAACTTTCAATTCTTTGTATTAAAACTAATATCTCTTAAAATACATAGAGTGGCTAACCCAGACTGATGTGCTCCGCAGACCTCTCAGGTGGCACCAACGGTAAAGACTCCACCTGCCAATTCAGGAGATGCAAGAGATGTGGGTTCACTCCCTGGATCAGTAGGATTCCCCTGAAGAAGGGCATGGCAACCCACTCCAGTATGTTTGCCTGTAAAATCTCATGGACAAAGAAGCCTGGGGGGCTACATTCCATAGAGTCGCGAAGAGTCAGACACGACTGAAGCAGCATGGCACATACGCACACATGGTATGGATATCAGAACATTTTTGCATGCATCTTTTTCAGTAGCAGATGTATATTTCACCAAAGCAAGCATTTCTCTAATAAACTGCATTTTCTAATGCAATTTATCTGATGCTAGACAATGAAAACAGAGTTAAAGTTTTGATGGATATCTAAAAACTGTTATATTATCCTACAAATTAAAATAATCATGTTTAGGAAATTCCCTGGTGGATCGAGTGATGAGGATTCAGGACATTGACTACTACAGCTGGGGTTAAATCCCTGGTTGAGGAACTAAAATCTCACAAGTCACATGGCATGGCAAAAATCATGTTTAGAGTCTGTATATAAAGACATACTTTTTCAAAATACTGACAATATTATTTTTGTCGAATCCTTATAAGTCTGTTTTATAAATTTTTTTCTGGCCTTATATAATCAGTCAGCCCAATTCAATGGAAGCGATGGCTCCTTTGTCCATTCACAATGTTGCAGGGAAAGCCATCAATGTATATCACCCCTACTGAGATGGGCAGCAGGTTTTCACACATGCATCCTTTATATCAGGGAAGTTTCTCTCCACTCTTACTTTACTAGGGAGTTCTATGTATAGATACTGCTCCTTTTCAAATGTTTCTTTTGCATCTGCTGAAATAATCAAGTAAGTTTCCCTTTATTCTACTCATGTGGTGAATCAAAGAACATGTTTGATCAAAGAATGTCAAAAAAATCCTTGAATTCTTAATATAAGCTCAACTTTCTCATGACATATTATGCCTTTTATATACAGCTTGATCGAGCATTTTAATATATTTTCTAGGATATTTGCATTTATATTTGGAAGCAAAATTGACATATACTGATCCTTTCTTGAAAAAGTTCTTGTTAGGTTTTTGTAAAAAGTCTTGCTTTATACCAAATGCTGCCTTCCGCAGTGAGTTGAAAAACTTTCTCTCGTTTTTACACTATGGGAATACTTCCCTCTTAAATCTACAGTGGAATTCACTGAGAAAGGCTGAGAGTTGTTACATCTGAAGACCTTAAATTATGGCTTCATTTTCTTAAGAATTTTTAAATGATTAAAAATTTCTCATCTCTTCCTAATTTTGGTAAGTTTTCTATTTAAAGGGATTTGTCAATATCATTTATATATATTTTTTTCAATTTCTATAGTTGGATTCATAGAATACTGATTTTTTAGTCTTTCTTATTTAAACACAGATACATATACGATATGTATTAGCAGGGGGCATCCCTGGTGGCTCCTAAGGTAAAGAATTAGCCTGCAATGTGGGGGACCCAGGTTCAATTTCCTAGGTCAGGAAGATCCTCTGGAGAAGGGAATAGCTACTCACTCTAGTCCTCTTGCCTGGAAAATTCTGTGGACAGAGGAGTCTGGTGGGCTGCAATTCATAGGGTCACAAAGAGTCACATATTTCTAGAAAAGAAGTCAGAGAGAATCATAGATATTCAATATAAAAGTTATGGATTATCCAATAATTTTAAAGAGGTCAAGTAAAAATACAGGCACTATCTGTTGAATTTTATACTGAAAGTCAAATTGTTCATTCAGATCCATTTTAATAAGATAACTGATAACACTACCACTTTATCTTTCTGTGGTCTTAAATTCACTCTCTTTCTAGCAATTTAACTTGAAAAATTCTCTAAGATTATCAGTGATATCATCCTAGGAAAATCCTTTGTCTTGTTAATACTTACTATCATCATATTTCTACTTGATTGGCACTAACTTGTTTGGCATAGCATTTGTGATATAGAAAAGAAAACAGAAACAATCTTCAAGGCAAGCTGGAAATATGCCCAATAAAGTATTTCTAAATAGGTTGACTCCTTAAATGAAAACTTTTATGATTAGCAAAATATTCACTATTATCTGTGACATTTTATGCATAAAACATGTATTGGAATATACATTAATAAAACATTCAAAATATATTAGAGTTTGTTGTTGTTTAGTTACTAACTTGTGTCTAACTCTACCAAATGCTGCCTTCCGATGAGTTGAAAAACTTTCTCTCGTTTTACACTATGGAATACTTCCTCTTAAATCTACAGTGGAATTCACTGAGAAAGGCTGAGAGTTGTTACATCTGAAGACCTTAAATTATGGCTTCATTTTCTTAAGAATTTTTAAATGATTAAAAATTTCTCATCTCTTCCTAATTTTGGTAAGTTTTCTATTTAAAGGGATTTGTCAATATCATTTATATATATTTTTTTCAATTTCTATAGTTGGATTCATAGAATACTGATTTTTTAGTCTTTCTTATTTAAACACAGATACATATACGATATGTATTAGCAGGGGGCATCCCTGGTGGCTCCTAAGGTAAAGAATTAGCCTGCAATGTGGGGGACCCAGGTTCAATTTCCTAGGTCAGGAAGATCCTCTGGAGAAGGGAATAGCTACTCACTCTAGTCCTCTTGCCTGGAAAATTCTGTGGACAGAGGAGTCTGGTGGGCTGCAATTCATAGGGTCACAAAGAGTCACATATTTCTAGAAAAAGAAGTCAGAGAGAATCATAGATATTCAATATAAAAGTTATGGATTATCCAATAATTTTAAAGAGGTCAAGTAAAAATACAGGCACTATCTGTTGAATTTTATACTGAAAGTCAAATTGTTCATTCAGATCCATTTTAATAAGATAACTGATAACACTACCACTTTATCTTTCTGTGGTCTTAAATTCACTCTCTTTCTAGCAATTTAACTTGAAAAATTCTCTAAGATTATCAGTGATATCATCCTAGGAAAATCCTTTGTCTTGTTAATACTTACTATCATCATATTTCTACTTGATTGGCACTAACTTGTTTGGCATAGCATTTGTGATATAGAAAAGAAAACAGAAACAATCTTCAAGGCAAGCTGGAAATATGCCCAATAAAGTATTTCTAAATAGGTTGACTCCTTAAATGAAAACTTTTATGATTAGCAAAATATTCACTATTATCTGTGACATTTTATGCATAAAACATGTATTGGAATATACATTAATAAAACATTCAAAATATATTAGAGTTTGTTGTTGTTTAGTTACTAACTTGTGTCTAACTCTGCAACCCCCTGCACTGCAGCCTGCAGGGCTCCTATGTCCATGGGATTTTTCAGGCAAGAATACTGAAGCGGGATGCTATTTCCTTCTCAGGGAGATTTTCCCATCCCAGGGATGGATCTGCATCTCTTGTGCCTCCTGCATTGGCAGACAAATTTGTTACCACTATGCCACCTGAGAGGCCACATATTAGAGCTTAGAGTGCAATAATATTAATGTTAACAATTAAAATCTGAAGAATATTTAATGACATGAAAATTTCACAATAATCTATTAAATGAGATAGCAAGTTAAAGAATCAAAGTATTTGAAGCCACCAGTGAGAATGATAGCCGAATCAAAGCAATTGAAGGTTGGATTCACACCAGATGAAGTAAAAATAACTGAAGTTATTGAAAAGATTAAAACAATGTTCAGTCTTTAGAAAGTTAAAGAAATTCCGTTACTAGAAAATCATCTCCAAAACTGAAAAAGCATAAACTGTACAAATACATGTATTAAAAAGTGAATAAACTGAAAATCTGAGAAGTCAAAATATTATCTCTAGAATAAAGAAGAAACACATCCACCAGAAGAGACTTGAACACAGTCAGAGTACTGATGAACTGGAAGACAATGAGGAATTCTCTCAGACTGCAGTGTTAAGAGAATTCATTTTAAAAGTATAAAACAGCACTAAGAGAATTGAAGGATAAATTGCGACTCCAATCCAATTAGAATCCAAGAATCTCAGATGAATGGAAGAAAAACCACCTAAAGAAATAGCAAAAACATGTGAATTCTAAGTGAAAATTTGCAGGCTGAGTTCCAAACAGGATAAATAATTCTCACCTAGTCAGACTGGTCCCTTCCCCAGTGGCTCAGCAGTATCGAATCTGCCTGCAATGCAGGAGACATAGAGGACACGGGTTTGATTCCTGGCCTGAGAAGTTCCCCTGGAGTAGGATATGGGAACCCACTCCAGTCTTCTTGCCTGGAGTATCCCATGGATTTAGGAGTCTGGGAGGCTACCATCCATGGGGTCTTAAAAAGCCAGACACAACTGAACAAACACACATATGTCAGATGACACTTACACTACAGCTTATCAAGAACTAAAGATAAACAATTATAAATGCACACGCAAAGTCAGATCTCCAGAGAACCCCAGCAATAGATTCACAGCATACTCACTATCAGCAATCATAAATAGCAGAAAATGATGGTGTGAGGTACTGAAGGAAAACATATTTCAACTGAAATTTCTTTTCCTAGCTGCGTTATTATTTAAGGATATCAATCAAATGAAAATACCTTCAGATGTAAAAAAGCATAAGAGTTCATAATCTACAGAAGCATGGTAAAATTGATTAAAATGTATATTTAAACTCTTTTGTATCAGAGCTTTCCAACAGGAATATGGTGTGATCCACATATGTAGCTATAAGTTTTTGATCAGCACAATTTTAAAAAGTCAAATGATACCAGTAAAAAAATTTTAATAATATTTTATTTAACCCAAGATATATGCACTAAATAACCATTTCAATGTATATAATCAATATAAATTTACATTTTTCATAACAACTGAAATTAGTTTATGCTTGTAGCATATTCTGATTAGAAAGCCACATATCAAGTGCTCAGTAATAACTGTGAGTCCTGCTGCATTGGCTAACATAATTTTATGCGGTGGAGTAAAAAAGAGCGAGCCCAGGCTCCCCTGGTGGTCCAGTGGGTAAAGAGTCTGCCTGGCAATGCAAGGGGTGCTGGTTCAATCCCTGGCCCAGGAAGATCTCACGTGCCATGGAGCAGATGGACCAGTGTGTCTGATTGAGAGCCAGTGCTCTGGCGCACATACACCCAGAGCCTGTGCTCTGCAACAAGAGAAGGCCACTGCGATGGGAGGCCCACACAGGCCAAAGAATAAAGATGGATGGAAATAAATAAATGAAGGACCAATAGAAGAGGCCAAAATAGAAAAAAAAAAATAAAAAAAGAGAGAGAGCCCAATTTCATCTGGAATTGCTGAGCTATGTTACAGATTCACAATGTATCTTGTGTGAGAAGGAAGTACATCTTTGTTAACACAGAAAATTATGGATTTCTTCATATCGCATCATATTTTACATATCAGAAAAATACAAAAATAACAAAAATATAGCTTCCTACACACATTAAAAAATGAGCTTTGAAATATATAAAGGGAAAACATATGATCTCAAGAATAATTCATAAAACTAGAATCAAAGAGGTTTTATGTTTATCTGTGAAAAAGGTATTGACACCAGCTTAAAATTTAATAAGGTTACAGAAGCTCTGAATTAACAATTTTTCTAATGAACATGCACATATGGAACCTATATCTCACAGAAGACATTTTTTGGAGCCTTTTCTATATCATTTTGAAGGAATTATCAATGAAAGTAAAAAAAATCAGTATTATGTAGATACTTTCAACCTTCAGATAAAAAAGAGTTCATAATCTACAGAAGCATGGTAAAATTGATTAAAATGTATATTTAAACTCTTTTGTATCAGAGCTTTCAACAGGAATATGGTGTGATCCACATATGTAGCTATAAGTTTTTGATCAGCACAATTTTAAAAAGTCAAATGATACCAGTAAAAAAATTTTAATAATATTTTATTTAACCCAAGATATATGCACTAAATAACCATTTCAATGTATATAATCAATATAAATTTACATTTTTCATAACAACTGAAATTAGTTTATGCTTGTAGCATATTCTGATTAGAAAGCCACATATCAAGTGCTCAGTAATAACTGTGAGTCCTGCTGCATTGGCTAACATAATTTTATGCGGTGGAGTAAAAAAGAGCGAGCCCAGGCTCCCCTGGTGGTCCAGTGGGTAAAGAGTCTGCCTGGCAATGCAAGGGGTGCTGGTTCAATCCCTGGCCCAGGAAGATCTCACGTGCCATGGAGCAGATGGACCAGTGTGTCTGATTGAGAGCCAGTGCTCTGGCGCACATACACCCAGAGCCTGTGCTCTGCAACAAGAGAAGGCCACTGCGATGGGAGGCCCACACAGGCCAAAGAATAAAGATGGATGGAAATAAATAAATGAAGGACCAATAGAAGAGGCCAAAATAGAAAAAAAAATAAAAAAGAGAGCCCAATTTCATCTGGAATTGCTGAGCTATGTTACAGATTCACAATGTATCTTGTGTGAGAAGGAAGTACATCTTTGTTAACACAGAAAATTATGGATTTCTTCATATCGCATCATATTTTACATATCAGAAAAATACAAAAATAACAAAAATATAGCTTCCTACACACATTAAAAAATGAGCTTTGAAATATATAAAGGGAAAACATATGATCTCAAGAATAATTCATAAAACTAGAATCAAAGAGGTTTTATGTTTATCTGTGAAAAAGGTATTGACACCAGCTTAAAATTTAATAAGGTTACAGAAGCTCTGAATTAACAATTTTTCTAATGAACATGCACATATGGAACCTATATCTCACAGAAGACATTTTTTGGAGCCTTTTCTATATCATTTTGAAGGAATTATCAATGAAAGTAAAAAAAATCAGTATTATGTAGATACTTTCAACCTAATGCAATTATGATAAAAAACTAAAATCAAAAACTAAAAGGAGATCAAAGTCTTATGGGTTTGGAAAGTCAAAAATACATATACGTCATGATATACATATCACGTGTACATATATAAATACATATAAATTTTTCAATGACTCAAAGAAAAATGATAATCGGTTTCCAATATCTTCAAAACTGTGGATGATAAAAATAATGTATAACAATTAACCTTGAATGCAGCAAAGTAGTTTTTAGTGGAAATTTTAAAATCTTAAATGCATTCATAAATTTAACAAGAAATTTTGAAAGAAACTGTTAAGTCAGTTCAAACTGCTTGGGAAAAACTAGAAGCAACTTCATCTTAAGAAAGTATGATTATTTTAATATTTGGTTTGTAAAGAGATGGTAGGAAGGTAGAGTCTCAAATTTGAAACCGGTACTTTTCAGGAGATAAATAGGCCGTAGCATAATATATCATATATATTTTCCTACTGACATATGGGAAAATAGGCTAGTCTGTGGAAATGCTGGCACTCCATGAAGCTTTTGCTCTGTAATGGTCTATAAATAATTTGTGTGTGTGTGTGTGCGTTCAGTCATGTCTGACTCTTTGTGGCCCCATGGAATATAGCCTACCAGATTCCTGTCTGCCCATCAGGCTCCTTTGTCCATGGCTGTTTCCAGCCAACACTGGAATGGGTTTCCATGTCCTGCTCCAGAGGATCTTCCTGACCCAGGGATTGAACTTGTCTTTCCTGTGTCTCCTACACAGCAAGCGGATTCTTGGCCCACTGAGCCATTACACAATAAACTTAAGAAATTAACATTTCCACGGTAAACAAATACTGTGCAATCCTCATGGTATACTATGAAGTAAATTCACAACATGGAGTTTAAGTTATCTTGATGGATGGACTAGATAATTAAGGCACAATATGATGAAATTACAAGCTCCTGTTTTAGTTATCAGTCCTTAACAAGGTCACATGTTGTTTTATTAATTTTAACCAGGCAGACATATGGAGTGAGGGGATAGTGGAAAAAAGAAGTGTCAGGATTTCAGGTTATCAGACACTTGTGGAAAAATCAAGCTATCCTCAATTATATAATAAAGAGGAAAAAAAAGAGCTATCTACACAGAAAGAGACTTGTTCACAATGATGAAAAAGACGTATAATGTCTTTTAATCAATATATAGAGTGCTATAAATGTCATGGTTCTTTTCAATTCAACAAACATTTAAAAAAAAAAAAACTATTATTTACTAGGCATTGTGAAAGATTCTGCAGACACACAGATAAAGAGTTAGACTAAGAGTTGCAAAAAGCTCCCATCCAAGGAAAGAAAACAGGAAAATAATAATAAAATCTGAAGTTGTAGAGGGACCTCACAATCGAAGTATGTATAGAGTTACTGTAGAATAAAAATACAGTCACTTTAGCCAGGAGACGGGAAGCTTTCCTAGATAAGAGGATGGTGACCTGGGTTCTGAGGACAGACGGAAGGGCCTGTGTCTTTGGAGGGGACAGAGCACAGCTGAGTGAACGACTGGACAGACCCTCCAGGTCATGACCATTCAGGACGCTGTACTGACATTTTGACCCTGATCCTTGCTCAGAACACAGCTTACCTGAGCTTTGGTCACCTACCTGATCAGTAAAGAAAGGATTATAATACTTTTACAACTGTCATGACATACAGAAATATATATATGTATATATATATATAAAGCACAGAGTAGAATAATAACAGAGTAATAGAAATAACCATAATTCACTGAATTCTTAATTATTAATAACTAAAATGAATACTTTTGATACATAACCATATTTAATTTTCAGCACAACCTTATGATAAATATTGTCACTGTTGTTGTTCAGTCGCTTAGTTGTGTCTGACTCTGCGATTCCATGGACTGCAGCATGCCAGGTTTCCCTGTTCTTCACCATCTCCCAGAAATTCTCATTTCCTCTTGTACTCAGGTTGCCAGAAACGTGATATATTTCAGGCTCAGATTCGTAAGGGCAGCACACGAGGAGGTTACTTTTAGCATCTGCTTGTTATAAAGCTCAGTACAGCCTCCAGACATACCCTTTATAAACACTGAACACGAGAAACACTGTTTATACTAAATTGGGCTACATGAATAATACAGAAGTCATGAATTTAAATTATTACTAGTATTCAGAAAAAATGGAAGTATTTCAGCCTTTAAATAAGAACTCTGCTTTATTTCTAGAAACTGAAGTTATTAAGCTGTAAATCAGAAATATGCCAGGGTTCCAAGCCTCTCCTGATCCTCAAACCATGTTAAAGTATTTCAAAAATAGTACGGTTCACCTACATTACATCTCCCCTTCAAAGACAGTGAAATTTACTTTCATAAGATACTGAAAGCCTTTCAATGATTTGTTTTGCATTTTCTTATTTTTATAAAAAAGCAAAATAAAATATGTAGCAGGTGCCGAAAGATGCCCCTGAATAAGTGGATTCACAAGCTACCATCAAGCACTATCATTCCGCAGCGTTTCAGGGTAAAGTATGCTTTTTTAATGAAGTTGCTGAATTTAAACATTTTTTTTCTTCCTCAGATGTTCCCACTCTGCTTTTTTTGCTCCCAGGGAACCAGAAAACTACAGGATCCTGTGAGTTGTGTTTATAACAAGTCATCAAGATCTGGATAATACAAATGTTAGAAGTATGGCTTACATGGCTAACCCTGCCTGTAATGTCCTCTTCCCTTCTCTTTCTATCTGAATGGAACGAACTGCTTAGCAGCTCTGTTCAGTGTGCGAATCTGGAAAGCAATGAAGATTTCTAAAGTTGGAGAAAGCTGAGTTTTGATTATGTCTCCGTGGTTTGCTTCCAACAAGTCCAATGCAACCTTTCTTCTCTTTCCATGTCTGAGATGTGGTTGTGATTGTGAACCATCATGTACCAGGGAAGTGAGGGCAAATCTGTAGGAAAGATGGTCAATTTCAATACAGTTTTTCAGAGCATACCAATCAAGGAATAAACTTTTATTCTGCTTACTCCATGAATATTTAAGGTCTGAATATTGCAGCAATTGAGATTAGATTCTAACAAGTATGCTTATATGCTTGTATATATTATGTAGACACACACAATACAAAAGCTAGTCTTACAGATAATGGGAAAAGACTGTAGCATTCTCATTAAAGTCACACACACACACACACACACACACACACACACACACACACACACACACACAAACCAGGAAAGTACACAAAAGCTAGTCTTACAGATAATGGGAAAAGACTGTAGCATTCTCATTAAAGTCACACACACACACACACACACACACACACACACACACACACACACACACAGACCAGGAAAGTACACAAAAGCTAGTCTTACAGATAATGGGAAAAGACTGTAGCATTCTCATTAAAGTCACACACACACACACACACACACACACACACACACACACACACACACACAGACCAGGAAAGTACACAAAAGCTAGTCTTACAGATAATGGGAAAAGACTGTAGCATTCTCATTAAAGTCACACACACACACACACACACACACACACACACACACACACACAAACCAGGAAAGTACTCCAGCACCACTTTTTATCAGTGTTGTGGGATAATCATCACTGTAATGATGTAAGAGCAGTATATCCAGATGGCCTCCCCAGGTGAATCCGTGGTAAAGAATCAACCTGCCAGGGCAAAGGATGTAGGTTCAATCCCTGGGTCAGGAAGAGCCCCTGGAGAAGGAAATGGCAACATACTCCAGTATTCTTGCTTGGAGAATTTCATGGACACAGGAACCTGTAACTCATGGGGTTGCTAAGAGTCAGACCCAATCCAGCGACAAAAACAGAAACAATAAGATTTCAAGATATAAAAAATTTAAGAGGCAAAATAAAATTATAGTTATTTTCCAGTTCTACCATTATAATGTATAACATCCACAACAGTAAACTAGGATTGTAAGTTTAAAATATACTTTTATTTAAAAAAATATCAAAGCAAAAACACTTATTGTAGGTTTGGAGGTACCTGATGTGCAGTGTTTCTAATAATAATTTGTAATTTTATACATGAACTTTGATTTAGAATTATATATTATGTTTCTGTTTTCTGAAGGAACTTAATACTTTTTAAGAAGAGTTCTTGAAAATTTATATTAAAAATCTACGTAAGTCCTGGGTGAGCTAGGTTCCATAAAGAAACCATCAATTCTCATCGTTCTCTGTGACAGCTGATGTAGTGAAACATTACACTCAGTCAATATCAGTCGTATTTTTTACAAGCAGGAATTAGAAGTTCAAGAAACATTTGGTTGAATTTTCTGAAAATGTAATAAATATGCTGTCCATTTCCAAGTAAATCTTCTGGCTAGAATATTTTATAAGAAGAAAAATTTGATTCATAAAATCATTGGTTTCCATTATACTTTATTACAAAGTATTGGGACACAAGTGTCATTATTTCTATATAAAAATATAACATAGAACTTAACAGATAGAAACATACTTCTTTTTTTAAAATTAATTTTACTATTTTAAAATTTTTACAGAGTTTTGTTGTTCACAGACATGTATGTTCCCAGATCAGTCATATGCCTATAACCTGGTCCCCTCCCTACTCCCAGTCCCCCCCATCCTACTCCTCCCAGCCATCGCACCGCGCCCCTGCACGATCTCCTATTCCCGCAGGGCAATGACCATAGCTATCTTTTTCACATATGATAGCACAGGTTTCCATGTTACTCCCTCTATGCCTCCCACCCACTGTTCATACCCCACAATGTCCATATGTCTGTTCTCTATGTCTGTTTCTCCATTGCTTCACTGCGTGTGTTACCATTACCCTCTTACTAGATTCCATATACATATATGTGTTAGTATATTGTATTTGTCTTTCTCTTTTTGACTTACTTCACTTTTTATGATAGGTTCTAGATCCATAAGACAATAACAAAAAAATTTAATAAAAATTTAAGAGGCAAAATAAAATTATAGTTATTTTCCAGTTCTACCATTATAATGTATAACATCCACAACAGTAAACTAGGATTGTAAGTTTAAAATATACTTTTATTTAAAAAAATATCAAAGCAAAAACACTTATTGTAGGTTTGGAGGTACCTGATGTGCAGTGTTTCTAATAATAATTTGTAATTTTATACATGAACTTTGATTTAGAATTATATATTATGTTTCTGTTTTCTGAAGGAACTTAATACTTTTTAAGAAGAGTTCTTGAAAATTTATATTAAAAATCTACGTAAGTCCTGGGTGAGCTAGGTTCCATAAAGAAACCATCAATTCTCATCGTTCTCTGTGACAGCTGATGTAGTGAAACATTACACTCAGTCAATATCAGTCGTATTTTTTACAAGCAGGAATTAGAAGTTCAAGAAACATTTGGTTGAATTTTCTGAAAATGTAATAAATATGCTGTCCATTTCCAAGTAAATCTTCTGGCTAGAATATTTTATAAGAAGAAAAATTTGATTCATAAAATCATTGGTTTCCATTATACTTTATTACAAAGTATTGGGACACAAGTGTCATTATTTCTATATAAAAATATAACATAGAACTTAACAGATAGAAACATACTTCTTTTTTTAAAATTAATTTTACTATTTTAAAATTTTTACAGAGTTTTGTTGTTCACAGACATGTATGTTCCCAGATCAGTCATATGCCTATAACCTGGTCCCCTCCCTACTCCCAGTCCCCCCCATCCTACTCCTCCCAGCCATCGCACCGCGCCCCTGCACGATCTCCTATTCCCGCAGGGCAATGACCATAGCTATCTTTTTCACATATGATAGCACAGGTTTCCATGTTACTCCCTCTATGCCTCCCACCCACTGTTCATACCCCACAATGTCCATATGTCTGTTCTCTATGTCTGTTTCTCCATTGCTTCACTGCGTGTGTTACCATTACCCTCTTACTAGATTCCATATACATATATGTGTTAGTATATTGTATTTGTCTTTCTCTTTTTGACTTACTTCACTTTTTATGATAGGTTCTAGATCCATCCACCTCATTAGGGCTGATTCTTCTGCATTTCTTTTTACAGCTGAGAAGTACTCCATTGTATATATGTACCAGCACTTCTGTATCCATTCATTCGTCAATGGGCATCTAGGTTGTTTCCATGTTCTGGCTATTGTATAGAGAGCTGCAATGAACACTGGCGTACAGGTGCTTCTGTCAGTTTTGATTTCATCAGGATATAAGCCTAATAGTGGGATTGCTGGGTTGTATGGTGCTTCCAGTTTTAGTTTTTTAAGGAATCTCCATACTGTCTTCCATAGCAGCTATATCAATTTACATTCCCACCAGCAATGCAAGAGGGTTCCCTTTTCTCCGCACCCTCTCCAGCATTTATTGTCTGTCAATTTGTTGATGATGGCGATTCTGATGGGTGTGAGGTGATATCTCATTGTAGATTTGATTTGCATTTCTCTAATAATAAGCGAGGTTAAGCATCATTTCATGTGCTTTTTGGCCATCTGTATGTCCTCTTTGGTGAGATGTCTCTTTAGATTTTTTTTCCCATTTTCTGATTGGGTTGTTCATAGAAACATGTTTATTCTACTGAAAAAACATGTATCAAAATTTCCTCTTATATATTTCTCATAAAGAACTGTGTTGTTTATTTTGATAGCAAGCTAATTACCTTATAAAAATCCAAGACAGTCATGAGAATACATAGTTTAGTTTTTAAAATCTCCCACTTTCACTCCTACTAAAGAGGGGACTTCAGTCTGTTTCATGGGATTTTATTGCAAATAAAACAGTAAATGTAATTGATGCAACTGGATACAGCAATAATTAATCATAGTGCATCTAATACACTCCTCAGTAGAAAGTTATTCATTTCTATTTACTAATTAAAATTAATTTATCTTCACACAAGTATTAAGAGTTTAGAAGGTCAGTTATTTATATTTTCAATATAGGATGACTCACATTGAGGTACAAGTATGCTTCGGGCTTCCCAGGTGGCTCTAATGGTAAAGATTCTTATCTGCCTGCCAATACAGGAGACACAACAGACGCTGGTTCCATCTCCAAGTCGGGAAGATCCCCTGGAACAGGTAGTGGCAACCCACTCCAGTATTCTTGACAGGGAAATTTCATGCACAGAGGAGCCTGGTGGGCTATAGTCCATGGGGTCGCAAAGAGTCAAACATGATTGACTTACCAAGCACACAGGAACACACAAGTATTCTTTAGTATTATAAGTTCTAAAATTCCATGGCTAAATACCGATCTAAAATTTACACCTTCCCCCTTTCCCCAATCCAATCCTTCAGGTAGCTTCATACTTAACACTGTCTATCAATTATGTTCCTATGTCTTTTCACTCCCATATGAACTGCACATGTATACAAAGGAAAGGTAAAATATTCTTCTAATCCACCCACTGTATCATTTTCATTCTAATCACAAGTCCAAACCAATCTCCATAAAAAACTTCTTTTACTTACATTACTCATCTATGACAAAACTTCCAATAAATTCTCATTATCCATAGGATAAAGTCTATACTTTTTACCTTCCTACTTAAAGTTCATTTCATTCTGCCTCTAAACTACTTTTTAAGCATTATTTTTAATTATCCTCCAACATGAACCATACAAGGGAATCCCTTATAGCTGAGCTAGTAAAGAATCCAACTGCAATGCAGGAGATCCCAGTTCGATCCCTGGGTTGGGAAAATTCCCTAGAGCAGGGAAAGGCTACCCACTCCAGTATTCTTACCTGGAGAATTTCATGGGTTGTCCATGGGTTGTCCATGGGTTGCAAAGAGTCAGACACAACTGTGCAACTTCACTTTCAACACGAAGCCTTAGTTCTACTCAAAATAGCAAACAGGATTTCACTAGGACAATTCTTGTTAAGAAAGTTTGTCACTAAACAAGCAAAAAAATAAGTCCTTCACATAGTATCAAGTGCCAAGTAGAAAACTAAACTGGACAGCACATTAAAGAATGAATTAAACAGTGCCAGTGGAAAATATTAGATATCTAATGATGACAAGTATCCATATGTACAGTGTTTAGAACAGTCCTTGGTTCAAAGTCTTAAAAAAAAAAAATCTCCCTTTCTTTACCCTGGTAGCAATTTTGTTTAATTAGACTGCCATATTAAGGTAAACAAAAACGTTTAAAAATAAATTGTGGATATTTTTCTTGCTTTATCTCTAAAATAAATCCTGATCACTTATTTCTCATTGAGATCTTTATAATACTGAGTTAAGGTAAAAGGCTAAGATAGTTATTGCTCAGTTGTTAATCATGTCTGACTCTTTGCCACCTCCATGGACTATAGCCTGTCCTTGATCATCTCCTGGAGTTGGCTCAAACTCATGTCCATTGACTCAGTGATGGCATTCATCCATCTCATCCTCTGTTGTTGCCGTCTCCTTCCCTCAATCTTTCCCAGCAACAGGGCCTTTTCCAAAAAATCAGCACTTTGCATTAGGTGGTCAAAACACTGGAGCTTCAGCATCAGTCCTTCCAAAGAGTGTTCTGGGCTGACTTCCTTTAAGATTTACCGGTTTGATCTCTTTGCTGTCCAAGGAACTCTCAAGAGTCTTCTCCAGCACCACTGTTTGAAGGCATCAGTTCTTTAGATTTCAGTCTTCTTTATGGTTAAGCTCTCACATCCATACATGACTGCTGGGAAAACCATAGCTTTGACTATTCAGACCTTTGTCAGCAAGGTGATGTTTCTGCTTTTTAATATGCTGTCTAGGTTTGCCATAGCTTTTCTCCAAGGAGCAAGTGTCTTTTAATTTTGTGGCTGGAGTCACTGTCCACCGTGATTCTGAAGCCCAAGAAAATAAAATCCGCCACTGTTTCCACTTTTTCCCGATGTATTTACCATGAAGTGATGGGGCCAGACGTGACAATCTTAGTTTTTTGAATGTTGAGTTTTAAGCCTGCTTTTTCACTCTCCTCTTCCACTCTCATCAAGAGATTTTTAAGTTCCTCTTTGCTTTCTGTCAGTGAAGTGGTACCATCTGTATATATAAGGTTCTAAGATATGTTACTCTTCTAATTGTCATGATTATATCTTTCATTACTATTTAATTCAACTCAGAATTCTGTGTACTGCAGTTCAAATTGAAGCACTCACTCCCAGGAACAGAAAAGATATGTTTTAAACTTTTTCAGTGATGACAAGTATCCATATGTACAGTGTTTAGAACAGTCCTTGGTTCAAAGTCTTAAAAAAATCCTTTTTGGTAGCAATTTTGTTTAATTAGACTGCCATATTAAGGTAAACAAAAACGTTTAAAAATAAATTGTGGATATTTTTCTTGCTTTATCTCTAAAATAAATCCTGATCACTTATTTCTCATTGAGATCTTTATAATACTGAGTTAAGGTAAAAGGCTAAGATAGTTATTGCTCAGTTGTTAATCATGTCTGACTCTTTGCCACCTCCATGGACTATAGCCTGTCCTTGATCATCTCCTGGAGTTGGCTCAAACTCATGTCCATTGACTCAGTGATGGCATTCATCCATCTCATCCTCTGTTGTTGCCGTCTCCTTCCCTCAATCTTTCCCAGCAACAGGGCCTTTTCCAAAAAATCAGCACTTTGCATTAGGTGGTCAAAACACTGGAGCTTCAGCATCAGTCCTTCCAAAGAGTGTTCTGGGCTGACTTCCTTTAAGATTTACCGGTTTGATCTCTTTGCTGTCCAAGGAACTCTCAAGAGTCTTCTCCAGCACCACTGTTTGAAGGCATCAGTTCTTTAGATTTCAGTCTTCTTTATGGTTAAGCTCTCACATCCATACATGACTGCTGGGAAAACCATAGCTTTGACTATTCAGACCTTTGTCAGCAAGGTGATGTTTCTGCTTTTTAATATGCTGTCTAGGTTTGCCATAGCTTTTCTCCAAGGAGCAAGTGTCTTTTAATTTTGTGGCTGGAGTCACTGTCCACCGTGATTCTGAAGCCCAAGAAAATAAAATCCGCCACTGTTTCCACTTTTTCCCGATGTATTTACCATGAAGTGATGGGGCCAGACGTGACAATCTTAGTTTTTTGAATGTTGAGTTTTAAGCCTGCTTTTTCACTCTCCTCTTCCACTCTCATCAAGAGATTTTTAAGTTCCTCTTTGCTTTCTGTCAGTGAAGTGGTACCATCTGTATATATAAGGTTCTAAGATATGTTACTCTTCTAATTGTCATGATTATATCTTTCATTACTATTTAATTCAACTCAGAATTCTGTGTACTGCAGTTCAAATAACTGAAGCACTCACTCCCAGGGAACAGAAAAGATATGTTTTACTGCTATAGAAATTCTAGTGAGATGCAGGTTTTCAGTATCTTTGCATATGAAAGCAAAGATGACATCATATGGCAATTTTATCTTCAGATTATTTGATGCAATATTAAATTATCTATTTTGGTATGGCCTTTTTGTTTAGAACTGAAATGTATCTATGAGCTTCACTCTCTTTATAGAAAATTCAAGGTACATATTGGAATGAAATTTAAAAATTCCTTTCCATCTGAGTGCTTTGATCTATCTCTGCAGTGACAAACACCTATAATAAAGATGAGCTTCAGAGCAGAGCCATTTGAAAAAATTATTTTGAATGATGGTGAATATTCAAGTGATTCTCTTAAATGGCTTAGGTGGGGTAATATAGAAAAAGCTATTTATAAGAAACTGTACAAGTATCTTGATGCAGCCTTTAACACGTTCATTTCTGAGAACTGAAAATTAAGCTTCCAATATATATAATATCTCCACAAAGTCTACAAACACAAAAACTAGAAGCTGTTGATTTTATGCCAGATAATTCAACTTATGGTACGAGAGACAGAAAAATGTGAACCACGTTACAGCAAGACGTATCTTGAATTTGAGTAATAAGACTCGAATTTTTGAGGTTGGTACTGCAATTCTATAGCTATGTGATTCTGGTACAAGGTCTTAAATTAATGTATCTTTCTCAGAGTCTATAAGACTGAACAACTCAGCTGTAAAGTTGTTGTAAAGTTGTGTGTGTGTGTGTGTGTGTGTGTGTGTTTATAAACACATGCTTGAACTTCAATTCTGGCATCAGTTCCTACATTTAAGTTAACAAGTCATCCATACAAGAAAAAGCCTGACAAAATGAAAATAATATCTCTTAGATTTATCAGAAAACTGAGGCTGCAGGGCTAACTGCCACAGTAAAGTCTGAAGGGACAGGTCAGCATAGGAAGTCACAGTCGAGATCTACATAGCCTGAGAAAGACCTAGGGAAATCTTTTTCTAAGATATGTTACTCTTCTAATTGTCATGATTATATCTTTCATTACTATTTAATTCAACTCAGAATTCTGTGTACTGCAGTTCAAATAACTGAAGCACTCACTCCCAGGGAACAGAAAAGATATGTTTTACTGCTATAGAAATTCTAGTGAGATGCAGGTTTTCAGTATCTTTGCATATGAAAGCAAAGATGACATCATATGGCAATTTTATCTTCAGATTATTTGATGCAATATTAAATTATCTATTTTGGTATGGCCTTTTTGTTTAGAACTGAAATGTATCTATGAGCTTCACTCTCTTTATAGAAAATTCAAGGTACATATTGGAATGAAATTTAAAAATTCCTTTCCATCTGAGTGCTTTGATCTATCTCTGCAGTGACAAACACCTATAATAAAGATGAGCTTCAGAGCAGAGCCATTTGAAAAAATTATTTTGAATGATGGTGAATATTCAAGTGATTCTCTTAAATGGCTTAGGTGGGGTAATATAGAAAAAGCTATTTATAAGAAACTGTACAAGTATCTTGATGCAGCCTTTAACACGTTCATTTCTGAGAACTGAAAATTAAGCTTCCAATATATATAATATCTCCACAAAGTCTACAAACACAAAAACTAGAAGCTGTTGATTTTATGCCAGATAATTCAACTTATGGTACGAGAGACAGAAAAATGTGAACCACGTTACAGCAAGACGTATCTTGAATTTGAGTAATAAGACTCGAATTTTTGAGGTTGGTACTGCAATTCTATAGCTATGTGATTCTGGTACAAGGTCTTAAATTAATGTATCTTTCTCAGAGTCTATAAGACTGAACAACTCAGCTGTAAAGTTGTTGTAAAGTTGTGTGTGTGTGTGTGTGTGTGTGTGTGTGTTTATAAACACATGCTTGAACTTCAATTCTGGCATCAGTTCCTACATTTAAGTTAACAAGTCATCCATACAAGAAAAAGCCTGACAAAATGAAAATAATATCTCTTAGATTTATCAGAAAACTGAGGCTGCAGGGCTAACTGCCACAGTAAAGTCTGAAGGGACAGGTCAGCATAGGAAGTCACAGTCGAGATCTACATAGCCTGAGAAAGACCTAGGGAAATGATAAATTGACAGGAATACATTCATGGTAGATTTACAATTTACTGGAGACTGAGTCAAGACTAACTTGAGAATGAGAAATTTCTCTGAGCCACAATCTTACGGGTGCCTACAAACTTTTGTTTGTCACTGTGAAGATCTGAGAAAGATTTCCTGATGGTTCTGATAGAGAGGAAGGAAACAGACCCTCTGAAATACATTCAGAACTGCCTCTGTAACAAAGGATTGCTTTCCAGGAAGGATTTCACCTGAACCTTATTCTAAAATGGGAGAGTGCCCTCTAGTCTTGTTGTCTCACGTGTAGGGGAAAAGAATTCAACGCAGACTTCACTGGACAGAAGCTTGAACAAACTCCAGGAAATACGAAAAGACAGAGAAGCCTAGAGTTCTGCAGTCAATGGGGCAAAGAGTCAGACACCACTGAGTGACTGAACAACATGCATTTCAGTAGACTGAAAATATTACAGCCAGAGAATGAAGTAGGGACAAGGGAAAGAAAGTTATATCACTGGAAGAACACTTAGAAAGTCACAGACCCATGAAAACACTGAAACTTAATTTGAAAATTATAGAATGCAAAAAGGGAAAATAACAGAACCTATAGGAAACACAACAGACCATATAAGAAGTATGGGACAATATCAAAAGTTATAGCAGAAAATAGAGTTGAAATAGTATTGGCTGGAAACTTTCTCAAGTCAAACATCAAACCACACTCCAGGAAACTTAAGAGAACACCAAACAGAATAAACACACAAAAAAACCTTAGGCACATCATGCCATATCATATTCAAACTGAAACCCAAAGAAAAAAGAAAAAAAAAAATATTGAAAGACATCAGGAATGAGAAAAGAGGAAACAGCTTACCTGTAGAGGTATAAGAATAAGGACTTCAGTGGCCTTCTATTTGAAACCAGTAAAAGACAGTGTAACAGTTATACTTCAAATATTGAAAAGGAAAAAGCAAAATGTCCAACCTAAAATTATATATACAGTGAAATTACCCTTCATAAGGGAGGAAAGACAGAGTCTCTTATACAAACAAAAAAGGACATATTCTTGCCCGTGCAATGTGCCTTGCAATAAATGTTAAAAAAATATATTTTAGGAAAAAAGAAATGACACGGGATTCTCATTTAAAAATGGAAGAATGTCAGAGAAGGAATAAGGGCAATATGCTCTGATTTCCTTATTCTTAATTTAAATAATATTTTTAAATAATAATAACAATAATATATTATGTGATTGTATCCTTAGTCACTCAATTATGTCCAACGCTTTGCAACCCCATAGACTCTAGTCCACCAGGCTCCTCTGTTTGTGGGATTCTCTAGGCAAGAATACTGAAGTGGGTTGCCATGTCCCCCTCTAGGGGATCTTCCCAACCCAGGGATCTAACCCAGGTCTCCCACACTGCAGGCATATTCTTTACCAACAGAGCAAACAGGGAAGCCCCATGTGATTAAAGCATCTGAAAAAATAAAGTGCATGATGGCAGTCACAAGAAATGGATCAACTAAAACTGGAAGTACTGTGGGATACTGGATCACATGGAGGGCAGGACAATGTTATCTGAAAGTGGACAAGACTAACTTAAAATATTTATTGTACACTCTTTTAAAGTAAATTGGTCTGCTGTGAGAGGAGATAAAGTCAGATCATATACATTGTTCAATTAAAACCAGAAAAGACAGAATATGAGAAGGTATGAAAGAAACAAAGAACAAATGCAGCATACAGAAAAAAGTTACAAAAAAGGTGGATATTAATCTAACTATACAGATGATCACTTTAAATATGAATGGTCTAATGAAATCAAAAGGCAGAGGATGTCAGAAGAGATTTAAGAGCCAAACTATACACTGTCTACAAGAAATCTGCTTAAAATAAAAGACTCAAATTGAAAGTAAAGGGAAAGAAAGAGGATATGAAGTGCTGTAACTAATTTTTTAAAAAAAGCTGGAGCAACCATATTAATTTCAGACAAAGCAGACTTCAGGAGACAGAGGAACATTATATAATGACAAAGGGGTCAGTTCTAAAAAAAGATGCATTAATTTTACATGTATATGCACCTAACAACAGTCCATCAGAGTATATGCAAAACCCAATATGACCTAAATGAGAAACATATACTATTAGAGTTGGAATCTTCAAAATATCTCTGTCAGTGATGGATAGATCAAACTCGCAGAAAATCAGCCCATGACAGATTGATAGGAAAGAATAATTGCTACAGTAGTCAGGCCACTTACTAGTTTTATGACCTGTGTGATGTTATGTTATCTAAAATTCAGTACTGCATTCATACAATTGGAATGATAGTAGTATTTAAGGATTCACAGAGTTATCTGAGGGTTAAATAGGTATTTCAGGTCAACTACTTATAAGAGTATTTGTCATACAATAAATTCACAATGAAAAAGCATGTCCAACGCTTTGCAACCCCATAGACTCTAGTCCACCAGGCTCCTCTGTTTGTGGGATTCTCTAGGCAAGAATACTGAAGTGGGTTGCCATGTCCCCCTCTAGGGGATCTTCCCAACCCAGGGATCTAACCCAGGTCTCCCACACTGCAGGCATATTCTTTACCAACAGAGCAAACAGGGAAGCCCCATGTGATTAAAGCATCTGAAAAAATAAAGTGCATGATGGCAGTCACAAGAAATGGATCAACTAAAACTGGAAGTACTGTGGGATACTGGATCACATGGAGGGCAGGACAATGTTATCTGAAAGTGGACAAGACTAACTTAAAATATTTATTGTACACTCTTTTAAAGTAAATTGGTCTGCTGTGAGAGGAGATAAAGTCAGATCATATACATTGTTCAATTAAAACCAGAAAAGACAGAATATGAGAAGGTATGAAAGAAACAAAGAACAAATGCAGCATACAGAAAAAAGTTACAAAAAAGGTGGATATTAATCTAACTATACAGATGATCACTTTAAATATGAATGGTCTAATGAAATCAAAAGGCAGAGGATGTCAGAAGAGATTTAAGAGCCAAACTATACACTGTCTACAAGAAATCTGCTTAAAATAAAAGACTCAAATTGAAAGTAAAGGGAAAGAAAGAGGATATGAAGTGCTGTAACTAATTTTTTAAAAAAAGCTGGAGCAACCATATTAATTTCAGACAAAGCAGACTTCAGGAGACAGAGGAACATTATATAATGACAAAGGGGTCAGTTCTAAAAAAAGATGCATTAATTTTACATGTATATGCACCTAACAACAGTCCATCAGAGTATATGCAAAACCCAATATGACCTAAATGAGAAACATATACTATTAGAGTTGGAATCTTCAAAATATCTCTGTCAGTGATGGATAGATCAAACTCGCAGAAAATCAGCCCATGACAGATTGATAGGAAAGAATAATTGCTACAGTAGTCAGGCCACTTACTAGTTTTATGACCTGTGTGATGTTATGTTATCTAAAATTCAGTACTGCATTCATACAATTGGAATGATAGTAGTATTTAAGGATTCACAGAGTTATCTGAGGGTTAAATAGGTATTTCAGGTCAACTACTTATAAGAGTATTTGTCATACAATAAATTCACAATGAAATACAGCATCATTATTTTACATTTGTATATTAATTTAGGATAATACTTTTTTATAAATATTTCCCTAAAACTCATAAAATTCATGAAGCTGTCAGAATAAATTTCTCATTTTTGTACTGCCTGAATAATGTATTTAGTACTCTCATGACATTTTCTATTGACAGAGTATATTTTGATAAAACTATAACAATCAAATAATATGCTTTTAGTAATGGCCACAATGCCTGAAGGTGAAATAAAAAGCATCATACTGGCACTAGATAAATATAACAATCAATAAGCTATATCTCTAGCTCAGCTGCTAGAGAAATATATTGACTGAGATCTTTTTCTCGTAAAGGTCTTCATAAACTTTCTTAAGAATGGCAAGTTCCCTTCAGTCTCTCCCAAATCTACCATTTCACATTATTCATTTGTCTCTTATTTTCTGGCACCACAGTGCATAACTTCTTTATACTTTCCCTTAAAATTCTGACAGGCTCACCAGGATTTTTGTTCAAGATCAAGAATAAAAGGCTATGAAACACCATTATAGTGTCAGAGCCCATACAAAAGAATGTAGAAAGGAGTGAGCTCGTGAATGATGGGAATGCCCTTGGGGCTTTTATCTATGACCCAGAATTCTCATGGAGAAGAATCAAGTATCAATTGCTTTTCCAAACTGTTTTCTCTTTTGAGGAAGAAAAACAAACTATCTAACTTAAGAGTGCAGTGAGTTTGATCTTCATTAGGAAATCAAAATGGACAAATCACTATTTTCAACTCTACTGAAACTATTATAATACTATTAAATAGATTTCTGAGTAGACATTAGAAAATTTTTGAAGTATCTATTCTATTCCAATGACCAATGCTTTCTCTGTCTGGTAAAATGTTTGACATAAGATAAAAATTTAAGGTAAATTTTACAACCAAAAGAATTTTTAGAGTTCTACATTAGTCACACAAACCATATATATCAGTAAGAATATAATACCGACCATACACATACTGATTTTTGATCTGAGAAAAAAAATTTTAAGTAAAAAATGTGCACTTTCAAATTCACCAGATATTACCAAATTACTTATCAAGCTGTGATTGCTGTTTGTACTCCCGTTATCATGGATTAGAAATGTTTGTTTCTCCACAAGAAACCAAAAGCTTGACGTTAGGAAATACTTTTCATTTTTCCATTCGAATAAGTATAAAGTAATATCTCATTATTTGATTTTGCACTTTCTCAAATACTGTAAATGACAGAACTGAACATTTATTTATATAATTTATTTATATGGTTCACTAGGATCTTCTACGACATATTTTGCTCATTTTTCTCTTCTGTTGTTAATGTTCTCTTAATAATTTAGAAGCACTAACTACTAGCCCTCTGTCAAATATCATTGTGATTATTTTCTCTGAATCTGTAGTTTTTCTATTAATTTTTATTGTATCTTTTCTGGAAACATTTGTTGATAGAGTCAAATATTTGTTGATAAAGTCAAGTTATCACAAAGTTTATTTTAGCTTTTAGGACTGTGAGTCTTATTTAAGAAAAGCTTAACCACCAGGAGGTCATTTATTTCCTTCTAAAATTTTTAAAACTTTGTTTTCATCAGTCAGTTCCTTTATCTACCAAAAAGGTTTTTGGGGGGGATGTTTACCATGAGGTAGGATTTTAACATTCTTTCCTAACATAGAATAACATTCCCCGTACCACTGAGGAGTCCACACTTTCTGCACTGATCAGAAGTGCTTCTTAGTTGATGCGATCAAAGTTTCATTTGTCCAAGGGTGTGTTTCTGAGGTTTTACGAATTAAATTGTTCTAGAAAACATTTCCCTGCACCTATACCAGCCTACCTGATTTAATCCAGCTTTAGAGTATACCTGGATAGCTAGATGTCAAATTGTTCCTCAAATGCTGGATACATTTTACTGCCCTTCCCCCATCCCCCTCCACTGTTCCCTGTCCTTTTCATAGAAATGTACATCAAATATTTTTTTTTTTCATAAGCAGACTGATTTGTTAGAACAGTTTTGAATTTATACAAGATTCCCTACTGTCAGTGGAATCCAATGGTTCTACATTGTTACGTCTAGAACAGTTTTAGTTCTACATTAGTAAAAAAGTAAGAATATAATACCGACCATACACATACTGATTTTGATCTGAGAAAAAAATTTTAAGTAAAAAATGTGCACTTTCAAATTCACCAGATATTACCAAATTACTTATCAAGCTGTGATTGCTGTTTGTACTCCCGTTATCATGGATTAGAAATGTTTGTTTCTCCACAAGAAACCAAAAGCTTGACGTTAGGAAATACTTTTCATTTTTCCATTCGAATAAGTATAAAGTAATATCTCATTATTTGATTTTGCACTTTCTCAAATACTGTAAATGACAGAACTGAACATTTATTTATATAATTTATTTATATGGTTCACTAGGATCTTCTACGACATATTTTGCTCATTTTTCTCTTCTGTTGTTAATGTTCTCTTAATAATTTAGAAGCACTAACTACTAGCCCTCTGTCAAATATCATTGTGATTATTTTCTCTGAATCTGTAGTTTTTCTATTAATTTTTATTGTATCTTTTCTGGAAACATTTGTTGATAGAGTCAAATATTTGTTGATAAAGTCAAGTTATCACAAAGTTTATTTTAGCTTTTAGGACTGTGAGTCTTATTTAAGAAAAGCTTAACCACCAGGAGGTCATTTATTTCCTTCTAAAATTTTTAAAACTTTGTTTTCATCAGTCAGTTCCTTTATCTACCAAAAAGGTTTTTGGGGGGGATGTTTACCATGAGGTAGGATTTTAACATTCTTTCCTAACATAGAATAACATTCCCCGTACCACTGAGGAGTCCACACTTTCTGCACTGATCAGAAGTGCTTCTTAGTTGATGCGATCAAAGTTTCATTTGTCCAAGGGTGTGTTTCTGAGGTTTTACGAATTAAATTGTTCTAGAAAACATTTCCCTGCACCTATACCAGCCTACCTGATTTAATCCAGCTTTAGAGTATACCTGGATAGCTAGATGTCAAATTGTTCCTCAAATGCTGGATACATTTTACTGCCCTTCCCCCATCCCCCTCCACTGTTCCCTGTCCTTTTCATAGAAATGTACATCAAATATTTTTTTTTTTTCATAAGCAGACTGATTTGTTAGAACAGTTTTGAATTTATACAAGATTCCCTACTGTCAGTGGAATCCAATGGTTCTACATTGTTACCAGTCTGAAAATCGAGTATTTTTCAGGTTTGGTGGAAGTTTTTGTTTGTTTGTCTGATAGTTTGTTTCTCTGAATTTCAGTTATTTTTCTAAGTATGCAGTATTGTGGTATCTCAATGCTGATTTAACTTGCAGTTTTTTAATAACATATAACTTTAAACATCTTTTTCCTATGCTTATAAGCCATCTATGTATCTTTAAGAGACGCCTTTTCAGATTCTTGAGCATTTTTTAATTGGCTTGTTTGTTTTGTTACTGTGGAGTTTAAACAGTACTCTGTTATATGCATATTAGGCTTTAGGGATTAATATATTTTTATTGCCTAATACACATTTATTTTTCATGAAAAATACATTTATTTTTACATAAAAGTGTATTTATAAAAATGAACATGCACCTTTTCACAATCATGTCTCTAGAAATTTAAAGAAGCAAATATTACAGAGACCTCATTCTTTGACATAATGCAGTTAAGTGAGACATGCATGAATAATGAGTATGGTACAAAAAATTTCTATAGTTAACCCATGAATAGCATGACTTTGAACTGTCCTGGTTCATTTAAGCCTCTATTTTTTAAACTTTTGTTTTATAAACGTCAAAGTCAAGTTATTAGGTACTAGGAAATTCAATAGTACTGTATCTTCTTTCTTCATCCGATTACTTAATTGTATTTTCTTTTTTTTTTTCCTTTTCATTACAATTTATTTACTGTGGAGTTAGAAATTTCAAGAAATTTTGAGTTCAAAACTTCTTGGCTCTTATTGGTAAGAGAGACTCCCTGCTTGATACTCAGCACAAGCTCTTTCTATACAAAACGTCGAAGACTGGATTTCCAAGAGTCCAACTTTGATGGCTGCCACTGGTCCCTGGGGCTTCCAGTCCAGCCCCTGCCGCAGCACAGCCTGCAAGGAAACTAAGGGTCCATCAGCCGCCTTCTGCACTCCAGTCATTCATAGCCCAGAGGACGCCCTCAGAAGACCTTCCTCTACTCAGTCATTAATTATCGTTTCTGTCTGATGGAAACATTGCAACATCCAGTTTCTTCTGGTAATACTGTCTCTTTACCCTCTCCTTCAACTTGGATTCATTTTCTTCATGCTTAGTTAATGCCTTTACTGGTTCTTTCCGTGACAGTCTTAAGAAGAAAACTTGCTTACTATTCTGTGACTCACAAATGTCTTTATTTTTCTGTCTCATGGATGACAGTTTAGCTATCATAAAATATCAGGTTGTCCAAGCTTCTTAGAACTTAGACTGTATCCTGATGAAGTATTCTGGTATTTGTAGTTCTTAATGAGACACAATCTTTTAACATACTTGCTACACTTTTGCAGGGAATGTCATTTCTCTTAGACATATTTCAAAATCTTCATTTCACCTTTACTATTTTACAGTTCTGCTCTGATTTGCTGAGTGTGGCTTCACATCAGCTTAACTGGCTTAGTACACAGAGTATGCATTTGATTTGGAGGCTTATAACTTCCTTTCAGTTCTGGAAGATTTTAAGTTGCCCATTTAAAGATTTCTTTTTCTCATTTTCTTCTTCTGCAATGCCTTGTTTCAGTGTACTAAATAGTCACAGCATTCACAATATTTTGTGGAAGGGTTATTTATCTCTACCACATTATAATCAGGCTTGCCCATGTGACTTGCTTTGCCTAATAAGTGGAAGTGGTTTCTGCCACATTCTAAGCAGATGGATTAAGAGTAATGCCATGGTTGTATCGTGCTTTCAGCAACATGTTCTGTGAGTGAAAACTCAGCTAGTGTTATTTTTAGTACAGTTCTGTCATTTTTACTTACGTATGTATTAACATAATCTGACTTATACAAACCTAGGAAATTAACATCAAATTTCTCAGTCTACCCTCTTTTAAATCTTTTAGTATATATTTGATTGTTTTTGCCCTCTCTGGGAGTATCTCTCAATAATTACTAATCTCATATGTCAGTGAAAGTTCCTGTAAGGGATCGATGACTTATTTCAAAGTCTTTAACTGAAGAGTATTTAATTGATCAGCTATTTTCAGATATGAGAACATGTGTAAGGAGACTGTGAATGGTCAAACAGCCGCCTTCTGCACTCCAGTCATTCATAGCCCAGAGGACGCCCTCAGAAGACCTTCCTCTACTCAGTCATTAATTATCGTTTCTGTCTGATGGAAACATTGCAACATCCAGTTTCTTCTGGTAATACTGTCTCTTTACCCTCTCCTTCAACTTGGATTCATTTTCTTCATGCTTAGTTAATGCCTTTACTGGTTCTTTCCGTGACAGTCTTAAGAAGAAAACTTGCTTACTATTCTGTGACTCACAAATGTCTTTATTTTTCTGTCTCATGGATGACAGTTTAGCTATCATAAAATATCAGGTTGTCCAAGCTTCTTAGAACTTAGACTGTATCCTGATGAAGTATTCTGGTATTTGTAGTTCTTAATGAGACACAATCTTTTAACATACTTGCTACACTTTTGCAGGGAATGTCATTTCTCTTAGACATATTTCAAAATCTTCATTTCACCTTTACTATTTTACAGTTCTGCTCTGATTTGCTGAGTGTGGCTTCACATCAGCTTAACTGGCTTAGTACACAGAGTATGCATTTGATTTGGAGGCTTATAACTTCCTTTCAGTTCTGGAAGATTTTAAGTTGCCCATTTAAAGATTTCTTTTTCTCATTTTCTTCTTCTGCAATGCCTTGTTTCAGTGTACTAAATAGTCACAGCATTCACAATATTTTGTGGAAGGGTTATTTATCTCTACCACATTATAATCAGGCTTGCCCATGTGACTTGCTTTGCCTAATAAGTGGAAGTGGTTTCTGCCACATTCTAAGCAGATGGATTAAGAGTAATGCCATGGTTGTATCGTGCTTTCAGCAACATGTTCTGTGAGTGAAAACTCAGCTAGTGTTATTTTTAGTACAGTTCTGTCATTTTTACTTACGTATGTATTAACATAATCTGACTTATACAAACCTAGGAAATTAACATCAAATTTCTCAGTCTACCCTCTTTTAAATCTTTTAGTATATATTTGATTGTTTTTGCCCTCTCTGGGAGTATCTCTCAATAATTACTAATCTCATATGTCAGTGAAAGTTCCTGTAAGGGATCGATGACTTATTTCAAAGTCTTTAACTGAAGAGTATTTAATTGATCAGCTATTTTCAGATATGAGAACATGTGTAAGGAGACTGTGAATGGTCAAACACCCAGGAGAAGTAATAGTGAGAAATACACTTTGGTGTCTGAAGAAACACAGGAAGAGAATGGTTTCAGGAAACAGTAAGTGTTACCAGATTAGCATGACATGTGGGATCTTAGCTCTTCGGCCTGAGATCAAACAGGGAACAGATCCCCTGTGTTGCAAGGTGGGATCTTAACCACTGAACCACAAGTGAAGTCCTTCAGAACACTTTCTACACCATAGATTTCTCTGTTTGCCCAATTTCAGTAAAGAAGTTATCTCATCTATGGGTATTTTCCTTTCATTTTCTTTTTTATTGGATGACATTTTAAATTACAAGGAACAGAAGCTGAGTCTGTATAATTAGACTACTATTGAAAGAACAGCAAGTAGACTTTAAATCTGGCTATTAGAGCATAACTGGTGTAAAAATAATCCATCAGCCAAAAAATCTCTAAAAACAATGCAACATATATGGAACACCTATCTGAATGCTTCATTGATCCCCAACACAGTCAGAACTCAAGAGCATGCGATCCTCAAGAGAAAGGAAGTGCATGGATGTGAGTCCCATGTTCACCTTTGTTTCAAATTTGAGGGCATTTACCAATTGTCAGTGAAGGACAATACAGTATGAACAGAAAGCCCTAATATCACTGAGCCAAGGAAGCAGAGAGAGGAAATCCAGAATTTACAAAGAGATGAAAATTAAGGGGAGAAAATATTGAAAAGCAAACCCAAAAACGTGTATGAAATTTAATTTAGTAAAGTTTGGTACCAAACTTGCCCTCTCTGGGAGTATCTCTCAATAATTACTGTTCATGGGAAGGAAATGTCTCAAAAAAAATGAGACAAACACAAAATACCAGAGAGCAGTAGCTGGAATGCTCGAGAGAAAGCAAGGCGGAAGTTTCCAGCAGACTCATAGTTCTGGGAAGACAAAATGTGGAGTTCAAGATACTCCGGTGAAGGGCTTCCCTGGTGGTCCAGTGGGTAAGGACACCGCCTTGTAGCACAAGGGGCACCGGTTCCATCCCTGGCCTGGGAAGATCACACGTGCCGCGGAGCGGCCATACCGATGTGTCCAATTACCAAGCCGGGGCTCTAGAGCGCATGCGCCCAGAGCAGGTGCTCTGCGACAACAGAGGCCACAGCGATGGGAGACCCACATGGGCCAAAGAACAAAGATGGATGAAAATGGACAAATGCAAGACCAATAGAAGTGGCCCGCCTGCTCCCCTCCTTCCCCACCCCACCCCCACCAAAATAAGTAAATAAATTAAAAAAAAAAAAAAAAAAAAAGATACTCTGGTGAAGACCTCAACAGGCTTTCAACAGGGATTCCTGAAGATTCATGTTCCCTTCCTGTGATTTGATAAAAGGCACCCCACATCACTCATACAATGGTTCTGTCGAAAATACTTGACCTAAATCAAGGTATGTTGTGCTGTTGTTTTGTTAGTCACCCATTCATATCTGACTCTTTGCAACTTCATGGTCTGTCCAGACAAGAATACTGGAATGGGTAGCCATTCCCTTCTCCAGAGGATCTTCTCAACCCAGGGATCAAACCCAGGTCTCCTGTAGTGTAGGCAGATCCTTTACTATCTGAAATACCAGGGTTTAAACATACCATTTAATATAAAATTTGATTGTTCTGCAAGACAAAAGGCCTGGACTCTTCAATGAATCAGGTATGAATAACAGCATGAAACTTTAGGACTGTTACAGATCACAAGAAACTGAAGGGACCTAATCAATATTATTTCATGAAACCTGACTGTATCCTCAATGGGGTAAAACAGATCTTTCATAGACATTTTTTCTACAACTAAGGAAATGCTGCAGGTTGCCACATGATTTTGAATTAATACTAATTTTCTTAAGTGTAATACATTGTGGTTAGGTAGGAAAATGTCCTTGTCTTGGACAGTTCGTGTTGAAGTAGCTAGGAATGAAAAGTCTTGGTGTTTGCAGAATCCATTTGGACAGATAAAGTGGAAAATAGAGCAGACAGGCTTTTAGTAATTGGTCCATGTTGGTGATGATGCACAGCTGTTCATTTTAGTCTTCATTCAACTTTCCTGAACTTTTGAAACTTTTCAGAATAAAAGACAAGCTTTTAGAAAGTTCAAAGCCGACCTCAAAATTAGAGCATGTTTTCTTCTTGAAAGCTGATTTCTCACTCAAATGAATTTGACACAGGTCCAAACTAATTATCAAAGCCTGAGACTTTTGATGGATACCATTAATTGAAATTCAGAGCTGAGATACTATTTAGAGTGAAGTGGCTATCTTATAAACAACTTGCTTTTTTTTCCCCACAAGGTCTTATCCATATTATTTCGAGTGTTTCTCTTTTTTGATTGAAAACACCAAGGTTTCATTTAATTGTATAAATTATGCCCTTGGCTTTGGAAACCCTAACAAAATAGAAGCAAAAAAATTAATTACAATATCGTCAGAATCAACCATTAAACAGCAGGATACAAGCATCATAAAATTAGCATTTTCATCTAATCATTCTAGTGTCATCTGCTAATTGCAAATAGACCCTATAGACAGGAATTATTTCGCAAAGCATCCTTACACAAGCCCTTAATTCCTATTGAACCCTGTGGCAACATTTGGAGTCGGTCAAGGTTCTGAAAGAGACGATACTTCTCCAAAGAGAAATTAGGAGAATCGTGGTTTGTTTACTTTCAATCTGCACTCACAAAGAAGGTGAATGCTATGCCAAACAGATGTTATTTGCTTTAGTTCTTATGACTGGGAATACTTTCAAAGACTAACATCTTACACTGCTCGATATAGTACTCCGGTATGAATAACAGCATGAAACTTTAGGACTGTTACAGATCACAAGAAACTGAAGGGACCTAATCAATATTATTTCATGAAACCTGACTGTATCCTCAATGGGGTAAAACAGATCTTTCATAGACATTTTTTCTACAACTAAGGAAATGCTGCAGGTTGCCACATGATTTTGAATTAATACTAATTTTCTTAAGTGTAATACATTGTGGTTAGGTAGGAAAATGTCCTTGTCTTGGACAGTTCGTGTTGAAGTAGCTAGGAATGAAAAGTCTTGGTGTTTGCAGAATCCATTTGGACAGATAAAGTGGAAAATAGAGCAGACAGGCTTTTAGTAATTGGTCCATGTTGGTGATGATGCACAGCTGTTCATTTTAGTCTTCATTCAACTTTCCTGAACTTTTGAAACTTTTCAGAATAAAAGACAAGCTTTTAGAAAGTTCAAAGCCGACCTCAAAATTAGAGCATGTTTTCTTCTTGAAAGCTGATTTCTCACTCAAATGAATTTGACACAGGTCCAAACTAATTATCAAAGCCTGAGACTTTTGATGGATACCATTAATTGAAATTCAGAGCTGAGATACTATTTAGAGTGAAGTGGCTATCTTATAAACAACTTGCTTTTTCCCCACAAGGTCTTATCCATATTATTTCGAGTGTTTCTCTTTTTTGATTGAAAACACCAAGGTTTCATTTAATTGTATAAATTATGCCCTTGGCTTTGGAAACCCTAACAAAATAGAAGCAAAAAAATTAATTACAATATCGTCAGAATCAACCATTAAACAGCAGGATACAAGCATCATAAAATTAGCATTTTCATCTAATCATTCTAGTGTCATCTGCTAATTGCAAATAGACCCTATAGACAGGAATTATTTCATAAGCATCCTTACACAAGCCCTTAATTCCTATTGAACCCTGTGGCAACATTTGGAGTCGGTCAAGGTTCTGAAAGAGACGATACTTCTCCAAAGAGAAATTAGGAGAATCGTGGTTTGTTTACTTTCAATCTGCACTCACAAAGAAGGTGAATGCTATGCCAAACAGATGTTATTTGCTTTAGTTCTTATGACTGGGAATACTTTCAAAGACTAACATCTTACACTGCTCGATATAGTACTCCTTTAGTGACGTTTTGACAGAATACATTTATTTTCTTTCCTCTCATTGCATCCTCATGTGTGAGTGTGTGCTAAGTTGCTCCAGTTGTGTCTGACTATAGCCCACCAGGCTCCTCTGTCCATGGAATTCTCCAGGCAAGACTGCTGGAGTGGGCTGCCATTTCCTTGTCCAGGGGATATTCATCCAACCTGTGGCTCTTACGTATTAAATGAAATGCTTCTGTTGTACTAAAAATGGACCATAAAGAAGGCTGAGCACCCAATAGACTGCAAGGAGTGTCAAACTAGTCAATCCTAAAGTAAATCAACCCTGAATATTCATTGGAAGGGCCAATGCTGAAGCTGAAACTCCAGTACTTTGGCCACCTGATGCAAAGAGCTGGCTCATTGGAAAAGACCCTGATGCTGGGAAAAATAGACAGCCAAAGGAGAAGATGGTGACAGAGGATGAGAAAATTAGATAGCATCAAAACTCGGACATAAATCTGAGCAAACTCTGGGAGACAGTGAAGGACACTGAGGACTGGCATGCTGCAGTCCATGAGATTGCAAAGAGTGGAAGATGACTCAGAACACCATCACTACTATAAAAGTGCTCAGTTTTAGAACTTTTGTGATAGTAAACCTTGAATTTTCCTGACAATCTCTCAAATATTCCTTTTCCCAATATGCAGCCTACAAAAAGAGGTTTATCACTTTTTGTACCCACAGTCTCTATCATTTTTAGGTGCTTAATAAATACGTGTTTTTAAAAATGAATTCTGTATACAAAATAGTTTTCTTAATATACTGTACTTCCATCTTTTAACCTCTTTACAGGCAAAATTTCTCTTGACTGGTTCAGGATTCTTCCTATCTCTCCTTCAACAAACATGTATTGAACACCTACCACATGTTAAATCCAATGTATTTTGTAAATTTTGTAAACATGTATTTACAAAAATCATCAAGGCATGTCATCTGCCCTTACGCATGCTCAGTCACTTCAGTCATGTCTGACTTTGCGACCCATGGACCAAAGAGATCGAATCTGTGTCATCTGCGACTCCTGCACTGCAGGTGCATTCTTTCCACTGAGCCACCAGGGAAGCCCTTATCTGACCTGTTAGGGGATCCCAAATCTACTGGGGAAAAGAAACATGAAAACACAATTTTATAACAGTGATACAGAAATAATCTGCAAAGTCAGAAGACAAAAATGATAAGTGATAATATGTTTTTCCTCATTCCAAAATAGTTGATACCTCTTAGTTTGTCTCAGAAGAGAAATATATATTAAGGCAATAACAGCCAGGTCCTTAAAATATAAAGCACCTAGTTATTAGAGATAAATCAATGTTTGTTACTCTAGATAAATAGTTAGAGATAGCTGATTAGAAAATAAGAATCCAAAAAGAAAGATTATGGCAACTCATCATTTAAGAACCTATACTTATTTCAATCTTAGTTAATCTGTTCCTGTCAATAACAGAAATTTCTATTTAAAATTCTGCTGGAAACTTCTGAGTTCCTTTAATTCTTGCATTTCCTTGAAAATTAGGTATTCTTCTCTATTTCATTTCACCCTGCCAATATTACTGTATTAGCGAGGTCCAGTAATAAGGCAGAGATCTCTGATCATAAAAGTTGTTCAGGACCTGTGAAAACATCAACTATTCTCATCATAAAGATCATTAGAATAAGTCATTGTGGATGCAACTTTGACATGGATACTCAAAAGAGTATATTTAAAAGCTTGGGTTAAAAGTAAATTCTTTGGACTGAAATACTGGGTTGTAGGGAAGAGTTCTCCTGTCATTACAAGACTCTAAGGTTTGGAAGAAAGAAAATCAATCAAAAGTATTAAGGATTCTATGAGAAGGCAGGTGCTCAACTTTTGCCGCTGTGTCTAGAATTTTTTAGCTCGTCTCAAAGAATGTAGTATCCATAACTCATCTGAGGACAATTTTCACCGTATTTTGCATCTCATTGCCACGTGCCACCCAAGCACTTATTCTCATAGTTTAGAAGTCAAATATGGAGCACTGCCAGATCTACTCTCTAGCCCAGGATTTTTTTCAAGAGTCAAGACCCATGCATCTGTACTTCCAATCTGACATTCCCAATTGTAAGTCCTACAGTCACCTACATTTATATTATTTGAGCAAGAACCAGTAGCCACAGAAGCTGACTCTAGATCATGTAAATGTCCAGGTATTCTTGAAAGGGCCAAAGCACCTGGACTGAGATTTGTCATTCAATCACTCAGTTATGTATGACTCTTTGCAACCCCATGGACCACAACACGCCATTCTTCCCTGTCCTCCACAATTTCCCGGAGTTTGTTCAAATTCATGTTCATTGAGTCAGGGGTGCCATCCAACTATCTCATCCTTTGCTGACTGAGACTAAACATCTAGAAATAGTTACCAAAACAGGGGTATGCAACGATTTCTCTTCCAACAGAGCTGAGCAATAAGCACCCACAGATGTTCTGCACCAGGCAACTGACCCTGCGAGTTTTAGCTTATATGATGACTACTACTATTACTGCTGCTGTTGTTAGTGTTGCAGCTACTATGGCTTGAGAGAAGGAAGAGAGATGGGGGAGAAAGGCCAGTCCCTCTGCTAAAAAGCTCGTGTCTCCAGCTATTCTAATGGACTTAGAATCAAAGTCCATTCCAAGAAGCTGATATAGCCAGGATCACATGTTTGCATCCTGTTTCACTGAAGCAGAGAAAGGGTCTACTCCAATGTCCGAAGTTAAATTCATTATCTTTCTTGATTATTTGTTTACCATGTATTTTATTTATTTAAGTATTTTTGCCTCTCAGCCATTTACTTAAGTCACAAACTTGGAACCCATCTTTGAATCCTTATTTCCTCTTTCCCAATCATTCCTGGTCTTATGTATCAATCTTCTTAATGTCTATTAAATCTAAGTTCCTTTTTACTTCATCAATCATAATATGATGGAAATACCTATGTATTATTAAGGTGTGGTTCTTAGTAAATGGCATAATATTGAAGGGCAGGTGGTTTGCTCTCACCCAGAACCTAGGGCAAGACAGGTAAACGCATCTCATTGCCATAACTCATCTGGTAGTTTTGCATCTCGTTGCCACGTGCCACCCAAGCACTTATTCTCATAGTTTAGAAGTCAAATATGGAGCACTGCCAGATCTACTCTCTAGCCCAGGATTTTTTTCAAGAGTCAAGACCCATGCATCTGTACTTCCAATCTGACATTCCCAATTGTAAGTCCTACAGTCACCTACATTTATATTATTTGAGCAAGAACCAGTAGCCACAGAAGCTGACTCTAGATCATGTAAATGTCCAGGTATTCTTGAAAGGGCCAAAGCACCTGGACTGAGATTTGTCATTCAATCACTCAGTTATGTATGACTCTTTGCAACCCCATGGACCACAACACGCCATTCTTCCCTGTCCTCCACAATTTCCCGGAGTTTGTTCAAATTCATGTTCATTGAGTCAGGGGTGCCATCCAACTATCTCATCCTTTGCTGACTGAGACTAAACATCTAGAAATAGTTACCAAAACAGGGGTATGCAACGATTTCTCTTCCAACAGAGCTGAGCAATAAGCACCCACAGATGTTCTGCACCAGGCAACTGACCCTGCGAGTTTTAGCTTATATGATGACTACTACTATTACTGCTGCTGTTGTTAGTGTTGCAGCTACTATGGCTTGAGAGAAGGAAGAGAGATGGGGGAGAAAGGCCAGTCCCTCTGCTAAAAAGCTCGTGTCTCCAGCTATTCTAATGGACTTAGAATCAAAGTCCATTCCAAGAAGCTGATATAGCCAGGATCACATGTTTGCATCCTGTTTCACTGAAGCAGAGAAAGGGTAGACTCCAATGTCCGAAGTTAAATTCATTATCTTTCTTGATTATTTGTTTACCATGTATTTTATTTATTTAAGTATTTTTGCCTCTCAGCCATTTACTTAAGTCACAAACTTGGAACCCATCTTTGAATCCTTATTTCCTCTTTCCCAATCATTCCTGGTCTTATGTATCAATCTTCTTAATGTCTATTAAATCTAAGTTCCTTTTTACTTCATCAATCATAATATGATGGAAATACCTATGTATTATTAAGGTGTGGTTCTTAGTAAATGGCATAATATTGAAGGGCAGGTGGTTTGCTCTCACCCAGAACCTAGGGCAAGACAGGTAAATTTTGTAGTCTTATTCTGTGGACAAGTAGATTTATTCTCATAGTCCTTTTCTATGACAGAGGTCTGAAAAATCCTAGCTTTATGAAGTGGTTTCAGTTTCAAAGTCACCCATAGTTCACAATTAAGAACCAAGACTCTTAATTACTTAAAGTGACCAACAACCTCAGGCTGGCAAGTTTAAGAGACCAGGGCTATACTTCTAAGTTTTTTCTTTTCCCTATTGTTTCTTTTTCTTTTTATTTTTGTCATTTAGAGTTTCTTTTAACTTTGTTATGGGAACAGAATACAATGAAAGGATATGTCTTACATTTTTTCCTTTATGGATCTCCTAGCTTTTCATTTGTCTTCTTGTCTTTGCTAAATGCAGTGACAAGTAGACTCCATGACAAATGCTGCTCGCAGGGGCCTGTAGTGGGTGTTTGAAGAGCTCTGTAGAGATGGTTCTCAGATCAATTCCAGTGTAAAGGAAAAGAGTTCTGGAGCTGATTTGTGATGCTTGTCGTGGTCAAGGAAACAGGCAGTCTGGGGCCAACACTGTGATTGCTGACACTAATCCAATCCTTTCTCTCCAGACCACAAACTCTTCTCAGTCCAATCCTTCCCTATTTTTCTCCACCATTTGTGATGCTGACTCCTGTATCTGACAACAGCTTACTATCTCAAAGTATAAAGAACTGACATTATCTTACCTATAAGACAACTGCATTTTGTATAAAATGTGGGACAATACTTCTCTTACCTATTTCAGACAATACGTGTGAAAATCAAATGGGAGGATACGTATAAACATGCCATGTAAATCCACATTGATAAATCATGACAAGCTTTTTTAAAGCACAATATATAGTATTAATCTTTATTTCCAAGAAGCAGTACCTAGAAGAAAGTTTTGCATCTAATAGGTGGGCAATAAATGGTTTTTGAATTAAGTTATATTCCTCACTTGCTCTATGGAAGTCTTTTCTGGTAATTTTGACCTGGAAAATGAGGCTGTGTGTGTGTGTGTGTATGTGTGTGTAGCACTGGAGGACAAAGTAAAAATCAATAAATTATCATTTTGAAAAGCCACACATAATTGAGAATGGTTTTTGGTATTTCCCTTTTGCAAGATAACCTCTATTGGAGAAATGAACTGCACCTCTTCCTATCTAGAAAATTATGTAATAAAATGTCTTAACTGTAGATATGAGATAAATAATAATTGATGCTAGTGAATTAGCCTGATGAAACATTCCATAAACTGCATCTCTAAAGACCATGAAATATGACTTGCTATAAAGTTAAAGTGAAGGCTACTGGCTTACTAATCCCTACACTTTATTTATCTTGATGTAAAATGGTTTTGAGGACCTTTGGCAGAGTTCCACTCTGGTATCTGCCAGCTTCTATACCTGGGTATGTTGTAAAGCCATGCAGGAATGCAATAAAGCCATTCTAGCAAGTTTATAGGATTTCTACCAGAATGCTCACCTTAGGACTTACAATTTTAAGAGTGATAAAAAAAACAACTTTCCAACTCACTGTTTCACTGAGAACATAAAACTGCATGCATATTTCAACTGACTAGGACTTGATTCCCTTATATCTCCCCAGCTCAGATTTGTTCCGCTTCCTGCATTTTCAAATCACTCCTAATGAGTCACACTTTATTCATTCATTCAAGCGAGAAGTTTCAAATCATCCTCATACTTTGCTTCTCCTTGGCCACTGTGTTCAGTCATGAACTAAGCAAGAGTACTCCACCTTATCTCCTGTGTGCCTCTGACTCTCTTCCACTCCTTGACTGTCCTTGACCTCAGTGAGGTCATTACGACTTTAAGGAGACAACAGCCACAACATCTCAATGGTTCTCTCTCCCTTCTCTCTTCAGACTATTGGCAATGCTGCATTCAACTGAGCTTTCAAAAATTATAAGTGTCACAATCCTACATAAGAGCTCTGACAAATAATCACTCCTCACAAAAGAAAGAACCTGTACCTGCATAAATCTGGCCCTCATTTGTTTTACTAACAATACCCATACTTCTTCTCTCTCCTTTCACAAAACCCAGTGTCCCTGCCTCACTGAACGTTTCCACATCTCTCTCTTTCACACTGGTGTTCCATGGCATGAAGCATACTCTTTTTTTCACAAAGCTTTTCCCTTCATGTATTCACTGTGAAACATCTTCTATTAACACTTCAGAAGTTTCAAACTGCTGGACATTGAGCAGACACGGTAGATGTTACCAGTTTGGATGAAACAAGTTCAAAAACAGAATTAGAGTTTAATGCCTTTAGATTCACTTTTGTTCTCTAGCTCCCTCAATCCGCACTATTTTCAAGTATCCTGTTCTATCCAGATTCACACATGTATATTATCCAACAAGCTTTCTAAATGACTGTGCTTCCTTGTAATAAGGACACAGCAGTCCTTATACCATTGGATGGGGACATTAGCTACCACAAAACAATGTCCAGTACACAAAAAGGCCAATTATTGTTAGAAAAAATAATAATGCAGTAATCATTACTATTGTTATTTAACATCTGTCCTTAAATGTATGTTCTTACTGAATAAGTTTCCAATTTACATTGACCAGCAGTCCTGGTCTATCTAAACTGCCCTGAGTTTCAGCATTGAAAGTTCTACATTCAGGGAAATCTTTCAGTCCCAGACAAATCAGAACAGTCATTGGTCTACCAATATCCCTAGACAGAATCAACCATTTCCGTCTTAGGGCTCCTTTTACACAGTATTCATGCCTCTGTTTACAGAATGTTATACATGTTTGGTATCCTCTCACATTTGCCTGTTTTTCCAATTACTTACAAATTCTATTTGTGCCTTCAATTTACAGAGAAACACCCTGTATTAGGGAAAATACAACTAAAGGTACTTCATAGAAGAATTCGAATATCAAATTATGAGCTCTTGGCCTGGAAGTATACATAGTTCCTGAATCAATAATTACTCCTAATGGGAGGATTCTGGCAAGTAATCTATTGATATCATAGGGGAAATGGAAAATTGCTCAGGTTTATGTTCCTGCTATCCATATGGAATGAAACTGGATGGACCTACGACCAACAAAGCCGTTGTCCCAAATTGATCTTCTATGCCCTAATGTATTAAACTCCTCCTAGATATATGAGCCATCTATAAACTTGTCTTTCTTTCTTGTGCATTATATATTAATTAAACTTTGCTTTTACTGAGAAGAAACTATGCATCCTAACACTTCATATGATGTATCTAAATGGTCAGATTCTTTTTCATTATTGATGACATAAGTTTATTAGTTGTGTCGTTGAAAAGATTCCTAGAGAAAAAAATTATGTATTTATAACTCACATATGTCATAAATATTTGTTAAAATATATTGTGAGACATTAATCTATATAACTCAAGTTGCCAAAATTTGTATGTATGCTCAGTCACTCAGTCATTCTGACTCTTTGTGGGCCCATAGACTGTAGCCCGCCAGGTTCCTCTGTCCATGGAATTCTCCAGGCAAGAATACTGGAGTGGGATTGCCATTTCCTTCTCCAGGGGATCTTCCTGACCCAGGGACTGAAGCCATATCTCTTGTGTCTCCTGCATTGTCAGGTGGATCCTTTACTACCAGTGCCACTTGGGAAGCTCTGCCAAAATTTGTAATATTATATAAATATTAATGAAATAACCCAGGAGTGAGGCACACAATCATCTTTTTCTGACAAAGTTAGTCTGAGGGAAGAGAAAAATTTCCACACCTTTTCCTTGAGGGCAGGAAAGCACAAGAATCAGATCTGAAGACAATCTTGATATGAATGTGAATTTAAAGAGTTACAAACTATGTGACCTTCAAAATGTTATTTCTGTAGCTCACTCAGCTGTGAAACAGGAATAGCATCTAATCGCATAGATTTCTGTCAATTAAATCAGATATTGCTAATAAAGCATTTGGTACCAAGAATAAGATTTGGCAGATCTTTGATAGATTCTTGTCTTACTGGTAGTCATTTTATGTAAATTTGTATTTCCAATGTCTGTATAGGTATATATAACTAAAAGGTCACAAAATGTGCAATATGTTCACATTCCTATATTTGCTTCAAACATCTGACTCATTAAATATATAACTTATACACTGTCAGATCTAAAATATCTGACAATTGAAATTTAAATTCTGAATAAGATTAACTGTTTCAAATTATACACTGGAATGATTTGATACTTGGGAATGGGGGAGGGAGGGCTTAGAAATGCTAGAGAGATGTCTAAGGGAATTCAAATTAAGTTTTTCTTTTTTGTCGGGGGGGGGGCAGGTTGGGGAAGGAGGGGATTGGACGGGCCACTTCTATTGGTCTTTCATTATCTGTTTTCATCCATCTTTGTTCTTTGGCCTGTGTGGGCCTCCCATCGCAGTGGCCTCTCTTGTTGCAGAGCACCGGCTCTGGGTGCATGCGCTCCAGAGCTCCTGCTCGGTAATTGGACACATGGGTCCAGCCACTCCATGGCACATGGGATCTTCCGATCGAACGACCAGGGATCGAACCAGCGCCCCTTGCACTGCAAGGCAGTGTCCTTACCCACTGGACCACCAGGGAAGCCCCCTGCTTTTTATTTTGAACTCGTCCCATTCAAAGACAAGTAGGTGTTTCAAATTTTCATTCATTAGGATGAATAAACAACAATGCTGATTGTGGGGAATTCCCTGGCAGTCCAAGCAGTCCAGTGGTTAAAACTAAGAGCTTCTGTCTGGAGCCTGGATTAAATTCCTAATCCTGGTCTGGGAATTTAGATCTTTTAAGTCATGTGGTACAGGAAAAAAAAAAAAAAAAGACGTTTCTCCAAAGACATACAGATGATCCGAAAGAACATGAAATGGTACTTGTTGAATATCACTAATTATTAGAGAAATACAAATCAGTAGTGCAAGGAGGTTACCACTTCACACTAGTCAGAACAGTCATCAAAGAAAGTCAACCAGCAATAATTGTTGGAGAGGGTGTGGAGAAGACAAAACCTTCCTATACGGCTGTTGGAAATACATACTGGTGCAATTACTATGGAGAACAATACAACGGAGTATTACTCAGCTGTAAGAAAGAACAAAAACTGTCATAACTGAGTGAAGTAAATCAGAGAACAGAAAGACAAATATCATGACATCACTTTTATGTGGAATCTAAAAAAAGTACAAATGAGCTTATAAAATAGAAGTAGAGTCACAGATGTAGAAAATGAACTTACAGTTACTTGGGCATTTGGGGGAGGGATAAACTGAGAGACTAGAATTAACATATACACACTTCTGTACATAAAACAGGTCACTAATAGGAACTTGCCGTACAGTGCAGGGAATTCTACTCAATGCTCTTTAATGACCTAAATGAGAAAAGAATCTAAACAGTGGATATATGTACACATATAACTGAATCACTTTGCTGTTCACCTGAAACTAACACAACATTGTAAATCAACTCTACCTCAAGACAATGTTTTAAAAAGGTGACTGCAATAACATGTATCATGTTACAGACTAATTTGCACTTACTGAAAGATACGCACAGGAATGAGAGAGATGAAGATTAAGATACAGTTTTCTTGAGAAAATCTGCATCAGTGTATATAGTTTCCATGCAGAGCTACAATGTGTTTCCTAACATTTCATTCTAGAATTTCCTTAATCTACTGAACTGGAGACTGCACCCTCACATAGACCACAGCCCAGCCTACTATGGTTATCATGACAGGACAAGCAGATCACAATTTTGCCTCAGTACTCACAGGGCACTGAGTTAAACTTGCCGTGATCTCCTTAGCAGGAACGTGACAAAGTGTAGGAAAGATGAAGAGGTTCTGCCTCAGCTTCTTCCTCTTGGAAGCACAAGGGAAATTCTGGCCTCCTTATGCAGATAAAATTTGTGGTGAATAAGTGCCCTAATAATCTCTTTTTTGGAAAATGTCTTTTTAGTACAAAATGGTACTTGTTGAATATCACTAATTATTAGAGAAATACAAATCAGTAGTGCAAGGAGGTTACCACTTCACACTAGTCAGAACAGTCATCAAAGAAAGTCAACCAGCAATAATTGTTGGAGAGGGTGTGGAGAAGACAAAACCTTCCTATACGGCTGTTGGAAATACATACTGGTGCAATTACTATGGAGAACAATACAACGGAGTATTACTCAGCTGTAAGAAAGAACAAAAACTGTCATAACTGAGTGAAGTAAATCAGAGAACAGAAAGACAAATATCATGACATCACTTTTATGTGGAATCTAAAAAAAGTACAAATGAGCTTATAAAATAGAAGTAGAGTCACAGATGTAGAAAATGAACTTACAGTTACTTGGGCATTTGGGGGAGGGATAAACTGAGAGACTAGAATTAACATATACACACTTCTGTACATAAAACAGGTCACTAATAGGAACTTGCCGTACAGTGCAGGGAATTCTACTCAATGCTCTTTAATGACCTAAATGAGAAAAGAATCTAAACAGTGGATATATGTACACATATAACTGAATCACTTTGCTGTTCACCTGAAACTAACACAACATTGTAAATCAACTCTACCTCAAGACAATGTTTTAAAAAGGTGACTGCAATAACATGTATCATGTTACAGACTAATTTGCACTTACTGAAAGATACGCACAGGAATGAGAGAGATGAAGATTAAGATACAGTTTTCTTGAGAAAATCTGCATCAGTGTATATAGTTTCCATGCAGAGCTACAATGTGTTTCCTAACATTTCATTCTAGAATTTCCTTAATCTACTGAACTGGAGACTGCACCCTCACATAGACCACAGCCCAGCCTACTATGGTTATCATGACAGGACAAGCAGATCACAATTTTGCCTCAGTACTCACAGGGCACTGAGTTAAACTTGCCGTGATCTCCTTAGCAGGAACGTGACAAAGTGTAGGAAAGATGAAGAGGTTCTGCCTCAGCTTCTTCCTCTTGGAAGCACAAGGGAAATTCTGGCCTCCTTATGCAGATAAAATTTGTGGTGAATAAGTGCCCCTAATAATCTCAAAGACATTATTTGTATATCAGCTGATTCAAAAAGGATGTCTTTTTTAGTAATAAAAATACTGTAATATTAAAGCCAGTTACTAATGCTAAAAAAAAATCCATATAACCAATCACTTATTCTAATGGTCACATAACCCTAATTATGGAACAAAATAGGAAAATGGGGAGTTTCGTACGTGACTTGAGGCTTTTATAGTACAAACACCCTGTGCTCACTACAATGTTAAGAAATTTAACACATATTTGTGTGTGTGTGTGTGTGTGTGTGTGCATTCAATCATGTCTGACTCTTTGTGACCTCATGGGCTATCACCCACCAGGCTCCTCTGTCCAAGGACTTTTGTTTTTCAGGCAAAAAATGCTGGAGTGGATTGCCATTTTCTCCTTGACCGGGGATCAAGCTCTTGTCTCATGTATCCCCTGCACTGGCAGGCAGATTCTTTACCATGGGTGGCACCTTGAGTTTGTCCCAACAAAAAGCAGCAATTTATCAGTGCCATCTTACTGGATTCTATATATACTAGTATACTGTATTTGTCCTTCTCTTTTTGACTTACTTCACTTTACTGATAAATACATCAGCAGAGCAGCTACAGAAAAACAGACACAGAGAGAAGAATTATGGACATTGAGAGGAGGGAAGGATGTGTGCTAGGTATGGGAGGAATACCATGGAAACCTATACTATCTTATATAAAAGAGATAACTACTGTCAATGTGCTATGGGACTAAGGGATCTTTATGTGGGACTATGCGATAGCCTGGAGGGGTGAGATGGGGGGTGCTGGGAGTGGGGTACAGAGGAAGGGTCAGGGATATACCTACGACTGACTTGGGATTATACATATCTGTAAACAACAAAACTCTGTAAAAGACAAAATAAAAAAAAACTAAATAATAATTTTAAAAAAAGAATAAAGCCATGTTTGCATTTTTCAAAAAATAAAAAGCAGCAGTCTAGATAGTCCATAATCATGGTTTGCTCCAGGCCACTGAGTTAAACTTGCCGTGATCTCCTTAGCAGGAACGTGACAAAGTGTAGGAAAGATGAAGAGGTTCTGCCTCAGCTTCTTCCTCTTGGAAGCACAAGGGAAATTCTGGCCTCCTTATGCAGATAAAATTTGTGGTGAATAAGTGCCCCTAATAATCTCAAAGACATTATTTGTATATCAGCTGATTCAAAAAGGATGTCTTTTTTAGTAATAAAAATACTGTAATATTAAAGCCAGTTACTAATGCTAAAAAAAAATCCATATAACCAATCACTTATTCTAATGGTCACATAACCCTAATTATGGAACAAAATAGGAAAATGGGGAGTTTCGTACGTGACTTGAGGCTTTTATAGTACAAACACCCTGTGCTCACTACAATGTTAAGAAATTTAACACATATTTGTGTGTGTGTGTGTGTGTGTGTGTGCATTCAATCATGTCTGACTCTTTGTGACCTCATGGGCTATCACCCACCAGGCTCCTCTGTCCAAGGACTTTTGTTTTTTTCAGGCAAAAAATGCTGGAGTGGATTGCCATTTTCTCCTTGACCGGGGATCAAGCTCTTGTCTCATGTATCCCCTGCACTGGCAGGCAGATTCTTTACCATGGGTGGCACCTTGAGTTTGTCCCAACAAAAAGCAGCAATTTATCAGTGCCATCTTACTGGATTCTATATATACTAGTATACTGTATTTGTCCTTCTCTTTTTGACTTACTTCACTTTACTGATAAATACATCAGCAGAGCAGCTACAGAAAAACAGACACAGAGAGAAGAATTATGGACATTGAGAGGAGGGAAGGATGTGTGCTAGGTATGGGAGGAATACCATGGAAACCTATACTATCTTATATAAAAGAGATAACTACTGTCAATGTGCTATGGGACTAAGGGATCTTTATGTGGGACTATGCGATAGCCTGGAGGGGTGAGATGGGGGGTGCTGGGAGTGGGGTACAGAGGAAGGGGTCAGGGATATACCTACGACTGACTTGGGATTATACATATCTGTAAACAACAAAACTCTGTAAAAGACAAAATAAAAAAAAACTAAATAATAATTTTAAAAAAAGAATAAAGCCATGTTTGCATTTTTCAAAAAATAAAAAGCAGCAGTCTAGATAGTCCATAATCATGGTTTGCTCCAGGCCAGAATATATCAATCCAAAGCCTACTTTTTGTAGAATTTGAAGAGACAGTGCAGACATTTCCACCATCCCAACAAAAGCAAGACAGGCCTTTGTGGGGAAGAAATGAGAGGTCTAAGGAGATGTCTTTTAAAGACGTGTGAGAACACCCGCCTTGTGTGCAGAGTGGGTTTCTCGTAACTGCTGACACAGGCGAACACTCCAGGGATCAGGGGAACTTGGTGATCTAGTAAAATACAGTCTTTAGCTAAAGGTCAAATGAAATTGTCCTGGAAACCATGGGGATGCTTTAAAGTGGAAGCTAAAAACGGGGGCTGCTCATTAGAGCTTGTCCTTAACTACGAGCTTCACTTTATCAGGGAAATTGTTCATTTGTGTGAAAATGTGACCTCTGTCAGTGCGCCAAGCTGGCTGGGCCCGGGGGTGATCTCAGGCTCACGTGCACTGGCAGAAGTTAAAGCTACCCGGGGACTCCTTTCAAAGGACGTTACCAAGGTTAGCAGACCCAAAATCTGACCTTCCTCTTCCTTCTTTCCATTTATATCTGTTTGTAAAGTTCAAATAGTCCTTTTTTTTTTTCCCCCAAAAAAGAAAGCGCTTCAAATGCAATAAAATGATAAAAGATTCCAAGGGGATGCAGCTATAAAAAGAGAAAGTGAAATAAAAAATGTTTCATTTAGGAAGCCTGGTTATTTAGGGAAATAGAAGTCAGACACCTCAGTAACAATTACCATATTTCTTAACCTAGATTAGTGCTAGCCTTAAATTTTTATGGTGCTACCACCCTTTAACCAGAGCTAAGTCTTACTGTTGATGCATTAATGAAGAAAAAGAGGAGATAGGCTTTTTCACAGGATGTTTGTTATCCAGAGAAGCTAGTAAATTCAGAAATCTTTTAATTCTCCAAATATATGCACCCACATAAATTAAACTACAAAGAAAAGGAATGATGGTCAGTGACTTAATGCTAAAGATACACAATGTTTAAAGAAAATTTAAATTTCAAAATCTATGTAAAGTCCCTACTACTGCCAAAATTTTAATATTTATTTCATATCTCTATATGCAGTTATTTATTTTTTAATATATCTACTTGCTTATTATCAGTCTCCACTGAGTAGTATATATTCCTTCAGAGAGAATAAATTTTTGTCTTATTAACTGCTATATTACAGACATCTAGAACAGCAATTGACATTATTTGTTTGCACTGTTTTTACATAATATCTATTTGGACTACTTTTTCTTTACTGAGTAAATACATGGCAGACATGTTCTTACAAATGATCATTTTAACAATCACAAGAACTAGTCAAAAAAGTTATTTCACCTTGTTAAATGTTGATGTTTACTCTCATAGCTAATTTGTGGTTCAAAAAATGCAAATATGATTTCCAATTGTACACACTTCTCACGTATCACATAGAGGGTATGCTTATTTGTAATAAAGTGTACAGCTCTGAACAATTTTCCTAGCATAATTAAAATTTCTCTGAGTCGAGCACTCTATTAAGAGTTTTGCACACACAATTAATTAGTTTATATAGATATGGGAAGGTAAGGCTATTTTAGCAGCCTCCCCAGTGGCTCAGTGGTAAAAAATCTGCAACGCAGGAATTGTAGGCAATGCAGGTTCGATCCCTGGGTTGGGAAGATCCCCTGGAAGAGGGCATGGCAACCCACTCAAGTATTCTTGCCTGGAGAATCCCATGGAAAGAGGAGCCTGGAGGGCTACAGTCCATAGGGTCACAAAGAGTCAGACACAAATAAAGTGACTTAGACTGTACAGGAGGCTCTTTTATCCTGAAACAGAAGAAGTTTTCAGAGGGACTTCCCTCTGGCTCAGTGGGTAAAGAGTCCGCCTTGCAGTGCGAGGGTCATCGGTTTGATCCCTGGCCCGGGAAGATCTGACATGCCGAGGAATGGCTGGACTGGTGTGTCCAAATATGAGCCAGTGCTCTGGAGCACACACGCCCGGAGCCAGTGTTCTGCAACGGGAGAGGTCCTTGCGATGGGAGGCCCACATATGCCAAAATATAAAGATGGATGAAAAATAAAGGATGACTTAAAGGCAAAAAAAAAAGACATTTTCAGTACTTTCCTATTTTTAACTTGCATTAACAGCAGTTTCATGTGGCTCAGTCTAATACGATCTCCGTGCTACAAGGAGTAACTGAGGTTTAAAGAAATTAAATAAATTGTGCAAAGCAATACCAGTAAGCAATAAACCATAAGATCTGAACTCATATTTAATGACAAATGCTATTTTCTTTCTCTTGATTTTCAAATGCGAATTTGGCAATGGAACTCAAGAGCACTGAAGTCAGGGATGAACATCACACAGGAGTTTGGACGTGGAATTATATAAAGTACAATGCAGAAGTTGCATGAATTCTTAAGATAGCAAGAGGCTCTGGAAAAGTTTCACACTATGCGAGATCAGTTTCTGCTAGCAGTACTATACTAGAAAAAGGTAGGGAGCACAGTTCATTTGCTTCCAGAGCCCACCCCCTATGCTGCTATCTTAGAGTAAATGCTTACAATGAGATTAGCCACTGATGTGTACAACTGTACAACCTGCTGAGGACAAGAATAAGGTTATGTTTTTTAAGGAAAAAAAAAATATACCTGTCATCAGTGACATCAATAGGCAATGATCTGCTTTAGATAAAGCAGTTAATGTTAAACAGTAACATATCAATATTTTTCTGCATGGTGTGTGGGTCAGTTGTATCTGACTCTTCACGACCCTTTGGAGTGTAGCCCCCCAGGCTCCTCTGTCCATGAGATTTTTCAGGCAAGAATACTGGAGTGGGTTGCCATTTCCTCCTCCAGGGGATCTTCCTCTTCCAGGGATCAAACCACAATCCCCCTGCATTGCAAGTGGATTATTTAATATTTTCTAGTACTTCAGAAATGAATATAAACGGATGTGGAATACATTTAGGCAAAACATACTCTTTTTGGAAAATTAAGAGAGATACGTCCGCTTTTACAATTATTTTCCAGGCCCTGGAATGGATTTGCTCACCCTGGGGCCCATGCCCACCTCTATGTCCAGACACGAAGGTGGGTTACAATGGTGCCAAACGTCCACCAGGAACACATGATACAAATGGAGATTGTAGACATTTTCAAAAGAAGAGAAATACTATTCTGGAAGTAGGGAGGACACTTGGGTAGACTTTAATAATGGTCCACTATAATCATCACATTTTAGAACTTTGATTTTAAAAAAAGAATACTGTTGGGCTTCCCTGGTGGTCCAGTGGGTGGAAAGTCCACCTTGCAGTGAAGGGGGCACTGGTTTGATCCCTGGCCTGGGAGGATCCCACGTGCTGTGGAGCGGCTGGACCGATGTGTCCAATTACTGAACTCGAGCTCTGGAGCGCATGCGCCCAGAGGCAGTGCTCTGCAAGGAGAGAGGCCATTGCGGTGGGAGGCCCACAAGGGCCGAGGAATAAAGATGGATGAGAATAAGTGGACAGAAAATCAATAAAAGAGGCCAATTTTTTTTTTAAAAAAAAAGCAAAAAAAAAAAAATACTATGCATGTAAAATTAATTTCGTGAACTAGCCAGGAGATTCTCTCTGGATTTCAATTTTCTTCTTCTTTTTTTTCTTTTAGCATTCTACGCTTAATCAAGACAGCTAAGCATCTTATAAGCACAAAATAGAACCTTTACAAAGTAAACCAATAAGCTAGCATGCCAAAAAATTAATATTATATATGCATTACATTCTTAATATAAAAAATTACAGTTGCTACACTTTTATTACATTATACATCATTAAAATGAAAGCATTTCTAAAGTCTTTTACTATCTAGAAGGTAATATTTAATTTCTCATTGTAATTTAGGAGCTTAGGAAATCTCTGCTTAAGAATTAAGAACTTAAGAATTTTCTGCTTAAGCAGTTGATGAAAAGGATTCAAAAACACAAAGTACTCACATATATTTACAAAGAGACTACTACAAATAAATAGTTCAGTGACCTGGGTGCTATTTATATAGGCAATTATCTCAACTGACTTTCAATGAAATGCATCCCTTTTCAATTAGAATTCTAAGTGGGATCACATAAATTATTTATTGAACTGATTATCAAGGTTATAGTCATCATCAAATACAGTTCTCTGAGCAGCCTCATTTTCCTAAAGTAGTAATGTATTCTCTACAGACATATAAAAACATGAAAACAGCTTTGACCTCTAAAGAGTTTTTTTTTTTTTTTAATTAATTTGGATTTACCTTGAATTCTCATTTAACAGGCAAAAGATTCTGTGGAAAAAATTAAATTTAGATGAGACCTTATACTTAGCTGATTTCTCCTCAAACTCCTGGGCTTCCTAGTTGGTGCTAGTGTTAAAGAATCCACAGGCAATGCAGGAGGCTGCAGGAGACCTGGGTTTGATCCTTGAGTTGGGAAGACCCCCTGGAGGAAGGCATGGAACCCACTCCAGTATTCCTGCCTAGAGAATCCCATGAACAGAGGAGTCTGGTGGGCTACTGTCCATGGGGTTGCAAAGAGTTAGACACGACTGAAGCAACCAAGCATGCATCCACACACTGAAACTACTGTTTATCTTTTATTCAAGGAATTAGAAAGAGAAAATTCCTGTGCAGAACTCACATTTCATACTAGCAAATCATTAGCTTGCCAGGCTGTTTTTATCAAGAAATAATGAGGAGAGCAGAAATTCTGTTTGTTTTTTAAAAAGTGTATAATGTGACGGGCTATAACTTCTATAACCCTCAAAAGAGACAGAAGAGTTTATTTTTTCCCTTAAGGAGGTGAAAAAGTTAAAGAGTTACGCTGAACATTAGGATCTGAGATGGGGAAGCAGGCAAGGTGCAGGGCTGCTCCAGGTCACAGCCAGCTGGAGCTAATTGTATTTGTTATGGTAATAGTGCCCTCCATTACGTTGATAATTAAAAAAGAAAAAAGCTTAAGGTAATATTTAATTTCTCATTGTAATTTAGGAGCTTAGGAAATCTCTGCTTAAGAATTAAGAACTTAAGAATTTTCTGCTTAAGCAGTTGATGAAAAGGATTCAAAACACAAAGTACTCACATATATTTACAAAGAGACTACTACAAATAAATAGTTCAGTGACCTGGGTGCTATTTATATAGGCAATTATCTCAACTGACTTTCAATGAAATGCATCCCTTTTCAATTAGAATTCTAAGTGGGATCACATAAATTATTTATTGAACTGATTATCAAGGTTATAGTCATCATCAAATACAGTTCTCTGAGCAGCCTCATTTTCCTAAAGTAGTAATGTATTCTCTACAGACATATAAAAACATGAAAACAGCTTTGACCTCTAAAGAGTTTTTTTTTTTTTTTAATTAATTTGGATTTACCTTGAATTCTCATTTAACAGGCAAAAGATTCTGTGGAAAAAATTAAATTTAGATGAGACCTTATACTTAGCTGATTTCTCCTCAAACTCCTGGGCTTCCTAGTTGGTGCTAGTGTTAAAGAATCCACAGGCAATGCAGGAGGCTGCAGGAGACCTGGGTTTGATCCTTGAGTTGGGAAGACCCCCTGGAGGAAGGCATGGAACCCACTCCAGTATTCCTGCCTAGAGAATCCCATGAACAGAGGAGTCTGGTGGGCTACTGTCCATGGGGTTGCAAAGAGTTAGACACGACTGAAGCAACCAAGCATGCATCCACACACTGAAACTACTGTTTATCTTTTATTCAAGGAATTAGAAAGAGAAAATTCCTGTGCAGAACTCACATTTCATACTAGCAAATCATTAGCTTGCCAGGCTGTTTTTATCAAGAAATAATGAGGAGAGCAGAAATTCTGTTTGTTTTTAAATAGTGTATAATGTGACGGGCTATAACTTCTATAACCCTCAAAAGAGACAGAAGAGTTTATTTTTTCCCTTAAGGAGGTGAAAAAGTTAAAGAGTTACGCTGAACATTAGGATCTGAGATGGGGAAGCAGGCAAGGTGCAGGGCTGCTCCAGGTCACAGCCAGCTGGAGCTAATTGTATTTGTTATGGTAATAGTGCCCTCCAGAGGAATTTTGCAGGAAAGGCTTGGGGAAAATACGAAGGCTATGAAAATGATGAATTTAAATACACAGTTAATAAATTAACATATTCATCTTACCCAGATAATTAAAATATACTTTAGTTTAAATTTAGTGCTGAAAAGCAATACTATATCCATAACAAAAATATCAACGATCAAATGCTTTTTAATATTTTAGGTCATTTGTGAATCTTACGTATTTATATTCTTGGTTGATTCTAAAATACATTATATTTTATCTTAAAGAAAATTTAACTCCAGGAACAAGTAAAGGACTAAGATTAGGAATCCAAATTTGTGATCCCATTGTTACTTTTCTTTTTTGGGTATCTCTTTTCACAGTTCTTTAGAATTTAGGGTAAGTAGAGCTGCCCTTAAGTTAGTATCACTGAATTGAGACAAATTGTAAACAATAATTATCCATCACTGAAAACAAACTGAAACAGGGAGACTCTAAAGCACAAGGTTATAGACAGGAAGCCCCGCTCAACACCACAGAATGTGAACAACTTAAAAACAGGTAATAAGTACACAAAGTGCAAAATAAGGAGCCTCCTTACGTTTCTCATTTAAATATTTATACCTTCTTAATTTTAGAGAATGCATAGTGATTTTTCACATGATGATTTGTTGTCATTATCATCAAAACTGCTTTCACTATTTTATCATGCCAGGCACTGAGGCAAATGCAGGGAAAAGGGAATTCATATTTAATGACTTCACTGCTTTTCACCTCACTCACCACTGTCAGCCAGTACCCTAATGATTTTCTGCACTTGCAATCTTGGAGGAAAAAACAAATCAGAAAGCAAATTGCTTTCAGTAATTTACTAAAAATAGCTATACAGAGTTGAAATTTTTTTCTCTTAAAATTTCATACTAGAAACTACAAAAATAAGAAAAGGAGCACAAGACATAAATGAGAACAAAGCTCAAGGGTAACAAAAAGAAAACAGTAACAAACATGGTTTATTTTTTCCCTTAAGGAGGTGAAAAAGTTAAAGAGTTACGCTGAACATTAGGATCTGAGATGGGGAAGCAGGCAAGGTGCAGGGCTGCTCCAGGTCACAGCCAGCTGGAGCTAATTGTATTTGTTATGGTAATAGTGCCCTCCAGAGGAATTTTGCAGGAAAGGCTTGGGGAAAATACGAAGGCTATGAAAATGATGAATTTAAATACACAGTTAATAAATTAACATATTCATCTTACCCAGATAATTAAAATATACTTTAGTTTAAATTTAGTGCTGAAAAGCAATACTATATCCATAACAAAAATATCAACGATCAAATGCTTTTTAATATTTTAGGTCATTTGTGAATCTTACGTATTTATATTCTTGGTTGATTCTAAAATACATTATATTTTATCTTAAAGAAAATTTAACTCCAGGAACAAGTAAAGGACTAAGATTAGGAATCCAAATTTGTGATCCCATTGTTACTTTTCTTTTGTGGGTATCTCTTTTCACAGTTCTTTAGAATTTAGGGTAAGTAGAGCTGCCCTTAAGTTAGTATCACTGAATTGAGACAAATTGTAAACAATAATTATCCATCACTGAAAACAAACTGAAACAGGGAGACTCTAAAGCACAAGGTTATAGACAGGAAGCCCCGCTCAACACCACAGAATGTGAACAACTTAAAAACAGGTAATAAGTACACAAAGTGCAAAATAAGGAGCCTCCTTACGTTTCTCATTTAAATATTTATACCTTCTTAATTTTAGAGAATGCATAGTGATTTTTCACATGATGATTTGTTGTCATTATCATCAAAACTGCTTTCACTATTTTATCATGCCAGGCACTGAGGCAAATGCAGGGAAAAGGGAATTCATATTTAATGACTTCACTGCTTTTCACCTCACTCACCACTGTCAGCCAGTACCCTAATGATTTTCTGCACTTGCAATCTTGGAGGAAAAAACAAATCAGAAAGCAAATTGCTTTCAGTAATTTACTAAAAATAGCTATACAGAGTTGAAATTTTTTTCTCTTAAAATTTCATACTAGAAACTACAAAAATAAGAAAAGGAGCACAAGACATAAATGAGAACAAAGCTCAAGGGTAACAAAAAGAAAACAGTAACAAACATGGTAAATTAATCCAACTTTGCCAATAATTGCACTGAATGTCAATGATTTAAGGCACCAATTAAAAGATTGAGTAAATTAGAAAACAAGACCCAATGTATGTTATTGATAAATAAATAAATGTATAAATAAATGGAAAGATAAATAAATACATAAATAAATGGAAAGATAGTCCATTCTCATGGACTGTAAGATTAATATTGGTAAAATGGTCACACTATCAAAGCAATCTAGATATTCAATGGGATCCCTATCAAAATTTTGATGTTTATTTTTACAAAAATTGAACAAAAATCCTAAAATCTATCTGAAATCACAAAAGACCCCACATAGTTAAGCAATCTTGAAAAGAAAAAAAAATAAAGGTGGTGGTATCACACTTGCTGGTATCAAACTATATTACAAAGACATAATAGTCAAAATAATATGGCATTTGTATAAAAACAGTCACAGACCAAAAAATAGCTAGCACAGAAATAAAGCCATACATACACAGTCAATTCATTTATGACATGGAAGCCAAGAACGTACAATGGTGTTGGGCACACTGGGCAAAAGGGCGAGGTGAGAAGTGTTGGTGAGGCCATGGGGAAAAGAAAACTCTTGTGCACTGCTGGTAAAAATGCAAAGTGATGGAACCACTATATAACATAGTAAGAAAGTTGCTCAAAAAATTAAAAACAGAAACAGCATGCAATCCAGCAACCCCACTTCTGAGCATATACCCCAAAGAAATGAAAACAAAATCTCCAGGAGATACATGCACTCTCGTGTTTACTGAAGCATTATTCACAACAGCCAAGATACGGAAACAACATTCATGTCCATCAGGAGAGAATTGATAAAAGAAGAATAGAGAAAGAAGCTATGGTATACACTGCAAATATATGCATTATAGAATACACATCCACTATATATGCATTATAGAATATATATAGACAGAATATATACAGAGAATATATATAGACAGAATATATACAGAGAATATATATAGAATATAGAATATATATATAGAACATACACACACACACACACACACACACACACACACACACACACTGGAGTATTATTCAGCTGTAAGGACATCCTGTCACTTGTGAAAATACAGATGTGCATTGAGGGCATTATGTTAAATGAAGCAAATCAGACAGAGAAAGACAAACACTGTATCGTATCACTTATACCTGGAAATCTAAAAAAGGTGAACTCATAGAAACAGATAGTAGAGTGGTGGTTACCAGGTTCTAGGGGGCAGGGGAGGGCAAGGGAGTGGGAGATATTGGTCATACGGTACATACTTCTGGTTATAAGATACACATGTTCTAGAAATCCATAATAGCAAGTCATGACAGTTAATAATAATACAGTATTATACTTGAAAGTATCTAAGAGAGAAAATCTTAAATGCGCTTACCACTAAAAGGAAATAGCAATTAGGTGATATGACGCAGATTTTAGCTAGTACTAGGTGGTAATCATTTTGCAGTGTATGTGTATTAAATCAGCATATTGCCTACCTTAATCTTGCCCGAAGTTACACACATCAGTTACATATAAATCAAGCTGAATAAAAAGAATTTCAGAGAAAAAATTAATATATATTTAAAATAGTTCTCAATTATAATTTCTAATATGATGTCATATATATATATATATATATATATATATATCTCAGCTATACAACAAAAGCTATTCTGTAGGTCTTTTTGGAGGGATTGGTTCTTTAATTCAAAAGACATTTATCAATTTTCAGTATCAAAAGTTACACTTATTGTATTTTCTCTCCCATTGGGTCCCCAAAGAGACCACACCAAAGGAGAGAATATTCAGTAGTTCTTATCTTAAGAGGATAAAATATTATTGGGAGCAAAAAGTTTTGAGAATTAATACATCAGACTAAACTCTATTCTTTAAGAGACAAATGAATCCAGCAACTTATAGGGAAGAAATATAATCACAAAGTTACAGCAAACATTATTAATTTCAATTCCATTCAATTATCAATGGGACTTTTAGATTTTATATTAGTGACAGAAAACGAGAGTGAGAATCTCAAAGAATAAAAAAAGTTCTTTAAAAAATTTATAAAAGTCCTTTTATAGCCTTGACCTCATTTTCTAGGTCTTGGAAGTAAGTTTAAGAGGGATTATTAAACAGTTAGATAGTTATTGGTAACTCTTTAATTGTATACATAAAATGTGTCAACAGTAAGAGTTAACAAAAGACTGAGAAAATTATTTTTTGACGGAAGGGGTTTAACAAAAAAAGGGGAATCAACAGAGGTACTAAAAGGTGGTTAGCAGATAGTAGAGTGGTGGTTACCAGGTTCTAGGGGGCAGGGGAGGGCAAGGGAGTGGGAGATATTGGTCATACGGTACATACTTCTGGTTATAAGATACACATGTTCTAGAAATCCATAATAGCAAGTCATGACAGTTAATAATAATACAGTATTATACTTGAAAGTATCTAAGAGAGAAAATCTTAAATGCGCTTACCACTAAAAGGAAATAGCAATTAGGTGATATGACGCAGATTTTAGCTAGTACTAGGTGGTAATCATTTTGCAGTGTATGTGTATTAAATCAGCATATTGCCTACCTTAATCTTGCCCGAAGTTACACACATCAGTTACATATAAATCAAGCTGAATAAAAAGAATTTCAGAGAAAAAATTAATATATATTTAAAATAGTTCTCAATTATAATTTCTAATATGATGTCATATATATATATATATATATATATATATATATCTCAGCTATACAACAAAAGCTATTCAGTAGGGCTTTTTTTGGAGGGATTGGTTCTTTAATTCAAAAAGACATTTATCAATTTTCAGTATCAAAAGTTACACTTATTGTATTTTCTCTCCCATTGGGTCCCCAAAGAGACCACACCAAAGGAGAGAATATTCAGTAGTTCTTATCTTAAGAGGATAAAATATTATTGGGAGCAAAAAGTTTTGAGAATTAATACATCAGACTAAACTCTATTCTTTAAGAGACAAATGAATCCAGCAACTTATAGGGAAGAAATATAATCACAAAGTTACAGCAAACATTATTAATTTCAATTCCATTCAATTATCAATGGGACTTTTAGATTTTATATTAGTGACAGAAAACGAGAGTGAGAATCTCAAAGAATAAAAAAAGTTCTTTAAAAAATTTATAAAAGTCCTTTTATAGCCTTGACCTCATTTTCTAGGTCTTGGAAGTAAGTTTAAGAGGGATTATTAAACAGTTAGATAGTTATTGGTAACTCTTTAATTGTATACATAAAATGTGTCAACAGTAAGAGTTAACAAAAAAGACTGGAGAAAATTATTTTGACGGAGGTCAAAATCAATCAAGGTACTCAAACAAACTATGGGAACATGTAATTTTATTTTCATAGCAGCTGATAAGATAAAGTCAAGGGTGAATAAAACTCCTTTCATAATATAGTGAATCATTAAACATGAAATGAGCTTTGAGCTCACCCTGTTTGCTTTCTAACGATGAGAGAAAATTAAAGAAGAAATAAGAAGGTAAGTAACACTGATGTACATTATATTGTGAAATATTGTCTGTATTTATATAATGATAGGATGCCTAAATAATTGTAAAAATGATTAACTCGTGAATGGCATTAGAATTCTCATAAGCAAAGTTTTCTATAATGTACATTTTTTTAAGGATAATTTTTCTGGGTAAAAATGAAACAAAATATGGCAAAAATACTTTAACCATTTAATTGTTGAGAATTTTGGTTGGAAACTTTTCTTTTAGAAATGGGACTCTAAAATGCAGAGAGTATAAATGATATGGTCAAGGTCAGTGTTTGATTTTCACTTGGTCCAATAGCGATTCAAATTCAAAAAAGGAGGTAAAACAGAAACCTTAGAAACACAGACAGATCACTCTAGACATTTTAGTCACAAATGACTGCAATTGAACAATATTCGTGAGAATGCCGGACATTTAAGAAACCAGTGGCAAGATAACAAAGTTCTTATTACAGAGTTACCATGTTGGATATTTTTGTCATCTAGTTTATGAAAATAGTTCTCATTTCTAATGTGTGCACACTTTTCCTACAGCTCATGCACTTTCGAAGAGAATTTAAAATTTGGAAACTCTAAATGTGATGCAATAAATCTGTCATTGTAATGATATTTAGAGAGCATTCTCATAAGCTTAATACAGTACTCAGTATTTTTAGGTGCTAGGTATTACTATAGATAAAAGAAATAGAGAAAAATATGACTGAATCCTTGCTTTCAAGATCACATGTTCAGAAGGAGAGAACAAAGTGGCAGTTACTGCTCAAGATCCAGCAGGCTAACAGCTATGAGACAGGAGGCTCTATAAGAGTTTACTATAAAAATGGCACAGATAGAAGACTCTTAGCCATCTTGGTAAATTAAAAACATGCAATCAGGGCTTCTCTGGTAGTCCAGTGGGTAAAGAGTCCACCTTGAAGTGCAAGGGGCCCCAGTTCAATCCCTGGCCTGGGAAGGTCCCACGTTCTGCGGAGCAGCTGGACCGGTGTGTCCAATTATAAGCCAGCACTCTGGAGCGCATGTGCCCAGAACCGGTGCTCTGCAATGAGAGAGGCCTCTGTGATGAGAGACCCACACAGTCCAAAGAATAAAAAGAAAAAAATAAATAAGCACTAAAAGAGGCCAAAATTAAAAAGAAAAGAAAAAAAAAATATGAAATTAACCAAAATAACTTTATCTGCCAAAGAAAATTTCTGCAAGAATAGGACATTTCCCCTAAATTCCATGATATATAATAAAGTAGGAAACGAACTACCTGTCAGTCGACATAGATTCTAGTAGTTAGGCAGTATAACAAACTGGGGGAATCGGTTCTTGATGGGTTGCTAAAACAGTACAATAAAACAGAGCATTTGGTAGGCACAAATTTTAAGTACTTTCGGTGGAATTCAGAGCCTTTCTCATACCTAATTTCTGAGTCTCTGAGAACTACCTTAACCCAGGAGACACATGAATCAGGCAACTTTCTCAGATACAGTACCTTTCTAAAAGTGATTTTAAAGTATCAATAAATTAACCAAGCCAGGAGAGTACTAGGGATTTGCACTCATCATTGAATGAGGCATATCTTTAGCACTTCTCTAATGCCATTGACTGGGGCTGACGAGAAGAGCTAAGAAGACGCAGTGCCTTGTCCTCTGGACATTTCTTATAGCTTTTTAATAACAAACCTTAATTTAAAAAACAACCTGGAAATGATGTATGTACGACAAATGGAGCAACATGCAAAAAAAGTGCAAATTACGTATTTTTAGGTGCTAGGTATTACTATAGATAAAAGAAATAGAGAAAAATATGACTGAATCCTTGCTTTCAAGATCACATGTTCAGAAGGAGAGAACAAAGTGGCAGTTACTGCTCAAGATCCAGCAGGCTAACAGCTATGAGACAGGAGGCTCTATAAGAGTTTACTATAAAAATGGCACAGATAGAAGACTCTTAGCCATCTTGGTAAATTAAAAACATGCAATCAGGGCTTCTCTGGTAGTCCAGTGGGTAAAGAGTCCACCTTGAAGTGCAAGGGGCCCCAGTTCAATCCCTGGCCTGGGAAGGTCCCACGTTCTGCGGAGCAGCTGGACCGGTGTGTCCAATTATAAGCCAGCACTCTGGAGCGCATGTGCCCAGAACCGGTGCTCTGCAATGAGAGAGGCCTCTGTGATGAGAGACCCACACAGTCCAAAGAATAAAAAGAAAAAAATAAATAAGCACTAAAAGAGGCCAAAATTAAAAAGAAAAGAAAAAAAAAATATGAAATTAACCAAAATAACTTTATCTGCCAAAGAAAATTTCTGCAAGAATAGGACATTTCCCCTAAATTCCATGATATATAATAAAGTAGGAAACGAACTACCTGTCAGTCGACATAGATTCTAGTAGTTAGGCAGTATAACAAACTGGGGGAATCGGTTCTTGATGGGTTGCTAAAACAGTACAATAAAACAGAGCATTTGGTAGGCACAAATTTTAAGTACTTTCGGTGGAATTCAGAGCCTTTCTCATACCTAATTTCTGAGTCTCTGAGAACTACCTTAACCCAGGAGACACATGAATCAGGCAACTTTCTCAGATACAGTACCTTTCTAAAAGTGATTTTAAAGTATCAATAAATTAACCAAGCCAGGAGAGTACTAGGGATTTGCACTCATCATTGAATGAGGCATATCTTTAGCACTTCTCTAATGCCATTGACTGGGGCTGACGAGAAGAGCTAAGAAGACGCAGTGCCTTGTCCTCTGGACATTTCTTATAGCTTTTTAATAACAAACCTTAATTTAAAAAACAACCTGGAAATGATGTATGTACGACAAATGGAGCAACATTCAAAGAGTGCAAGTGTGTAATATAGATAGATAATACATACTATTGATGGAGTCTGGGAAGGAAGAAAGCACAATTATTTTTTAATTTAGCAAGATAGATTTTAATAAAAGATTCATTTTGAAGTCAAAGATTTGGGTGAGATTTCCAGATTCATGGTTTTCCCATATGTTGTCATGGAAGTCCCACATTCTTTCTGGCTCTTAATTTTCAAACTATAAAAGGAAATGTATTTTCATATGCCCAGACTCTTTCAAGAATTTTTGTATCAAGAGATAAAAATATGGAAACAGAACAATACTATCTGGTGTTATTAATCATTGGGCATCTGTATTTTAAAGTTCTCCATTAAAGAGGTATTATGTGCCAAAAAAAAAGTGGGGGGGAAGCTTATGGAAGAAGAAAAAAGGCTACATATTCTACAATATATAACTCAAATTTGGAAGTATTTATTATTTAACAAGCACACTGATTTATTCTTTATATTTTATTACCACTTATTGCCAGTGAATTCCCATTTTAATTCAAAGTTAACATCAGCATTTTACACTTTCTGATGTTGGTGTAATATAATTAAACACTGAGAAGAGTCCGACTTTCACAGTGAAAGATTCACTTACATTTCAGTATCATAGTATAAAATTGTTGCAGCATTCTGTTAGATCACTGATATATAAAGTGGGGTCCAATTTAGTAATTTATCATTAGGAGCATGACTGTTAGGCAGACTGGAATTCTCTGATGGTCAAAAGTAGGACATTCTCTCTCTACACGCTGACCTATATAGAAACTCAAATCATGGTTATAATCAATTGTTTGCTTGGCAGACTCTGAAGCAAAGTGGAATATTATAATGTGAATATTTCATGGCAACAGACTAAGATGATGAGAATCGTTCATTTTCATGTTCGAGATTGTCTATCCCAGAACTTTCCAAATCATATCACAATGGGCTTATAAAGAAAAATGGATATGCTCTGTAAAATACAACGTGTACTCAACAAATTCTAGAAATCTGCTTCCTCTCTGTAGGATTTCTCACAGCTTTTAATATGCCAGTGTTCATTATTAATGTCTCAAAGGGAAATCTCATAAGTCTTGTTTTCCCAAGTAGGCTTTTTTTTTTTTTTGGTGCTGGGGTGGGGTATGAATTCTGCTATCTTCTCAGATTCAGACTATGGAATTATAACACTGGAAAGGCTCCAGTTTCTTCTCACAAGATGTGTGGATATCTGGTTTTGTGGCATGTCCAGCATTTATAGGAAGGGAGATCCGGGACAATCATAATCAGTGAGATTTCAAGTTGTGAGAACGGGCAGGAAGCAGAAATTAACTTCCTGGATTGTGGATACTGTGCTGTGCTCAGCTGCTGAGTCATGTCCAACTCTTTTGCAACCCCATAGACCTTAACCCATCAGGTTCCTCTGTCCATGGAATTTTCTGAGTAAGAATATGGGAATGGGTTGCCATTTCTTATTCCAGGGGATCTTTCTGACCCTGGGATCAAAAAAGGATCTGACCCGCATCTCCCATGTCTCCTGAATTGGCAGGGGAGATTCTTTACCACTGAGCCACCTGGGAAGCCACGGAGGCAACACCTGACAGCTCCCAAGAGCAGCTGAAAATGGGACAGACACAGAGGAAAGCAAGCTTGAGATAGGAAAAAGGAAAGACCAAGTTATGATTATAGTATTGAATTCTTACATCAAGCAGTGTCTGAAGTCAACTGTACCTCTTAATTTATAAGTTATATGAACTTTTAAATTCTTTCTTCCCCCTATTCATGTGTGCTAAATTGCTTCAGTTGTGTCTGCCTCTTTGTGACCCTATGGACTGTATCCTGCCAGGCTCCTCTGTCCATGGCATTCTCCAGGCAAGAATACTGGAGTGGGTTGCTATGCCCTCCTGCAGGGATACTTCCTGACCTAGGAATCAAACATGAATCTCTTATGTCTCCTGCACTGGCAGGTGGGTTCGTTACCACTAGCGCCATCTGGGAAGCCCTTCTTCTCCCCTACTCTCTGCTAAAATCAAGCTTTAGTGATTAACAGGGGCAGTATCTGGATAGATTCCTTTGACTCCATGACTGATTTTTTTCATGTTTCTATTACTGCTCAATCACCCTTAAGATCACCAAATTCCTTATATATATCAAGGTCATATATCATATAAAAGATAATACTTTGGGGGCACATCTTGCCCTTGCTATTAATCTCTCTGACATGATTTCTCTCTTCTCTGACTCATTAACGTTGGTCTTCAATTTAACTCTCAAGGGATTTTTTTTTTATTTTTTTTTTTGGGGGGGCCACTTCTATTGATCTTTCATTGTTTATTTCCATCCATCTTTGTTCTTTGACCTGTGTGGGCCTCCCATCGCAGTGGCCTCTCTTGCTGCAGAGCACCGGCTCTGGGCACGTGCGCTCCAGAGCTCCGGCTCGGTAGTTGGACACATCGGTCCAGCCACTCTGTGGTACGTGGGATCTTCCTAGGCTGGGGATCGAACCGGCACCCCTTGCACTGCAAGGCGGTGTCCTTACTCACTGGACCCCTCTCCAGGATTTTCTATTTGCTAGTTCTCCTCAGCTTTTTCCCTCTGTACTACTTGTAGGCATAATAATGAATTCAAAGAAATACTTGCAACTGTCTGCTTTTATGTCAGTTTCTTTGACTCTTTAGAGTCCTTTAGGACTCCTAGCACACATTCTCTGTATGTTTAGCATCATAACCAGTATCTACCACCTAATAGACTTGAAGGTTTTTGACATATTCCTAGATAAAGTAATCAATCTACTGTTTTCTCTCATTTTGGGTTCTGCTCTCTCTGGACTGCACATGTGCTCAAAAATTTCTAACACCTGTCACAGTGAAAATACCATTCCTTAGAGGTGGTCTCTGTGGAATGCTCCATACTTAAATATGAACTCCAGGTACACACAAGTTTAACTAGCTTGACGTAGTTAGAATTAGTCAGAAAAAAGCCTGATTGTTTCATTTATATGTATATTTATTACATAGCCTTTAGAACATAATGATTAACTGGAACTTCTGAGGCTTACCACTCATTCTTAATGGTGTTAACAATGGTGTTACTTATTTCTATGTACATTACCTAGATGTTAACAGGCAGTATCTGGATAGATTCCTTTGACTCCATGACTGATTTTTTTCATGTTTCTATTACTGCTCAATCACCCTTAAGATCACCAAATTCCTTATATATATCAAGGTCATATATCATATAAAAGATAATACTTTGGGGGCACATCTTGCCCTTGCTATTAATCTCTCTGACATGATTTCTCTCTTCTCTGACTCATTAACGTTGGTCTTCAATTTAACTCTCAAGGGATTTTTTTTTTATTTTTTTTTTTGGGGGGGCCACTTCTATTGATCTTTCATTGTTTATTTCCATCCATCTTTGTTCTTTGACCTGTGTGGGCCTCCCATCGCAGTGGCCTCTCTTGCTGCAGAGCACCGGCTCTGGGCACGTGCGCTCCAGAGCTCCGGCTCGGTAGTTGGACACATCGGTCCAGCCACTCTGTGGTACGTGGGATCTTCCTAGGCTGGGGATCGAACCGGCACCCCTTGCACTGCAAGGCGGTGTCCTTACTCACTGGACCAACAGGGAAGCCCTCTCAAGGATTTTCTATTTGCTAGTTCTCCTCAGCTTTTTCCCTCTGTACTACTTGTAGGCATAATAATGAATTCAAAGAAATACTTGCAACTGTCTGCTTTTATGTCAGTTTCTTTGACTCTTTAGAGTCCTTTAGGACTCCTAGCACACATTCTCTGTATGTTTAGCATCATAACCAGTATCTACCACCTAATAGACTTGAAGGTTTTTGACATATTCCTAGATAAAGTAATCAATCTACTGTTTTCTCTCATTTTGGGTTCTGCTCTCTCTGGACTGCACATGTGCTCAAAATTTCTAACACCTGTCACAGTGAAAATACCATTCCTTAGAGGTGGTCTCTGTGGAATGCTCCATACTTAAATATGAACTCCAGGTACACACAAGTTTAACTAGCTTGACGTAGTTAGAATTAGTCAGAAAAAAGCCTGATTGTTTCATTTATATGTATATTTATTACATAGCCTTTAGAACATAATGATTAACTGGAACTTCTGAGGCTTACCACTCATTCTTAATGGTGTTAACAATGGTGTTACTTATTTCTATGTACATTACCTAGATGTTAAAATGTCACATATTATAGAAGCAGAACAACTTTGTAGGTTCTAGTAAGGTGGGGGAGTAAATGTAACAGAATTTTATTGCTAAAATAAGTCAAAAACTTCCACTTATACTGCAATTGTTACACATTAGTGTCTACTTTAATTTTCCAGGGCTGGAGGTGGAGAATACTTGGTTGAAAGGAACATATGTTCCTGAGGAAGCATGAGTTTTCTCAGTACTAAGTCTTCCATCTACCAAGATCACAATGAATTGCTTCCTGGCATTTACAGAAGCATTTTGTGTCCAGAAGGTGGCGTTCTAGAATAGTCGGAAACAAGTTTGCATCTGCTTGAAACTAAGCAGAGGTGCAATTAACATTCAAGTTAAATGAAATTCAGGAGCCACAGAATGGCTATTCAAACCAAAAAAAATATGTCATGCTGTCCTCTCTTTGATAGCATTTTAAAGGTCAAACATCATTGTGTCCATGATCTAAGTTGTCGTCTTGGGAAAACTAGCCACACAACAGTTTAGATATTGCAGCATGAAGACAAAATAAAGAACAAACATTACAAAACAGAGTTTTAGATAGAGAACAAACAAGTGGTTGCCAGAGGAGGAGTGGAGGAGGAAAGAAAAAGGTAAGAGGTACAAACTTCCAATTGCAAAAGAAGTGAGTCACAGGTATGGAATGTACAGTGTGGAGAATAGAGTCAGTAACTATGACATATCTCTGTATGGTGACAGATCAGAATCAAGGTGATCATTAATAGGGAGGGGGAAGCATGGAGGGAGTAACATGGAAACCTATACTGTTATGTGTGGAAAAGATAGCTAGTGTCATAGTGCTAAGGGAATAGGAGTGCTTACAATGGCTTGGGGCGAAGGTCTGGAGGGGTGGGATGGGGGGATCTGGGCGGGTGGTGACCATGGATATGCATATGACTGATCTGGGAACATACATGTCTGTGAACAACAAAACTGTAAAACCTTTAAAATAAAGAATAAAAAAAAAAGTATACAAGTATCAAATTATTCCATTGTGTAACAGGAACTAATATAGTGTTGTAGATCAATTATAAATCAAAAACAAAATAAATTCACAGAAAAAGAGATCAAATTTGTGGTTACCAGACACAGGGAGTGGGGAAGGGGGAACTGAATGAAGGTGGTTCAAAGGCACAACTTACACTTATAAGAAAGGTGAGTGCTGGGAGGTGACGTACAGCATGATTAGCATAATTAACACCGCTGCATGCTGTATGTCGACATGGTTAAGAGAGTCAATCCCAAGAGTTCTCATCACAAAGAAAACATTTTTTTCGATTTCTTTACATTTGTATCTACATGAAATGATGGATGCCCACTAAACTTGTGGTAATCATCTCATGATGAATGTAAGTCAAATCATTATGCTGTGTACCTTAGACATACAGTGCTACAGGTCATTATATCTCAAAAAAACTGGAAAAAAAAGACAAAAATATAATGGGACATATTAGAAAACTAGGCCAGTTTTACCTAAAAGTATACCAGTTTGTGTTTAGACTTTTAATAAAGATCACTTATAAATGTATCTGAATAATACTTGTTGCCACACAATTACAATATATAAAAGTATATGCAAAATTATACCATTATGGAAAAGTTTGATTTCCCATTGATTATTTAAAATATCCCTGAACTGATAAAATTCTTGACCTGTAAGAAGTGTATGGAGAAGCTGAAAAAGAGTGAAAAAAATTAGAAGAGACACAAAAAGAATGTCTTCAGGGAAGGGCAATTCTGTTAATTCTTGAATTTTCTAAATAGAGTTTCTAGAAATCTTTCCTTGCTGAAAATGTGTGTGGCACTCTAGAAGCAATAAATTTGAACACAGTAAATGGATCCACTTCTCTTTAGAGACAATCTGGAAACAAGTGTGTTCTTGCCAGAGATGAGCATTCCCAGCAGTTTTATTTATTCTATCAGCAATAAGAATTTATTCAATGGTCAAACAAAACTATGTTTAGAATGCCAAAGACCATTAAAACTGTCAGCTAGGGCTTCCTGGTGGTCGAGTGGGTAAAGTCCACCTTGCAGTGCAAGGGTGCTGGTATAAAGGTGAAAAAAGAAAAGTATACAAGTATCAAATTATTCCATTGTGTAACAGGAACTAATATAGTGTTGTAGATCAATTATAAATCAAAAACAAAATAAATTCACAGAAAAGAGATCAAATTTGTGGTTACCAGACACAGGGAGTGGGGAAGGGGGAACTGAATGAAGGTGGTTCAAAGGCACAACTTACACTTATAAGAAAGGTGAGTGCTGGGAGGTGACGTACAGCATGATTAACATAATTAACACCGCTGCATGCTGTATGTCGACATGGTTAAGAGAGTCAATCCCAAGAGTTCTCATCACAAAGAAAACATTTTTTTCGATTTCTTTACATTTGTATCTACATGAAATGATGGATGCCCACTAAACTTGTGGTAATCATCTCATGATGAATGTAAGTCAAATCATTATGCTGTGTACCTTAGACATACAGTGCTACAGGTCATTATATCTCAAAAAAACTGGAAAAAAAAGACAAAAATATAATGGGACATATTAGAAAACTAGGCCAGTTTTACCTAAAAGTATACCAGTTTGTGTTTAGACTTTTAATAAAGATCACTTATAAATGTATCTGAATAATACTTGTTGCCACACAATTACAATATATAAAAGTATATGCAAAATTATACCATTATGGAAAAGTTTGATTTCCCATTGATTATTTAAAATATCCCTGAACTGATAAAATTCTTGACCTGTAAGAAGTGTATGGAGAAGCTGAAAAAGAGTGAAAAAAATTAGAAGAGACACAAAAAGAATGTCTTCAGGGAAGGGCAATTCTGTTAATTCTTGAATTTTCTAAATAGAGTTTCTAGAAATCTTTCCTTGCTGAAAATGTGTGTGGCACTCTAGAAGCAATAAATTTGAACACAGTAAATGGATCCACTTCTCTTTAGAGACAATCTGGAAACAAGTGTGTTCTTGCCAGAGATGAGCATTCCCAGCAGTTTTATTTATTCTATCAGCAATAAGAATTTATTCAATGGTCAAACAAAAACTATGTTTAGAATGCCAAAGACCATTAAAACTGTCAGCTAGGGCTTCCCTGGTGGTCGAGTGGGTAAAAGTCCACCTTGCAGTGCAAGGGGTGCTGGTATACCACATGCTGCGTAGCAGCTGGACAGGTGTGTCCAATTACCAGCCAGCGCTCTGGAGCGCCTGCATCCAGAGCTGGAGCTCTGCAACAGAGAGGCCACTGCAATGGGAGGCCCACACAGGCCAAAGAATAGGGATAGATGAAAATGAATGAATAAAAAAACAATAAAAGAGGCCAAAATTAAAAAAAAAAAAAAACGTTAGTTAGTAAGCTTTCTAGAAGAACTGGAAGTTTTAGTCATAATCATTTGTATCCTGAGAGCTATTTTTCTATTGTTGTTTGCCAGTTGTTATACAAGCCACAAATCCATCTCTGATATAACTGTATGTGACCATATTACAGACTGCCTAGAAAGCACATGTGAAATGCATCAGGTAAAATGTATTTAATACAGCACTTACTACCACAGTGTAACGCATCACAACCATGTGTAAGGATCTGGGCAAAAATTAAATTATATCAGTAATTTATCTTAAGGGAAGAAGACAGAGAGTACCAAAACTATGCATGATACTTGACAATATTAATATCTCTACTAGGACTTCCCTGGTGGTCTAGTGGCTAAGAATCTGCCTTCCAATATAGGAGGTGTGCGTTCAAACCCTAGTTGGGGAACTAAGATCTCACATGCCATGCAGCACAGCCAAAAGAGTAAAAATTAAAAAAAAAAAAATATATATATATGCACACATATATATACATATATATATAACTCTACTAATAATCTATCTATGAATATGATAATTCTAATTTGCCTCAGAATAGAGTCTTTCCAGAAAAAATGTATGTAAGAAACATTCAGTTAAAAAACTATGAGAAAGGGCTTCCCCTGGTAGTCCAGTGGGTGGGGACACCGCCTTGCAGTACAAGGGGCGCCGGTTCGAGCCCTGGCCTGGGAGGATCCCACGTGCCGCGGAGCAGCTGGACTGATGTGTCCAGTTACCGAGCCGGAGCTCTGGAACGCATGTGCCCAGAGCCGGTGCTCTGCGACGACAGACGCCACTGCGATGGGAGGCCCACAGGAGCCAAGGAACAAAGATGGATGAAACTAGACAAATGAAAGACCAATGGAAGTGGCCCACCCGCTCCCCTCCCTCCCCAACCCGACCCCAGCCCAAAATAAATAAATAAATAAATAAAACTATGAGACATAGCTCTTTCAAATATTAACATTCGGAATTAACTATATCAAACATTCAGATTCAAATTGAGGTTCCCAGTTTTCAGGCAAATATGAACAGACATTATTACAATGCTCTAGCAGAGTACAACTATTTATGTATAGGCTGCAACTGAATCTATAGAACTCATCAAACTGCGTACTTAATACCTATACATTTCACTATATGTAAATTATGTCTCAAAAATTATATTAAACAAGGTAATAGGGGAAAAGGACAATTTTTTAAACTTGTGCTTATAAATTTTATGGGTTAGAAGAGGAATTTCCTACATGGCTGTGTTAATCCTGGTTTCAGAAGGTAGCAAAATGAATAAAGGAGTAAATGTCAGTAACTAAAATATAATTTGCTTTATGAATGCATGTACTCAGTAGAAACAATAAAAGTATGGAAATACAAAAAGACCCAGAAGCAGGATCAAGATCTATTGACAATGATTTCTTATAGTAATTGTTTTCATGTCTATTATGTTCAAATAGCAAGACAATAGGAATTAAAACACAGACTCTATAATATAGGATAGTAAATATACATATACAGACATTATATTACAAGGCAGAGCATAATAAATGCCTCCAAAGTTGATGATATGAGAAGACCAACAAGAGAGAGGATACAAGGAAAGATTTTATTTGGAGGTGGCTGTTACTCTGTCACTGAGCCAACCGTGGCATGCCAGGCTCCTTAACCATCTCTCGGAGTTTGTTCAAACTCATGTCCATTAAGTCGGTGACGCCATCTAAGCATCTCATCCCCCGTTGTCTCCTTCTCTTCCTGTCCTCAATCCTTCCCAGCATCAGGGTCTTTTCCAGTGAGTCGTCTCTTCTCATCACATGGCCCAAGTATTAGAGCTTCAGTTTCAGCATCAGCCTTCCCAGTGAATATTCAGGGTAGATTTCCTTTAGCATTGACGGGTTTGATCTCCTTGCAGTCCAAGGGGCTCTCAAATCTTGGTCAAATGGGTAAAAATAGAGTCATAAAGGAAGACAGCCACCGTGGTGTCCATGACCACTGTTCTCTGTAATTGTAGCACAATGATGTCCTCTAAGGCCTAAAAGCATCCATGCCCACAGTATAATTTCAGCTTGTTTCTCACTAACCCTTATGTTCAAATTCTAGTTATCTTCAATATGCTAAATTATAATTAGTAAGCTAAATTAGCCAAAGCCAATCTGGCAATTTCAACTAATTTCCTTTGTTTTCAAATAAAACAGTTAAGATAGATTTTGTCTTCTGATCTCCCCTCCCTAGGCTTCAGCCCTCAGCTCTGTTCCCACCCTGCAGCCCCATGAGCTGAACATAAGGTAGTGAGAACCTGGGCTGCTCCAGACAGAACACCCCAGCATAAAGAAGAAAAGCGCACACTGGGCTTAAGAAACACAAGCAATTTACTTTAATTGACAAATCTGGGGACAGAAATAGAATATATGTTTTCTTTTAATGTAGTGGAACTTTCTTATCATGTCATTATGTAGAGGGAAAAGAAGTCTGAATTCTTTTTAAAATCAATTCACTATTTTTGTGCACTCTATAAATACTCTGAATATTAACTTTACATACATTTAATGATCCAAGATACGTTTTCAGTTGTTATTGCTTTATCTTTTACCAAAACGGATATTAGACTTTATAAAATCGCATTTCAAGGACTCCCTGGTATGGACCATATTTGTCAGCTTTATAACAAGCTATGTGAAAAGCTGTAATAGTCTAATGTGTAAACTTCTGCTAGAATATTTATTAGCCTTACTTTAATGATTCCTGGCATCAAGAGTCAATGGATGAATTTTTCATTGTACATATCCTCTGGAGATAAAATTTTGATAACAATTAAATTTTTATTCTAAATTTTTAGAATATGCATACTTTGTATAATTTTTATTTTAAACATGCACCTAGAAATAGCCAGTTTGAATCTCTGATTTAAGTTTTGTATGCAATGTATTATAACTAAAATTTTAGGGAATGTGATCATCTCAATCTATCCATACTATGATAGTTAATGTAGTTTTAACAAACTGTAGAACAAAGACTCAAAAATGCCAGTATAAACAAGACAGAATGTTCTCTCTTGTGTCTCCTCTCTCTTCTTTTAGCTAAGGTAAGAATGAGGACAGACAATTCAGCTTTACCATTGTCAGCACCATGTATCCACATCCAAGATGGCTACTCTATCCATTGCAATCTGTTGGGGTGTGTGTGTGTGTGTGTGTGTGTGTGTGTGTTTGTGTGTGTCTGTGTATTTAAAGGAAGAGAAGCAGATAGGAGGATGTACATGCCATCCTTTTAAGGGCACAACTGAGAGAATCATGTATTTCTCTCACATTTCATTGACTAGAACAAGTAACTTGCCCACATTTCATTGAAAGGGAGACTGTGAAATGTGGTTTTTGCTTGGCCCTTACTATAGGAGGGGAAAAAGATACTGGGACACAGCTTGCAGTCTGCTCCCAAAAATCCAGGTGTGCACTTACCTACCTTCCCTCAACACACACGTACACCCTGTATAATACAGTCCCATTGAACAAAATGGAGGAGTGCAGTGTTGGAGATATAGTGGTGAGCACAGCTGCCTTCTAAAAAACAAGAACTGGAAAACAGCTGTCATTTTTCAAAGCAATGATCAAATATTACTGGATAGGAATTATAAACAATCCCTGTTCTGGCAGTGAAACAATTTCCTTGACTAGATCCTGATTATATTATCCAGAAGAAATTTCTTTGTCCCTTGTCACTTACAGTTCCTGTTTTCTTTACTTCGCGATGCTGTCTTCTGTCCATTATTTCTATTACCATAATGACGGGTCTGCTTGTGACCATCTTGATTTATATGGATTGTCCTGGTGTCAGATCCATATTTAATGAATGAATTCTTTGTTCTAAAATGGGTCCCTTTCATTCTTGAAAGTGTCTGAATACCTTATCATTTTCCCCTTAAGACAGAATTGAGCTCTGTTCTTTCCAGAATTGATTCCTGGCATCAAGAGTCAATGGATGAATTTTTCATTGTATTTTCCTGGAGATAAAATTTTGATAACAATTAAATTTTTATTCTAAATTTTAGAATATGCATACTTTGTATAATTTTTATTTTAAACATGCACCTAGAAATAGCCAGTTTGAATCTCTGATTTAAGTTTTGTATGCAATGTATTATAACTAAAATTTTAGGGAATGTGATCATCTCAATCTATCCATACTATGATAGTTAATGTAGTTTTAACAAACTGTAGAACAAAGACTCAAAAATGCCAGTATAAACAAGACAGAATGTTCTCTCTTGTGTCTCCTCTCTCTTCTTTTAGCTAAGGTAAGAATGAGGACAGACAATTCAGCTTTACCATTGTCAGCACCATGTATCCACATCCAAGATGGCTACTCTATCCATTGCAATCTGTTGGGGTGTGTGTGTGTGTGTGTGTGTGTGTGTGTGTTTGTGTGTGTCTGTGTATTTAAAGGAAGAGAAGCAGATAGGAGGATGTACATGCCATCCTTTTAAGGGCACAACTGAGAGAATCATGTATTTCTCTCACATTTCATTGACTAGAACAAGTAACTTGCCCACATTTCATTGAAAGGGAGACTGTGAAATGTGGTTTTTGCTTGGCCCTTACTATAGGAGGGGAAAAAGATACTGGGACACAGCTTGCAGTCTGCTCCCAAAAATCCAGGTGTGCACTTACCTACCTTCCCTCAACACACACGTACACCCTGTATAATACAGTCCCATTGAACAAAATGGAGGAGTGCAGTGTTGGAGATATAGTGGTGAGCACAGCTGCCTTCTAAAAAACAAGAACTGGAAAACAGCTGTCATTTTTCAAAGCAATGATCAAATATTACTGGATAGGAATTATAAACAATCCCTGTTCTGGCAGTGAAACAATTTCCTTGACTAGATCCTGATTATATTATCCAGAAGAAATTTCTTTGTCCCTTGTCACTTACAGTTCCTGTTTTCTTTACTTCGCGATGCTGTCTTCTGTCCATTATTTCTATTACCATAATGACGGGTCTGCTTGTGACCATCTTGATTTATATGGATTGTCCTGGTGTCAGATCCATATTTAATGAATGAATTCTTTGTTCTAAAATGGGTCCCTTTCATTCTTGAAAGTGTCTGAATACCTTATCATTTTCCCCTTAAGACAGAATTGAGCTCTGTTCTTTCCTTAGAGACTGTGCAGATTTCTGGGTTATATTCTGCAAGGCCAGTTGGGAGGATTCTGGAGTTGCTTGAAAGGTCAAACATATATTGGTTTTTGCAGATCAATACAGTCTTTAAAAAACTCAGTATGCCTTTGTTCTACTGACAGATCCACAGTCAAATAGCCATAACCAGAGATCTAGAGACTGTTTCTATGCTTGCAGGCTGCCCCCTTATATTTTCTGATTTCTCTGTTTAGAACATGTTGGCTTTCCTTCAATTTAATGATGTCTACTTTGAAGCTCTCTGCAAATATTTGTTGAGGCAAGAAGGCATCACCATTAATCTAACCTTTGAAGAGGTGTTTTAATGGAGGCACTTTAGGACACCAGAGGTTATTCACTGGGAAAGCTGCTTCTTTAAAACCATGTCTTACAACCAGTCCAAGAACACCTTGTCACAGAACTGTGCATGACGAGAGAGAGCCAACACACACAAACATTCTGTGTTCTTTTAATGTCCTGAGGCTTTCCAGGCAACTGACAGAGGCTAGATGTTCTTTTAGCAAGTAGTCTACCTTTCTAAGGATAACAAGTGACAGTTTTACCAAACATTTTATCACGACAGAAGAATTGCTGGCTTTCCAGCCTGCAATACTGGTGTGTTGCCACCTGCTACTCAACTATTAGACCAATGCCATATTTTAAAAATTATGCTGGAATTCCACTACTAGTGATCTAATTATGTTTTATTGAAGATGTTATTTTTCAAAAGCAAGAGAAAGTCTAAAATCCAGTGTTAAAGGCTGAGCACTGAAGAACTGGTGCTTTTGAACTGTGGTGTTTGGAGAAGACTCTTGAGAGTCCCTTGGACAGCAAGCAGATCAAACCAGTCAATCCTAAAGAAAAGGAACCCTGAATATTCATTGGGAGGACGGATGCTGAAGCTGGACCTCCAATCATTTGGCCACGTGATGCAAAAATCTGACTCACTGGAAAGGACCTTGATGCTGGGAACAATTGAGGGCAGGAGGAGAAGGGGGGAACAGAGAATGAGTTTAAGCAAACTCAGAGAGATGGTGAAGGACAAGGAAGTCTGGTGTGCTGTAGTCTGTGGGGTTGCAAACAGTCGGATATAACTGAGCAACTGAACAACAACAACAAAATAGAACAGGCCAGTGTTTCATGAAATAATTCAGAAGTAGGTGGTTCATTATTGACAGAACACTCTGCACTCTCCAGATGTGGCTTCTGTCCTTGAATTCAGGAAAGATACTCAACCTTAGTCATCACACAGTGACTAGAAAGTATCAGAGTATTGTATGCTCCTCTTAAGGACAAAGTCCAGAAGTCCCAAGTGGAATATCTGTTTAAATTCTATTATCTGAAACTTAGACCCGTGGTCATACCTCTTAATAAGAGAGGCTGACCAAGGTAGTCTTTCATCGTCTAGGTGCATGACCATTTGAAACTCTATTATTAGGAAGAGGTTAACAGCAGATATTGCACAACTCAGTCTGTAAAAACAAATCTAAATAAAGCAGGAAAGCAAGATTCAAAACACAGAATAAAGTACATTAAACATGAACAAGAGGCAGAGCCAAAGTCACGGGCTCTGGACTGGAACGCAACGCTGTGGAATTGGCACAGCCAGGAATTAAACCACCACTGGAACAGCAGAATCCAGACACTCCACCTGAAAGGCAAGTCCATGATCAGAAAGCTGGGAAGTAGCTGTCATCACTGCTTTTTCAACAGCTGCCTGTCAACCTGGAGAGATGTGGATAACATATGCTGGAGGACTGCTTCAGAAACCAAGATCTTACTTGCTGGGAGGGGAGAAAAAACAGAACCCAAAGCAATCCAACTCTTTCTTGATTCCACCTTCTATAATCTGTACAAATATATTTTATCAGTAGAATCTAATTTTCTTCCTCACTCAATTGCAAAGGCATTTGGGAAGTGTCACTTTAAGCTTGTCAGAATCTTCAGACACACACATGAAGAAGACGGTTAGAATGGTGTTTAATGAGTCAATCCATAGCATCGTCAGTGTTACTAATCAACAACAGGCACCCCAGCCAAGCAGATATTGGTAAAATATCATTTTATTCCAACTGAATACTCTATGTGAACCTTTAGCTTAAGTTTATTCTCTAATAACTGAATCATCATTTAAAATAAAATAATCGGAATAACTCCACCAAGAAATGTCAAGAAACTTAGTTTGCGTAAGGTTGGAACATATCATTATTAATTTCCTGCTCCTTTATAGTGTGTCCGTCGTCGTTCCCTCACTCAGTCGTGTCTGACTCTTTACAACCCCATGGACTGTAGCACACCAGGCTTCCCAGTCCTTCACCATCCCCCAGAGTTTGCTCAAACTCATGTCCATTGACTCAGTGATGCCATCCAAACATCTCATCCTCTGCTGTTCCCTTCTCCTTTTGCCTTCTACTTTTCCCAGCATCAGGGTCTTTTCCAATGAGTAGTCTCTTCACATGAGCTGGCCAAATTATTGGAGCTTCAGTTTCAGCACTAGTCCTTCGAATGAATATTCAGGGTTGATTTCTTTTGGGATTGACTGGTTTGATCTCCTTGCTGTCCAAGGGCCTCTCAAGGGTCTTCTCCAGTACCACAGTTCAGAAAGCATCAACAGCTCAGCTTTATACTATTATACTAAATACTATTGTTAAAAGTCTGAAAGCTCTATTTTTATAAACACTTCATATTCTGTTCTCTCTTTCCTTTCTCTCTAGCTAAAGCAATTTCCTTTTAATATAGTAACAATGCAGCTACACTTAATTTTAAAATAACTTCATCAAGACATTTCCCTTTAGTTATCTGTTTCCTAATATTTGACATAGGAAAATGCAAATAACTTTATTCTATCTGTAACTTCTTTTATTTGTTTTTCCAAGAGGTGCTAACTAGATCCAGGTCACCCTACTAGGGAAAAAAAAAAAAAAAAAAAACAGGGGTGGAAAATGAAACTGTTCCCTGCCATGAATGCAGGGACCTTGCCTGTCTTGTTCATCATAGTAGACCCAGAACCATGCACTGCTAAGCACCCAATGAATAACCTTTTAAGAATTCTTAATAAGTGAGTCCTACATTCACAATGGTTAATAAGATTAATATTAGCATGATCATGAAGGGTAAGGAAAAGGTTGAGCATACATGAAACACACACCTAGCCAGTCTCAAGGTTCTGGATCATAACTCTTTGTGGCCAATTTTCAAGATGATTGTTAAATTTTATCCTATTGTCAAGGTCATTGTTGAAGACTCTTTCTCAGGTCTGAAGCAAGACTGCAGGCTGACTAACAAGGACACTGAACAGAACTTACTTGGAATGTGTGTTCTGAAGATTCAGTCATTTTGAACAAAAAAATTATCTTTAAAGTGGGGAAAATATAAAAGATGCACAATTTCCATCTTGAAGGCTGATTACATTGTCTCAAGCATTTTGCCTTCAAAATGAGTAGACTACTATGCAGAATAGGAGGCTTTACTTGCTTAAGTAGTAGGCAGAGAACAAAGTTATAAAAAAACAAACAGTAGAAATGGCATAATTGTCCATCTAATTTTATGAGTAGTCTCTTCACATGAGCTGGCCAAATTATTGGAGCTTCAGTTTCAGCACTAGTCCTTCGAATGAATATTCAGGGTTGATTTCTTTTGGGATTGACTGGTTTGATCTCCTTGCTGTCCAAGGGCCTCTCAAGGGTCTTCTCCAGTACCACAGTTCAGAAAGCATCAACAGCTCAGCTTTATACTATTATACTAAATACTATTGTTAAAAGTCTGAAAGCTCTATTTTTATAAACACTTCATATTCTGTTCTCTCTTTCCTTTCTCTCTAGCTAAAGCAATTTCCTTTTAATATAGTAACAATGCAGCTACACTTAATTTTAAAATAACTTCATCAAGACATTTCCCTTTAGTTATCTGTTTCCTAATATTTGACATAGGAAAATGCAAATAACTTTATTCTATCTGTAACTTCTTTTATTTGTTTTTCCAAGAGGTGCTAACTAGATCCAGGTCACCCTACTAGGGAAAAAAAAAAAAAAAAAAAACAGGGGTGGAAAATGAAACTGTTCCCTGCCATGAATGCAGGGACCTTGCCTGTCTTGTTCATCATAGTAGACCCAGAACCATGCACTGCTAAGCACCCAATGAATAACCTTTTAAGAATTCTTAATAAGTGAGTCCTACATTCACAATGGTTAATAAGATTAATATTAGCATGATCATGAAGGGTAAGGAAAAGGTTGAGCATACATGAAACACACACCTAGCCAGTCTCAAGGTTCTGGATCATAACTCTTTGTGGCCAATTTTCAAGATGATTGTTAAATTTTATCCTATTGTCAAGGTCATTGTTGAAGACTCTTTCTCAGGTCTGAAGCAAGACTGCAGGCTGACTAACAAGGACACTGAACAGAACTTACTTGGAATGTGTGTTCTGAAGATTCAGTCATTTTGAACAAAAAAATTATCTTTAAAGTGGGGAAAATATAAAAAAGATGCACAATTTCCATCTTGAAGGCTGATTACATTGTCTCAAGCATTTTGCCTTCAAAATGAGTAGACTACTATGCAGAATAGGAGGCTTTACTTGCTTAAGTAGTAGGCAGAGAACAAAGTTATAAAAAAACAAACAGTAGAAATGGCATAATTGTCCATCTAATTTTATTTTTAATTAAAAGTTCTACTAAAAAAAGGTAAGCATTATGTAAAGAAAAGAGATGGTGTTGAAGGGCACATTCTCAAAGAAAACAAAGTGCAAGGTACATTTTGGTACCTTTTTCTTGTTAACAAATAATCACTATCAGACAGTATTAACCCTAATCTTTCTGTTTTGCCAAGATTAGATTGTCCCTTTTCAAACTAGTCCAGCTCTCTTGGCTTCTCCAAAATATATGGGTCTACCATAACAGAAGAGATTTGTTGGTTCAAAAATTTCCAATTTTTGAAGGGTTTATTTTCTTAAAAATTAGTGGTATATTCTAGGAGTTAATTTAAAGAAAGAGTAAATTTTAGTATGAATGTACTTAGGAAAAATCACTACATGTAAAGTGATTATTACATAATTACTTAAAAATCACTTCACATGTCCCAAAGTTTAGACTTGCAATCTAGGTTACTTTTAAAGTATAAAGGTACAAACATATCCTTGCATCATCAACGTCTATTTTGACTTAAGCGTCCACTCTGTTTTTAACCTCTCACAATCTTCGTACTCATAAGGAAAGGAATGCGAGGGGGGAGGTACCATTTTGTGACTTCCATTGTTATAAATATCTTTTCATCAGGAGCTCTAAAAGGAAATGTAATTTTAAATTTTCTGTTGTCTATCCTTCCATTCAAGATAACAACCTTAGAAAAACACTAACATAAAATTAAAAGGAAGGAAAAAAGAGAAAAGCATGAGGACCTTAGAATATATTATTTTAGTTCCTAAAACTTTCCTCAATAAAGCAAGCATACTTCCAGCTGGACCTAGTTCCTAGATCCAACTAGATAATTTTATGTGCTGATCCTAAATCTCCACACATTGTTCATTTTCAACAGCAATATACCAAAACAAACTATCCACAACTGTTCTCTTGCTGACCTTTGAAATATTCCTATTTCTATTTCTTTCAAGCATGATGAGAAAAATAAGTTTTAAGCTGCACAATTTCCATCTTGAAGGCTGATTACATTGTCTCAAGCATTTTGCCTTCAAAATGAGTAGACTACTATGCAGAATAGGAGGCTTTACTTGCTTAAGTAGTAGGCAGAGAACAAAGTTATAAAAAAACAAACAGTAGAAATGGCATAATTGTCCATCTAATTTTATTTTTAATTAAAAGTTCTACTAAAAAAGGTAAGCATTATGTAAAGAAAAGAGATGGTGTTGAAGGGCACATTCTCAAAGAAAACAAAGTGCAAGGTACATTTTGGTACCTTTTTCTTGTTAACAAATAATCACTATCAGACAGTATTAACCCTAATCTTTCTGTTTTGCCAAGATTAGATTGTCCCTTTTCAAACTAGTCCAGCTCTCTTGGCTTCTCCAAAATATATGGGTCTACCATAACAGAAGAGATTTGTTGGTTCAAAAATTTCCAATTTTTGAAGGGTTTATTTTCTTAAAAATTAGTGGTATATTCTAGGAGTTAATTTAAAGAAAGAGTAAATTTTAGTATGAATGTACTTAGGAAAAATCACTACATGTAAAGTGATTATTACATAATTACTTAAAAATCACTTCACATGTCCCAAAGTTTAGACTTGCAATCTAGGTTACTTTTAAAGTATAAAGGTACAAACATATCCTTGCATCATCAACGTCTATTTTGACTTAAGCGTCCACTCTGTTTTTAACCTCTCACAATCTTCGTACTCATAAGGAAAGGAATGCGAGGGGGGAGGTACCATTTTGTGACTTCCATTGTTATAAATATCTTTTCATCAGGAGCTCTAAAAGGAAATGTAATTTTAAATTTTCTGTTGTCTATCCTTCCATTCAAGATAACAACCTTAGAAAAACACTAACATAAAATTAAAAGGAAGGAAAAAAGAGAAAAGGATGAGGACCTTAGAATATATTATTTTAGTTCCTAAAACTTTCCTCAATAAAGCAAGCATACTTCCAGCTGGACCTAGTTCCTAGATCCAACTAGATAATTTTATGTGCTGATCCTAAATCTCCACACATTGTTCATTTTCAACAGCAATATACCAAAACAAACTATCCACAACTGTTCTCTTGCTGACCTTTGAAATATTCCTATTTCTATTTCTTTCAAGCATGATGAGATAATAAAATAAGTTTTAAGCTGGAAATTTACTTTGGGTCCTGTGGTTGACAAAAAAAATGAACATATTAAATCCTAACTAAGAAAACACATGACAGTTAAAGTCACAGAATGGTTAGAGCAGCACTTTCAAGGGCTCACTCCACTTCTGCAAACTGAAGTCACCAGTCTCCCCGTCACTACCCACTCCCATATTGAAATGTATGTTCACATAAACAGAACAACTTTGAGGAAAAATGTGTTCACCTTACACAGTTTTTCCAAATATGCATTTTTGTTTGCATATTGTTGCTTCATGTCTTCTGGCACAAATTCTGTTCAGCACAGAGAAGCTAATTCATTGTGAAGTGTTTGGCTTAAATCCTGTATTCATTATGTAAACTCCTTTTTTTTTTCCACATACCCCTCCAAGGTATGATGAAAAATAGATTTCTAAACATGTTCAACCTGCCAAACAGGAATAACAGCTTCCAGTGGAAGCATAATGCTCCCTTGAAATAGGAGTTGTTGTAGCTTGTATGAGCATATTTCACTCCTGGACAGACATGAGATCATGTTTCGTTGCAGGACGATGTACATTTCAGGTAAGAGACGGAAACAAATCAACTTTCTATACTTAATCAAATACATCAGGGAATATTTGAATTCAAATGTACTATTAAAGCTAAGTAGCTCTTTAATTATACTGTGAAATTAAATGGTAGATAAGCTTCGTTCTGAGTAGGTTTGTAAATTTTCTCCAGAAAACAGATCTTTCCGGAAGAACTGCTTGCACCTTGCTGATCCCTTCTCCCTCTCTCTCTCTCTCCTATCCCCTCTCCTTCTCTGACTGACCTAAAGATCACACTGATATCTTTCCTTTATATCATGTATTAACTGCTCACTTTCATGTGTGTCACAGTCTTGCACCAATATCAGTCATTCTTTCTTTGTGCACATTTTCTTCAGTATCTTGAGTCAGTGCTTGTGGTCTATAGACTGTATGCTGATGATGACTCCAGAAAGAATTTCCTATTGAAGGGTGGATATTCATAACATCTGGGCTCCAAACTAACAAGAGTTCCTGCTAGAGGAAGCAGCTGCTTTCTTTCTGTTCTGTCACTCCCTGCTGGGCTCCTGCCCTGTTCTGTTTCTCTGTCTCTGTACTGGCGATTACTGAAGGCTGATATGAACAGGGACAGATTACGACTCCCTTACATTCTTATCTGGCAAACAATTATATTTCTCATACTTGACTATGAAGATAGAAATGTATACCCCACTTTAAAAAAATCATAGTACACACGTGATACTGTTAAGCTTAAAATGCATTATCTGACTGCAATAATGCATTATCAAGTAACAGAGAGATTCAAAAGCATGTCGCCTACATTATAAACAACATCATCTACATCATTCATCTGGAGAAAGAAATGTCAACTCACTCCGGTCTGCCATGGACAGAGGAGCCTTGCAGGCTGCAGTCCGTAAGGTCACAAAGCAATGGACATGACTAAGCACACACACACACACACACATCATTAATAGTATCAAGAGGTTGGATTTGAATCAAGATTTTCTTATTCAGTCTCAGGGGCTCTTTCCCTGACACGTTACTTAACTTCATACACAGGTACCCAGCATTTGGACCATGTAGAAAGCAATTCTGCAGATCATCCGGAGTGAGCTGGAAAAACAATGACATAGCTTCACCCAGCTCCAATAGAAAAGGATCATATTGAGTAGGTGAGTTCACAGATGGGATAAACAAGTTTGTATGTTGCCAGTTGAAACTTAAGGCCTGGGTTTCACACCTTCTTCCTTCAGAGGAAGCCCCTCCTTAGGGTTTACAAAAAAGCAGTTTAATTCTCTTGGAGCTTAGAAAAAGTGATGCAATAGTCATTTCCTATCTAGAAAGATATTGCATTGTATTTCTACCTAAATAAGTATCTTTGCAATGTTTTAACTGCTCACTTTCATGTGTGTCACAGTCTTGCACCAATATCAGTCATTCTTTCTTTGTGCACATTTTCTTCAGTATCTTGAGTCAGTGCTTGTGGTCTATAGACTGTATGCTGATGATGACTCCAGAAAGAATTTCCTATTGAAGGGTGGATATTCATAACATCTGGGCTCCAAACTAACAAGAGTTCCTGCTAGAGGAAGCAGCTGCTTTCTTTCTGTTCTGTCACTCCCTGCTGGGCTCCTGCCCTGTTCTGTTTCTCTGTCTCTGTACTGGCGATTACTGAAGGCTGATATGAACAGGGACAGATTACGACTCCCTTACATTCTTATCTGGCAAACAATTATATTTCTCATACTTGACTATGAAGATAGAAATGTATACCCCACTTTAAAAAAATCATAGTACACACGTGATACTGTTAAGCTTAAAATGCATTATCTGACTGCAATAATGCATTATCAAGTAACAGAGAGATTCAAAAGCATGTCGCCTACATTATAAACAACATCATCTACATCATTCATCTGGAGAAAGAAATGTCAACTCACTCCGGTCTGCCATGGACAGAGGAGCCTTGCAGGCTGCAGTCCGTAAGGTCACAAAGCAATGGACATGACTAAGCACACACACGCCACACACACATCATTAATAGTATCAAGAGGTTGGATTTGAATCAAGATTTTCTTATTCAGTCTCAGGGGCTCTTTCCCTGACACGTTACTTAACTTCATACACAGGTACCCAGCATTTGGACCATGTAGAAAGCAATTCTGCAGATCATCCGGAGTGAGCTGGAAAAACAATGACATAGCTTCACCCAGCTCCAATAGAAAAGGATCATATTGAGTAGGTGAGTTCACAGATGGGATAAACAAGTTTGTATGTTGCCAGTTGAAACTTAAGGCCTGGGTTTCACACCTTCTTCCTTCAGAGGAAGCCCCTCCTTAGGGTTTACAAAAAAGCAGTTTAATTCTCTTGGAGCTTAGAAAAAGTGATGCAATAGTCATTTCCTATCTAGAAAGATATTGCATTGTATTTCTACCTAAATAAGTATCTTTGCTTCTAAATGTGTCATCTGATGAAATGGTACATAGATAACCATAACAGAAATTAATCACTGTAATTATTTAGGCATAAACCAATTTTAACTGTTAGCAGCCATTACCAACGCAGGAGATTTTAAGAGATGCAGGTTCGATCCCGGGGTCAAGAAGATCCTCTGGAGAAGGAAATGGCTACTCACTCCAGTATTCTTGCCTGGATATCCCATGGACAGAGGAACCTGGTGGGCTACAGTTCACGGGGCTGCACAGAGTAGGATGCAGCTGAAGTGGTGGAGCACTCACACAGCATTAGCAGTAGTGCTCTTCTGACACACCTCTCTATTTTAAGTTATTATCATTTGTTTCTTTGTTGGATGGAATATTTTCAAGAAATATTTTCAGCTGCAGAGTAAAGGTGATGTGTATCTTTGAAGTTCCTGTACACAAAATGGCTTCTTTTCTTGACAACTTTATTTTGTATTTCTAAATCTCTTCCATTTTAATCCTGATTCTTTCTCTTTTTGAATTATTTAGAGATGCTTCTGAAGTCGAAGACAGGACTTCTTTTGTAAATTAATGTTTCTCTCAGGGAAGATTTAACTACTTTGGAGTCACACAAATTAGTCCATATAATATTGACTTTCGAATTATGTTAAAAATAGCTGAACAGAAGTTAAAGGTAGCTCAGTTTTCAATAGTTATACATGTCCTTGAAAATAATGTGTAATTTCCATTTACTGAATTCAACAGTCTGTATATGTTCATTATATCAAGTTCATTGTTTTCAAATCTTCTATATGCCTAATGATAATTTTGTCTAAATGATCCATAAATCATGTGAGACTGCCATTAAATCTTTGCATTATGAAGTTGGATTTGTCAGTTTCTTTTGTAGACCCATAATGTGTTGTGGCATACGTTTTCAAAGAAATTATTTTTAGTACGTATCTGAGATACCCACCTGGGGAACTGCATATTTTACTTCTACAAAATGTTCTTCTTCATCCGCAGATACGTTTGGTTTTCTTTGGTCTGTTTTTCCTTTAAAGCCTTTGTATTGGTCTGTTTTAAACATAACTGCATCAGCTTTGTATTGTTTCTATTCTTACTGGGGTTTCTTTTTCTGTCCTTCTAATTTTAAACAAGCCTTACCCTCATGTTTATGGGATCTTTGTGTCTCTAGTAAATGCCGTTAGCTTTTTTTTAAGCAATGTAACAATCCAGAGATTTTATGTGATATATTCAGACTACACTTATGTATTTCTGATAAATACTTTTTTCATTTCTCTCATTTTTAAGAATGGTTAAATTTGTACCATTGTCTATGTTTTTTCTGCCACTGTTGGACTTTCTTCCTAATTGATCTAGGACTGTTGTTCATTTTCTGTTTTCTTTTGTTTTCCATTTCCTATTCTCTTTCTAATGGTAGAAAGACACATCCTCCATTATGTAAGTGGTTACATCTCAATGTTTAACATGTTTCTTAAAAAGTCTAGTTATCTATATCTGTTCCTCCTCCTGAATAATAAGTAACATGTAAAATTTAGATCACTCAACTCCAATTTATATAGTCTTGTGATCTAGTGTTTAATTACATCTATTTTGATTTTCCCTGGTGTCTCAGATGGTAAAGAATCCTCCTGCAGTGCAGGGGACACAGGTTTGATCCCTAGGTTGGGAAGATACCCTGCAGAAGGGCAACCCACTCCAGAATCCTTGCCTGGAGAATCCCATAGACAGAGGAGCCGGGTGGGCTGCAGGCTATTAGGTGACCATCCAATATGACTGAGTGACTAACACTTGTGTTTAATAATACCTATTCTGAATTAAATATTACTATTTATAACAAGTTCATTGTTTTCAAATCTTCTATATGCCTAATGATAATTTTGTCTAAATGATCCATAAATCATGTGAGACTGCCATTAAATCTTTGCATTATGAAGTTGGATTTGTCAGTTTCTTTTGTAGACCCATAATGTGTTGTGGCATACGTTTTCAAAGAAATTATTTTTAGTACGTATCTGAGATACCCACCTGGGGAACTGCATATTTTACTTCTACAAAATGTTCTTCTTCATCCGCAGATACGTTTGGTTTTCTTTGGTCTGTTTTTCCTTTAAAGCCTTTGTATTGGTCTGTTTTAAACATAACTGCATCAGCTTTGTATTGTTTCTATTCTTACTGGGGTTTCTTTTTCTGTCCTTCTAATTTTAAACAAGCCTTACCCTCATGTTTATGGGATCTTTGTGTCTCTAGTAAATGCCGTTAGCTTTTTTTTAAGCAATGTAACAATCCAGAGATTTTATGTGATATATTCAGACTACACTTATGTATTTCTGATAAATACTTTTTTCATTTCTCTCATTTTTAAGAATGGTTAAATTTGTACCATTGTCTATGTTTTTTCTGCCACTGTTGGACTTTCTTCCTAATTGATCTAGGACTGTTGTTCATTTTCTGTTTTCTTTTGTTTTCCATTTCCTATTCTCTTTCTAATGGTAGAAAGACACATCCTCCATTATGTAAGTGGTTACATCTCAATGTTTAACATGTTTCTTA